>CM038011.1:2500102-5000102 GCA_021234005.1 Nephelium lappaceum
GCTGTAATTCATTTAGAAAATTTGTAGTTTACGTTTTATGTCATGACTAGTAAAATTTGTGTTGCCATGGAATTGCAGCTAGAAAATCTCCTGGAAGAACCCACTTCAAAGAGTAACATACCACCTAAGAATCCAACTTTGTCATCTGGACTCAACACTTCTAGTGTTGGTAACAGAAGGCCCTTATCTTCAACTAGAGCTGCTACACCAACTGGGCGTCCCACTTTGACAACAACAGCTAAGCCTTCAACTTCAAGACCCTCCACGCCTACCTCACGAGCCACCTTGCCTTCCTCCAAGCCTACTGTTCCTGCAGCGAGATCCTCAACTTCTACTGCTTCTGCAGTGAGATCCTCAACTCCTGCTGCTTCTGCTGTGAGATCCTCAACTCCTACTAGATCCACGGCACGCTCTTTGACGCCAACTGCTAGACCCACTATAACAGCGCCTAAGCCAGCGCCAAGATCAGCAACACCCAATGCAAGACCCACTATAACAGCTCCTAAGCCAGTGCCAAGATCAGCAACACCCGCTTCTAGATCAACATCAAGGTCTGCAACACCAACCCGTCGAGCATCAGCCCCATCAAGTGCACCTAGTGTATCTGCTCCTCCTAGTCGGTCTTCTTCAGTGTCAAAGTCAGGTTCCGCAACTTTGAAAAATCCAGCTCCATCGCGTGGCTCATCTCCAACAGTAAAATCGAGGCCCTGGAAGCCCTCCGAGATGCCTGGTTTCTCACTTGATGCTCCACCAAATTTAAGGACATCATTGCCAGAAAGGCCAGCTTCTGCCTCTCGTGGCAGGCCAGGAGCAACAAGCACTCAGTCATCTATAGATGTTGGATCCAATGGTAGACGTAGACAACAATCTTGCTCGCCTTCTAAAGTAAGGACTTCAAATGGCAGTGCCCGTGGTAATGGGAGCTTCATTCCTTCTGCACGCAAAGTAAATACTAGTTGTAGTGATGATGTGAGCCCAGTACAAATGGGAACCCAAATGGTCGAAAGAGTGGTCAACATGAGGAAACTGGCACCACCCAAGCAAGATCACCGCCTTGCCCATAATAATTCTGCTGGCAAGTCATCTTCATCCAATGACAGCTCAGGCTTTGGGAGAACACTCTCAAAGAAATCTCTTGACATGGCTTTGAGACACATGGTATGTGTTATATATATCATTTTATATCATTTTCTCGTGGTACCACCATTGCATATTGCTACTCGTTAACTGATTGGGCTATTTCCTTAACGTAGGATATAAGACGTAGCATCACAGGTAATTTGAGGCCTCTGATGACAAACATTCCAGCTTCCTCTATGTATAGTGTGAGATCAGGATCCACAAAAACCCAGACACTCAGTGTTTCAGATTCTCCTCTTGCCACAAGCAGCAATGCTAGCTCTGAACCAAGTGTCAACAACTCCTTTTGTTTAGATGAGATTGAAATAGAAGACAATCATGATTTGGTAAGTGAGAGAGGTAACACCTCTCCTTCCAGCCAACGCGGTAGGTGACCCTTTGCCATTTGTAGAAGGAAATGAAACAACCTGTTTCAAAAGGACTGGGTGTTCTTTCTATGGGGCATCACATAACTTCCTGTATAAGTTTTTAGGGTCTGCAGGGGCATATTACACGCTGCTATATCGGTAACAATCAGTTGGATGTTGATGAACTGTCTTCTTGAATAGTCATTTGAAACTCTTTTCAAGTAATGAGAACTATTTACTTGAAATGATGAAGACTACTATATGTAGTGTATATGAACTGTGATTATCAGAAATTGAAAAGCTCCTGCATGAATGTTTTATGCATCATTTACGTTATCACAAAGATGATAAAATCAGCATCCTGAAACAAGATTGTGAGTAGACTCATCAATATTTATCGAATTACTCAATGGTGGTCCTAGTTCTGAGTTCGGTGCACAATAAGGTGTCAGTAAATTTTTACTTCTAAGGTGATGGGAGTTCAATTATCACCGTATATATTTTAGTTTCTCTGTTTATTGTGGGAGGGAATTGTCTTCCAATTATGAGAGTAAATATCTGGATGATACAAGTAATGATTGATTTTGAAAAGTCTTAATAAGTCTTTAACTCTTTCCATGTCACTTCAGAAAATATGGGGCATAAATTTTTTTATTTTCTTGTTTTGGAAGAATTATAGATAACAAGGCAAGAAAAAGTCCAGAAAAAATATTTATTATCAACCATCAAATGAGTAGCGAGTGAAACCTTGTACAAAACTATCTATTAGTCATGGATTCTTGATGTAGCCTATGTATGGGTTGATTGAGATGTTTAACATCATAACTTCTTTTTAATTCCCTTCATGTTGGTGCGTCGTTGTCGTTAACACGTTAATTGAACCTAACCACCGATTAGGTTGTCATTTTCTAAAAGAATATATTAAATTTATTATTTTTCTTGATCTAAATATAAACAGATATAAAAATTTAATTTTTTTTCTTTTAAAGAATAAATTTTGCAAACTTTTTTAGATTTAGATGTAGAAACTTTCTTTTAAATAATTGTAGAAACCTTTTTTAAAGGAATAATTGTAAAAACTTCATTAAAAAAAAAAAGGAAAAAAATCTGACTAGTTTTAAAATAATCTAGATATCCATATAATTTGAGTATTTGACTACTTTAAAATATGTAATCTAGTAATAACAAAGAGATGCTTTATTGAGTCATATGATTATGCAAATCAGAGTAAATGGAGAGATGCAATTAACAAAATTAAAATTCTACAAAGTTGACAAACGGTATGCTAGATTTTTCCCAGATAAGTATTGTATTGATGTCTGAAATTTGTCTTGTATGTTAGATTACTTGCTATCGCGATAGAAACAAAATCTCACTTACAATTCTTGGTTGTAACTGCAGAAGTACCATAATCAACAATTAAGATAGCAACACTTATTAATTAAAAATGTTAACAAAAAGTAACATATTGATTGAGTAAATTTTGTATTAACATAGGAATATTTTCAGCCGCCATTGCAGCTGACCGAAATTGGTGTACACATCATGAGAGAAGTTGAATTGGTTATGTTTTATTGGTAATGGGTTGCTCACGATGAATATTGAATAGAATTATTCAAACCATGAATATCAAACCAATTCAACTTTTTTTTTTTTTTTTCCTTTTAACTTATAAGAAAAGTTATTTATATATTTTCTTTTACAATTAAGTCAATTGTTAGACTGATCTCAATTCAACAAACGTGTTATAAAATCTAATATGAATATTATCATTATTTTGATATCAAATTGATTGAATAAATTTATCATACAGAATTAATTTTAAAGAGATAATTCTAACAAGAATATTTCTCAATGATTTTTTTTTTCCCATTTAATTATAAAATGCTCGGTTTATTCGAATAAGCCAGAATTGGTCTTTATTATTTAGTTTGATAATACAATAAATGGATATACTTTTAGAAAGAATATATATATATAAAAAAAAAAAAAAAAAGTGAACATAAAATGAAACGATATCAAAGAAGAAATGCAACTGAAAACAACCAACCCACAGTTTTCCAAGTCCCCAATGTGGATACTTGACTTGCTTGGTTCTATAATTGTAAAATATGGACCTGCCCAACTAGAGAAACAGACTTTTAATTATAATATTTGATCTTAAATTATAAGCTAAGTAGCTCACTTTTAACAGATTTATGGAAATCAAAACTAAATTTACATAGTTTTCAAAAAAATAAAACACTTACAAAATAAAAGTTTAGAAACAGAAAAAAAAAATCTTTTACTTTTCTTAGCACCACATAAATAAATGTGATTAAAGTTAGTTAGGATCAGGTTATATAGCGATTTTGCAATAAGAGATGTCTATATTAACAAGATCCAAACCTTATTATTCTTCTCAAATCTGTCCAAAAGACCGTAGGAGAAAGTAGATAATTAATTTGATTAAGAATTCATGAAAAAATAATATATATTCAAACATATATATTAAAAACAAATTTAATGGTTTTTTTGTTTTTTTTTTTCAAATTATTGTAATAAATTTTCATATCAGTATTTATTAAAATTTATTTCCAAATATACATGAATACTATTTTTGTATTTCAAAAAGTAAATATTTTGAAGAATTTGAGTTGGCTAGATTTAACAAGAAGTTGTCGATCCAGGGTTTTTTTTTTTTTTTGAGAGCAGTAGTCAATCCAATTTACTCTATACAAATGATATATTAAATTAAAGTGATAAAACAAAATCCTGAAAAGAAGTAAACCAAATCACCAACCAACGACTTTCATGAGACACGAGCTATCTCTTGCTACCGTGTCTTCGCCTCGTACACAGTAAATCAAGCAATGGCGTCACTTTCAAAGATGCCTGTTACTCTTCTTTTATTTTTATTTTATTTTATTTTCTGTTATTGGCCAACCATTTTTAGCACCCCATTTCAAATATCAAAATTACAAACACAACTTCAATGTCAACTTCCCTTTCTAGTAGTTTTGGATACATATTATGGATTTTGCTGTCATTCACTATCGTTACATGCACTCACTCAATTTCCAGCTTCTCTCTGTAGACTCACCTCTCTCATATCTCTCTTGTCCAACCAGCAACAGATTGCCAGCTTGGCACAGTTTCAGAATCAGGACCCCAGGTTAGGGTTTCTAGTTCCATTATTTTTATTGTGTGCTCATGTTTACTTACATGAAGTTTTGATTTTTATGAGTTTGTTTGTATAACATTGCTTAAAAAGTCAGTTCTTTGGTGATTTTAGAGATGTGGGTTTGAGTTAGTTTTGGCTGTTTGAGGACCGTCAACGTTTTTTGCAATGGATTGTAATTGCTTTCAATGGTGGAAAGGAAAAGATGATCAGTCACAACAAGCACAAGGTGAGAGAGGAATTATAGTGATCTTAAAAATTTTCCCATTTAATTTTATCCATGATAGTTAATGTGTGATTGTTCAATATGATCAAGTTGCTTTGTTGTCTGTTGAAGATTTTATTTTCAGTTGAATTGTGTAAAGTTTTGTTGTTTCTCCCCGCTTACATTGGTTTTATGTTATGTTGCTTGGTTTAGGGATTGCTACCAACAATGTAAGACTCTTTTCTTTCAATTCTTTGAGATCAGCGACGCGGGATTTTCATCCATCTAATAAGATAGGTGGAGGTGGTTTTGGAGTTGTCTATAGGGTGAGAAAAATGAGCATTGTTCAATTATGATGTGTAATTATTGGGAGAGGTTTTCATTTAGCTTGGCCATTTACTGTTGCAGGGGGTTCTAAGAGATGGTACTCTGGTGGCCATTAAGTGTCTTTCTGCTGAATCCAAACAGGGAACAAATGAATTCTTGACTGAGATTAACTTAATATCGAATATTCATCATCCGAACCTCGTTGAAATCATTGGTTGTTGCGTTGAGGGCACTAATAGGATATTGATTTATGAATTTCTAGAGAATAACAGCCTTGGAAGTATTTTACTAGGTAAATATTATCACCTCAACTCCAATATAAGTCATTTTGAAATAAAGTTGATAATTTTTTTTTATTCCATTCACACAATTTATTGATCTGTTTACTTCTTTGTTTATGTATTTAGAAATTTTGGATTCACAAAAGCTTTGAAGTATTGAGGATATTCTAATGTCTAGTGATTATTATCCAGGATCAAAAAGTAAACATGTTGCTCTGGACTGGCCTAAGCGAACTACTATTTGCCGGGGTACAGCTTCTGGTCTTGCATTTCTTCACGACGAAGCTGAGCCACATATTGTCCACAGGGATATTAAGGCTAGTAATATACTTCTAGATGGAAACTTTCATCCTAAAATTGGAGATTTTGGGCTGGCAAAACTTTTTCCAGACAACGTCACGCATGTTAGCACTCGAGTGGCTGGAACTATGTAAGTGTAACATGTTATTGGATTTTGTTTTAGGATTCAGCTAGCCAGGCTATATTTCACTTCAAAATTTTGCAAGGGTAGCTAATATTTAGTAAAATTTCAGAAATTCGTGGCTATCAATACATCATTTTCAATCTTTTTGTTAGGCTTTGAGAACTTGTCTGCTAGGACACTGAAATTCTAGAAACTGTGGCTATTGTCTAAAGTTTTAAAATATGTCATAAAAATCATAGGTAGCCACTCAAGAGATTAAAAATTTCATGTCATTGCGAAATCTTACACTGAATCTGATAACTATTGATTCTTATCCTTCTAATTAGATCTATAGATATAAGATCATCTGGTCTATGAAAAGAGGTAGGAGAGTGGGGTATTATTAGTTATAACTTAATGATTTGAGAGTGGTAGGGTCAAACTGTAGGTAATTGGCTTTAAATGGATCCCAAATTTGTACAACTTTTCCTCATGATATGAAATGGGAAGTAAATTCCAATATGGATAAAAGTGAGCAAATGAATACTAAGCATACATGATGTTCTGTTGGGCCAAATCTTTTGTATCTTTTACACAAACATGAAATCTTTCTTGTGTTTCATGCTGTAGCACGTTATTATGCTTTAGTAAATTGATTTATTTATGATTTTTTGCCTATGTTTGCTTCATCTTTGCACTTTGAAGTAATGATCTTCATGTGTTTACAGAGGATATCTGGCCCCAGAGTATGCCGTCATGGGACAGCTTACAAAGAAGGCAGATGTGTACAGTTTCGGGGTACTTTTACTTGAAATAATTAGTGGCAGAAGTAGTAGTAAGGCAGCATTTGGAGAAGATTTAATGGTTCTAGTTGAATGGGTATCTTTCTTGACTTTACTATGTTGGTCTTCTATGTTGGACTTCCACTCTGTTTCACCGTGCATGCTGTTTTTAAGTCTTTGGGTGAACATTTCTGGATCATGTTCTTGCACGGTCAGCTATCCATTGACAAATAAAACTAGGTCCCATAAACACACTAATCCTTTAACAAACACGAATCTTGCTATGTGGGCATCACAATTGAGTTCAGCATAATTAAGGTTATATACGGTGTTGACTTTCAGATAGAACTGGGTAAAGTATCCACACCACATGCTTAACTCTTCTTTCGTTGAAGCGGTTGACTCCGTTCGCTATACGTCTTACCATACGATGAAAGAAGGAAAAGTGTTGTCAATGGGATAATTTCTATCCGACTGATTACTGTTGCCTCATTGTGTATTAGTGAAGGAAACAACTCTTAAATATCTGTTAAAAAATGTTAAGAGTTGGTTGTTGTCATCTTGTTTTTATTCTATAGTCTTATCATCGTACTAATTGTTTTATAATACCAGACTGTTGTCACTCATCGTTTACTGGAGTTACTGAAGTTTGAGTACGCTCCTGACTTAGATTTGGATGGCTTTTGCAGACATGGAAACTGAGAGAAGAAGGAAGGCTTCTTGAACTTGTAGACCCAGAACTGACTCAATACCCAGAAGACGAGGTAATGCAGTTCATCACAGTTGCACTCTTTTGCACTCAAGCCAATCCCCATCAAAGACCCTCAATGAAGCAAGTATTGGAGATGCTTACCAAACCAGTGCACCTTAACGAGAAGGTACTAACACAGCCAGGGGTCTACAGGGCTCACTCCTCTCAACACTCTAGTGGTGGAAGCTCGGGGGAGACATCCTCCTCACAAAAGAAAAAAGGCAAACAATCTGTAGATACTCATCTACCTTCGATCAATCTAGTTAGCTCCGATAGTATAACAGAGATGCAACCTAGGTGATGGAGACCGGTCCTTGTCCCTGTGAAGTATCTAATTCTAACCCATGCTATAGAATTGCGGGAGAAAATCATTCTAGTGTATAACATGCAGTGCATATATGTATATTCCTTTTCTTTTGCCTTTACAGTTGTTAACCTCAGTATTGATGCTCATAAATTTAATACGAATCTCATTGTAGTTGATAAATTTGTCTATTCTAACAATAACGATTTAACATATTCTTTCTCATTGGTCTTCTCTTATTGATTTAGACTTGTTCTCCTTCCTTTCCATGGTTTTATTTGATCATATACTTCTTTAAGATGGTATGCAGTTTGTCTTCGGAAATAGGGGATATTTGTCATCATCTACCTCCCCACTCGGCAAAGTAGCAAAATAACCTCCAAGATAGTATTATTAGGAGACTTGGCACTTAAAAGATATATTAGTGATTCAACTTGTTTAGTAATGGTCTGGCCACTAATTGCATTGAAATCTTGAAGACAAATTATCGATCGAAATTGGGATCAAAGTACACTCTCATTGAGATTTACTGATTTCGATTTACGTTTAATCAATAGCTGTGATACGGTTACGTAAGAAAACAGATGATTCTGGGGACAGCAAAACTAAGTAACTAAAAGTTTTTTGAAGCGAAAAGAACAAAGTTACACAAGACAACCACACCAAAACACAAACTAACAAAATTGATCAAGGAAAAGAAATTTTTATACAAGAAAACTGTCACCCTTCTTTACTAGAGACGATCATAAAACAGACTTACAGATATTATAAAGTTCAAGATCATACCACATAAACATCTCTAAACTATATAGCTATTTTACTATTCATATAAGCAGATTCATCAGGAGCAGTATACTCCCTCAAGCTGCAGCTACAGCCTCTGGAACAGCAGCAGTGGTGGCAGCGGCAGTGGCTGCAGGCTTAGAGGAACTAGCACTGGTACCAGCAGGTCCTATTTTAGCATCCTTTTTAGGTTCTGGTGATGGCGATGGTGTTTGTGGTGGTGGTTTAGGCTTCATGTGAGAAGGAGGATTATGCTTGAGTTTCAGAAGTATATGACGCATCCTCGAAAGGTCAGTGGGCTTCCCGGGCTTAGGTCCCTGGATCACGACAATGGAAGGCTTCTTCTCTTGATCTTTCTTCCCCCTTTTCTGTATGGCTGGCACTTCATTAGGAATGAGTTCCGCAATTGCCTTCCAATAATTCTTCTCGGCTTCAGCATGAAACTTCTCCCGAGATGCCAAATACAGCTGACATGTTACATCAACAGATAATAATAAGTATACGTAACATGCAAAGCTACTCTCAATTGTATATTTGATACAAATAAAAAGTTTGGCAAAATTATTAAAAAGTTAATCGCAGGAAAATGATTATGAGTTTTGTGTTATTTTTCAAGGTCCACTCTTTTGCTTATGGTAAGCATGACACTGCCTTATGCCCAACATAACATAAGCTAATACATTCCATCATTAAAGAAATGACAGACTGGATAGGTTAATGCCAGAGTCTAATTGTTTAGAAAGGAAACGTCCCAATTTCCTTTCACTGTCTTGAACAAAATACAAAACCAACAAAGAGCAAATTAAAAACAAATGTCATACAGATAATCCAACTAGAGGCAAAAATACGAATTGCGGCAATGAATTTATTTTAAAATTGCAATTATTACTAGCCATTTATAACAAATCCAACACATAGACAATAAATAAACGAAAACGAGAGATTATCCAGGCGAATCATCTCACCTTCTCCTTCTCCCTATTGGAAGCCTTGTTGTTGACAATAGTAAGCGCACTGCTTCCTATAGAACTCAGCCTTGTATTGCTCTGCTTCCTCAATTATCTCCTGCAACATCTCCTTCTCCTTCTTCTCCTTCTCTTCCAGTCTCATCGCGTTCTGTCTGCACATCAATACACACACTCACCAAATTAACTTCAAACATCAGCACACGCGCCCGCAAACATACAATAATTATACTAAAAGTCTAAAACCAGGCAGATGGTGTTTTTAACAGCAAATTAAAACAAAATTTGAACTTCGAAGATCAATTCAAACTTTGACGATCGTCTCAAGCATCAATCAACAACCAAACTTGAGTTCAATGAAATTGAATTAGTTGATGATCCATTTTAAAACAACTACTGCTAAATCTAGTGAGCAAGCGAAGCTCACCTGCGCCACTCTTTGAGAGCGAAGCCTTCCTCAGGCGGCATGTCGTCAGGCGGCGGCAAGACGGAGCCTTCCGTCGCGCCAAAACCTTCGTCGAAACCCTTGCCGTTCTGTTCCGGCGAGAAGGAAGAGAATCCGCCGCCAGCGCCAGCGGAGTAGATCGAAGGTGGCGATGGAGTGTCCGGAACCGGTTGCGATGAGAACACTTCCTCTCCACCGCCGCCGTAGGACTGGCTAGTGTAGACTGGAGACGAGTCGCCGGCCGAGTCCTTGACCGAGTCGGCGTCGAAGTTGGAGAAAGACGAGGAGTCGAATCGCTGCGAAGAAATACGAGGATCGTAGCCGGCGCCGATGTAGCCGTCGTCACCGAATGAGCTGGTGAACGATGACATCTCTGCCGTCGTCGCCGTTATATGGTCCTGACCGCAGACGGTCTCTCCGCCAAATATTTCGCTGAAGAATCTAGTAACTAATAAAAGCCTCGCTAGTGTTGTTTGAAAAGACGCATGCAGACTCCCTGTAGATGCGCAGGTGTCGGGTTCTCAGTGGACAGTTGGAGATTGTAAAGGAGTTAAAGTTTGACAGGTGCTGGGACGGTGTAAGATTGGCTGTTGGTGATTATCTTCTGACAGAGACAGCGCCACCTTTTTGCTTTCCTGGGGCCCACCATCGCGAATTTTGAATCATGTATTGCGTGACGAGTAATTTCTTAACGTGGAATACCGCGAAGTTGGATTTGTTTTGGTGTGGTCGAGGGAGAAGCCTACTTGATAGTCGTGCACTTACGTGGACAATTGTGGGTCCAGGTTACGAGATTGGTAAATTTAATGAGATTTTTTTTTTTAAGAAATTTAAGGAGAATGTTTGTTACAACTTATGACAACTTCTAGATGGCACTTAGTGCCGGTGACATCCATCCTACAAGAGTTTAGCCAATTTTAATCATTTATTTATGGTTCGATCTATATTTAAAATTCTTAAGTTAAGGATATTGTTTTATATGATGTGAATATTTTCTCCCGCTTTTAGAAACTTCAATTCTGAATCACATCTTAAAAACTCTGATCAAGTGTATTCGATAAACTATACGGTGTATAATATACTCGATTTTATTATGTTGGCACGTCAAGCGGTACACATGCCAATTGCAGCTTAAGTTATTAGCATTTTTTTTTCCTTCTAAGAAGGGTTTAATAATAGTTTTATCATATATATTTATCTAATATGTATGATTTTTTTTTTTCCACAATTAAAAATGTTAAGTTATTTTAAATTTTATAGAATTAAAGGGTTTTCTCTTTATAGAATTATAGTGTTTTCTCCCAATATTATGTACAAGTGTCAATCAATTTGAATGTCTGAGCTTGACTCTCAAATTGACAACAGTAAAGCCTTTGTTCAAACCTTTAAGTTATGAGAATCAGGTTTAACTTTTAAGACAAGTAAACCTGAAAGGTTAAGCTTCGTGGTAAGGTCGAACATAAAAATTAAAAAAAACTTAACAATTATATATATATATATATATATATTTATAGAGAAGCTAAAACTCGACAGATTGTCCAAACTCACTCTAAACAAGACCAATGGGTAAGGTCAGGCCTCAAAAATATTTTTAAGACCTGGCTCTAAACTTGGTTTAGTTTTGAAATTTTAGGTCCGGTCTCATAAAACCTGTCCATTGGCACCTCTACTATTATTAGAATAGGTATCTTTCAATTTTATTGGATAAATACCTTTCAATATTCTATGAATGGAGAGTTTTTTTTTTATTATTTTTTATTTTTTATGTCTAATATTACGGTAATATACATATATATATTGTTTCAAGTGTATGAGAATAAGTTAACCAATTGCATCAGAAACTCTATGAATAGATATCTTCCATTTTTATAAGACTAGGTAGGAAAGTTTTATGAGATAACTCTAATTTTCTCTTTGTAGTTTGATATAATAACAAAAAAAACTCATACTTCAAAATTACAGTTTGATATAATAGCTAAAAAAATTCTTGTTATTTATAAAAATAGTTAAAAAGTCCTTCAATGATTTTTGAAGTCAAGGGTTTTTTTGGCTACTTTTATAAATAATATAAAGTATTTTTGACTATTTTTATAAATTACAGGGGATCCTTAATGATTTCTAAAGTCAAACGTTTTTTTAACTATTATGCCAAACTGTACTCAGGGGTAGGGAGGTGGAATTAGAATTATCCCAAGTTTTATTCACACTATTGTGATAATAAATATCTCTCAAATTTACAAGGTGGATGTTTTCTAATTTTATAAGAGTAAAGAGTTTTTTTTTTTTTTTTTTCCGATCATTATAGGAATAAATGTCTTTGAATTTAATATAAGAAAGTAGATATCTTATGATTTTATTGGAGTATAGAGTTTCCTCCTGCTAAAATGTGAATAGATAATTTTCAATTTGCAATAATGAATTTTTTGACCATATGTGTAGAAAGTTTTCTTCTACTATTGAATGAACAGATATTTTCTCACGTTACGAGGGTTTATTATATTATGTAAGTAGATATTTTATAATTTTATAAGAATAATATTTAGACAGTACATGTCATGTTTAGTCTCCTTTTTGTCCTGATACACTCATGAGTAGTGATTATTGGTATCACTACTCTTATAAAATTTAAGGAAAATTTAAATTTTACTTAAATTTAAATTTTAATTAAGTAAAATTTGGATGGAAAATATAAATGAACAAGATTTTAGTTTTGAAAAATTATATGCTGATTCGAACTTAGAATATTATTAAGTGATATTAGTGTGCTCTTTACCATCATATTATGTTGGGAAGTTGTTGGGTGAAAAAGGTCTTGACAAAATATTTATATGTAATATTGATATTAATAGAACCTTCATGTGTATTATAGTATAAAGTATAAACAAACAAATCTTAATAAAAAAAAAAAAAGGATTAGGTGGCGTGACACATGGATGTTGCTGCAAGAAGTTGCCTCTTACATTTTCTTGACTAAAATGATACGCTGATAGATTTAGAAAAGAAAATTTAAAAAGACAACATTATAATAATTTTTTTTTAGAAAGAAAAAAAGGATAAAAAAAAACACACTTGCAATGATACAGTCAACAAGAGAGGAGAAAAGTTGGTATGAAATGGACACATCATTCCTTAATCCTCATGCGCCATGGAATTAATTTTTGTAGTACAAATATTTATAAAATATAAGTAAATATATATAATTATTATTCTTTAAACATACGTATATACATATAATACTATTATTTAAGATCTATATGATTGATTATTTGGTAAGAAAATCAATGTGATTATCTAGTAATTAATATATATTAATTTATTAAAAAAAAAATTTGAGAACTTGGTAATGCCTATCAAGACTTATTATCACATCAGTTATTTCAAAAATCTACTCCAGCAGAGTTTAGTGTGTTGCCACATAGGACAACCCACTTTGTTTTTTTTTTGTCATGCAATGTCAGAATTGGACTCACAAGGTCATAAAATATGACAATTTTCCTCCCATTTTTTTTTTTTTTTTTGAAAAGAATTTTCCTCCATTTTTTGGGAGCACTCATTGAGAGCCTTATTTTTGGGCTATTTTCTCATAATTTTGATCAAAAAAGCCCGATAGTATATATATATATGTAATGTGTATGTATAATATGTGAAAAAAAAAATCAACTCCAGTAATAGAATGATGGCTACTAGTGTGATTAATTATTTTTTTTAGATATCAATTCTCTAAATCAAAAAATATGTTTCAAACAGGTGTGACAATTATGCATGATAGAATTATAATTGTGAAAGAGAGGTATACTGAATAATAATAATAATAATAATAAAAAGTATACATAACTTAGAGTTAGAGAAGATGCACAACCTTTATTGAAATAATTATACTTATCACTTTTGCAATTATTATTGATTAATAAGCTATATAATAACATTTTATAATTACATGTATAGTCATAAATTATGTAGATTAACCAAATTATTTTTTAATGTATAAAATTTTATTTGATACGCTTGTATTAAAGCAATTGGATCATCTAATGGGTTGACCTTTTACCTGATTTAATCTAATCTTATGACATATCAACATTATAATAAATAAAAGGTTAAGATGTGGTTGTTTCTAACTTTTACTAGTTACAACAATCAATCATGTGATTTAAAAAAATTAGGAAAAATGTATGCTCAGATAGGGATATAAATCCCATATTAAAAGTGAAAAAAGTGTATTGAGTTGTGCTTATAATTATAGTTAAAATGGTTAGTACATTTTTTTTTTTCCATATTTGTGATAGAAGTTCCTATCTCATTATATATATTTACAAATTAATAATTATGCATGGTAGAGTAACAAATACGAAGAGAGTTATACATAATTTAAATTAGAGAAAATGCACATCTATCAAAATAAACATGTTTTATCACTATTATAGTTATTATTGATTAATAAAGCTATATAGTATATTTTTAATGATTAAGTGTATTGTCATAAATCAAGTCTATTAATCAAATTCTTTTTCAATGTACAAAATTTTATGAGAAATACTAAGCTTTCTAAATATATTGTCCAATTTCATGCTTAAATGATGATATATGAGTTATCAAATCATGTAAATCATGAAATAATGTGATAATTACTATAATTTTGACAACTCACGTGTCATATCATTTAAATAAAATATTTAGAAAACTTAACATTATTCAAATTTTATTTGATGGATGCTTGCATTAAAAGTAAGAATAATGCTATATTTTTCAAAAATTTTATTCAAATGATATAACAACTGATTTGTAGTTATTTATCAACATGTCCAGAATACTAGGGTAATTTATTGCTTGTATTATAAGAGTATATATAGAATAATAGACATCAACTAGAGTAAGCCATTTACCAATATATGTCTAGAATACTAAAGTAACCATTTACCAACGGGCTCGAAATACTAAAGTAATTTATTGTTTGTATTATATGAGTACATATCTTTAAATATTATGTTAATAAATATTTGAATAAAATTTTATATTGTTGGAGTAGATATATATATATGTGGGAATTGATTGGAGTGGATTTTTTTTAATATTACAAGATTAATATTTGAATCGTTTTTTGACCTAAGGTGGGATATTTGAACTTGAAACTTAAATGTGCTAGGATGTACGATCATTAAACCGACTATGTTCGCGATCATAGTAAATATTTTTAAATGTAGTTATTAAATAGACTATACTTGCGACCATAGTAATATTTGGAGACGGAATTGTAAAAAGAGACTATGTTTGCAAACAGCAGTTAATATTTGAATCATACGAATAGTCTCACCCGATCCAGTCGGATCTCTATACATTACTGTCATCTTACCTTAGAACAATGCATGTAAATAACAATCTGATCGACGGGTGGAAACTCACTTCCTCCCCCAATAACTTTCTTGATCGAGTGCCACGCGTACACACGGTCCCACAACATCACAAAGAGCATGACCTATTGACCTTCCCATCCTCGTATGGCGAGTCCGTACAAGCGAGGGCGTTTTCGTAACTCAACACATCACCAGCGCTACAAAACACCCCACTCTGCCCCTTTCAGGCCTATAAATACCAAAACCTCTTCCCTTGTTTGAAACCGTCGATAGAGAGGGAGACCCCCACTCTAAAGAGGGAGAAAGAGAGAGAGAGTCTTAGAGAGAGAAAGACAAGGCCCCAGAGTTGAGAGTGTATGTGAGAAGAGAGAGAGAGAGAAACAGAGGGGGAAAATAGAGGGAAAAAATGGAGTGAACGGCAACCAGAAGAAAATCAAAATCAGTCTCGTATTTCGAAATTGAAACCACACATTCACTCGATGCATCTCATCTTGACTCCAAAATGAGTCTTCTAGGTTACAACAAATCCGTTGTTTTCCACGGCGACGTCTGTTTAGGCGAAGTCGACGTGGATACCGTCGGTGACCAGAAAATCCAATTCCCGAACAACGAGATTCGAATTCTCCAGCTGTCACCGGCGACCGACCGTTGCTTTCCTCTCTCCGTCCTCCACTCGATTGCTTCGTTTTCTCTCCGCTGCAAGCTCGAACCGTCTGCTCCGGTCACCCAGTCTTCTCCCCTCGTCACTCTTCACGCCAATTGCTTCTTCGAAAACAAGGTCTCTTAGTTTTTTCTTTTTAATCTTTTAAAAATCGTGATTTTCGATTTAAAGTTTTAATTATTTTGACACGTGTCGGTTATAAACAGACGGCGGTGTGGGTTATGGGAGAAGAGGAGTATCACTTGGTGGCAATGCCGAGTAGGTACAAGAAGTTCCCGGTTTTCTGGTGCTATTCGGTCCGGTTAGGTCTGTACAATTCGTGCGCGTGGATGCTGAACATACGCTGTCTAGCGATCGTGTTCGATCTCGACGAGACCCTTATTGTTGCCAACACGATGAAGTCGTTCGAGGACAGGATCGAGAGTCTCAGAGCTTGGATTGCGCGCGAGATTGATCCAATTCGGATTTCAGGCATGACCGCGGAGTTGAAACGGATAATGGATGATCGGGGCGTTGTTGAAGCAGTACTCTGAAAATGACTGTGTGATTGATAATGGCAAGGTTTTCAAGGCTCAACAGGAGGAGGTTCTGCGGTTCTCTGATAATCATGAGAGTGTTGTTCGACCAGTTATTAGATTGCCTGATAAGAATATTGTTCTCACGCGCATCAATCCTGAGGTCCTTTACTCCATAGAAATGTGCTTTCTATCATTTGTTTGATTGCATGGATTGATAGAGTGAAATTTAATAAATTCATTACTTGTGTTGGTGACAATACAGTTCGGTTTGATTGATGATTGAAGTTGTTTATGAATGTGGTTTTTGTGGTTGGCGGATTGAGTGAATTGATTAGCTTGAATTTGGTATCATCACTTGTATCAGTGACAAGAGGATATCGTTTGATTGATGGATGTTTTAAGTGGCTTGCCGCATGCTTGTATGCAATCGTCTTTTATATGTGTTATTGTTCAACTTGCCTAATAAGCAATGTTTGCATTAAAGAAGTTTGGAATTAGTGTAAATCCATAGGATAGTTTGTTATGGTAACTGTTGTTTTGCATTTATGATTTAATTTGTTTAATTTTGATGTGTTCATTTGTTTGTAGTTGTATGCATAATTTGAGCATTCTGAACTTTTGTTTTGTTTCTAAGCTTGCATAGAATTTACTGAAGTGTTTTATATTTGTGGACAAGTGCCTGATTAATGCATGTGGATGAGTTATGTGGGTGTGACTCTGTTTGCACTGTTTGATTGTTATTTGTTGTTTTGATTATGTAGATTCGTGATACCAGTGTGCTTGTGAGGTTACGACCTGCATGGGAGGATTTGAGGAGTTACTTAATTGCTAAAGGGCGCAAGCGTTTTGAAGTTTATGTTTGTACAATGGCTGAAAGAGATTATGCCTTGGAAATGTGGAGGCTTCTTGACCCAGAGGCGCACCTGATAGGTTCAAAGCAACTTCTGGACCGCGTTGTTTGTGTTAAATCAGGCAAGGACCTCATCCTTTTCAGAAACTTTTAGCAGTAATCTGTTTGCTCGGATCTTGATGCGTTATTTGAATGTAACATGTGATTGTTGGATATTTATCTGCCATTTATGTTATACTTGAATTAGATTTTATGATTAAGCAGTCATTGCCAGTGGTATTAAAATTAGGTTTAATAAGTTCAGTAATCATCATCAGATGAAGATATATTCCTTGTGCCATCATGCTTTCTAGTTAATATCAACTTGTTGAATCGTTCTACTATATTTAACTTACCAGGATCCAAAAAATCTTTGCTAAATGTCTTCCAACATGGCACGTGCCATCCGAAGATGGCAATGGTGATTGATGATCGTTGTAAGGTTTGGGAAGAAAAGGATCAACCCCGAGTTCATGTTGTTCCTCCATTCACTCCTTATTATGCTCCCCAAGCAGAGGTACAGGATTTCTCTCAGTAAACTTATGAATTGACCTATATTCTTTCATTTACATTTTTAAGTAAATATCACCATGTTGTTCTTGAGGCATCTGATAAAACCGGAATGATAGAAAGTGAGTTTTTATAGTGATCTTTTCTTTTATCTTTTTGGGTTACCAGACAGCGAATGCTGTTCCAGTCCTATGTGTTGCAAGGAATGTTGCATGCAACGTCAGAGGTTGTTTCTTCAAGTAAGATCTATTTATTTTATGTGATATAAGTTCATACACAATTATGCAAATTTAACAATTTGATTTTGATAGAAAATCTTATGTGTAAGGCCCTATGTCTTCCAGGGAGTTTGATGAGATCTTTTTACGAAAAGTATCTGAAGCATTTTATGAAGATGAGGTGGTAAATTTGCCTCCTGTTCCTGATGTGAGCAATTACTTGATGTCAGAGGTATTTGAATTTTAAATATATGATTTTTAATTTGTCAAGGGAGCATTCATATTGTTGTTTGTTTGCTAATGTAGCTATTATTGAACTGTAGGATGCTAGTTTTGTTCCAAATGGTACTAATGCTCCAATCAGTGAAGGAATGAATGGAGATGAAGTAGAAAGAAGCTTGAACCAATCAGTAAGTCTAGAATAACTATGTGGTGAAAACAATAAATACAAGACCTCAGTTAGGTAGGCTGGATTTGTCTTTATACTCTTACCTTTAATCTTCTATTGTCAGGATGAGAAGCATGTGGACTCAGCTATGCATTCTATAACAAATAATGCTGATTTGAAACCTGAAACTTCTCAGCCACCTGTTGCAATTAATCCTAGTATAGTTGGCCCAGCATCTTCAGCAACACTCATGCCCTCTCAGAGTACGAATTTTATTTTGATTTTAACTTTTTTCTTGTTTTGAAGGTATGGCCTGTCATATCAAGTATATGTATTCCTGTTCTCATTATTTGTTTTAATTATATCATAGGACCTAGTTTGCTTGGCGCTCCCATTAGGCGAGATAACTCTGTGAAGCATGGTTTAGATCTGAGGAATCAGAGCTCAGGTCAACCCCCTCTTCTACCTAGATTACCTGGACAAATATTATCATCCTCAATACAGCCCCAAGGAGGCTGGATAGTGGAAGAAGACAGTGACCGAGTCAATCAAAATAATCGATCTGGTTCTACTTCGCTTGCATCCCAATCGAAGAATGAAGAGGTTCGTTTTGAATTCCCTGAAACTTATTTCTGTATCAGGAATGAAGTTTTGACATTTATATGCATGTGTTCTTTTGCACTAGAAATTGATTATCTTGTTAAATTCTTTCTTTTATAGGCATGTGCTGCTAATGATTTTCATAAACAAAGCCTTGCACCAGGAAGTCAGTATTCAGGTACATTTGTTTTGAAACTCATGGTTTCTCCTCATCCTGCATGTTTTTGTGACAAGTGCCACATTTTGCTTATGAAGGATGAATTGTGGGATTAGGTTTTAGCTCGTGATTGCACTTTGTAGCAAAAACATCATGGTACAAGCCTGGTGCTAATTAATGAATGCACAATCTATAATTATATTTAGTAGTGAGGCAGGTTGTCATTATTAAATTTAATTGCAGTGGTTATCTTGTTATGGGTTGCATTAGGTATTGAAGGCCAATGAACCTACTATGGATTAGAAATATGGAATCATACATGATAAATAGATGACTGATTGAATTGAAGTTTCTTGCAGAGGTTGGTGTATCCCAAAATCATGTATCATCAAATAGCAGTGAATCCCAAACTGAAGGTGGAAAACTGAACTTGCTGCAATCCCAGTTCTCCATTGGTGTACTGCAAGAAATTGGAAAGAAATGTAGTTCAAAGGTACACATTGGTGTTTTTGGTGAGCTTTGTTGCCTTGCTGTGTTCTTTTGTTACTAACTACTTAATTTAACATGCTGTAGGTTGAATTCAGAACTGTTGTAAGCACCAGTAAGGATTTGCAATTTTCTGTTGAGGTCAGTGAAAATTTTGTTCTGTTGCTATTTTTTGGCACTTTTATTGCTTTATGAAGATCCATTAGCATTGATATTTATATCTTCATGAATACATTATACTTTTATTGTGAAGTTATTGTAAAATGGTTTAAATTAGCACTGATTGATTAGACTGTAAATTATATTCTCCATGTGAATTTTACTTGAGGTAATGGGTTCTGGTACTGAAATTAATAACTGTTTGCTTATTGTTAGACTCCATATGCGAAGCAAAATGAAATGGGATGAATACTTTATTGAAAAGATAAAAGACAAGGGAAGGGTATAAATATTGATGGATGCCACAATCCAATAGGCTAGTCTTTTAGGTTGTAAGGTTGTCTGCCACTATATATACCACTTTTCATAAACATTTAAAAATCAACAATCATGAAAAATTTACATGATATTAGAGCCTTTGACAAATGTTATAATGGGAATGGCAACTCAAAATGGGTGGCAAATTAAATGGCAATCTTGGCTCTTATGTGAGGGGGTGTATTATAGAGCTCACATACGAAGCTAAAGAAGATGGGATGAATCCCACATTGAAAAGATAAAAAGCAAGAGAGGGTAATATGTATGAATGGATGTCACAATCCAATAAGCTAGTTTTTTGGATTGTAAAGCTGTCTACCAATATGAATACTACTTCAAATAAACACAGAAAAACCAATCATTACAAAAAATTAATTTTATAAAAAATAATGAAATACTGTTTACTTGCCATTTGGATTGTGGTTAATCGAGCAATGTTTACTGTTTTACTGTGTGATTACCTTGAGGTTGGTGTGGGATTATAATTTCTTTAGTCACTTTGGGGATCAGTCTTTTGAAAATTAATTTGTTGGGTAGTTGGAAGTTAAGACATGTTGTCTTCTTATCCAGTTACTCTTCTTTGATATCAAAACTCAAGGAATTTTCTTGTTTCTTGACTGTTGTGAGCATTCTGTGTAGGTCTTGTTCACTGGTGAGAAGATAGGTGTTGGCATGGGTAAGACGAGGAAGGACGCTCAACAGCAAGCTGCTGAGAATGCTCTTCAGTGCCTGGCAGGTGCATTATTCTCCACATTACTCCCTTTTACTTTTCTTTTTCTCCCCCCCCCCCCCCCCCCCCTCTAATCTCATAGTTTAGTTATTTGTTGATGCTGTTGGTGGTTGTTGGCTCTGTTAGTAGTGATAATGGGGAGAGGCTCCTTATCAATAAATATGGTTTATATGGGAGTGCTTTATTAGAGCTTAATGGTTTTCTGTGGTGCATGATAGGGACAATTTTTACTTTCATGCATTGTGTGACAATGGCATTGATGTATCACTTCAACTGTAGACAGTGAAACCCTCTATCTCCTCAACGTAGTATATTTTCTTCATCATGATGCTTTGGATGTTCTTTTGGCTAATGTTATTTTTGAGTAATGACATAAAGGGGTCCTAAAGTGCTGAATATAGTTATTGTCATTACATTTCAGACAAGTATGTTGCCTACATCACACCTCGTTCTGGAGCTGTGGACAGGGATTTTGATAAGCTCTCTCTCAAAAATCAGAATGGATTCCTGTGGGACAACGATCCTGGACCAAATGAAGGGCTAAGAGAAGATGGAATGCGCAAAGAAAGCACTCCTGAGGTGGGGATTTCTACTGATGCTTTCACTAGTTGATTTGATTTTTTTTGTTCATAAAAATAGGTGATGCTTGGATAAAGGGTAAGTGGGCAAGAATTTCCAGATGAAGGATAGTGGTTTTCTGGGAAGAAACCACTCCTTTTTTGGATTTTGCATCACACAAAGATGTGAGAGCTAGAACACTGAACGGGAAGTTAGCTGGCTACTGCTGCCTTATCTAGGCTCCGGTATTCATGTTCTAAGAGGTAAGGGCTTGGTGATCAGTCCCTAGTTTCTACCCATTATCCAAGTACTCCCATGTACTAAAAAATCCATGTTACTAATGATGCAGTTTGTAATGTGATTGACCACCATGTCTCTTTTGGTACAGACTGCATTGTGTATCTAGAATGACTAATATTTATAAGTGTGTAAGATTGGGTTCTGAAATGCTTATCCTCAAAGTAATTCATTATTTTTAGAGTAGGAAACGGTTACATTTTTATGTCATTTGTGTTTTAGTAACTTTTAATGGACTAATATTGCCTGTTGTGTTTACTGATTAAATGTTTTCAGGCTGCTGATGTTGAACCTGGGTCTACTTCCTCCAGTTTGGTAAATCAACAAGTGCAAAAGCGAGCCAACATCCCCAGGTAAATTCAAGATAAAACAGTCGGTGCCAATATTGTAATGCTTGAAGTTATGATTGCTACTTGTTTAGCTTCTACATCAGTCAGTAATGGATTTTTCCAGATCGCCACAATTTATTCAAAGCAAACGAACAAAGGAAGATCAACTGCATGGTTCTCAAAGTCTGTTCTCGTCTTGGCAACCAAAGAATGGGCAAACTGATTCATGAAAATCTGCAAAAGATGGAACAGAGAACCCGCCCATGCGGAAGAGGTTTCCGATTCTACAATTTGGCCTATGCCCATATGGAAGAGGTTTTGATCCTACAATTTGGCCTTTGTACATGAAGCTCTCATCAGCCCCAGCAGAGTTGAAATTAGCTCGTGCACGCTTAGGTGACTAAATCTCATCAATTTTTTTTTCATCCGGAAAGATGGGCTGTTTTTTTTTTTCACTTCACCCTTTTTCCTGCATATCTAGTCGGTGAGGTTAGAGCTTGTATGATAGATATCTCCAGTTAATTCTAATTCAAGTTTCTTCGGGGCCTTGTTTCGGCTTTTCAAATTTAGTTGCCAGTATATGTTTGAGAAATGCTATAAATTAAATTGGAAAGCAAACAACTGTTGAGATTTTAAATTTTAGAACGGTTCCGGATTATGGATCTCAGAACATGTTTTGGCTGAGAATACACTTCAAAGTTTACATTTCTGTCTAGATAACTTACGCATGAATTTAGGAATGAGGAATTTAGGACAGGTTCTTACCTGGAGAAAGTTTCGAAGCTTGCCTTAAAAGTTGCGATGATTTTATTGGTTTTGATTTAATTAGGAGTTTGAAGCGGTGATTTTGTTGCCCTCAATTGGTCTGAGCTCGTTTCCTGAACCCCAAACGCATTGATTTTTGTAGCAGACTTGATTCAATAGTAAATTAAGAGGAATATTAAAGCACCCAGTGGCGTACGTCGTTGGTTTTGAATTGGTATTAATGAGTATCAGCTTCAATATGCAAAAGATGCGTCCTTGGTAAATGATGTTGACTGATTGTTTGCAGCAAGCTGTAGCGAGCCCGAGGACATGGAGAAACACACATGGCGACAATGTCCAGAGAATCGTCTGCAACCTTAACAACCTATGATTTATTTGCAATAGTGAAAGATAACCTTCAGCATTACATTACCTCTTAACCATACAAAATTCAGACATGTACGAAACAGAATCCTACACGAAAATCATTAGCAAATGTTGTTTACATTATACAACAGAGGAATGCAAAATTCTGGGGACAGTAGAGTACAACATGGTCCAGGTTACATGATTTATCTGTCTATACAACATCCACTAGTTATAACTTCATTCTTCGCTCGTTTGCCAATTCACAACAAAATCTAGGCTACAAAGCAGCAAGTTACTGGCACAGTAACATAATGAATCTTCAATCCCAGTTCTGTTGAGTTAATGTCTTACATCAATCTTAAACTGTTAAGAAGCATCTGTAGTGTTCTACGACCCCATTGGATGTCGCTTTGCAGGACGTTACTTTCCGATGGCATTGCATCAGGCTGCGGTTCTTTTGATAAATGAGGCGTTTGTTTCAGTTCAGATTGTATGTCGTTTGGCAGGATGTTACTTTCCGATGGCATTGCATGCAATCTGTCGTTTTGCAGGATGTTACTTTCCGATGACATCGCATCAGGCTGCAGTTGTTCTTTTGATAAATGAGGTGTTTGTTTCAGTTCAGCCTCAAGCTCTTGCTCCTCACAATTGATTGGACCACTCTCAGGTTCTTGCTTCTCATCTAACTGAACATATTTTCTCTCAGTGAATAACATCAAATAAAAGGAAAACAGGCCACATAAGTCAAGAATTGTATCTGCAGTACAACAGCCATATTGGTCATGCTTGTTGCTGTGGGAAAATTACTTAATAGTTATTTGCCTTACATATATACATCTTTCTAAGAAAGATAGTCTCATCATGATATATTGATAAAAGAGCACAGTACAAGTGGATGATTATTATTCTGTTTCAGAAGAGTATTTCAAACAAAGTGAAAATGCTTGAGAATGACTTGATAACTTGTTTGTATTTTTGGAATTATTAGTTCTATGTAAACTTTTTTGGTTGCTGTTGTTTAAGACATAAATGTATCATCTTTTACAACCCTTTTATTCCAACTAATGATGGTTAACGTAAAACATTCGACGTTGACAGAACCAAAGAGCTGCCTTGCTGATATGTACTATCTTAAATTTTCCTTCTTATAGCAAACATAGATTTCAAGAAGATACACGTGGGTTCTACTACATTGGAAAACATGTGGCTAAAGAAAATTGGATGCAATATGTTATTGCTGGCCTGATAATAGCAGTGGAGGAAATGAAGAAACACAAAAAGACTAACAAAATGACATAGCATCACACTCATCAAGCAATTACCTCTGGCAAATCATGATTCTTCGTTTCATTAATTCCAACTGAAGCATCGATGACTATATTCTCATCCTGAGTTTCTCCCTCGGTTGGCATTGTCGGTATTGGAGTCAAGCCAGGTACCAGGACACAACCTCCTTCGTGGGTGATCAGATTTTCCTCTACAGCTGCAGCTCTGCCATTACTTCCAAGACTATCTTCTTCTATAGCCGTATACCTGCTATCAGTAGATGCCTCTGGTTGACTGTTTTGGTTTTCGCCAAGGACTTGGTTGCTTGCATTCACTATAGGATCCTCCTTTGGGTAACTAATATTCTCCGCAACAAGAAGAGCTGCTGATTTATTATTTTCCTCTTTTGGCTGAGTAAAGTTATCTGCAACTATCACTCCTGAGTTAATAGTTGGTTCCTCATTTTCATTTGCGATCGGCTCTTCCTCATTTATCTCCTGGTATTCAGCATTTTTCCAGTCTTCACAAACGGTGATAGTATTCTCCGTTTCCCAGGTTTGAAAAATCCGATCTGGACCAGGTTGCCACAGAATGTTGCCATTTTTTTCTTTTAATATGAGCTTGAACTGGACTGACTTTCCCACTGGTATATCCTAATCAGCACAAAAACATAGCACCAGATCATCATCTATTCTTGATAAAATTGAATTCCATACTGATATAAAACCTTTTCGGGGGCATACTCACCAGCTCAGCCGTCCAAACATGGCCATCTGACCAGTTCAATGGTATTGCACTTGTGGGATCCCATAAACCAAACATAGGATCATCTCCTACTATAAGAAATTGCTCACCAAACAGGCACTCTTTCTGTAACTGGAATCTGACATGAACAGTTTTCGATTGATCTGCACAACAGAACCATGCAATTAAGCCCGAATTTTGCCTAAGTATTTCAGGGTAACAAGCTCAACAAATGCTTACATGTTTCCTGATCTGGAGTTGCACTCTCCAACTGTGCCTGCATCATAATATGATCCAAAATCAGCATGGCTTTCCATTGTAACCATAAAAATGAGTCATAATCCTAATCCTACATACACTCCTCACAACACCTCTGTTCGTGCCAAAAGCATTTTATAAGCCTGTATAAGTAATGATTGATCTCTACAGATCCCCGACAGGGAACTAACCCATTAAGAAAAAAATACACCCTTATAATTCATGATTCTGATAATCTCTAACAAGATTCTAAAATAATCTATTGTTGGGGTCTTTCATTTTTCCTTTTAAAGCTTAAAAGACAGAATTTTACAGGGAATATTATGGAAAACAAAGGCTTTAATATATTACTTTTCAAAGCAAGAATCGCTTAAAAGGTTACTACAAAAAATAAAACATTAAGATTCTTACAAGTATTTTTTAATACTATCACGGCATCTTCTCATAACAGAACGATATATATATATATATAAAGAAGCTATTTTTAAAACACAAATCAATAAACAACAAAATCAACACACTATGAAATGAAAAAGATAGAGACCTGAGCATCAGAAGACAGAGAAGCAACTGGTTGGACAGCCTTGTGTTGCCCAGATACGAGTTGCGAGAACCTGAGATGACCAACTTTCTTGGAAAAAAAGTTGATCTGGGGTCTGTTGATAGAGCCTTCTTTGGAAGACAAGAAGCCTCCTTCTCTGTACTTGTCAAAAAATGATGTCTTGGAAGAAGCAGGACTCGTGAGGGTTCTCATCACTGACTCACTCAGTTAAAGCTTTTGCAAAATCTCGAACCGAACTCAGTAACAGCGGAACAAGTGTTTGTGTTGTAATTTAGCATGTAATCGAATGCTGGTGGTTGTAATCAATCGAAAATGAGAGAGTAATAGTAAATATAGAGTGGGTGGGACCCGAATGGAGTGATGAAGCAACGGATCCGATTCCACGTGGGCTTTTTACACGTATTACTCGGAGTTGAATTGAATCAATCTGCTTTTCACTCGCTCCACGTGAGAACCTCAACTAACTGTTTGCATCTCGACGAGAAAATGTTTAGTGAAAATGTCTCACCGTATCATCGTTGCTCCCGATCAGTTAAAACAATTTTTCTATATATATATATATATATATATCTTCTATTATCAGTATATTTTAACTTTAAAAAATTAGAATGAATAAATTAAATTTATTTACAATAAATTATTTATTTACAATAAATTATTTATTTTATTCAATTTAAATGCAATTAATAAATTTAGTTGATTCGTCGTATCTTTTTAGACATTGATCATAGAAATTCTATATATGTAATAAAGTTAGGATAAGATTTGAGAATATTTGATTAAACAAACTAATGAATATGAATGTGTAACAAATCACCTCTTGATACAGATGATTATGTATTTCTTTATTTATCAAGATAGTGGATGTTCAATTTTATCAAGTACATTTTATAAGTTTACGTGATTAATTTTTATTTTTAAATGTGAAGTTTTTATCACCTAATTATGAGACTGGATATTCGAAATCATACCATTAATGATTGATTTTGACATATTTTGATAAATCCACACAAATTTGTATAGATAATTTTCTCCTTGAGAGTCATTATCTTTCAATAAATAACCACAAGAGTTATAATGGTTCCCTATCAATCTAATTAGACCTTTGATTCGTTTGATATTAGTTTCAAAAAATGAATAAGTGGGTGCAAATATTATATGATGATGATTAGGACTTTTCATTGCAGGGTTATTTACTATTAAAAAGAATAAAGATGAAATAATGATATATAAATAAAATTTGTAGTATCAAATTATGAATAATTTCCATAGGTATTCGCTGATCCACATGTTCTTTTATCAAATGTAAGGAAAAAGCAAAACTTTTATAAGTTTTTGCTTGGGTTTACATGAGGTTGTTGCATATAAATTTTTATTTTTGTGTCAGTTATCGGGAGACTCATCAAAAGTCACCGTCGGTGCTGACAGCCCGATCTCCACCCATCACTTTAATGGTGGACGTTGCCATCTGTCCCACCTTCTTTGCAGTAACATTATTGTTTTTGCTCTTCGAGAATTATTGCATTAACATTATTGTTTTATTATGTCTATATTATATTATCTGTTTTTCATGGCCAAGAGAAAAATCTATAATAAAAAAATAGGAAGAAAACAGATTTCGCGTCTCGCCCACCATCAACCTAATATTTTATTCCAAAGAATTGCAAAAAGAGAATAATAAAAGATTTTGTCCATTAGCTAATATATAATAACTATTATACCCTATTGGAATATTTCATTGATTTGATAACCGTATTCCATGCTCATAACAATTGAATTGATTTTAATAATAATCTTTATAATCAATCCAATATATGTAATTAATAGATAAAATTATCTAATCCTTTTTACATTAAGTTTTTATATATGTTCGGAAATTTTGGATGCTTGTCAAAATCCAAAGATGCTTTCCTTTTAATGTATTTAGTGTAAACCAAACTCATAAAATTTAACACGAGTGATATTCGGAACTCAACAATAGCAAGTTTTACTAATTACCAACTAAACTGATTAATGGTGCCTAATTCCACGATATCGCAAGTTGTACAACAGGAGACTTGTCCTTCAAAAGCTTGTCTGCTAATGACACAAACTGGGCCTTGCATGGTACAGGTTGACTTGCAACTCTTAAAAGCAAGGTTAGAAGTCCTAGAACTTCAAATATTTTGGTTTTGGATTTTATGCATCAAAGTCAGCTTCAAAAGTTGGGTATCTTGATACTTCAAACTCATGGCTGCAATAGATTTCTTCATGGTTCAGTTGTCGCCTATGTATGTTAGAGGACTTCCTTACACGCTCACCATATCCTTCAATGGACCATATTGAATAAAACACTGGTATCACCGTGAGAGTCAAGCTCTTGAACATATATTATGCAAAATGACATGAATTTGTTATGGGATTAATTACTCATATCCAATGATATAATTTAATTAAACAAAATATATACCGTCAGTACACCAAAGTATCTCTCATCATTTATATTAAAGCAATTCCCTTTATATAAAAAACTTTCAATTTGCTTTGAAATTTGTCTTCCTAGATCCTGTTACCTTATTGATACAATAACTTTATCATCTTTTGAGTTATATAAAATTCACATAAATTAGTATTTTTTTTTTCCACTTTGAACTATATCAAGACAGACATTAAATACAAGTTGATTGTATCCAATTGTACTGGCATAGCAAACTTCATTTTCTCAATGGCATGGGCTAGACACGGGGCATATATCATATTTGACTCTATCATTGAAGTGCTGCTGACCCTTCATTATGAGACCCATCCGTGACCATGACACCAACTTTAAAAGTTAATGAGCAATATATAAAAAATGTTTGTTCGAAATTTCACTACCAAATAATTTTCATATTTCTGGTTGACTCAATCACTTCCGATGTGCCCAGGTCTTTGATTCCACTGATCCGCTGAGTGAATTGCTGACGCATGCTGCGCTGAACCCACTTACAAGTCGCAACTTGCTAGAACGTGTCTTATAATTTATATCAAAATGTTTTGATTAGGCCAATTGAGGGATATGTCTCGTACACTGTCCTGGTTTTTTAATTATTTGATCTGATTCATGCGTGATTTTCCAACTCAGACTGGCAATAACTGTAGACGTTAATAAACACTTAATTTTGATAAAATATTTGGATTTTGGACCATTGTGTCCACCCATCAAGCCACTAGAGTTTGGCAGCAATCTTTCTTGCTAGGCTTGTTAGCAGTGGTGGACAGACGCTATTGTTGACTTGTATTGTTGACTTGAGTGCAGATTTGGTTCTATGATTTCTTGTCAGCGTTTTCACACTTAGAATAGCAAAATATCCCCGGTTTTGCAAATATATATACAAGCCTAGCTCAATATTTTTAACAGTTTTCTTCTACATACAAGTTGGTTTCTCAAATACCTACAGACATGTTGCCTTCCATTTCAAGCAAGAATTCAATCCTGCATAGCTCATTATTTTTCATTTCAATGATTCTATCATGTATGCCATCCCTTATTCTTGCAAAGACCAGTTATAGTGGAATCGAGACGGACAGACTTGCTTTACTTGCAATCAAAGCAAAGATAACTCAAGACCCTTTTGGTCTAGCAAGCTCATGGAACGATTCTGTCCATTTTTGCAACTGGAAAGGAGTCATTTGCAGTAAACTTCATGGAAGGGTGGTCACTTTGAAGCTGAGCCACCATGAACTGGTGGGTTCACTGCCTCCTGACATTGGAAACCTTACCTTTCTTAGAGGTATCTCCCTTGAACAGAACTATTTCCATGGCCTAATCCCGAAAGAAGTAGGCCAACTGTTCAGGCTCAAGTACCTTAACTTGTCTAACAACCTCTTCTCAGGAGAGATCCCAGCTAATCTCTCTGGCTGTTCTAGTCTTGTCTGGCTTCGTTTGGGGTTCAACAGGTTGCTTGGAAGAATCCCAAGTCAGCTCGGATCATTGCAGAAGCTTGAGAGAGTGCAACTCCACTACAACAATATCAGTGGACCGATTCCAGGCTCTTTAGGCAACCTTTCTTCTGTCAGATCATTGTCCATGTCAGTCAACAGTTTGGAAGGAGTCATTCCTGAAGCTCTAGGCCGGTTGAAAACTTTAAATCTTCTTGGACTCGGAGTAAACTGTTTATCAGGTACGATTCCTGATTCAATTTACAATCTTTCATCTCTCAGGATCTTCACTTTACCATTCAATAAACTGCAAGGAGTTTTGCCATCAAACCTGGGTTTCACGCTTCCTAGTCTGCAAGTCCTGAATATCGGTCACAACCTATTCACTGGACCTCTTCCAGGGTCATTATCCAATGCTTCAAATCTTGTTGAATTTGATATTAATGGGAGTAACTTCACAGGAAAAGTTAATATTGATTTTGGAGGTTTACCTGGTCTCTGGAGCCTTGTTCTTGCCTCCAATCACCTTGGAGAAGGAGAAGCAGATGACCTGAACTTCCTGAATTCTCTAACAAAATGTAGAAATCTGCAGATACTTGATCTGAGTGATAACAGATTTGGTGGGGTGTTGCCTGATTCTATAGGCAGCCTCTCAACCAAGCTGGTGCAAATGAAAGTTGGTGCAAATCAATTATCCGGAAGCATCCCTACTCAGATAGAGAACCTTGGTAACTTGACAGAGTTAACAATGGAAATGAACAGTTTAACAGGAAGCATTCCTTTTGTCATTGGAAATCTTCGGATGCTAAGGCGATTAGATTTGTCTGAAAATGCATTTTCAGGATTCATTCCATCCTCCATTGGCAACATAACACAATTGTATGCCCTCCACCTTGAAAAGAACAGGCTAACAGGAAGCATTCCTTCAACTTTCAAAAACCTCCTACACTTGCAAGAACTTGATCTTTCTAAAAATCATCTCCGTGGATTCATACCTGAAGAAGTTTTCAGACTTTCATCTTTAACCATTTCCTTAAATTTAGCTCATAATCAACTCACAGGATCCTTGCCTCCAGAAGTTGGTAACTTGAAAAATCTCGGATACTTGAATGTTTCTCACAATAATTTGTCTGGTGAAATTCCTGGTAGACTTGGCAGTTGTGTAACCTTGGAACACCTACACATGGGAGGTAACTTCTTCGATGGGATCATCCCCACATCTTTTAGCTCCTTGAGGGCTCTTAGAGATTTGGATCTTTCGAACAACAAGTTGTCCGGCCAAATTCCATCCTACCTTCTGCGACTTGCTCTCACTAATTTAAATCTTTCGTTCAACCACTTCGATGGAGAAGTACCAAGAGATGGTGTTTTCAGGAATGGATCTGGCATATCAATAGCTGGTAATGATAATCTCTGTGGAGGTGTGCCAGAATTGAAGTTGCCGCCATGTACTCGCGGTGCAAAGACAGGAAAAATGTCACTCAAGCTCATAATCGCGCTACCCTCTGGACTTGTGGGACTAGTTTTGATTGTGTCTCTTCTAGTTATCAATAGATTATGGAAAATGAAAAGAGTGGTGCTATCTACAGAGTCTTCATCAACTCAAAAGAATTTGCTTCTAAAAATCTCCTATGAAAGTCTTTTTAAAGCCACATGTGGATTTTCCAATGCTAATTTAATTGGTTCTGGAAGTTCTGGCGCTGTTTATAAAGGAATTCTTGATATAAACCAGAAAATTGTTGCTGTGAAGGTTCTTTACCTGCATCAACCAGGAGCTTTAAAGAGTTTCATTGCTGAATGTGAAGCCTTAAGAAACATTCGTCACCGTAACCTTGTGAAAATTTTAAGTGCTTGTTTGAGTATTGACTTTCAAGGTAACGATTTCAAAGCTTTAATCTATGAGTTCATGTCTAATGGAAGTCTAGAGAGTTGGTTGCACCCAGATCCCTATGGAGAAGATTTGAATGGCGTGCCAAGGATTCTAAGCCTTTTCCAAAGGTTGAACATTGCCATTGATGTGGCTTCTGCGCTGGAATATCTTCATCACCACTGCCAAAGACCTATTGTTCATTGTGATTTAAAGCCTAGCAATGTTCTTCTTGATGATGACATGACCGCTCATGTGGGTGATTTTGGTTTAACAAGGTTCATTCCAGAAGCCACAAATGGATCTGTTCCAAATCAAAGCAGCTCAATTGGACTAAAAGGAACAGTTGGGTATGCAGCACCAGGTAACTTTCATCTATTGTTTTATCTATAAATAATGATTCAATTTCTGTGGTTGATACATGTAGCAATCCTGTAAACTAGATTTTTAGTTAGACTAACTTGAAAGGCTGTTAATAATGTATAATCAAATATGGTAGTAAAAGTAATTACATTTATAAAAGTTTAGGCTGTGCTTTTCTAGTCTTTCCAATTTTTAATACTACAATTTATATGTAGAGTATGGCATGGGAAGTCAAGTGTCAACATATGGTGATGTATACAGCTACGGGATACTCTTGTTAGAGATATTTACAGGGAAAAGGCCAACGGACGAAATGTTTAAAGATGGCTTCGATCTTCACAGTTACGTTAAGATGGCTTTGCTTGAACGAACATCAGAAGTTTTAGATCCACTCTTCATTAATGAAGGAGATGGAAAAGAAGAAGAAAAGCGAAAAGCTAAAGAAGACATCAGAAAGGACCAAGTAGAAGAGAGTTTGATTACTATACTTAAAGTTGGAGTTGCTTGTTCAGTGAAATTCCCAAGAAACCGAATGGACATTAGTGATGCTGTAAAAAATTTGCTTCTGATCAGAAGTAGCCTCCTTCTACATGGTGTGAACTAAAATCAATGCTGAAGACACAACTGAAAATCTTCAGTGTCGGTATCTTCTGGTGTACTACAAGTTCTTTTCCATTCACTCATGAAGAACTTTTTCTTTTTTTTTTTCGTTATTGAAATAGGATCCGTGCTAGCATAGAACCATGTTTTTATAGTTCCACTTACCCAGCCCTTTCCAGGTCCAACCAAGTTTTGTCTCAAATCTCAATTATCAAAATGTTCTCTGGAGTCCTGAACTTATTAGTGCAACAGAATTTGCCCATGTATTAGGTCCAAGTACTCAATAAAATGAATTTGCAACAATGCATCCCCCTTGTTATTTTCGAATTAATTAAGAAATCTATATGTAACTGTGTCTGATAATCTATTATTGTTGTCATGATTTTAGCTTAATTATTTGATCATTTTCTGTGCTTGAACTGATCTTGCTTTTATTAATTCACCACATACAAAGTTCTGGGACGATGAATAGTTTCCAAACAATAGTGTTAAGCTCCAACATTACTTGTTTGTGGTATGTTAGTGTCACTATGAAATTCAAATGTTTTGATATATGACATTTGACAATATGATACAGAATACTCCTATTTTGAACATACATACAAGTGATATGATGGGACAGTTTGTAGATTTGCTTAAATCCAAAACATTACCTATGTGTAAACAGTTATGATAGCATAACTTTTATGTATAGATCTCACAGAACAGTTAAACAAGAAGAAAGGTTATGAAAATAGTAAGATTTTACAGAAACATAAAGAAGAAAAATTAAGGAGAGAAATATTTTTATTTGAGAATTTTAAGCAGAAAATGAATGAAATGAACTTTGGAAAAAAAAAAAAAATTGCAACAACCGATAGAGAGAATAGTAAAACTTTGGGAGTCACTTAGTTATTTATTTTACTATTATCAAGTTTGATTTTTAATTATTAGTCAATTGTATGTTTTGCTTTCCAAACAAATAATTGGAAAATGTGGATTTAAAGATCAATCGAAAACAGTGATATTTGTAAAAACATTTTTCATTTAATAACAAACTCGGAACTATTTTATAAATTATCTAAGAATGATAATATATTAAAATGATAAAATTATAGTCGAAAATCAACTTATAAATATATCAAACCAGAAATTGTCATTTCAACATAAATCACATAAAGAAAGTTTGACTGAAATTATATGAAACTACAGAATATAAGTTCTGAAATTAAAACTTAAAAAGGAGTTTAAATATAAACATAAAAAAACTTGAAAGAAATCAAACTTGAATAACAACGGCAGCCAAGGTGGTGAAAAAGAGGAGTTGTGGAGCACGTCCATGAAGGTTGCGGCTGTTGCTGGCCAGAAAAGCTTCAGCCAAACGTGAAAGTTGCTCGTCTGGTCAGGAGATTGGCTGCCAAGGTTTGATAGAAGGGGCAAGTCAGCTGGAGAAGAAGTAATTGGGTCTGACTTATTTGTATTATGTTCAGCTGATGTACTTGTAACTTGGTCGGATGCTCTTGAATCAGGCCACTTGATTTTGTTTTCTGAAAAACACCAGAAATCCAAAAGAAATTACTCATAAATCATGTCAAAAATATCAAAATTATAAGCATAAAAATACACCAAATCAAAGTGATTAAACTAATAATTAAATAAAAATATTTCATTAAAAGAAATTACTCATAAATCATGTCAAAAATATCAAAATTATAAGCATAAAAATACACCAAATCAAAATGATTAAACTAATAATTAAATAAAAATATTTCATTAAACAACATATTTCGATGAATACAATCAATTTCCTAATATTAAAAGTGTATTTTTATGCAATAATCAAGACTAGATGCACCTGAGTCTTCTTCCATTCCTCTTCCTACATCTAAGAAATGAGTCTCTAATTGCACACAGATTTTTCAGGATATCTTTCATGGCCATGCGTCTCTTGGCGATGATGTGGAACACGCAAGCCCGATTCTCATCACTGAAACCAGGCATTCTTCAACTTCCCGACTTATCACTGAAACCAGGCATTCTTCAATTTCCCGACTTTGAGTATTGACTCGGGGGTCATTGTCTGAGATTATTGCTCTCTCTTCTATGCGATTTGGACTTACTTCTTCATCATTTACTTCTTCGAAGAACATTGATGGATCGATAATATCCACAGCATGGTTTGGTAAAGCCATCCAGACAAAATTGTATATGCTCAGATCATCTTTAAATTCACTATCAGTAGGTCTTTTTCCTGTAAACATCTCCAGCAGTAATATGCCATAGCTGTATATATCTCCAAGTATAGAAACCTGACCCCCTGTATACTCTGCAATTTGCAAAATTTGTCATCAGCATGGAAAATAGTATTTAAAGTAATGCATCAGGTTGAAAATAGTACCTGGAGGGATGTATCCGATGGAACCCTTCAATCCAACTGAGATGGATTGGTTTTTCGATGGACTGTCTGATGCTTCAAAGAGAATTCTAGCCAATCCAAAGTCCCCTACATGGGCTGTCATATCTTTATTGAGGAGTACGTTGCTAGGCTTTAAATCGCAGTGAATGATGGAAGTTTCACAATCGTGATGGAGATAACTTAATGCAGAAGCAATATCAATTGTTATATTCAGTCTTTGCATGAAGTTCAGCTTCTTATTTCTGCATGGCTCCTCATCACTTGAATGCAGCCACTGATCCAGACTTCCATTGGACATGAACTCAAAAACTATAGTTTCGAAGTCATTCCCACCGTGATCTATACTTGAGCAAGCAGCAATGATCTTGAGGATGTCACGATGTCTTATACTTCTCAAAGCCTTGCATTCGTCAATAAAACTCCTTGAAGCTCCTTGCTGTTTAAGATTTAGCTACTTAATTGCAACTGTTGTTCAGTCTCCTGGAAGAAGAGCTTTATATACAGAACCAAAACTTCCTGAACCAATCAAATTGTCTTCAGAGAAGTTATTAGTAGATTTTGAGATGTCCCAGTAAGACAGAACCAGTTGAGCATCACTAGAGGACAATGCAGTGGAACGTCTCCTAGACTTCTTCATTACAAGATAAATACCGACAGAACACAACAGAAGAAACATAAATATGACAGCTGCAAGTACTAGAATTACAGTGTGAATAAGACATTCTCTAGGTTTTTTCCTGGAGCACACAGGTAAAAGTAGTTTTGGGACACTGCCGCAGAGCTTATCATTTCCAATGAGGGAAACAGCACTTCCAGTTGCAAATATCCCTTCCTTTGATACTTCACCGTCTAGTTCATTAAAAGAAAGATTGAGATATCTAAGAACTACAAGCTTGCTGAGAAATTCAGGAATCTGTCCAGTTAAATCGTTGTTCGAAAGATCTAATTCTTCCAATCCTCTTAGATTTTGCAAAGATTGAGGAATTTTCCCTTCAAACATGTTACTCCCCAACTGCAGTCGTGTCAAACTGATACAACTTCCCAGGCTGCTTGGGATTTCACCTGATAATTTGTTTCCAGACAAAACCAATTCTGCAAGATTTTTCAGGTTTCCTACTTCAAGTGGTACTGAACCTGTCAAAAAATTGTGTGCCATGGACAAAGAAACTGAAAGGGAAGAAAGACCAAGCACTTGTTTGGATATGGTGCCATTGAGACTATCTCTTGATAAGTCAAGTTCCAGCAAGTTTTGGCAATTTCCAAGACTGGGAGGTATGCTCCCCTCAAATTTATTCCCCTCCACAAAAAGCCGAGTTAATGAAGTTAAGTTACCAAAATAGGGTGGTATTGACCCTGAAAACTAGTTATAATTCAAGGCCAATCCTACTAATTTACGGAGCCTCCCAATGACATCAGGAACACTACCATCTAAATTGTTATATTCCAATCCAAGAAGGGCCAAATTCACAAGATTCCCCATCTCCGGAGGGATGTTTCCGTGAATCCAATTCACTCCTAGTGTGAGAATTTCCAACTGGGTTGAAAGATTGCCTATGGAGCGGGGCAGTTGTCCCCCAAAATCATCACGATCAAGACCTAATACTTGAAGACTTGTACAATTAGCTAAGAAAGTGAAGAAATTTAGGTCATCTATTTCCCCTTTTCCAAGTCTGTTTATTTCAAAGTTAAGTTTAATTAGATTTTGCAAACTTGCCCAGTTTCTAGGAATATTTCCAGTGAGTTGATTTCCACCAAAATCAAGCATCTGAAGTTTCGAGGCATTTGCTAATGATACAGGAATTCTTCCTGTAAGATTGTTACTGCCTCCCAAAAACTTTTTTAGATTAGGAAGAGTAAGGGCCAACATCTGAGGGCAGCTGTCCTTGCAGTTGGTTTTGAGCCACAGAGAATTAGTATAGAGATGAGATATTATAAATAGAAGAAGGGATCATACCAGACAGGAAATTTCCACCAAGTTGAAAACCTTGCAGGCCTGATAGCTGGCCGAGTTCATCTGGTATGTCCCCTGTAAGTTATTACTGAGAAGTGACAGAATCTGATGAGATGAAAAGTTTCCTATCCAAGCTGGGATACTTCCTGTGAGGTTATTATTTCCAAGGACTAGTAATTCCAGTTGCAGCAACGAACTAAGATGGTCTGGAATCTGCCCAATGAACTCGTTGTAATGAATATCCCATACTTCAAGTCCTGTACAGTGAGATAAATTGGTAGGAATTTTCGCACTGAAGTAATTGCTCCTCAGTGTGAGATTCTGCAGGCCCTGTAAACGGCCTATTTCTTCAGGAACTTGGCCACGGAAACTGTTGTTTCCCAGGTTGATTTTGGTGAGAGATGTGAGGTTCCCAATTGAAGGTGGTATGGAACCAGCCAACTTCTTTGATTGCAGGTTCAAGATTGTGACTCTTCCATGAACCGGACTGCAGTCAACACCAACCCAGTTGCAGAAATTTGTAGAATCATTCCATGAGCTCATGATTTTCAGAGGATCCTGAGTTATTTGACGCTTGAAGTCTAGCAAAGTGAATCTATCAGACTCAACTGTTGCAGATTCCAAACCTGAAGTCGCACATATAAAGTGCAAAACCTGAAGGAAACATAACAAAAACCTTGCAAAGTTCAAATAATGATGCTCCATTGTAGAAAATGTAGAGCACCTGTAAAACTTTTTTCTCCAATTTGAGCAATGGGAGGATTTGAAGTAAGACTAACAAAAAATTAGATGGGAAAAGTCTTTATGATCAATTTGAAAATGTTGCCAAGACATCTAACCTGATGAGCAACCTTGATAAGTTCATTTATGTTAATTATGGTCCCGCAAACAATTGAGCCAACATGATTTATATTTGAGTAAATTACCTCATACCCTCGTGACATATGTACTTTGTTTGTAATGTCCTCCCCTCGTTTAACGGTCGGAATTAGTTTGACTGTTAGTGATTATGGTTGACTATCAAAATTTGATAAAAAGGTAAAATGGCACTAAACCTATTTTTATCATATAATTAAAAATATATATATATATAAAATCTAAAATACGTAAAAATCTCATCTTGAAAATGGACATTAAGATTCATTAAAAAAATTGAAAAATAAATAAAAATTAATTATTTAATTATAAAATAATTAAAATTAAAAAAAATCAAAAAATTAATAAAAAATGAGATCTACACCGTCCATCATGTTGTTGAACTTGATGAAGGGGGTTGAAGGGGTTGCAGTTTTGGTGGTTTTGGTGATTAGCCGAATGTGGTTTGAGTAAGATCTAAATCCTAATTGATCTAGAAAATTAATTGAAACCCAATTTCTTATTAGTAATTTGGTCCAGTCTAAGTTTTAGAAATAGAAAGGGCATATGGACTAATGTCTTAAAAGACATACCAAAAGATCATTAAAGAATAATATATATTTATTTATTTATTTATATATACAGAACTTTTATGATCAGTATCTCACAATTTTAAATTATTAGAATGAATCAATTAAATTTATCCATTATATTTGAATTGAATAGCAGAAAGAATTTGTTTTACAAGAGAAAATATAATGGATAAATTTAATTAATTCATCCTAATTTTTTAAAGTTACGAGACATTTATCATATGGGTTAGGGCAAATTGTAGAAACCTACCTAAAATTTGGCGAAATTGCATAAAAATGATGATATTTGGGTAACTCGTATTAATCTCCCCTGAGGTTCTAAAAACTCAGCACAAACCTCCTCTACCGTCAGTCAATCATGATTAAATTCTCACGGTTAACAGTCAAAATTGCAAAAAGACTAAAATACCTTTCAAATCGAATTTAAAGTTAATATTTTGTTTTTTGTAATTTAAAATTAATATAATATTTTTAAATTTAATTAAAAAAACAAAAAATTTAAAAAAATAGGATAATATATATTTATGTATTTTTAATTTAATAGGTAAAAAAATGTTTTTAATTTAATTAAAAAACAAAAATAAAACTAATAAAAAAAAGACATAAAACAACTGGTCTCCAACAATGGAGACCAGCACTGGTCTCCATTGTTAGAGACTAGTCTTCAACGGCGGCGACTGTTGGAGATGGCGATGCCATCTCCAATTTTTTTATTTTTTTATTTGGGAGATATTTGGTTTGATGTTGATGTTTAATTTGGGTGATGTTGGTTTGATGAAAATGATGAAGATGATGATTTTGATGAATGTAGAAGATGAAATTAGAGATGAGAAAAATGATGAGAGGTAGAAGATGAAAGAGATTTTTTTTAAAAAAAAATATTATATTACTATTTTAATAATTAAAAATATTAGTTTTTAAATTAAAATATTTATTAGCTGTAAATTGATCATTTTACCCATCATAATTTGGATTTAATGATAATTGACTATTGATTGACTGACGGTAGGAGAGATTTATGTTGAGTTTTTGGAACCTCATGAGAGATTAATACGAGTTATCCAAATATCCTCATTTTGTATAATTTTACCAAATTTCAGGGGGTTTATGCAATTTGCCATATAAGTTAAATATATATATATATATATATATGTGGATTTTTACGGAGGGAATAAGTGTGAGAAAAAGACAAAAATGGTGGGATAGCATAAACTAGATCTGAATCGGTTTTTATATTTGTCCTTCAATTAATTCAAGAGATCTATGTTTATCACGCTATTACTGTCTCTTTCCCTTCTTCACGAGGATTTACTTAGACTCCAGAACTTCAAACTTTTTTATTAGTTCTGAGACTTAAACATATAATCGAAACAGATCTAATAAAATTTTAATATTCAAAACATAATTAAGGTGGTACAAAATCTAAATACATGATGTTATCAAAATGTAACGATCAAAAGTGATAAGAAAGTTTGAAATCCTGGAGTCCAAATAAATTATCGTGAAAAACGGAAAAGAGACAATAATGGCCTGATGAACAAAGATTTCTTTGAGTTGATTTCATGTGAAAGAGACGTGTGTCTCCCATCTCAAACTTGAATAAAAAAAAGTTGTCTAGCAAAAGCGAGTCAAGTTAATTTGGTGAATATTTTAAATAAAAGAGGGACAACTGCGGGTGAAAGAGAGCAAGTCGGTGAGTATTTTAAATAAAAAACGGACAAATGTCATTAAGTGGACCAAGGAGGAATCATCCATTAGTGAAGAGAACAAAACAAAATAGGGGGTATAGCCAAGAAAGTCAAATTACTAAACGATTTTTGTCATAAAGACAGAAGTAGGTGTTCATGCTTTTAAAAACAAGAGATAAATTTTCAAATTTAATCTCAGGGACTGCAACTTCTATGGGTGAATTTCGGTTTGGAGTCTGCAACATATGAGTCTGATAAACTACTAGATCAAGAATCGAATAACTGATGATCCTCTCTAAATCATGTGCTCATGGAGTGATTTTGCCAGTTGCTGCAACTAGGTAATGTTGAATGCAGTCCAGTTGATGGAAGAGTCACAACCTTGAACCTGGCATCACAAAAGTTGGTTGGTTCCATACCACCTTCACTTGGAAACCTGACTTCTCTCACTCCCATCAACCTGGGAAACAACAGTTTCCGTGGCCAAGTTCCTGAAGAAATATGCCGTTTACAGGGCCTGAAGGATCTCAATACGAGTCACAACACAATTACTTCGGTGGGAAAATTCCAACGAATCTTACTCACTGTACAGGACTTGATGTATTAAAGCGGACTAAAAACACAAATTTAATCAAGCAAAATTCATAAAATCAACAAATGCCTTAATTTAAATAGATTCCAGTTTCGACTAGCTATCAACCGGCTTAACCGATTTCGTTGAAATATAAGATATGCTCCTCATCTAAGTTTGGGTTAAAAGAATAGGAATTAAATTGGACTAAAACACAATTAGAATGAAGTTATAAGCAACAAGAATCACAAAATCGACAAATATTTACATTTACTTCAAATAAACTATAGTTTTACGGTCGATATGCTTAATGGACTTTCGCTGACTTCACTGAAACCTGAGTTTTGCTACTCATCTATGGGGTTGAATTGCAAGAATAGGAATTGATTCGGACTAGAACCATAAATTGAATCAAATTATAAGGGGAAAAAAAAAAGATAAAATAAATAACAAGTAAGAAAACCATGTCTTGTTTGTTATGATTTTTCCCAACTAATTTTTTGTTATCAACTAATTTTAAATTTGAGGGACTTGGGACCATAATTAACTCAATTCAACTTATCGAAGTCCATCAACAAACATGACAACAACCGTCCAGAGTTCACGTAATGATGCACGTGCTTGCAGTAAACTCAATTGCACTTATCAATGTAGCTCAACCCCGAAATTAGTTGTTATGTTGGACACTATAGTTAAATTGGTAGATAATTTTTTAATTATGTTTCAATATTTGAGGAACAAAATTTAATGGCACAAGAGAATTCACTTGTGGTACGTTGATAGACACAAGCCGCCACTCTAATAGCCTTAGTGGTTGTGGGTTCGAACTCATCAAGTCCCGTAAAATTATTATGGGCATCTTCCTCTACCATTTGTGGGTTGCCTCTCTTCTCTTTGTCGGTTGATCTCTTTCATTTTTGGGAACTAATCCTGGACCGCGTCATAATATTTATCGTTGCTTCTTCCAATTGTACCCTAAGCTGGTTCAAGTTATAATAAATAATAATAATAATAATAATGGCACAAATAAAGATGGAGGGCATAGGTTTGATGGCGCAAATTTTAAGAGTAGTTTTGAGAGTGTTTTTTCATTTTTGAGAATAGCACAATTGGAATTCTTCAATTTTTGCAGAGAAGCATTTATCACTTTGAATATGCTTTATCTTCGGCCAAAAACTATGGTGTTTTATATTTTGAGTTTAATTAAAATAAAATTTAAAACATTTTAAGATATGTGTTAGAACTTCGTTGATATTAAAAACACTTATAAGACCATTGATCAACTATAGTGTAATTAATCTTTGAAACCTTTAAGCTTCATTTAGCATATATCGTATTAGATTATATTGAATTTGATATAGTAAGTTGTTTGTATAGTATCCCATCAGATCAGATTAAATTATATTTTATTTAATATAGTTCTTGTTTATTGTGAAATTGAATTATATAAAATTAATTAATTTAGAAGAACTTTCTCAACTAATTTTTATACAAAACTTAAAATTAAAATAATTTTGAGTTATATATTTAATAACTAGAATTAATAAATTAATTATAAATTAATATAATATATAAAACTAATATAATGCCTATTTTAGGAAAAAAAATATTTTTTAAAATTTTTTATTGAATAACATAATATTCAAAAAATAAAATAATTGAAAAAAAAAAAAGAAAAAGTGAAGAGCTCCATCAAGAAGTAAAAGAGTAGTCATTTCAATTTCTTGTCCCAGTGTCATTGGTTTTGGTGACCCATCTTGTAGATGAGTTTCACATATCCAACTATTGTCGAATATATATCACTGTATAGACACTTATTTTATGCAACAATGAGGCTAGACATGGACTCTAAAATTATATCCAACCGTCTATCTAATCGTATGTTTATGTATGGTCGTCCACACACAGCATTATGGGTTCCGGACAAACCCACGAAATGTTATGGTGAAATTTGACTTTTCTGATTTTCTGTTTCACATGATAGTTCAAAGAATCCCAATTAAAAACTCCACTATACTGCTTTCCGTCACTTAATTTGCTGGTAATGCAAACGAGTCAATTGGTCAACGATAATATTGAAGGTTCTTGGAAATTTCATGAATGTTCAACTTGTTGAATAACAACAATCAATATCCCAAGTTTCCAACTAGTTAGTGGGATATGAACATATTCGCACCAAGGATGACAAAACAAACCCTTAAATATTAGTGAATTTCCACAATTTCTGCAGAAAAAACAAAACAGTCTATGTGGAAAATAGGCTTGCTGATCAGGTAGCTGGTACAATTAATAATAGACTGGTGATTGGACTTTAACGTAGAATGTTGCTATATAGCAGAGGATACTGACATTTCCAGTGAAGTAACTTCAGCTTTGTCTTCCATTTTATAAATCTCAGAACAATGAAGAGTACCAAAGTTTCCAGGATAGCAATCTTAGTTTTCTATCCTGTTGTTGTTTTCTGTTACTTGCACCTGTCTCTCTCTCATTGCGCGAAGCTCGGAAGTGAAACTGACAAGCTAGCTCTGCTAGCTTTCAAGGATCAGGTAGCTGATGACCCCTTTGGAGCCTTGAGTGCCTGGAATGATTCACTGGATTTTTGCCAGTGGCATGGGGTTGCTTGCAGCACAAAGAATCGGAGAGTTACAGCCCTACAGCTCAATAACAGGAGCTTGTCAGGTTCCATTTCTCCTCATATAGGAAACCTGACATTCCTCAGGGAGATTAATCTTCAGTCCAACAATTTCTACGGTAAGATCCCGGCAGAAATTGGCAACTTGTTTCGACTACAATACATCATATTCAGTCGGAATATGTTGCAGGGCCAGATTCCTGTCAATCTCACTCGTTGTTCAGACCTCAGGTTTCTGGACTTGGTCATGAACAAGCTTGAAGGGAGAATTCCTGCTGAATTAGGCACTCTATCCAAGTTAGTTGGACTTGGACTTGCCGTGAACAATCTAACTGGACCTATCCCTCAGTCACTTTCAAACCTCTCGCTTGTAAAGCAGTTCTCTCTGTCAGAAAACAGCCTCAGCGGCAACATCCCAGTTGAGCTTGGCCAGCTCCAGAGGCTGAACAAGTTCCAAATCTCCTCAAACAGGTTCTTAACAGGTTCAATTCCCATCCAACTTTTCAATATTTCTTCAATGGATTATTTTGCTGTAGCTGAAAACCAACTTATTGGAGAAATCCCACCTTACATTGGATTTACACTTCCTAATATCCGTATGCTACTCTTAGGAGGTAATATGTTTACTGGGGCAATACCTCAATCCATAACTAATGCAAGTAAACTTGAATATCTAGATTTTGCCTTGAACCACTTTACTGGGTCTATACCAGTGAATTTGGGGAACCTGAAAAATGTGACTAGGCTCAATTTTGGCGTCAATAACCTTGGAACTGAGAGAGGTGATGACCTTAGATTTCTTGATTCTTTAGTGAACTGCACCTACTTAGAAGTACTTGCCTTTGGCAATAATAGTCTAAGTGGGATATTACCCAAATCTGTTGCTAATTTCTCATCCAGTCTTAGCTATTTATTTATGGGAGCAAACCGGATATCAGGTAGCATCCCAACGGCTCTAGTAAACCTGAAAAGTTTGATCTTACTAGGCATTGAGGAGAACTTTCTCACGGGAAGTGTTCCAACTTCTGTTGGTTATCTGTCAAAACTGCAAGAGTTGTCCTTATTTGGAAACAATCTTTCAGGTGAAATTCCTGCATCAATTGGAAATTTAACTTTCCTGACAGAACTCAATTTAGATGAAAATGCTTTACAAGGACGCATACCTTCAGCTCTAGGAAACTGCCAGCATTTGCAGGTGTTAGATCTCTCGGAAAACCACCTTTCTGGGACCATACCTGTTGAAGTTATTGGTCTGCCCTCGCTATCAGGATGGTTAGACTTGTCTCGCAATCGTTTATATGGCCCCATACCTCTGGAAGTGGGTAACCTGAAAAGTCTAAGACGATTGTCGTTATCAGAGAACAGATTATCAGGTGAAATTCCAAGCTCGCTTGCAAATTGTGTTGGCCTGGAGCGCCTACATTTGGATGGTAATTCCCTTCAAGGACCCCTCCCTTCATCTTTGAAATCTCTGAAAGGTCTTCAAGAACTTGATCTTTCAAGTAACAAATTTTCCGGGAAAATCCCAAATTTCCTGAACACATTTCCTTACTTACAAGGATTAAACCTGTCCTTCAACAATTTTGAGGGTGAGGTACCAAGAGAAGGTATTTTTAGAAATGCAAGTGCAGTTTCAATTACAGGAAATGATAAACTTTGTGGTGGTATCCCTGAACTGCATTTACATGCTTGCACTTCCAGGGGCTCCAGGAAATTATGGCACCAAGTCACTTTCAAAATAGTCATCCTGACAGTCCCATTAGCTACTTGCTTGGTTACACTATTTTTCCTGGTCATAGTGTATAGGAGGAGAAAAGGAAGTAGAAAAGCTGTCGTTGAAAATCCTGTGGAGGATAAGTATTTGAAGATATCCTATGCAGAGCTCCTTAAAACAACAGAAGGGTTCTCTTCCGCCAATTTGATAGGCACTGGGGGCTATGGTTATGTGTATAAAGGAAGTCTAGGCCAGGAAGGAGTATCTGTTGCAGTGAAGGTGCTAGATCTTCAGCAAAGGGGAGCTTCGAAAAGTTTTGTAGCTGAATGTGAAGCCCTGAGGAGCATCAGGCATCGGAATCTTGTGAAATTGATTACTTCTTGCTCAAGTATTGATATGAAAGGAAACGAGTTCAAAGCTTTAGTTTACGAGTTCATGCCTAAGGGAAGTCTAGAGAACTGGTTACATCGAAACGAAGATGAACAACATCAGAGGCCAAATCTGACTGTAATGCAAAGGCTGAGCATAGCAATTGATGTGGCTAATGCATTGGATTATCTTCATCATCATTGTCATACCTGCATTGCCCATTGTGATCTGAAGCCAAGCAATGTCCTTCTTGACGATGATATGGTTGCCCATGTAAGCGATTTTGGGTTAGCAAGGCTCCTTCATGATAATTCTCCAGATCAAACCAGCTCAAGTAGGTTAAAGGGCTCTATTGGCTACGTTGCTCCAGGTAATTAACATCAACTCTTTTTTTAGATTCAATTTTGATTGTCACAGTTAATTGAAATACGTTTAAAATATTTTTAAGCCTATTAATAAAATTGTCCAAAGCGCAGAGTATGCAGTGACAGGCGAGGTTTCAACCTCAGGAGACGTGTACAGTTTTGGAATCGTGTTGCTCGAAATGTTTACCGGAAGAAGACCAACTGATGACATGTTCAGTGAAGGCCTTAGCCTTCACAACTTTGCAGAGGCAGCTATTCCAGATCAAGTATCTGAAATAGTCGAACCAACGATTCTTGAAGAAGCAATTCAAGTTCAGGATTGCAGTTTCAAGAAACTCAAACCAACCTGGAAGAGCCAAATTCCTGAAATCCTGGTCTCAATTCTGAGAGTTGGAGTGTTGTGCTCAGCAGAATCTCCAAGAGAAAGAATGCCAACAAAAGAAGTCATCAAAGAATTGCATAACATCCAACAAAAAATCCTTGCAACGGAATCATAATTGAAGTAAAAACACAAATGCTTTTGTGAGTGCATTAAAAATGTTATCATTACATTGAGTCAAAAGTGCTTGTACGATTCCTCCAGGAATCATATTTTGCATAAAGAAAAGAAATTTAATCAGTTGCCATGTTTGACTTACAAAGTTGGTGATGACTTGTTATTTTGTTAATATTGCAATGTGGGCCTGGTTGGTAACTTGGTATGCAATTTGTAGCCTCAATTTGTAGCACAACAATCTCAACAGTACTTGGCCACATTCTTCATAATTAATAAATAATAGTTAAATTCCAAGTCATCCAATCAAACCAGAATAGAATTTGTTGTGATGAAACAATTCATCATTTATAAGTGGCCATGGAATTTTATCAACTATTTTGAAGATTCCATCTTATCTGGCCAGATTTATCAATAGGCCATTATAGGAAATTAAAACAAAGAAGAGACGAGTTGATGATTAACAAAGAAATGAAAAAAAAATAAAAAAAATGATTGACAAAGATGTTTCTCGTGACGTCTTGTTCATTAACGTTTAATCATTTGCTAAAATCGATGTACATGTTGCCCAAAAAAACAAAGTCAAATGCTTCCAATTTTTCCACACATGGACAATAATAATCGTATGGTATTCTTTTTGCAGAGGATGATTAATACAACGTAATTTTCAAATATAATAATAAAAAAAAGGTGTGCCAAAAACGAAGTGTAGATGATATTTTTTGGAAGAAGATCAATAACAAATTTTAATATTTTATTGAAAATTTTTTATAGACTAGTTTATTAATTACTGCTAGAGTTTAGTGGGAATTCGAATCCCGAACTTCTATAAGATCTTATATTATATTAATTATCATTGAATCTAAAAATTTAAATTAATAAAAAAAAAAGAAAAATCAAATTGTAGTAGTGAAGACTAAAGTTAATAGGATTTATGAAATGCTTATATCTTCTTGTTATTCGATTTATTCATATCATGTGAGAGATTGAAAATTGTTAATTAAATATATAATAATTATATAAATAAATATAATATATGTTGAAGAAAGTTTAGGTGATTCAGTGATAAGCTCTTTTCACTTTCATCATGAATACCTGTGAACTCAAATTATGTTCCCCTTTTTAATTTTTAAGTTTATAGTTGTTGAAAGAATACCAAGCGTGGTGAATGATTTAGAAGGATATTCGATTTTGCATATAAAATAAATAATAATAATAATGGGGAAAAAATGTTGAAATTATAAACACAGAATCCGCATGTCCCTCATTCTGTCCTGTATATAATTTATTTATTATCTATCGTGAATACAATAATCAGCGTCAATGAAATCTTATCGGCCAAAATATTTTAAGAGTAAACTGTATTGAAAAAGATAAATAATTGGGATAATATTGGAAAGTTTTCATTAAATTTAAATGATTAAAAGCTCATAAATAAATTTCCAATCTGACAAAAGATAACATTTTGATTTCATCGGCTTTAGTCAACTATGAATTATGATGGGCACACAATTTGATTTTTAAAATATTGTACATAATTATTAATTTGTTGGTCAATAATTAATATAGCCCCTATGTAACAGGGAGCATAAGATAATTAAATATCATTTTATCATATAACCAAAGTAAACTTCAAGGAACCTGACCTAGCAATTAAACACTAATTTGCTTTTGTAATTGTTTTTCTGTTTAATAAATTAAACAAATTCAGTAAAAAAAAATGTTATAATATTCTATTTATTTTACAACTAATCTCGGTTTAATATTCGAAACTAGATTTAACTGTAGCTAGGGAATTTACTTGTCTGGTGTCATGCAAGAATTTGACAATTAAAATATATATTAATAATAAACTATACATTATTTCTGATATAAATAAATTTGACTTTAATGAAACAGGGCAGCTGGTGTGTTTGCTTCACGTTATACATAAAACTAGAAGAAATTTTTTTCTATGGTCTAAATTTAGTTACGTCAATGTGGGGACAAACAAGGAAAATGTTGTGAGGAAACCCAATAATTCATCCAACAGGGTTTTTAAAAAATTGTTTTATGGAATCATAATTATTCATAAATGACACGTTAAAATGTAAAACGTAATGTATGATAATTTGTTATTATTTAATGATATATTTACCAATTAAAAATGAATAGAAATTAAATTTCATCATAAAGGAATGCAAAAAGAAACTCGAATCATATGTGGAATTAAAGTTATTTTTTAGGCATAAATTTAAGTCATAATTTATGTAATCTAATTTTGAAACTCTTTTTAATAAATAAAATAATATTATATGAATATTAAAAAATTTATTCAAATTTATTGTCAAATGATGTGGTAAATTTATCTATAATTATCATATCATCAATACATCATCCCAAAATTAATATGGTAACTACATATAAATTTGTTAGATCATTTAGGAAAAATTTTTAAATAAATTTTTGGGAAGTTCAAATGTACAACATTATTCATATTATATTTAGAACAATCATATCAAGCAAATATCTAGATTATCAAATCACATAAAAATAAAATCCAATATATTTAGAAAGAAAAATAAAAATTTTCTTTTCAACTAATTTAGGACGTTGAATGAAGATATTTTCGAATATATTTCTAATTTTGTATTTAATTTCCCTTGTATCCAATATTCCAATCCACCTTATTTGAAGATATTTCTCAATTTGACCAGACAAAGTCTATTGACTCTGTGCCACATCAATGGCTTCTATACGTAAAAACGTCGAGTAGTCGAGATAGAACTGATCTGCAGAAACCAAGACGACGCCGTCGTTTAATGGGCAAGCATCTACTGTGGTGAAGTCGCCATAACTAACAACTTTGCAGAGTGTAGAAACTAAGCCTCTCAAAATCGCCTTTATTGATGGGTTCATTTTATTATTGTTTCCCTTTCAATTGCATGCGTGTCAATGGCGGCTTCCTTGTACTTGTTCTTCTTCCAAGTCTATCTTACCCTTAAAAACACGTTTAGACTCTTTCAAAGTTTCAACCCAAACAGTTCTGTTACAAGGCTGACATATCTCGGTTATTTATATATCAACTTTGGTTAACTGCCAAGGATTTTGCTTTGGAACCTGTTTCTTCTGCTTAAATTCTGTCGTTTGAGTGAATTCGTTTTGTTAAAAAACTAAAAGTGTATCTCAGAAAATGTATGTACTTGGTCATAGACGTTCAGTTATCTTCTCTACGATCACCATCGCTGCTGTTATCTTCATCATCTATGAAGACAGTGTCATTTCCGATGACTCTCTCCAGTTTGGTGTGTTCAAAGCTAAAGAGATTTCAGGGAGGTTACAGACCAGAGTTGGGGGGCAAATTAAGTCTACTATAAGTCATATTTCTTTCCTTTCTGTGCAAGAAGAGATTGAAAACGGTGATGGTGAGAGTCTGATTGGTTCTCTGAAGCCTCCTGTTAGTGTCACAGAAGAAGAGAGGATTGCTTGGTTTAGGGAAAAGTTGCCAGAGTTTGATATTTTCAAGTCAAACAGCAAGACAAGGCGGTTCCATGGGCGGGTTCTTGAGTTTTTCGGTGAAGAATGTGAGGTTCGAGCCTTCATGACATGGATTTCACCAGCGAGGTCTTTTGGGAGAAGAGAAGTCTTGGCCTTGGAGACCTTTTTCAAAGCTCACCCACATGGTTGCTTGATGGTTTTGTCAAAAACTTTGGACTCTAAATATGGTTATGGTGTCCTGGTACCGTTGATTGATCGAAAGTTCAAAGTCTCAGCTGTCACGCCTGACTTGTCTTTCCTGTTCAAGAACACCCCAGCTGAGGGTTGGTTTGATGCAATCAGGAGTGGAAACAAGGACCCTGGTGAGATTCCACTGGCTCAGAATTTGTCCAATTTAATGAGACTTGCCGTTTTGTACAAATATGGAGGTGTGTATTTGGATACAGATTTCATAATCCTGAAAAGCCTTAAAGGGTTGAGGAATTCCATTGGAGCACAGAGTATTGATATTGCTTCAGGGAATTGGACAAGACTGAACAATGCTGTTTTGATATTTGACATGAACCATCCACTTCTTTTCAAGTTTATGGAAGAATTTGCAGCAACTTTTGATGGAAACAAATGGGGTCACAATGGACCATACCTGGTTTCCAGGGTGGTCAAGAGAGTAGAAAACAAATCTGGTTATAACTTCACAATCCTGCCACCAACCGCCTTCTATCCAGTCCATTGGAACAACATTGGAGGGCTTTTTAAGACGCCTGAAAATCGGGCTGTTTCGCGGTGGGTGAATGCTAAATTGCTTCAGCTAAGCGGAAGGACTTATGGGGTGCATTTGTGGAACAAGCAGAGTAGCAGATTGAAAATCAAAGAGGGAAGCGTAATGGGAAGACTAATTTCTGATCATTGTGTGATTTGTGAACAGATTTACAGCTCTTAAAGAAGATTCTTGATTTTAACTTTTTTTCTTCTGAATTCATGATTTCAATGTAAATGTGGAATGTAATTGTGAATTCTCATAGGCACATAGAGAACAATAAAAAAAAAAAAAATGTAAAACCGAGGAGATTACATTTTACTTTTTTAATTACATTTCTATATGTTGCAAAATGTGATTACAAGGCTAGTGGTTAGACTTTTCTACCACAAATCATAAACCTGAGCCTTCTCAATCTCAGCCTGAAAAATCTGAATCCTCTAAATCTCCATAAGCCAAATCCTGGCAATCTCCTGAATGACCTTTTCCTCTTCAATTTTCGATTACCAATTTTTTCTTTTGTATGCTTGAAGTTGTACTGATCTCCATTCCTGAAACTACCATCTGAAGCAAAATTGCTTTGTTCATCATGATTTCGGCTTCCTGAAAATCCAATCTGCTTGATAGATTCCCACGGATCATAATGCTCATCATCAGTGTCACTACCCCAGAGAGGTACAGGTTTTGTTATAGGTGAGCCACTATAATGGTCAAAATAAGTAGCCAAACTGGTATGCTCCATGTCAAACAATCTCCTCAGGGAAGTGCTTCCACCTCTCATCAATTCTAACAAACTGCTTCTGCTTCCGCAACATGAAGAGAAGGAGGAGGAACAGGAAGCAGCTGCAGATGAGTAGGAAGACAAGGATGACGAAGAAGAAGAAGCAGACAAATACAAAGACTTCTGGTACTCTATTATCTTCCTGATCTTTTCCTTTTGAAAACCTGTGATCCTGGAACTTTCTTGATCATCATTTTCTTCTGTTATTTCTTTTTCCATGATACTCTAAGTGGTTTCTGGTATATTATTGAAAGAGACTGATCAACAAACTGTAGTTCTTTGTGATTGAGAAACTAAACAAGAACAAAAAGAAAAGATTGGGAAAAAGGGTATAAAAAATTGGTAAAGCCGGCCATTGAAACACAAAGACAATGTTGGAGGACAGTAAATGATCCAAACATTGCAGGTAATAGTTTACAGATAATGACGATTTTGAACCTTGATTAAAATATGATATTGAATTAATAATTGAATATTGCTTTGTAAACAAGCCAACCAATCAGGAAGAGTATGCCGCAAACATGTTCAAATTCTAATCCTTTTTTAATTGTGATCAGGGCTATAAAATAAGAGGAACATATTTGAAGGAAAGATGAATCAAGTAGGACAAGATTTCAAGTGATTGCTTTTGACAAGTAAAGATCGTGAAGACATGTAACATTGAGATAATAGTAAGTTGTTTAATCTCCAAAGTGTATTATTATTCAACTTTTAGAGATTTTGTATCAGATTAGACTAATCCAAGCTAAGGTGTGTAATAGTATTATTATTCTAATTTGACGTGTACCTAAACTCAAGACTTATCAAATCTTGACTCCTAACATGGGGACTGACTTTTTCAAAGATGACTTCAAATCACAAGTCACATGACGCCCATTCAATTAAGTTATTGTGACAATTGAAAACTAATTGGCAACTGAAAAATCATGGAAGGTGTTAACACCGGATTTTCACCTGATGTTAACAATAAAATAGAGCAAGGAAAACTCTCTTGAATGGATGAGATTAGAGGTTGTTTAACGAAGAAACATAAGAGATGAGATAGTGTTTATGCACTGGTTTATGGGTGTATGAAAACTGGATAGTGTCTCCGGATAAGGGGCCGAACTGCTGTCGTAAGGAAGCTCTAGATCACCTGGAAACGGTCAGGGTGATGCCAACGAGGTGCCGGCGATCACACTTTGGCAGTCAAGTCAGATGGTGATCGACAGAGGGCACCTCTAAAATATACTGGCATAAGCACATGAACGGAGATAGATAAGATGAGATAGAAAAACTATGAGAAAGAACACGTAAAAGAGATGAGTAAGTAGAAGATGAACCGGCCAAATGAAAATGCATAAGGATTTAAATCGTGTACATGTTGAGATGTCTGATCCATAAAAGAGGATTCCATTAACTCTATTTATGTCCGATCCATATATTCAGAAGAGTATAATTCAAGAATGTTGAATCAATTTATCAATTTAATTAGACATCGTCTATATTTTGAAAGGCTTTTCATTTACTAAATACACATTGTTATTTTCATTTTCATGAGGAAGACTTGGGGTCTAATCATTCAATACCTCCTCCACCCAACAAAAATTAAGATTTTAAAAAGGAAATACAAAACATAAGTGCTTCTATAAGGTTTTCTTAGTTTTTATGAGGTGAATTGAAGGCCTGATGAGGGTCAGTGTTTTCACGAGATCCTAAATAAAAATAAAAAATAAATATTCTTTATATTTATATTAAACTTTTAAATTATCATCTTAACGTAATATCATCTTAACAAGAAATTGACAAAAAATTATAACATCCGAGGCCGGAAATTATTGAAAGAATTCTGAGGCCATTTATTTAGAATTAAAAGATGCATTGTCAAGAGTCTCAAGACGAAGACTTCATGTGTCTCGCGTAAAAAAGGGGTAACGCAAGCTTCAAAACACCAGGACACCTGTATAAAGACCTTATTAATTCTTCATTTTTTCAATTTATTCCTCGATGGTACGGGCATAAATGTTCAACAAGTTGCCAGTAATGGTCCATCAACCATAAAAGCACCAACAACAACGTATTTTGGGTCAATGACCCAATGATATTGATATAAAATGTTGCAAAAGAAGTATTAAGTTAGAAATAGACGCAATTTATACGATCTGTTGTGTAGATCACAGCCGAATAAAACTCACAGTGGTTTGCAACTAAGAATTTGCCGGTTCCTTATTATGGAACCGAGTGCAGAGGATCACCAAAAGATCAATATATTCAATAACGTAAAAGAATTAATTGCTGAAAAAGGTCCTGTATATTTTCCAGTCATCATCTTATGATTGCTCATGGACCACACTGATGTATCCAAAACAATTCTCTCATGCATTTAATTCTGTCATAAACTATGAACACCACTATAATCACGTTTAGATCATCTTAAACACCCAATTATGTATATAGTTCAAACTTCAAACTAAACTACAAGCAGAAAACTATACTACGAAAGCCTCCTAAGATATTTGAATTCATCAAAATCCTGAAAAACAATGTCTCCCCTACATAAATTTTCTCCCTATTCGACTCTAATGGCAGCGAGAAAAACGTCTCACAAGATGTTGAATTACCGCCTACTAAACCGAACTTTTAAATCACCCATCTTCTCTACTATTGCATTTGCTGCTATTTTCTTCGTTTGCTACTCGGATAGCATCATTTCTAATCTTTCTGTGTACCCTGCAGACATTAGAATTAGTGACATTTTTGAATCGCCACAAGCCCCCGATGAAGTTTTTGAAGAACAACCTTCTAAAAAGATCCTTGAAGCACCACAGACTCCAAAAGTCGAAGCACAGGTCCAGTCAACTTCCCACACGATGCCACTACTCAAAACACAACAAAAGATTGAAGAGAATAACATGCCACTGGTTATCACACAAGAAAACGCTGAAGAAAAAAGCCGGTCACTGTTTACAATGCAAGAAAGGATTCAAGAAAATAGCAGGCCACAGCTTACTACAGAAGCCACAAATGAAGAAGAAGACAGTGAAACTCCAGATCCTCTAATTCCTCCCAAGGATGTCACAAGAGAAGAAAGAATGGAATGGTTCAGGAGAAAATTGCCAGAACTTGAAATTCTCAAATCAAACAACTTGAGTCAGAAATTTCATGGGCGAGTTCTGGAATTCTTCAACAAACAGTGTACAATCCAGTTTTTTATGGTATGGCTTTCACCAGCACGTTCCTTTGGTCCAAGAGAATTCTTAGCTGCAGACACTTTGCTGAAGACCAACCCTCAAGCATGCTTGATGATTATATCGAGATCTTTGGACACTGGATACGGCTACAAAATTTTGAAACCGCTACATGATAGTGGGTTCAAAGTTCTCGCAGTCACACCAGATTTGCCGTTTCTAGTAAGGGACACACCAGCTGAAGTTTGGCTAGAGGGGATGAAGAGCGGGACCAAGGACCCTGGTCACATTCCATTATCCAATAATCTTTCTAATCTGATCAGACTTGCTATGTTATATAAATATGGAGGGGTTTACTTGGACACAGATTTCATAATTCTGAAAGATTTCACTGGGTTGAGGAATGCAGTTGGGGCACAAAGTATCGATCAGGTAACTAAGAAATGGACCAGATTAAATGGTGCTGTTATGATCTTTGATATTGGGCATCCAATTCTAGTCGACTTCTTACAGGAATTTGCCACAACTTTTGATGGAAACAAATGGGGGCATAATGGACCTTACCTGGTTTCTAGAGTTATTGGAAGAGTAGGAAACACACCTGGATATGACCTTACAATTATGCGACCCAGCGCCTTTTATCCAGTAGACTGGGTTAAGATACTCAGGCTGTTTAAGAAACCTGAAACAGAAGTAGAATCACAATGGGTGGAAGACACGACGCTTCATCTAAGCAGTGGCAGCTATGCAGTACACCTATGGAACAAGAGGACCAGAGCATTAGCCATTGAAGACGGGAGTGTCATGGAAAGACTAATAGCCGATCACTGTGCCATATGCCAAGACAACTATAATTCCCGAATATAATCTGTCATATAATAAATGATGAAGCTTCTTCAGCAGAAAGTTTTTACCAATGGCATAATAGCTGACAGAAAATTAATAGAAGCCTCTTATTTGGAAAACAATTCATACACCGTGCTGCTTGAGTAGGAACTCTTGTACTTGCTTTTGAGTTTTTACTGGCTGTTTCATTTTTCTGTTTACTAAAGTTTGAACAATTATCATTTGATTTTGAGTCTCACAAGCTCTTTAAGATTTTTTCTTCCTAAATTTCCATCCATAATTGTAATCTTCATTCGGCAAGGTGCTCAAAATTTAAATTCTGAAACAGCAACTGATGTCATGAGTGTTGCACAGCATTTCAAAATTTTAAAACAGTTTCCAAAAACAAATCAAGAGCAACCTCTTAGCTCTTAAGTCCTACATTCCATTATGTAAACCAAACTCTTCTACCACGAAGCTGCCTTCAGAGGAGTTCCTACTAAATCAGGAAGTCCCATCTGTTTAAGTTTAACAGATACCAACAGACCATAATCATGCATCTCATCTTCTCTATCATTGCCATTGTAATAAGTAATCCTACATATCTATCTTCTAAACCAATATTCCACAAGTCAAACCATCTCCTCAAAACATGCTTCCCCCTGTTCGTCCATTCTAACAAGTTGCTAGAAGAATAAAGTAACAGATGAAAAACTCGAAGAGGAACATGAAAACTAGAAAATAAAATAAAATAAAATAAAAAATTATTACTCTATAATCCACCACATTAATCTTTCCTTCTAAGCTTCTAGGTAAACAACATAGGAGGTCTCATCATTATCAAATAGAGTATTTCTCATACAATCACGGACACCAAAAGGTCTTTATTGTATGTTTTAAAGACAAAATGAATGACTCAAAACAATTTTCTTCTATATGTCTGAAGCAACGATAGAATAGATAAAACACTAGATTATAAGAACCACAGAATGCCAGCAGCAAAACAGTTAAAAAGAGTAACACTGTCTCTTTCTATCAACAATTCGCTACAAATAGAAATCTCCTTCGCAGACATCCATACGTAGACATCTTAAAGGTTTCAATTTTCAACCACAATTGAACACCAGACCATTCTCATAACCACAACGTATACATACGAGAGCGCAAATAAACAAAATACAGTTAAACAGGCAACAAGAGAATATATTTAATCATACAAAAAAGTACAATAACAATCAACAACTAATAACACAAACAATCTGACGTCCAATAAACACAAAAAACTACTCAATTAACTAGAGAACAAAGACTCATCAAGTTCAATCTTAATTTTCTCATCATCGTCAAACTTATCTTTCCTCGGCGGAGAAGGCGGCACCGCCACACGCGGCGGCCCTCTCCCTTTCTTCTTGTTGCGTGGCCTCGCCTAAACAGCCAAATCACATCACAAAATCAAACAACAAGAGCAACAAAAAGTTATGATTTTTATTTACATCGGTGTGGAAACAAAACAACACTTACGTTGCCAAAAGAGTGATTGAAACGCTTTCCTTTCTCGGTCTTCTTGTCGCCGCGGCCGCAGGACACTGGAATCAAAAGCAAACATAGAAAAATTAGGTCAAATTTCGGGATAAACGGAGAGAGAGAGGAGGCGACAGTGGCGGACCAAACGGGAGCGAAGAAGAGCGAGTGGCGGAGAGTGAGATAGAGGAAGGTGAGTGGAGGAGAGAAGCGCCGGAGATCGAAGAGTGAGAAGTTGAGATGCGAGATTGAGGAGGCGTGAGTGGTAGAGCTCCCAGTAACAGAGACGCCATTTTTTGAAAATTTTTTGGATAAGTTGGCAGACCGTTTGGCGATTTCGTTTGGTTGGTTTTGTTCCCTTCCCTCTCCAACCCGCTATAATGTGGCGCTTCATTTGTTGGATTGTGATATGTGAATGTGGAACAGGGTCCAGTCCAATTGGTTTGGGCTTCCATTAGAGTTAGAGAAGACATGTCCATTTGGAGAAATGGACCAGAATATGGTTAAGAGTACTAATATTTACACTTCTTTAAAACTGTACATGCACAAAGTATCAAAGGACACCGGTAGTAAAAACAAATCATGGGTACATAAAAATAAAATAAAATTGGATGATGTTTATGTATAAATATAAATTAAAATAGGTTTTAAAAAAATTTATTTTTCATGTAAATTGGATTATACTAATATATTATAATTTTTTTAAACAAACTTTAATAATGTTTGATCTCAATCAGTTATAAAATGCTTCTGACTTGTTTTTCCTTTTATACTTTTGAAAGATTTAAATTAAAGGCATGTATTGAAATATCAGTAGTTCCCAATCAACGATCGCTTGGTGAATATAGTTAACATTGGATGGAGTTTTATTCAGAACGTCTGAGGATTGGATGGAGTAAATTCAGAACAACCCATATCTAAAACTCTGAATGGGGCTTAATTTGGGCACAAACGAAGCCCAAAAAGGGTTAGCAAACAGAACCCAACCAATCTTGAAAAGAAGAAGAAGAAGAGGAGCCAGTCAAATTGCCGTCGCTTGCAAGGAATCGTTTTGGATGGTTTATGGCCAAAAAGATGGGATCAGATTAGGTTTAGATTTAGGTTCATGTCACATTGGAAAACAACTTTCGTACGTCATTCATATATTCTTTCATTCTCACAACAACAAATAAAGTTGAGAGAGAGAGAGAGAGAGTGGGAAGCGGGAGATAACTGAAGTTCCAAGTTATCAGGACCAGATTCAAGATCGGATCTCTCAATTACTATCATCACTAGTGTTACTATTACAAAACATGTCTCTGCATTTTCACATGCAACTCCATGTTATTCTTCTGATCATCACTAGTTTTAAAAAGCATGCATGCACACTTCTATGATCCACACTTTAAAATGCTGGTGCATCTCAGTTTTAATTAATTTCTTATTTTAAGATTACTGGAATCTCACCCTTCCTGTGCATATGCATGCTTGTATTAGAAGCTTGTTCTCTTCAAAGAACGTGAATAGAAATTGAATAATGTTAATGGCAAAAAGAATATTTGTTAATGCAGTTACTTGATATGGTAATTCATGGCACTGAATCTTAGGAGCAACTTTCTTGTAATGGTAAATTAAAGGAATCTTAACAGCAATAATCTAGATTTTCTACATCTATAATGATCAGAAGCTGCCTTGTGGAGAAAGATAAAAGTGATATTTAAGATAACAAAATAAAAGTTTAGTGAATCGATATATTCTTCGATTTATGTATGATAATGTTATTCAATCTTTTAATATTCATAAAATCACAAAATTTTATGATAGAAAATGAATGAAAGTTTTGAAATATTGACATGTACCTAATTTTGTGTTAAAATTCTAAAGGATTAGAAAAAAAGGACCTTTGAATTCATCACTTCTTAAATTGATTATTAGTTTGTGTCACGCATGGAGTGGATCTTGAAAGCATATATGCTCATTGCTGGATTCATAAAAAGGTCAAATTCCAGAATTACTTTAGAGGATAGAAGTGACGGCTCCCACTAACAAAATCCAAATTATATATGTTACAAGACTACGCGCTTGCATTTCCTTTTCTTCTTTTCATTTAATTTCACTCAAATATCAAGTTGTACATGATTTAAAAAGTTCCAAAATTTTATTATCAACATCTTTAATCTCTATCACTTTTGTTCATCGAAGTCTTTATCTCGCTCTATTCAATAACATGCTCATGCCGATTCAACATTCGTAGTATCTATCAAAATTAATCCATCAAATTTTATTCTATTTCAACGTGAACGCATTTTTGTTTGGTGTTTTAACTAACTTATATGTCAATTAATTTGAAATTTGATGGATCAATGCATCAGTGGTCATATTCCTATAGTCGGTCCAAATTCTTTGAAATGATCAGCATGTCTTAGCCAATCAGTTATGACGTGTAGAAATTTGACCACCCAAAGCAAGAAAAAGAGATTTGAGCAAATCATATGCTGCCAGTGCTGGCTTTGCTTTGATTCCCTTTATGAGGGTATTGTTCTTTTTAAAAAATCCAATTGACCTTAATTAGGACTTCCATTACTCAAAGTCAGCACTGTCAATGGGGGCATCAACACACTTCTACTTTCGAAACAGGAATATATATATATATATATCCATATATATCAAAAACCACAGCAAGAGAACACCTCATACTCGGGTGCATGTGCAAGCGATAATAATATACTACAACTGCCAATAAGAAAATAGGGTCAGAGGTCTTATCTCTTGGACTAGATTAGAATCATTAGATTAGATTAGACTACAAAATTAAATTAAAGGAAATCAATCATGGATTGATTAGGGTTCAATTCATGTTTCAATCAATCAATCATGGACATGTGAATATTTATTTATTTATTTTTATTTTATTTTTAAGGAAATCGAATATATAGGAGTAAAGAGTGGCACGTGACAAACAGATGGTCCCAACGTGCAACCCATGTGAGTGCGGGGCGCATGGACGGGTCCACGGCCCACTTCATGTACAGAATCTAAGGGTCAAAAGAGGGTTTTTATTGCTCTAAAAGGGCCATTAATATAGGCCCACATACATGCTTTTTTAAGATAAAGCCATGCTTGCATTTTTAAATAAACATTAGAGACACCCATACCTTATGTTTTTTTTTTTAATTTTTTATAATAATAACTTACTTTGGAACATGCTAGTAATAATGACACTGTAACCTATTACATATGTAGAACAATATTTTATAATATCCTAAGAAAAACAAAGATAGAAAAAAAGCTATAATTATATATTATATTTATCTGATTTAATTAATTAACCTATGCTTTTGCAGCAAAGGAATCATATCACAATTCAACACACTATTTTATCAACTAATTTAAAGAGAAAAACAAAAGAACCAAAAATATAAAAAGCAAAAAAGAGCCAGCACACATCACATGTAGGGGAGCTATTGCTAGCTATCTCCCCATTGTATGATACAAACTATGGAGAGTGAAAAAGTGGGGGGTTTTCTTCTTCTGCTGAGTCTGATGGTTTTGATCGATTGATTTGTTTGTTTGGTTGATGAAATCTGAGCCAACCCCCAACTCAGTGATGCGGGGCTGAGGCAGCTCCTGCTGCTGCTGGTGGTGGCTTGCACTGGTAGCACTTGGCAAAGAGTCCAAAATTGTCTACTTGTTTGACAAAGTTGGTCATGCTGGCCCAGCCACCGAACCCGAACCCAACAACTAGAACCCACACCACTACAAACGTGTTCATCACATACATTGCGGTCCAACTTGGTAAAAAGAATGGAGGCTTCTCTGCAGCATTCTGCAAAATCAGTAAACAAAGAAAAATATTGTAAAACCCACTATTTGGAAATTGAACTAGTGAGTGAACAAAGCATAATTGGCATCGAATCAAGTCAGGCAGATAAGGTCACTGAAGACAACGTACAACAATCCAACTGTAGTATATAACTAAATGAAAATGACATGCCACCTATCTCTCTATTCTTCTCGTAATATTTCCAAATCCAAGCCTTAAATGCTCTTGCACAGCTGCTGCACCACTTTTCTTTTTTCTCTCTCCACTCACTCTGGGAAATTTATGGGAATCCCCATCAAACCCGGAATTGCCCATTTCTATTTTTCTAAAGGGGACCATCACTAAACTACCCTTATCATACCTAGATAACTACGACTTGCCCAGTGAACATATGGGTTAGCAAAATTTGTACGAAAAAAGGTATAGGATTCTGAACTTGGTTACCTGTCGTGCGGAGGCTTTTCTATAGGTGAGCATGTGAGCCAATGAGGGGATAATGTAGACGGTGAAGCTGACCAAGAGAGCCCCGACCGCGGAGTTTATAGGGCCAAAGAAAGGGAAAATAATGGCCAAGAACCAGATTGGGATCACCACTGGCAATCTAGCTAATGCTCTCAAACATATGCTTTTTGTGTCATGCATTCCAATCACTTTTTCCCACACAAAGTACAATGGTGTACATGCGAACCCAAATGTGATAAACTGCCACCGATAAAAAAAATAACACACATGAATGTCAAGTTTGGTAAAAAAAAACGTTATCTCAAAAGGGCATTTGCGTAAATGACAACTGATTGAAAGACCTGATGAATGAGCATCAAGATAACGGCGGCGTCACGCCAGCCTGTTTTGGGGAGGAGAGAGAAGGCATTGGAGTGGTTAAGGAGCTGGTCTCCAAAAGCCCAGTAAACGGCGGTGGCTGACGGGATCGTTAGTGTGAAAACATACAAAGTAGCAAACAAGTATATGTACTTGAACTTCTGAGGCTTCCACATAGCATGCATGATTTCCCTGAAAAGGGAACTCAAATCAGGTAATTTGCAAGCAAAATCAGGGACAAAAACGTCAACCCGAGTAAAATTCGACATTTCATTCACAGTAAAATTGAACAATAATATAATGACCAAAATGGCCTCACAACGTGACTTACTAATTCACTATTGAATCTATGATGGAGAAATTATGTCACCAGATGAAGACAAAACAGAGTAGATTAAGGTCAGAATCAAGCTGTCACACAGCAGGAAAATGAAAAGAAAAAGGAAAAAGAAAAAAACAATTGAAATAACAGTGGAACTAGAACATAGGACCAATCTACTGTTTAATTTTCCTAGAGAAAGGGATGAAGAAAAAAAATAATGTTGTTTTATAGCAAAACAAAAAGTAAAAAATTGCATGATTTTGTCTGGGTGTCGAGCCCCTAGATGGCCGGCAAAAAGCTGCAAAGAGAAGCCATGTAGAAACAAGTGCAACACAAGTGAAAAAAATTATATACCACTAGTGGTAGGAGGAGATGTGATATTCTTATAGAAAAAGTGTTATTATTATTATTATTAACCATGTGAAAACGAAAAAGGTAAAAACGTTTGGTTGCTTACACAGTGACAGCGTGTCCACCAAATGTGTACAAGATGTTGGTGGCTCCGGTGAAGTAAAGCACTAACTTTGTTGGAGCCGTGTGTTGCACATGTTCAACCTAAGGTGATTAATTGATTGATTAGAAAATATTGAAGAAAAAAAATCAGGGCCATTGATGGGGTATCCTCGTATTAATTATGTTACCTGACCGTGAACAAGGGCGGCGATGGCCAAGTACCAGGCGGTGTACGTGGTCATGCCAAGGCCAAGAAATGACCAAATACGGTAGTTGTGGAAAGACGGGATGAAAACCGTAGTGGCACAACATGCTCCAAAAATGTAAGTCCATGTCCTCTTGTCCAACCGGTCATTGATGTAGTAAATGTTACTACACAACATCAAAAGGAAACAAAGATTTATTATCACGAGTTAAATCAGACAAAATTAAAAAAGAGAAAAAAGAAAAACCCAGTTCATACGTAAGTTCTTTTTTGTATTTTGTTAGTGAAAACTAGTGTACAAGAGGCTACACCTTGCACAAGCTATGAGTTGTATAACAGAACCAAATAAGAGGAAAGTGCAGTTGAAAGCAAGTCCCACAGCTTTCCAGTATGGACCCAGTAATCCATCAAGCACTTCAAACCACTACAAGAAAGCCAAAACCAAAAACAGTAGTGTTAACTATGTACAGTGATCTGTGATATAGATATTTTTCTTCTCAGGTTTTTGAAGAGATTAGGAATCAGTGGTGCTGGTAGTTTCTTTTGAAAATAACCAAATACGAAAAGAAAGAAAGAAAAATGGCCAACCTGGATGACATGGTTTTTAAAGCTGACGTTTTCTTTCTCCTTTCTGCTCCTGTACTCTATATAGAGTACACTGATGAGATAGGCGGTCCAGCTACCGATGAGACCATAGAATATTTGCAACAAAATGCCTGATAAAATGCCCAGTTGGGAGAAAGAGTAAGGGAGAGTGAGAAGGACTTGAGCGACTTGGTTGGATGCGCAGCTGAACCAGGCGTCCCAGGCGGAGCCACCATGCCAGAGAATGTTCTTGACACTAAAAAGTGACTGTTGCTCTTCTGGGTCCCTGGAGCCTTCCTCTTTGCCTTCATGGTCCGTCTCGTTGAGGTTGGAGACTATAGCTTCCTCTGCTTGCTTCTGTGGCAACATTGTGATTGTTGTTGTTTTGTTTTCGTTGCTTTTGTTTTTGGGTTCTGTCTAAAGTCCAACGTCTAGAATTCTGGTAGATCTGAAACATATAAAAGACACTAAATGAGACAAACTAAAAAAGGGAAAATATATATATATGTAGAGAGAAAAAGAAAAGACTATATAAGCAAACGCAGCTCCAAGAAAAGGAAAGCCAATAAGAGAGAGACCCTCCACAACAACAACAACCCAGATCCAAATAAGAAAAAACCCAAATAATGAACCAACCCAACCCAGGCACACTTTTTGGACTACTAACCTTTGCTTGAGAGGTCTCTTTCGCGTAAAATATGGAAGCAGAAGCTGAAACCAAAACAACAGAGTAGATCCGTCTGGGTGACCCCCGAAATGAGTAGTGTTGTTTTTATAACACTGTCGTTTCTTTATTTTTGTTTTTTGTTTCCAAAAAACAGAGAGAGAGAGAGAGGGTGAAAAAAAGAAAGAAAGAAAGAAAGCACAAGCAAGTAAGGCACAGGTTTTTTGGAAGCAGAGAGTTTTTAAGAATTCTTCATTCCAAGAATTGGCAGAGCAGATACAGAATATAGATACAAAGAGAGATAAGAGTAAGACACGGAGAGAGTGAGAGAGAGAGAAAAGAAACAGAGCCTTAAATGGCCTGAAATAATTGCAAAATCTCAAGCAGCTACGAATCTCTCTTTGCAGTGAATTTAAAAGGCCTAGACTTTAATGCGCCACACTACAACACTACTCTTTCGCACAGAGAAAATAAAAAAGCAGACGCCGAAACCAAATACGGCGAGAGAGACAGAGACAGAGACAGAGACGGACCCTTAAAAGCAGGAAACCCAAAAAAGAAAAAACTGACCAGTAGTACAGATGCTACTACTATATACCACCACTACTCCAATGGTCTCTCTGCAGAGGTTGAAGAAAAGACCTTTTTTCGCTCCTATTCATTCAACCAAAACTATAGATATATATATACACATGTACAAACAAAACAAAAAAACAAACATATAGTTTTTTTGTTAATGGTTTTGCTACCTTTTTTTTTTCTTTTCTTTGAAATTCCTCTCTCGCACCTAATTTGTTTAAACTGAGACTAGTAGTAGTAGTAGAAGTTGATTGAAAGTTGAAAGCGACGAAACCCCCCACCCCCACACACACAATTCACTGTATTCCACTTCTGATTCGATTCTTTGGTCTTCTTCGTTTGGTAAATGAAAAGAAAGCAAAATAATTTTTTTCTTTTCGATGAGAAAGAATTTGGAGATCTAAGCGACTGACTGAGACTTTGTTCTCATCGAGTAAGGACTCAACTTAACCATGGACCTCCCTTTATATAGCACCCAAAAATAGGGTTCAACGGTACTATCACCAACTTAACACTGTGTTAATTATCACTAATCATCATAATCACCATGATTTAATCTACATTTTTAACTTCAAAGCAAATTCTAATTAATTCAATGTTACAGTGATAGACAAGTCTCCCTACGGGTGTATTCATTGAAATTTATAATATTCTAGAAGTTTGGAGGAATTCATTTTAGATATTTATGGAATGTATTAAAATCTAAGTATATTTAATTTTAATTTGTATGAAATAGTAATAAAATTTAGATATATTAAAATTGTTATTAATTTTATAAATTTTATTTAAATGATAGATTTTCATGAATTTTAAAATGCTTTATATAAGTAAAAGAAAGTTTATCTATATCTTACACTTTTTCTCAAATTCATTATATTCCTTAAAAATTCTAACAAAATCAATATAGAATAGAATCAGTAAATTTCATTCAATTTTGCCATTAATGAAATTCATCGAATTTCAATAAATTTTATATTTAATACACCCTTTTAATTTCTAACACAGAATCTTTTTCCATTTTTAAGTATTATAATCCTAATTGTCCAAGTTCAGATCCAAATCTAATTCCATTGATTTTGATTTCCCAATTAATTCCCTTTCTTTTTTAACTTATCGAGGCGTCATTAATTACAATTTACAAAGCTACGCTGATTTAATGATTTTTTTTTTTTTTCATTTTCAATTCGTCGCGTGTATTGCACTCTCTGGTGAGAGTTGATTAAAACGGTACCCGATAAAATTGGATTTATAAGTCGTGGGCCGCGCAATGTAGCCAATCAGTGGAAAAATTAAAGTGAAAAAATTTAAAGGCCCAGTTTAATTTTGTGTTTTTCTAATTCATATATTTTGATCTTTTTTTAAACTAATTTTATTTTTATGTTTAATTGTGAATGTTTCATTCAAAAATCGTGATCTCTAAAATTTTCAGACTCATCAATTTGATTTAGCAAGTTTTTGTTGATTTACTTGCCGTTAATTTAAAAATAAAAATAAAAATTTTCCTTTTTATCAGCACGGCTGCGGTGGAGTAATTTAAGTTGGCTGGCGCGGCGGCTGTGAGAGGAGCCGTAATTGGACCCGCCACGAAGGAGTGAGTCGAGTGAGCAAGCGAGCACGCACGCACGCTTTTAAAGAGATAACACGCGCAAAATGAAACTCTTAATAACCCCACTTCACGCCGGCTCATTATAGGAGACATGCCCTTTTATCGGACGGCTCTGTGTGACCCATTATTATTGGCCGTCGGTCCCACTAATCACCCTATCACTGCCCTTTATCTTACCATTGTAGCCTTTTCGTTTTTTTTTTTTTTTTTTTTTTTTTTTTTTTAATTTCTTTACTTTTGTAATCAACTTTTTTTTTTTTGAAAAGCTTTTGTAATCAACTTTACATACCATTTTATTGACTATAAATTATATAAATTAGCATGCAATTTTTGCCCAAGATTTGATCATTTGTAAACAACAATTGTTTGGTCTAATTTTTTTCTTTTAAAAAAAACCCGATCACACAAAATGGGATCTTTTAACAAAAAATTAGCTTAGTTATGAGATTTTTGAGATTATCTCTTTCATTATTTATTATATGACTTTGAATGTAATTATAAATAAAATATAGAGAAAAAACAAGCATTTGTATACTACTATTTTTATATATAAAAAATTACATATTTTACATTTAATTATAATTCATATGGCTGATGTAAATTCAGTTGAAACCCACTATAATATTTATTAGTATAATAGAAAAAAAATTTCAAATATCTTAATGAGTCTTAATAAACACCTAACTAAGATTAATTTGTAAACCATTACAATTTTGGAAATTAATCACAAACATAATTCCAACCCAAGTAGTGGATGATACAATGGAGGTGGAGCCACCAATGCATGATGATATTTGAGGGGATTTAGGAGAGTTCATGTCCATGTAAAAATGTAAAATAGAAAAAAAAGTGTTACACATATTCCTTACAAAAACCCCCCACGTTTGCCCTTTCAAACGGGATCTGTCGGCTCGGTGAGCGTTCGCATCCCCCCACCCCCCTCCACTCCGACGTGAAATCCCCAAACCATCCCTCACTTTTGCCCCTTTAGAGCGAGTGACCTGAGGTTTTGACCAGTAAAAAGGGAGTGTGGTGAGGTGGCGTCGACCAATGAGAAGGAGCCGTTGGTATTTTGTCAAACCATAAAAATAAGATTTTTTTGCTTTTTTGTTTTGTTTGTTTTGTTTTTTATTTTTTTATTTTTTTAACTTTGAGAGGGGGACTTAGTGGGAGAAGTAATGATTAGTGAATAGAGTTTGACGCTTTGATTGTTCGTAATCTTTCTTTTTATTTTCCAACGACGATCAAAATTCGGAGCATGTTCTATCTATGCCCCTCACATGGGCCCCCCCCAAGTTTTGAGGCCCCTACCCCCCACTTTACTACTCTTCCCGAAATGGTTAAAACAATGTCGTTTTTACATGAACACACGTGAATATTTTGCAACTCATGACAAAAATTGGTTGCTAATATTTTTTATTTAGTACTTTATTATAATTAATACGGATTTTTTAGCTACTAGATATTTTGTTAACCCTTAAACTTGAATTTAGAGTATAATAGACTTTTTTGTAATGATAAATAATTTTTATTGTCGTATAACTCAATTAATTGATACTTTATAATTAGTTTGAGGATGTAGCAATTGTTATATATAAACGATCACATCTTTGAACATTTTAATTGGGTTGAAAATGAGTTTAGTTGAGGTTGATTAATGAGCAATTAAGGGGCAATAACAAAAACATTAAATGAATTCCCATGAGGGAAAAAAAAGGTTTGAAGCTCCATGGTATTATCAATAATGTAATGATGAAATACAATTGTGGAATGTGTAGATTTTTGTAGAATAGCTTTGAAGGAGGAAAAGGGCAATGCTTTATGGATGGAAACGCATTTTGTAGAACGAAGGAATCTTAATAATAAAAATGGATAGATAACATGAAATGAGAAGGGCAGTGAGTGGGGGCCAACATTGCATCAACCCACAGACGGAAATTGCCTTTTTCATGAGGTTAGGGTTAGTCCACTTTGGGGGAAAGAGTACTCGATGCCTCCACTACTCACTTACCCTTTCACTTTTGTGGATGGTCATGGAGTTGGACGACTTCAATTTAACACTTCTTTCTCAAGCTACTCAATAATTTAAGTTTCATGTCGTTAATCTCATTTACGGGAATAAGCAGTAATACTATGATTTGTAAATAGTTATATCTATTTAAATAAAATAACATGACTTTGAGTGACAATCGTAAAAGTAAAAGTTTAACAGAAAGTTAATTTGATTTACAAAAGAAAAGAGTTTTTTTTTTTTCATTTTTCTTTTTTTACCTATTACAAAAGTAATAAAAATAGTCGAGACCTGTTAATATATACTCTAAGGTATAATTCAGAAAATAATTCTGAGTTGATAGAAGGGGTAACCCACATTTAATGGGAAAACTAACTTTAAACATTACAACAACAATAACTGCTCAAATTTGTCACTTCAGCAAAAATAAGTGGAAGTGGTGTCACTACATCACTTCCACTTGCAAGCAAAGAAAAAGGGTATTTGTTACAACTATACTTAACCTAATTTAAAAGTCTTCAAAATGATAAAACATGATTTTGACAAAGTATTAATTTTGCTTTTGGGAGTAGATTTGAACCTTGAACTCAATATCAAGTTTGTATTTTTTTTTTTTTAAACATTTCCTTAATAATATTTGATTAATTTAAGTATCTAAGGATGATTTTTGAACCTTAATATGTATTTTATATATATATCAAAAATTAAAATTTTAACTTTAATTAAGCTTTATTTGTCGATTAAATTATAAAGTGTATGGAGATCCTTTTCCAATAATGAAAATTGTATTACAAATTGTACTTATAATGGCTTATCTCTTTTAGGTTATGATGGATCCTTAGTTCATTGGTGTCCGATTTAAAAGATAATGATCAAATAAAATGTAGAAATTTTGGACGAGTCATTAGTGGATATAATAGATGGACAAACTGCCGAGGGACATGATATATCAAAGGAAAGTGGCTTGGGGCAATTTGCAGGACCATAGTTGAGAGTTGGTCCACTTAGGGCATAACTCTCCTACGGACTACCGGTCCTATGCTGTCTGGTTCATGCACGTTAGCCACCATCGCATTTCTACTCGCTGGTCCAACCCTCTCTTGTTTTCAACGGTTCGTATTCATTGTTCATATCCTCCTTATTAATTCTTTATCCACTTAATTATTATTTGAATCCTACCTATTTCAATCATATATCGCATAGAAATTATCCTATGAAGATTGTCATTCAACTGTATGAGTTTTGTCTGGTTTTATAATTCAAATAATTAGTGCTACAAGTCCATGACAGTGTGGGTGCAAGATAGGGCCAATAAGAAGCGAACGCGTCAGTATAGCAAAAACATGACACGTGGCACATCACGCAGACTTTGAGTGAAGATAACGTTAGATACGTTAAATCATGCAAAGTAATTCATCATTAAAACCAAGAATGCTGACCTTTTGAATGATCCAGCAATCTTCGGGGGAAACAATTATGTTGAATTAGTGATAAATTTTCAACATGCAGTGAACATTTATTAGCACGAAATTGAGTTAAACAACAAATGACAAACACTCTCACATGCATCATGACATTTGACAAGTAAGTTTTATCCCCTTATAAAAAGTATTTTTGTAGTTCATTATTCATTCAAAATGATTTACCATCTACTTTTATTGTGACAAATTAGTTTTATAGAGATAAACACCCACTTAAGCATTGGAAAATGTTTATGGAGATAACCTCCTAACCACCTTAACGAAGGGTTTTACTTGTTTTGCAAATGATCAAGACAAGCTTTCATACGAATTAGAGGTTCGTCTAAAGTCATCAGAGGCCTTCGTATAACATCTCAAGCCGCCTAAATGACCTACCTAATTCGGATTGAATTAACATCAAGGCATCTAAATTGAAGAAAGACGATATAATCATATCAATTTTTCTTGAACTTAGAATATAGTAATACAAATTTATAGAAATTTGTTTGACAAATTATAGAGGCTTTTTTCTTATGAATTTTAATAATTCATAACTGTTTTATGATGAATTCCAATATTATTCAAATTAAGTATATCTTATGAGGATTATGTTATATTCAAAGTTTATCCAAGTGTGAAATTGGGATTGCAATTGGAGGTATTATCTTCCGAGTGTGTGGGATGTAGCTGGAGAAATTATTACAAGGTCTATTTATTGCCATACAAGTTTAAATGCCAAAAAAGAATAATGAGATGGGACATATACACATACTATATGTTTCAACATTATCGCATTTTGTGCATCCCTTATAGATCTCCAATAATTCTGAATATCCCTTTCTTATCAATTGAGAATTAAATGAAGGAAAGGCTGTAAGTATTTTACTTTTTCATTTTAGATAATAAAATAAATTCAGAATTTTGTTCGTGGAATTTACTAAATTGAAGAATCTAGGATAAAAAAATTGAGAAATTGAATAGATGATTGAAAGTTGAAACAATGTTTTGATAATTTCTCATATAATATACTAAATCTTTTGTCCAACAAACAAGCGATCCTCAACGTCAAAAACCAATGAATTTGATGCAAAAGTAGCAGAATTAGGTATACAAAACAGGGCTAGAAGAAAATAAAATTCTGTTAGGTTTCACACGCAGATTTTTCAACAACCGAAATCCTTAATTTCCACACATATTCAGTCATGTACAGTGTCTAAAATAGAAATGTTAGATGAGATCCTTAGTCAAGTTCTTTTTTTTTTTTTTTTTGGTATTGACCAGGAGGTAGTCGAAACTAATTGAGATATAACTCTAGTAACGCGACTTAGAAACAGCTCTCGAAAATAGGAGGAGTCAATCTACATCAAGTGGGGGCAACCCAAAACGTGTAGAGGAAAGAATCCACAAATTTATAAGGAATAAGTGTAGAGAACCCATTACCTTATGAATGTAGAGGATGGTGGTGGTCTTACGACTAGAGCACTATCCGAAATCTAATCGATAGTCAAATTACAACTAACAATTTTCGAAAAAGAATATGAAATGTGTGATTGATTACTATAAAGGATCTATATACCTATAAAAAATAAATAGGGTAAATTTCATTTGAATGGTTATCAAATGAACTGGACTTCAAATGATATTGACTGTCCAATAACATTACTAAAAATCCGTTTGGAAACTAAAACCGTAAAACGATAGAGGGTTGACTTCTCGAATACTCTTTTCTTATTTAGAGAGAGAAAATCCTCTCATCCTTAGAGAGAGAGAGAGAGTACCATAGAAGGTGATTTTCAATTAGATCTGGGCAGTTTTTTGAGTCATTTTGCTTCCCTTCTTTCTCGATCTTTGGCATGGTTCTTCCTTTTAGATATTTCTCTAAAGATTTCCCCGGTTTTGGGGTTTTAGGGTTGGATCCAATTGATAACTGGATCCGGCTCTAAGAACTCGTTTTGTTCTAATTTTGTGTATTTCTTTTTCAGATGCTGGTTGGAAATTAATAGTAGATAGCCTCCTTGATGGTTAGAAATAGTGGCAGATCTAGAGTGTTTCAGGTGGATATCGGTGCTGCAATCATGGTCTTACAATGCCTTAAGAATGGTTTTTCAAGCTCAAGGAAAATGTCTAATTGGTGTAGGGATGCTTATGTCTGAAGCGTCATGCCTGTCTCCTGATAACCTTTTTGTTTCTGCCTTTGGTTTCTGGAGGATGTTTTGTATAAATATTTTGAGTGCTACTGATTCCAATTATGTTTTTTAGTTTTGGTTTTGGTGTTTGTAAGGGTGCTGAGGTTTTAAACTGTCATCATGTTCCTAGATCTTACAAGAAGGTGACACATACCCTTATAGTCCGTGGCTTTCTCCTCAAATGGAGTTAGACGTTGGCTTGATGTTGAATTGCCTTGTAGGTTTTGTACTTCTTCTTGTGCTTGAATGAAGTTGTTCTTGTTTAAAAAAAAAAAAAAAAAAAAAAGAAAAGGAAAAGAAAAGAAAAAGAAAGAAAGAAAAAGAAGGATAGAGGGTCGAAATCATGATCAAGTTTATTATTAATCCGGCTATGAATACGGGTGTTTTTTTTTTTGGAAGAAGCAATAAATAGGGGTTAGGTTAGTGAAAAATAGACAATTGTTCAGGATCCAAAGCTTGGTTTTCAATCTTACCTTTGAAAGAATACGAATATTATTATTATAATAAGATTTATAAGCTTTAATAATTGGTGATAAATGACCAGACGTATAAAGAAGAATAGGATAAGAGAAGAACCAGTGCTAACTGCTACAGACGGAAGAAAATCAATGGACCCCCCAAAGAAAGAAATTGATTTTTCATGAGGTCCACATTATATTATTTGTACCAAACTGTCTAATCTTGGTCCCCACCAGTGGCGGTCTTACCGTCAATCGCATTAAAGGTTCAACTTACCCAGAAATACCTGCATTAAATTTCTGACTAAGCATAACCTTTCGTTATTAAATTTGGAATAATATTGTTCATAGGATTCAATTTAGACTTCAGCTTCTGCCGATTTGAACTCAATTTTGAATTAATTTCAGGGTATGTTTACTATTATTTGGCTAACGTACAGATAAATTCGGACAGTTTCAAAGTCAATCAAAATTTCCTGCTTTTGTTACGAAACTGTAATTCCGTGGAGTCTGATCAAATCTTCTACATTAAAATTTTCAATGATGAGCTAAATAGGTGATCAGTGATCCAGAAATGTGACGTCTCCAGTAATGCCATAGTGTGTAGACACTATGACTTACACGATACTGCCATGTGAAATAAACAGTGATATCTCCCCATGTGAATTGGTCTAAATTTTTTAATCAATCAGTTAATTAAACAAGCTGTGAAGTTAACAGAGGTTACATGACAGCTAACTCTGCATCATTTTTCCTTGAAATACCGGTATGGATCTCAAAATTTATATTAATTATTATAAATGATATGTCAAACAATTTATAACTACATACAAAATATATTATTTGTATCACTATAGTTATAAAGCATTTAACAGTGACACTATAAATCTCACATTTTATATTCCATCATAATCAATGACTTGTCAATAAATGAATGAAAAAATTATTTCACTTGCATAATATATTTGTTCATTAATTATGGCATCATTAATCTAGATGGAAGTAAAATACAAAAGATAGATGTCTAACATAATTGATCATTTAAACATCACTTGTGATGAAATATTTTCAATTAGTAGTGTTAGGTTTTACAAAAATTTTGTCCAAATCCATATTCAAATGATGTGATATATGAGTTGTCAAAATCTTATAAATCATAAAATAATGTGATAATTAATAAGATATTGATAATTCACACATCACATCATCTGGATAAATTTTTTAGAAAGCTTAGCATTACTCATTTTCAATAGACTTATGTATATAGTGTTTTTATAATCAGAACGTGGTATATGAGTTGTCAAAATCTTATAAATCATAAATAATGTGATAATTAATAAGATCTTGACAACTCACATATCACATCATCTAGATAAAATTTTTAGAAAGTTTTGCATTACTCATTTTTAATAGATATATATATATATAGTATTTTTATAATCAAAACGTCCTAACTTTTTATTAATTATATTCTCTCCTAAAACAAATTCTCCTCTTCTATTTAATTCAAATGGAATGAATGAATTTGATTGGTTCGTCTTAATTTTTTAAAGTTAGAATGTTCTAATTATAAAAATATTATATATATATATACACCCTAAGGCCAACTCTTACTCCCGCGTCGCAATCCGTTGTACCAAACTCATGCGTCTCCTGCGAGAGTCAATGGAAAAATCTTGCAGTTTATTGCATTCGATGCCCTTTGGATGTTCATTCAATTCGATATGATCTTTTGGGTCTTTTGTATCATCATATCCACACATGTCTTTTCTGGGGTAATGAATATAATTAGGAATCTTTGCACAAACAAGCGCGTTCGAAAACACACTTTCTCATAATTTGGGCTTTCGAAGGCTTCACTGCCTTGTTTGATAGAAATTCTATAATTCTTCTACTCGTTCTCGAATCTCTCGTAGGTCTTCTCTATAGTTCATTAGGCTAGTAACTTTCATCTTCTTCTGATTGATAAGACTCTTCCCTATTTCTCCATCCGAACCTCCCACGAGGACCTTTTCGAACCTCGTCACATAGTTCTTCAAGGAGACTCCCGAATTTTGATCTTTTTCCTCCCTCAATCTTAAACTCTGGATCGACGGGGAGGTGTGTTCACGGTTCTGTTAAGTTTGGACCCTCGTCCACACTCTAATTCTCCGTTTTCAGAGAGAAATCGAATGTGCCTTCAATTTACCCTGGCGTTCCCATCTAACGTTGCCGACAATTCCTATTACCTTATCATGGTTCACGTAAGGGAAAGAATCTCCTTCTCTAGACTATGTAATAATGAATCTTGCTTTGGCATTATTGGTGCAGGCTACGCCGACATAAACATCTAGGGATAAGCCATTAGATATGACATATATGACGACATGTAAGGCGTATACTAGAGATATAAATCGGGCATCTGACTTGAAGATTCACCTGTCTATGAGACTTGAAACCAAAAAATTATCTGCTAAAATGAGGCACTAGTTAGCGGGGAGGCATTTGTTGGAACAAAGGTACTTGTTGGTATAAAGACATTATTGGATTAGGCATGAGTTGTATAGTTGAAGGCTAGAATTGGGGGTTGGATTGAAGCTACATTCCAAACCTATGACGCAATTAGGTTACCCTATGCGTCTATCATTTAAGGATTGGTTGAATTAAATGATGGATTTATAAAAGGGGCTAAGATCCATTTCACGAAGGTATGGTCTTCGGGCCGTCTTTCTACCGTCAATGTTACAGCTTAAAATGATAGTACGAAAATGAACTGAAACTTCAGATGAACTTTCTCTTCGCACGATTGTTTGTCTTGGTCAACTGTCTCAACTAACTTGTAAAACAAGTAAGCACCTACGTTAAGATGATTTGGAGTTTGTCTCTGGATGCACCCTACAATACTTAAGTCAGAGCTTATTTCTTTAAAATCTGTTTATCTCACTAAAACTGTTAGTGAAAAATCACTCTGAACTTGTAAAAACTAAAAAGGTTACCTTTTATAAGGAGACAAAGTTTGCTTTCCTAAGTGTTGTCGTGCGTGCGAGGGTGTTTGCTACTTGTCACTTAAATCAACCTTGTACCGACAGATGTTCGTTTCATGTCAGGCAATTGTCACTATCTTGTTGGGATAATTCGCTCGAAGGTTATTAAACCTCTCGAAGGCTTAGTATCTCCTTGTGGATTCCAGGATTCACCTATATTAGGCCTCGGCCCAGGTTTGTCCTGCGAGCCCACTCAATTGGTACTGTCCCCGGGCCCTTGGGGTTTTGCTTCGCCTCCCACACCCCTTGAACCCATGACCTGAGCCCCTGAAGTCAAATGGATTCTTAAGCAAGGTGTGCACCATTGTGGCTCCACAATGGTGCACACCTTGCTCTAAGAATCCATTTGACTTCAGGGGCTCAGGTCATGGGTTCGAGGGGTGTAGGAGGTGAAGCAAAACCCCAGAGGCCCGGGGACAGTACCAATTGAGTGGGCTCGAGGGGAAACTTGGGCCGAGGCCTAGTATAGACGAATCCCGGACCCCACACTCCTACCTTCTATAATAATTTACTTGGCATAATTTGGTGTACTTAACACTACCTATAATAATTTGGGATAATTCGCTTGAGGGTTTTTGGATAATTCCCTTAAAATTCGCATAGTACGCTATTTGTTGTGATCTCACTTTATTGACGTGTCTACCTCCTTATTGGCTCCATCTTGTACTCATATGATATACATGTATGTATGTATGTATAATTTTTTTTCAGAGTTTTATGTTCTAAATGTGTGATTTATTTCATCTTCTTACTTTACATGTGTGATTCTCTAATATCCATACATGACGTTTTCTAAAATAAAAATTCTTATTTAGCAAAAACTGTAACACATTATTTAAATGGAATTATGACCTAAGTACTAAATTATCCAACAACCACATTTTTTGGATTTTTTCTTTTTTTCAAATGTAAAAGCAAGTATCGATATGATTGAAAAAGGGAGAAATCAAAGCATAGTATCCCGCCCGCTTTTTTTTGTTTCTTTTTTCTCATTTTGAAAAGCATAGTCAGAAGGAATTTTAATCATTTCACACAGATTGATAAGCATGAAAACTTGAAAGCTTCAAGGAAAATCCAAATAGACTTGGCAACTTCAATCTGTGTCTAACAATATACACATGACATATATAAACCTAAGCATCAATGGAGGGTCCCAAATTCTCATGACCACCCACCATGTTCATGCCCCGCCACAAAGCACCACTTCGCCGCTCAAGAGCTGCCCAATTCTTTTATTTCTATATATATATATATATAAATAAAAATTTCATATTCTCTTCTTCTGAAATCTCATATCATGTAAGCATGACGATAACTTCTTGGTTTTTTGGGTATTGTATTGTATTAATCTAAGGAACAATAGGCTGTGAAATCATAATGATGATACAAAGGAATTATTTATTAATGCAAGAACAAAAAAGAAGAAAAAAAGGAAAAAAAAAAAAAAATTGATTAGAAGTATCATAATCGATTGTTTTTAAGTGGGTGTGAAAAAGGTGACACTTGTGGGTTTCCTTCTTATTCCCCAGAAAAGGTTTTCATTGGATCGAACAACAACAACTTGTTTTATGATGAGTTTTGGATAAGTAAAAGAAATAAAGTGAAAGTGTATGTGTAAGGCTTCTTCTTCTTTTTAGCTCCCTTTTTTTTTTTTTTTTTTATTTTGTTTTAATCCTTATTTATCATAGAATCTTTTTTTTTTTAATTGGTGGGGGTACCAAAGAACCCTAGGACATCATTTCTCCTAATAATAAGTTCCCTTTTAAGTCTACCACTATTCACATATATAATATTACAAATTTAATAAAGAGAAAAAGGTTTTAACATCATCAACAAAGTAGTCTATTGTATTTTTTTAATATATTGCAAAATAATTTAACACCTACATATGCAATTAAGAAATTTACCGTCATATTGGAAAAAAAATTCATATGTTGATAAATAAATATAGTAAAACTCAAATTTCTATTATAAATATAAATGAAAAATGTACGAGTTACATTAATTATCACTTATAAAAAAATGTGAAAAAAAGTGTTTTATATAAGATCTAAAAGGTTTTTATATTCATTTTTTTATGTCTAATTGCAATAAATAAATATGTTTTGATTTAGGTAAATTGGGTATTAATTTTTATCATAAATACGTATTTATTATTTACTAAATATATTAATATGTATCTAATGGATTGTTGAAGTCGTGAAAAATTTGTGGTTGGTAGGGCCTGGAGGAAACATTGCGTGGCTTATACAAATCATAGTAATTTTTCATGTTTAACAGCAGAGTAATCCCAAGTAATCATTACTTCCAAACAAAGTAGTAATAATATTGAATTAGTGAAGCCATTCAGATGTACAATGAGGGGCCGCTGTCCACTCCTAATCTTACCAATTTTGTGAACAAATTTCATGATTAATTTTTCATGAGGGGCCTATGTGAATTATAAAAAATAATAATAATAATAATAATTAAAATTAAAAAAGAAAAACACATAGGCTGCCCTTCAAAACTACTCTTGGCTTGATCCAGTACCAAAGTATCATAAATAAACGTTGTCATTAGCCAGTCAAACCCTAAAAATAAAAAGTAAAAACCTTTTGTATCCTAATAACGTGAAAAAAGCGTGCATGATATTATGTTAATTAATTAATTTTAATGTGGTGTCTGCCGTGCCGGGTTTGGCTGGGTTTTGAGACCATCTGCGACGGCTACGCCTCGGCTTGTGTCGCTGTCACCAGAACCACCACTTTCTTAGTGTTCCTCATTGCCAAGACTCAAGATTACCCGACATAACCTGTTTGGGATTTCACTAGATTTAAGCAACATTTGTTTATTAATCACATAAAATGATAGAACAATTTCAATGATACCTTATGGGTTACAAGATCGAGTAAAATTAATTAAAATCATCAAATATTTTAATTTGACTTTGATTATATATATCAAGTTGTCGATCAAGTTCCTTGGTCTTGTCTGTTTATGCTTGCTTTCTAAGCTCTCCAGACACAACTTGATATTTGATTTGTAATCTAATTAAACTATTAAACACGCAATCTGTTCTCTATTGTTGTCTATTTTCTTTTTTATAATTTTCGTCAAATATGAAATCTTAAGCAAGAAAAGAAAAGAAAATTTATGCAATCCAATTGGTCAAACTTGGATGCCAATTGGTACTTGATTTATTTGAAAGTTGTACTTTGTTAATATATCCTCGTTTTGTTAGCCGAAAATGTGGAAACAAAGATTATATGCTAGCTTGTAAATGTTTGTTTTTTTATTTATTGGACTAAGGTGATTATTAATGAACAAAATGGCTATGGAATTGTCTTTTTCTCTGCTTTGTCATATGGCAGACTGTGCACACTTTTTGTTGATATTTAACAGTAATTCTACACGAGATTAACCAAATTGATTTCTGGGGTCCACGAATTAGAAGTGGAGACATAGTAGATCTGATAGCAAACAATGATGGAGAAGACAAAGTATATGACGATCATATATGCACCCAGCATGCGAATAACGTGTATTTTCCCTATTTAACTATTTGGCTTCCCTTTTTTTTTTTTTTTTTTTGAAGTTTATTTGGCTTCCATTTTGTTAACACATAAATTTTTGAAGATTATATTCGAATATGTATTTTGAAACCAAATTTTATAAAATGCCCACAGATTTTTTTTTTTTTTTAAATAATGCCCAATTAATATTTGTTAGGAAAAGTTGTCAACTGTTTCTACAACCCGTGTATTTTTGTAGTTTGAGAGATAATGTTTTGTAAGTTGTGACACTGCCATTATATGTAATTATAAACATTTCTAACTAGCTAGCTAGTAGGAAAATAATTATAACTTTAATAAACCGTAAACAACTTACTTATCGTTTACTGGATTATAATAGCTTAATTACTGATGATTATACTTACAGTAATTATATTGTGATTGTTGTAACAACTAAAGCTAACTAACAGTATAGCTCATGCATGCTTCCATTTCACAAATACGTTAATGAGTTGTTTATCTGACACGTTAATATTGTTGTTAGTAGTAATTTTTATCAATTAATTAGAAATTCACATCGATAAAAAAATTTAATTATGACTTACAGAGCCATTAATTTGAACAAAGAAAACATGCATGGGTGGAAATCAGATGATGGTGGTGATGTGAAGTGTGTGATATGAGGAGCTGGGCAGCATTGGGTGGTGGTGATGGTGGTGGTGGTGGTGTGGTGGGTGGTGATATTCAAACCATGAAGCATTGCTTCTAGAGAAGATAATAGAGAAAGATTGATTTGGAACCAACTAAAAATTGAAAGATGTTTCTTTGTTGGTGGGCCAAGTATTCCACTCGGTGCAACGCGGATTATCAAGCTGGTGGAGTTAGGCAATCTGGTTCAACCACCCAGAGATTTTACGTGCCTAAAACGTTTGAAACCACAAAATCTGTGATTAGAAATTTGCGTAATTATTACAATCGGTGGATAGAAACATGTATTGTACGTAGTGTCGAAGACAATATATACATCCCAATTCCATTGAACTTCGAGTGTTGGCCCTACCAAAACTCAGTGCAGATTTTGAATCTCTGGACCCTCCTTTGATAATGCCAACATAGATGATTCATGATGCGTATAAAGTTTGCCTGTTCATCCACCAAATCAAATCAAACTAAACCGATTTCGATTATGTTTTCATTTTTATAAAAGAACCATTACTATTATATATATAGGTCTAAATATGCTTAAATTAATTTATATTAGTAGCAAAAAATCTAATAAATTTTTTAGAAGGATAATTTACGAAGACACGTTATGTATGGGTGCAAAGGGAGATCCAATGGAAAGAAGACACATTAACACAATTGAAAAGAGATGTGTGACAAGTGTTATAGATTTGGATCAAAGAAAGTATTAGATAGCATATTAAATTGTAAAATTAAATAAGTTATTAAAGGTAGACAAAGTTAATATTCGGGGAACTGTTTCTTGAGTGGATAAACGATAGATGTTAAGTTTGATATGCGACAAAACACTTGTCATCCCAAGAACAGTGACCATGACAAATGACAAATACCTTGACATATATTGGGATACCTAAAATATAAATCTTGTTTTCTTATTAAATGTAGTTAAGTGTTTTATTTGGGGGTGATAGTTTTTAGGAAAGAATGAGTCCTCAAAAAATAATAAACCGACTTAAGTATCTTAAGGTGCTTCCAAAGATAATTTTTGAGTCACCTTAATGAATGTGTTATTTGTTCTGTAGGATTGAGCAATAATGAAGAGTAAAAAACGAAAGGTGATATCGAGGGCAGAAGCCTAGTGAAGATTCAGTCTAACCTTCGATTGCGGCGGGAACACATTTTCTAAACAAACAATTTGTATGTAATTGTTTTTTATATATTTGTTTTTTAAATATAGAGAAGGATTGATGTTTATGTTCACATTCAAGGTGGTCAAGTAAAGTCTCGATTGTTTTATTTTTATAGAGAACCCTGCCAGTGAAACAAAAGGAATTAAAACTCCATTAATTCATTTATCAATCATCTCTTGAAAAGAAGCTTGGATTAATAGAACAAAGAAGAAAAAAAAAGCCTTTAAAACTTGTTGAAGAAATACATGCGTATGTGTATGTGTTTCCACAATCTAACTTCAAATATTGCAAAGCAATCAACTTCGGTGACGTGCATGGAAAAGGTTGACTTTTCTTTCCATTGTCTCTTTTTTTTTTTTATTCTGACAAACACAGTTCACTTATGACTACTTAAGTTGGCAGTTTGACAAAGCTGCTGCTTTAATCAAGCGATCATGAAGCTGCTCTCTCTGAGTTTGAGTGCAAAACAAGTCCAAGAAGTGAATCACACTCGTACACATACAATTTTTTTTTTCGGAATTTAAAATTGTGAAAATAATTATAAGATCTTGGATTAGCTAGGAGAGTTGTCAGATGCCCGACTTTTTGGTTACATAGCCATGTGAGAGTTGCTTGAAAAGCTTGTGGCAGTGCCTTCTCATCAATTTGCCCTGTCTATCAATATTATCATGTAATGAATATTTATATATAAGAGAGAGAGAGAAGCCTAGTTGCACGCCGAAAAAGGGGCTGCCACATACAAATATCGATGGCCATGCAAAGCTTGAATTGTGTCTCAATTTGTTAAGAGGAGAAGTACAAATTTTTTTTGGGTGTTTTTTGGGAGTGAGAGGTTGATTGAATTCGAGTGTTTCTTGTTCAGATACCATGTGGGTCTCTTGCCCACTTGGGCCTTCTTATTTTTATTTTTTTCCCTCTTCTTAATTAACATTGGATTCTTCTTGCTTATCTAGATCTCTCTCTCTCAATTGCATGCTTCTTTTGCTTGCTATATATCTACCTTGGTTTCTCCTAGATATGTAGTAAAATTTAATTCCAAGCAGAAGTAATTGCATGATATATTGCTCAAATACTTTTCTCTTACAATACAAATGCAAATTAGAATAATATTTATCATTCAAATTCAATATAGAAAGGATTATGCTCTTGAATCGTTGGTATTACTTGAAAGATATAGCCAATTAAATTATCTCTTAAGGCAAAGTGAGGACATAGACATATGGTTCGATTTGAGAATTTTTCATATATGATATTAGCATGAAAAAAGTCGGAATTTGTTTATATATGCTATTACTATGAAAAAGGTTGTCAGATAATACAATCTATCAAACTAGATTTCGTTAGAACAACCAACTGGAACATGCAAAACATTAAATTTCTACTCATAAGTTATAAACATAATGTGAATCAGTGAATAACTATGTAAATTAGAGAATAATTTGTACAAAATAACATAATATTTCGAATCTCTTGACACCCTTCTTAATTTGAATTCAAAAGTGGTGATCTGGATAGAATAAATTCTTAGAAGATTAAATATATCTCTGTTATCGATCCTCTCCACGTGTTCTATCCAAGATTCTAGCTAGGCTAATTATCTCTGCTCTTCTGATCATCAAACACAAAAATGATCGATGCAGTTCTTGCATGCTTATGATTCTTAATTGATTATAATTATTTGTATTTTTTTTTCCTTGTTGCAATTTGAACAAAGCTGGAAGATCATATTGTCACATGCTTATTAGTTCATATCCATCTCCTGACAGCAAAAACTAAACATAACTAATCAATCGTTGCCAGACTAACAGAAAACGGCTTGTAGTGATTAAAAAATGATTAGGTTATTTTAGCTATGTGTTTTGTTGGGCTAATCATGAGCTGGTCACTGTAGACCCTTGTGTGATATAGTTATTAGTTCGTAATAATTAACCAAAATTCATGTTATAATGTCACTGACATCCAAAGCTTAATTTATTCAAAGATAGCATATTCTGCATCGTGATTTGCACTGAGTTCCTCAAGTGCATGAGTTGGCATTTACTTTGATGAGTCCACAATGAGGTAATACATGCAACTTCGTGCTAGTATTTTTGGAAGCAGAAATTCGATCATAGCGTGCATAATGTATGAAATTCTCTGATCAAGCTCCATGGATCCAAATGGATGATCATGTTGAAAATTCATGAAGAATCAATTGATATATATCAATTTTTTGATCCCTTAGAACATGTCAAAAATTAACCAATAGTTCAGAACAAGTAAAAACATTTTAGAAATTAAATTCTTTTTTCATATTGTATCCCAGTTGAGATATGCATACCTAACATGTTCTCGTTAAGAAATGTACATGTTATCAACAAAGCCGCCGTCTTACTTTTAGGATGGATTTTGTATTTTAATAAAATTTTAAACATCACAAATTGAATTTAATTCTTATGTTAAAATTTAAATTTTATATGTCATACTATCTAAACAAAACTCGAGTTCCTTACGATAAATTTAATATTCTACTTTTTATAATTATATAGTATCTAAATTCAATTATAATTGAGTAAGTGATTGTGGTCTGATGGTAGATAGCTATCCACTCTAATAGTTTTAGTGGTCACCAAGTCCCACAAGATTATTGTGGATATTTTCCCCATTGTTTGTGGCCTCCCCCCAACCATGGCCCCCACCCTCCGGCCCCCTTCTCCCTCGCCGCAATGTTTGTGTTACTAATCTCGATTGTATCTTGAGCAAGTCCCGGTTATAAAAACAAAAACCAATTCAAATTCAATTGTCCTGAAATGAGAAGTTTCATTAATAATGTGTATGCATGTGTCCATTTTCTTATACAAATTTTCAGGATAAAAAAATCCTCCAAAAATATCAAGTTTGATAACACATGCTATCGTAAGTCTTACATTGGCTTCCTGTGGAAACAGATAGTCCCTACAAGAAAATGAGTAATCAACTTCTTTCAACAGTAGTTCATTACCTCTCATCCACTTTCTTCTCACCATATCGGGGTCTGTCTCTCACTTGTCTGCTGAGAGGAAATTCGTTGCCCATCGTTGTCCTTTGATCAAATAACCATTGGTGGTGACAAGCTCGCGACTATCGAACCCTAATTAAAAAGAGAGAAAAAAAAAACAATAAAGAAAAAATCTCAATTTATTTCCCATCAATCTTTTCAATGTTTCTACTTGCCACCAACAATCTTTACTTGCTCATTCATGTAGATTCATGAAGACCCCTTTGAACTTTTTTGTATTTTTGTGGCCATATATAAAAACCAAAAAGCCCCCATTCAATTCATTATCTCTCTCTTTTTCAAACCTAGGGTTTTGGGGTTTGTTAGTGTAATTATTAATTTAGGCTTACTACATGAATATTTGAATGCATGTTCATCTGGGATTCTTAGTGTTGGTGGTGGTCAAATGAGGAGAGAAAGGGGGCCATTGTCAAACCATGGCCACTAGGGTCATGTCCTTTGTCTGGGACCCTTGGATCTTAAAGGAGGCATAGTATACAGTGGGATCCACTTAGATTGGGAAGATAAGGGCTATTTTGGAATTAAATGCTTTCACCTTATCGGAGCTCGACTCTTCTCTTCTCATTTGAAGCTTTGGTGTCTCTTGCTTAGCTGTTTAGGGCTACCCCACTCCCTCACCTTATCGGGACCCATTACCATAACCTTCCTTCATTATCAAAATTACAACTAGGCCATGTTCACCACACAAGCCCATATGTGCTAGAATTTTGTGATGGTATATCAAGAATCAAGATTGTTTAGAGTTAAAAACCAATCTATTCAAATTAAACAGCACAAATCATTTCGATCAAATTTCCAACCAGTCAATAAGTTTGTTTGATTGAATAGCATCTAAATGTGTCGTAAATTTATTCCATTGTCTCAATCAATCAAATCAACCTAGTAAAATATTCAATGAAATATTTGAATAATGCATGTTGTAATTATATATGATCAAACTCTTTACATTGAGTTTCAATCGAATTAAATTGCATAGAGAATTCTTCAAACCAATGAATATCAGCTTTGAATGTGCATGACAATAATGCTCTACTTGGACGTTATTACATGTAAATTTTGAGGGGCAAATCGTCTTGTAAAATTTGTATCACAGCTTGTCAAACATTAATGACGATTCAGAAAATTAACAAACTGAAAATAATAGGAGCTGAAGGAGGATTGGAGAAGGTCTTTCTTTTAATTATGTGGAGGTATCGAAGACAGACATTCGACGAGGTGGGGGGGGCCCTCGTGCCAGTCACGTGATCCAAGTCCTAAGACAAAAGAGAGCTGCCCAACAAACCATCCTCTTCACACTACCTCTTTTCCTCTTCAACCTCTCACCCAATGCCACCTATACCTTTCTTGGATCACCCCACGTGACCTTGTAGCACTTTCTTTGACAATGTATTCCCAGGAGATTGCAATATCCAAGTTTAGCTAATCAACCAAACAAATTGTTAATCATACATGTTCATGGATGTCTTAACTTGATCTCACTTTTATTGCACATAAGCGAGGCTTGGAGGGGCATGGAATCGATTACAAATGGAAAGATTTTTGCTGAAAATCGTTTCTTCAAAAGGCTAATCATAAATAATCTTTGATTTCTTTATTTTCTAACATAAATTTGAACACGTCAAGTTGATTTAATTTTTTCATGTCTACCACTTATTACGGTACAATCCGAAAGTTAAGTGAACTCAAATTAAAAGAGAATACACATATGATTCAACAACATTTTTTTATAGTGATTGAGGGGGAATTAAATTCAAAGAAAACTATTCATATCTTATGTTTTAGGATAAAAATAAGACTTGAATCATTTACCTCTTAGAATCAAGGAAAGTGTTTAACTACTCCTACTATTCGAACTTTGTAGTGTTCATGTTGTTTGTTAGCAGCAAATTATTCACATACCATGGGTAATCCTATATAGTTCAGCAGTGTTGTGCACCTAGATTCTCCTTAAATTCTTTGGTTGGATCCAATAATCAAGTGATTATTCAATGATTATCATCAATACGATTTGTCCCTTCAGATTATGGTAACCATCAATTCTGTGGGCATCTTTTGACTTGTGGACACACAATTTTACATCATTAATTTATTTGCTTGCTTTTTTTTTTCTTTGTTTAATTTTTAATTTCTGGCAAGAGACTGGGCTCTGAGATAGGGCTGGCAACCAACAACAAAGACTTGGAGATGCTTTGAAAAGCAACATATAAGTGAATCCAGTGGCAAAGAGAGACATTGTAATTTATTATATATGGGGCCTTTTAAGACTTTGAAGGCTAGAGCAAGCGTGCATATTCTCGTTCGCAGTCACAAAAAGAGAATGTTAAAGGAAAATCAGTAGTGGCCTTTTCCCCATACTATAGCTAGTCCTTTCCCAAGTTTTTTGTATGGAAAATTTAGACCCCAATTGCATGCTTTGAGCCTTTTTAACTAAAAAAAAAAAGGGCCGCAAGAGATAGTTGAATGTCGAAAGTTGAAAAAATTAAAAATCAATTTCTAATTACAAAAGGCAGAAAGCAAAAAAAGAAAAGCACTTTTCCTTCTTTATTTCTCCAATTCCTCTTTAGTCTCTCTACACGTGAAAACCTCTTTTGCTTTCCTTTTAATCTCTTTTTGCCTTGCTTTCAGCTCATTGCAGGCCAACCTTTGTTTGGCTTGTCATATTTCATGGGACTTCACCTATATGTATAGCCTTTTATATATATTTTTTATTCCATAAACTAGGCCACATACTCATTACATATAAATTTTGAACTTATCATATGTAAACGTCCCATCTCCCATTAAAAAATTAAAAAAATAATAAGTTAACCTATTTTCTGATAGTTATTATAGATATTTATTGAACTTTTATACGTGAATGGAGAAAAACGTTCAAACATATGTACTGAAAAGCTCAATTAGAATACACTCAAGCTTCATAATTTGGACTTTTGCAAAATGTGTTTGACTGTGATTATTGAATAATATTGCTCAGCTTTAAAATCTATAAATTTCTAGTCTTCTTAGAGAAACATAAGAAGCATAAACGTGAAAATGACTATAGAAGAAAAGTGATTTTTTAGAGTTTCAAGTCCATGGTTTTGTGTTTTAAGGAATGAAATGGATAAAAACTACATGTTGATCAAAGTTATATATATATATATATATATATATATATTAAACTTTTTAGCTTTTTTCCAACTGATGAAAGTGTATATATATATCTCCTTTGTTATTATCTTCCCACTTTGGATTGTTTGCCTGCTGTCTGAATTGCACGAATGGGATGGGTAGATTGTGGCAGACATCCAGGAACCCCATGTGAAACGGCACTTGAAAGAGTTTGGGACACGTAATTTTAAAGAGATTCTCCTACAAACATACAAGTCAACACAACAGCAATGCATATTTTGTTAGTGGATTCTCTCCCACCAAATATATATCACAATCTTTCACTATCCTGAAGAAAAGCAGTCAAAATGTTCAATAATTCATTGCCAAGACTCCAAGTGTTAAGTGTAGAGTAGAACCCCAGTCTCAATCTTTGTGATTAGAAAGCTCACGAGTAGTCACCAAACTATAATAAAACCTGAATTTTGGTGGAAAAAAAAAAAATTAAGGCCATTGAAGAACACCAATTCATGATGCTTCTTTGCTTGCATCATTGTTTGATCGGCTTGTTAATGAATGTCAACTGAGACTCAATTCAAGTTCTAACTTTACTGAATCCAGTCAATTTGGTCTATCTAGATCCACAATTAGTCCCATGTTGGAACCCACAGATCAGTTCTACCTTGTTCTTGACACAACCGGCCTGAAGCTCAATATTAGAATGGGCCTTGGAACGTGGACTGCTGGGAAGCTAGGTGACTGAATGCCCATTATGAGAAGTGTTCACGCTTTGTTGTGGAATGGTTAAATGGGTCGTGCGTCCCGATTCTGTTCTTCAAATTTAAATCTCAGTCCATGTCCAAACGTTATAGTAGAGTGAGTTGGGCTCAAAGAATTATGAAATTTTAATAACACTACATGTTGGGTTTTACTATCTAACTTGTTGAATCACTTTACTCATCGATTATATCTATTAGATTGATTATAAAGATTATATACCACACAACCTAAAACTTATTGAACGGGCACGTCCATCCATAAATCAAGTAAATAAACTCTTGCTTCATAATTTAAGTAGGAATTCAAGTCTCATCTTTGTTTATAAAATTGTAAAGCATGTGCAAATCCCTCTTCTCTATGGATTTTCGGATTACAATTTTAACAGTTGATCTTGATGGAGTGTTTGTTTTTTGAAATTAAGTGCTTACAGAGTTATGACTCATCAAATATCATTTGTTTTTTTAACTAAAAGGAAAAAAACCAAGGGAACCGCCCAAATCCACTTTAGACAAACAAAATTTGAAGGCAGGCCCACACCTGCTCTCATCAAGCCCAGTTGGATCTAGTAATTTCAGCCCAACTCACCTGTTTGACAGCCCTACTTTTTGGTCCATGAAAGGTTATCAATCAATTCAACCTCTCGGTCTGTACTAGTCATATGCAGATGGAATCATGACTGACTCATATTTGATACCGGTACAATTTATTATTTATGTGTGACAACGGCATTGATGAATTCTATTACTCGTCTTTTGAGAATGTGTAACGGATACATTTTGTGTCCATATTTTTTCCTTCGAATCTTCTGAATCCATTCTTTGTCGTCCTTTGAACGGCAACTCAAGTACTACATAATTTCTACACTGTGTTTCTCTTATGTAATAAGCATGTTCTTAATACGAATATTTAAGTACATGTAACATATATTTGTAACTAAAATTTGATATATTTCATGTTGTTTCCCGCACCATTGATTGATTGAGATCTACCTTATCCAGCATTTGAAGTTCAATTGTAAGTTTCAAATTTTATCAAAAAAGTTTTTCCTTTGGACCAAATTTTGGATCTTTGTCTCCTCCTGGTGACGATTTTGATCAAGAAACAACTTTTTGAATGATCAAATTGCACTTCTTGGCTAGATGTTTTCTAGCATACAAATGTATGTGCTTGCGGATAAAATCTTCAATGCATCGTAGTGTATGCACTCAGTCACAAAAATCATTCCATGTTATTTGCTTATATGTTGTCCATCGGGTGAATCTTCCTCAAATCATTTTATACTTGGTTGTAGCCTTGTAGGACTGGTGGTGGTTAAAAGTGACATAGAGAACACATTTAACTTATTATATTCATATCACATGCGGGGATCTAACAAGAAGTTTAAAATTCGGTAGATGGAAGTATATCTAACAAGTTGTTATGATATGCATAACGATGAAGCAAACAATAAAAAATTAACACTTCCTTATATGTAAGCTAATGAATATAACGAATGAATGTATAACTTTCTTTATAAAGTGAGGAAATAAAATAACTTCTATATATACAAAACGCTTTATGATTTTTTTTTTTTTTCAAAACATTTGATTTCCAAGCCATAATTAATTTGATACTCTTTTCGTGAACCAATACAATTGGCATATTTTATAATGCTTTCATTGAGTGAGGATATATTTTTTTATAGTACTTTTACTAAGTGAGAGTATAGGAACATTTAATTTTTTTTTTTATATGCAAAATCTAAATATAAATTTTGTTTTTTTAAACTCTTGTTTACCTTTGCACTATTCTATCTCTAATTATTTTGTTTTTTCAAATCTTTGTTGACCTTTGCACTATTCTGTCTCTAAATATTTTGTTTTTTGAAACTCTGTTGATCTTTATACTATTCTGCTTCTAATAATATGATATGATATTATGAAATAATACATATATGATTGGATGAATCCAAGATTTTCTACTACTTTAAAAGTGTAAAGAATTGCATATTCTTGCCTTCAAACCATTACCAAGACAATAAACAATAAAAGATAAAATTTGAATGAGAGGACAGTCACAGTAATGTAATAGCAAGAAAAGAAAATCCCACCTACCAAATTAAAAGTAGCATGAGAATACTAGTATGCTGCGCACTCTGAAACGCAACAAAAGTCACGACTCACGAGTTATGTCTGTTAGGCTAATGTCATCTAATTATTGGAGCAATTATTGATTTTCAAACATGGTACTATTCGCCTAAACGGCAACACCAAACCGGCCTTCACGATCAATCCCATTTTTTTCAACACGAGTTGATGGTGCTAGGTACTGCTAGAACTAGAGTGAGTAGTGACACAAGTCCAATGACACCAGTCAAAGTCCCTAACAATCAATAACAATATTGTAGCAACTAGGAAGCCAAGTCCAAAAAATAAAAAACAAAAAATCACGTGGTGCATAAAATTTGAGATCTTGGGGACGGCAAAGGTCGGTGTTGGTGATGTTTGAAGATGTGGCTGTGATTCACCCAGAGCAGCAATTATGGGACCTGCAACACACCTTTCGCCAATTTTTTGGCCGACTTCAAAATACTACATTTCCGCGTGCAAGTCCAGCTCTCTAGAGTTCGAATCTGTCGTTAAGTCATTATTGTTTTTCAACTTCGGATACTTTTATTGCCAACCATTACTAGTATCTAGTTCTACTTATGATCTTATACGTTGTTGTAATTATTGATCATAAATGCAAAGGCCTTCGGGGTATGGTTTTTGTTGTTAACAAACATCATTTGTAATTATTACAGATCTATTTAGTTCACATTCCTTTCTTTTTTTTTTTTTTGGAAAATATTTAGTTCACATTCTAATGGTATAGAATTTGAACATTCTGTATCTATTTAACTTCTACTGATTTTTTAAAATTTTGTTACACATACATATTATAATTAATAATTATATTAGTTTAGGTAAAAATTTGGACTACTATAAAATTCATGTTTCCTTGTTAATAACCCTAGCTAGGCATATGAACTACGCCAAAGATATATCATGGTTTCTTTTTCTTATAAGCTCGAGAAATGACCAACGATTTTTTTTTTTTTTCTTTTTCGTTTCTTTGCGCAGCATCTACTCAAAGGAAAATAGACCTATCACGAGAAAATGTAGTCTATGAACATCGCAAAATTGGAGAGGGAATCCTAGCCTTTGTACCCACTAAATTTGTATCACAAGAGAGGAAATAAGCTTGAAGGAATACGGTAGTAATCGATTGAACCATTTCATCAATAAATATAGAGCATATTATAGATGGATACAAACATCATGGACTGTTCCACAATAAGACTAATCATTGGCTGTACACATATATGTACCTTCTTCCATAATTAACATTTTAATGTGGTTTATTGGTGATTATGCTCCTGACATGCGATTTAATCATTTGATTTTGCAAATATTGTGTAATTTCTATCATTTATTATGTACCATAATAATCTACCATATCCATAGCCGTATGTAGCTAGTGTCACATCTTTATTCTTCTTTAATCCTTTCAAATTTACTTATAATTTGTCCTTCTATTTAATTATAGAGTATTATTCACATATTTTGTACTAATTTAAAATTAATTTAGCAATAAATTCATCACAGTCGTATTAATAATATTATGAGTTTGATTATGAATCCAGCATATATACCAATACATATATCATAAAGTAAAAAAAGAACAAAAGTGGACGCATCACGCATGTGCATCGCATGGAGGTAATAAAAGACGACTTTTACTGGTTATTCACATTATATTTGGGACACCATTTTTGATAGTATGGTTTGAATTTCTTTCTGTCATACACAATTTTGCCATCACTTTTCTGGGAAAATCCATCAAACTTTCTTTAAAAGTTAAGAATTAACTTCAAGTTATATGTGTTAAAGTAGGAGTGAAAATCACCCAATTCTGATACCACCCATGATTTCCAGCGCACAAGTCAACTTTTCAAGTTGTGTTGTTGCGTGGATGGTCGGTCACATGTCTCCACAATAAACAGTTCATTTGCTCCCTTTCAATCAATGACAACACACCAAAGACTCCTCAACCAAACCACCCCCCAAAACTCACGCTACAAATACCACCCCACTTCACACGCTCCAGAAACAAGCGAGCCTAGTCATTGGCTTGATCGATATCCAATTCACTCTCTAAAAGACAGCCTGAAACCAAGCAAAGAGAGGAGGGAAAAATGGAGGGCAAAGAAGAAGATGTGAGGTTGGGTGCAAATAGGTACAGAGAAAGGCAGCCAATTGGGACCGCTGCACAAACCCAGGATGTGAAGGACTACACTGAGCCACCTCCAGCTCCACTTTTTGAGCCTGGAGAGTTGTCTTCATGGTCCTTTTACAGGGCTGGCATTGCTGAGTTTGTCGCCACCTTTTTGTTTCTCTACATCACCGTTTTAACCGTGATGGGTGTGGCCAAGTCCCCAAGCAAATGCTCCACTGTTGGTATTCAAGGCATCGCTTGGGCTTTTGGTGGCATGATATTTGCTCTTGTCTACTGCACTGCCGGCATTTCAGGTATTTTATTTTATTTTTTTTCGAAATTTAAGCTTCTCTATCGATATGAACTTTATACGCAACCTGATAAGAGCTCATATTTCAACACAGAAATTCTGGCTGTAAACCGATAAGCTTTTGTCATTTAATTTCCAGGACTAATTGTTTGTTTGTTTCATCTTTTGGTGTCGTGGTGCATGCAGGGGGTCACATTAACCCAGCAGTGACTTTTGGGTTGTTCCTGGCAAGAAAGCTGTCGCTCACCAGGGCAGTGTTTTACATGCTAATGCAATGTTTAGGAGCCATCTGTGGTGCTGCCGTTGTAAAGGCCTACCAGCCAAGCCAGTACGAAATGAAGGACGGTGGTGCCAACATGGTCAACTCAGGATACACCAAAGGCGATGGCCTTGGTGCTGAAATTGTTGGCACTTTCGTCCTTGTCTACACAGTCTTCTCCGCCACTGATGCCAAGCGCAGTGCCCGAGACTCCCATGTTCCTGTAAGCAACTCATATATTTTTCCTAATTTTTTAACTTAGCGGTTAGTTATTTAAAGTTACGCATGGATAACAATTATACAAATAGTTATTGAAATACATCTAAAAATTTTAAAGTAATCTTATTCGATCAATAAAATAACCAAATATTTTTTTTTCTGACACATACGAATGTCTATATCTTCTTTATTTTTGTTAGAAAAGTCATGAATATTAATAAAAATTATTAACAACTTTTCATGACTTAAATTCTTTTTTGGATGTTTATGGTCAGATCTTGGCACCACTTCCCATTGGATTTGCAGTGTTTTTGGTGCACTTGGCAACCATTCCTATCACAGGGACAGGTATTAACCCAGCAAGGAGTTTGGGTGCAGCTCTCATCTACAACAAGGACAAAGCCTGGGATGACCATGTAATTAAGTTGTTTTCCACCACAAGAATTTAAAAAAATAAAAATAAAAGCTGAAAAGGTATCTACCTACAAAATTATTAACTTTTGTAATATTTGTTGGGTGCAGTGGATTTTCTGGGTAGGACCCTTCATTGGAGCAGCACTTGCAGCTTTATATCATCAGATAGTGATCAGGGCCATTCCATTCAAGTCCAAATGAAGAAGCTAAATATTTTATACGGTTAATCAACAACCATATAATTCTGTGTGTTGGCACTTTTTTATTTTCATTTCTCGCTTGAATGTAAATTGGCAACTAAATGGCACCCAGCGGTAGTAGTCATGATTTGTAGTGAATGAATTTCTCTCTTGGTTTGCCTTTTCTAATATGTGCAACTTCATGAATTGGGTGTTACCAGGCTCTAAATTGTACATGTGGGTGTATATTTATATTTCACCCTCTGCCAATGTTCATCAATGCCAATTCTAAATAAATTATTGTGTTCATCTTATGATTGTTCCTCTTTCTAACAAAGGCTTTAGTTCTATTTCTTCATGGCAAATTATTGTAACATAATGGTACAAAATTGAGTTTAGCAATCTACATCAGCTTTTCTCATTTCTTTTAAGTGGCATGGCCAGTGAAAAATTAACTTATCATGTATATATCAAATTGTCCAGCATAAAATGTAGAGGAGAAACAGATCCTTGTCAATGCTGTTAACTTAGGGTCTATTGTTTGTTATTTTTATCTGGATTAAGATATGCGTCAGGAGAGAAAGTTGGTTTCATCTTTTTTGCAGGGTGATGACATCCAAATCTGCCCATCTCTTGAATCAGTTATCTGGATTAGACCTCTATATCCTTAGAAATCTTGTAAATATTTAAAATCTGTTCATTTCTTTTCTTTTTTTTTTTTTAAAAAAATATCTCAATTAAATAATTATTTATTTTTAACATTTTATTATTTTTTAAAATATTTTTATTTTTTTAAGTTTAATCTTGACCATATATGTGTTATAATCATAACTCTCCTTGTGAAAAGTCAATTGTTCCCTTTCCATCATCTCATTTGACTATCAGTTGATTGATCGGAAAAACTTTTTTAAAGTGTTTTCAAAACTTTAAGGAGGATGAGAACTATGTTCAAAAGACTTCTGAAATTTTGACAGCTTTCGATATCTTAAGACAAATGAAATTTCTCCTTTTAATATTTGTCCATACATACTAAAGCCAAAATTTACCCCAATAGGACCCAAATAACATAAGGCCCAATGGGTCCAATGTAAGAAGCCTAGTGAACCTGGCAAGGGTTCAATAAGTCAAAACCCACGAGAGAAATGCCAGTTAACCAGCTTGGATGCTAGTCTCGAAGGCTGAACAAGAAATAATGTCTGATCAACACATGCAAAACAAGGCTACATGTCACAACAAGCTTGACAAATGTGAGATAATTAATGCACAAGAAACCAAATACCTAAGTTAAAGCCTCACACGGAATTAGGTTTGAAAAACACGAACTCTTAATATTTGTAAGGCTCTAATCTGCAGTTCCATGTGATGTTACTCATATTTTCATTGGCACACCCTAATCTATTGAGGGGCGGACCCAGCTTGAGCCCAGCTTAGGAATTTTTTTTTTAAAATTTTTTAGGTGTATATATGTGTGTGTATATATATATATATTTATTTAACAACTTTTTGTCTTCTAATTGTTCGAATATTCGCGATATATATATACTTAATTTTTTACTTTTATTCATTATCAATTTTCTAATTAAAAAATTTATTATTTATAAAATTATTAATTTAACCTAGGTTTAATTAATGAATCCTAATATTGTAAATCAATTTGTTGTATCAAAATTGTCTATCTATAATTTAAATTTATTGTATCAAAACTCAATACATGATAAATATGCATTACTAACATGTAAAATTATTTTGTGTTTCAAGGATACGTAACTTCCAAACCAATAAATTATTTTTTGAAAAATAAATATATTTGTATGACTTCTTTTAACTCTAAGTGGTATTCCTTTTTTTGGTAATCAATTTTATGCTTTGGACAATATAATAATAGTTTCAATTATATAATCAAATAGAAGATTAAAAGACTAATATAGCCTATTTGAACACGTAGAGAAAGTTATTGCTAATTGAACTAAAAGATGCTCTTATGACCAAATTTTAAAAATAAGAATATGTTTCATTAGGTGTGAATTGCACCTCCACTTATAGTTCAAATAGTTGATACAATTATCTTTCATATTTGTGATACAAGTTTGAGTTCCATTATGTGTATTTATCAACATGTGTGGAGAATTTTTCTTTCTTATTGTAAAAGTAAATATATCTCAATATTATGAAAGTAAAACATATAATATTTAATCTTAATAGGTCTTGATTAACTTATAATTATTAGTCTACATTATTTTTGTTTTATATAGACCATTGTACTTGATAAAATTCACAGATAAAAGAACTCATGTGAATTATAATTGTTTTTATCTTAATTTTTATTTATTTGACTTTATCATAAAATATCTTCTCTAATATAAATGTTTAGGTTCGTCAAAATTAACAACAAACTACGAGGACAACATCAAAGGTGAAACCATTTCTACCGTCAACAATATTAATGTCAAAACAAAGAATCTTATGGTTTATAATGATTAAATAGATTTTATTAAAAATATATATATGCATGGTGTTGGAGCTTTATCAAAATTTTATTTATAAAAATAAGGATTAATATGGTAGAAAAGAGAGCAAGGGCCCAATACCTATGTGAAAAGGCAGGCCACCTTGATGCATTAGTGTGTCAAGGTTGATTCACCACGATCACTCTCGTAATGGTTAGTTTTTTCCTCAACTTATGAGGTCTTTTTCCCTCCCTTGAGATCAATTCTTCCACTCTAAAGAATCTTCTTTTCAGATCGCACCTCGGTATGTCTATCTAGAGTATTCGATGTATATCTATTTGTTTAATAGTATATATAATAATAAATAAAGAAGTTTTTAGTTCAATGTACAGGGTCGCTTTCTACTGTTTGAAGCCCGACAAGTGAAAAATACAATGGAGGACTGGCCCATATAGGCCTATAAAGACTAAAAGAGAGGCAGCAGCTATGTCGTTTTGCTTTGTCAATTAGATTAGTACCACACTTAGATTAGTAGTATTGGCAGCCCTCTACATACCTAAAATTACCCCTCTCTGAATATGTTTTGTTTTTTAAATTATAATCACTTTTTTTTTTTAATTAAATAACTTAAACAAGCAAATGTAATTAGGTAGTATCAATTTACACATATAACAAACGCTAATGAAACAACCCCACTACCCCGTATAATTTCTTTTAACAGCTCTTTTATTTTTTTAATTATTACAATTAACTCAAAATTTAGGAGGAAGAAATAACTTGAATTCACAAGTTTAAGGGCACAAGGGTGACAAATACATCCCTAACCAATTTTTTGAAGCATGGCCCGAATTTATGCTTCCAAGAACGAGAGAAAGCTATTCATATAGAGTAGAAAAATTATTAACATTTTAGTGGAAAATGTGAATCGATCTCTTAACTTGAGAAAGGGTGGCGGTGACTTAGTGTATGTTTGGTATAATCAACTAGCCAAAAGTACTTTTTTTAATATCAAAAGTTCTACTTGATTTTTTTTACGTCGTTTGGTTGATATCCAAGTAGAGTTTTTGGAGAATTAAAAAAATCTTAAAAATGTCTATTTGGTAAGCTCAAATTTTAAGTCTTTTCAAGTAGATCTTTTTTAGTTTTTTTTTTTTTTTAAGATGAAAAAGTCTACTATATCCCTAATTTATTTTGTAAATATCTCTATACCCTTATAACCCTAATACACTTTTTTTATAAATATAAACACATAATCTTCATTTTCGTTCACATTTTGTTTCATAAAAACATCTAAAAACCCTTTTTTAACCACTTTTTAACCAGTAAGTTTTCTATATTTTGTGTCTTTTATTTTTTTTTCTTTTTCAATTGACTTTGGCTTATATATATACAACATAATTGTGCCCAAAATTAATATATAACAAACCATATCAAAGTGTAAACGTGGTGAAGTTGATGTATGATCAAAATCATATCAAAGTTTCAAAGGAACCATACTACTATCAATTATGCTGTAACAAAAATAAACAATAAGATAATCAAAACTAGTCACAAAGTTATTGATTTTGTTAGCTACTTGAGCCCAAATGAATGGCAATTTGTTCACACATCCTTAACATGTTCAGCATATATAGAACCAGCTAAAGTGTACTTGAGAATGCTAAAGTGTGAAGACAATTAAATTTCGGGCACTCGAAAAACTTGAGAATACTAGAGTGTGAAGACAGAGGCAATCAATTATTTGTATGTGAATCAAAGACAATCCTCTCTCTCATATCATTTTTGATAAATTTATAATCTAAAAGGGCTTTTAAATAATATAACTAAACAATTTACAATTTAAAAATGTTTTTTTTTTTTAATTGACAATCAAACAGTCAATAATTTCTTTCCAAAAGATTTATTTTTAAAAAATCTACTTTTAAAAGATATATTTTTAAAATATTCATTTTTAAAATATCTACTTGAAAATGCTTTACCAAACAAAGCCTTAAACCACAGTAGCAAGCCCACTTGCCACATCTCTGACCGATTACATATTGTCAAAATAGGTTTAATTTTTACAAGTACTTGTTAGCGGTGACTTTATAGAAGAGAGTCTTTTTTAAGGTCACTTGTGGGGGGAGCAATAGAATCAGTCAAAGATTTATACTTCTGTTGAACTAATGTTGTCCATTAAAGATCTGAACTTGTCTGTTGTGGCCCACAATTCACATATCCAGTTGAATTCTTTCCATTTTCAGCCCAATTTTAACATTTTTCATGTGTAGCCCAATAACAACTTGCCCAATAATGGCTGTTAGTAACAATCATGACCCCGTACGTGTGTTCGTACGTATATTAGATATTAAATAATGGCGTTTTTACTAATCCAAGATTGTGACAATGGAATGTTAATTACACTAAAACTTTTAGGAATTAACGAAGGTAGATATGTACGAAAATATGGAATTAAATTCTTGGTGAAAATAAAACTTTATTTCTCCTCCCATCAAAGAATAAAATTATTTTTTTATTGAAAAGGCAAATTTTTATATATCCTAATTACATGTATACCTTCCGCATTCCACTTTAATATTGAGAGTTTAAATTTTACCATATGCATTTTTTAGTACAGGTGTTGAGTTTTCTTTTCATATTATGGAAGTAGATTTTGTAGATGTAACTCTCCGTGGGCTCAAGCCCTTCCTAATTCAACTTTAAAAAAAAAACAAAATACACATATAATAGTATATAATAAAATTCATTTATTTATTTTTTAGTTATTATTTTTTATCATATCAAAATACATATGTATTTTTTTTTTTCAGTCAATTACATATTTCTATTTATATTTACTTTATATATTGTATTAGTAAAAATTTTAATTTGATGCATTAAATATGAATATTCATATAATTTATCCACTAAATAATAAAAACGTTAATTTGATTCATTAAATATGAATATTCATATAGTTTATCCACTATATAATATTAGTTGCATATTATATTACTTAAATTTAATATCTTCTATTTTTGATGTCATTCCCAAATTTAATATCTTCTATTTTTGATGTATTCCCAATACACTTTTTAATCTAAAGTATGATAATAATTTATGATTATCAAAATATAAATTATTTGTATTATTGATACAATAATTGATATGTTTGATCATTTAACTATTTTTAAATCCTACTTTTTTAGTTAATATATTTATTTATAATAGAATTTTAAAGGGTAAAACTCATTATGTACCCTCTAACTAAATATACATATGTGTTTCAATTTACAATTTTTTTTTTATATAATTGAAACTCATTTAAAAAGGTTATTCTAGTCCACCCTAATAGATAATCTTGGCTATGTCCCTGGTAGATATCTCATATTTATAAAAATAAATATTTGGGGCATACCATACATGTAATAATTAATATTAACTGAATAAATATTTGAATCATTTTATATCTGCTTTTAAAATGATAATAACAATTCCATATTTTAATAAAGATGAGTATTTTTATGCTCTAATTTGTGCCAATTTTAATTTATGTGGATTATAAATAATATAATGAAATCTTGTATTCTAATTTCATTTTCATTGGTGTCTTTCTCGGTAGCTCCTTCAATTTTCCTTCAATCACACTACTTTTTCATTCCGAAAGATTCATCCTTCATTCCCAGATTATTAAATACGCGACAACATATCATTTAGTTATTATTATTATTATTATTTTATGACTAAGATTAGTTTATGGTACAATTGAAATCAACAGTGATAGCCATTGTGGTATTATTTGGGGATTAGCTCCAATAAATGGGAGGGACCAACCCATACATAGTGAAAGAAAATGTCCACAATAATATGAGATCTTTGATGTAAAACCCTTCTTTACTTTTGAAAGAGTGGTTGATGGTCTATCCATGTCCACCCAAACCAACGGGAAAGTACATCACCTTTTTGCTCTCCAATTTTGTGTAATGATCTTAATTACAAGAAAAGGACCACAAAACAAAGCATTATATTTTGGCAATGTAAGTCCACAACGAAGCACCGAATTCGTTGGATTGTGATGTCGGAGTTTTACCTGAGTAGCTAGTTATTTCGAAAGTGAAAGCTGCATAATTTGGTGAGAAAGCTACAGCAGAACAGTCTGTTTTGAATGCTTTCGGTTCAATTAAATTTATATTTTTCTAGCATGCAATTAAAAGCTGTAATGAGTAGCTGTGTATATAATAATTCATTTCTTTTTCAATTATTATCGAAACATTCGATCCAAAATGTTACACCTGTATTGTATGTATTGTTCTCCTTTCACCACCACATTTGATAGAAGCTAGGTGAACACAAATGTGAAATTAGAGATGCGTATAGCCGTTCTAGTATAAAACATACTATAATTTAAAAAATATATAAATCACTTAAGATTATTGTTTATTCAAATTTTAAGGTATAAATATATAAAGCATTTTAAGTATCAAATTTCTAAAATGATGTGCACATATAGGTGTAGATATAGAGAAAGAATTAGAGCAACTCGAATACTTATAATTTTTTTTTTAATTATATTTAAAGTGGACATAAAATGGTTTAAAAATTTATCTAGATCAATCATTACTTATACAGTTTAAATACTGAATACTTAAAACTATTAATATTGGCTATTAATTTGAACATGTATAGAATTATATGCATATTTATAGACACCCGTTTCTCTGTTTTGTACAACAATCTTTTTGAAAGTCATACATACTTATGGGTTTGTAGACTCTACATATTTAAGCTTGGTGGGCATGAGATTAAAATCTCCAAATTCCACCTTAGTAGCTGAAGTACATATATAGCTAATTACAAATATATATATATATATATAGCTGATTCCACCTTACGTACCCGCAATATTACTATTTTTACTACTTACTCTGTATTAATTACATTGAATTATGTAATTATGAATTACGAATTAATCACTATATATAGTAATTAATTATCAAATTAATGTTTCTTATGGTTGAAGATACCTATTACTTCCAGGTTCACATGTCTTCGGGATAGTAATCCGGGTTGGCGGGTTAGGTTGGACACGACGCGAACATGATACAATTATTTTTGACACGATACAATTAATAAATAGATTGAACCCCTTCGACACGAACACGATATAATAATAAACGAGTCAACACTGAAAACGACACGATTAATTCATTTATTTACAGGTTGTTTATTGATTCATTTAACTGAACCGTTTATGATTTAATCATATTTAATACATTTAAATTTTAATACACATCTAATAAAAAAATAAAATTAAAATACATAAATACAATCCAAAACCTAAAAATACAATCATTCACAAATACAATCCAAACCCTAAAAGTACAATCATTCATAAATACAATCCAAAACCTTTAGCAAATCTGTGTAGACGAGATGCGACGGCGGAGAGAAGAAGCAGCATTGCTGTAGCAGGAGATGTGGCACTACGGCAGCACGACGGTAGTAGAAGACGCGACACTGTGGTAACAGGAGATGTAGTGGAATGACAGCAAGAGAAGCGGCGCGACGACAGCAAGACGAGAAAAATGAGAAGAAGGCAGCAGCGCTTGTAGCAGGACGAGAAGAATGAGAAGAAGGTAGCACTTGCTGCGACAGCAAATCCGTGCTGCCGCTGGATGGAGTATGGAGAAATCAGAAATGATAAGTGAAATGAGAATGTAGGGTTTTAAAGTGTATATATATATATATATATATATATATATATACTATCACTAAAATTACATTAATACCGCTAGTATAAAATTATTATTTTACCATCGTTAAACAAGTCAACCTATAACATGGTTAAGAAAACATGAACCTGACACGATTATTAAACAGGTTAGAAAGGTTGACCCGTTAATTTATCTAACCCATTAATACTCAACATTAATCCGTAATATTCGTGTCGAATTCGTATCGACCCGTCGTATTGGATTCTAAATTGCCACCCCTAGTCTTGAAGGAACTACTTTTTTATTACTCAATAATTGGTCCATGATTTTAGTTTTACACATTGGTCCGATCAAATAAAATATACTCTAGCAACGGTACATCGTATAAGATCACAATAATCAAATTAATAGTTGTGTTTTTTTTTTTTCTTGTTGTTGCACGCAACCATCACATCCAAACGCATGCACTAACAGTAAAATAACATCAATGACATGCACGTAGCATTAATTTACACAGTCGATATGGAAAAGAAGGCTTCATGTGTGTCTGTTGTCTAATAATTCAATTCGATTTTCTAATTAGAGAATTGAAGAAGGAAAAGTTACTTTCTGTTTTCAATCATTGCTGTGTTATTCTAAATCGGTTGTAATTGGTAATTATTATTTATTAAGTTTATAAAAAGTTGATCACCATCTTAGATTATTTAAATTAAAAAGTTGATCATCATTTTAGATTGAATAAAATTTGTAACCAAATTGATGTGCAGGTAAATGTCATCTGTCACAAGAAGTGATGAAAGATTAGGTCCACTAGTGCATTTTTTAGCAGATATTGAATCAGTAGTATTTAAATGAAAAGAAATGATTCTTTTAAAACACAATAAATTGATGGTGACATATGAAATTAAAGCAAGCAAAACCCTATGCATGAAAATTAGTTTGTGGTATATAACGAAGCCATCAAGCTTCGGTCACGTGTGTATGGGGCAGTTTGAAAATTAAGGAGAATTCGAATCATTTTCCATTTTTAGGGTGAAAAGATTAATGCACTATATATTGAAGAAATTGCTCAATACCCCACTGAGGCTTATCTTTTTCCACATGGATTAATGACTTTTAAATTATACCATACCCTATCTCTACTAGGTTTATTCAGAGAAAACTGCTTACAATTTATATTTTAAAACAAGAGCGAAACTTGAACATTTGATCTTTTAAGATCAAATGAAGTATTTAATCACTTCTACTAATGTGTGATATACACTTTGTCTTAACTAGTTAATAGCAATTAAAGTTAATAGTTGACCAACTCTCATCAGATCAAAATAAATTTTTTGTAGTTAAAGTTGACCCACATTGACTAACATAGTGGAGGTCATGTGTAGGGGTTGGCATGAAAACATGGAACTGACCCGATCCCGAACCGAACCGACTCATGGGTGTTTGAGTCGATTTTCATATTCATTTTCAGGGTGTTTGGACCCTACACTAAAAAAACACTATGTTTCAAAGATCAAGTCGAGTTTAAGGGTCCAGAACTGACCCGATCTATGAACAGGAGTACATCCATAATTTCACATGCCACCATATAAACCCCTTCAACCCTAAATGGACAAACATCTCTTCTTCCCCTACTCTTCTTCACCAGACCGCCATATCCATTCTTCTTTTCTTCCTCTCATCTCTCATTTCTCATTGTCTGTCGTCGTGAAGCTCTTCTCGTTGTCGCCATGAAGCTCTTATCATCGTCTCCCACCTTAGTTTTCCTGTAACCATTTCAGTAAGCTCTCTTTGCTGTGAAACTCTCCTCTTCTTTCAATTTAGTTTCTCATTTCTTCACCTTAGCTTTCTATCTTCTCCAGAACACTAGAAAATGCAAGGTAAGGATAACCATGAAGATTATTGAAGTTCATTTTTCTTCTCATAATAAAGAGAATGTAAAGAACCAGAAGCAGTAAACTCTTGCACATTTGTTGAATTTATTGTCATTTTTGGCATCCAAAATCACTAACTGGATCATTGTTGTTGATGTCAAGTTTCTTGATGTCGTCAAGAAAATTGATTGAAAGTTTTTTGGTTAATAGTTATGTCTTTTAATTATGAAAATTTTCTTTTTTGAAATAAATTATGAAATTTTTTGAATTTATATTTTTTAGAATCATTTATATATGGTGTAATAATTTAAATTTAAATGAACAGTAATTTTGAAATACTACTGAATGTCAACATAAATAATACTACTCATAGTCTGACAACTTCAAAAATTTTGGCCCAAAAAAAAAAAGCCTGAAATTGGGCCCAAACATGGGACTCAAACTGAACTATACACTAAGTGTTCGGTACTGTTCGATTCCTCCTCTTTACTAGACCATGTTTAGACCCAAAAGTGACAACTCGAACATTTACCATGTTCGACTCGGTTTTAGTAGAAACCGAATCGAACATTGTCATGCCCACCCCACTCATGTGTATTAACAGAAAAAGCTAAATTCACATTAAAAACACTAATCCCAGGGGTGTTTGAGCAATTCCCTCTCTTATATAGAATTCTCATATCCAAATCCCCTAATATATAAGTTATATAGATCCAAACCATCCACACCTTGATAAAGTCTAGGGAATTTTGATAAGATTTTTTTTTTTTTCATATGAATATTAAAAAAAATGAGATATAGTAGAGGGAAAAAAATTAAAATTTAAAAGTTTTTCAACACATAAACTATTTTTTCCTAAAATTTCCTTCATTCTTTTTATTATTATTATTATTATTATTGATTGTTTGACTTTAAACTATAGTAAAAACATTTTCTAAAACTTGGAAAAAAATATGAAATATTTTACATCAGTGTATTTCATTTTTATTATCATTCATTCAAAAACTCACACCCCCACATGCACGCACGCACACACGTATGCATGCAAAAAAAAAAAAAAAACATATTCTAAAACTTGAAAAAAATAAAAAATATTCTACATAAATGTGTTTCATTTTTATTTTACACTCAAAAAACATGTTCTAGAAAAAAAAATGAAATATTTTACTTAAGTGTATTTCATTTTTATTACACACATTTTAAACACATAAACTATTTTTTCCTAAAATTTCCTTTATTTGTTTTTTCGGGTTGATTGTTTGACTTCAAACTTTCGTAAAATCATGTTCTAAAACTTGAAAAAATACACACACACACAAAACATGTTCTAAAACTTGAAAAAAAAAAAATGAATATTTTGCATCAGTGTATTTCATTTTTATTATTGTTCATGCTTTTCTCACACACACACACTTTAAACACATAAACTATTTTTTTTCCAAAATTTCCTTTATTATTTTATTGGTTGATTGTTTGACTTAAAACTTTAGTAAAAACATGTTCTAAAACTTGAAAAAAAAATGGAAATATTTTACACCAGTGTATTTCATTTTTATTATCATTCATGCAAAAACTCACATAAAAAATATACAGACACATAGATACATATAATTATAAGATAATTTGACACCAATAGTAAGAGATTTATCAAAATTAAACAGTAAATATGCAAGTTGAAATTTATTTTCAAATATCGAATAATATTTACTCTCATAATGCAAAAAGGTCATCCACACAAATATTGATGAATACGTATTATAAATTAAAAATTTTTATCATAGATGTGAAATAGAGATGTATTAAACGTTTAAACTATAAATGAATGTATAAAAAGAGGATGGATTTTATATAGTGAAAACAACATAGAGTCATATATATAATCAATCAATTAGTGGCCATTTAAAGTCGTTAAAATGTCAACTAATGTTTTTTTTTTTTTAAAAAAAAAAAAAAACTTCATTTTTAAATTCTTGATATACAGTTATTTTTCTATTTATAACATGAAAACAAGAATAAAATTGTTATTTCTAGATTCGATTTATAGCCGTCGGTATATTCGATAAGCAATAGTATAAAGACAAAAACAATGAAAAAAAACTAGAGAATTTCATGAATCATATTCTCAAAAAACATGGAGAAGCCTTTAATTTGTTTTAAATTAAATACCAATTTTCAAAGATTGAATTTTGCATTAATCGAATAGGATGATACAAACATTTCTTATCTTTCTGATACGTTTATAAAACATAAAGGGATTTAAAAAAAAAAAAATCCTAAGTTTTATTGTAAATAAATTAACTCTATATAATTGAAGAATAACTATGCAAGACGGCCTCATCAATTGTATCATGTCACATAATTTGTATTTAATCAAAAACTTTACGACATAATGTGGTTATATATTGGACACCACTGACATGGTAAAACTGTCCCACACGAAATTTTCTTTTGTGATTGATCAGTCCATTAATTATGATTTTGTCATTAGCTCTTACAAGCTATAGATTGTACAACTTTAGTTGATCGGAGAAGCAATTGAGCAAGGCCACATGAGAATCGTTGCATTGAATTCGCAAACATAATATTATGAGATCTTTTGTTTAGGCGTCACTTGTGAATGTTAGGTTTTATGAGATTCGGTGATTTATTACCCAAAACGTGGACACAATTCTAGCTTTCTAGGAATCGAGACTTTATATTGTTGCTCTCTGTTTTGTTATCTAACCCACCAAATTAAAATATCTATATGACATTGATCGATCATCCTTTTGGTTCCTGGTCCAATTTAGAGAAATATTTCTTCAACCTTCATGCATGTATTGTCACCATAACTTGTGATAACTTCAAGATAAAGTTGTTGTACCAGAAATTTGATTATTCAAATTTTAGTTTTAATTTAAACATGAATAAAGCATGCCTCTTGTCGTGTATTTTAAATTTGAATAGTCTTATAATTACTAATTTGAAACTTTTATGATCCTAAATAATTTTTTGAATATTAGGATACAATCCCAAACTATAATTGTTTCTTAATTAATGATTTAAAGTTATAAACCATGAAATGACTTCTTTTTTTCTTGCTTTTTAAAATTTAACTTGTAATTTTAATCTAGAAACTTCACTCAAAACACTTTTTAATTTCAACTAAAATAATTTTTCTTCATTTTCAAATACTAAGAAGTACAATACTTAAACTCAATATTAAATACTAAGAAGTACTATACTTAAACTCAATATTGAACGATCTTATTGACTTATATTGTTTTAGATTTTATAAGCATCCCAAGATTATTCTTGCTTTTAAGCAATCTAAAAAATGTGAATAATTATTAATTCATCTTGTTCATCATCTACGTCTTCAAGAGTAATTCTTAGTCAATACAAGTTTGTGAAAAAAATAGAACATCTTGCACTTCTTTATTATTAGTACCATTTTTTTTTCATGCATGCACATTATCGTAGACATCAACCAAAAAAAAAAAAAAAAATCCTTGTCATCGAAACTGCTAATGACTTAAAGATAGAGTTGTTGTACCAGCAGTTTAATTAGTCACAATCTACGTCGAAAAATATATATATATATATATATATATATATATATAATTAGCAGCTAATAAAGCATTAGCAGAAATGGGTTTGGTTTGATAACAAAGGTGTCTTGAAGTAGAGAAAGAAGCAAACCGATTAATTAGGTGAGACTTATAATTATGGGGGCATGCGAGGGCACATGTGTCCATTTGAAAGTCTATGGTTCAACCTAGCGAAGGGATTTCCTTCCAAAAAAAAAAAAAAAAAACTGGTGAAGGGACAATATTACCATGCATGCATGAACGCCAAGATGAATATTATTATGTAAATTTGACTTCATCATGACATGAGTCGTGACAGTAATAATTTATATCTAATTAATGGTTGCCCTACAAATAGTGGACCACTTTTTTTATTAATTTGCGATAGGCCTTTTTAACTGTAGAGTTCAACGATCAAGCTTTTCTCTTGTGACTTTAGGAGGCAGTACTTGAACTATTCATTGAGTCTGCAGTAGCATGTTAGTATTGCGTAATGGATTTTGTTTATTGTTCTATAACACGCACACACAAAAAAAAAGGGCAAATGTCGACATATTGATACCACATTTTACATATTCTTAGATTGAATTTATTTATTTATTTATTTTTATCGTCCTCTCATCAATAAGTTTTAGTGTTATTGATTTTATATCGTTAAAGAACCAATTAATTTTGTAATATTATAATAGTACATATTTATATTTATAACATTACAAAACTAGTTCTATATATAATATTACAAACTCGTAATAACATTTTTTGTTTCTGATCTCTTAATAGAGAATTTTTATCACTTATGAAATCAAGTTGTAAAGGAAGAATATCCTCCATTAACGAATCTTTTACATAGCTCATCAATATGAAACCCCACATCAATATCATACCTAATCACTATACACAACAGGTATGTGACAATGAAACAGTACAATCTAGGAATTGTCATCCACATGATGTCCCAATAATTTTAACTATACCAAACATATACAATGTCGTAAATATTTTTATCCTTTTCTCATGTTATGAGGTGAAAAAACGCTAACTAAAAATATGATCAACAATTATACTTTTCGTGAACCTTCATTCTCTATTATCAGGGTTAATTCTTTTCTATTTTATCCACATAATGTTATAACACATCTTCGATTCAAATTCGCTGCACCACATAAAATATGACAAATCGAGGCATAGATTCATGATTTTGATTGAAAAACAACAAGTTATATATGCTTCATAAATGTGAAGATGATATTGATGTACACATATTCGTGAAGACTTTTATGTGGACTAGCAAATTATTAATTAATCATACATAAAAAAACACTTCCACCTGTCCAAAACGAGTTGTTGGCAGTAACTTATTATTAAATGTGTTTCAACTCTTTAGAGGCAAAAAGTTCCTAACCTCAACAACAAATTATCCACTGCCAATATCGAACAAATTGTTTTTTATTTTTATTTGTTTATTTATTTTTTGTCTGTGTGGTTTTGATTGCTTTCAAGTTAACTCTTTCTTATGAGGCAAGAGAGAAGGTATTGGTCGATGTCAATATCTACCAATTAGAAACTTTATTTATTTATTTATTTATTAAGTTGCAGATTTCAAGCACTGTTGAGAAGAAAGTCGAGAGAAATCAGTCAGTAAGTTAAAGTGGAGAGGGATAATATTTTTGATTGTTTTGTTAATTTGTGAAGTCAAGAATTGCGAGCTTGACATGTCCCTGTTCTCTACAAATAAATCACCAATTTGGTTGGCTTTGCATTGATTAAGTCAAGCAATTATTGGCTCGGCTCCGAGTCTTCGGCTTTGCAGTATATTCGCCGGCTAGCTCCGTCAAAGTTTAGCTGCTAAGCCATTGATGACCTTAATTTCTTTGGTTTTTTTTTTTTTTTTTTTTGTTTTTTTTCCTAGTAAGGAAAACATAAAACAATATATATGATAGGGCAATGTTGGATAAACCGAAAGCAAATTATCTAAATTTACATCTAAATTATGTGGTATATTAATTGTGAATGCCACATAAAATATTAAATAATATAGTAATTGATATGCCAATTATAATTAATATATTATATTATTTAAACACAAATTTAGATAAAATGTTTGCATTATATAACATTATTCGACTTTGTATAAAAAAATAACATTAAAAATGATTTTAAACTTTGGTGAAATTTATGTTGTATTAATTAAATAAAAATTATAGATCTAACTGTTGATAGATTTCACATTGACATATATAAAATCAATTTATTATGAGGCAAGAGTGATTGAACTTTATATATGTAATTTGTTTACACTCTTAAATTAAACAGTAAAAGATATAAGTAATTTAGAAGTTTAATTTTTTGTGTCTACCTAAGAAGAACAGCGACAAGATCTGTATCTATATTTTTTACATGCAAAAACATATTAAAATAAAGATTACTTAGTATGTTGACTTTTGATCTAGTGGTGTACATCACTCCGGCCCTTCCACAATTTAGAAACGGTTAAAGTCTTATAATACATACATTTTATTAGTACATGTAAATGGGTATTACCTATTTATAAATAATAATTTATTCCAATAAATTTCACATATCTCCATAAAGTCACAATATTTTAAAAATAAAATGTAATAACTTTGAGCTCCATCAGTAATGCTACAATTCTTTGATGGGTACCTCAAGCATTGATGGCACTAACTGCTACATAACTCTAAGGTGTGACCTAAGAATCAGTTATTATAAAATGGAAGAGGACAACGCATATACGTGAGAAAAATTATCCATATTAAGTAGGATTTGTGAGTTTAATCTACAGTCTCTAAAGGCAAATGGATGGGCTTTTGGTATGCTGGTAAACCAAATCTACTTTATTTATTTTATTTTATTTATTTTAAGAGACATGTACATTTTTATCAATAGTAGTTTTGTACTAAATTCAAAACAAACTAAAAACGTGTCTAATGTACACTCACAACTGTTCCAAAATTGGCGGGTCTCTTTAGCAAATTGTTTGCCGCAAATGATCAGTCAGAAACACAAACTTTAATGGCTGTTTACGGTTTTAACTAGTTTTGGTTGTGCAGTTGAACATACTGATATGTTATTGGAGGATCAAATCTAGGGTTGTTGGCAGGGCAATGTCACTGATGTGTGACATACTTTTTTTTTTTTTTTTTTTTTTTCTAATTAGTAATTAATTAATTTTTGTTGTTTTTCAAATTTAATTCTTAACATTGAATTCCAAATCCGGAAACTGAGGACAAAAATGGAAAGTCGAATAAGAAGTTTGACCAATGATTGCTTAAAAAATTGGGAAACTTCATTTTAGTCCTTAAAGTTTCACGAAATATCAAAATTTTAAGCATCTATTGGAAACAACTCTTTTAATCTTTAACTTTTCCAAAACTCTTCATAAAGGTCCAAACCGTTAGTCAATTAATGGTTAACGTGACAGATTATTTGGATGAAAAGAGTATAATAGTCTTTTTATAGAGAACAAATTAATTTAAATAATTTATTAAAATTAACTTTATAAAACAAATTAAAAAAAAATAAAGATAAATAAAAAGTGGAGATCCACTAGGTCCACCGTCCATCCACCTTGGATGAACGGTGGAGATCCAATCTGGTGGATCTTCACACCATCTTAACAACAAGATTGTTCATCAACAATCACTTCGGTGGAGATCCGATCTCCACCATCCTCAACACACCAAACAACCCAACAACAACAATATAACAACCAAACAACAACAACAACAACAACAATATTAAGAAAAAAAAATCAAAACTGCTTGTAAAAAAAAAAAAAAATCTAAACCTAAATGAAAGTTCATTTGGGTTCGACCCCTAGACGAAGACGCTCTTCGTCTGGATTCGACCGAACCCCGACGAAGCCCTTCGTCTAGGTTCGATCGAACCCCGATGAAGAGTTACTTCGTCTGGGTTCGATCGAACCCAGACGAAGAGAGCCTTCATCGGGGTTCCATGAGACGGAGAAGAGACTGAAGAAGAAAGAGAAAGAATGGAGGAGAGGGAGGCAGATGAGGTGGAGAAGAACGAAGAAGATGAGAGATAAGTAAAAAGAGAGGGAGGAGATCTGGATTGATCTGGATTCCAGATCAAAAAGAAAAATTTAATTTTAAAAATTAACTTATTTAATTTTTTTTTTTAAATTTGTTTTATTTTTTAACTTAATATTTTTAAAATTAGATTTTTTTTCTTGAAATCAGTTTTTGTATTAATTTATTGTTTAATTTTTAAAAAAATAATAAGATTTTTTTTAAAAATATATAATTATGTGTATATATATCAACTTTTCATTGGTCAGATAATATATAATATTTTAATTTTATTAAGGGTAAAATAGTCATTTTAAGTTATAAGGAGTAATTGAGTCTTTTTCAAATTTTTGGTTAGTTTGACTGGTAGTTGACTACGGATTTGGACTTTTTTGAACCGTTTTGAAAAAATTAGAGATTAAAAGAACTGTTTCCAATAGATACTTAAAATTTTGATATTTCGTGAAACCTTAAGGACTGAAATGAAGTTTTTCCCTTAAATAATGCCTCTAACTCTCTCCTTGTGTCTGTTTCGAAAAAAAAAAAAATAACTCTTTACTTGCGTCACGTATGGGGCCACTTATTCATACAGCTTCATATAATAGGATTTCAAAAAATATAAAAAAAAATTAGAAACATAAACAAAAGTTTGGAGAAGGATTTAATAAGTTTGTATAACAGCATTTCCAGTAATTTATAGATTATTTTTTTGATGACATAACTACAAATATTATTTTAGTAAAAGAGAGAGAATTGGAAACCAAGTGACAATCTGTGTAATATTACATTCTACATGCAAAGGCTTGTTCCAATAGCTAATATTTCTAAAAATCAAATAGTATAGTGTAAATCATTACGTTTCATGTCAAATTTTAATTCTATAACTTGAGAAAATAATTCAAATTTGATACGGGAAAAAAAATTGTACATAATCTATGTCTATAAATTTATTAAAAATATGTATAAATTTACTGAAATCATCCATGAAAGCTAGAGCGATGAAAAGGCTAGAAGTTGTGAGGGTAGACTGGATGTGGACCCTTGATTGAAAGAGTAGTATACCCAGTTTTAGCTATGATATGAAGAATGAAACCTGGACCATCTAGCCCCTCGTTGCACTATCACAACACAACCTAACTTAAATTTGCATTATTATTACTTATGTCTATGGACTGTTTGATAGGAACTTTTTCACACAGGTTTCAACCTTTACACCGAACCCTACATTCACTGTTGAATTAATATTGCACAATAACTATTTGGAATTTATTTTTACTCTATAATCAATAATGATTCACTGGATCTATAGTAAGGCTTATTCTGTTATGGTTGTGTCAATTATTACGAGTCAGAACATATGCGTATTAGCCGAACTGATGGAGCTAGCTAGATATATAGCTAGCTTTACAAGCGCCACCCAGCCAAACCCTTTAAAAGCGCGGCGCGCGTGGTGTTGGTGGCCGGCACCGCGCCGTCAAAAAACTAGAAAAGTAGGCTAATTGAATGCGAAATGTAGGTGATGGTGTCGACTACCAACTACTCAGAACGTCTTCACAACTGCCCTAATTTACACGTCAAAAATATATATTTATATATTATAATAATAATAATTACTATTGTCTTTTTTGGTTTTTTGGTTTTTTTGTAATCTTGACAACTACCTATCGTTTAAAGCCTCCCTCCAAAGTTGGTTTATATAAGTCCATGAACTCTCTCTCTCTCTCCCTCAGGCAGCCACATAACATTTCCATGCTAACTACAACAACTACTTGTTCATGTCTCTCTTAATTCTCTCCTTTTAAATTTACCCTTTCCTATCATTACACACAGAAAAACACCACACCAACATAACACGAAACGTGATCTTGATATCGAGGCAAAGGTCATCATGGGAGCCAATAATAAACAACATCACCATTTCGAGTCAGTCTCGAAATGCAGCACCGAGGGTAGGTCGAACCAAACGGTGGCTGCGGATCTAGATGGTACCCTACTCGTGTCACGAAGCGCTTTCCCTTATTTCATGCTTGTTGCACTCGAAGCAGGAAGCATCCTCAGAGGTATACTGCTTCTGGCTTCCGTCCCCTTCGTGTACTTCACGTACTTGTTCGTGTCCGAATCCGTGGCCATCAACACTTTCATCTTCATAACCTTTGCTGGATTGAAAATGAGAGACATAGAGCTGGTTTCAAGGTCCGTGCTGCCGAAATTCTACGCGGAAGATGTCCACCCTGAGACCTGGAGAGTGTTCAATTCGTTTGGCAAACGATATATAATCACTGCCAATCCGAGGATCATGGTGGAGCCATTCGCGAAAACGTTTTTGGGTGCTGACAAGGTCATTGGGACAGAACTAGAAGTGTCAAAATCCGGAAGAGCAACTGGGTTCGCCAAAAGACCTGGAGTCCTAGTCGGAGAACACAAAAGAGAAGCTCTTGTAAAAGAGTTTGGTACCAGTTTACCGGATTTGGGATTGGGTGATAGAGAGACTGATCATGATTTCATGTCCATATGCAAGGTTATTTCATTCTCTAACTACTATTATTTTTTTTTTCACCTTTTATTTTTCTGTTTATGGACGGTACTTGATCAAAATTTGAACTTTGTGAGCTGTTTTTTGTTAACTAGTTCGAGCTGTCAATTAATGTTTATATTTATGATGGGTTCGGTGAGAGCGTTAATGGTCACAATGCTATCTTTTATGAACATTTACTTGTTCATTTCTCTCTCTCTATTATTTTTAATTATAATTTTTTGATAAAAAATTCTATAAAATTATAATGGTTTTCAAGCTTCGAGGGGTGCTTTTATATTTTAAATCCAATTGACGGCTTTGTTTTTTTTTTTTTTTTTTAATTATTATCATTATTATTATTATTTTAATGTTTGGCTTTTGCTTCTTCTTGCACATATTGCATATCGTGAAACAACTCACTGAACCTATAATGTAAGTACTGAAACAAACCCATAACGCCATGACCCACCACCATACTTTCTTCATGTTCAACCCACTTTCACTTAATTAACTGACACTCCTTGTCATACTAACTCATCATGTAAAATCAATGAAGTGTAAACTATGCCTCCCCTTGATCATTGATTTTATAACCACTTTTTTTCATGACTTACACGTAAAAAAATTAACCCAATTAATATTACAGTTGATTTATAATTACCATGTATTTTTGTAGTACATGAATTTGACAGAGGTATCCATGATAATTTAAATCTATGCAGGAAGGATTCATGGTACCAAGAACCAAATGTGAGCCTCTACCAAGGAACAAACTTTTAGCTCCTGTGATCTTTCACGAGGGTCGGCTGGTTCAAAGACCAACACCTCTAGTTGCTCTCTTGACATTTCTATGGCTTCCAATTGGAATCATACTATCAATTCTCCGAGTCTACACGAATATTCCATTGCCTGAACGTATCGCCCGATACAATTACAAGTTTCTAGGGATCAAACTCATTGTCAAGGGCACTCCTCCACCGGCACCAAAGAAAGGCCAGAGTGGAGTCCTCTTCATTTGCAACCACCGCACCGTGTTGGACCCCGTGGTCACAGCGGTGGCTCTAGGCAGGAAAATCAGCTGTGTCACTTATAGTATAAGCAAATTCACCGAGATAATATCACCCATCAAAGCAGTGGCGTTGTCTCGAGAAAGAGAGAAGGACGCCGCACACATCAAGGCCTTGCTCGAAGAGGGTGACCTAGTGATATGTCCCGAAGGAACCACATGCAGAGAACCATTCCTGCTTAGGTTCAGTGCCCTTTTCGCGGAACTCACTGATCGTATCGTGCCTGTCGCGATCAACACCAAGCAAAGCGTCTTCCATGGAACCACAGTCCGTGGACACAAGCTGTTGGACCCTTATTTTGTGTTCATGAACCCAATGCCTACCTACGAGATCACATTCTTGAACCAACTCCCTACAGAGCTGACTTGTACAGGTGGGAAATCCGCCATTGAAGTTGCTAATTATATACAGAGGGTGTTGGCTGGGACTCTTGGATTCGAGTGCACCAACCTGACCAGGAAGGACAAGTATGCGATTCTTGCAGGGCACGGATGGTCGAGTTCCATCCAAGAAGGAGAAGGAAAAGGAAAAGGAAAAGGCTTGAAGCGAAGCCGCCATTAGTGGGTCGAAAACAAGAAAATGCAAAAAGAGAAATCGAAATTTTATAATTAATTTGTCTATTGTTTTTCCATATGTTTCAAAAACTTTTTATCAAGAAAACAAATAATAATTTCATTGTGACGATGATTATAAAATAATTAATTAACTGTTTATGTATATTAGTTGTTAGTTAAATTCGATGTATACGACTGTCCCCTTCTTTTTTTTTTTTCAAGTACTTTCTTTGTTGTAGTAATTTTGTTGGACCAGTGCCCCAATACAATGTGTTTTAGTTTTCTTCTTGAAAATGTTTTTCTCGGTTGTTGGTTTCTGCTTATTTGATTTTTGGAGAATTGAAATCCTTTCTTATGATGGTGATTTTGTTGACTATGTATTTAAAAATAAATAAAATAAAATGAAATAAATTCCAATCACTAATAATAGTAAAATTAATATAGGACAGAGTCCAATTTGTTTTGGAAAGCATTTCCATGTCAGAGCTAAAGTTTGATTAATTAATTATGATGGTAGTTTAGTAAAAACTGTTGTGGCCATAATTAAGAAGTCTTTTATACTTACGGCTAGTGAATTAAATTATACGTTGAAACTATATTTCTTTTCTTAGCTTTCAAAATAGTTTTAATTTAGTTGGTAGGTGAGAGAATTACTGAATTAGTACTTATATGTGCTGTAAATATGTATTGTTGCCTTAATTGCACAATGTAATGGATAAACCGTGCAAGAAAGATGACACCCCATTAAAGAAAGAGACAAATAATAACTGCCTAAGTAGGATGTAAACTTGTGTGAGTCAGGGATAGTACAGTGTCCGATAATCAAGCTCAAGTTGATGTGTCTTACTCGAGTGATTTTAGTATAGGCAATTAATGCTTGCCTATCCACTTGTTGTGGTGAGTCCGCAGCTCAGAATATTGGTGATAACAGTAGATGAAGTTTGATCAAGGCAGCTTCTGGTTATTGATTGTGGTCAAGGAATTAACTAAAGTCATCAATTAAGGCTGAGTCAACATTTTCAATTGTACTGAATTATTCATGTTGTTGTGGCTTGATTATTGAAAATTCGTGAGAATTAGTTACATGCTACATGTGTTTCACATGTGTGGCTATAAAGATAGTTGGTCATTTATAATCCTAGTCAAGTTAACTCATTTTAGTTAAGAAAGTGAATATTCTGCTTGTAGCAAGAGTTCAAGAGTTTGAAAGCTCTCATTAATGGAGATTTTTGTTCATTGAAGCATTTTATCGAAAACCTTAGGATCTATATCAAACACTTACAAACTTTTTAGTGTGACTAGTACTGACTGAATTCTGACGAAGGATTGAAAATCAACATGTTGAAATACTTTATCTATATTTTAGAGTTATTATAACTCTCATGAACATTTGTATTGATTTTATCAAGTTTTGATACTTAACGTGAAAGAGAATTAAAATTACAATTTTGCACTTTAAAGTTACATGTGCAGACTGAATTCCGACAAGGAATGAAGATCAACATCTTGATATACTTTATATATAGGATTCTCTTATTTATAAATGATAATTTTTTAAGGTTCAAGTTAAATACTAACATTTTTTTTAAATATTGTAAAAATAATTATTTTTGGATAAAACACACTTGATAAAAATAAGAAATTTTTTTAAAAAATTATTTTTTAACTTCAATATACAAAGATGGTTTTTTCCATAATTTTCTCTTATATATGTAAGAGAGTCATAATCATATATAACTCTCATGAATATTTGTATTGTATTTAATTTTACCAAATTTTGGAATGTAATGTGAAAGAGAATTAAAATTACAATTTTGTAATTTAAATTAAATTTAAATAAATATATAACACAGAAGTTTTTTTCTCATTTCAAATATGACAAGTCGAAATTTGATTAAATTAATACCACTGCAGTGAATAACGGTAAATATGTTGTCTATTTTGCGAACACAAAAACTTTGAGTCAGGCTTGACTTGAAACACTGAAACAAATGTCTAATCAAGCTGCGGTGAAGAGATGGACGATAAATAATAGCTGGCAGGTAGGCATAAATCTAATTAAGGTTTCCTTCCAAAAATATATATATAAGTAAGGTTTAATCTGACAAGTCGTGGTTCGTAAATAATCTCTGTAATTAATCGATACATATATTTTCTCTAATGAAAATTGATGTGACCAATAATAAATCTCTCATGTTTATAATAATAGAATTAAAAGGTTAAGTTATTCTTCTTAAATTCTAAATTTATAGTTCATAAAAAGAAGAAATTAATGTATGTAGAGATGTGATAAATTAAGAATAAGTACAATGTGATAAATTAAGAATAAGTACAACATTTTCAATTAACTAATAAAAGTAGTTTGAATTGCCTTAAAGGCTTAAACAAATGCTTGCGATGTAAAAGTCAAACCTTCACTTTGGTCTATAAGCTTATAATTTTGGAATTAAGAACATTAATTAAACTTAGGGATAGTTTAAATTCTACAATTTAAGGTGTAGTTATCAAGAAGATTCATGCAATATTGAGAAATGAGAAAACAATTGAGAAGGATTAAGAAAAATCTAACAATGCTCGAGGATCTTCTGAAAATTTCAGCTGTAATATGGTTTGGTCATTGACAAAACGAGCTTGCTATATATTTTAAATGATAATTAAAGACATAAAAGTCTTGAAAAAGTCATAAAAGCGCTCATTTAAACATCATCCAATAAATAAACATGACAAAGATGTATATAAGATTTTCTGGAAAAAAACTTAAGTTAAGCATCATGGGATTAGTTTAACAGTTTAACTAATATTTAGTCCTTGACAAATTAAACAATAAGAATATTTTGGAAAGATAAATATAAAATTGTACAATAAAGACATACAATCTCACTTAAACATCATCCAATAGATATACAATAAAGATATCAAGATTTTCTTTAAAAATTTGACTTAAGCATCATTAGATTAGTTTAACTAAGATCATTGACTAATTAAACGATAAGAACATTTTAGAAAGATAAATATTTAACCATACGATAGAGACGTACAATTTTCTGGAAGAACTTGATTCAATCAGCATCATTTATAATCAACTCTCTCTCTCTCTATCACATGTATATAAGGTAATTAGACACCAATTATTAAGAGTCTATTAGGACCAACTACACGTATTGTCTAGAAATCAACTCATATTCACATAACAATACTTATTGAAAACTTCCCACATGTACTGGTCAAAGGAAATTCTGTCATGATATGAACGGAAAATATACTAACCGTTTTAAACTATAAGCAACATTTAACCTATAAGCAAATATATAACAAAAAGTTAATTATAAGAATAATAAATTTCTTCGAAAATTTTGAACCTCATTTAAGTATCATCAGATTTATTTTGATTAAAAATTTTCACATGTCCAAATCGAAAAATGTCTATTATAGATTGATTCTGGCCATAATAAGATCGACTTCATTACTTCTAGTAGTTCACATAAACTGTATAACAGATTGAATTGGCAAATTAAAGAAGTTAATTTCATTTGAAATAGGTAAGAGAAAAGAAAAAAAATCCTGGACTGTAGTGCAACAATGAATGACAACTATTAATGAAGATTAAGCCCATACTGGTAGCGATTAAAAGAGACGAAAATGGTAGTAACAACTGACAACTGACCAAGTGATTACAAGATAAAAATAAAGTGTCGCAATCTTCAGGATGGTGGTATGCATAATGTGTGTGTACACACACACACACATATATATATATAGTGTTTTTAAAATAAGAACTCCCTAAAAAAAGTTAGAGAAATCAATCAAATTCATCCATTGTATTTGAATTGAATAAGAGAAAGAATTTGTTTTAGAAGAAAGAATGCAATGGATGAATTTAATTGGTTTTCTCCAACTTTAAAAAGTTATGAAGTCCTCATTTTAAAAACACTATATATATAATGAGAAAGAATAAGAGAAATAATTTGTTTTAGAAAAAAGAATGTAATGGATGAATTTAATTTATTTTTCCCAACTTTAAAAAGTTATGGAGTCCTCATTTTAAAAACACTATATATATAATGATTTTACCTTAGTGTCTCTTAACTTTAAAAAGTTAGGACAAATCAATTAAATTTATCAATTATATTTGAATTAAACAGAAGAGAAAATTTATTTTAGAAAAGAGAATGTAATAAATGAATTTGATTGGTTTGTTATAACTCTTTGAAATTATGAGATACTGATGATAAAATCACTATGTATATATAAATATCTATTACAAGTATAAATATTACTGTCGGGACCTATAATTAGTAAATACTGACTTTAAAGAATGACTCGGACTGCAATATTTTATCATACTATACTCCCTTATTAGTAGGAAGAGAGACAAACCTCATATTAAGTGGGAAAAATTTATCCCCCAATTAAAGGGATTTATGTTTACACTTGAAGTGTTCATCATTGATGGATTTGATATTCAAATATGTGATGTTTGAGTAAAGCAGTGCAGGTGGTGTGGTCATCACACCACAACACTTCTGAGTTAATGTGTTTTCTATTACGATTGGGAAGGATGCCTGATATAATTTATCACGATATACGCTCTCAACAGGGCATGCACATGCATCCCAGTACATTGTAGATTCTTGACATGACCTACTACTAGGGGACCAAAGAGAGCCAACTTAAATGAAAAAACAGCTGGATTCGTTGAAAGAAAATTAATGAGAAAGCATGTAGGGAGTTTTAACCAAAAGGCACGTGGGTAAGACAGACTGTTTATACTCCACTTCTTCAGAGTCTCAGGCCATCTGCTCCCCATCTGCTCTGCCAATGAAACCTCGCTGTTAAATTTGCACCTCTTTAATGCAATCTTCTGTTGAGTTGTCTTTGTTTCCCAATCGACACTGCTTTAAGGCCCGAGCTAGCTATCTATTCTTGCAATTTATTAACCTGATTTGTACATGTTTCCTTTGCCAAATGACAAGGAGTACTATATATCAGTCTTTGTTTACTACATTTTTGTGTTAAACTATTATGATTCGTAAGTCTAACTAAATAGATGTAGTGTTTAACTTGATAATCAAATAACTAATTACCTTTATAACAAGCAAATAAATCCAAATTACAGCACCAAAGGAGTACTAACACTATTACAATTAAATAGGCCTAGATTCCTACTATAAGAGAGAAGCTTCTGCTTTCCATGCATTAGGATTTAGATATATGGAATATCTACCACTTGTGTCATGCCACATGATCAATAGAAGATATAGAATATTTAGTGGCTTATAAGTCATATCCCTCCGTAAAAATTTTGTTGTATTTTTTTCTTTTATCTTAACCATTTTGGAAGTAAAAATTTATTGTTTCACCTTTGCTTGAGGCGACATGATCATTTAAACATGAATAGACCATACATATGATGCATCCAAATTGTTTTCGTAATTCGTATGGATAGACGGGGCTAGAAACAATAAATCCATACGAGAATGATTGAAGTTCTTGAAGGCCCCGAAAGCGAAATAATATCCTATAGGAAGTGGCTGCAGTAAAATTTGTTTAAGGTGTGGACCAACATAGTGTAGGGGGGTCCTCATCATTTACAATAGGCAAACATTTTAACATGATGGATAGTTAATTTCTTCGCAGCCTTCAGAGAGTAAATGAATTTATATCTATTCAGAAGGAGACATGTTTTGTTTGATGCATTGATATACATCAATGTAATAGGACTTGTGATTTCAATGTTTGTAATCTATTACTGCAGTTTCATCCATTGTCAATCGTGGGCTCCGTGAATTCAGTATCATAAATTAGTTTTTCTAATGATGGAGTTGTAAAGTTCAATATTGTAAGTTAAAATGCACGTAGATTCTAGTATCACAAATTCATATTGGTATAATATTTGCGTTACGGTTGTTTCCATTTATTTGTTATTAAATGTATATACTTGGAAATTAAGGGAAAAAAAAAGGGGTTATTCTTTCTCAAGGATATCGAACTCTCACCTTGTAAAAGTTTTATAGCTCTTTCAATTTGATACCATTCTACATAGAACAAGTAAGATGTGAAGATTTTTCTGCAAAGAACTTTTTTTTTGTTAAAAAAAAAAAAAAACAAGTGGTAAGGTTTAAGATTGGGCCAAGTGTGCAGGAGCAGCAACCCTAATTGAAGCTGGACCAAACCAAACATCATCCCTTCCAAACTTGCAGGTTGAAAAATTTGGACTCAGGTTTGGAGTTTGGGCTGTCCAAAATCAGCCCAGTGTGTTGCGAACCACTTTGTAGTCGTCTTAAAAATTTGTTTAACGTTCATATAAGTTCTCTCCTAAATTTTGTCAAAAATATCTGGTAAAGGGATTAGTAATAAATAATAAAGAGTTAAAGCAATATTAACTTAAAATTTTAAATTAAATTTGTCACGTTAATATCTATTCACCCATTTTTATTCAATCTAATGGTTAAAAAAATAATAATAATAATTCAAAATTGATAACAATTTTTAGATTGAGTGCAAATCAAAATTTTAAGTTGATATAACCTTAACTTATAATATATTTTAGACTTGCTAAGATTTAACACCTCTCTTTATTTTGTGGAAATAGATATTTAGTTTGTGCTGAAAGGACAATCACACTAATTGAAAATAAATATAAAAAGAAGTAATATTTCAATTAGAGAAGGAATCAAGGAACGAAATTCAATTCCTAAGCTAAGAAAGGGGATGAGAATTAAATTTCATGTCCAATGAAAATTCCTAAGGAATTAATATATATTTTTTAATTCTCTTCTCAATGAAAATGGATTCCATTTCCTTTTCATTCTTGGCTTAGAATATTAATTCCCGAAGAAAACCACCAGTAGCCAATGAATAAATTCATTAATTATTGATATCTTAAAAAGTGATACCATTTTTATTTTATATACGACATCTATATAATTTGATTCCCGACCATTTGCAATAAACTTCATACAAATCATAAGTTTGTTTTCCCTATTCTCAATTAATTTACACTTCCACAATATTTTATTGCCTTAGATTCCAGCATGTATCCATAACTTAATGTCGACATCACTTATCAATTTAAAAAATAAAATTTAACATCCATGTAGCTGGCTGTTGGCGCCATTGGCAAAGCCTTAGCCCCCATGTCCTTTATGACGTGGATTCTACACGAAAAATTGATATATCCACCATTTTGGGTGGGTAGGCCACTTATCCTCATGTAGATCATTTCCTCACTTAAATGTGGATTGATCCCTCTCATATAGAAATAGCTTTTCGGACCGTGTCATTAGTATTTCATCCCGATTGGTCCTCCCGATTAGTTCCAATAGTTAAAAAGAAAAAAATTAACATCCACAATTTGGTAATCAAACTTTAGTTAGATTAACAGAATTAACGAAATTTTGCCTTGGCATCAAAATTAGTTGTTAGACTGTTAAAAACACCTCAGCAAAAAACTTCACAAAATCAGGGTGCAGGTTCTGATTTTTGTTTTCTACTGTGTAGAAATCCAATGATAATGATCAAATCCACAACAAACCGAAAACAAATTAAAGAAGGGCATTACAGTCAATTAACCATAAACTACGCACTTTTTGGCCGCGAACTCATACCCCCCTTTCCCGTCAATGGAGATCGTAAATTCCTATAATGCGGCTGACCCTCACAACAGCGACCGCATCAGGCTCAACGTCGGCGGCAAGCTTTTCGAGACCACAGTCTCCACGATACAATCAGGAGGTCCGGATTCGCTCTTGTTCGCTCTATCCAACCACCCGACCCATGGTTCGGACCCGATTTTCGTCGACCGCGACCCGGATATTTTCTCAGTTCTTCTCTCTCTGCTCCGATCGAATCACTTGCCTTCCACGGCCCGCCGATTCTCCAAGCAAGAACTCGCCGACGAGGCTATTTACTACGGGATCGATTCGCAGCTGAGGTCAGCGTCGTCTCCGCCGCCATTCCAGGGCATCGACGCCTCCGTCGTCTCCACCGTCCGTCCCGCCGCTGACGCCCTCCCTTCGACCTTCACGGCGGCGGCGGACGACGGGTCAGTCTGGATCGCACACGGCGGCCAGATATCCGTCTACGACTGGAATCTCTCCCACTCCAGCACCGTCCGTACTCACCTCGATGACATCACCTCTATCTGCCGCGTCTGGCCAGAGGTGGCCGCCTTCGGGTCGAATTCCGCCGCCGGAATCCACTTCTATGATCTGTCAAGTTCCCGTCACGTGGGATCCACCCACTGGACCGACCCTACCGACCCGAGGATCTACAAAGCACAAGTCATCGCAATCACCGACTCACCGGAGACGATCTTCGCCGCCTTCATCTGTCCACACAAGGAGAACTCCATCATCCTGATCGACAAATCGACGCTCCAGATATCCTCGGAGCTGGGTCGACAATCGGGTGGATCCACAAAAAACATGGTACCCGAGAAGCTGACGTGGATTCCATCAACAGGAATCGTCCTGGGGACCGCTGTAATGTGTGGCCCATTCGGTTACTCAGGCTATGTAAGAATGTGGGACCCACGATCGGGCGACGTGGTTTGGGAGACTAACGAGCCAGGCTCGGGACGGAGCAGTAGGTTCGGGGACCCGTTCGCTGATGTGGATGTCGATGTGGAGGGGATGATGCTGTTCAAGGTTTGTTCGAAGTCGGGTGACGTGGCAATGGCAGATTTACGTAATTTAGGGGAAGATCCGTGGGTGTACATGAAAGATAAGAATCCAAACATGGGATTTGGGGGTAGTAGAGGGGATAGTTTATTGATAGATTGTTACAAGGATCAAGTGTTTGTGGGGAGAGGTGGGGGTTTGGAGGTTTGGTCAAAGATTGTGGAGAATTGTAATGGAGGGAGAGAGATGAGTGAGGGATTGTATAGGAGGAATTTTGTGGACAAAGTGGGGGATTGTGAGAGGGGTTTGATTAGGAAGATTGAAGGTGGTGGAGGTAGGTTGTTTGTTAGTAGAGAAGGTGTTGAGGGGGTTGAGGTTTGGGAGACTTCTTCTTCTTCTGGGGCTGTTTCGGTTTTGTTGTAGGTTTATGTGGTTTGAGATTTGAATCTCCAAGAGACTTTGTATTATCTAGAATTGTATGAAAGGAATGAAAAGCACGAGTGTCCTGATATGAGTGGTATTTGATGCAAGTGATTTTCATTAGTGAACTAGTTGGTAGTGGCACATATGTTGTTAGCTGATATTGAAGTTGAAGAGAAATCATATGCAGGACAATTCAGTCTTTAATATGAAAAATGTGATTTACATCATGCAACATAAAAATCTTGAATGCCTCCAGTAATTCTATATCTGAGGGGATGGATTGGGCTTGGATATCTTGTTTTAAATATACATGACATGTATACAACGCAAGGGGCATTGCTTTAGTGTCAAATAATGGAGCCAATGTCTCTGATTTCTCTTATCAGCCACGGTAGAAATGGTCTAGTACAATAAGCTGATAAACTCAGACGATGAGGAGTAATTCGGGTATGGAGTTATTGACTGTATTGTGTATGTGCTCATTCAATATAATAAATAATCAAGTTTTGTAAGATGGACCAATGAACGAACTCAAATAAGTTCATCCTATTGAAACTTTTAATTTCATTAATATAAAAAACGCGTGTCTTGTATTTTTTTTTTAAAAAAAGGATAAAACAAAAACACAAAAAACGAAAATGCCTAACTTGTACACTTAAAAGTCAATATTTAAGGCCAATCTTAAAGAAAAAAGGACATCATTGTTAATGAGAAAATGAAAGTTTAGGTCCAGTCATGATTATGGTGTTGCATGACACATTCCTAAACATGGAAAAAAAAAAAAGTAAACGTTTTCTTTTTTTCCCCCACAAATTTTTTGTTAAAACTTCTCTAAGAACTTCTTAAAAAAAAAAAAACTATAGAAATTGCTATTCATGATAATTCAATCATGAAAACTTTAGTTAATGACTTGATAGTGGAAGCCGGAAAGAGCAAGTTTTATGCCATATATTACTTTCAATTTGTCTGGTAATTACGGGAAAGGATAATTCTAATTGTCTCCTATAGTTCAGTATAATAGCTAAAAAATTCTCTAACTTTAGAAATCGTTAAAATCACTAGGATTTGGCATACCAGTAAAAGAAACCCCTAATATTTATAAAAATAGCCAAAAAAATCCCTTAATAATTTTTGAAGTCAGGATTATTTTTGGTTATTTTTATATATGATAGGGGCTTTTCTAGTCATTTTTATAAGCCACAGGGGATTTTTAATAATTTCTGAAATCAAGGGATTTTTTTACCATTATATCAAATTATTGGGGACAATTAGAATTATCCCTTCCAAAAAAGAAATGAAAAACTCAAATCCTGGTGTGAGTGATATTCTATTCCAAATTTTTCATTAAATTAGTTGGTAATTTTATAACAATGCGAAATTAAATTTTACCGAATTGTACACCATTTTTGAATCAGAATTGCAACATAAATGATTCTTGCTACCTATATTGCTATACCTGTAACAAGTTCAAATTAATTGATTGATTGGATAATCTACTTGGAAAGCCTCCATCTGGGAGACTGGGACCATAAACATCCAGTATCATGGTCCTTTTAACATAGACCATAAACTGCGATTGTGTACAATATACAAAAGCTGTACAGTGTGCGGGGACCAACCAATGGTGTGATTTATCTCTTCGTTTTTCTAATACAATACGCGGCTCTATTAACTTGTTGACTTCGGACTTCAAACACCCATACCTTTGCATTATTCTGCCAAGTCAAAGTCAATGCCAACAATAACGATCAAAAGTCAAAACCAACAAAATTTTTCGATAGTTTTTGGCCTGCTACATTCCCTAGATAGTAGCAACGCGGTTCTTGCTTATAATTTCATCGAGTCTTTATTCAACAATTTTTCCTCCACAGCAGGGATTGCTGTTCATTGGACATGGCATTAAAAACACTCAAAAAGTTTTCAAAAATCAAAACTAACGCTTCTTTTTGTCTCCTTCAAGCTTTTGCCAAGAAATTTCTCTAATTTCTGTAAAATATTATAACTTATAGTTGCTTCATTGAATTACTCCGAACTAGCTAAAATTCTGTTTTTCTTTGATTTTTTTTTTTTTTCGAATTCCTTATGGTCCTGTATTGTAGTTAAATCCGGATTGAATATATCTTGCAAAGACAAAAATACCATTATCAGTGTGAATACACATGCACCTTAAACTGATTTTGATGTAAAATCCAAGTCAATGATTTTCCTCATATATTCCCAAATATACTTTATAATATCAACTTGAAAAATAAAATAAAATAATGCATAGCATATCATTAGAGTAACTTACAAGAGATACAGCAAAATACATAGAACTTTCTTGGAAAAAGTTTCACTGGTCAGAATTTCAACATTATCATTCCTTTTGTGGCATTTCTTCAATATGCTATAAAGTAGAAGCAGTGGAGTTCTATAATCACACACAAACTTGATTTATTTTAATTTTTTGCCTCTTTTTTCCCATAAATTGTGTAAGTTCATTGTCCATTTATCTTCATTGCAATTGAAATAGTCCAATATAGTTTAGTTTCGAAGATTTAAAAGAACTCATCTTCTCTCTTTTTGTTTTTTGCAGGAAACAAAGTGGAAGTACTGATACAATCCCGTGAAAATGGTGTCTTCCATTTTAAAAATCACTGGTACTAAACTAACATGTGTATTCTGATCATCTGTTTTTAATATTTGTCTATTTGTTTATTGATATCTTAATGTCTTCTTCAATGGCAGTTCTCATATGGGCTGATGTTTTGGCCATGTATGCTATGTGGATAATGATGACTTACTTAACAAATGTATGGGAGCTTGGTTTCACTCATGCAGCTGCCATTGTCAATTTCTTTTGGGGCACTGTACTCATGATGCCCTTGGCCTTACAGTTTCTTGTTGACACTATAATTGGCAACTATTGGATGCTCTTGCTCTCCAGTTTTGCTTATAGTGCTGTAAGTTCCTCCTTTGTGAATGTTCTTCGCCTTTTATTTTTCGGTCTCTCGATTGTCCTGCTGATTTATATGCTGTAGAAAAAGTCAGATTTTTAAGCAGAAGCACTTTCGAATAGAAGTGCTTTCTTTAGTAGTTATTGGGAAGCACTTCAGAAGCTTGTTTAGATACCAAACACTTTTTGTATCTTTTAGCAAAAGATTCATATCCCAAAACACTTTTGACAGCTTCAAAAGCATTTGTTGAACAGCAAGTCCTATCTCTAAACAATGCCACAAATGTTCTGTTTTGTCTCTACAGGGATTGGGGCTTCTAACCATGTCAACACCCCCAGTGTTGTCTGGGGCTATGGGCACCTGCAGTGAATACAAACCTGAATGCATCGGTCAGGGACAGGAAATTCTCTTCTACACAGCTTTGGCTCTAATAGCCTTTGGATTTTCTGGTCATTTGACCTCATTGGGAGGTTTCATGGCAGAGCAAAACACACAAGGAACAGAAGATCTCAGCGGTCGTGTGTTTTGGGTGTTTTTCTGGAGCATATTTGGAGTGATTTTAGTGCCAATAGTAGCAGCCATAGCTCTTCCTTATATCAAGCCCTGGACACTCAGATTTGGGATCCCAGCAATATGCACTGTGGTAGCAACACTTATCTTCTTGACCGGTTCATGTTCTTATATTCCTTGAAACCAGAAGGGAGTCCTCTCACAACGGTTTTCAGGGTATTTGTTGCCTCTGCCTCCAAACTAGTCTATAGACGCCCGAGGGATCCATCCCAGCTCTACGAGAGACACGACAACAATATCTACTTGCAGCCACACACCCGTGGCCTCAGGTACGTGTTTTTTTTAGGAGCTTAAATACTATTATTAGACCTTTATCGTTTAAAAACTCAACATTTTCGTTTTTATTTTTGTAGGTGTCTAGACAAGGCTGCAATACTGTTACCAAACCAATCTCTGGAGCAACAAGAAACAAACAGATGGAGACTTTGCAGGGTGACAGAAGTTGAAGTAACAAAAGTCCCTTTTAAGGATGATTCCAATATGCATGACCTTTATTGTCATGGGAGTGGTATCTTCCATAGGATTGACTTACTTCATTGAACAAGCAGACCACTTGGACCGAAAAGTAGGACGTCTAACCGTCCCTCTTCCAATCCTCCTCATGCTCTATGACATTGCCAAATCACAATTCGCAGGCTTCTACGTCAAGTTATCAAACCTGATAAAGGAATTCGGATATAGAAAGTACGCTTCTGTCATTGGAATCGCAATTTCAATGATCCTAGCAATACTATGCTGCATTACAGCTGCGAAAGTGGAAGCTAGAAGAGTAGGGATAGTTCGATCACATAATTTGCTCGACAAGCCAGAGGACAAAATCCCTATGAGCATGTTTTGGTTGCTACCACAGTTTCTGCTTCTTGGGGGCTTTGATGGAGTCTCCGAGACAAGCACTGCATGTTTTTTAATGGACCAGTTTCCTCCATTGATGAACACCTACATGGTGCATATCGCCTTGGGCATTTTCGGGGTAGGGAGAATGGGTGCTGTCTTGTCTGTCTATGTTGTGGGCAAGGTGAGTGAACGTGGAGGAAAACCAAGCTGGTTTCAGCACACTCTCAATAAGTCTCGGTTGGACAACTATTATTGGACATTAGCTGCACTCACTGCTGCCAATCTTGTGGTGTTCATTTTGGTGGCCATATGGTATGCTTACAGAGATGGTGAATTGGAAGACTTGGAGGAGCCTGAGTTTGAGGAGAGTGATGAACCTTTTGATGACAATACCAAATGTTGTTGCTGTTGAGAGCTTATGTTAATGTTTATGTTTGGTTTTTAGTTTTGTTGATCCAAATTGTATCATAGTTTCATGCATATTACAATTTACAAGGTTCTAATTCCTTGTATATAATTTGGTAAAGTGAACATAATAAAGACCATTATTATTATTATTATTATTTTGATTTTTGAGTTTTGATTTTTGATTAATTAATGAAGCTTTTGGATAGTGCAAGTGACAAGGCAGTACCAGCATGAGAATAAAATAAGAACTCAGTCAAGTTCTTCAAGATCTTTAATTAATTATATTACAATAAGGTATGTTTTTAACTACAATTTCAACATTTTTATCTAGTTCAAGTTAAACTTGATTAAAAGAAAAGGAAAATGTTGCAACTCATGATGTGCTACACCTTATTTAAATGAAACTATAAAATAAATTTGAAGCTTAATATTATTGAAATCCATATCTTAAGTTAAGTTCAATTATGTTTATATTATTACCAAAATCAGTAAAAAAAAAAAATATTTTCTACAAATTTTAATCAACTTTTTCAATGTATTGTCAAAAAAAAAATTGTCTCAAAGCTTAAAACACATAACTCAAATATGTTCTCTTTCATCTCAAATCGGTGATCCAATGAACTATTTTAAAGTGGTTACAAGTATAATTTAACTAATAATGAGCATAACTTGATTGATAACGAGACTATCAACAAAATTAATATCCAATAAAATAAGGTTGGTCTAATAATAAACCTTCCATAAATATATTTTAGATACCATGAATTTGAATCATTCTCGGTTGTAATCTGATTTAATTATAATAAAAAAGTAAAAACTAAATTTACGTTCCAATTTTTGTTTTTCTTCTTTCAATTTAAAAATAGAGCAAATTACAATTTATCCTACTGGTTTGAAATTAATTGCAGGCGGAATCAAAGTTTACCGTAAATTATAATTTAGTCTACTGCCGTTAGAAAATTCATTAGAATTAACCGTTGACAGACAAAAAGAGTAAAATGCCCTCACTATTTAATAATTTTTAAAAATAATTTTAAAAACAATTAAAATTTTTTCTAATTAAAAAAAATCCAATCTCCAGATTGGATCTCCATGACCCAAAAAAAAAAAAATGAAAAAACACTTCAACATCGACTTCTGCTTCTTCTTCCCCATCCAGAATATCATCAATAAACCATTATCAACATTATCAACAACAAATCTATCACAAAAAATCCCCTAAAAACCATCATCAATCTCCAAAATCATCATCAAACCATCACTAATCATCAACCTCAAAAATCATCATTACCCATCACCACAAATCCCTTGAAAACCATCGTCAACTTACCTGAAAATCAAACCAAGAACCAACCAAACATCAAATCAAACCAAGAACCAACCAAACATCAAATCAAACCAAAAACGAACAAATAATCATCAAATCAACCTAGATGAGATCTGAATTTTGAAATGAACTCAGATTCGTTGGAAACGAACCTAGATCTCATCTGGGTTCGAGCCCAGATTTCGTATCGAACGAACCTAGAACCCACATCTGGGTTCGTTTTTGAACGAACCTAAATCTCATCTGGGTTCAATTTGAACCCAGATTAAGAAGAAGAAGATAAGAGAAGAGAAAAAGAAGAAGAAGAAAAGATGAGCAGAAAAGGAGAAGAGAAGATGAAGAAGAAGGTAAAGAGCAGATGAACCTGGGTACGAAAGAAGAAGAAAAAGAAAAAGAAGAAGAAGAAGAAGAAAGATGAGCAGAAAAGGAGAAGAGAAGATGAAGAAGAAGGTATAGAGCAGATGAACCTAAGTGCGAAGAAGAAGAAGAAGAAGAAGAAGAAGAAGAAAAGATGAGCAGAAAAGGAGAAGAGAAGATGAGAAGAAGGTAAAGAGTAGATGAACCTGGGTGCGAAGAAGAAGAAGAAGAAGAGAAAAAGAAGAAGAAGAAAAAATGAGCAGAAAAGGAGAAGAGAAGATGAAGAAGAAGGTAAAGAGCAGATGAACCTGGGTGCGAAGAAGAAGAAGAAAAGATGAGCGGAAAAGGAGAAGAGAAGATGAAGAATAAGTAAAGAGCAGATGAACCTGGGTGCGAAGAAGAAGAAGAAGAAGAAGGAGAAGAAGAAGAAGAAGAGAAAAAGAAGAAGAAGAAGAAGAAGAAGAAGAAGAAGAAGGAGAAGCAGAAGAAGAAGAAGAAGAAGAAGAAGAAGCAAGAGAGAGACGGTTTGAGAAGAGAGAGAGAAGATGTGATTTTTTATTTTTTCAAAGAAAATTAAAAATAACATGAAAATATAATTTTGTCTTTGTCGCAGTTAACATTAACCGAGATTCTCTAACGATAATAGAGTAAATTATAATTAATAGCAAACTTTGATTCCATCTGTAATTATTTTCAAATCAGTAGGCTAAATTGTAATTTGCTCTTAAAAATAAATAAATAAATAAAACGCTTCAGAATTTGCAGCCTACGTGTCGTCTTCTTGCTTCCTTTCGTCCAAGGTGGTTTTATAAAGAACCTAAAAAAAATAAAATAAATGAAAGCAACAGAATAAACAGAGAGAAACAACGAAAGGTTTATTGCAGAGAGAGAGAGAGAGGGAGAGAGAGTTTGAAGATGGACGTGATAAAGACGCAGCAGATATCGACGAGACCGATAGAGAAGGTGATAGTGCACCCGCTGGTTTTGCTGAGTATAGTCGACAACTACAATCGCGTCGCCAAGGACACTCGCAAGCGCGTTGTCGGCGTCCTCCTCGGTAGCTCCTTTAAAGGCACCGTCGACGTCACCAACAGCTACGCAGGTACACCTCCTCCTCTCTCTCTTTAGATCTGATTTTTTCCCGCCTTTATTGCGCCCTATAATGTACCCAATTTTTTAACTTCTAACTTCAAAAATTAGGGTTTATGCTATCGAATTTGTAACCAGTTGTGCTTAACTTGTAATTATCTGTAGAAAAAGATAGTCTCTACATTGAAGAATTGATTTTGAAGATGTTTTTGTGAGGTCTAGCTATGGTCGTGTGGTGTGAGAAAGTAGTTGAACTTGTTGATGAAGCTTTAACTTTTAGGTGTAGAAATTGGAATTAGGATTTTGGTTGATAGAACTATGGCTGTGGTTGTTGCGTTTTGTTGTCGATACATTGGTGTGAAGCTATTCGTAAATTTTGCATGAACCTTAATAACTTTGTAATATTTTCTGTTTATTATTGTATCTTAGTTTGGCGATGGGTGTAGATTATGTTTTTTTAGGTCTTAAGTGATAGTAAAGTGCGACTTAGACTTCTAGTCCACCTGGAAAAACTAGTTATGTAGTTAGATGCATAAGCAACAATGTGAATAAATGGAAATTCTTCAGTCTATGGGCAAGTTCCGTATTCAATTGTCTTGCAGAGCAGTGTTGCTGCTGTTACCATTTGGGACTGGCCATAAGAAAGTGTAAATTTCTTTTTATCTGTGTTTTCTACTCAGTTTGTGAAAGAGATGTAATGGCAGGTTCGCTTGTGAGTCTGTTTTTGTGATAAATGAATTGTATTTATCCCAACAAAGGGTTGCACTTAAAGTTGTATGATTGTTTATTGGGGCATATGTTTGTGATTGTATTTAAAGCGTGGAATCTCGTAATTTCAGTGCCTTTTGAAGAAGAAGACAAGGACCCGGGTATATGGTTTCTTGACCATAACTACCATGAATCGATGTTTTCAATGTTCAAAAGAATTAATGGTAATTATTTTCTTATATGATTTAATGTCAGTCTTTGTTTATTGATTTATTTCTTTTAGGAAATTGTTACAAATCTTGTCGTATGAACTTGTGATTTCAGCCAAGGAACACGTCGTAGGTTGGTATAGTACGGGCCCAAAGCTAAAAGAGAATGATCTAGATATTCACCAATTGTTCCACAAGTGAGATTACATTTCTTTATATATTTATTGAAATTTTGGAGAAATTCTTCTCATTTTCTTTGGAAGCTTATTTTCTTATCACTCTTTTCTGGTCTTTAGCTACGTCCCAAATCCTGTATTGGTGATTATTGATGTCCAACCAAAGGAGCTTGGAATACCCACCAAGGCCTACTATGATGTTGAAGAGGTTAAAGAGGTAAAAACAATGTCTTGACTTTTTGTGATTGCCGTCCCCAGCTGATCATATTATTACATAGAGATTATATGGCTGAGGCTGACAGCTGTCTTGACTGTCGAGGAGGGTTTTATTATCTGAAGAGTGTGATGAGTCATGGGACTCACAACATTATCATAATGGTTGTTTTTACTATATATGTGATCATGTTTTCCCCTGATGTTTTTCCCCTCATCTGGGGCCAATCTATTTCTTTTATCTTACAGAACGCTACTCAGAAAAGCCAAAAGGTTTTTGTTCATGTGCCTGTCAGAAATTTCTGCTCATGAAGTGGAGGAAATTGGTATGGCTTGAGATTTGAAATGTATGTTTTGCCATTAGAATAAGTTGCAAGTCAATTTATCTTGATTTGTGCTTTTATTTTTGTTACTGATGGTGTCATCATTTTGCCTGTAAATAGGAGTGGAGCACTTGCTAAGGGATGTGAAGGATACAACCATTAGTACACTTGCAACTGAGGTTTGTATTTTCTTAATTATATTTACTTATAATTTTCTTATTTTCTGTTGAGGTCATCTCTTTCATAACTTTCACAATCAACTTGATATTTTAAGCTTTTATTTTATGGATATTTTATGTGATTGAGATAAGGAATATGCTTATCTTTTTTCCTTCTACAGGTCACTGGAAAACTTACAGCTCTGAAGGGTCTGGATGCACGATTAAGAGAGATACGCGGTTATCTGGATCTTGTTATTGATGAGAAACTTCCATTGAATCATGAGATACTCTATCATTTGCAGGTACGCATAGTACCCCAATATAAGCCCATTGACTTTTGATGTGGAGGTGTGATTATCTGGGGGCCTTTGGATAATTCCTCTTTAGATAGAAATTTATAACCGTTAATGAAAAAAAGGATTCCAGGATCTGTTGAAGATTATTCATCTAATTTTTATGTTGATTTGCAAGGTGTTTTGACACTTGTAAATTTATTAAGCATTCATGTTATTTTTACGTAAAGCATGCTGCCAATATGTATATCAGCAACGAGCTGGTACTCTCTTAACACTTAACACCTTCTATACTTACAACATGCATCTTGCAGTCATTTTCTCATGTCATTGTCCACATAGGATGACTCTATCAAAGTCTAACTCTTCATTCTCTTATCTTTTGTCATCTCAAGAAAAACATTGTTGTATCATGGTTTCAAATCTATAACAGTCCACATTTGGCAGTTGGCTAAGCGTGGATTCTTTAGAGCATTCTGAAGGACAAATGAGAATTGATGTAGTCAAACTCAATTTGTTCCCACACATCATTTTGGTTCACGTGATTCATTTTTATTGATTTGTGATCTCATATTTTCTTGTTTGTCCAAATTGCAGGATGTATTTAACCTACTACCAAACCTCAATGTGAATGAATTGATTAAGGCCTTTTGCAGGTAATTACAAGCCATAAAAAACGTTGAAAATTGCAATATAAACAGGTCAATCTGGTATTATTTTAGATCATTGATCTAAATTTAACCATTTGGTGCAGTTAAAACAAATGATATGATGTTAGTTATATATCTTTCGTCACTCATCCGAAGTGTCATTGCAGCTGCACAACTTGATCAATAACAAGGTCCGACTTCTCACTTGACACTGTTAGTTACCCTAATAATTATATTCATAAATATGTATAGTCCTCTCATTTCGCATATTTGGTTTTCAGATGCTTAACAAAGAACATGAGAAGGCTGAGGATGCGAAACCAGCAGCAGCCCCAGCTACTAGCGCAAGCTGAAGATCATATGTATTGACCTTCAGGATTTCAGCCACAACAGATTTCGAAACTTACTCAAAGTTTAGGGGAATGATAGGGGCAAAAGGGGCATGGAGCCAGTTGTAAGTTGCATTTGAGATGTCTCTTCGCTCATTTGGAGATCACTGGCCTCCCAGAACGTTTTACGTGATCCTGATGGACTTCATTTTCTCTGGCATTTTACATGTTGATTGGCAACTTAATCTCTATGCTTTTATCTCTTTGTTACGATTTAGAAATTCTTTTCAAACTTTATATTGGTCAATGAATGCTGTGGATTTTGACAATCTGCTTCCAGACCACGGTCACTATGAAAAATCCAGGTTAAGAAGGATCAAAGTTGACCATAAAATGCTTTTCCAAAAAAAAAAAAAAGTTGACCATAAAATGGACTTAAAAAATTAAAGAGATTAGAGTGATGTTAGAACTCCGAACTAAATGTAAGGGTGGGCTAAAACAAGGGGAATTGAATCGATTTGAAAATATCAGTTTTAATTAGACTTTAGGTCAGTGCGGTTTGAATGTCTGTTTTTTTGTTGTTGTTTTTGGGGTTTCGGTTTGATTTTGATCGGAAACGCCAAGCTGAATCGAGAATTGACTTTTATTTAGGACAAAAATAAATTGAAAGTAACACTCTTTCATTCAACTTTAAGTTTTAACCCTAACAGCTGTTGACTCTCCTTTCAATTCTGAAACACTATAGTCAACCGTCAACTCTAGTCATCGATTGATCCGTACCACGTAGCTTTGTCGTCATTCGCCGTGTTTCGTCTCTCGTCGTGTTTAATATTGTCGTCGTTCGTCTGTTCAAGTGTTCGGTTGGAAAACTCTAACTTTGGCCTCAAACTTTGTCATTGTCCTCGTCGTTTTTGGTGACGACATCATCATTATCCTCAGTTATTTTTCTCTAAAGATTTGCAAACCTTAGAAAAAGACGATGACAACGATGACGACAATGAAGCACCGGATTGTCACAATCTTCTTTGTCCCTCTCACTCTCCTTTTTTGTTTTTTTTTTTTTTTTTTTCCTTTTAAAGTTTGACAACTTGGATTCTGGATTTTAAATGATAATAGTTTGTTAAAATCTACAAAGAAAATTGATAAAGTTTTGAATGGGTTTATGAATTTTGTTTGAACTATTGTTGGGATTTTGGAGCTTTTGGTTTTTGTTTAGGTGGCCTTTGTTGTCTTTGCAGTTTGAATCTGATTGGATTTGATGATGAATTGTTGAGATTAGTGTGAAGGCGATGAAAACCGATAGGACTGAACCTACTTAGGTCGGTGCGATTCAGTTTATACATGCAATTCGGTTCGGTTGGATCTTCTATATCGAAAATCGATTCAATTAAGCTTTGTCCAAAATTAAATCGAACCGAATTGTGTCCACCTTGACTAGAGGAGCACATATATTTTGGGCACGCATTATAAGGCCGTCAATGGAAAAATCCAGTCGTTTATATTTGACCTAATAAAACGACGTCGCAGGTTTGGCACTCCACATACATTTCCAAATTTACCCCTCCTCTTACAATTTCGATCCCTGCAACTGCAAAAACAACAACCGTTTTCTCTCATTTGCGAGCGAACCTTCTGTCAGTTATCGAAGCAGTTGACAGCTCGAAAGCAGACCCATAGTTACAGTACCCATCAAGAGGCAAGTCAAACCGCCCCTAGCTTCTTTAACCAGATCACGCACTTCTCCTCAATTCTCTTTACTTGTAGTTAGTTTCCTAGTTAAATAATTTGTCAAGACTTTTGTCTTTATTTTTCAAATTTTGCGCAACAATGTTATTGTATAGGTTTTCCGTACTTGACACGTATTTTGTTAATTTAATTTAATTTACAATTATAAAATACTGAGAAACCAGTATTCGTATATTCATATGCGTATAAGCTGTTCGACGAAAAGACTGATAGAATTTTTATAGACAGGTTTTGTTGTCTTTAAAGAAGTTGAGAGTGGTATTGGGAGTTTAGTTTTATGACTTGTGTTTGAAACATGGGCAAGGCTTCGAGGGATAAGAGGGTAGGTTTCGTTTTTCTTCGAATTTACGTTTGATCTTTTTTGGGGGTTTTGTAGTTTAGAATAGTTGCTGATAGGTTGGTGTTGTTGTTTGTAGGATATTTACTATAGGAAAGCTAAAGAAGAAGGTTGGCGTGCTCGAAGTGCCTTCAAACTCCTTCAGATAGATGAGGAATTCAACATATTCGATGGTTTTGTGTCTCTTTGCCCTCGATCGATTTCTTTTTCGTTTAATCTAATTCGTTTTGCTTATTGAGTTATCTGTATAATGAAGGACTTGGACAATTAGATGAATTATGTAGGAAGAGAATGATACTTTATGTCTTTGCTTTGATAATCGTCTTTACTAATCACATAAAAAGATTTTGATTGTGTGTTATAAAAGCTTCTTATCTGAAAACAATATGCTTTGCAGGAGTGAAACGGGTGGTAGATTTGTGTGCTGCCCCTGGTAGCTGGAGTCAGGTATCGCTCATTCAAATGATTGTCACATTGGCTTATTTAAATTTCTTGGTATTGTTCATTGGTCTTTTAGTTTGTCATGCTGAGAGGCAGTATGCACTGATTATTGATCATGGGGCTGCATTTGCCCTTGTGGTTGTGCCAATTGGGGGAGATATAGAGCACTGTGACTAAGTTTTTGATGTCCACATCTCGTGTGTAGGTTTTGAGTCGTAAGTTGTATCTCCCAGCAAAGTTGTCCCCCGATTCAAGGTAAACTGTCATGTTGTCATGTTTTCATTCGTTGTTTGTGGTAAACTTTGTATGTTGCTGTACTGCCAAGTTTGGAACAAGTTTTCTGTTGAGATTGATCTTTGCTTCTTTGCTTTTCATGAAATGAAAGTGAAGGAATAAAATGTTTATTATGTTTCGTGATTGAAACATACATGGTGTGATATGTCTTAGTTCTTATATACTTTTTAATATTGTGTGTCTCTGTATATTTGGACAAGTTCTGCAGTAGCTTTAGCTGTATGATTAAGGTTTTTCTCATGTTTCTGGAATTTATCTGACTTCTTTCATTGCATCGTTATATTTTCTATAAACTTATGATATGTAAGCACTTAGAGATAATTTCAAATCATATATGTACGTTATCCATAGTTGATAATATGCTGCAGTTTTCTTAACATAAGTCATCAAATTCATGTTAGTTAAAACATGTGATTTGATTTTCTTTTATCAGAATCTGACTCGTTTACTCCTTTTCTTTTTTTTTTTAACTGATCCATTTGTACATGAGTAAACAATTCTCTGCAATCACATATTTTTATGAAAACATTAAAAAATCTCTCTTCATGGGTACTACCTTCTTTTCTGGAACATAACTTAAATTGACTCTTTTCAGGGACAATGATCTCCCTCTCATTGTGGCTATTGATTTACAGCCCATGGCTCCAATTGAAGGTGTTATTCAAGTACAGGGTGATATTACTAATGCCCGAACAGCTGAAGTGGTAAGGACTGTTATATTTTTTCTAATTATTTGTTACGATGCACTTTTCAACTGAAAGTATGAAAATAGTTTGATCTGATTTCTGTTCAAACAATATCAGCACTTCAAGTTTTTTTACTGTGCTGCCTTACATTACAGGTCATTAGACATTTTGATGGCTGCAAGGCTGACTTGGTTGTGTGTGATGGTGCTCCTGATGGTAAAACAGCATTTGGTTTTTAGCTTCTTCTGTTCTCCCATTTTACTGTTTTTGATGGTATTATACATGTTCTTAAGCCTTGCTTCATTCTCATGGTGATTTGCAGTAACTGGCCTTCACGACATGGATGAATTTGTTCAATCCCAACTTATACTAGCTGTAAGGTTTCAAAATTCTCTTGTAGTTGTGTTTTCCTAGGGTTACTTGGTGTGGTGAGTAATTTTGAATGGTGGTCACCTTTTTAGGTAGTCATATGAAATCTTATATACATGTATATACTATGGTTTATGATTTAGTCTCTCTTGTGTGTATCATCTTTGCCAATGTGAAACATGAAACTGTAAGATTGTAAGTTTTTTCTTATTTACTTCCAATTTCTTTGTATACCAAACTCACTATTCTTCTGTCTGTGATGGTTTACTACAGCATCTACTTATCCATGTTAGCATTCTTAGCGATAAAAAATTCCCAAATAAGTTAGCATTGAAAGGGAAAATTACCAGTTATTTATCTGGTTGTTGGTGTTTTGTCATGCATTACAATGTCGGTAAAATCTTTTAATTAATGATCTTGCAATACAAACTGCTGCTAATTATTACTCATATTAATGTTATTCCGCTCATTCAATTTTCCGTTGTTGTCTGTTGCTGCATATTAAGGCATGTACTTCAGTTGGTAGGTTTTTGCTTTGAGTTGCTGTCCTTTCGTAGCCTGTTTATTGTGTTTTGTTAATAATATTTTAGTATAATATTTATCGGCTGGTCCACCTTGTTGCAGGGTTTAACAATTGTTACTCATGTGCTTAAAGAAGGAGGGAAATTTATTTCAAAGATATTTCGTGGAAAGGATACAAGTCTCCTATATAGTCAGGTAATGCTGGTTGAAATTACAAGTACATGCCCTTTTCGTAAATCAATTTTAGAAACAATATAAATCTTTGAATTGATTATATTTTTATGATTAGCCTGAAAATGACCATGAAGACTTCGAATATCAATGTCAGTTTGGTTTTTGTTGCAGTTAAAATTATTTTTTCCCGTAGTGACTTTTGCCAAACCAAAAAGCAGCCGCAATTCCAGCATAGGTATTCTTCCCTGGTGCTCTGCCATTTTGTGTCAGATTTTGCTGTACATTAACTATACACAGGAAGTTACTTGACTTTGTCTTGTTGCTATCATAACTAATAATTCTATTGTTTTTCATACAGAGGCCTTTGCAGTTTGTGAGAATTATTCTCCTCCTGAAGGATTCAATCCAAAAGACTTGCACCGCCTTTTAGAAAAGGTGGGAAGCCCCTGGGGAGGAGATGATCTAGGTAAATGTACATGCAACATTTATTACATATTTTGAATTCGATAGATGTTCTATTGATGGGACATGCTGTTAAATATAAATTTAAAGCATGACACATTCTGTCATTTTATTTGCTTAGGCTGTCATTGTTATTCTTTCCGATATATGGGTCTGATGCATGCACATTTCACATCTAATCTCAGACTGAAGAAAAAATCTTTCATCTTGTGCTTAAATTTGTGTTCTTTTGAAGAATTATTAACTAATATTATTAAAGTTGGCGTAGATCATGCATCACTATTAAATCTCTTGATATCAAAATGCAAATCACTGGAATTAACTGACTGCAAGAACAATTGGAAAATTTCTCCTTCATTAGGAAGAAGTAAGATTATGAAACTGGCTTAACATTGAAAGTTAAGTAGATAATAAAGACCTTTGTCTTCTATATTTAAGAAATAATGTGGGCTTTGTTTTATCTAAAATTGTGCTGGTAATATATCATTGTAGTACATGCCCACGTGTCACCGTATGTTTAGGTCAAATTTTTCATTCTCTTTTACTTGAGTCGATTGCTTTTAGTTTAATTCAACGTAGAATGCAGCTCAGCTAGTCCTGTTCAATTTATTATTGGCTACTGATTAATCCTTGTCTGAAGTTAGGTAACTTCTTGTTTAACTTGATAGCTTAACTTCCTATCAATGAGACAAGTACCACTGTTTGGTTATCTTTAATTTTTGGCTTTGTCCAGCACCTGTTTTCTTTATTACCCCTTTTTCATCTGCACCATTAATGTGGCATTAATGTTTATTGTTGGTTCTTATCACGTGGCAGATTGCAGTAGTGGGTGGTTGGAAGGGCCAAATAAGGTTTATATCCCATTTCTGGCCTGCGGGGACCTTAGTGGGTATGACTCTGACCGTTCCTATCCGCTACCTAAATTTGCTGATGGAACTTACCAGAGCTTGGATCCCATACAGCCTCCGATCGCCCCCCCTTATAAAAGAGCTCTTGAACTGAAGAAAGCTTCCAGTCAAGGTATCCGAGATCTTGAATAGCTTTCCTTGGATTCCCTATTCGTCATTTTGCCATTTGCATATGGACCATTAAATTTTGGAACAATTAGATTTGTGGCAATCAATTTATTAGTGGACACATCATAATTATTGTTGAAGTTGAAAAAAGATGCGTTCTTTCGCACAGTTGTCGTGCATTTGTCTCCCAAATTGCTAAATCTGTCTATTCCAATTTGTACAATGAGATTAATTTGCGAGGATTGATCTTCTAACCGCTTTGAACTAGAACTACACGACGATGCTTGGATCACGTGTGACTTGTGATCATTTGTGAATGGTAATGTTTCCCGGACAATTTTGGCAGTACCAAGAGTCGAAAAGATTGAAATAATAGCAGATATCGAGTGGGATATTTGTTGAGTTTTCATTTATGGCCCTGGGAGTGTTGTTGCCTTTGGATATTAGATAGACAGACTCGATATTTAGGGCTGCTGCCCCACATCTGGAACTGTCTGTCTCTGCATCGAATGCTGGTTAAAATATGGCACATGATGCTTTACTACTGTGTTTTTCTTTTCTTTTAGGATTCAAGAAATTCACCAACCATTATGTTCTGTTGATTAATTGATGCTATCAGAAGGACAAAACGTTTATCTTGATCGCTAATGACATAGTTCAAGCATGCCTGATATTAAATAGATCTTGTAACAAAATTTTTTTCATAGGTTTAACAGTTTGTTTTATCAAAGCATAATCACAAAATGTGGTTACTGCTAGTTTATCTACATCTAACAGGAAAAACTTCTTACAATGAAAGAACTATTTACTCCTTTTTTGTCATATTCATCATTCAAAACCATTCAAAAACTCTGGCAAGAAATTGCACAAATTCTGGTGAGAGGAATAAGAATCCAAGAACTCAGATGCAATTCTCCATCTTTAGCTCCAGCTCTATGAGATTCGATTGGATCAGAGTTGATGGAAAATGCAGTCGTTTGCTATGTGAAAAGTGACTGTGCGTCTGACCAAGAACTTCTAACGATCACAAACTTCCTCTTCTATTTGCTAGCTGTACATGTTTTGCCCATCACAGCTGAACTTCTAGCAGGAACTTGTGGAAACGGAGTTTGATCTTGACATGGAGGATGAAGAATTCAAGAACTCGATGCAATCCTCTATGGCTTCAGCTCGATGAGAGTCAATAGAGTCTGCTAACGACCGTGACCTTGCCAAACTGGACGAAGAAACCTTCCGCGAAGACCTCTTTCTCACGGAGACACAGCGTAGAGCTCGCGCCACTTTAGCTCCAAGACGTTGCAGTAATCTTGCCGGAGAAAACCTTGAGTTCCTAGGCAGCCTAAAACTGAAAATTCCAACGACAACCCTCCTCCTGTTCCCAGCTGCTCTTCCACTGCCTCCATGTTTGAGGAATATCGTAGGCTTATCGTTAACATCAGGACTGAAACTCACTCGTTTACAAGCCTTACTCGACATTTTAAAGAGTTCTAATAAATCTCAGATCGAAAGAGAAATGTTTGTTCAACTTTGGAGGAAGAGAAGTAGAGAGATGGTGAACAAAGGCAGTTGGTAGTTTGAAGGTTGTAGTATTTACGGATGGTTTAATAAGGAAGAAAATCAATAAAAGAAAAGAGAAAGAGAGTCTAGAAAGAGATAAAAAGAGAGGATTGGGTTTTCAATGAAATGTGGAGAGCATACATATTTATTCTTGTTCAATGAAGTTGACTGTAGACCAATCAATACATCAACCATTCATGTACGTGCATGAGCCATGCACGTGGCCTATTTGTATCTCTACACTATTTTTCCACAAAACCATACCATTTAATCAATACATCTACACCAACATGTCTCCTCCATTTTTTTATTATATAGTTTCACACTATTATAGACCTTCTCTTTGTCAAGTATAATCTAGTCAATGGATTAAATGATTTTAAAACTCATCAATAAAAACTTATTCATTATAGACCGGTTTTGGAAATTTCGATATTCCAATTTTTGAATGGGTAGTAGTAGGGTCTAGTGTTGTGTTGAAGAACACACAAAGAGCTACAACTAAAGCTGGGGGAATTCACCAGCTTTTGTGTTGGACTGGTGGTATAAACCAGAATTTAACCTAGGAGAATGGTGTTGGTCAAAAAAAAGATAAGAGTGGTGGAGCCCTTATTTGATAAAAGGAAGTGAGAGAGATTTAAGTGAACAATTCAAGTTTAAAAATAAATAAAGGTAAGAGGCAAGCAGAGGGAACACACACAGACAATTACTTGATTCTCTTCTCTCTCTTTTTGGTTTCAATTTTTACCAGTGGGTGCTGTGCTACTGCTTTTTAGGTGCTCCAGGGCCTACCAACTCCTCCCTTTTGTTGGCCATCAAAAAAATAAATTAATTAATACATCAATTCCCTTCTCAAAAAATTAGAATTAATTCTTGTGGCATGGTTGATATATACGTCTGTGGCCCCTCCAGTCCCTCTTTGAATTAATGACACATTAGAAAAAGAAAGAGAAAAAAGAGAGAGGGAATCTATTTGAATATATGAGCTGTATAGTCTCTTGGCGTGAATACCAGGAAACTCATCTTTATTTTTTTCTTTCTTTTATTAATTGTCAGTTTGACAGAAGAAAATCATCAACTGCTGAAAAATCTCTCTGCTTAGTTGTTTTTTTGACCGCAAGCTAAAAAGCCCCCGTTCCTGTTTCTCTCTCTCTCTCTCTTTTTTATTTTTCTCCATTTGGTTTACTTGACTATAGTGCTAGACACAGTTAGTGCAACTGTAATTATACAATGACAAGAAATAAAATAACGGATAATTTTGTAATTAAATGTACACGTGTAGGTTCTATAGACGTACCTATGTTTAACTTTTCTCTGGTTTAATTTTCCTTCGGCTCGTTGTCAAACCATGGCCCCAAGTGATGTTAAAAGATGTTGAATGTTTGTGGGAATTGCAATTGAGGCAGAGAAATTAAGTAGGGACTACCATGGTGATTCTGCCTCCTAACAGCCTTCATCGAAATCCAATGCAGTACAGAATAACAATGCTGTGCATTGGAAAATTCATGCATGATCATTGATCAATCCTTCCTTTTTACATGCAATTATTACAAATTCAAGTCCTTTTCTCTCTTTTTTTTGTTTCCAAACTAACTAGATTTAGCACTTAAAACAACATAAAAGCATCAAATTTTTAGTTGGTATAATGTTGGAAGCAAAAATTAGGTTGCCTTGTCTTCAACAATACCACTTTCTTGGCTTAATTAATTTATAGCTTCGCGTGTTTGTTTCACAAACTGGATGCCTTTCTTGTGATATCAATATTGGGTTACAATTCTACTTAAAAAAAATTGGGTTACAATTCACAATTTATTCCCAGCATGGACTTTGGGCCCAAAAGCAAACATGGAAGTGGGCTAGACTACCATCGAACCTGGGCTGAGTACTAGACCACCGTTGCTGAGTGGCCATATTTCCACATCACACACCCCGCCCCATTTGTTTGCACACCCCATAATGATTTGTGCAATATTGATATATATTGAAAGAGGGGAAATAATTTTTCAAAAAAAGAAAGAAAAGAAAGAGGGGAAATAGTTGATGAGAAACTGACAAACAATCTATATGTTTTGCTATAAACAAACAAAATATGGAAAAATAGAGCAGCATTGATAACGTTCCTTGGTCTGCGAATAGCCACTTCCTATCAATATTTATAAATTTTAAAAGTAAAGCTAAACTCTCACTCCTAAATAAATCAGAAAATCAAGATTTCTTATATAAAATCGAAAATAGATTTATTTAAGAAATGAATATGCTAAATACATTAAACGTCTCATCCTCAAAAAACCCAAATGCAAGACTTGACCCCGTAATGCATAGTTGTGGTGCCGCAAAACTGATTCAGACTTATAATCTAACATAAGTCTCTCACACATATAAATAAGAGTATAAGTTTGAATCATATCTCTGATATAAAGTAAATGCAATATTATCAATAACATGCTTTAATTTTACCTTCCAATCATATGGGACTATAGTCATAATCTTTTAAATTCATTTATGTAGATAATATTTATGGACAATATCCAATAGATTAAGACATGTGAGATATCTTCATCATAACTCATAAATGCCTTTCACGTGAGTCTGTTTCGTTTTCCTTCTTAGAGTGGATAACTTTTCTCTATCCAGAAATATATGAACATGATGCCTTTGTTCTCATTGTTACTATGTGAAGTAGTTATAACCAATATTCGAATAATGCCATAAAAAAAAATCTTAATAACAATAATTGAAGAAAGGAAAAAACTCATCAACTTGCTCTTCGACCACAATACCAAGTTGTAAAGGCAGTGAAATTTGATATATGACGCCATCTATCGTTACTCTATACTCCCCGAATTATATATGCCTTCAATTATTTTCTCTTGGATTCTATTTGGACTCTATGTAAGCAGATGTCCCTACACATTTTCAGATGCTTTTGTGTCCATTCAAGGACAGACATATAACAGAGCGAAGGCCCAATGCCTCGGTGGAACCACCTTGGTGTGTTTGCTTGCACGTTCAGATTTGATTCACCAAAATCCACTTTTAGTGGTGGCAGTTTTTCCCTCCTACATGTAGGGCCTCATCTTTTGTCTATTGGAAATCCTTCTACCAGTCCAAGGAAATTCCGTTTCCGGCCGCGCCTTAGTGGGTCTTACTTATAGAGTTTGACAACATTATCCATTTTAGTAATATCACGTGTATTGTAGAGAAAAAAAAAATTTGAAAGGAAAAAATGGACAACATGTAGCATGTAGGCTTTTACCTCTATTATGATACCGTTAGTGACTGAAAAATAATAATAATAATAACAAAAGCTGACCTCAAACTGGAGTTCCTTACATAACAATGTGATTGCATGTGCAATTTTAGACAGTAATCCAAAAAAAATGCCAGTCAAGCTTGTCTTCATTGTCTAATAAAATATTGTTTATTAAGTACAACAATAAATGGTTTAAGACGGGGATGGACCAGGACCAGGACCAGGACCAATATCAGAGTGTGAGTGAAGTGCAAGATAAATTAAATAAGCAATGAAAAGGAAAGAATATTCGTAGGAATTTTATTTCATGATTCTCTCACATTTTTATTCTGGTTTTGTAGAATACATATTTCAATTTGACTCGCAACAAGCCATGAATAATCAACTTACACACCCCATCATTAATGGTGACACGTTACTTATACCAAAATTTTGATTCTATCAGCAGAGGTCAAGTGGAACACCATTAACTTCAAGTGGATGATAATTTATAAACAAATTAAACACATTTAAAGAATATAGATAGTTAGGAAAAAGAAAATTAAAGGATTAAATACTAGGATTTTCTTCTTATAATGTTTCGACATTTTGAAAATGTTTGGAATTATTGCACAACATTATTTTCCATTTCAAATATTTGTGTATTTCCTTATTTATCTTAATGGCTGTTCACAGGTCTCATTATCCATATTTTATAAATGATTGATCTCAACAGTAGGATTTCACAATCCTTTTCTAAAAATCTATATTTGATATTCGAGTTTAAAATACACTTAACGTTGTTCAAACTCTATTTTTCTTTAATTTATAAAAATATTTAGTAATTCACACCATTTTGCTGCAACTTGTTAGAATTTTTACCAGTATAATAGTAATAGATATTTTTTTAACAACTTACTTTGTTAAACATATTAAAGATGTGTTAACATTAACAAGGTACACAGAAGAGGACCTTTTAATCAATTAATTCTATATTTACTAATTAAAACACACGAAGTATTTTCCAAAACAGTGATTGACGAAAAAAAACAATCTAAAAATAGGTTCAATTTCACAATATTTTTTACGAAGTTATATTTATAATATATCATATAAACTAAAGACTGCAATAAACATATTTTGGATCATTTTGTTTTTGGGTGCGCTGTTCAAGTGCCAGGTATCACGATCCCACCACAAAAAGAAATCGAAGCACTTTCTGTATCATGAAAACGTCAACTTGTGGCAATACCTACAAGTATCAGATCCGAAGTAGATAAGGGACCAAAAAAAATCCAAAATATGCCATGGCATATTATATGGATTTTTTTTTAATTATTAAGACCGGCTCAAAGTATTATTGAGGTCGGTTTCGATATGATTTTGATACATAGTTCGAAATCAAATTTAAAAAAACGAGATAGGACACCCCATATACATATAAAAAAATTGTCCGTTTATGAATTGAACTCATAATATATATATATATATATTTTTCCCAATGCCACAATTTTTTAAGTGGGTGAACTTTTGATGTCATCACCATACTGAAGACGCTTTCTATATTATATGTCTTTTCGTAGCATGTATCATGTGATTATTACATCAAATCAATCCTATCGTCTTCCTTAATAGGAACATGTAGATGGCTCATTTAAATAATCGAAACACGTTTCTCAACCATTACTCCAAAAATTACCTATTGACCAAATGCGAGAATCCCTGGATTTGGCAGAATCGTTAAGCAAAGTTTAACTCAATTCAATTTAATTGTAGTTAGTCAATATAATGAAACAGAGTCATGAAAATTACCAATATTCTGTTGTTGAATTTTTGAAAGTTCTGTCTACGTAAAAGGTGCCTAAATTACTTAAGAATCTTGCTAAAGGAAAGAATATTTAATTTATTATTTGTGATTAAAGTATTTATTAAAAATATTTGAGAATCAAGTTTATATGTACTCTACACATAATAAACAACAATAATAATAATAATTTTCAAAAGGTTTTAGGTTCTCTTTTTAATGGAATTTGATTTCCTTATGTGATGAACCTTTTTCCATATCTTCATTTCGTTAACATATCATTTCTATTAGTTGAACACGTTACCCTCTATTTTAGTAGAAGAGGGTTGAACCCACGTTACTCAATTAAAAAATAAATTTGTAAAAATTGAGTAGCAAACTCATGGCTTATATTCACCTCGACCACACTCCTCGTCGATCTAAGTTGACATATCATCTCATCGTCATTGTATTTGATGTACGCAGCACTCTGAATTTGGTTTCAGTCTTTAAAAAGCCAAAAAAAAAAAAAAAAAGAAGCTTATTTACTGTTTTTTATTACTTGCATAGGATCAGAATATCATCGGGACCAATTACAATGAAACTCCAAAATACGATTCGGATTTTTGCTCCTACAAGCAAGAGAGGGTTACCTACACAAAATAAGAAAACTATCTATATATTAATAGGAGAATATGGTTCGAACCTATGACTTGGTGCATGAGTGATGGTGGTTTACACAAAGTAAGAAAACTATCTGTATATTTTTAGTCTATAAACGTTAGAAACCATCTGTTTTTGGGTTCGATGAACCCAAAACACATGGTTTTAAGTTCATCAAACCCAAAATCGAACTCAAAACACATGGTTTTGAGTTCATCAAACTTAGAACCATATCAGAACCCCCTTATTCTGATTTTTTTTTTTAATTTTTTTTTTAATTCATTTTTTGATATTGTTGATAATGTTGTTATTATAAGAGATGATGATGTTGATGAATTAGATTGATGATATTGATAAATCGTCGATTGATGATGTTGAAGACACTGGGTTCAACTATGATTATCTTTTATTTTATTTTTTTTCAGATTTTTTATACAATTAAATTTATATAATAAAAAGTTTAAATTAATTTTATTCCAATCTAAATCCAATCTACACCAAACATGATATGGTGTAATTTTTAATCTAATCTCAAGTTCTATCAAATATGAAACAATGATTTTCTATTTTAATTAAATTCAATTCATTCTATTTCAATTCAATCTATTTCATTCCATTTTAATCTCACGTGTCAAATATAGTTTAGGGGGTTAAGGGCTCGAGTCATATTTTAGTATTTGAAAAAAAATATATATATATAGTAAGCATACGTTTATGTTTGTGATTAACTTGTACATTATTTTAACCTAAAAAAAAAAAAAAAAAAAAAAAAAAAACTTGCACATAAACATTAAAAAATTAATTGTGGTGATCCAATAGGGTGACCCCAGCGTAGAAGAAAAAAACAATGGGCTGCGAACAGCAGTACAGCACCCCATGGCATATGCTCAAAGCCCTGTATAGTTTGATACCTTTTCTCTCCCGCCTTTCAAAGAATATCCATTTTTTATTTACTCTTCAACTCCTCCAAGATTCCTTCACCGCCACTTTCACGTATTATTACTCAATCTAACAAAATTTCCCTCTTTATATTTACTGCAACTATGCTTCGTCCTGCTTCTCTCTCTATAAATCCCTCTCTCTCTCCTCCTTATTTTTGCTCTACAACCACCGCCACCTTCTCTTGTTCTTCTTCAAGCTCATCTGTTTCTCTCAAAGTTACCGCCTTTGCCTCTTCTGCAACAATACCCAGAAGCCTAAATTGCAAGAAAGGTCACTTTTTTAGACCTGTTAGTTTGAGAACTGAGAGGAGGGAAAAGGGTTTTGTTGTTAAAGCTGGTAGTGGTGGTAATATGACTATTACTGAGGTTAGAGAAGGTGGTACTGGTGGAGAAGAGGAGGAAGAGAGTCTTCTTTTGATTGACTCTGAGAACAATGCCAGGCCTCGTCGTATAGCTCTCTTTGTTGAACCTTCTCCTTTTGCGTGAGTGGCTCTTTGTTATTTCTTTCTTTGTTTTTATGTGAATTTGAGACACCCTTTTGTTTGATATGCTTTCATGTTGTGGAATTTGATGGTTTGGAGTTGCGAGATTGGAGTATCTTTGGTTTTGTTTTGTGATTAATGTTGTGTTTGATGTTTTGACTTTGATGATTACAGGATTTATTTAAGACATTGTTGGTTTTGTGTTTTTTTGTTCCTTTGGAGGTTTTGGGGTCATTTAGTTGTTTGTTGTTTATTTTTATTTTTTTAATGACACTCGTTAACAACTATGAGAGGTACTTTTAAGTGGATATTGTCCTTGGAACTGTTGGTTTTGTGAGCTGTGTGTGCCAGATGCTACTTTGGATTTTAACTTGGTGATTCATCCAAGGTTCTATAACATTGGTTTTGGATTCTTGTGTATGGTTAAATTGGAACTATTCATGTACTTGTTCCTTGTTGGATTTGAACCTTGGCTTCTTCGAATGTGGAGATTTTGTGATCAATTGGCAGTTTTTTCAGTTAATCTTGAGTTACTTCTAATTAGGATTATAATTAATATTTTATGTATATGTTTGTTGGGTATATTTTGTTTGTGTTAATGGGAGAGGATGTAGTTGAGAGTGTTTAAGACAAATTAGATTTTATAAACCCTAACTTAATGAGTAGACTGTATTGGATGTAATATGTCTTCTTGTGATACATAGATGATGTAGGCCATCTGGGGCTGAAGTTGAATTTATCCTGTTTCGAAGTGCTTGACTGATGCAGTCTATTTTTCGCAAGCTGTTGAGATATTAGTTGATTAGTTAATTTGGCTATCAATTCTAGTGCTTTATACAAATTGAAATGGAAAATTGTGAATAGAATAAAGGAAAAGAAAGTAAGCACCAAATGAGACTTAAGAATGCTATAACTGGATTAGAACCACAAATCTTGCCGTTTAATTTTGTTTATTTTTCTTTAAAATTCATCAACTCTTGTGTAACTTCTATCAGATGCCAGTCTTTTAGCAAGTCATTGGTACTGATTCTAGGTGCTAGTTATTCTAAAAATCACTGATTCTAGGAACCAGCTTGTTAGAAGTTAAGTGTGCACTTCTCTGTGTTCTTTCCCTAGTCACATTGCATCAAATAAAATGTTCTTATATAAAGGTATAGATGCTAGATTTAGCAAGAATCTGTGAATTGGAGTGAGTCACAGAAAGGGTATAAATTCTTTATGAATGAAATCTGATATTTGGACAGTGAAATGCTTTATCTGTAGTCTTAAAAATTATGCTGCAAATCAGAGTGAGTCACAGAAAGGGTATAAATTCTTTTTGAATGAAAGCTGATATTTGGACCGTGAAATGATTTATCTGTAGTCTTAAAAATTATAGCTGACGTTGCCAGTGGTAAAGTGAGTAGAGTTTAAGTGAAATTTAAGAGGTCCTTAGTGTGGTGTATTTGTTGAAATTGTCTAAGTGGACAAATGATAATAGTTTCAAATAATAATTGAGAAGGGAAAATACAAAATACAAAATAGTTCATTCGAACATGAAATGTTGGGCATAGGTTTTTGTAGACCTTCATTTATATTAAAAAGTGAAGTTTGCATCAACAATTGTTTAAGAAGCATAATTTTACTTTTCCTTATATATATATGCTGTTAATTAATTCCTAAAGACTCTTGCTGAGAGCTTTTGCCTCTTGATTTTGCAGATATGTTTCAGGGTATAAAAACCGATTCCAGAATTTTATAAGATATTTACGTGAAATGGGAGATGAGGTACATTTTTTATATCTTTGGAGCTGTATAATTATTTGATTTGTCATGTCCAGGACCATAGCCTCAAGTAGTATTAGACCAAACAAATGATAACCTTTTAGGACCAAATTATTCAAACAATTATGTGTAGGCTTTATAGAGCTTCCTATGGCTTGAGTCGTTTCTTATTACCGATTACAAGCTAAGTTGAACCAGCTTGGCATGTTGAAACTCCCAAGTCACAGTTCTGTTATGGTAGAAATTTCTCAACACGATAAACTAACAGATTGACTGGTTGTTCATTGTGTAGGTAATGGTTGTGACAACACATGAAGGAGTACCCCAAGAGTTTTATGGAGCAAAACTGATTGGATCACGGAGGTTGATATAATTATTTCACATAAAATGTTTTTTTCTTCCTTTTCTCAAAAGTTATATTTTTTCTTAGCTCTGCTTTCATCATGTTATAAGTGAGTGTTGCTGCTTCAGAGGCAAAATAAAATTTGGGTTGTATTGAAAGTGCTGATGTATGACTCAAATCTAATATGTACAATTTGTTCCTTTTGGTTAGCCTGCACCACAGCCCATCCCATCCCATGAACGAACAAAAATTAAATGAATTTTTTCCAAACTTAATCTAAGAGGAATTGTTCTATAGAACTCTTGCTCTACCGTACGAGATGTAACTAACTAGACCATCCTCTTGGAGATAGTTGTTTTCATCTCATGACCAGAAGAAATAGGAAAAACAATGAATGCGTAAAGTTAACATCATTATTAACTTTCTAAACACTTGACTACACAGTAAGGAGAAACACCAGATTCATACAATATATTGAGTGCTCTATAAGTAATTATAGTTTATGAGGAGTTTAGCATAATCACATCACATCAATTGTTAAATTGTTAATTGCTAAATCTCAGTTTTACTATCGATTTCATAATTTTTAGACTTCATTTTGGCGATTTTCATTTTCTAGTAGAGTTGGTTATAAGTCAGTTGGCCCACCAGACTGATAGAACATGTAATTATTTAGTAATGTTTTTGGTTTGAAAACTTGACCTTTCCATTTGGTTCTGAAATATGTTCTCTCCTTTTGCAGCTTCCCCTGCCCCTGGTATCAGAAAGTGCCACTCTCCCTAGCACTCAGTCCCAGAATAATTTCAGAGGTTGCACGGTTTAAACCTGACATAATTCATGCTTCTTCGCCTGGAATAATGGTGCACCTGTAGTTGCTGATCAATACTGTTTTGGCTAGATTCCTTTAATATCTTTTCAAGGAGAAGAATAAATAAATGAATATCGTCTGGCTCATGGCTGACAGATACTAACTGCTTTGTAGGTTTTTGGTGCTCTTGCTATTGCAAAACTTTTGTGCGTACCAATAGTGATGTCATACCACACTCATGTTCCAGTGTGAGTTTAATTCTCTTTCAATTTTCCTGTCAAATTATTTGCATTTAAGTTATTCTGATCAAATTAGTGGAAACTCTACACTTTCTTGTCATATTGATAAAAAGTTTAAAAATTTTTCCAACTCATTCTTTTATATAATGCCTGATCTGTTTGAAATATGTGAGTTTAGTGCTCCAGACTGAATCTGTTTCTTGTTTTAATCCGCAGATACATCCCCAGATACACATTTAGTTGGCTGGTGAAACCTATGTGGTGGGTTATAAGTATGTATTATTCTTTTCTTTTTGTTAGATCATATTGATGACTAAGTTTTCAGATTTGGAAGCATTTACTAACTTTTTGTTCTTCCTTTTCAGAATTTCTTCACAGGGCAGCTGATCTTACATTGGTTCCATCAGCTGCCATTGCGAAGGATCTTGAAGCAGCTAGGGTGACTGCAGGTGAATATGAATATCCTATATTCAAGTACTGCCTATTATAGTTGACCTTAATTATTATAAAGTGTAACTTAAATGCTGCATTAAACTTGTTTGCTGAGTTTTGTTACTCCTATCATTTTTCCTTCCAATGCTTTGTACATGTTTGCATAGCTTGCTCAAATCCATGTGAATGCAGCAGTATCCAAAAGTAAGTTGCTTTTTTGCTATGTTTGTATCAGCCAATAAAATCCGTCTTTGGAACAAGGGTGTTGATTCTGAAAGCTTTCACCCACGTTACCGCTCTGAAGAAATGAGAATGAGACTAAGGTATGATCCTAGTGTGATCCTTAGCATCTGTTTCTTTCCTTTTTTAATTTATGTATCTGATCATATATTTTTGTATCCTAAGCAGCAATGGTGAACCTCAGAGACCATTGATAGTCCATGTTGGACGACTTGGAGTTGAAAAGAGTTTGGATTTTCTCAAAAGGTAGCACTTATCAGTTCTATTGCTTTTATCTTAGCACTTATCATTAGTGGAAGTAGTGATAACTTGTTGGGTCTCTGATTGTATTTACTTCTCAGAATATAACATGGACTATGGAGCCGACTTTAGTAAGCTCCAATTCATCTTTAGTAGATGATCCACATGTCAGAATATTCAGAAGCTTGTCATTGAAGCTTTTTGAGATTGTATTAGACATATTTCTGTTATTTTATTTTATTTTATTTTTAATTTTATGTGTTATATCTTCATCAAGCAACATAATGGTTAGTATGCTGGCCATTATATTGTCACCTATGGTAAATTTGGTTGGAATTTCTTTTTGAAGTTTAGAATTTGATCTTGCTCTAGTCTTTTTAAGTGTAACATGTCCATTTTATATGGATTAAATCTTACTGACATCTGGAATACATTTTCAACAGAGTCATGGATAGACTTCCAGAAGCTCGAATTGCTTTCATTGGAGATGGCCCATATAGGTAATCTATTCTGATCTCCCTAACCACTTAATTCTTTAAAATTTGTTGTCAGCCACTAGCATTTTAATAAGATCTGACTATGCATACAATCACCCTGAGAGAACCTACAGGATATGTTGAATGCTTAGACTCAATCTTGTCATTTATTTTGCAAACTGAGATCGTCTAAGCCCAATGAAAGATGAAACATTTAACTTAATCATACCAGGTGTTTTCCTGTCACATTCTTATCTGATTACTGAATGGATGATGGAAGTCTTTTGTACTAAAATCAAGTATTTGTGAAATTCCCAGCACCTTAACTTACCGACTGTGGCTTCTTTCTTCTCAGGGAGGAGCTGGAAAAGATGTTTACTGGCATGCCAGCTGTGTTCACTGGGATGTTACAAGGTGAAGAACTATCTCAGGCGTATGCAAGTGGGGATGTTTTCGTGATGCCTTCAGAATCTGAGACACTCGGGCTGGTCGTTTTGGAGGCCATGTCTTCAGGTATTCCTGTCGTGGCAGCGCGGGCTGGGGGCATCCCTGATATAATTCCTGCAGATCAGGAAGGCCAAACTGGCTATCTCTTCAATCCTGGTGATCTTGAAGACTGCTTGAGCAAATTGGAACCTCTGTTGCACAACCCCGAATTGAGAGAAACTATTGGCAAAGCCGCACGTCTGGAAATGGAGAAATATGATTGGAAGGCAGCCACAAGAAAGATACGCAATGAACAGTACAATGCTGCCATTTGGTTCTGGCGTAAGAAGAGAGCACAGCTGCTGAGACCTATACAATGGCTGGTAAAACGGCTTTTCCCATCGACTGAAGTTAACTACAGTTGATGAAGAATCCAGAAGTTTATCATGCAAGACTTCTACGGGAAACAAGGATCAGGCAGGGACTAGTAAGCATGGTAAACAGATTCTGGGCTCAAAAGAGAGAGCTCTTTCAAGATGTGTGTTTGATTGGTTGGCTTATGATATATCAATTTCTTGTATATGGTCAGTCTTACTTTTGCATTGCTAGTGTAAAAATTCATTGATTTGGATGTCAATTTGGTTTGATATAAAGAACATGGTAGTTAGTGTTTTAAGGCAATTCTTCTTCATGTGGGAGTAAAGTGTGTCCCTCATGTTTATTGAAAGTAGCAATTCTTCTTAACAATAAATTTTTTGTATTAATTGCGTTTAATTTGGATGTTGGCTAATTTTTAACTTCAGCAATACTAGTATAATTTATAAAAATATTTATAAATTAATATAGAAGTTAACAATGGTATCTAGGGTTTCATGAACAAAGCAATTTCAGCATTTAAAGTATTCCACGACCGATGTGGGCCTTAGAGTAATCATGTTAGTAGTACCTAAAGTCTTCCACAACCAAATATGGAAATCAGAGAAAATGGTGCGGCACACCCCTTCATAAATCATAAAATATCAATTGTTGTCAATTTATTATCTAGTTTTGACATCAATTTGATCAATAAAAGACGTACTAAAATGGCATGAACTTTGCGTCCAAAAATTGCTTATAGAATCCCAAGGAGTGAGGAGACAGAGAAACGGCAGAATCACTCATTAGTCATTATCTACGTTCAACAACCACTGAATATTTGATTGCTATGTCAAATGTCATCACATGAACATAGTAATTTGCAATAATGTTGTTCACTTGAGGGTGGAAGCTTGAGGACATTGATGCACCAATAAATGAAATAACTATTTACTACTCCAATAATTTATGAAAATTAACTGATTAGACATATAATTAGTCATATGCTATCTTATTATGACACCTTTTTTCTCATACCAGAAAAGGATCTCAAATTATATCTATATTTTTTCATTAATTAGAACAATGATGATACAAAATATACTATATATATATTGACCATACATTAACGATATGATTTCACATATCATTGTACATCAAAAATCTTGTCGAAAGAAAGGCATTATGATAAAAACTTGGATCAATTTACATGTCCATGTCTAATTTCAATAATTCGAGTCCAAATCGTTGAGATTCCAATATATTCATAAAAACCCATCCAAATTCCCAAATCACAACAATCATACCCAAATCCATTTTTCTTTCAAATAAAAACCACATACAAATTACAAACACGACCCTCCATCTTTTTCGTTTCTATTTTTCTTGTGTTTCGGGAATCAAATCATCCATTTTTTGTGTTTTGGAAAAAATCATGATACGTACTGCATGAACTCGCGATCGGCCTCCAGACGTGCCATCGTGTCTGGCGCCAACACCACCTCAAGATCAACGCTGCCGTTCCCTTCTCTTCCGGGAAACGCCGAGATCTTGCCATCGAACTTGTTGGCCCTCCCGCTCCTCACTGCTATCGGCCGCCCCCACCCGAAGTCGTTGTTGTACATCGGGAACCTCGGCGAGCTCCCCATTGTGATTGATGCACCATCGAAGTTCCCCAACGGGAACAGTCGTGGCTCCCTCTCCCAGGCAGCCACCCCCTGTCGCACCGTCGCGTCGCCGTGCGCCACCACGTTCTTGTGCAGCTGCTCGGCCCCCCATGACACCTCTCGCGACAAAAGCTCCCCCGCTGCCACCATTGTCGGGATGCTTTGTATCGCGTTCCCAAAGTAATGTGAGTCCATCCGCGGCTCCAGCCTGTGGCGACAGTTCACCGCCATTCGAAACGTCGTCATTTTTATTGGCGGTAAATTCCTAGCACGTGTAACACTCCGCCAAAGTTGCGCGCATAGAGACTGGAACGACGAAATCTCACCGGTTCGGTGCAAACTATTTTTAAACACACCCTCCAAAACCGCCGTTAACTCTCCGTTAACGGTTTTCCAACTATCGTTAATTTGCTTTCCTAAAATCTCCACACCCGCCACCGCCGTCAATTTATATTGATTTTTCAAAATTCCATTATTAGCCCTGAACTTCATCGTCAAAATAGCTTCTCTGCTAAAATGGAAAATCCTCTCCCTCAACGGCTCCGCGCCGGAGAACGTGACACGTGGACCTCCCTCCGGGAACCTCAACACGGCGGGCGAGTCAAACACAGTGTCACGTGAGAAATCCGGCGACTTGGAGATCTTCTTCACGCCTTTACAAACCTCCGCGAACGTATTAAAGAAGTGCCAGAACGAGGTCCCATCAGTGACGGCGTGATTGACGGAGCAGCCAACGAAGACGCCGTCGGCGAGCTCGGTGACCTGGACGGCGGTGAGGGGGCGGGAGTGGCCGGCGTAGCTGATAGTCCTGTCGAAGGTGAAGAACTCTTTAAAGCAATCAGGGACATCTTGAAGCGGGACAACAATGGTGTGGATACTCAAGTGGTTAGCTTTGGCTTCGACGAAGTCGACACCGCCGTCGTTACAGAGGATGCTGACGTGGCCATCAACGGGGTCGGTGTGGAGGCGGCCAGCGAGGGCCGGGAAGTGGGAGAGGGCGGTGGAGAGGGAGCTTTTCAGGAGGCAAATGAGGTCGGAGATGGAGTAAGGCGGTTTGGTGAGAAGGACACCCTTTTGAATGTATTGACAGGAGAGCATAGGCAGGTCGGAGACGGACAGTTTCAGAGACTTGATGGGGGATTTCTGGTCTGGGTAGATTGTGCATTTGGAGACTATTGTTGTTGAAGAAGAAGGCATTTTGTGTTTTTTAACAAGTTCTTGGCTCTAAAAATGTGTTAATGAACTTGTATGTGTGTTTGTGGGGAGAGTTGCGGGGAGTGGAGGGCTATATATAGAAGAATTGAAGCAGGTTGGATTCATGAACTTAGCAGGTGGTTTGTTTGTTGTTGTTGTTGTTGGTGGTGGTGGTATAGTATAGTATAGTATTCTCTCTCTCTATATCCATTACTTTGTTTATTTAACGAACCTGTTAACAAATGACATCTAATGTCAATCATAGATATAAATTATTATTTGTTAGAAATATTTGAATTTAATGTATACTAATTAGTAGTTTAATAGATATTTATTTTTTTAATAGTACAGATAGATATTATCTATGGATAAGTACATATAATAAAAATCATAGATATAAATTATTATTTGTTAGAAATAATTGAATTTAATGTGTACTAATTAGTAGTTTAGTAGATATTTATTTTTTTAATAGTATAGATAGATATTATATGGATAAATACATATAATAAAAATAAATTTAATAGAGGTCAAAGTTGTAACGGCACAATGGTAGCGCTAACGCTGCACACCCACTTCTGTTTGAAGTTGTAGGTCCAACACCCATAAACAGCAACGTTATTTCTACCTCCTTCTACGTGAAGGCAGTCCCCACCTATAAGGATGGGGGAATGTTGTTTCTCCCTCCTCTTATGTGTTGGCAATCCCCCCACTTATGTGTGGATCATTTTTCCACATATGTGTGAGTTGTTTCCAAGTCATACCATCAGTATTTAATCTCGTTCTCCCACTTATGTGTGAGTCGTTCTCTCCCATATGAGAGCTATTTTTTATGTCGTGCCATCAGTTTCCAAGTCGTACTATTAGTGTTTGACAGTTTCCAAGTTGTACTATTAGTGTTTGATCTCGTTCTCTCACCTATGTATGAGTTGTTCATTCCTATATGAAAACCATTTTTCGAGTCATGTCATCAGTGTTCGATCCCGATTGATCACAATTATTCTCTAAATCGGTCCCCGTAATATAATATCATTCAAAAAAAAAAAATCAATTTAATGGAGGAGTACACTACTATTTTAGAGACAATGGTGTTCTATTTTTATTTATCCAAAGAAGATTTTATGGAGAGAGAGTGAGTGGTGTGAGATTGCTGGGCTGTCGAAGGGTAACAACCAAAGAAAGACACTATCCTTTGTTGGACAAGCGACGGATGTCCGGACTTATTTTTCGAATTTGGGCTCCATTATTACTTTGTATAATAGTTGTCCTGTAGCCATAATTTTCTTCAAATCCGTGTGGAATTCCTAACTCGTTACTTTGTTTCCTACTTGGTTTTCTCCATCCTTTTATCTATATAAGAATCACATTCGCTTTTTATATCTAAACCCATAATCATTATTTAGTGGAGTAATTGCAGAAAGACCCCAAGTTGTATCCTAATTGCATAAATATGGTATTTCTACCAAATATTGCACAAACATTCACATGCACTAGTTGACTTACATTTGAATTAAACATTGACCAACCTTTAAGAGTAAACTATCCAAAATGCCTTAGTTATTTATTTAACTTTATATTAAATTATTTATTTATATTATATAAAAATAAATTGAAAAAAAATTAAATAATATGGATTTTCATCCATTAGATCAATGGATGGGGCCTATCTAATCTAATCAGATGGGCCCACCAATTCAATGGAGGAGCAAATCACTCTTTAATGAAAGGAGTGATTGCTCATTCATTGAAGAAGTAAATCGCTCTTTTCATGGAGAAGCAATCTACTCTTTCATTGGAGGATTATATCGCTCCTTCATTACATAAGTTATCTACTCCTTCAAAGTAAATTGGAGGAGATCGCTTTTCATGATGAACATCTACTCCCTCCATTGTACAGGGAGCCATCCTCTAAAATGGAGGTCATCCACCATCAATCATTGCGATGAAGATTACAGATGGAAATTGATTTCTTTTTATATAACCTTTTTTTCATTTTCTTTTAGAAAAAAATGAAAATTAATAATATATGAGATCAAATCTGCTCCATCCATTATAGAGAAGATTAGATATCCTCCAAATAATTTTTTACTTTTATTAATTAGTTTAAATTATTAAATAATAGAATTTACTTAATTTAAATGTTAAATGATGCTTTTATCCTCTTATCATTATGTTCAAACCGTTTCCTAATAACAACAAAGGTTGTTTGTATAATATTTAGTAAAAGTGCCACATGTATGCAATTAGATCTTAACTTGGGGATGTTTGTGTAATAACCCCTTATTTAGTGCCCTTATTTACATATTTTTTCCATCCCAATATTAAGAACCAATTTTTATACCCAATACTTATTCGAAATATCTAAGAATTTTTGACAATCAGTAAACAAGTACTTGCAAAACTTTTGCTCATTTCAACAAGATTTACATGTTTTGTTGTCTCTCCACACGCCAACACAAAAGGTTTTTGGTCGATCTTAAGTTCCCAAGACCGTTAGGATTCAAACCCACTTTGGAATTTATGTTATATACGTATAAGATACATAGTATATAAAAGAAAAAAAAAAAATCACAAAAATATACATCAAGTCATGTAGAGTTGTGATTTGTGAATAAGCAAAGCATTGGCTCTGTTTTTTTATCTTCTCTCCAGTGCTTCCAAAACCTCGTGTGACATCAAAACATTTCCCCACTAGTTTGTGTTGGCGCGTGCGCATGGGGTGCAACTTTCTTCACTTAGCTTCTTCCCAGAAAGAAGACTAATTTTATCATCATCACCATCATCATCACTTTAATCATTTTTTCTGGGAAAGTTTACCGCAGCCACCACTTTCCAATGTGTTTCCTGCTTTGACCGAAATTAGTAAGTGAAGATAATTTTTTCATTTTAAACGTGAAATAGGTGGCACTGCTTCTTTTAGAACAGGACCCTAATAATTAACAGCCTCCATATATATTTATATATATATATATATTCATGTTTTCAGGGTTAGAAATCATTGGGAAGATTCCTTACACTTTAATCATGTTTTGTTGTTTCTAGGTACCTACCTTATTATTGTCTTGATTAATAATATTCCTTACACTTTAAAGAATATTTAAGCTTTTTTTATTAAAAAAAAAAAAAGAAGAAGAAGTTTGGAGAAACAGCTTTAATTTAACATTAATTTGTGTATGATTTTCTTTAGATTTTTTTTTTTTTAATTATAAGAATCATCTTTAAATAAATATCTTTTTTTGATGGTGGGGTCTGGTTTAGACACTAATTCGCTACGCATGTGAAGGAAAATTTTTTAGAGATTTTCTATAGGGTTATTATTACTTCTTCTTTTAAATAGAAGACAAATCACCATATATATTATCAAATCCAGTGAACATTCAAGCCTGAGCTTAATGTTTAATGAAAAAACAAAATAAACATGGATTCTCATAAGATCTTTGATCACGAGAATATGCACTATCAAGGGCTTTATCTCGGAAGAGAAAAAAGAGTTCTTTTAAATACTTTTTAAAATTGTTGAACAATTTTAAGTACAAGGAATAGATGTCTATTAATCATCCAATAAATATATTATATATATGTTTTACATTGTCACCATGTTTTTAGATCTTATAACAAGGTGGCATATACGCTTATTGTTTGTGCCTTCTCCTCTTAGGAAGATAGACTCTAGCTTAATATTAAGTCAGTTTGTATTTCTTCTTTCCTGTGAATGAAATTGTTTTCATTTAAAAAAAAAAAAAATTATATATACATATGCAGTCTAATCAATTATATCAAATGAATGTACACAGCACTGGAAAGATTTTCCAATGTTGAAAGTTTTTTTTCCAGAAAAGAAAGAAAACATAGGACCACTAGGTCATGATCATTCACATCACACAAGACCTTAATTTAAAACAGATATTACCTTAATCTTCCTTAAACTACACCAAATCATTAGACTAGGCTAGCCACTTTTTTAGACTTATTTATCCTATAGCCTATTTAGCTAAGCTAGCTAGCTAATAGATGTTGCAAATGAATTGGCATTTACATGTTCTCGGTCAGAGGCAAATAGTTGAATTAGGTAAATGATTGCTAGAATGATGATAAAAGCATATGAACCCTTGCTAATTAGATTTTAAAAAGACATATCCATGCTAATTCCTCACAAATTGCATATATATAATAATTAAGGTGTAATTATACATTAATTATAATTAATTAACTTTTTCAAAATCTGAAAAAAAAACAAAAAAAAGAGGAGGACAACTTAGCATTCAAAATTAGAATATGGACGCTATAGTATTCAATTCTTTGTATGAGTCAGTTAACTATCGTTATGTTGTTGCGTCTACTAATTGATGGAATGGACCATATGCAGTTGTTGTCACCACTAGCTATCATTCATTGCATGAAATTAAAATGCTTTTAGTCTTTTTAAAATTAATGAAAATCTTAAAATCACTGTAAAAAATTTTTATTTTCTGTCAAATCAACGTTTGATTAATTATATATATTAGGAAAAACTTCATTTAGTCCCTAAGGTTTCGCGAAATATCAAAATTTTAAAGATCTATTGGAAACAGCTTTTTTAATCCTTAACTTTTCCAAAACTCTTCAAAAAAGTCAAAACTGTTAGTCAGTTAACGGTCAACGTGACAGATTATTTGGATGGAAAGGGTAGAATAGTCTTTTTAAAGAAAACAAATTAATTTTAATAATTTATTAAAATTAACTTTATATAACAAATGAAAAAAATAAAGATAAATAAAAAGTGGAGATCCACCAGATTGGATCTCCACATCATCTTCAACAACATCTTCAACAACAAGATTGTTCATCAACAACCCACTTCGGTGGAGATTCGATCTCCACCATCTTCAACACACCAAACAACCCAACAACAACAACAACAACAACAATATAACAACCAAACAACAACAACAACAACAAAAATATTAAGAAAAAAAATCAAAACTACTTGTAAAAAAAAAAAAATTGAAACAGGGGGTTGATGACCAAACCCAGATGAAGAGTTCATCTGGGTTCGTCGAACCCAAATGAGCTCCTCATTTGAGTTCGACGAACCCAGACGAAGACGCTTTTCGTCTAGGTTCGACCCCCAGACGAACCCTAGACGAAGAGTATCTTCCTCTGGGTTCGATCGAACCCAAACGAAGAGCGGCTTCGTTTAGGTTCGATCGAACCTAGGCGAAGAGAGCCTTTGTCGGGGTTCCATGGGACGGAGAAGAGACTGAAGAAGAAAGAGAATGGACGGAGGAGAGGGAGGCGGAGAAGAACGAAGAAGATGAGAGATAGGTAAAAGAGAGGGAGAAGATCTGGATTGGTCTGGATTCTAGATCAAAGAGAAAAATCTAATTTTAAAAATTAACTTATTTAATTTTTTTTTTAAATTTGTTTTATTTTTTAACTTAATATTTTCAAAATTAAAATTTTTTTTCTTGAAATCTGTTTTTGTATTAATTTATTGTTTAATTAAAAAATAATAATAAGATTTTTTTAAAAAATATATAATTATGTATATATGTGTCAACTTTTCATTGGTCAGATAATATATAATATTTTAATTTTATTAAGGGTACAACAATCATTTTAAGTTAGAAGGGGTAATTGAGTCGTTTCAAATTTTTGGTTAGTTTGACTGTTAGTTGACTACGAATTTGGACTTTTTTGAAGTGTTTTGGAAAAGTTAAAAATTAAAAGAGCTATTTCCAATAGATGCTTAAAATTTTGATATTTCGTGAAACCTTAGGGATTAAAATGAAGTTTTCCCTATTTATTATATACAACAGGTGATATTTTTTACAAGAAATATATATATATATATATATCGTTCTCAATAAAGAGTTAATTTTTTTAAGTACAAGATGGATTAGCTTTATTAAAATTAATACAAAATTTTTAATTAAATAATAAATAAATTACCCATTATATAAAAATACATCTATATAATGGCCAAAACTCTCGTTTTGACGCGTGTGTATATATATATATATATATATATTTTTTTGGAATGACTGTTTTGCTTGAAAAAGTACCATTAATAATGAAAATGCTCTCAAGATACTCTTTTATTTATTTTATTTATTTTTTCCGAAAGATACTGTTAACCTTACAAAAGATGCCACACACTTGACGGAGACCTGGATAGTACTACGGCCATATGGTTTACACATCTTCCGTTTGTTAAACATTTTTGGTGTTTACCCAGCAACAAATAGAAAACACGGCCAAAGTTTTCTATCGAAATCACCATTGATATCATATCCTGGCACAACTAGTTCTCTACCATATCCTCGTACAACTAGTTCTCATACACGTGTCAAAATTTTTTTTAGAGAAATTCTAATACCATATTTATTATTAATTAATATTATTTTAATTTAAAATTATCCTTTTAAATAATGTGATAAATGATGTGCATAAAAAATTAGGTTATTGTAACTGTTCCAACTTTCAGTCACTAGCTTGGGAATACTAAAGCACCGGCCTAGCAACCTAGATAATCAGTGATCGGCATGTGTTTATGGCATGAGTTTTTTAGTGCCAGACAAGTGAAAAAGTACAAGCCAAATACAAGTCGTCTAAACAAATTCATGCATCTTATAAAAATAACCAATTAAATGTTGACGAGGTTTTTCAAAAAGCTTGACCAGGGACAGCCAATAGGGTCCACCCATATATGAATATATTGTTGTAGCATATCCCTAATTCATTTTCTTTTGATTAGATTAATCGTGTAGTTGATTATTTTAAGAGACATTAGTTATGCTCTTGTCTCCACAAGTTGTGTGAATTAATTTTCGATCTGATAAAGACTTGCCAGTAGTACTGTATACTGTCCTCTCCAGGCCAGTTCAATAGGTCAAAGAATGTGATTCAACAGTCATCAAATTCATGAATTTTGAGTTTTTCATGATCCATTGAATTAAGCAAAATCATCTTTGCTTATGTCTTGTTATATATCAAAATCAATCATGCATGGTTTAACAATTAACAGTAAAGTATTTTTCACTTATTCACTCATAATTCTAATGATTAATGCATCTCATTTTTTACATTTGAGATAAGAGTTTGAACCTAATCATATGTATACTTATTAGTATGTTTGGGAATTTTTTTTTTTTTTTTTTGTGTTGTGAGATTTTATGTCCATACTGTATATATAATGTTTAATATTGATAAGTTTGAACAAATTTATAATTATTGATGTCAGATTTCATTTTTTAAAAAAAAAAGAGGTAGGAAAGTCTTTATATTTTCAAATACGATCCAACAATAGTTTTAACTAAAATTGTCTATCAAAATATGAAATGCAAACTAATTTTATATTAAATTATCGTTAAATCCATATTTTATTATTAAACTATCATGTAATTAATTTGATATTAAACTCAATTAATCAATATTATTATGAGTATATGGAGTTTTTTTTTTTTTTTTAAATTTATTGTAAGAGTAGTTATTTTGAAATTGTGGAACTAAATTTCAGGATCATGTAAAAAGTAAATAGTAATTAATTTTGATAGAACCCATTAGATTTTTAACTCCTTTGCTATCAAACTTAAAAATAATAATAATAATAAAATAAAATACTAGTTTTTTCACAATTTAGTGTTAATTTTCATGAGATTTGTTGGTAGATGCCTTCAAACAACTCGAATACCTTAAAACTATAATCCGTTTTTGAAAAAGGAGAATGCCACTTTTTTTCAACATATACTACCTCGTGCGTGCCACTTTTTTTCAACGTATTCTACCTCCTGCGTTCTAAATATTTAAAATATAAATTTATATTTAAAAGATCTAGAATGCACGAGGTAGAATCTGCTAATATTAGTGAATATGTTAACAATTCTCATAATATTAGTGAATTCACCCACTTTTAAAGATCTAGAACGCACGGAGTAGAATTAGTGAATTATAATTTTTGCGAAATTCTTCTTTCAAAATCTGTTAATATCGTGATAGTTTATAGATCACAAAAAAGTATCAATCAATCAAGAATTAACAATTCTCCTAATATTAGTGAATTCCCTTTACAAAGTGGATCCTAGACCAAAAAAAAAAAAAAAAGAAAGAAAAGAAAAGAAAAAGGAGCGGACTAGTACCACGAAATAATTAAGAACAAATTTCAATTAAGATTCTATGTTCAAACAATGATATTAGTGCCTAGTAAGTGTAGTCTTTTGAGAAAAAAGAAACGAGATTGCCACTTGTTCAAAGTAGATACTAATGACAATAATTAATGAAAAATTAAACATTATCCCAACATAATCAATTTCCTTTTAATGCTCTCTCGTCAACATCTAGAGGCCATGGAGGATTTTCTATTATCCATCTGCCCTGAAGAATTGGAAACAAAAGACAATGCCGAGAAAAGCTAAATTGCTTTTAACAACAAAATCATAGTGTGTTTGGCTAATTATATTATGCTTTTTTGACATTTAATAATAAATAAATATACATGCAATAAAACAAATATAACATAGTGCATTCTAACTCCCCACTAATCCTGGTCTGGGTGGTTTTATCGTTTTGGTAATGACAACTTAATTATATATTAATTTGAAGCTAATCATTGTTTGTCCATGGTGCATGTATGTAATAATCCTCTTTTTTATCAGCTATAATTTCAGAATCTGCTAGCTGGACGGTTGCCGTGATACTGATACTTACCAATTTAGGGGTTTTAAATATACATATTTTATATGCCTTTGTTTTCGTTTTGTTGTAAAGCCATTAAGGTCTTCTTAAATAATTTTTCTTTTAAAGGATTAGGTATCTATCGAGATTTATTGAAATCAATCACTATTTATATAATTTAGATATCGACTCTAATAACAAAAAGGTAACAACTCTCACAATAAAGGAAAAAAACTATCTATATAAATTTATAAAATTGTTTTTGTGAAAAATCTCATTCGTGAAGTGCACAACTCTGTGTTAAGAGGTGATAAGCCCTGGTAGATAATTTTTCATCATCTACTAACTTTTGATTTTTATTCTCTATTTCTTTAGTACAATTTTGAACGGCCGGATCTGCCTACCTAGTTTGATATATCATAACTAACACCTAGCTAGTAGAATTGTTCATGCACACATTCAATACAAATGTGCTGCTTTCAAAAAAAAAAAAAAAAAAAAATACAAATGTGCTCCACAGGACCACTACAGTTCTTTTTTGACCTAAGTTTCTATATCATGTTTCACTTTTTATAAAGAAGTTTGAACGACATATACAGTAGAATGGTTTGAATTTCTTTTTTGGTGTAGACGTGCACATTCTAACATTCTTTTTAAGTTGATTTTAAATATATTGTTCGATACATTCAATGGCTAAGAATTCGAACTATATACGTGTCCAAGAATTTATACATACAGACTACGAAAGTAGGGTTGATTTTAACCACATATGATGGATACTGGATAGATACCAATAATATAATCTGGAAAGTTGGAATATTGTTGTTGACGCAAAGCAGGAAAAGTTGATTGAGAAAACAGTTAACAAAATGTGATATTGGTGGGCATGATTGAGGGGGAGAGGGATACTTCCTTTTCACTTGGATCAATTCATCAACTGGGAGCAGTGGACTGGACTGTGGGGGCAGGGGAAGTTAATGATTTTTTTTTTCTTCCCAGAATCCATTGAGTATAGACACGAATGCAACCACAACCATGCATAGATAGAGAGTCAGTCAGTGCAGGTTCAATGGCTCTAAATCAAGTATGAAAAAGTTGACAAAACAATTAATTCGTCATTTTTCCATTTTGGTGACTGATGCAACCATGCTCTGATCTCTTTCTCCAGATCTCCATATCACATCCACTGACAAGCTGACGACATGTGCCCTAGCTTCCCCATTATTAGTATCTTGAGCTGGACACTAGCTAGTGATCAGTTCAACCAGTAAAGATTTTTTTTTTTCTTTGTTTTTGTATGACATTTTCATTTTTAGTTATATAAAAAAGAGATCATTCTACTTTCCCCTTATAATTTGATATAATCATTAATTATCTCTATATAATTTCAAAAAATCTTATTTTATCATCTATAATTATTATTATTATTGAAATGAATGAAAAAACCAAAACGCTCCTCTAGTTTTATCATTCTACATTAACGATCAAACTTTAATTTTTAGAGTCAACTTTGATGATAGAGTTTTTTGGACATTTTTATAAATTATAGAGAGAATATTTGATCTATTTTATAAATCGACAATGAGATGTTAACGATTTTCACAAATACCGAAAAATTTTGGGCATCATATCAAACTATAACAGGGAAATAGGATCATCCCTATAAGAAATTCTGATATTGAATTCTAGTTACTAAATGAATTTTGAAAAGTTTGGTTTATATTTGATCATTGTAATTACTTTGCTAGTAGAATTGTATGTTCTAATAAAAGCACAAAGATCCTTAGATGATTTATGTTATCTGCTTAATCAACTTTGAACAATCCAGGATCGACATGATGATTGCAATAATACACGGTATCAAGATCTAACTTGTTATTTTGACACAAACTCATTAAATCATGAGTACATTAAAATAAGTATGATTACAGGAAATTAAAGTTTATAAAGTTTGGCATAAAGCTTTGTATTGAATCATGAGTAAAGACGGAGAAGCAAATTCATTCAAAAACATATTACAAAAGACTCTGTGATAGAACTCAAACCTAATAACCCTAAAATCATGAGTATCTAAGATGGAAACAAAAGAGAAACAATAAAATAAAATTTACGCCGCTGTATATGACTAATTTAAACTAAACATCAATAAGCGGGTTATTATTAATTTATTCCCTAAAATTTAAAGTAATATCAAATCACTCCTAATTTTAAAAATAATAACCAAAACAATCCAAACGTTAAATGGAATAGTGATCCATCAATAAAGTAACAGAAGTGTTAGTTTTGAAGGTAAAAGCATCATTTAGCATTGATGACATACATGGAGGACCATTGGAAACCATTTGTTAAAATGTTAATAAAAAGGGAAAAAAATAAAAACTAAATTAAGAAAAAATTCCATACCCATCCATGTCTCTTAGTCATCACTCATCACCGTCCATTACTCTTTCCCATCACTACTACTCTCTCTCTCTCTACCAATACACTTTCTCTCTCATCTCACCTAACCACCATCATCATTCAAAAACCTAACCCCATCACAAACACACCACCCTAACCCATTGCTGTCGCTTTCTTTTCACGCCACCGTCAAGTCTAATTATACAAGCAATTATGTTGGTTTGTTCTTCAACGGGATCTTCAATATAGCATTCATGACACACCGGTTCGTGGAAGAGATGGAGAGGATGGTGAGGAATGACGGGCTATGTGCCATTGCGTTGAGCAATGTGGTGATGCGGAGGTGGCTCAAATCGTGTAGGTGCTGTTTCCGATATGGTTCATAAAGGAGATGAAGAGGACGGTAAAGAACAACGGGCTTTGTGTAATTGTCATGGTGCAGTACAATGGTGCGGAGGTGGATCTTCGGGCGTTGTTCCTGAGTTTTTTGATTACTGGATGAGTGATTATTGGGTTTTTGTGGGTTTAATGCAATGAGATGAACTTTTGATGCAATTGTAGAGATTATTGAGTTTTGTGCATATGAAATCTAGGTTTCTTTTGTTTGATGCACTTGGATGAACTTAGATGTGTGTTTTTTTTTTCTTTTTGTTTGATGTGTGTTGTTGTGATGTAATGAAATCTGCTTAATTGTTTTTTGTTTAATGTAATTTTAGTTTTAGTTTTATTTTTATTTTTTTGGCACCCCTTTTAACTTTGAAGATTTGGGACCCAAATCTTCTTCTTTTTGGTTTTAATTAATTAATTTATTTTTAATCTTCATTAAAAATATTGAAGAACAAAAACTTTCATTGGTTTATATTTTTAAAATTTTTCTATATAATTTTTTAATTAATTATTATTATTAATCATTATTGCTATTTTTAAATATATTGCAATATTATTTTTAATATGTAAGGGTATTTTCATATTTTTTTAATTTTGATTCAATACCACATTGGGTTTGGATGAAATCACTATTCACTAATGGTAGGAGGTATTTTGGCTAATCTTTTAGAAAGTTAGGGTTGATTGCCATTATTTTTATTTAGGGGTTAGTTTTTAGATTTTTCCATTAACAAAATACTAACTTTTACGAAAACAATCAATCGCAGGTTTATATATACTGGAGTAAAGAGCAACAAGATATATAACTGTTCAACAACGACAAAAGGCGAAAAATCTTTTATTATATGATTATTTGGCTCGCAAGGTGGCCACGTTTTCAATCCATTCTCAGGGCAAACAAAATTGATCAATCAGTCATCCCCACTAAAATCTTGTCTGGCAGATTTGGTCTAACGCATGTGTAAGAAACAAGTTGATCAAACACTTTTGTCCTCGGAGTCTCTATGTCGCTAGCTACTTAACTAGTGTCTGGATAGATAAAAGTTATTACTTTTTTTTTTTTTGAATGTTATTACTTGGACATGGAGAAATCCGACAACCACAGATGGGCAATATAGGAAAACTACAATATCCAATGTCAAGTTTGTGTTTTTTGATTTGGTCGTAAAAGACAATTAGGGTTCTTTGTCCTCTCGCTCTCCACTACGTGGCAATGGCACACATCATGTGGATAAGGCCCGTCCAATCGATTCCTACTTCATGTTCAGGACTTGATCATCCAAGTACAATTTTTCCATGACCTATTTGTTGGTGATCACATAATAAAATTATTTTTCGTTTGGTCAATTTAAGTGTGCTATTGTCATGCCTAACATAATAAGATTTTGTAATTGATAATCAATAAATTTTATGTAATATATACAAATGATACCTGTACTGTATAGTACTAATTTGTCCTTCATAAGAATCAAAACTTAGAAAAATCAATCGAGAAGATTCAAACTTTATGCAGCTCTTTATTATCAGCATCGGCCACTTTAAAAAGATTGGATGCAGGGAACCCTAAACATGTATTCTATTCATGAATAAGACACTTGTAATTTCTTAAAACAGCTAATTAGCAAGTCAATTTCATTGATTAGATAGCTGATCAACTACTCAAACATTTAATTAATCGAGTACATACCCGGATAAATATGAGAGCATTGATTACTTGGAAGATATGCATGAAACTGAGACCAAAAATTATGAACAAACAAGGATTTTTGTTGCCAAAAGCACGCGTATCTGAGCAGACGGATCGTATAATATTTTTAATATATGGTCAAAAGACTGAAATCCACATGTAGTATAATATAGAACGGAAAAATGGCACTAGAACTAGATTTCTCTTAAATAATAATAATTAATAGGTCACATCACCACCCGTTCTCATGGTCTTCTTGCAAGACTGCAAGTACTGGGAAAAAAAATAAACCTGTACATTGCATGTAGAAAATGAGGACAAAAACACAGTTTTCTGTTTACTTCATCTAAAACTATGTGTTTCGTCATTCATAGTCATTAATCTACAATTTTTGGTTACTTAAAATTTTCTTTAAAATTACTTGGTTGCTCATCTGTGTGCAACCTGATGTCAGTGTGCTCTAGTAGGTATTTGTATCATTGAATGTTTTTTAAACTTCTCCAAAAGATGATATAAGCATTATAGAAATTCATGCTTGCTTTTATGTATTAAGAATAATATAATATATCGTCCAAAATAAATACCAAAATTCGTACCCAAATAATATGACTTATGAATTGTTAATATCATGTAAAATATGATACGATGTATTGAGTTATGTGTTAGTATTACAATTCATATGTCATATTATATATTTTGACAATCTATTAGATTATTAGATAATTTATAAATTCTTATTCAATTCTTTTTAAAACTTGCATGTTTATGGCATTTATGAAAAGGATGTGAATCACTAATTTATAATCCTAAACTCAAATGAATTTTTATCTTACAACAGAAGAAATAATCTTGATTATAGATAATTAACCTAAATGGCCCAACACAAAATTATATCAATGGATCCGAGATATATTTATCAAGTCCAAATTGTTGAATTAGCCTTTAAATAAAAAGAACAAACCTTTCCTGTTTGTTTCTGACTCTCTGTTCCTGTCAATTTAATTTGCATGGTCTTTTTGGGTTTTAAATGGTTAATCACTTCATTTGCCGGTGTTGAAAACGAATTTATTTGGGCCTTGGTTTTGAAGTTCCTCAGCACATTCGCAAGTCTATCCAATTCAAGCGCCTATATTTGCACCCTACAGGTCTTTTCAATAAACCCCAGCAAATTTGGTTCAAAATGCTGTCGTTTCCCGTCAAAATCATTTGTCTACGTGGAATCAAACGAGAGTCAATACTAGTAAAACGGGGTTTCGGTTATTTCGGTTACCAACAGCACTTTTTTTTTTTTTTTTTTAATAAATAAACAGACTTATATGTTATGTCAAAAAAATAAAGAAAATACGGTTTATAGATTACAGGTTATGGTTGATGTTAGTTATCATTAGACTCAAAATTTAAAGTTAATAGGAAATGATTCAACTATAATATTTAAGACTGGAAGCTGTGATACATTAACATTAAGTTAATAGGAAATGATCAAACTATAGTAGTATTTAAGACTTAATATTATACTACGTAAAAAATATATATATATCTGTATATATATATATATGGTTTATAGATTATAGGTTATTGTTGGTGTTAGTTATCATCAAATCCAAAAATTTAAATTAATAGGAAATGATCTAACTATAATATTTAAAATTTGAAGTTATGTTACATTACAACTAAATTAAAAGAAATGACTCAACTATAGTATTTAAGACTTGAGGTTATAATATGTTAATATGCGTCATCATATACAATATGGACAACTCTACTGTATAACATGTGCAGTGCAACAAGAACAATTTCAGATAAAGGGGAAATAGAAGGTTTGAACTAGAGATCTCAAACTTTTATACAATGTTAATTTATCACAAAACTCAAACGCTTAAACTAATAGGAAATGATCCAACTATAATATTTAAAACTTTAGGTTATGATATATTAACTTAATCCTGAAAATTTGAATGTTATGATACTTGGTAAATCATGTTTTCTTTTAGAATACTAGGAGTCTAGGATAGGCAAGTGAGGTTCATGTTTCTATACAGGATTTGTATGGTTCTAGAAACTTGTCTATTTAAAAAGTGAGATTAGTTCAATAGCATTGGATGTCTTTTGTTGCAAGATATTGCAATGTGTATGTTCGCGGATTGGATGATATGAATTGCAGCTGATCTTTGATAAATATTATGATGGTTCATTAAAGCTGCATGTGATAGCATTTATAGATGAGTTTGTTGATACATAAATTGTGATAGTTACATTACCAAGCTATACTAATGGCGTATAATGTTTTGTCATTTTTTCTACCACCGAGACTCCGAGAGAGAAGAATATGGACTTTAAAATATTGTGAAAATCCTAAAGTAAAAGAAAAATTTGGATGTTAAAACTAGTATTGAAATCATAAATTGAATTTTTTAGCACCATTGGTTCATGTGCGAACTATTTTCTTCTACACACAAACTAATTCTTGATTCGTATGAAAGAAAATAATTCACCTGAGAATTAATTGTGCTAACAAAACTTAATTTATAATTTTAATATTAGTTTTAAAACAAGAGAATTACCTCCAACGTACCTAAAAATTTAATATTCACAGGCGTGTATAATTTGTTGATTTTTTTGCAGCATCCTCCCATGAATTAACGGGTTGACTGCTTTGACCGTCACTAGATATGATTGATCGTGTAAAAAATATTGAAAAACGAAATTACTTCTGAATAAATTTACTTTTTATTTTTTTAAAAATAAATTTTGAAACTTTAAATAAATTAAAAACAAATTTAATCATATCCCCACCGTCCATCTGAAAATGGACGGTGAAGATTAATTTAAGAAAAAATTTTAGAAATTAAATAAAAATTAAAATTTTAATAAAAATATTTTTTTAATTAAATCTCCATCATCCATCTTCAAATGTTTTTCTTTTTTTTCCTCTACGGTGGAACCCAGATGATTTCTTTGATTTTTTTTAGGTTGATGATGATTTTTAGATGAGTTTCAAATGGGTTTTAGATAAATTTTTTTTATCTTTTTGAGCTTGATGATGATTTTTTCATATGAGTTTCATATGATCTTTTTTTAGGTTGAAGATGGTTTGTTTTTAGTTCTTGAAGATGATAAAAAAATTTTGGTGATTGATTGAGTTAAAAGTTCTTTTCAGTGGAAGATGAATTTAAGGGATTAAAAAATATATACATATATTTGTAATATTAGTTTTTTAAACTCACTGACAATATATAGGGGTAATTTCATCTTTCCACACCTTTTAAACGGTGGAAGTGACCACTTGACAATCAAACCCAATCAAACTGTTAGTCCAGGAAAGAAGGGTACAAAAAAATGAAAAAATTATATACGTTTGTAAATATTAAATTTTTAGGTAGGTAATTCTCCCGTTTTAGAACTCAAACTGATTTTGGTGTTAGAAAAGGAAAAACATCCTTTGGTGTTGCAAAAGAAAAAGAACTCAAGTTTTAAAATCTATGAGAATGTGAACAATGTTCTCTTTAATTTGATTTATCTCAATTATTAGAATTCGGAGGAGGAAATGAATATGTAAACTATAAAGTAGGGGTGATTCTTGCTAGGCTAGAGAATTTTATGTTCTGATATGACTTTAAGCTTTTGTAAGAGCCTTCCAGGTTTTCGAACTCTAATATATGAGTGAAATAGTCTCCACTCTTTGGTTAACACACTCAATAATTGATTCAACTTTGTTGTTGAAGTCTTCCAAATCTTTTATTAAACAAATAACAATAACTAGTTTCTTTTTTTTTTTTCTTTTTTTTTCAATTAAATAACAATAACTAGTTGATGATTAATCTGGTACTGAGATTCAAAATCAGAGTCCACTAGTTTTAATTGTATGCTTTCTTCATGTATGTCAAACATGTGCTGCAGGTAATGGTTCTTGAAAGATTGCTGTATAACTTAGTAGCACGTTATGGGACGAATGAACATACTGCGTCATCTGTAATCCAGAAATTTGCAAATTAGTACCATGTATTAACCCAGTTTCCTGCATCAGTGGACAAAAAATCATTGATCATTGAATCCACTCAAGTTCACACCTGAACCATCCAATTTCTAAACCAAACACAAGCAGTCCACAAAACGGCCACGGTCACGGACTTGAAAAGGATTTTGGTGGTTCCTGGACATTTTAATGAAGTTTCCCTACAATAGTGACACCCTTCGTACCATATATTAGTTTACAAGTAATAGAATCATAAAATAATCTCATGTTATTATCACTAATACAGTTGATAAGGATTGTGATGGGCAGGTGACATTGGTTTATGGTTTATGAGGACGTGAATCCAAGTACAAGCGCAAAATGACACCTCTCATGATCTAAGCATAAAAAAAATAAAACTTTTTCTTTGAATGGAAATTTATACATTCAGTTTATAATGTATACCGATGTGTTAATGTCAGGTTGTTTGATTGTGTATGAAGCAAAATTCCGGAGAGCATCTGAGGATAAACCAATAAGGACTTGGAGAACGTCTCATTCTGTAGTTAGCAAGTCTATTCGCACTTTCACTAAATAATTGATGGCAGCAGGAAGAATTGAATGACTGGTTTTGATTTATAACTTTAAGAATTCAACTTGTTGAGTAAATTATAATTGATGGTTGGACTTGAAATTCTACTACTCCTTGTCTGCATTACTAAGTTGTTTGTGTTAGGTATCTGTAAGTTATCGCGTATGCAATAATGGGGTCGGATTTGATAGGTTGAAGATGGATGTAGCACTGCAAATTTGGCTACTTTATGTCTAATTACTCTCCTTTGAAGTCTGCTCTCCAGCCAATCCATCTTAATATCTTCGGTCAGAGTTCTAAGACTAATGTTGATGGTTGTGATGATTTGTAGAAAGTTTCTTATGTGGTGATTATTTATAATGATTAGCAAACTTCCACTTTCTATGATTTTATTTCTGTTATGTGAGTATCAAGAGCACCCACAAGGGATCATTCTAAGATACTCAAGGGCCTACAATGATGCACCATAGAAAAATTTATGAGCTCCACATGAGCATGATTCTTTTGTGGTTCTTTTTCTCTTCTTTTTTTTTTTTTTTTTTATCTATTAGTATAGAACAGAGATCTATTGGCAAGCACCACTTGAGGCATGGTTTGATAGCAGTAGTACACAGAGAAGAATAATAACACTATTGTTGTACAACAAACATAAGAAGAAAACAAGGAAGCCATTAAAGTTGAGGGAGTGGGACTAGTTGGGAGTTATGTGGTCTCAAATCAACTTAAGGGGCTTGATGGAAATTTAGAAAAAGAGTAGCCAAAGTGCTTTTCCTATGCAACTTGCAAAAAAAGTATTCCCTTTTAAAAAGAAAGTGGGTAGTTTTGTCAATTACAAAGAGAGGAAGAAATGTTTATAAGGACTTTTACATATGGCTCCATGTTGCCTCAAATAGTTTGTCTAGTGGGTGGGACCAAAAATTATTTGTGCAACCAAGATGATGGGCACTAGGCTTTTCATCAAAGGTTACAGGAGCAACAATGTTTTTAGTGCCAGCAATTAGCAGCAGAAACAACAAAAGAAACAGTCACTTGTAACTGTGAAGGCAATATATTAACCACAAAAGAGGATTTCATTTCTTTTTCTTTCATTTCTGGACTACCAGATTTTGATTTGATCAAGGTACAGCAGGCTCACTGCCATGCATAATTTTGACAGAAACAGTGAAAGAGTTGACCAACACAACCAGCCGACATATGACATTATAAAGTTTCTAACATCGGTCCAACATAAACCAATTTTATTTTAGTACACCGCCAAAGGAACTTATAAGCTAAACTAATTAGCAATTTTCATGCTATTATGAAGTACTTTGTTTCGTAGAAGAAACCAGAAATGATCTTTGTTAAAGAGGGTTTCTTTGCAATTAATATTGCAGCTGATTGAAGTACATGTAAATTTTATTGATAATGCTACTACCAAACTTGACCTAACGCACCTTCATGATCAAACTGTGGTCTTCTTTCTTTTTCAAATCTTAAAAGGGTCTTGGAGTTGGAGTTACTGCTTTTGTAGTTTGGGGGACTAATTAAGATGATACTTAGGCACTTGTAGTATTAATATGTTAGTTACAAGTCACATCATCCATCCCACTACCTTGACTTGGGAGAAAAATTCTTGCAATGTAAGTGCTTTGACAGAATGAAAAGCCAACGAAAATTCACCAACCAAATGCCAGAATCTAAAGCCAATCTTGAGCTTCTTTTAGAACTAGAAAGAAAAAGAAGAAGCTGAAGTTGTCTGATCTGCTTAAATATAAAGGAGAGTTATCACTCACAATTCCCACCAACTGAAAGCAAGATACCCTGATTGAGGTCACAAGGAAAACAAAGACTTAAGAAGAAACTTTCAAAGATTTGTCTGTTAAGCACAATAAACTTTGATGAATCAACAAAAACCAAGATTCTTTTGATGATTAGTTGAAAGTGTATAGAGGAATCCCAAGAATTTGGCACCATAGTCAATTGGTTTGGTAGGAAAAAAGTATCTTAGATAACTGAACGAACAAATCGCGAAAGGTATGTTATATTGTTCGTTTCGATCACTTACAAAATGCATCTAATATAATCTCTCCCACAGAATTATGTAAGCCAACACAAGGGGAACAAAGAGAACACACATTATGTCACCCTCAAAAAGAGAACCAGCATAAAAAGAGAATGAAGCATGAGATGCTTAAATTAGTGGTCTTCCAGTCTTGGCTTCAGTCAAGATTCGATAAGCCAAATTCAGTCAACTAATTTCCATCAAATGTATAAACCATACCATACTTTACCGAAAAGGCATCAGAATAAAGCATTCATTAAACTAATGTCATCGGAAAGAATGCATTTGTGACTCAGCAAATTTGTACCAAGCATTGAATGACTTGGCCTGCTGTCCAAAACAATGGCTTCCACTTTCGTCACATGAAAGCGTGCACTTGACACATTCTGTATGCGAAAATATACCAGGGTTTTCGAGTTTTACCTCATATACTGACTGCCATACATCCAAGGAAAAAAAAGGGTAAACATAGTGAATCTCATTCTTTATTCAGAATCAACTGGAGAAAAACATCAGTTGGAACACCACCAACTCCTGATTTTATTGCAGAAAAATAGAATTATACAATAAGTTACAAGTTCATCAACTAAGTAGTAGAAGAATACTGTAGTTTAAAGGAATCTGCTTCAAATGCTTTTATGAAAATTCATCATCAACAATCATATTAACAAGATTAGGAAAAGCTGATGACATAAAACATTCTAAAAGCTTTTAAATTCACCCATGATGATATTATTTCTCACCGACTCCTTTGTTTTATCCACCATGCAAACTTGATAGCGGCATAATTTGCTTCAGGTGATTCTCTGAGTGATTGGATAGTGTATCATCTAATCTTTAACCATTACGTCCACTACATCATCTAGTACACAGCTCTTACCTAAATAGAAATATTCATAAGACACACAAGCTCAATCGGTGAATGCCTTCCGACAACTAACAAACACTGCAAGAGTACAACCATTACACAGGAACAAAAGCTCAAGCTTCATATATTAAGCTTCTCTTAAGATTCAGTGGTCTGGAATTGGAATAGCAAATCACAGAATGGTCTAACTAATCTCTTTGTCGAGTCTGACAACTACAGACTCATTCAACTTCTCATTGACATATTCACAGAGAACCATGACACCACAGGGAAACAGTAATCTGACATCAGTGAACAGGAGTTGACACGTAAATCCTCCTGAACTGCCTCCATTTCCATCTAAGAATTCACCGATGTTGCATTGATTGCATCTGGAGAAACGTACTGTAAGCTCCAAACTGAGATCCATGAAGAGTTGCTCTGAGCAGATTTCGCTCCTGTAGCTTAGGTGCATATGAAGAAATCCCACAGAAAGGTGGCATGAATACATTGCCATTCATTGGATTGAAAGCCATGGCTGCTTCTTCATTTGGTGGCTTCCAATCAAACAGCTCATTGCTCATACCAGCCATTTCTGGTTGCTGTTGCACCTGAATGACAGCAGGAGATGGATTTGGCGATGAAGGTTTATTGTTTTCCGGTGAAGGAGACACAGTGTCTTCAAGATTGACAGTAGTAATATCATGGATGCTAGATCTCCTCTTATCCTTCCCTCCGGTAAGTTGCCTATTAAAGTACTTTTGAGCATGACTCGCAACCTGGGTCGGTGTTCTAGTGGTCACAAAGTTACGCGAGATATTTCTCCAGTCTCCTTTACCAAACTTTTGAAGACCCTTTAGAAATTGCCTGCATCAAATCTCACATCATCAACTGTTGGAAACTACTCAACCACTGAGAACTAAACAATCACACTGGCGAGAAAGACACCTCCCTAGAGCATTTTATAAACCACATACACCCTATAGGTCGATGTATCAAAATCAGAATTATATTACTGACGACATGAACCAGACATCTTCAGTGAACAAAATTTGTTCCCCTTATAACTAAACCTTATAAATTTCAACTACGAAACCTAAAAAAATCTATATCTTAAGTTTCCAATGTCAGAACAATCAATTGATTTATGATTATCTATCATTATCCACCTAAAACACTAACATATGACAGGCAATCAAAATACATCAAACCAACTCTCATTAACATTTTACAACTGCCATAACAAATATCTACGCAAATTAACATGACAACAATATATATATATATATATATATATAAATCAATCAATACCTGTGCTCCTCTTCTGTCCATGGAACACCTTTCTTTCTTTCTTGCTCAGAAGGTCTCGTGGCGGTGCCTCTTTTCCCACCAGGACTATAAAACTGCCTGAAACCATCAAAGCCTTGGTTGCTATTAACCCACTCCAATGTGAAGGAATCACTTCCATAGCCAGGAATTGGAATCAGTCCAGCTTCAATATCGCTAACATCCTCTTCTAATTCCCTGTATTGTTTGATCACATCCCCTACTGTCTTGCCTGGAATCATGGCAGCAACCTTAATCCAACGATCAGGAGTATCTTTGTCATAGAAAGCCAAAGCATTCTCAAACTGCTTGTTCTCCTGTGGAGTCCATTTGGTTCCCTTGCTTTCCTGGAACAACCAGTTTGAGTTCTGAAAATATGACGCTGGTGACAGAATTTCCATTCCTCGATTCATTGTTTATTTTTTTTCTTTCTTGTTTGTTTCACTGAGTAGACTCTAGACTCTAGCTTAGCATGCTAAAAAGAACACACAGGCTTCTCTCTCTCTTTGAATTTTTAATGTTCAAAGAGAGAGAAACAACCCAGATAGAAAATGCAGAGAAAGTGGAGGTTTCTATGACCAGAGAAGCAGCATCAAATCATGAGAGCATTTTGATTGGAATCTGACCCTAAAGCTTCTCTCTTCCTCACACAACACGCATCATAAAAACAGAGGAATCCAAAAAAGGTCTCAACTTTCCAAAAACCAAGGAAAATCAAGGAAAAAAAAAAAACAGATCTCACTCTTGTCAAAAAAAAACATAAACCCTAAACCATAACTATAACCACCAACACCACTACCATACTTGACCCCTCAAAAACACACAAAAATAACAACTACCCAGATCAAATCCCACTACACTAAACACATCCCCTCCACAATAACCAACCAATATAAAGATACCCAGTTGAGAACACAAACCAAAAGGAATAAAAAATCAGAGCAAAACAGAGTAGCTCTTCATAATTGAACCAGTGAAAAAGTAGTGAAAACAAACAAATATGAGTATACGTGTGTGCTTTTTAGTTGCTTTCTTTTTCTAAGTTGGCAAAAGCAAACACATAAAAAACAAAAGCAGAGTGTTGAGTGAAAGAGGTAAGTGAATCAAAAAAAAAAATCCCAGCTGTGCGTATTTGCAATGTCAAAAAATAGAGAAAGAGAAAGAGAGAGAGAGAGATCTATGCAACAGAGAATCAGCAGAGAGCCAAAAGAAGGGTAAGTGGAGAGTGTCGAGTTGTGATTGGTTGAAATAGAGTGTCGTGTTGTGGGCTCTGGTACTCGAGAGATAAAAAAAAGTTAGTCTAATTATATTTGTGAAGAGATCGGGCGACCAATCAGGTTCGAAGCAGCCAAAGGACAATCCGTAATTGGCCCGTTTGGGTGGTAGAGGGTGAGGGTATTTTGATAATTTCGTATGGATATAACCCCAACCTTGACGGTGGTGTTGACGTGTACTTCTGTAGCACGTGAGATGTTTTTGTCTTGTTTTTTTTTTCTTGATTTTGATTTCTAATTAATTTGTGTAAAAAAAAAAAAAAAGGAAAAAGAGATTTCGATAGTGTACTTTTGAAATCAAAACTAGGATTGGACAAGAGTTTTTGTACTTGAAATTAAAATGTTTTGCTTAATTGGACTTCAATTTGTCTTCATTACACTAACAATCGACTATGAGCAAATTACAATTATAATGATATTAAATAAATAATATTTTAATATAATTTTATGTTAAAAAATATTTATTCAATCTAATAAGGTCGTAAGTTTGAGTTATTTTTACAGTAAACGGTATTTTAAAAATTAAAAATATAATAAATAAATAATTTGTATAGAATGTTGAATCTAATTCATGTAAAACATATGATTATCCTACTGGAATTGACGTATGTAATTTGAACCTATAAATATTTAATCTGATTTGTGAATTTAATTTTAATCCAGATCATATAGTACTAATTTATGTTTTATTTTTTTAAGTTTATATAATACTAATTAGTGGTAAAGAAAAGAAAGGTTGATTGTCTCTGGCACTAATATACACAATTATACAAATCATTAGTTTTGACCCCAGTAGTAGTTTGGGCCAGCTGGAAAATTTTGGATGTGTTGTGTTGCTTTCAATTTATATGGTCAACTCTTATTTAATACAAGCTTAATATGGATTAAGATACCTTTAATGCTAATCTGACCCCAATCATGAATTGTTAATATTCAATCAACTAGTCTCATTAAATTCTTTTTGCATTTTTTTTTAATAAATGTAACGAAATAAATAATTAATGCCAGTTTAAGTCAGTAGAAAATAAGTTGAATTGTTCCACCAAACAATTCAATATATCGTTGAATAGCATGGGCGTAGAGTCACTAATTGCCCCACTAATTAAAGAGTTGATTCAATTTTTTATTTCTTTAAATTGGCTTTTTGTGGGGTCCATCGGAGTCGTGGGAACTTGTATGGATTTTTTGGGCCGCTAAAAGTTTATATTATCCAGGCCTTGGCCCAGTAATAAATGAACAACTGTGGCCCAGAAAGAAAAATAGAGGTAATGCTATTCCTGTTTTAGTAAAGTATATTTTGATTTTTGAATGGGCAAAGTTCTATAATGCACAATTGCTAAAATGGGTTATTTCTTATGAAGAAAAGGGATTTTTTTTTTTTTTTTTGAAAGCAATGAAGAAAAGGGAACTTAATTTCTCATTTATATTACATTATTTACTGGAAATGACCAAAGAATCAAATTAAGTAGATTTAAAAATTAAATTTCATTTTCAAAAATTTTAATATCTTATTTTTGCATGGGGCTTAGGCATTTTGATTTTTAACACATTTTCGTAAATAGTTGATGCTATCTAAGGAATTCAATTCGCTTTTCCTTCTTTTTTATTACCTTTCTAATGACGCTTGATTTCCTTCTTTTTTAAATTTTTTATTAGTTAATATAGAGAGTGTTGACAATAATGGTTAGGAATATATGATACATATTGCTCTTCTGTAGAAAATATTATCATTTGGAATAATCAAGTTTGATGACCTAAAAAAAAATGTAAATGTGCTATAAAATTAAAGGAAAAAAAATGAAAAAAGAAAAGTTGGAGACCCTAATGTGTGTAACTATGAATCACTGTCTGACAGAATGTTCCCGGCTTATTGGGTACCCTAAAGGTCCCATAATCTACAATTAAGGACTATGTGTGGGCTATGTAGAAGAAAATGCACTATTAATTATGTTATATTCTTGCAATAACATATTGTAGCTTAAAAGAACAATAATAATTAAAAAAAAAAATGACCTTTTGAGGTTGGCATTTCTTTTATATACATAGAATCATCAATTATGGTTTTGCATATATATAGAGTCATTAATTATTGTCTTGCATATATATATATATATAGATATTACTATTCTGTTGCAGAAATGATGGGGTTGCTTTCATTTGTTGAGATCCAAATATAAAATACCGGAAGGAATAAATGGAGAAGTGTAGTGTCTATTGGAGTGGTTGGGTCAAACTTTTGGTTTAAGTATGTGCACAAAAAGCTGAACAAAGTTTCCTCATTAGTTTAATGAAATGCCATGATGAGAACAGTTGCTTTATGCTCCATATAAGCCCTTCCTTAGAATATAACCGATTTATTGCTATCATTAGATTTAATGGATTTGTCAGTGACATGATTTAATGGATTTGTCAGTGACATGCAAGACTCTAATATTATTATTATGCAGAACTCGAACACAGTCCTTTAATTAATCACTATTATAACTCGAATTAATTCTATTCTGTTACTTCCTTCTAGTTGAAAGCCAACATTCACAACTTTCAGATAACAACTTCAATTCATAATTCAATACAGATTTTGTAATATAAAGTGACTTTAAATAATTATGTAATGTTATATAATCGATTCAGTATCTTATGTTAATTTAGTTATCTTTATGAATATACAAATAAAGGAAAACGTTCAACGGTTTGATCGTTAATTTGCTTAGAGAGCAGAGTAACTATCCCCCACTCTGTTAAGGGAGAAAAGAGAGAGTTTGAAATGGTCGAATATCGGTGTGGTGTGCTGGATGAACCTCATAGTGTGGTTGTGGTGGGATGACAAAGACTCAAATTGAACGAAGGTGGGGGGGGTGGGGACAGTGAGTTGGTAGGGGGGGTCGGTGGGGGTGTTCCATAAATGGAAAGATTCTTTCATTTATTTTAAATTTAAAAAAGTATTAATTGATTAATGTGGTCCGTGGTCGTTTGTGGACATTGAGATGGACATGAGAGACTTGATACTTCTTTTTTTTTTTTTTTTTTTTTATGTCTCCCTCTTTCTCTCTCTCTCGATACTGTGTCTGTTTCCAGTTTGTGCATTATAGCTCATCTGTGGGTGTTTGTACAACTTGCAAAAGGCTTGCATGATACACCCCGTCCAAGAAAAAACTAGTATGCACTGTATTCTATGCCATGATAATGCGGGAGTTATGCTTTTTTTTATCAACTAAAAAAAGGACATGCCTCCCTCTTCGAGTATTGTTTTCTCTTTCGAAGTGATAGAAATAAATGTAAGTTCTATGGTTAAATGGAGATTTGCTACGTTTCAAGTTTACCTCTGTAGTTATTGAGTAGATTAGATCCTTGATTTAGTCATAAGATAGCTTTAATAACAAAGTATTTAATATTTTTTCCCTATATTACTTGAAAACTGACATCTAATAAAACGAAGGATTATCGATTTTATTGAGATTAATAATTATTTTTGAATTTAAATATCTATTTTCATAATTAAATGATATTTTTTTATGATAAAATTAATTTTATTCCTAAAATAAAAGATAAGAAAAAAAAAACTTATCATATACATGCTTGCAAAAGTAACGCTAAGCTTTTCAAAATTTTACTTTAATTCATGTTTAAATAATATGATATATGAGTTATCAATATTTTATTAATTATCACATTATCTCATGATTTATAAGATTTTGACAACTCATATGCAATATTATTTATACATAAATTTGAACAAAATTTATTAGAAGTCTAACATTACTCTTATAAAATATACAAGAAAAAACTTGAATCTCCATTACTAAATTAAATGGGAAGCTAAACAACCACTAGAATAATGAGATGATGTGTCATAACTACTTGTATTAATAAGAATGGAAAATGTTAACATAACAGTTGGAAAGTGAAATCTCACTCCAGTATGTAAATTATGTGTTTGGCTTTCTTACATATCTAAAAGTTGTTATTGATGAATAACCTTATTCAATTAATAAATTAGCAAAACCTTTAAATTATTACCGTTGTGTATGTATGGTTTAACTTGATTTATTGGTTATGGATTCAAACCCTATAAGAACCGGGATTTGTTAATTTGACTCTTTCTCCCTCCTCTTTAACTCCTAAAATTTCTTCATTAAACACATAAAAATGCATTAAATTTAGTGAAAATTCTAACAAATTATGCTAAAATTTATTTAGATATATTTCATTTTTTTAATTATATATACTGCAGTCGTGAAAATTTTGCATCAAATTTGAACTTCCTTATCTTATTAATTGAAATAAAATGTCAAAAAAACAGTTGAAATATATAACTAAGGATGGCAATGGGTAAGGTTCGGACGAATTTACCAAAATCTATATTGAACCTACAAAAATTTTTTATACCCGTACCTGCTAAGGTTTTGTGTATTACGGGTGGACCCAAGCGTACATCCATACCCGTCACATTGAAAAAAATAAATAAATAAAAATAAAAAATAAAAGATACTGATGAAGTAATACAAGATTACCCATCTCAATAAACAGTAAAGAAAATACTGATGATTTCAGATGTGGAGTTGACCACTTGAAATCGCCATTTTGATCAAGTAAAAGTTTGTTTGCTGAGCTCCAGGATTGAACATAGCAACTTTGATTATTCCATTGTGAAATAACAATTAAATATGTGAAGCAGTGAAATTTGGGTATATGAACTTTAAAAAGAGGAACCAGAGACCAGAGCAAAGATTATGAAACTGGTAACAAAGAACAAGAGGTGTCCCATACAGAGGTTTGATGGGAAGAAGAACAAGCAGCACCAGCAAGAGTATGAAAAAATGATTGATGGAGGGGGAATTGATGGGCAATCAATTAATAAAGCCGGAGAGAGACACGATCGCAGGGCCTGGGCAACTAGAGAGTGGCGATTAGTAAGGGCTCGTTTGGTACACGAGATAAGATTGGATTGAATTGAATTGTATGAGATTGGATTGAATGATATCCCATATTTGATGAAACGTAAGATAGAACAAAAAATAGTCAGTACAAAATTAGATTTTAAAGCAATTTGTCATAGACTTTCCACAATTCCACCAACATTCAAATTAAAAATAATGGTTGGACCACCGTCCCTTACCTCCTCCACCACCACCCTCCTTCATTTGCGATCGATGATGCTTAAGAAAATGGCGATCAAAGGTGATTGGGATGCCGAAGAAGATGGCAAACGGCTGAAGAAACTAGACAATCGAGGATGGCGCAAAAGATGCCGACGATGCCAAGGAAGATGGCAACAATGCTGAAAAAGATAGGTGATTGGCGATGGCGATCGCAGAAGAGCGTGATAGAGACAAAGCTGAAAGAGAGAGAGGCGAGAGAGAAAGAGGAGCAGTACCAACATACGGAGGGATAGGGAAGCAATAGAGCTGAATGAAGATTGCAACAAGGAAGGCAACGAGGAGGCTAAAGCTAGAGGAGAAGAAGCAAACGACCGCAAGTATTATGACCCATCTAGTAGATAGGTTGGATTTATCCCAAATTAATGGGATAAAATCAGCAATGAGTTAATTTAGTGAATGGTGATGGCATGCACCAAACGTGGGTTTAGACCAAAAATCAATCTTATCCCAATTCTAACCCACGCAACAAACACGGCCTAAGGGTTTTAAGTAAAAGTTCATTATATACGTTGTTTTGAGTAGTGTATTAAAAAAAAAAAAAAGTTTTTGTGTTTAATGCAGGTAAACAGTTTCAGATTCGGGTTTTTTTAATACCCGTATTTGTATTCAAACCTGTAAACAGTATGAAAATGGAATCTATATGCGCCCACAAACCGTCTTAGTCAACTCCAAACTCACTCGTCACGTGTAAAAATATGTGGATAAGTAGGACTCCATATATAATACTACAGTAAAAAATTACCAAAAAATAAAACTATTAAATAAAACTGCGGTCCCTGGCTAACATGCAGGGCAGATCCTACATGTAAAAAGAAATCGGGGGTCAGATCAGATCAAACAGGAATTATTGACACCTAACTTAAATTTGTCCATCGACGTCTCTAAATTCTCTTACATGAGTGTCTCACAAGAAAAATTTATACATATTAAACATTTAACAATTAAATATGTGATTTTTTTTTTTTTATAAAAGAGTTTTTAGCTTTTTAGAAAGATGGATAATTAAGGGCTTAGAGTCCCATATAGTTATCGTTTATGTAAGCTAATTTGTAGGAAGAATCAAGAGATTGGTCCCCATTTTTTGTGTAGCTCGGTCCCCATTTTCCCATTCCTCGATTGAATGGGAGGCTGCCTATCATTTTTTTTTTTAATGTCGGGCTCATGTATTCAAGCCAAATCCAAGCATAAACCAATTTTCACTTACATTAAAAGAAAAACCATGTCAATGCCAGAATCTGGTAAAGTAGACAGTTTTAAAATTACATAGAAATCTAAAAGCTGATCACCATCCTTGAGCTCTATAATTGAGTTGATGAGATGTCAACATCACCGAGTTATGTCCCAACTCCCCATTAATTGGGTCAAGTCAAGATTCAAGAAACTGGAGCCCCTTTTGTTTTTTTATTTATTTTAGACGCATGCACCAGGAGACTTGAAAATTTATGCTTGCCTTTACAGGCAAAACCACCCAGGATAAAAAACAATTAACATTTGTTAATTTTAATTAACCCTTTGATTATGACATTTTCCTTATCCTCTCTTTACCGATAATTAGCAGCAATATTTATATTATACATAGGACAAGAACTATTGCAACACACCAATTAGATGTGTAGTGCATGCCTGACTATTATGCAATTATAAATGTACAGCTTAAGGTTAGTAAAATTAAGGATAAAAGCTTGTAAGTTAAGCTACAAAGGATAGTATTAAACTCTTAATACCCTCTTAAACACTTTTATGTGCAAGATTAAAAATTTATTACTTAGCCAAACATATATGTGTGCGCATTGCAAAAAAGTGTAATTCAATTACATAGTGAAATTCAAATTCATAATCTTTCGATAAAGATAATTCTTAATTCTGAAGTAAATTATTATATATGTTAGGAAGTCACTATAACCCTAAGATCTCAAACCTTTTTTATAATAGTCCAAACTAATATTAAATATGAAAATTTTCTAATTCTAAAGGGCATATGATACAGGTTTGTGTCTGTGCAAACATACGAATACAGTGCTTATAGAATTCATGTAATGAATACAGGCAATGAAGAGAAAATGTGTTTCTTTAACAACTTTTGCTAGTGGAGAACACTGAGGTTTCATAATCGATGATCAATGACGGAATTGTTCAATGGAAAGAACTTGAACAAGATGAATTAGGAAATTCCGGAAGTCTTGCGTGTAACCCAAAATCTGTAAGGCCAGAATCTTTACCCTGCTCAAGTGTAGCCCAATTTCAATTATTTGGGCAGGTCCAAGATTTTTCTTTAATGGGTGATTTATTTTCGTAATTGGGCCTTAAGCAGATGGGCTCCATACACTCTAGCGGTGTTGTGAGTTTCAATGGTCTATCTTGCTCACTTGCAAGTTCCAAGCCAATCACGGTCCTTGAATTTCAGTGAAAAAACAAAAGTTTAGACACCAGTGTACACGTTCTCGATGAAAAAAATTTGCAATGGAAATTTCATTAATAAAACAGTCAATACAAATATTATTCAAGCATGCTTGAGCAAAATTTTCATTTACTCAAAGAAATAATCGTACTCTCATGTGAACTCTTGTTTGTTTTTATTTACTCTTCTCTCTTTCCATCTTCTTTTGCTTAGTTTCATACATCCTTCTGAGGAGATTTCCTCTTCTATGTATAATTAAATACACAATGTTTTGCTTTTAACATTTTGGAAGATCGCTCGGTGGTGGCAGAAGTGACTCATTGGGACCTTTGCCATTGTCAACCAAAAATGCCATCTTAAGTCCCCATGTTGTGTGAACCTCCAAATGGCAATGCATGAACCAAACTCCTGCAAAATTTAGACAATTTTAGTATGAAGCTGTAATTTTGACATGATAAAAAGTCTAGAATATATCAGATGTATCAGGTTATATCAGGTATCTAACCTGGATTGTCGGCCCGGAACCTTATAGCGACCCATCCACCAGAGGGTACTCCAATTGTGTTCCTTTCAACAGGATCAACAAGGTTGAACTTCTTAGGGTCAGTCTTTGGGTTGTAGTTGCCAAGTCCCTTTCCGACGGCGAAGAAGTTGAATCCGTGTAAATGGAGTGGATGGTTTTCAGGGGAGATGATCCCTGTATCCTGCAAGACAACTTGAACTGTGGAGTTGTAAGAGAGCCTGTAAACTTTGGTTCCTGAGGTGGTAGACAAATTTGCTGGTGTCCCTGTGTAGTTAAACTTGTGCGGTGGTTGGCCAGGAAAATCAGTGGTGAAGACCCCACTGATGTTGAAAAAGTGTGCTTGAAGCAAAGCTGTTGTTGGCATGACAAAGGTGACATTGTTCATGGAAGCCACCACTCTGCTGCCATTACCGGCTTTGCATGAAGGGCACGGGTTGACGCCAAGCCCAACTGTGATATACAGGTTGTGATCAACTGTTTGCGGGACGTTGGCTGGGTACTTCTTGGAGTTGAGGCTACGAAGAGAGTCTATGAAGCTGTTAGCAACAGCGGTGGCGTTTTTTGGAGGTGGGGTGGTGGTAGTGGTGGGTGTGCTCGCAAGTGTGCCTGAGTAGTGCAAAGTAGCGGTGGCAGTGAAGTTGTCAACCGCAATAGGAGCGTCCATGAACGGTGAGGCCGCAACCAGGTACTTGCCAGAGTTCTTGTCAGCCGAGACCAGAACGTTGGTGGTTTGTCCTGGAGTAATCACGACCGTGTCAATCTTGAAGGGTTTCACGTAAGTGGCATCAACTTCCACGACTGTGAGCTTGTGTCCTGCTATCTTGAAGAAAAGCTCTTCATTGAGTGCAGCATTGATCAAACGCAACATGTAGGTTTTCCCACTTTCAACAGGCAATGTAAAGCCCCCTGGATCAATATAAAAGAGAGAAATGTTAAATCTTGAACGTTACAATCCTGAAAATAGATCAAATTTAAACCCAGTCGCTAACACTTTACCCTGTGAAACACAATTAGGGACAGGTCCAGGGTGGCCATTAATGGTGTGGGCATCAGAGACATTGGGGGCCAATCCAGACTTGAGAGCCTCATTGATGACAGCTTCAGTGTCCGATTTCCACCACTCACCAAGCACAACCACGACTTCCTTGTGGGGTGTTGGGAAGGGATATGGAACGCCACGTTTAGGCAAGATGACAATGCCACCGTGGACGGTGGACCTCAGCCAGAGAATGTGTGCATGCCACAAGAGGGTCCCTCGTTGACCAGTGATTGTGAAGTTGTACACGTAGCTTTGACCTGGCTGGATTGGGCACTGTGTGATGTATGCCGGTCCATCAGCCCAACCTGTACGAAGTTGTCTGATTCCATGCCTGCCCAGTATTTAAATTTAATTAAAACTCGTTAAATTAAATCAGCATATTTATGTTGATGACTAATGAATTAATGGAGATTGGATTTGGTAGGCATTTGAAATAATTACCAGTGGATGGAGACGTTGTATTTGACATGGTTGGTGACCTTGACAAGCACTGTGTCATCTTCCCTGGCATAAAGAGTGGGTCCTGGAAACTTACCATTAACTGTGACAATCGGCTTGCTTGAACATAGTTTTGTGCTGTTCTTCATCACCACCTATTCAAGTTACACCAGAAAAGAAAAGAAAAATCATTTCACAAATTAAATGCGCAAGGTCTTTTTTCATGTCAAGTTTATGAAAATGAAATCTAAACCATGCAACTCTTATTGATAAAATTTGTTTTTTAATTAGATATCATTTGTGATAAGATTATCCAAATTTAAGATATTATAGAATTGACGGAATGTTTTCTATCAGCCAATCACTTTAGATAATAATTCCTATACATAAATTTTTAATACTGTATTTTGAATTGATTTATATATAATTAAAATGGAGTAAGAATTCTCTACATTTTTTTTTAAGAATTCTCTACTATTTTTTTTCCTAATATTTTGATAATCTATTGACACATCAATATTAAAAAAAATAGATGATCACAATTATTAGATATTTTTTCTCTCATACATCATCCAAATTTAATTTTTTTTTATAAAAAAAAATTGGCATAATATTAATAGTAACGGTAAATCTTTGCCCAATTAGATAAAAAAAGTTAAAAAACTTAGAAAAAGTAAAGATATGCTCAAGAATGATTGAGTATTGACATGAAAATTGAGAAGGTAGAAAAGTTATGATGGTCATTTATGACCTTTAACAACTACGTTATCGAAAGTTGGTTATTATAAGTCATATTTCATAATGGTGACATGTATTTCTTTATCTTTTTGTTCCTTTGATTTATTTAATTTTTGTCTTTTCTTCGTATAATTTGTAACTTTTCTTTTCTCAAGATAATGATGTCATTGAACTGAACAAAACAAAGTCACACAAAACAAATTATGTGTAATTTTTTTTTTCCACTCAAATTATATAATAATTATGTAAATTAAACAGTATATATACACACATATTACGTCTATAATCATCATATGCATGGTACGTGGTTAAACATGCAATTTTTTGTAAGAAAAATGAATGAAACTAAAAGAAAAAAAAACTATCATATGAATGACACTAATGATCTCAAGCCAAATAGTCATGGACAATGCATATATTTTTTTCGCCACCCAGAAAACAAAAGCCAAAAGCTAGTGCTTTGATGATAGACAAAAAAGCACTTCCAGAATCCAACATTACAGCTTCTTTTAGCAGCTATACCATGTTTTCAAGTTCATAGCCACCTTTTGCGAAAAAAAAAATGTTCACTTACATTGAACTTGTAATTTCGAACTCTGGACTCAACCAAAGCTGGCAAAAAGCATGCCACAAGAAGCAGAAGTCGAACCCAATTAGCTTCCATTATCTCTCAGTCTCTGATATCTCCCTCTGTGTGCCTCTCTCTCAGTTGTTTTCTGCTTCTTGCTTTTCAAGTGCTTTCTGATGTTTAATCACCTGTTAACGCAAACTTATATAGGCATGTAGAGAATCGATGTCAGGTCGTTTTTCATTGGTTAGGTGAGAACATATTCTTGTAAAACAAGATTTCTTATATATATATAAATAATATAATATAATATAAAAAAATTATACCAAGGTTTTCTTTTTTTTTTTTTTTTTTTGCTCCCTGTGATATCTTGCATGTTACATAAAGTAGTGTTTAATGTGACCAAAACTTTTAATTGGAAATTAAGTTATATTAATCTTCTTCTTAGTCCCATTTTTTTATATCCATGATGAGGACTCTTGTGGAAAATTTTGGTTGTCGGAAGTTGGAACCAGCCATTGCTTATAATAACAATCTTTAATTGCTTTGTTTGAAACATTGTAATTAGATTGTATATGCAACGAATCAAGTTAATGAAAAGAAGAAGATGAAGATATTTTTGGCATCTAAATTAAAATAGTAATATATACAATGTTTAAAAACTGAATTAAAATAATTTGAATAACATCATCTTTATTATGATGAGACAACTATTTCTTTATCTTCTTTAAATAGTGGTTGACACTTTAATGTCTATAATGTTATATAATATAACAAAGAGTTTAAGTTCAAATTCTATTTATAATCTAATTAATATGGTAAATTATATGTCGAAACATATAATTATGGATTTAATTCAATAGGTTGTATTTTGCGTTCAGGGTCTGACAAAAATAATATGTTGCCAATAATAATGAGTCAATTAAGATGGTAGGCCAGGAAATTTATTGGTTTAACCTCCACAAGAACAACTTTTAGGTTCAATTTCGTTTTATTAGGTGTAGATGCAACTAGGCATCTGCAAAATGATGAAACAGCATATACCTACCATATACACTGAGACCAAAATTAAGCAAAAACTTTACAAACAGATATAATTAGCAAATTTCATTAATTAATTGTTTTACATCTTTCGTACAAGTTTCATATATTACACAATATGCTACTTGATCCCGCAGTGTTTTTGAAATTGACTACAATAATATATAATTATAATCATACTAATTGCTTTCAAAAATTAGTTTAATATTGAATTGTAATTTAAAGAGTATACGAAAAGAGTACATGTATTGGATATGTTACATATGTACATTGTGGAGTCAATCCAAGTTTTTTATGCTTATTTACTAAGACAATTAATGGTTGAGAAATGGCTTTCATGTCATGCATCAGATTGTAACCCAACAGGACATCATGGGTTTGTTTGAAAGCTAAGACTAAACCAACGGTGGGTTACTAACAACAGCTCATCAGAATCAATCAATCAAACACCGTAGGAATTTTATCTTTTTTTTACTCCTTTTAGTACTGTTCTCTCTAATCTGATCCACCCCATAAATTGGTGTATTTAAGTTATAATCATTTGCGGTTAAAAAGGATCATTCCTAGTTTGAGTTCAATTTGCTTTTGAAAAGACGGAGATTAGTTATTTGATTTATCTCCACTGTATTAAGAAATTGTTCCAATAATGCTAAATTAGTTGATTGATGGGACCAGTTAATCGTTGTTAATTTTCCTCCAAATAGGTACACTTTGACTTGGTCCATCCACGGTAGATTTGGTTTCACTTTCAGGTGGGTTTAGAATTTTAGGAATCAGAATCATGTAGGATCCTGTTCATGTTCAGACTTTATGACTTTGTGAGAAACACATTGGAAGTTCTTCAATTTTCTTTTTTTGTTTTTTGTTTTTTTCCTTAGAATTGAAGAAATAGAGTTCCATGGTACGTGTTTCACATTAAAATTTTTTTTTTTTTTTTTTTTCCTTTTTCATGGTGCCGTCAATTTAGAGTGAAAATGGACTTTGAGAGGAATGGACCTCATTGGATCAGTGTACCTGGTGTACCTTAGAAAGTACACTAATACCTAATCAGATGCAACCAGTTCAGCGCTTTCAGCATCATTGGCTTCTCGAATAAATATTGACATCATCGTAATGTTTTATAGTAAATGTTCAAAGGTAATGTGAATACAAAATATTACTGCTAATACATATACAATCATGTAGGGTACTAATCAGTTTTTAAGACGTTTTGGTAAAATTAACTTTGATACTACGTTTTATTATATAAGATAACAAGATTCAAGCCAGAGCTGCAAGGTGGAATATTGCGTTATCTTTTTTAATGTAACAAATTGATCTCCTTTGGACCCAGAAAAAGTATTTGCAGTTTATGGATGCATTTCAGGTCGGTATACCGGTACGTAAAATGCAAAAAGCAAACGGAAGAAAACGAAAGTTGTGTTAGCTATCATGATCTCTAACGGTCGACTAGAGTACTGGACCAAAAGTAAGTGCCCAACTTCAAGGCCAATGCACCACTCATTGTCGGTCTAGTCAGACCCACCTTCTTGGTTCTAATCATATGTTGGACCACCACTTATATGCAAACCCAGTATTGTATTAGATTGGGTTGCATTGTATAATTTGGGCTTTAACAAAGTTAAGAGAAGAATAAAACCGCTTGAACCCAAGTGACGAAAGCCCAATCATGACAATGAAACAAGTGATAGGAAGAGGAGCCAAAAATTGAGAAGAAGAGTTACAAGAATGTAATATGGGGATTTATTTTTCTAGAAACTGATGCAAAGATTGTGTCAATGTTTGTCTGGACCTGTCTACATATACAGAAGTTTCTTATTTGTTTTTTAATAATAAGTTCGAGATTTAAATTCATTATTAACAAATAAAGAGATACGCAACCACTCAACTAAGAGTTGATGTATGATATGATTTATTTATAAATTATAATACATAGATATGAACAGGAACATGAAAAGTATGTCCTTATATTCCGGGTGTATTTACAATACCAACATTCTGTAATTCGTTGTTGATTCTTAGTTTGCAACCATAATTATATGTCTCCGAGTCTACTCTAAAATATGATCACCATGTAATGCTTTCATTGCTTTACAAACCTTGGCAAATGAATGTTGTGAAAGATTGGCATACTATGGAATCAACATTCAACACCAGCCTGGTTAATTGTCTCAGATTCCAACTAAACCAGAGGTGTACTGTAGCTGTCAACGATGTCGCCAGTTGTGCTAATGTCATGCCAGTTATCGGTGCCTTGTTGGGGGAAGATTTTGGATAATTGCTAGCTTCTCAATCATTAATGTCATTATAAGTTCTTTTGTATCAGAATTATTGCCTCTGATGTGTTGCACTCTTCCAATGTGTCAGGATACCAAAAATGCCTTGCATATGCCATGATGTATAGAATTTAACACTCTTTGGTTCTAGATGCCTTAACAAGTATTAGGACGTGAATTCCATACATTTTAATTATATAGAATTCAGGTCTTTCAGGTCTTGATGGAAGTTAAAACCATAGCCCATATGCAACAAACAAGTGTGTTATAATGTGGTGCATCTATATAGTAGCCTTCTATTTGTTGCAAGGGATGCATTTTTAACAATGTCAGCATCAATCTGATGACCAAAACCAGCTTGCAACGGAACATTTGCCATCCAACAAGCTTGCGGATTGCAGTGTTTCTCGTAAGACTCAACTTAAAAGCTCTGGAGACTGGAATTAAGCCTTGTGTCTCATCATTTGGTGCTGATCAATTCCAAGACCCCGATGAAGCAGAGAAGAAAAAGAAGAGTTCTTTCCTCAGTTGGTTCTATTTTTCAATCAACATTGGCACGCTTGTTGCTGCTTCTTGCCTTATTTGTATGTAAACAAATGTAGGCTGGGATTGGAGCTTTGGCATCCCTCTATAATTGCTTGGAGACTTTGCACTGTGACTCAGGTTGAAGAGCTCAAGTCCATTAAAAGATTGCTCCCAATATAGATTACTGGCATAGTCTTTTCAGTTGTATACAATCCAATGGGCACCTTGCTTGTTTTGCAAGGTAGCACAATGGACCTTCACATGGGAAGCTCATTTGAGATACCCTCAGCTTCACTTTCCCTTTTTGATACAATCAGTGTCATTTTTTGGGTACCAATATACGACCTTCTTGTCGTGCCATTTGCAAGAAAGTTCACTGGCCATAAAACTGGATTCACACAACTCCAATTGACACTTTCAATTCTAACATGAATGATGAAACTCATATACATTACAAGAAAACTCTTGCCAATTTTTAAGCTTATTTTTGCAGAAATCAACATGACTTAAAGCATGAAGTGTTGTCTTTTGTTCCAAAACTATATCAATACAGCTGAATGAAGATCACTGTGACCAACCCCATCTAGAAACAACTTGGAGGCCACAATCTCCTAATTATGATTAAGTGTCTCTATAATTAAGATTGCCATTTTTTGCTTTGACCATTGACACTCCACGACAAACATTTACCTGCAAATACCAAAAATGTTCTTTAGTCATAAACCTCATCAAATTTGGCAAGAAGAACGACTTAGGAAAACATTCTTAGAAGCTATAAAGTAGGAAAATAGTGATAATTAATAAATAATAATAGTTCGTGCAGTAGGGTGATGTGTCATTATCAGTCAACAAACTTCATGACATTATTCTTGGAACCGTGGCCAACTCATTTTCATCTTTTACTGTTATAGAATATCAATAACGTTACGTTATCCAAAATTTTCTTCAATTTATTTATCTAAATAGTGTAATAAAATAATTTATAAATTTTATATAAATTATAGAATAATGTGAAATTATACTATCACCTTGTCAAATTTTTTGAATAATTTTATGAATAATATTTTAAAATCAGAAACAGCTTATTTGATTTGGATACATAATTACTTAATTAAAAAGGATGCTGCCTTGCCAAATGTGAACCCACCAGTGAGAAGCAAACTCAGTGTCAACAAGGCACTCTATATTCTAATGTCAATCTTTGGTAAGAAACCATTTGAATTTAGTAGATAATCTGAGGTCAGTTATGATGAAATGGTGATGTTGGCATTAATAAAGGGAAAAATTATATTAAGCAATCAACATACTAAGTAATCCAAAGCAATAAATGCATGCCTTCTTTTGATTAATGCTTTAATGGAATCTATGACTCTGAAAAACTTGGATCAGCTCAAAGAGATATTTTATATTCTGTAGTCATTCCTCTTTTTATCAGAGTTTGCTGATTGTGGGGTTGAAAGTGCTTTCATGACATTTTCTTTTCATACCTATAGAGATACAAGTTTGTAACTTTGTTTTGTACCTGTTGAAGATAAACTTGGCTGTTATTGTAACTACCAAATGAAAAGAAACCAAAAATAAACGAAAGACAAATTTAAACTTCTTTAACGTGAACTTTTTAAATAAAATAGAATAATTAATTGTATATCAGTTACGAAGATGGAGCGCGACACTCCATAAAATCACATGATCCAAAAATAGGTGTAAACAAACAACCATACCCTTTAGATTTTCTCTTGAATTAAACCAAAATATTTAGTATACGTTTGATATAGTTTATCTACTGACCAAAAGTACTTTTTAATGCCAAAAACCCTACTTGATTTTTTTTAGCATCGTTTGATTGACATCTCAATAGAACTTTTGATGAATTAAAAAATCTAAAAAATGTCTACTCGAAGAGGTCCAAGCAGATCTTTTTAAGTTTTTTTTTAAAAGATTAAAATATCTAATCTACTCCTATTTTATTTTGTTAATATCTTTATACCTTTATAACCCTATTGCACTTTCTTTATAATTATAAACACATAGCCTCTATTTTCATTCACTTTTTATTTCATAAAAACATATGAAAACTCCTCTTTAATCAGTAAGTTTTTTATATTTTGTGTTTTTTTTTTTTTTTTCAATTGGTTCTGGCTGCAATTTTTTTTATCTTATTGTCATGAATATTATATGCCACATTTGTTATATATACTATATATATACATATACTGCAATTGGTTTTAATTGGTTTTGTTTTTGGTTTGTTGTGAGAGAGATATATATATATATATATATACACTATTGCAATTGGTTTCATTATTGATTCATTGATATATATGAAGTGTTTTGTTGAAGTAATGGAATGATATATATAAATATATATATGTATGTGTGTATGTGTGCATATATATATATATATATAACCTAGATTTATCTCGTGAACATGAGATAGATGAGAAACGTGATCGAATTGTAGTTCTTCTCATGCATTGAAATTAATTAGTCTATGTTATTTGCACTAATTTTCTGTTATTGTTGTTAGAATCTGAGTTTTTTTTATATAATTTCAAAAATGGTACTGCCTTTTTATTGAACTGTTTTAAAAAGAATTATTTAAAAAGTCACATGGTATTTCATTGACGAGAATTATTGAAAATCTATTTAGATCAAATAAAATTGAAGATATAAAACCTTATTAACAAATCTAAATAAACACTTCTCTTTTGAAAAAAAAAATTAAAGAAACAAAATTAGCTCATAGATCTGAAATGGGTACAACTAAACTTTACCATAACCATGAAATGGATAAAAAAAAAAAAAAAGTAGAGAAATACAACATTTACATTTCTTTAGGCTAATTAAACAAGGAGTGAAAAATTGATAGAGAGTAATAAAATCTTTATTATTACTACGATTGATTAATTTTTTATGCTTGAGGTTGAAGCAATTACATTCCTAAAATGAATATGCTACTCTTTCTTTCTCATGTTCTTATTGGTCAATTAATAATTTAAAAATGCTTTAAAAATAAGTGAATCAAACAGTCTATAATTTAAAGAGCTTTTTTAATTAACAATCAAACAACTAATAATTTTCTTCCAAAATATCTATGTCTAAAAGATCTACTTGAAAAAATTGTACCAAATGAAGTCTTAGTAGTGGGGATTTTTTTTAATATATCAAATCAAAATCTTTTCATTTTTTGTTTGAGACATTTCCTATACATAGCAATTCATATTTAAACTATTATTAAACTGAATAAACGTTATTTACCATTAATTTATATTGAAAGTTAATAATTTTTTTCATCTTCAGTACCATGAAAACATATATATAAATTTTTAATCATTTTATTAATGTTAATATGTGACCTAAGAAACCGTTTGACATTTTTGAAAAGAAAAAGTGATTTCACTTCAATTGTTGTTCAATGGAGTAGGACCATCAGCTTCTAACAAAAGAAAAAGTTGGATACTCAAGTTCCAAAAAAAAAAAAAAAAAAAAAAAAAGAAGGGCAAAAAAGTGCTTCCAATGAATCATTTCAACGACAAATTGACTTTTTCCATTGTTTAGTAAATTTTGTAATTCTACATACAAACAAACGCCGTTATCTCCAACTTCAGTACTTCGCCACCCCTCACCCACATCACACCCCACAACGCTCCCCCCACACACGCCACACCGCCCCCGCGCCCCCCCAAAAAACAAAACACCAATGTCAATATGTGACCTAAGAGTTTCATGATTGCTTTGTTTATATGTGACCTAGTTTGGTGAACCAAGCACATATATGGTTCAAGTTTCATAAATTAGCCTTTATTATGATTTCAAAATGTTACGCATTTATATTATAAAAGTATAAATAAGATTTAAATCTATAGATTTATTTTGTAAACCAGTGTTTCAATATTCATCTTAGGAGATAGGTTTATTTTCATTATAACACAAAAAATTAATATGAGTTTTGAAAAGGATCATAGGAGGTGAATAATTATCTTTCTTTATGGACTATAGTTTGATGCTAAAAAATTTATTTAATTGATTTGATGATAATTGTGTTAGAAAAATTGGTGATTATTTCATAATTTTTAATAATTTTAGATTATTTATTGGAAATTTTTTAATAAATATTATTTTTTTGAGAGATAATAAATACTATTAATAGTAAGTAAATGTATTGTGTACCAGAAACGGTTTAGATTAAAAAAAAAACTTACTTAAATCCGAATGTCAAGTAATAGAATCCCACTTAAGAGATTTTGTTGATAAGACTTCCATAATTTCGGTATTTATTTTTATCTCCCCCAGAAACTTATAAATTATTGTCTTCCAGTATCTTTGTTTGCGACTTCGGATATTATTAAGGTTTTTTAAACATAATGAGAAAGATGCCCTTATTTTGATATTTTTCTCTTTTTTACTAATTCATAACGTTATTAAATCATTAACATTTATTGAACTAAAATATAATTTGTCAAAAATAACTATTTAAAATATAAAAATTTGAAATTAAAAAAAAAAAATAGGGTGCCCTGTACTATAATCATATAAGTCATGCATGGTAACACAATTTTATATATAGAAAGAGAGAAGGATTCTTTGGTAGCTAAATCCTTGGTTCTGCAACGGAAGATTAGCATGAGAAATACAATAATGATTGGAGGACACATTTGGAAGAAAATATTTTAATGTCATAAGTCCTTTTTTTTTTTTTGTCTTTTTTGGAAGTGGTGATAAGTACTTTTAGCCTCTTATTTTTCATTATTTTTTAACATTTTCAATTTGCTCAACCACCCAAAAAAATTAGAAACAACGTGACGATTCAAATTCAAATTCATATACCCCGAGTTGAACCATAATTGTCAAAAGGGCCTGATATTAATGTGAAAAACCTATTTATAGCAAGCCCAGCCTTACACTACCATAAAAACAATGGGTCCAATTACTAGTTTACCCTTGAACCTTAATTATCAAAAAGGCATCACATTAATTTTAAAAACCTATTTACAATATGTTCAACCTTACACATTACCATAAAAATAATATAAGAGCATCTCCAATGCAACTGTTTATTTGGGTTGAATTTCTTACCATATAAGATCGATAAATAATGAGACTAAAACCCCCCTTCAATGGAATTATCTAATCTAAATATGGAGCCGACGTGACAATTTCTTTTTTTAGAAAATATGGAGATAGGCTTCTCAATTGAGAAACTTTCCTAAAAATGCTTAATAGGATTTCTCTTTTTTTACAACCAATTAAAAGATATGAAGATTTATCATACTCTCTCCCATTTTAATTATAAATATCCTTTTAATTATAAATATAGAAAGAGATCGAGAAAGACACATGTTTTATTTTGATTGGTTAAATGTTGATGTATATTGTTGAGGACTATATATAGATCCAACAACAAATCTTAGACGTTCTAACATGCGTCACACGTTAGATTAGACCCTAGCCAAGGATAGATAATGAACTAACTAATCCACATAATGGATAAATTAGCTCTCTAGAATCATATCACAAAATGACCTAACCTAAGCAATTTCAAGTACGAATACTCAAAAGAGCTTAAAGAAAATAATGAACCAACTCGTCCACATAATTAGTAGATTAATCCTCTAAAATTATATTACAGAATGATCTAACTTTAATTCAAACAATTCCAAACAAGAATATATAAAAAAGCCGAAAGAATTTACACAATAATTGCTTGCAAATTGTAATATTTTATTAATATTCTATAACCCAAAACATAATAACAATCTTAAACTAATATTCTATTTATAGTTAAGTTCTTTAATTTTCCTAGGAACAAGTAGTCCTCAAGAAATATAATTCTAAAAGAAAATAAATTAAATAACTTAAGGAAATAAAAACATAAAACTAAATAAATCCAAAACCTAAAAGAAAAATAATTCAACTAATAAAAATATTAAAAAAATAATAATAAATCCAACTAATAAAAACTAACTAATAACAAATAATATTAAAACATAAATAAAGAAATAATATCTAAAAAAATCTCACCATATATTTTGCTTAGTAATTACATTAGAGAAGTGAATATACATTTTGATAATTTTTTTTTGTCCAAATGGATTCATAATAAAAAACTTATCTATATATAATAGTATTAGAAATACTATAATAAGTCTATAAGTAATGTTGTATTTATCAAATATTTTATCAAAATTTATATTTTAAAAATATGATATATGAATTATTAATATCTTATAATATAATAATTAATAAGATATTGATAATTTAAATACTATATCATTTATATATAGATCTAGACAAAAAAATTTAGAAAGTCTACTTACTCTGGGTCCAATTACTGGCGCACCCCAAAGTCAATCTTAGTTGTCAAAAGGGCATCAAAGTAATTTCAAAGACCCACTCACACCAATTCCACAAAAGCTACAGACACAAAAGGTTAATAACCAATACTAGGGGTCACTAGACTCAATACCTAAAATGGAAAAAATAAAACAACGAAATCAGTGTATATAATATAGAGAGAAGAAAACCACAAAACAAAAAACAACTGGCGAGACACCGTCTCGGTTCCTGACTTCAATTCCGTCTCACATTCAAGTCTCATCTCTTCGTTCTAAACGAGCAGGAATCGGGCCTCCTGCCCTCCTTTTGCTCGGGTTCTCATTCTCTTCTATATATATATATATCGACACACCACCAAATAAACACACCACTCTTCTCCAAAATCTCTCCCTTTTTGTTCTCTTTTGTCTTCTCCACTAAGCCACAGGTATGTATACGTTCCAGTTCCACTTTCGACCAATTACTTTCTTTGTGTTCGCCTTTTTTTTTTTTTTTTTTTTTTTTTCCGGGTGGGGTTATTTTTTTTCGTGTTTAAATGCATGCATGCTGGTTGGAGATACATGAGACACTGTTTTTTTTTTAATGTTTTAACTCGATCTATGCTCTGTTTTTTTTTTTTTTTTTGAATTTTTTTTTTATTATATTGTTTGGTTATGTTTTTTCTTTGCATGAATGTTTAAATTATCAACGTTGCTTGTTTATTTAACTGGAGTTGGAGAGGTCCTATTTAACTGGAGTTGGAGAGGTCCCAGATTTTTATAATCTATATTTTATAGTGTGATTATTATATTATTTTGGTTTGATAGAGTCATGATTATCATATATATAATTTTTATATGATAATGTTAAACTAACAACAAAGTTTTTTTTTTTTTTTTTTTTTAACTATGACAATTTGGGTTTGAGTGGTTTTGAGCTACTGTGGAGTTCATGATTTTTCAATATTTTAATTCCAAAATCATCTATTGGGTTTTGACTTTTGAGAGATGGCTTTTTTTTTTTTTTTTTTTATTCTCTTTTTTATTATTATTATTTTTCTTCAATATAGCAGCCTGATTCTACTGGTCAAGGTAATGACAAGTTGACAACACAATTTTTAATATGATCAGATTCTGCTTATTGTGCTGAGATTTATGCAGTAATGTTAGAGTATGTTGTTGATTACTTTATATGATAAAGTTTATTCAATTTCCTTGAAGTGTTGGTGAGATTCTTGCATGTGTCTTTATATTGTATTCTTGTGTTAGGAAATGTGTTATATTCACTTGCTTTATTCCAGATATTCTTCCATTGAGCAGCTCCTCAACTACCAATAAAGCTTCATGATAAACTCTTGTATATTATGCAATATAATGTTCTATAATTATTGTGATAATTTGTACAAGATGACAGTTTACATAGAGAATCATTTTTGTATATCGTTGTCATAGTGAGTCTTATTTTTAATGTTTATTTGTATGATGATAGATTTGTTCATATTTGAGAATTGTTTTTGCAAATTTTGTAGGTGAATTGTGACAATAGAAAGACCAACTACAACTTTTCGCGGCTGATAGCTAATTTGCAAGGATAACATGACAGCAGAAGATCTATATACGAATGATGGGACGGTGGATATCCACAAAAATCCCGCTGCTAGGAATAAAACTGGGAAATGGAAGGCGTGCCGCTTTATTCTTGGTATGGTTTTAAATTCTGTTGTTCATTGTCTTTAAATAATGTGAACATCAGCTATGTTTTTCGCTCTTTTGTGATGTTGAACATGTTAAACTCATTTACAGGAAATGAATGCTGTGAAAGATTGGCATATTACGGGATGAGTACCAATCTGGTGAACTATCTCCAGATTCGTCTCAATCAAGGAAATGCCGCTGCTTCAAACACCGTCACAAATTGGCAAGGGACCTGCTATGCTACACCATTGGTTGGAGCGTTTCTTGCTGATGCGTACATGGGGAGATATTGGACCATCGCCGTTTTCTCAATCATCTATGCCCTTGTAAGTTTGATTGTGTAACCAACCCTTCTCTTCTTTTAAGTACTTGAAAGTTTATTGAATTTTTATGTGTTGACAAAAGCCAAATAAGTGTACCCCTAATCAAACTCATCGATTTCATACTATTTATTTTGATTTGTTGTAGAAACTTTTGTCACTTGTGACCACTTTTCTAATTAATATTTGATTGAAGAATAATAAAATAAAGTCAGATTTTTTATTTCGTGTAATTGATGTACTACTATTTTCTTGTAGGGGATGGGTCTATTAACATTCTCTGCTTCGGTCCCCGGATTGAAGCCATCATGCGATAAGGATGACTGCCACCCAACTTCAGCAACAGTTCCAGTCACCTTTTTAGCACTTTACTTGATCGCTTTTGGAACTGGTGGAATTAAGCCATGTGTCTCATCGTTTGGTGCTGATCAATTTGATGACACTGATGAGGACTGAGAAGAAGAAAAAAAGCTCTTTCTTTAATTGGTTTTACCTTTCAATCAATGTTGGTGCACTAATTGCTTCCTCCGTTCTGGTCTGGATACAAATGAATGTAGGCTGGGGTTGGGGGTTTGGCGTCCCAGCAGTTGCTATGGCACTTGCAGTTGTGTTCTTCTTCACAGGTAGTAAGTTGTATCGGCTACAAAAACCAGGAGGCAGCCCACTTACAAGGATTTGCCAGGTTGTAGTGGCATCCTGTAGAAAAGCAACAGTTAAAGTTCCAGCTGATAAGTCTCTTCTTTATGAGACTGCAGATAAGGAATCCGGTATCCAAGGGAGCCGCTAAACTTGAGTCAACAGACGAACTCAAGTAAGTGTGTTGCCATCTATCTTGTAGTCTGGTCTGATCTAAGTTCTTTTTATTTATTTATCACTCAGAAATATATCATGTATATTTGTATACCTTTTTCAATGCACAGTAGCTCAAATATATCTCTAGTTCCATGGACTTGTAGTTAAGTTAATACCAAGTCTGTTTATGTGCTCTGTTTCACGATTAAAACGCCATATTTTGGAAATGGTTTCTAAAACTCATCAATTAGGTGCTAATGATCTCCATTCTTTGTACCTATGTGGACTTAAAATAAGTTATTAGAAGAGTTTAGGGACCATATATTGTCAGTAGTTTGCTCCATTTGTTTAGTTTATCAGTCTCTAAAGTTAAATTGATTAATTACAGGTTCTTTGACAAGGCTGCTGTTGAGACACCAAGTGATCGTGCCAAGAGCTCACCAAGCCGATGGTCACTCTGCACTGTAACTCAAGTTGAGGAGCTCAAGTCCATAATCAGATTACTGCCAATATGGGCAACTGGCATTACTTTCGCGACTGTGTATGGTCAAATGAGCACCATGTTTGTTTTACAAGGCAACACAATGGACCCTCACATAGGACCAAACTTTAAAATTCCATCAGCATCCCTTTCTGTCTTTGACACCATTAGTGTTATCTTCTGGGCTCCTGTATATGACCGAATCATCGTCCCATATGCGAGGAAATTCACAGGCCACGAGCGAGGCTTCAGTCAACTCCAACGAATGGGCATTGGACTTGTCATTTCTATTGTAGCCATGATCACTGCTGGCATCTTGGAGGTCGTTAGACTTGAGCTTATCAGGAAAAACAACTACTATGATCTTGAGTACATCCCCATGTCGATTTTCTGGCAAATCCCTCAATATTTTTTCATTGGATGTGCTGAAGTTTTCACTTTCATAGGACAATTAGAATTTTTCTACGATCAAGCACCTGATGCTATGCGAAGCTTGTGCTCAGCCCTATCACTCACAACTGTTTCATTAGGTAACTACTTGAGCACAGCACTTGTTACCATTGTGACCAAAGTGACCACAAAACATGGACAACTTGGTTGGATTCCAGATAATTTGAACAGAGGTCATCTTGACTATTTCTACTGGCTCTTGGCCATTCTCAGCTTCTTGAACTTCATTGTGTATCTATGGATTGCAAGTTGGTATACATACAAGAAGGCAACCGGACATGCAAAGTGACAAAATCAAATGTAGGTTGAATTGAAATATGTCTTCTTAGGAACCCATTTTATTTGTGCTTTCTTTTTTAGTGGAGTGGTGTATTTGAATTTTAAGGTTTATTTTACTTGTTTGTGAAATGTGATCGACGGACAAAACTATTAAAGCGATCTGTAAATATTGTTTCGAATAGCCATTGATCTTCTTTCTTCATCTTACATTACATGTGTTTGCTATACTATTATGCGGTTTTGAACCTACTTAAATGCAATTTTCTTGCCCCGTTTTTCTTTTAATAATGTATGAAAACATCTTTTGATCCCTCATAAAAATGGAATTTGATTCAAAATCCGTTATACCTAATAGTTTTCATAGATTAGTCATCAGAGATTTAAAGGTAAGAAGAGGTGCACAATCACCTGTATTAAAAGATGATGCATACAAAAATTCTATTGTTGGGCAGGTGGATATGTTGCGAACTTCATATACAACCAACATTAGAAAATGAAAAATTTGGAAATTGCTCTTCCTTTCTTCATATTTAAAAGATACTAACTTCATTATTATAATATTTTATTACTTCAAAATTTTGATTTAAATTTATAATTTTAACCTTTGTTCATCTATTTTTAGTTTTTTACTCACTTCAGTGATAAAAAAAAAAAAAAAAAGCATTAAAAATAGATGACAACTTTGGATTAAAAGAAAATGAATAAATATTAAAATTATTCATTATGTCAAATTTATAAGTTGAAATAGCCTTAGTATAGAACCTTAATATAGAATCTTACCTTAAAATAATAAAAAGAAACAAGTTTTTATTTTTTATTTTATAAAAGACCTTTATTTTTATATCCAACAATGAATGAAAAGCCTGTGCACACACGTAAAAAAAAAAAAAAGTTTTGAGGCCTGTGAAGAGAAGAGAAGGACTGTAGCCAATTATTATACTCAACACAGGATAACGCAAACAGATTGTGGGGTTCAAAAAACTTGCACCCTTTTATACAAAACCCCCTCTCTCTCTCTCTCTCTCTCAGTCTCTCTCTTCCATCTTCAAGAGGCAAAGAAGATGATTGCTCTCAATCTTGTTCAAACCTCTTTAAACCCAAATAGGCATGCTGTTTTCTTCACAAAAAGACCATCAAACAGTTCCTTTGTCTCTCTTTGCAAGTCCAGAGACTCCAACTCTGAGCCAGACTCTTCTTCACCATCACCTGAAGGAGATGCTGGCAAGCAAGAAATGCTAGCAAGAATGGCCATGCTTCAAGCTCAAAAAGTCCGCCTCACTGATTACTTGGACGAAACATCTGCTCAGTTAACTCAGTTTGTTGAAGATGCCAATGCAGAGTTTGAAAAGATTGGAGAGGATGCCCTCAAAGGACTTGACGTAGTTAGTGCTAGGGTCAGTATAGTCTAGCAAGTAAATATCTGTTTCGATGAATATATAATATATATTACATATTGGGTGCGCAAATTTATGAAAATGGCTATTAGTTTCGCTATTTCAATGATGTTTTTGATATGGGATGTTATCGATATTTACTTTCTCGAGTGTGGTGTATACTTTAGCACTGTGAGAGAAAAAAATGGTCTTGTCTTAGTTGCTAGGTTGGTATGCAATGATGTTTCACAACCCAATTGTATTTTGTTTTGTGGATGGCAGATAATGGAGAATATAGACAGCCAAATGCAAGAGTTTGAAGAACTTGCAGAGCTGAACAGGATGGAGATTGAGAAGAATGATAGTGAGCTGGCAGAATTTGAAGGTCAGATGGAGGAGGATCGAAACACGGGGATGTTTTTTAAGAGCCTAAGAAAGAAAAAGTCTGTAGAGAATGAAAAAGCTAAAGAGGAAGCGAATAAGATAAAAGAGGTTACTAAAGACTATGCAGGATCAAAAACCAGAAGGAACATTTACCTTGCTTTGATCAGCCTGCTAGTCATTGCAATTGCTGATTCTTTCATTTCGCCTTCATATGATTGGCGAAAAATTGCAGTTCTTGGAGCGATTTTAGTGCCTTTGAGTCTTCAGTTCCTGTATGAGCAGGGGTTAGTATCAGAATCAGAAAGAATGAGTAAGGAAAAGAGTGAGGAAGAAAATAACTGAAACTCCTTCCTCCAGTTTGATTTGTTAGAATTTCTGATATAGAACTTTTGGTCCTAGTTTGGATATAGCATGAGACATAGCCCCATGTAAAAACTTATAACAAGGGGTTGATACATCAAGCTACTTTACTTTTGCATCATCATAGTCTGATCTTGGTGATATAACTGCAATCACCAATACCCATGTATTAATATACCAAGTATGATTGATGCTTTTGTGAATTTCTCCATCATTATCAGCAGACAGAAAAAAATTCCTTCACATAGTTTAATAGTTTACAAAGACACGTTAAATTCTTTTTCTAATAATTTTCTCATATTCTAGATATATATGAGATAAAAACTTGATACAGTAAAGAAGTATAGAGAATTCCAAGGTCTAAACAACAAGCTACTGCACCAGTTATATGGTGACAAGATATTTGAACTAAATTAGTCAACAAAAGCAACTCTTGCTTGCACAAAATCAGAAACTATAAGCAACATCTTGTTTGAAATTTAAACTCAATGCGGTTCATATGGACCATCAGATTTTCAATTGTCAGTTCTCTTGTAGACATGACGGGAGTATTTAGCAAATCCAACTTAGCATTTGTCATATGGGTCCAAAAAATAATTGCTCCTACTTTCTATAAACTACAATGTAAATGTGTTTCCATACATACATACCTGAACCCAATAACATGTGGTAAGATTTATTGACCCATATTTCAATTAAATATGGCAGGCAAAGAATTAACCACATTGTCAAGTAGGCAACTCGGTCCCATTCAATGTACATCTGCAAAATTGAGCATACATAACATCCTGAGGAAACAAAAATGAACATCATAACATAGCTCACTATCAGGAAACTCATACCTTGATTCCAATTCATAATGTCTTCATGGCCATACTTTGATGGTTCGTCAACGTGGACACCAAATATTAGAACCTGAACCTAAGAATTTGAATTGATCTCAACCATCTCTAACTGCTAGTCTGCGGACTACTTCCAGTGTTTCTTCTTGTAGGATGACTATCGAGCCTCATACACAAGCTAAAAAGGGAATAAAAGAAATTGACATGAACTTGCTCCACTTATCATACAATTCAATTTACAAAGATAATCAACTGAAGCAGTTATACTTACTTCCAAATTGTCATGAACAACGAGAGATGATACGGATGCCCCATCATTTATCACTGCTCTGACAAGTATATGCCATGTAATGGCAGTTGGAAGAATTCCACGATCCAGGGCATCATCCAACAACCCAATGGCATCTGATATTCTATAACATGAACAGAGCCCCTTAAGTGTAATATTATAAGATATTATATCTGGCTGCAACTGGTCTTCTAGAATACGAGCCCAAATCTGCAATGCTTTCTCACAATCTCTGGCTTTGTAAAGCCCCTCCATAAGAGTGTTGTGAGTCACAAGATTTGGAATGCAATTCGAATTCTTCATCTTAGAATATAACTGCAAAGCATCTTCAACCTTGCCTTCAGAGCAAAGCCCGTGGATTAAAATGTTATGCATAGTTACATCGGGCTTAAAACCCTTCTCCAGAACTTGGTGCCACAAGTTGAGAGCCATGTCAATCTTCTTGCCAGGACAAAGACCATCCATCAACAAACTATAAGTGATCAAGTCTGGCCTCCACCCTTTCTCTAGCATTTCCTTCACAAAAGTGTATGCCTCACTAAATCTTTCCACCTTACATAAACCATTTATGAGAGTGTTATATGAGACAATAGTTGGAGAGCAACCCTTGGATCCCATATCCCTAAAATGGTGAATTGCATCTTCAAGTTTTGATGCTTTGATAAGCCCATTCATCAATGTATTGCAAACATGAGCGTTCAACTTACAGCGTTGCTTACCCATCCAATCAACTAAAGCAACTGCGTCATCTAATCTCCCTTCTTTACACAACCCATCAACCATGGAGGTATATGCAAATGCATCCAAACCCGCCCCTCCATCTTCTGCCTCTTTTAGTATCCATAAAGCCTTATTCAAGTACCCATTCTTACACAACCCATGAATCAAAACTCCATAAGTTGTCAAATTCGCTCTGCAACCATTCTCCGGCAAGAGCTCCCAAATCCGAATTGCCTCATCCACCTTCCCATTCTCAAACAAACCTCTAATCAAAATATTATAACTAACAATACTACGACTACCCTCTTTCCCCATCCTCTCCCACAACTCAAAACACTCTTTAATCTTCCCTACTCCACAAAACCCATTAAGCATCACATTGTAAGTAACCACATCAGCTAAAACCCCATTTGCAATCATTTCTCTATAAATCCTCTCGGCCCCATCAAAATTCCCCGCCTTACACAACCCATTTATCATACTACTATATGTAAACAAATCTCTCTCTCTTCTATTCTTGCTCATCCTATCCCATATCTCCAAACACTCATCGAACCTCCCACATTTACACAAACCATTGATCATGACATTATAAGTAACCACATTCGGATAAACCGAACACTCCCTCAGCAACCTTTCCCAAATCTCTTTCGCTTTTGTGTAATCCCCTTTCTTAAAAGCTCCATCAATCAACACATTGTAACACACGACATCCGGGTCCAACCCTCTCACAAGCATTTCATCGAACACATCCAATGCAGCCTCAACATCCCCGCTTTTTACAAACCCATTTATCAAAGTGCAATAACTATACACATCAGGCTTGAAACCCCTTTTCCACATCCAATTCAAAAGCTCTTTTGCCTTCTCAAAATGCCTCCTTTTGCACAAAATCTTGATCAAAATGTTATACGTCTGCAAATTCGGAGACATCCCCACAGTCTCGAAATAAGCGATGAAAGACTCGGCTCTCTCCCACTGCTTTGACTCGACAAAAGCGTTTAATAAAGTGTTGTACGACCTGATACCGGGCTGGCACCCGAATATTTCGCTCATGCGTTGAAACACGTCCAGTGCTCTATCGGGCATGGAGTTTTTCGCGTAAGCTTGTAAGACTGTCAGCGCCACGTCTTCGGGGCAGTGGCATTTCTGGGTCTTGATGAGTTCGACGATTCGACCAACGTGAGCGACGAGTTTGGGGTCGACGAGTCGGCGGAGGATGTGGTGGAACACGTGCGGTGAGTGGTTGTAACCTGAATCCCGAGTTGCTGAGTCGAAAAGGGCGAGTGCCGAGTGCGGGTTTCGCTCTGCTTTGAGAACTTTCAGGAGCCGTTTTGGGGTATGGACCATGGCGGTAGTGGTGGTGGCGGCGGTAATTTCGTGGGGTTTTTTGTCTCATTTTCGTAGCATCTTTTCGAATTTTTTTTACCGTTAGAGAAATCCTGCCGCGGGAAGAGAAAAGCGTTAAAGCAACGAAGTTTAGGAGGACCGTTCAAACCAGGAGGATTCTCGTGTAGGTTCGATTCAAACCTCTTTCTAATAAAAGGTTTGGTTATTCGCTGATTAGTAACTTCTCCATCAATTACATTTATTGGATTCTTATCATTGAATTAATTATAAAAATAGTTATTAAAATTAATTTAATGATTATAATTATTGAATAAAGTTAAGACAATCAAATATTTATAATAAAAGACAAGGAGGTGACTTCAACTCATAATTTCTATAAATTTATCATTAAACCAAATTTGATTTTGTTTAGATATAAACATATTTTTTTTTGAAGACCAACTGTGTGTGAATTAAGGATAACTTGAATATAATCTGGGCTTAGGTAAACGTTTTTCACTTTAGGGTTAATATAGAATCATGGATTTGAAAAATTTTTCCAACAAAACATGTCAGATTTATACTATTAACGATAATTCAATAATGTAAAAAACTCAAGATTAAATTTTGACTTCCTTCACATGCGATTTCTTGATTGCTTTTGTTTTTCATGTTTGTCACCACCTGATATTTATTGCTATGTCTTTTCACTAGAAAACAATTATGAGCATGATTATAAAAGAATCATCTTTTCACTTTTCTTTTCACAAAAGAATTCCCGTAGAGAGAAAAAAAAAAAAAAAAACAATCAATTCAAGCACCAAAAAACAATTCTAGAGTTTTGGGTGTTTTCTTTCTATGATGGGCGGCCAAGGAGAAAATAATTAGGAAAGTGTTGTGTTTCATTCCTAGAATAAAACTAGTCGGTACTTGTGCTTTGCACATGATTTCTTCTATTATTGAATTTGTACACACACCTTACTAGTTTATATTTCAGTGTCTTTTAAGCCACTCCAAAGTTGGAGAATTCATAAATATTGCCTTCAACCAAATGATCCTTCATTCAAAAAGTACCTCTAACAGTAACTTGGATTCTCTTACCCTAGATCAAAGAAGAACAAGAAGTTATAAATCAAACATGGAACTTGAATTAAGAATAGAAAATAGAAACATTAATGGTTTTAGATACATTCTCATCTAAAAACACCAACCCATCACTGTCTCCCAATTCAGGTTGTTCAAAATTAGGCTGTTTCCAAAGTCGAATTACTTTAACTTGGATCTTCCACTCATCTTTTAAAGGGATAAGGTCAGCAATAAAATTAATAAGTCTAGCCATGCTAAAGAATAGAAAAATAACCTTCAGATAGAGCCATTTTAAAAAAAAGAGCAAATTTAAGTTCGGGATAGATATCCAACAAAATGTAAAAGGAATATATAACTATCAAGTAATTCATCAATTTTCATCTATTGTCTACAATCATTCTCAAGTAAACAAATACAGTGGTGAGGGCTATTTACATAGCTTCTCAATTGAATTACAAAATGATGGTTATTAAATGAAAAAATATTATCATAATTATAAGAATAATGATCATAAATAATATAATAAAATATATCATGATGAACCTAATGAGAAGATGAAAAGATGAAGGTTATTTTGTTATTTAAATTTTTTTTATCATTATTAAAAGAAAAAAAGTTTTGCCAAGTATCAAAATAAAGCAAATGCGACGTTGCAAAACTTTCCTACTATGATTTTTACTTTATAATATAATAAAAGACTCCTTTTTATATTACTTTAGGGTTTTCGGTTCAATAAGAAATCTTAATTCTTGTTTAATTAGTAATCTATATTTCCATATTAATAAAGATTCACAATCCTTTATTAATTAATATTTCTTGGGTCTAATCTCGATGATATTACTAATTAATAATGTTTTTAATTAGACAATTTGCTATTATTATTGGAGTTCAAAATTCCAGATCCATTCAGTCCTCTTAGTAGCTCGTATTCACTATAGAAAATGAGCATTGTTGATGTGAAAATTGTTCTCAATAATGACATCAACAATATGAACAAAATATAATCAAAACACAATGTGCGAAAGGAAGAGATCTTATTATTTTATTAGCTTGTTAATAAAGTGGAATGCATAAAAGGGAGTGAATTCTACAAGACACCGAATACCCTTTTACTAGAGGCATTTTCCCCTCTATTGGACCGGTTTTCTTTCCCCTTAGTTTAAGAAAAGGGGATGGAGAGTCCATCTGATAGGCTGAGAGGAAAGCTTGGGTCACCTCAAGATGAGATTCCCAAGGTTCTAGCTTTAATCTAAAATTCTCACTCCCTTTTCCATTGCCCTATTCCCTTCTTGCTTGCTCTTTAATTGTTCTTGTTCATTTATCTTGGTTCTGAATAATGATTGCCTTTTATACACATTCTTCTTAGGTTCAAGGCTCATTCTTTCCCTTTTCCTCTTGGTTAACTCTTTTCTAACTTCCTTAACATGCTTTTTTGCACCTTGTCGCTTAAGGCTCCCTTTGGCCGATCGCTTTCTCCTTTTTCCATGTCTTATGCTTTCGGCTTCCCTTGGCTCAGATATTGTGTACACGTGTCAGCCTCTCTTTGGCCTCTTTGGTCCTTGTGTTGTGTGGCGTGAGCATGACCCTTCCTTTTTTCACCTATCGTCCGACGTCCTTCCTCCCTTGGTACATTAGATTTGGCTTGATCTGTATGCCTGCAACCTTTGTCATGCTAACGTAAAGGAGATCATGCTTTAATTTCAAGTTGACTTTCACCCTATTCTTGCCTAATTGCAAGGGTACTTGCACCCACTCTTAACTTGTTAGGGCTTGAGCTTACACTAATTCTCCTCTCAAGTTAGCTCTATGAGTTTGTCTTTTGGGCTTACACCAATTCTCCTCTCAATTTAATTTTGGACCCAATGGATTTGAAGACTGGTCAATTCCTCCCCCAATAAGCATATAAATAAATATGATTGGATCGTCTAATTATATGTGTTACACTATACCACTCATTTTTTCATGTATTATTTAAATAATATTGATTATTTAAATTAATAATTAATTAATTAATAATTATAAATTATAAATTATTTAATTATTTATTTATAGAGGTCATGAGTTCGAATCTCAGTGATGTTACTAATTAATAATGATTTTGGAATCATTTATTTAGTTAAAAGTCATTAATTTGAAATAGGAAATATTAATTAATAAAGGATTGTGAATCATTTATTAATAATGATTTTGGAATCGTTTATTTTAGTTGAAAGTCAATAATTTGAAATAGGACATATTAATTGATATAGGATTGTGAATACTCAATAATTTGGAAATAGGGATTACTAATTAAAAAGGAATTAAAATTCCTTATTAAATTGGAAATCCTAAATTGATAGTATAAAAAGGTTTTTTTTTTTTATTTTCTTTTTCTAAATATTAAACAACTACAATTTCCTCTTCCTTGGCCGCCCAAGCGAAGAACGAAAACATAAAACCGTAATTTTAGGGTTGGCCACAAATCACAAAAAGAACAAGGAGGTTGGCGAAAATCCCCTTAGATATTCATTTGACAAATTTCTTCTCTGCAGATATTCTTTTGAGAAAACAAAGATGAACAGGTGATTCTTCTATAATCTTGGGGACATATAGTTTCTTGGTAAGGAGTCATAACAAGGAAGATCGAGAGGTGAAGAATTTGTAAAATGAAACAGATCAATTTAAATGGCATGTCAAGTAAGTCAAATATTCGAACTTGTATACTTTAACTTATTGAATTATTGTTACTAGTGGCGATAAGACATGTTTTTAATGGATTTTTTTTTTTTTTTTGAAATCCATGATTTTGTGTTAAACCTGAACATAAAATGAATTATTAATTATTTATTTATTTACTGCATAGGTCATGAGTTTGAATCTTAATGACATTACTAATTAATAATAATTTTTGAATCATTTAATATTAATAAAAGTTAAGAATTTGAAATAGGAAATATTAATTAATAAAAGATTATGAATCCTTATTAATTTGGAAGTTGGATTTTCCAATTAAAAAGAAATTAATAGTCCTTATTGAATTGAAAACCCTAAAGTATTAGTATAAAAAGGGTTATATCCTGGGAATTAGACAACCTTTACTTGTTATTTCCTCCTTGGCCTGCGCAACACAAAGAAAACAAACCCTAGAACAGTTTCTACCTTTCAAAGAAAATTAAGAGGTCGGTCGAACTCTCGTTTTTCATTTAATCGTTCTTTTTTCTCTATAGGTTTTCTTTTGTGAAAAGAAAAGTGAATAAGCAGGCAATTCTTTTACAATCGTGTGCCCCAACACGATTTCTTGGTGAAAAATCATCGTAAGGAAGATCAGGTGGTGAAACATATAAAAAACGAAAGGGATCAATTCAAAGGTACGTTTGTGCAAATCTCTCTAATTTTAAACCACGCAAAGGATTGGTATAATTTTTTTTTTTCTTTCAAAATATTGATATAAAAAATTTATATTTTTAGAAAGTAAATATAATTCTTTCAAAATAAATAAAAATTATTATTTTTTAATTTACTTTTACCATTTTCAATATGTGTTTAGCCTTCATAAGTATTTAAAAGTATATGTAAGAAGTTTTCTCCCTCTATTGAATAGATGTATCTTAGTGTTATGTTTATGTAAGCAGAATTTCAAGCCACACATATGGTATATAATCTTGATATGTCCAATAACTTTATATTATTGGTATTAGAGTTTTTTAACTTTTAGAAAACAACATTATGTAAGGAATATATTTCCTTATAATCATATTTTCAAAAATAGAATCAAGCCAAACCTTATTTGAGGAAAAGTCTTTGGATGGGATGTGTTTAACATTTTTTTTTTTTAACATTAATCGGGGACTACTATGGTAAGACACTAATGATATAATTCGAAACATAATACTTTATTAAAATCTACTCCTGAAAAATCGAGAGAGAGAGAGGACTCTCGTTCTAAGAGGAAATCCGCTCTTACCATTTTGAAGGAACTTAAACGTAACTAGCCCACACATAAAAAATGTGTGTAACCTATTATTTACTCATCCTTCTAGTATAAATTGGACATGCACCATTTTTTTTTTTCGAAAATCATCTTCTTTAATTATTTCCATCGCAATAATTTATGGTATTTTAGAATATGTAGTCATGGCAATTTTTTATTAGTAAGCAAATTGTTTAATAAAGAGATGTGGTAACCCTACCACACTAGAAATTTTCTTTTTCATTTAGTATTTTTTTTATTTAATAATAATATATGTCTTAAAAATTATAATTTAATAAACTTAGACTCATAAGGAAGCCCATCCTGTTGGCACCTTACTAGTATTGTTATTTGTTTTTGAACATCACAATTAATTCGAGTTTGAGAGAGTGATATAGGTACGAGGATATATAATGTATGACCAAACTAATTTGTCATCCTACTAATGTTGTGCTATCAATGTTAGGATTCTCTCTAAACCTTATTTTTCCTAAACTTTTTATAATCAAATAACAAATGATCATGAACAATGATAGATGATCAAGATTGTTAGTTTTTCTCTCTTTTATTTATACAAATAGTTCACTTAAACTCAAAATCCTTTTATAAAAATTCAAGGTAACAAACAAGATTAGGAGATGATCCCAATCCATCTAAGCAATCCTTTTATTTGAAATTTGTTGCTTAATTACAATTGTGTGCAATTGCAAAGCGAGTGTCAAGATAATATTGTTGGGTGCCAATAACACATGCCTTCACAAAATCTTTACTGTAATGGTAAAGATTATTTTGTTTTATGGGTACATTTACTTATAGAAAAAGGGAAAGGGACGCCATTGAAATTAACTTTTACAATTTGATTATAGTGTTTACTAGTTTGAAGGAATTAAAATGGAAACAAGTTAAATACAAATTTATTATATGTAAAGGTTTTATAAGAGCGTCTCCAATGTTCTCATGGATTGTGTTTTAAAAAAGTGTCACATCTTCAATGTCAAGAGATTTGCTTCTCATATGACATTTTATTTTTTTTATGGTAGGAGAGAGAGGATTAACTTCATAGAAAACTACGCATACATTCGACAAAGATGGAATTTGAACTCTTGACATCTTGAGATCAAAGGAGGTACTCAATCATTTCTACTAAGAGGTGGTGTGCACATGACATAAATATCATTTGATAGACAATCAAATTAGAAATTATTCTCCAATGCTTTCATGTATTTCCATTTAATACTTTCATGTTTTTTTTTTTAATTTTTAATTATATTTGAAAAATTAAAATTAAATAATCATTGATTTATTGATATGACTGTCTAATAGATCTTCTAAAAATAGATAGTCAAGTTGACAATGTCTATTTTTTTCTTGTCACCTCAACTTGACATTGATAAGTGATAATTGCATTGAAAAATTTATTTTAACTTAATATCTATTTATCCCATATGATATGTCATTTTTTCACAATTCATAAGAACATTGAAAATGTTTCTAAAAAAAATATTAAAATTATTTTCAGTGAAAAGCTATTTTTTAGTTTGTGTGTGAGTTCCATATGACTTAATTAATGAAAAGGATAATAAACACCGCAGTCATGATTTGCGTGGCTTCCATGTAACTTACGACTTTGTAAATATCGAAGTTTATTTAAAGCTATTTAAATTTATTGCTGTAATGGAATTTCTAATTGGTAAATATGCCTATATAAATTTATTAAAGAACCCACCAATAGTTCATAAATATTTGTGAGGCAATTACTTTACTCTACCCATATGTAACTGACTTGAATCACAATAGATATCAAATATGTTAATTACCTAAATTAGAATCCATTGTACATAGACTTCTAAAGGGTTAAGGGCTCCTTAATGAGGTTTGATTCTAGACCACTAGGGTTTACATCTACATAAAGGTAGACTCTTTCAATACTTTGACTATTCATCAATATTTGCTTCTCCTCAACAATTGTGAGTCCATGTATCTTTCATCAATTGCTATGCAATTACAGAAAAGGTATGTTTGCTAATAATTGTTGTTTATGATTATAGCTTTAAGCAATATATTAAATGATTTATCCACTTACTTTTGTTTGTTAAATTTCTATTTTGTGGAATTGCATAATTTATTTGCCATTAAACAACAATAAATTTTGTACTTTTACAAATTTATTTGGATTCAATGTCACAAAGACAACTTTTTTATTTTTAAGGATTTAAAGTTTCTTTAGGCATCCAAATTCTTTTTGATCTCATTTTTCACTTATGCATATATTGTTATCTTTTGTTAAGATGTTGTTAGGGAAGATGTTTTGGGTTATAAGATCGCAAAGAAAGATGCATGTACATATCACAAAGAATGCATATTCTTTTACAATCTTGGCTCGAAATATTGCAATGAAAGATGCATATGCATCTCACTACAAGAGGTCAAATTGGTGTTGGATCACCCTGTCCTAGATTTGAAACTAGTTTAGGACAAGATGCTTCAAACCCAACTCATTACTTAATAAGTTTTCAATTTTCACTCCAAATCCGAACCTGTTTAGGGTGAGATGTCCCGATCCCGATCCGTTATGACCCGATTCATTAAAAAAAAAAAAGTAATGTATAGCTAAATTTTCATTTTCATTTTCATTTAAATGTAAATATATATATATTTAAATTAAATTCATCTCAAAGGGATTAGGATCCGTTGGTTTGGATCAGATCAAAGATTTTTAAGTTCTTTTTCTCTTTCTTTTCTTTTCATTTTTTTTTTTTTGAAATACCAACATTCAAGCTGTCCCTTCATTCTCTTTCAATGTCATCTATAGTAATCTATTCAAACCTAAAATACTTACTAAACTAAATGAGTATTTTCTACCATGTGATTTTTTTTTTAATTAAAAATATAGAACACACAAAAGGTACTCCAAACTGTCTTTTATCCCAACAATGCCCTATGCCTAGGAGCTTGCACCATGACTTGGTGCCATGTGATTAAATAATCAGTGGATGAAAGTTCTCATCTCATATAATTACTTTTGCTTATTGTGATTGGCTCTCAACAAAATAATGTATGAAATGAGAGATTACATATCAATAATGCTAGACATGTTTGACTGTCCAAATTTTTGCCTATCTATTGTGATATGTAAATTGTAATTAAAAACTGTAAGTTAATCAGTGTTTTCCTTATAGGACTCGTTGTGCGTAATCGTCGTCTATTAGTGTGCTTATAGGAGTGCAATTGAAACCCCTCAAGCCCTACCCCCGTGTATAGATGTGTGGGGCTTTCCATTGCCACATGATAAGGAAAAAACAATATGCCTTTGCAAGAAGTATTTAAGGAGGTTGCAAGTTTAAATTTCCCTATAAGATGTGGTGCTTTGCACGGCCACATGATAAGGAAATAACATTATGCCTCTACTATCCGTTATAACTTTTAGCTTGGTAGTAAACGTTTGATCCTAACAAGTAGTATTACAAGGATGTTGCAAGTTCAAATCCCTTAAAGTAACACTAGGGGACATTATTGGCCCTATGAGGTCAATGTTTTCCCTATGGAAATTATTGTGCATAATTGCCACTTGTCTGAGTCCCTGTAGAATGCCCTGTCAAACCTCTCAGGCTCACCCTCAACATGCACAGGCATAGAATTCTATGTTGCCACATAATAAGAAAATAAATTTTTATCAACTACAACTTTTAACATAGTGGTAAATCTTTGATCTTTACGTAGCTTTGCCAGTACCTCAGTAGTAAAATGCACTGCCACCCATGACCTTGTCAAGGTCACGGGTTCTACATACATCCCCTACAAAAAATTATGGGCTTCCTCCCATCTTAAATGTGGGCTACTTTCTTATCTATGTGGATTACTCTCTCTCGTATAAGAGCTGCTCCCTAGTTCATGTCATCAGTATCCTATCACGCTTGATCTCAATTTTTTCCAGACAAATACTATTAATCAAGGAAAAAAAAAAAAAACTTTTGATCTTTACATTAACAGAAGTTGTGACTGCACCTCCAGCCTTAGCCAAGTAGTTCTGCACTTCTCCTTTCACTTTTGTGATACGAATTCAAGTCTTACATTTACTCATTAAATTATAAAACAGGAGGACACCTTTCCCTTCTAAAGAGAGTTGCATTCCAAATTATATTTATAATGGTTGTTATATTTATAACGGTTGATCTTATATATACTTTATTATTATAATTATTGATAATAAACAATTAAAATTGATTCCTTTATAGAAAAAAAAATCTTTTATAGGACTATTTCATAGGATGATATGATGAGACGAACCAATAAAATAATATCATTTTTTTTCTTACCTTTTCCAGTTGGTATTTTTGTTTTCTTTTACTTTTTTCATTAGTTCGTTTCACTACTATTAAATATAAAATAGTTTTATAGAATATTTTTTTTCTTTTATGTTACGTGAGATAGTCTTATTGAAGATTTTTCTCCTTTTATATTACGTGAGATAGTCTTATAGAAGATTTTTTTATCTTTTTTGTTACATGAGACTATTAATAGAACTATTTTTTTCTCTGTTATATAATAATTCATGTGATTGATTATTAATATCGATGTACACGAAAATTGCACAATGCATTCACTACACCCAAAACTTTCTTTTTAAAGACTTTCTTCCACTCTTCACCAAAATCCAAACTCATCAAATTGTTTATCATAAATTTCACATATTCACGCTCACCTTCCCATACCTCCCCAACTCATTTCTCCACACACCTCTGTATTCAATACCAACAGCTGGTTTCAACCATTAGAGGGTTTAGCTCTCTCCACTACCTCCTTCGCTCTTGTTTGTGTTCTCACATAACTACAGGTTGTATCTAATACAATCTCGAACATTTCGATGCAAATCTTGTAGTTTTATGTCTAGGGTTTTATTTAGTTTATAGCTCTCTGTGTCTGCTTTTGGGGGCGTTTTCCTGGGAAAACGCATCTGGGATTTTATTTTCTTGCGATTTTGCTTTTGCGGGAAAGTTTGCCGCCTCAAATGAAATGGGTTCCGTTTGTTTGCTTAAATGAATGATTTTGTTTTTGCTACGTTGTCATTATATTGAGTTTGGTGAAGGAAATGAAGATGGTGGCATTGCTAACTTTGAGGAGGTTTATTTTAGGTTTGTATTCAGGAAGTTAAAAACAAGAAGAAAGGACATTGCTAGAAATGGTTGTGTTGCGAAAACGCGATAAGTGTGTAAAGCAGGGGAAGAATCAGAATCAGAATGCTGCATTGCCTAAGGTAGAGCATGTGAATCGGAAGATTACGTCTGCTGGTTTGAATATACCGGTGTGGTTAAAAGGAGTTGCATTGGATCTTCAGGTGTCCGAAGCCTCAAAGGATTTTGATGGGAAGTTACGGAATCAGACTCTCCAATTACGGGAAGTTCTGCGCCTCGAAAATGCTGAATGTCAGCAGGTATGCTCCTCTTTAGCAACTTTTAAATCTGTGGTTGAGTGGTAGATTTTGGATATCAATATGGGAATGTTATCAAATTTTATAGATCAATGCATCACTGAAAGACTTTTTGAGGCATGAACAATGGTGTAATGCTTTGACCTAATGTGATTCAATCATCCCATCATTGGATTGAATGTGTGAATCTTGTTTTGCATTTATAGGGGCTTGGCATAAATTCATATATCAGTTGTATCTTTCTTGTTATGTTAATCTAGCTTGTTTTCTTTAGATCTTGGCTTTGGCCTTATAGCCTTTCTACTTCAACTGAATAGCATAGTCCTCAAAGAGGGGTGAAATTGTTTGATAATTAAGTTGTCATTGTTTCTCATCCAACACTATAAAAAAACACAAATGGGTTCTTGATTCTATTTCTAGCACTTCTGGTCGTTCTTATCTGCATCTACATATTTTTATGGTGGAGAGATATATGCATTGTACGTGCTTTCTTCAAGGTTCTTTTTTTATGGTGGAAGAGGAGGGAATAAATTCAGTAGAAAATTACTCACACATTGTGTTTTAGGATAAGGGTGGAACTTGAACCCTTAACCTCTTAGGATCAAAAGAAGTGTTCAACTACTCTTACTAAGGGATAGTATGTTTTCTTCAGGGTTAATTATTAGGTCAAGTGAAAAATAAATCCAAGGATCAATATGGAGATCAAGATGCATATTTTCCACTTTGTGCTTTATGGTAATGTATCCTATGCGAGTGAATAAAGGGAAGTTTTAGAGAATAAAGATCCATTTAGAGAAGAACAAAGATGCAAGTTATAGGCTTTTTTTTGGCTAGATAATATGTTAGTTATTGTTAGGAATAACTTAATAAGTAAAATGGGAAGTAGTTATGTTCACCGACGTGTAGGATGGGATGAAATGAGCTTTTATGTTGGAGATTTTCTGATACGATAATTATTGTTAATTTCATAAACTTCCCATAATCGATGGCCTCTTATAGTTGGTTGCAAGTTCGCTTTCTATTTTTGTTAATAGCTTCCTCTATAGGAAGAAATCTATTTGAAAAGGAAGGTTTTTAAACCAAATTCCGAGAGAAGTTCATCGAACAAATTTCCAGAGGAAAAGTCTCTTCAAAAAAATTCCAAAGGGAAGGTCTTTATACAAAATTCCGAGCGAGGGAAGGTCTTCAAATGGAATTTTGAGTGAAGGAAGGTCTCTGAACGAAATTCCAAGCAAAGGGAGGTCTTGGAATGAATTTCGAGGGAATGGAATTTTGGGCCAGCGAAGGTCTTTGAACGAAATTCTCTTGCTAGGAATTTTGAGCAAGGAAAGGTCGCTAAATGAAATTTTGTGTAAGGGAAGGTCTTAGAATGAAATTCCGAGCAAGGGAAGGTCTTTGAACAAAATTTCGAGCAAGGGAAGGCTGCTTAAGGGAATTTCAAGCAAGGGAGGGTCTCTTAATGAAGTTGTGATGGAAGGTCTCTTAAGGAAATTCCTCATAGGGTCCTTAGGAAGGTTTTCTACAAAAGTCTTTCTGGCCTCCAAGCGGAGGTTTTAAACGAACTTTGGAAACTTGAGAAAGGTTTTGAAAAATGGTTTTGTTTATAATTAGATCGTACCTTAAAGGAGGGCGACAAAATTTATCTTTTAAATTTAATTGAATTGAAGAAAAGGATACAATAAGGGTAGGAAGTATGTTACAAGAAGTTTGTAAAAAATGTGACTTGAGATATGATTTTTTTTTTTTTTTCTTTTTCCTTTTGACCTCTTGACATTAGGTCAGACAACTGTCGGAATCTAACTAGGATAGGACTCTCTCGCGCGGGTCGAAAAGCTGCTCCCAGAAAGCAGGAGAGATTGGCCCACATTATTAGTGGAAATATTGTCACATTTAACGTGGCAAACGCTTGAACTTGCCTCATGCTGCTGGGCAGGTGGATTGGTAGCCACGCCACCAACTCTTTTTGGAGCATTTGAGATATGATTGAATATTGAAAAAATGAATATTTTGTATACCACTTGAGTTACTTGAGATTTAAAACTATTGAATGAAGTTATTAACGAAGCAGTGTGTGAGCCACGAAGATGAGGATGATGCCTTCATTATTATAATAAAATAAATTTGAAATAGTTCAAGGATAATTTTAGTATTTTTTAGATGTGAAAGTAATTCAGAAATCAGTTAATTTTAATTGAATTTTTTTTCAAAGATTTTTTAAAGTATTCTTTTACCGTTGAAGCTCAATAATTTAAACTGTACTTGCTTTTACTTTCCAATTTAGCACTTCTGCACTTTTAAGGCAGTTGTTAAGTAAGATGTGAACCTTTGTCCCTTATACTTCTATTTGCTTCTTGTCAACCTAAATGAACAAACTTTTCTTTCCCTTTTTTATTCAGAGAAAAAGAAAGCTTGAGCAGGATATAAGAGTAAAAAACTCAGCGGCTACAGGATTGGCTTCAGAGAATTCTAATGGGAAAAAGGTCAAGAACTTAAAATTGGATGGTAGACAGTGTCCTTCTGTCTCATGTTTATCCAATATGACTGTCACAACTGAATGTTTTAATCAGCCAACTGCCTGGAATTCTTGCAGTTCCAGTAGTATATTGACATCTGACAGTGGTTCTCAACTGATGAAGCAGCTGTGTAATGATTCCAACGCTTCAGATAATGCAACTAACCAAGGTCCTCTTGACAAGGGTATTTCCTTTGTTGATACTGATGAATTAGTCTGTTGTTTGAATCAATTCAGTTCAGAGAACTTTCAGGATCCGCCTTGGGTGGATTCAAATGATTTGATCAGCAGTTCACATTCGTCTAGTTCAGAAGAGAAAACTCAACAAGCTGACTGGTTATTTGCTACTGAGAGTGAGGGTGAAAATCTTCCAAGACCTGTTATTCCCATTGGGCCCAAATTCCAAGCTGAAGTTCCAGAATGGAAGGGCCCAGTCAACAAAAGAGAACTTTATGGTTGTTCAGAAACTTTAAAATGGTTAGGCACCAAAATTTGGCCTAATGAAAAAAGAAGTAGAAAGAGCGAAATGAAAGTAATTGGGAGTGGGAGATCTGAATCTTGCTCTTGTGTCTCCCCTGGATCTGCAGATTGCATCAAATGCCACTCACATTCGGCAAGGCTTGCTTTGCAATCTGAGCTTGGTCCTGCTTTCTTAAGTTCGAAGTTTGATGAGATGGGAGAAGTAGTTTCAAAAAAATGGACAGTGAAAGATCAATGCATGTTTGAATCTCTTATAAAAAATTTTCCTCTGTCAAGTGGAAAGGATTTTTGGGAGCGTGCCTTGAAGCTTTTCCCGTCCAAGTGTAAAAAGAGCATTTTGAATTATTACTACAATGTATACAATCCTAAACGTATAAGGCAGCAGACAAGATCTTCCCTTGAGCAAGTTGAGAGTGATGAAGATCAAGTTGACTATGACGACAGAAACGACAATGAAGATAGTGCAGCACTAGTACGAAGATACAAAGCTAGCACCTTACTTAAGCGATTCTAGGGATAAACTTGATACTCTTGATAGCCTAGTCAGTGGCCTGAGGTTTGACATTATGTCAAGCTTCTTCTTTGAAGTTGAGCCAAAAAGCTTTTACATTGGCCTTTGTCAATGTGAACAGTCCTTGTTTTTCAATTCCAATTACCTTCAGTAAAGAAGCTGTGCGGACGCCTCATTTTCAAGTTCTGCTCATCTCCAATGCAACTTAGCAAAGCACATAGAGGTTTGTTTACTGTCTTTCTGGTGTCACATTCTTTTTGCTTAACATGACATCTATGTTAGTCCAAGAGGATTTAATTGCATCCTTCAAATGTTTGAATGATTAACTATTAAGGTAATATTTTGGAGGTGTCTGTTCTTGGGCAAAAGACTTATAATAGTATGTTTGAGAGTGCTTTTGGTTTTGTCAAAAAGGTTTAGAAATGGTAAAATCACTTTTGAATCTATGTCATTATGTTGTGACTAGAGATAAACGTAATCTTGCTTTTTTAATTTTTTAGGAATAAAATAACATTTAGGGCATTTAGAGAAACACTTGGTAAATTTCTATTAAAAGTATATTCTAAATCAAAGAAAAACACTTAGGCCTTGTTTGGCTGGGCTTTTAGAAGCCAATTTTTGGCTTTTGGAAGATGTAAGCTCTTTCTTCAAGTGTTTGGATGTCCATATAAAATAGTTTCTTGATTTTAGAAGCTCTTCCATAAGAAGCCAGGTAACCCTAGCTTTTGGAGGAAGAGCTTCTTGAGAAAACATGGGAAGCTGTTTTCAGCTTAATGGAACTTTCATATTATCCATTTTACCCTTATAACAAAGACTAACATATACAAAATACCACCCATTTCCTTTCATATTTCTCTCCCCTGCCCCCACAGATCAATACCCTGCTCCTTTTTTTCAGCCCTCGTCTATCACCATAGCTTTCTTTAGTTTGACTAGAGGAAGCTGGTGGTTTATGTGGATCTGAAGTCTAGATGGTAATCGAAGTCGCTATTACACCAAAAATTGGCATTGAGGCTGTTATTCTCCACAGAATTATCTGTCTTCCTTCTCCTCACAAATTCCCCATCTCTTTCTTCTCTTTGAGACGATCACAACACCAAAGAAATCATCACACAAAAAATTCACAAACAACAATGCACAGAAAAAAGTTTCAACAAAAAAAAAAACAATGCACAGAAAAATGTAAATGAATAAATAAATAATCATCACGCTATCACATTCAATGCAATTATCTAACCTAAATATGAAGTTGACGTAACAAAAATTTTATGAAGGTGGGTTTTTTAATTGAGAAACTCTCTAAGAAATGCTAATTAGGATTTCTCATCTTTTCCAACCAATTAAAAATAGAGATTTGTCTCGCTTTCTCTCATCTTGATTGTAAAATATAAAATAAGAGAGAGAAAGACGTATTTGATGTTGACTGGTCAAAAATTAGATGCGTATTTTGTTTTAAATAATTACATTAGAGAAGAGAATATACATTTTTATAATTTTTTGTCAAAGTAAATCCATATTTAAATATATATATATATTGATGTGTCACAAATAGAAACTCAAAAATACATAATAGTATTGGAGATATGGCAAGCTTATTAGTTAAAAATCATAAATATATCATCCTATAATTAAGTTGGTTGTTACAAATTATCATGTCACATCATTTAGACAAAATTTTTGAGTAAAACACTCCTCGAATCAATCTGTCTCACAGCATTGGAGGAGTCACACTCCACTTGAGATGAACCGTCGGACCTGCAGATATTGTCATTTCCAAAGCTTTCCGGATAGCAAAAATCTCCCCAATTTCTGAAGAAAAAGCTCCTATATCGTGGAACACAGAAAGCAGCCATAACCCTACCAAAATGGTCATGAATTATAGCTCTAACTCCCACATGAGATTTACCAGAAGTCTTAAGCGAAACATCTTCATTACATCTCAGACATAACGAGTTACTCACAACTTTTGTGTTTGATAGATTCTGCAAGGGTTGGTAGAATATTATGACAACATCGCCAAATAAAAACTTTGACTTGGGAATCAAGTTACCTTTTGCATAAAACTTAATTCACTTTGACTTCATTTTTTTTATTAATAAACATGTCACTAATTCATGATTTATGCTTAGAGTCTTTGTAATTTAATTTTTGTCAGCATAGTAAATTTAATAATTCATTAGAAATCAATTAAGTTGTGCTTTCACTCATTAGAATTTCTAATTAATAAACACACCCTTAAATCTTATTTTGTACACCCAAAGAATACCCTTCAAACTCACTTCTAGGATTATATGTTGTAAACTTACTCTTCTTGATCTCTCTTTACCTACAACCCTCCTCTACTTAAAACATTGATTATTATTATTATTATTATTATTTTTCAGTACTAGTACCTTGCCCAGAGTGTTACCAAAACTAGCTGCCAGATGGCTATAAGCACGATTCGGGGATCTACTCCTAAAAACAGGAGGAAGTAACCTACGTCACGTGGGGGAGCAACCCACACTAGGTGGAGGAAAATTCCCACAAAGTGAGACTTAATGGGATTGAACCTAGGGATGGTAATAGATTGGATCAGTTCGGGTTTGGTCGTTATAAAATCCGATCCGAAATTTTTGAGGGATGCCCTAAATCTGACTCATGCCCTAAATAGGTTACTACTTTCCATCCCAAACCTAAACATAATTGGAAGGATTTGTCCTGTACTCGACTCATTGACCTAATTTGGTTTTTAACTAATAATATAATTAATATAAAAAAAAAAAAACTAATATACAAAAAAAAAAAAAAAAAAAAAGATAAATTGGCTATGATATCCATGATCTTTCTAAAAAAATCTAAATTCATGTAAAAACTCTAATAGTTAAAAGTGCGAAATTTGGACATCATATAATAAGTCTCTTTAATATACAGTCGCAGATTTAGGAATTTTTTATGTTATATATAGACTGGATCACTTGATCAGATCGGGTCAAGAAAGCTTGCTCCAAACCTGATCTAGAATTTTTGAGGATTGCTCCAAACCAGACCCATGTCCTAAATGAATCTCTACTTTTCGCTTCAAACCTGCTCTGAATAGACCAAATTTGGACAAGTTTGGATCAAATCAGGTATTTTTATCCTCCCTAATTAAACCCCAAAACCTTGGCTAGGTTGGGGGTTGACCATACCTTTTCCACCAAAGCAAGCTACCATTCCCAACATTGATTAATTTGTTGACATTGGAAAAACTTCCTTAAAATCAACTCAATTTAAGCAAGATGGAGTAATTGAGATTGACTAAAAATAATGTTGGGATTTATATAAAGCATTGTTTGTATTTTTTTATATGTAGGTTAAATGGTTTTGAATTTTACCAAAAATTAAATAAGAACTTAAATCCGAGACCTTGAATGATTTTTTCCCCCACCTCTGAATATAATACAATATAGTTATTTTTTAAATATAAAATTATCTACAAATAAGTAATTTAACATCTATATCCTCGTGGTTAGTTGTTACTAATAGCTATGCATTTTATTAGTTAAGATACACACTAAAAATAAATAATTTAACAATACCATTTTATGTAAAAATTAAGAATATTTTTTTTTCATATTAAGATGTGATAAATAATGATGCCATATTGGTTTTTATTTTGTTTTACAAAGAAATTAAGTTAAAAAAAAAAAAAAAATGAATTCAACAATGGTGCGGAAAGTGACAAAATCCACCCCACACTATAGACATTTTCTTTGAAAATTATTTATCACAAGTGATAGGTTAAAGAAAGAATTTTGTTCCAAATAAAATTAGAATTAAAAGGAAAAGGATAGTCTCGTGGGATAATAATTTTTATAGTACTAACACTTTTATATACATTTTGGGTGTCTTAGATAGTTTATTGGGTGGCAATAGTGTCATCCTATCAGAAAATATGTTTTAATACAAATATATCATATATCCAATACTTAAATCTGAAATTTGACACATACTTGCTATACTTAAAGATATTAAATTAGAGGCAAAATTAACAGAAATTAGATTCTGTAAAAGTATGATTTGTAATTGAAACTTTATTTACTTTTACACTTGTCTCAATGCATCCCTTCTGCACATTGTCTTAATATGTTCCAATATCAGTCTCTGTATATCACATGCAAAAGATTGGATTATAATCCTCAGGTTTTTCTGGTAAAAAATACATTGGTGGAGGCAGGAGCCTGAGTTTGTCTTGGGCATTGGAAACTGCTACATTCATACCATTGACAATGTGATAGCTAGATGGAGATGAAATTTCAGTAACCTATTGTCAATCAGAGCTTCTAATGTAGTTCGCGGGATTTCTGGATTATCCAAAACGACAAATGGTTACACCTACCTAAAATTCATCCCAATTCCTTTCCAGAAGGACATACAAAAAAAAAAGCTGCCTCATCTCTATTGAATATTTGATTAAACAAAGGAAATGGATTGCAGATTAGTCAAAATCTGCTCAAAAGAAAAACATGATCCTGAAATTGGAGGGTGCATGCAAATGTGCCACAAGCAGGTAGTCCCCAGTGTGAGAGCTTTGAGCATACAAAGGTTGACAATTGAAGCTGTTAATTCTATTAAACAAATTATTATTATGATGATGACCCACTTCCCATTGAACCTAATTTGGAGTAAAACTGGACAGGCCATTGGGTTATGAGCCTCTTTTCTTTTCTTTTATTTTTCCTCTTTTTCTCACCTCCTTTTATTTCTTTATATCCTCCCTGAAAGGAGTATGTTGGGGATGTTTTCTAAATGACTTTTTGACTTTAGAGGCAAATTGTTTGTTGATCATGAAGCTTTTTCACACTTAGAGAAAAGAAGAAAGCATAACCTCATACTCATTAACTGAAAATGATGACTCTTGTTATTCCTTTTGGTATTTCTGTAAATTCTCATCTTTAGAAAATATTTTGTCATCTCTTTGTTTTGATTGTGTAACTAATAAGTTTGCAAGAAGATAGCCTCAGAAAGAAATACTCAGGAATGATTTTTTTAGATGATGTTATACATCAAGGAGAATATATGAACCTTTCAAATTCCATATTAATAAATTTCGATTTTGATTTATATCCAGGTTGACATTTATAGTTAGATTACGAAGAATTATAATATTCCAATATTTTATTTTCTTTTTTTTTTTTGATATTGGTACCATTTGAAATGCCGAAAATATCGCTCTAATGTTGGAGGAATTATCAATATTTACATTTTCATATCAACCATTTTTCTGATTTTACAGATCAACCAATTCCATATTTGTAATTAATAGTCAAACATGAACTAGTGCAGAAAATTAGAGAGAAAAATAGTAGAAAATTTTTTCTTAAAACTATTATGTGCTTAGGAGTACTTTAATGTTCTGAAATAGTAGCTATTTACGTTGAAAAAGCAAACTTTGTTTTGTTGTTACTCTCTACTGAAGCAAAGAGTTATGCATTGCAGGTTTGTTTCACACAGACTTCTTAACAGACTCATGCTCGTAAATTCCTGCAAGCAACTGAAGAAACTTGATCTTCCAAAAGCTTAAGTGGACCAAACTGGCTCTTGAGGTTCTACTCAGTTACCAAATGGAGTGAATTAAACGGGAAAATTCCTGAAAATTAGACAAAGTCGACAGCATGGGAGAAGAGCTAGAGAAGCCAGGTCAGTTGGGGTTCCAGGACTTGCAAATCTGAGAGCAGAAGAAAGGCAAATAACGAAGTTCAAAATAAAGACAATTTACTTGCATATTATGATATCTACATAGATTACTTCGGCTTTTGACATTAACATCCATCCATCCCTATCTGCTTATGCAACAAATATGGATCCGAGTCTGCTCAGTGAGCTCCAATAGTGGCAAGTATCTTAAATCAGAGAGGCCCCTAAAAACTATTGAAACTAGGAAATTCAACAAATCAGCACTATTAACAACCATACCATATGGTATGAGATCATCTAAATGAAAATCTCAGAGATTTAACCAATATACAACCCAATCTACAGTTACCTGATAAATACAACTGTTCAGGTTAGGAAGAACGACTGTGTTTACAGGTCACATTGTCGAAAATGTAAGTATCAGCTGTATTGTTCGCCTTTGTACAGACGCATTCAGAGAGGAATCGAAGAACAGGATCAAGAGGCCAGATCCTCAACTATGCTAAGCTAAACATTGTCTGAAAGAACCTTGCAAGTTGCAGGCAGCACTATCACATCAACTAATTCCTCATCAGATCACGATAAAAAGAAGCAAGTTGAATGTTGGGGTAACATAATCCGCACTAGTAATCTATATGTCATAGCCATATCTGGTAAGAAGAGAGAAAATAATACAGCACATGAAGGAAAGATTCAAGATATTGACAAAGAGTACGATACGAGACAAAAGAAACACAGAAAATTCTTGTTATTTGAATAATTGAAGAAGCATGCCACTCAAAGAAAAGGCAACAAATTTAGGGTGCTTTTTATCCAACCAACCATCAAGAATACATAGGCATGTGTGGTTACACAACAAATGCAGCAAAATTAACAACTTGAAACCAAAGAAACACCTTATGGAGCTCTCCAACTTTAATTTAGTACAGTCGCAGTACACTCCTTGCGATGGAATGAGCATGATTCGACCTACTTTTCCCTGATCCACCTCTCCTACTGCTCCTCATCGGCGTCAAGTAGAACCTCAAGAGTCCATTTTCAATGTTGTTAGGCGAATACCGGGCACTCCTATTCCTCTCCAAGACGAACTCATCTCTCTTCTTTCTCCCGTGCCCATTCCCATTTGCCTCAACACCATTCTTCCTCAAACTGCCAAATGACCCACCAAAATTGCTCGAATTCCTCCAACTAACACTGCTGTTGCTCCTCATCACCTTCGGATTAAACCCTCCTTTAACTTCTCCATTCCTTTCTCCTCTCAGCTCCTGCCAAGACTCGGAAAAGGACCTCTCAACCCCATTCACTCTACTACTATACCTATCCTCATCCTCATCTTTGTTAACACTTCTCCTGTGTATAAACCCCCATATATTCCACGCCTTGCTCCATCTCTTTGACTTCTTTGACCCCCCTTTCCTTTCCCCACCATTGCCCACCACAGACGCATTGTCTCTAAAATTCATCTCGAATGTCTCACTACAATCATCCCTCAACGAATTAGAGTTCGAATCCCTCAACTCCTTATCCCCATACACCAACTTGGGCCCATGAAAATAGTCCACCGTAGCCGGAGACACCTTGGCATTGGAAACAGACTTCATCTCATCAATCTCAGCCACCACAGCCGCAGCTGTCTTCCTTATCGAACTAGACCTATCGAGACTCTTCCTTCTCCGCGAAGAAGAATCCGAATAATAGTCCCTCGTCTGAGCAGACCCACCAGGGACCGTCTCGTCCTCATTGATGGGTTCTTCAACGGGGATTTGAGTATCGGACCGTGAAACGTGAACAACAGGAGCATCCTCCACAACAGAGACCATAGTGGGCATTCTTGGAAACGTCCTGCCAATCAAGTAGCCATCCCAGGAAGCTCTAGGCTCATCGAATGAGTACCTCGGATCATCAAAAGAGATCCGACCCGCATCCAGAGAAAACCTCGGATCCGTGTCACAGGACCGCCTCCCGAACCCGTAATCTGCAATCTCCGACTGGGTTTCTCTATACTGCCGTGAAATCGGCTTCTCCACAGGCAATCGAGCAGACCCAGTTCCGTTTCTTTGCTTCTTCAGCTTCTGCTTTTGCCTCCATTTCTGCAACTTCTTGCTGAAAACAGAAGCAGCTGACCAGAAGCTACCAGCCAAGTCTTTGACGGACTGCTTCTTCGTCTGTGAATCAAGATCTATGTGGTCTTTCATCGGCTTCAAGTCCTCTTCTAGAAGCTCCTCGTCTTGTCTCTCTTGTTCCTCTTCGTCTTCTTCGGCTTCTACTTCTTCAACGATTTCACCAACCTTATTGTTGCTGTTGTTGTGGTTGTCTTCGATTATGACAACATTCGAAGATGTACCCACATTGGCTTCTTCTAGAACCTTATTGATGTTGTTGTTTTCGGTGTCGGACTCGGTTTCGGTTTGGTCTTCTTCTTCTTTGGACTCGAAAACAGGGCCTTGGAAGCTGGGCCTGGCGGAGGAGGTTAAGTTGGTGGCTTCGGCGGCAGCGGCGGAGGAGGAGGAAGCGGAGTCTCTGTTCTTGTAAGGGTTTCTCTCGTCGTCTTGGTTGAAGAGAGACCAGAGAGTGTTCCTCACTCGGACGTCGCACGACTTCCTCTGTGGCTCGAACACGCCGCTGAAACCCTCGTTGTTCTTCGACGCCGAAAATGACTTCGTCCGACGGAGCTCGGGGAAAAACGGCGGTCTAGAGGAGGAGGAAGAAGAAGGGCCTCCGGCGCCTCCTCCGCCGCCGGGCTTGAAGATGGACTTAAGTGCAGCGGCGGCGGTGGAGGAAGTTGTGGGGGGCTTGCGAGAAGAAGAAGAAGCAGCAGCAGCGGAGGAAGAGGAGTGGTCTAGAACGGCGAGACGCTCGCAGAGGCATGAGGGGCAGAATCCGGTGAAATGCTCATCTGGGTGGCGGTCACAGGAGGTGGAGGGACGGTGGGGCTGCGGAGGAGGAGGAGGCTGCGGTGGTGCAGGCTCGGCTGGTGGATTCATAACCGGTGAAGTGGTGTTGTGATGCCCACTACTCTCTTCAAGCTCATAGCTCTCTTACAACATCAAACACACTCGGTCTTCTTCTTCTTTGTTTACTAAGTGTTTGTCAAAATGCCAAACTCAGTTTTGAGAAACCAAAACCGAAAAACTGTTGAGTTGCAACGGACAGTGACTGAGTGAGTGAGAGAGTGAGAGATTGAAAGAGAGAGAGAGAGAGAGAGAGAGAGAGAGGGAGGAGAGAAAATGATGAGAGATTGGGGCAAAAATAAAAAGAAAAAGAAAAAGAAAGACAGAGAGAGAGAGAGAGAGAGAAAAAAAAAAAGAAGAAAAGAAAAGAAAAATCTCGGCGTAGAATTTAGAGTGACCCACAAAACCGCACACATACACAACAATGGGTCACTGGGTCTGAGACTGGCCTGGACTGTCTCCTATACAAGGTCTTCTGTTTTTTTAGGGGCACTTGTTTTCTGTATGGGGTTTAATGTTGTAATCAAGATTACCAGCATTTGTTTGCTTTTAAGTGGTAAGTTGATTTGTGAGTTAAGTGGCAATGTAATTTAAACTGCTACTACTACTATTTTTTGTTGCTGTACTTTTGAATGTTGACAAGCTTAGGTGTATTGGTCTACTTTGATGACAGCAATTTAAGTAAAGTTGATTAATTAATGGTGTACTTTAATGGGTACATAAGCCCAACTTTGCAAGCAAAGTGGCTTGGGAGTTATGGGGTTTTATTTATTAGTAAGCAAAATAAGGTGACACGAGGGAGTGCCCAAATGGCCAGACTAGATTTCTTTTGTGGTTTATTCATTTTGTTGATGTAAACTTCGTGAAATTCATAGTTTTGATGCTTTCAATTTTCAAAGATTCCTGTCGAGAAAAAAAGCAAAAGCAAATCACGCCATCACTAGATAGAGAGAGAGAATGGGGGGTCGCTGTTTGGTTTTCTCTCTCTCTCTTTTCTCACATTTCGCTTTCTTTTTCTCCTTTTAATCTTTCTTTTTCTTTTTCCTGTTTTGGGCTTCTTTTTGTTTTTTTGGATTTCTTTTCAGTTTTTATTTATCTTTTTCTTTTTTTCTCACACAAATAAGTTTCAATCTCTAATCTCTCTCCATAGTTTTATCACTTGGATTTATTACCAGTCATGTCTCTCAAGTAGTGTGTACAAGGACAGGTGCACCCCACCCCACCACACCATACCGATACACCACACAACATCACAGCTCATTTTTGTTTTGGAGACCAACTTTGTTTTCTTTTATCAGTATCTAAAAACGGTGTCGTTTAATCCCTTTTATGCATGACAATGGATTTTTGGCTTCGTGTTTCGAGTGTCGACAACCAAAACAACAATGTTGCTTTTAAAATGTGTAACGGAAGAAGACTTGATTGAACTTAGTTGGCTTTGTGTGGTGGTGGCTTTCACTTTAGACTTTGGCCTGCCTTGGCCTGCCTTTTTATTTATGGTAAAAGGAGCACATTAATAATGTGTGTGCCTACAAAGACTTGACCACACAAATCTGGATTCAATCTCAAACTTGATAAAATGCCTATACCTTTAGCCTCCCCTATTCATTTCTTCTTCTAGGAAACTTGCTTTCACAGAACACAAAACACCCATTTCATTTTATTTTTCGTTTGCAATTTTCTTTTTTCCTAAGGAATTCTCTTCTCGAGATTGTAACCGATCATTTTATGCATTAATGTATTAGAGATATGGCAAATTACTCTCTTTATTTTTACCTCTATCATGATGGTCATCAAATGTGTGCCGATAAGATAAGTAAATTTTGATACTTGATAAGAGGAAATATAGTCGTTCAAATTAGAAAACGAATCAAATTTTATTTCAAGCAGTAGAGTAAAAATAGTTTGAAATTGATGTTCATATTTTTCATCTTCTCAAATCCCCATGAGTAGCCATCTCAAGTGAGACTAAAAAGACTTTTCAAATCCCACATTCATGTCCTTTCCAGATTAAAAAAGTGTAAAATATTTTGTGTTCAAGTTTCCACTACTCATAAAATGATTCAATTAGATATTGGTGAAGAGTTCAGATTTTTTTCTTTTTTTAATAGTAAACTCATTTCATATTATTAGTTCAATGGCATTTGTGTTTAAGAATACTAAGATAAATTACTTTTTCTAATGTAACACAACATGTTACTTAAAAACTCATTTTCATTAAAAATAAAATCATGTTAAACCATTCAGATAATTCTTCATTATCTCACATTCCATTGTATGATTTATTACTATATATCAAAATTCATAAATAATATTGCTCTTAATTAGTTAGACAAGTTAAAAAAGTGATCGCATATACATTCCAAAGATGCATTGACATTGAAGATTCTAATTTTTCTTGGTTGGCTATGCACATCAAACTTTAAAGTTAACATGTTAATAAAACATACAAAATAATAACTTTTTATCTTTTTTTAAAATATATATATATATATATATTGAATCTTACCAAAGAAAAAAAAAAGATGGGGTAAAAGAGTAAAGAAAAGAAACGATAACGCGGTCCTAACTTCTAAGCAAGCTTTACTAGTTTTGGGCTATTGTGCTAAAATTTTGGAAAAGCTAATAGAAACACAAATTCATCAAAATAGTAGTGCATATGCTCGTATAGTCTTTCAAAATCCTTCAATTTATTGAAAAGAATAATTTTATTTTGTAATAAAGTTTTGTTAACAATGAAATTCCAAATATTAACATAGCAAAACTCATTCAAAATTTTGAAATCGAGTGTGTTTGTGTATCACATTAATCAAATTCAACATATTATATTTTGCTAAAAGAAAAATCTGTATATATATATATACACACACACACAATACAGCTCATTTCACAATCACTATGTCTATAATGATTTTTATAAGTTTATAATATTAAAATCATATATCTAATTAAAATATAATTATCAAATTTAAATAATTTTTAATATATAATTATACGGTTGTCGAGATCAACTAAAATTAAATATTGATAGCATGAGCAAATTGAACTTAAATCTCATTACAAATACGAAAGTAGATGTATGTAATTACCACACACCACCCTTTACTAAGAAATGATGCAATACTCTCTTCACCTTAAGAAGTCAAGGGTTTTAGTAACTATAGTTATATTAAAACACAAAGTGTGTGAATATTCTCCTTTTAGTAAAAATTATTATCTATTCGGTTATAAAAGTAATCATCCAAATTATCTTATCAGTAATACATATTAATAGATTCTGATAGTCCTTTTAACATTGGTAAAGTGTTAATGTTAAAAATAATAATAATAATAATAATAATTACTTACCAAAGTCATTTGAGAGTTCCAAATTGGAATTTTAATAAAATGGGAACATCCATGAATGAAACTTTTAATTCAGTTGTGCACCCACATAAGTGAGAAAGTCAAAAAAAGAAGAGATGGTGGACAAGATTATACTACAATTTAAGGTACCACCGTCTTTGGTATTTTCTTAAGAAATTTCAAGAGAATCTCTGGATGAGGAAAAAAGAGAGAGAGAGAGAGAGGTGGTGGCTATATATGCTATATAGGTGGCTTTTATGGAGTTTGGCAGCGGCTTCAAATTTCGTACAAAAATAATTGGAAACATGAGTGCTCTGCGCACGTGTCCACGTACGGACTACGTTTGTATATGTACATGCAATTTGTACAGTGCATTTTTTCACATTATCAATCATGATGCCCTTGTATGTATATGTATATGTATATGTATCCGCGTCGTGTTGTAAGTACATCGTATACTATATAATACATACATGATATACATCGAGCGAACTCACGACACGTCAGTCGCGTCTTGTCTCTCCACCTGTCCCACCACTGCTTTTTCTCGTGCCCCGCACGTGTGGAAATGCCACTTCCACACGATCTAACTAATTTGTTTCTACATCTGAATTCTATTCTATATTAATTCTATGCTGATTTGAAGCGGAGTTGTTGATTAAAGAAAATGGGAGGATCTGGATTCTGGGGTTTTTAAGTTGTAAAAGGCTCTGTCACTCTGTGGTTTAATTGGATTCCTAATTAGTTAATTAATGGGTGTGGGGTTGTTTTTAATTAAAAAGCTTTCTAAGTGAGTACCGCATGTAAGTATTTTTTGTTAGATTATGATGAATCTGAATCATGGATACAGTTAAGATACTGTTATGAATTTAATAGAGTTGTATGATTGTTCTGATACTGGGTCTGGTAGCATTGATCTAGTAGCCGACTTGATATTTGTTTATTTATTTATTTGTCAAGCCACTAACTTTGAAAGAATATTGATGATGGAATAAGTGATGTATCAATGTCACTGTGTAATGACTTAAAAACATTATGATGATGCACTTGTCTCAGTACTGTGCATTCACTTTTGCCCAAGATTGTACCTCCATCCTTTCATATTTATGACCTAGAATTCAAATTTTATCATGGGAGTTATTTAATATGAATGGATAGATTTTTTTCCTATACTAAATAATTAGATATTTGAGTCATATATATATATCTAATATTTAATCTCCATAGATTAGATTACGGTGAATCCAAAATACTCTTGTATTTCTCACTCTTGATACATATCTATATAGTCAAATGATTGTTATTCATTTGATATATAAAGTATCAACTATTTTTATATTATGTGAATATAAATCTGAATTGTATGTTTAATACATAATCTCATATATTACGATAAGATCTAAAAGATAACGTACTTACATTAATAGTCTTAAATCATATATTTTTATCATAAAATTGTTATATGTTTGATTTAATAAGTTCCGTATTTTTTTCATTTTATTAAATTATTAAAAATTTATAAGTAAATCATTGTATTTGTACATCACTTTTTAGTAAAGATAATTATGCACATTGTTATTCACCAAGATAACGAGAATTCGATTCTTACTAAGCCTATTTTTCAATATTGTGTGAGTAATTTTCTTCACCTATTAATTGTGAAGTAAATATCTAAGCAGTGTAAATAGCGATTAAAAGTAGAGATAATCCAAGAATAAGATTCTGACGCCAGGGTTAATATACCAGTGAGATTATGGCTCAAAACACTGTGATTGTATTCTAGTATCCTTCTTATAAAGGCAAGGAATATTGAAGAATTGATTGATGGGCAATAGCATGCACGGGTGGGTGGGAAGGATATCTATGTATATACATGAGGATGGACATGAAAGCAGACACCGCCACTTAAAGTCACGAGAGAAACACGGCGGCTTATAAGAGCAGTAGAGCCAATCTAATTAAGCTAATTCCATCTGTCTATCAGATGTGTGGGGGTGGTGGGTCCACCGCCACCACCACCACCACCACCACCTTCTGCTTTCGGTTGCACATCACGGGGTCCCCATAGATGCCCCCATATGTCACATGGGTTATCATTCACCTACATCAGTATATATCATTATCAAAGAAAAGAGATATATGGATAGTGAGAGATAGGGAAAAAAAAAATAAAACTTATCTTGGTGCACATATTTATTACAAAATTCACTTATAAAATTTGATACTAATTATGATCATTCAAATAGAAATTTTGAAAAGGTAACCACTTTTCTATTATAATCGCGGAAAAAATCTTTCAATCAAACGGATATATTACGTAATTATTGTACTTAAATAATGTAGTGGACCCATTTTTGTGGTCACTTTTTTTCGCATTCTTTTTTGTTGTTGATGTGCAGTTGGGCGTGTTGGTGGGGAAAATTGAGGCCGATGCGTGCAGGTGAGAGTGAGTGTGTATATATGTGCATGGAATGAGTCAGGAAAACCATCTCTTGTCCTCTACCTTTACCTTTTATAAATACTTTATATCTAAAAGATTTTATTTAAGCTGGATGGAAAGAAAATAAAGAAGAAAATAAAGAGTTCAAAACTTTGTCTTGCGTTCTCTCTCTCTAGCTAGGGTTTGTCTTTCTAGGATTTTGTTTGGTGGGTTGGTCATATAATTCTTCTATCCAAAGTGGATATTTATTTATATATACACATATATAGATAGATATATGTGGTTTAAGTGGGATAGGGAGACTGATTGAAAAAGATTTGGGACAAAAATTCTACCTCTGTTGGGAGTGGCCCCCTTCCTATGATGCCATCAACCAATAATATATGAAATCCCATATCTTTGTTCCCACTATCAAACATTGCAGCTATTGTTTTCAAATAGCTTTATTCATGCTCTACAAATTTTGTGTTTTGTTGTTTTTTCATGCTTCAAACTTAATACTGTGATAGTCCAACCTAGTCCCCACCACCAAACTCATATATGTAGTAGCATAATATTATTAGTCTATTTTGACAATAACGCCTCCCATCCAATGTCTCTCTCCAATCAATCATTTTTTTTTTAGTATTTTTGTAGTTCTTGGTTTTGTAATGTGATCTTCCTTTTGTTTTTTTTATTATTGTCAATAGATTATCTGGCTAGTTACAGGAATACATGTAGCATGAAAAGCTGAGATAAACAGCATTTGCGAGAAAAAGTAAATAAAACAAATCAATATGTTGAAAATAAATATATATGCACAAGACAAAGTATCCATTTGGAAGCATAGTATTAGCAACTGCATGGTATTTGCCAGAATAAAATTATGATAAAATAAAGAAACAATATTAAAATATTTCGGTTCCACCATCTCCAAATATGGTTTTATGATAGACAACGTTTATTTAGTCAAATTCAAGTCATCATACTACAGATGATATCTCAAAAAATTATATGTTTTCGGACCAAAATACCACCAAAGTAGGATAAACATGTGGAATAAAGCTTAAATATTATGAAAATCTAATGGGACCCTATAAGGTTAATGGTTGGAATATGGAAATACACAGTAACACATGTTACAACCAATCAAGACCATTTCAGAGATACTCCAGCGATTGCTAGTCAATCACACACAATACAAGAAACTATCATGTATGAAGATGGAGGGCTCGTGGGCGTTAGATTCTGACTAAAGCTATAGAGAAGTGTTCACATCTGATCTGTAAAAATAAAAAAACACCAACCCAGTTTCTGCTGCAATGTTTTCTCTAGTGATGACATGGAAAGGAAAGCTGATAACAACTATTCAAGCATGCAAAGAAAGATTAGGAAGACAACACTTTTGGATGTGAGGGAGCCATTTTTTAAGTTTGTTATGTGTTCTTTTGTGAAGAACTGAAGATTCTGTAGTCAGACTAGTAGTTTTGTCTCTCTGAAGCTTTATTGCAGTGAGAATGAGCTTTCCTTTCTTTTAATCTTTTGTCATTTTCTCAATGAAAACAACCAGAGAAAATTTACTATTTCAATTTTTATATATATATAAAACCACCTAGGTCTAGCGAAACATGGCATAGTGAACCTAATTAATACAAAGATAACGCATATGATAATGATAATATTTAATATGCCTCATATAGTGATATTGATAGAAAGATGCTACAAATTATTGTGATCTATATGATGATGTTATTTATATAAGGTGATATATATATGTGTGTGATCTGCTTTTAACTTCATTAACTCATGATCTTCAATCCAACAACTATAATGTTAATGTGATCTTACTTTTACCATCACAACAGCTAGATTGAGGGCCTAATTGTGGAATATGGTGACAGCTTTTGGGGCTGTAAAGCTCAACTTTCCTGCTAAATCATGAAGATTGAAGAGATTGTTAAATTAGTGTACAACAGTTAAACAGGGTTCTTGGGTAATCAAATAATGCTAGCATAAACATGCGGGCACATAGATTCCACAAATTTCGCGGAGGCCATTATATCGAATAATGGTGTCTAATTATACACAGAGAGATCATTATTGTCTATAATTGCACAAACCATTTTTTGAGGGGATAAAGTTTATTCTCTCTTTGATATATGGTTTCTGTTTAGAACACAACTCATGGTTTTTCTCTCTCATTTTCTAGGAGAATAATCTAAAAAGAGAGAGCTCTTCTGTATGCACATACATGCCTAACTGTGACCAAAAGTGAAAAAGCAAAGGCAGCCCCTCTCATCATTACAGGCAAATAAAAATACATGAACCCAAAAGACATCTAATTGAGTCCTTTGTCCCCACACACACACATACAGCACATACAAATCAGAGGCTTTTGATTTTCCCAATTGAAAAAACAATGTATAAAATGATAACCCACTTTAAACAAAAGCCTCCAATTTGGACCCAACATGGTCTATGCACAACTTTCATTTCACATTTTGCCCCCATTATGGCCAGGTATATGTTGATTGAAATGTATATAACTCACTCATCAGAGGATTCAAAAATAATAGATCTAAGCACATGTGTGTGTGTGACATAGCAGAATTGTTCCAGCTCAAATTCACTAACAATTAGATGCCATTTTTTGTCAAACATTTTTAGACATAAATATCTCTCTTCTGCATGATGGCGGTTGCATTCTCATTCTTTCTCTATGTGGGCTCTCTCCCAAGTTTATGGCACCCAAAACTCATTTTGGGCTTGTTCATGGAGCCTAAACTGGTAATAATTAGGCTGACTTTGGTAATTAGTTCACAGATAAGGTATAGGTCTATCATAAGACAATTCAACCACTAAAAACCACACTATGGTCAGTCACTCATGCTCATGCATGCCTATCATAGCTTCAAAAGAAACCAAGTAATTTTATATACATTTCGAGTGAAGGAATCCCAAGGCAGAATTTAGAGTTTGGCATGTTACTAAAGCAAGACAAAGGCATAGAAGAATACAAGAGGATAATTTCTAGGCATACCTTCTTAGGGATTTACATATTATTATTATTCCAAACATATCTATCCATCTTTGGTGTGGGTTGTTACTTTTTATTTTTAAGTAAGTGCTATGAGGAGAGCAGGGAGCTGTAGCTCACATTACTCACTGACATGTCTTGAAAATATACAATCAAATAATCAAAAAAAAAAAAAAGGAGCTCACCCCGTATAATTCAATATTAAAATTTGCATGAAAATCATCATCATCAAGTGAAGATTGGGTTTTCAAAGGTGTAAGTTGGATTGAAAAAGAAAAAGATGGTCTTTGCTTCTTTTTCGGCCCTTTTTTTTTATTTTTTAAATGTTAAAGTGGTTGAAAGAAAGAGAGACCCAAGAATTGTGTTTGGAAAGGAGAGATTGTGTGTCCACAAGAAAGATCCCAAAATTTTTTCTTGCCCTTTCTTTCTGGGTTATTTATGTTTCCGTTATTATTATTATTTTTTTTTCTTTTCAAGCACATGGAGCCCAACCTTGTGGTTGTTGATTTCAGTGCATAGATGGCACTGATTGTTGTTCACATACATAAATGAGCGACTCTGAGAGGGCTATTTATACGGCCTATGCAGCTAAGATGTCTGTTACTGATGCTTTTAAGCCCGTTTATTATTTTCATTACAGGCTTTTATTGCTGAGGTCGGTCCAAGAAGTGTTACTGCAGTAGCAGCAGACACTATTAATTTCGGAAGTTTTTCTCTTCAAACTTGACACAAATTTGCCTAATGTACCACAAGTGACCAGGCCTTTTCCTCAAGCAAGGACATTAATGCCAGCATGCCAAGCTCTTTATTATCCGCTTGCGTTTACATTCTTGTGCTTTTGTAATTTATTATAAAGTTACTATTCGAAGAGAGTTGGGACAAGTGATGAGTTTGATATCCACTAACTTCTGATTCTCCTCCATTGTGTTAAAAGTAAATATATCTTCAAGTGGAAGTCAAAATTTTAAATTGACACAACTTGCACATTAACTTATCGCTTTATTGATTAGACATTCCAGTCTGACCTTATTCGCAAAAATGTAACTATAAATTTTTTTTTTTTTCTTTTAATTGTGACATTTAATAGTAGATCCCTAAAATGGCTTCCTCTTGTGGGCTTGGACCTTTTGAAATGGCTCACAAGCCCAAACATATGAAACAGGCACATTACAGGGTAAAAATGCGCGTCTTCCTCTTCCGTTTCATAACTCCGCCGCACGCGCCACCGCCGTCTTCCACTTCTCTTCTTCCTATGTTAGTAATCAAACCTTCCTTCGAATAAAACCCAAATCATTTTCTTCCAAAATTGAGCTATACAATCTCTCACCTTTCGTTTGTACTTGACTTTTTTATCACAAATATTTCTTCAGTTCTCCGAGCTACTTCAGCAACCCGTTTGTTTGTTTCTTTTAAGGTAAGTCTTAATTTCTAATTAAGTATTGTCTCTCTGCGTTACACATACAATTATTTCACATGTTGATTTGTAACAAGAGAGGTAAGACTTGCAACTCGCAAGATATTATACCTTTGCTGTACTTGAAAGCCTGTAAAATCTGATAACGATACTGTCCAGGTAAGTTAGTGCAATCCTCTTCACCGGAGCTTGTGCTTCTTCGCTTTCGATTTCACATCAATATGGTCCAGATTTGCCAAAAATCATTCGAACATATTGGAATTCCAAAGAGGACGCATTTTAGAACATACCAAAAACGTTGCAGGGATGATTATTTATAAATTTTACAAGCAGGTTTTCATGATACACTTTACAATTGTTGGTGCAAAACAAGTTAAACAGTGCTGAGATTGTTCTTCAGTATCTCAACAACCTTTTCGGACAAACTCTGAGCTAGTGTTCCTAATAGAGGTTCGAATTTCGAAACTTCCGTTCGACGTTTCCCTGATAAATCGTTGCTTTTATTTTGCACAACTTTGGCTAGACCATTTAATTTCTCTGCAATTGATGGAAGCAACTGAGCTGCTTCGTCACATAGCTGAGCTCCAGGACCACTTGTGAACTTTTCCCCCGAAGCCACAGTATTTAATTTTGAAAATAGCTGGAGTACATTCTCAGCTGCAGCATCCAAATTCAATAACGATTCCTTGCATTCTGATATCCTTTCCAACAGTTCATTCCTTTTAGGAATGCATTTTGTCTGCTCCGTTGCTTCTAACGATTCCACATTTGGGCAGAGAAAGTTTTCAGTTAAGTCCTTCGGGACCTGCCAAGGAGCAATTTACTCAATAAATCTCTACTGCTGTGTATTCACTTTTCCAGGAATGTTCCTTCAGTATATATGCAATTCAAGAAGATTGGTCTATGCTGAGTTTGTGCATGTGTGTGTGTGTGTGTGTCTGTAGATAGATAGATAGATAGACAAAGCTGTTTAGAATAATCTATCACTTGGATGCTTGGATTCTCCAACCCAACATGGGTTGTAGATTTTTCCTCATAGTTCATAGTTTCACCACCTACATTTCGGACAGGTGTGTCGAAAAGTCTTTTGCAGCCCTCATAGTCCCGTCTTATAACATACTGCGAAGAGAATCTTCTTCTTGCTGTTGACTTCCTCTTCTCGACCTGAAAGCACGAAATGGATGCTAAATTACTTGGCATCATGATTGACAAAAAGCCACAAAGTTCTATGTACCATCACATACAGGAGTACCAACATTATGCGTCGCTGATAAACTGCCAAAATGCTGCTTGAACATATCACTATATTCAGATTTTGTGTGGCATGCATTAACATCTATATTTTCCTGCATGTCGGTCTTACTGGAATGAGATTTTGCTTCCACATCAGCATCCACCCCATTGCATGCACTTGGATTTTGGATGTCATGGTGATCATTACTATTGCCAAGAAAATAAGTATTATTGGATCTGCTTGTAGTAACACCATCCCCGCAGCGACCAGGCTGGCATGAGCTCTCACCTTCAACTGCAAGAAATATATCTCAGTAAACGAAAAAGAGAAAATGGTGGACCAATTTTGGACTGTTTCAATTGATGTCGACTTGTTTTCACTAAAGTTTCCATAGCTAGTTGTTTGTTATTTTATACAGATATCTTGTCCCTTGAGGACCTAGCTAGGAAAAGCAAGGCGCCTGAGTAATAGCCAAACGTGCTTTATGAACTAAAATTTGCATAACATGTAATACTTCACTGTAATCAGCATTGTTTAGAGTCTGTATTGTCATCCTCGACTTAGCAAAATCATCGCTATCATACAAAATTATTAATCATAACAATCTTTGTTTTTAATATATACTGTCATTTCTATCACCTGCTACCAATACTGCATAATCAACTCAACAGCAATCTGAAGGAGGAAAGTTTGGTCTTACACAATTTTGGAGATGACAATTGCAACGTCACAACCTTTGAGTGCTGAACCTCCGGGGAGCTCAATAAATCCAAACACACGTTATAAACAGTAACCCAACGATTGTCCAGGGAAAAACTGCTGAAGTGAATGTGACAAACCATGAGCATGAAAAGTGATAATATAGCACTTACCAAAACAAAGAGGAAGACATTGAAAAATCTATTGAATGCTAACCTAACAGTTTTTTGTGGCAATGCGGAACTTTGGCTCTTATTAGGATCCGATCTTCTGGACAAGCTACTTAGGCATGAAGTGCGGTCTCCTACATTGTGACTAGGAGTTTGAACTTCAGAGCATGCAGAAGCACAACCTTCACGATCGCTAGGAGTTTGAACTTCAGAGCACGCAGAAGCGCAACCTTCACGATCACTAACTAATGGTGAAAAAATTTTCGGTTCTACCCACTGCTGTTTTTGGCGACAGTGAGAAACATCAAGCAGCAGTAAGAGACTCAAAATGAGAGAAATTTGGAATATTTAAAACATTCCTAATATTCAGATAGGAGAGATGGCAATGAACTTCATTCCAGAATACATGGAAAACATTTTTTCTTTCACTGGGCATAAGGATTCGATTAACCACTATAATATATCAGAATATGAAGGTCGGATAGTTTTTTATACTAAAGTAATCAACAGCATTTGACAGGTCATGATCCCAGAAAAACTATAAGTGACCAAGCCCAAGTAGTGAAGGTGTTGTCGACTACTGCTTAGGCTATTCCAGATTAGGCAGGCTTCAATATGTTTTTTAATCAATACAGGTGTCCTTTGTAGAGAGCATTGCTAAATTCAAAGTTAATCATGCAATAAGAATTTTAACCCAGACTTGAACCAGTTTATATAGAATGTCACAAGCAGAAAAGGCAGGAAAGGGAGGGAGGGAGAAGGGGTTAATTTTATGTGTAGAAATGTGAGATTTATGTTTCTTGTTGTGTTCAGTAGTCAAAATGCAAATTCAGACGTTAAGTTTACAACCCAAAATACCTGGGATGAAGTGAACTCAATGGGAGCAGCAGAACTTGTTACTTTGGCTTGTGCCCACTTTGGAAGTCTTGAAATGCTAAATCTAAATGCTGGGGTCTGTTGGAGTTTCCCATTTTGGTAGTGCAGAGCTTTTCCGACTTGGAACGAATTTTCCAACAGTGACAAATCAGTGTGATCCCATCTGCATTTTTGGTCATCCCCTTCACAAAACATTATTTGACTTAAACCAACAGGATGTGCCAAGTTTCTTGGAGACAGTGCACTGGTATTTTCCTTCACTTTCTGCAGCATCCTAGAAGCCAAACGAGCAGGCAATTTCCACACAAATATACAACCATCGCCACCTACCTGATTAAAACAATAAAGTTAGGAGCATGAATATGAGATGTAAATAAAATGTTAATAGAATCAGTGACATTAACATTGTGTTATCACGAAGTAGTCTAAAAAACATTTCATTAACATGATATGCTATCAACAATGATAATTAATCATGACATGGAACTCACAGAAACTATGTGCTTGCAATCTGGTAGAAAAATGACACCAGTCACAACTTCACCATGTCCCATGGCTTGTGCGATTATCTGCCCGCTGATGAAGTCATACAAGCAGATAGACTTGCTGGAGTAGGAGCAAACCAAGTAAGTTCCACTCGGATCCATAGTGACCTGTTAAAAACAGCAGATGTCAGCATAAAATCAGGATAAGGTTGCTACTCTTTGCTGATTGTTAATGCAACTCACCTTTATTGGGTCACCATAGTCTTTATCTTGCTTGAAGGATCGAATAAGCTTTCCAGCAGCAATGTCAAATGAGTTTATCTTCTTATCCTGCAAGTAAATAAGCGAACGTATACTAAATAACCAAATTTTGTATACCCACATTCCGATAACACGCAGGAATCTGCTGAGTACACCATAAAAACAGCTAAAATTTGATTGTGTACACGGCACAATGCAGAGAACCAGTTGACCTGGATGCACTAGACGTTGATTTGTGGAAGCCATTCCAGACCACCATTGTAATAGTCTAGTTACTCCCAGATAACTATTAAATTGCTATTTACCTGCCCAACTGTAACAACAACCTCCATTGTTGGATCTACAACCATGTCATACACAGTTCCAAGAGATGCCACTTGATGATGACGACGAGAAATCTTATAAGCATTATCTGTTACAGAAAAATCACGAAATACCAGGGACCTGTGCAAAAGAACTAATAATGTCATGCAACACAGGCATTAACATTTAACCGATTAAAGGATCAACCAAAATCAAACTGCATCATAATTATCCTTCATTGTCAATCAAATACGAGAATGCCTCAACAAAATAGAGGCATGCAAATGCCATGAAAACAATATAAATTTTTTGAATGCAATCTTATAAAATTGTATATTAATTTCATTTTCATGTCGTTCTCCATGCACCCACAGAATTCACGGTTTAGTAAGCTCTTAAAGCAATGAGAACTAAATATAGCAGCATACCTATCAGCACTACAACTCAGAATCTTACAGCTGTTGCAAGTAAATTTCACAGAAGTCACAGCAGCTGAATGGTCATCAATACTTTCAACAAGGTCAAATTTCCTGATATGGAAGGAAGCCTATCAGCATACACAACAAATTAGCTAAGAAGAATAAAAACAAATAAGCACAGAAGTGAGACCTTTTGACATCATAAACATGGATTGTTCGATCTTTTCCCCCAGAAGCAAGAAAGTACCGGCTGTCCATTACTTTTTCAGAATTAAAACCTTTGCTAGGCAAGCTGAAATTCAACGAGAGGATCTCTGCATCATGTGCATCCTGCATGATAGGGAATACGTTCATAATTAGACAAACATGGTTCCGACACCAGCCATATGAGATTCTATTTTTGTGCAATATAAGTAATGTTTAAGTAATTATGGATACTGAGGTTGACCTTAAAACATGTGTAATCAGAAGATTGTAGGTCATAGATATGAAGGTTCCCCTCACAGTCGCCAGCAGCAATGTACTTTCCATCTGCACTAACTGCCATTGACCGAAACCCTTGAGTGTTAAAACCTGTCTCTACAGTGTCACGTTCAAAAATCCCAGCACTCACTGCAGTAAAAGGAGGAAGAGAGAATCAACAATATAGAAATGAAAGTTTGGGTAACTCCGAAAAATGACTAATAAAATATACATTTCAGTATCCAGGTCTCAGAAAATGGCTTTACCTAAATGAGCAGTGCCCACTTCATTATAACCAGGTTCCATAGCATCCTTTGACAAGTCCGGTTGCAAGGCAAGATCCCATAATCGAATGGTGCCATCAGCAGAGCATGTTGAGAAAGAAACTCCTCCAGAACAACCCCTAGCAACACATGCAAAAGATGGATCGTGCATGTTTTCGCAACAGAGATTCTTAACATCCCATATGCATGCAGAATGTGAAGATAGCACACAACACCTGGTAGCCTGGAAAATTCAAAATGTTGTGTTGCATGTAACTGTGATCTACACATTATCAGCGAAAACAATTGGACAATAGAGATTGAGCAGCAATTTCTAAAACCATATGAAAACAAGATATATATACATATATGTAATCCACTTTGTCTGAAAATGTAAAGTGGAACAAAATATTAAATCTTAAATGGGGCAATTACCTCATTTACATTATGAATGTCCCATATATAGAGACTATGATCTCCATAAACAACCACTGCAAAGGAAGAAACATTGACAATCTTAAAGTTCAAATAATGGCACAATCCCATAATCAAGAGAAGTTATATGCTCACCAAGCTTTTCTGAGGTTGAGAACTGACAAGCAATTGCATCAGGAAGAGTCGGAGCAACATGAATATCCAACCCAGTAGCTTTAGTAAGGCAAATGGTATCACTTTCCCCATTGAAAGTTGTGGCCTTTGAATAATGCAGTGTTTCAGCATATTCAAGAGTCTCAAGGGTAACAAGCTTTACAGCTCCATTACTGCAAGCACAAGCAATAAACTTGTCGGATGCAGATAGTGCAAAACCTTTTTCAACCTGAAAGTGAATTTATGATTATAGAAAAACAATCAGAAAAAAAAGCCAAAATCACTAAGGAGAACATTCAATGCAGATAAGAGATTTTGATAATTTGATTAAACATCTCCCGATGATTCTCCCCCTGCTTGTTATTTAGCCTCATTGAGGATGCAACTTCACAGCTTGTGCTATCCATATCAAATATACAAGTTACCATGATAAAAGTTGATGCCAAGTTAGCAACAAACTATACATGCAATGAGAAAAATTAAATTTACCACAGGTAAACTATTAGAAACCTTGCTACACCAGCCAAACCTTCAGTATGACTTTTGGATTAAAACCTGGGAAAATTACCAGGATTTTCACTATTATGAATAAAGAGCCATAGCTCGACCAAAGGCCTCTTCAATCCATCTACACTAGCTGCATATTTCAGATATTGACCCTTTACAATAATAGAACTTTGGTAACAGCAAGTTGGCTCTCTGAAATCTATGATGAATGATATACAAGAGAGATAAATATACCTCCAAATCCACTGACTTCGTCGCTGACAGCCCAGAATTTACAATACATAAGACACCTGTAATCATGAGAAGCAGAATGGAACTCATTATTCATACTTCAAAAACTTTTATGCAATGAAAATCTGTGATGGTTCACAAACGAAAACTGTAACCTGCATCAGTCAGTGCATATATAGAGAAATGTTCGCCTGAGTGTTGATGATCTACAACACTATCATCAGTACAGTTGGCAGACACAACAGACACAAATGAACTTCCTTTCTGAAGACCGAGATTAACAGGCTTTGCATGCAATGTCAGTGATTCTGCCCTTTTGTTTAAACGAGTCCTTGGAGACGATCCAATTGTCCAAAACTTCAAGTGCTTCTTTCCAGCAGTAACAACGAATTTTGCATCTGATGAGAAACTCACAGACGTAAAGGCAGAACAAGTTGAACTTGCTTTAATCTTTGTAACCAACATCGCACTCCGCCAGTTCCAGATGTAAATGTATCCTCCAACAGACACCAGATGTTCCCCTTAAACCAACAGATCAATAATAAAAATGAACGAGTAATTCACAAAAATGAATAAATGAACAAATAAGACAGCTCTTCAAATTGAATGCGCACAAGTTACCATCAGGTGAGAAAGCGATGCACTCAACACCATACAGATGACCTTTCAGTTCAGATACCAATACCAAATTCACACTGTCCCATACTAACACTGCCGGTTGAGGCCCTGACTGCAAAAGCATATTAGATGCATATAGCCACTAAAAAAACCATATATAACTCATACTTTTATCCCAACTATTAACAAAATACAAAAAAATGAAATTAGAAAATTTTAAGCTAAACAGACTAGCTCTATCAATCATCAGGACTAGTTTTCACACAAATGAGACAACATAATTCCCTAATGCAGGTCCCCACTTCATACAATTTGAGCTCTTCTAATTTTTTCAATATTCCCACCCAGTGGTTACATACAAATTTTTCCACTAAACTCTAAAGCAAACCTGTGATAACCAAATATCATAATAAGATACAAACAGAATATCACATCTTAGCACAGGTGGTAGAAAACCTCCCCAGTCAGCAAAGTAGTGATACTAGTGAAGGTTCATTTCCCACCAAATGCATTTTACAAGTTTGTATGAGTAGCTTTCTTCCATTCTTGTAAGAGTAATTATCTTCTCATTACATGGGTAATATTCATACAAGTAGTTGATTTCGACAGGTTTTGATAGATATTTAATCTGTTTGGGGTCAACTTTCAAGAAACAAACCCCTTAATATCAATATAATTATGATCTATTAACATCTATAAAATCCAATTGAAATTGAATAATTTACGAAACAGAAGGCTGTCAAAACAACAAAAACTAAATCGATTAAATAGAGGCATTCTAAGTTCTAACCACATAAATTGGCTCATATACAATGAGACAAATATGATAATCCACCGAATGAAGCGAAAGGATGATGTTTTACCTCTCCAGCAGCGACAAACCGGCCATCTGGCGACATAGCAACACAGCTGAGAGGCTTTGGCGTCCGGTGAGACGCCATGAGATGAGATTGAGTAGTTGAATCCACATGGTAAATCACCACAACACAACCGGCCATGTAAGCACACTTGGAAGTCGAAGAATTTGAAGCCAATCCATTGCAGTTTTTGGCAGTCAATCCAATAATCTCTTCCAAAATCAGCTGCTAATTGTTTTTTTTTTTTTTATTAAAATATGAGCGCAGAAACAATGATTATTATAAGTTAAATAACTACACATTACACAAATCAAAGTTAGGGTTTTAGTGATCGAACAAGATAATGGACGCACCTTTGAAGAAGAGTCCGGTTTCTTGAGTTTGCGATTCGTTTTCATTTTGTTTGGAGAGAAAAATACGTGATTAGAGAATCGGAGAGAGTGATGTTGGGAATTTGTTTCTTGAAGGTGACTGCTGCTAGAGTGATAGTTGTGTGGTGACTGCCGACTGGTGAGTGTGACATTCAATGGAGTCGAGAGAGAGAGAGAGAGCGGGAAATATGTGCAAATACAAGTTTTCAAATGTGCCTTGTGTGTGTGTTACTTTTTAAGAATTTTATTTTATATTATAGTGATAATTTTTCTTTTTTTTTTTTTGATATTGATATCTCTTCGTGATTCTGACGAGATCAAGTGAGATAGGATTTTAGAATGCATTCAAGGATCCACTTCCAAAAGATATGACTGTTTAAGGGTTAAAATAGGTGATTTTTACTGTCTTACCACTAGATCGAAGTCTTTTATCTGATAAAAGTGTTATATGGAGCTTATTAGTTGTGTTTATTATTTTTAAAAATAAAAAATAAATTATTGTCATCAAGGATTTGACGTCAGAGAGAGCTTGTTGGTAATTTTACATCGATTATTTTTTATAATAATATTATATTAATTTCAAGTTTAAAAGATAGGGAAATGCTTTGAGTCAGCTTTAATTATTTTTTTTTTTAAGTATGTATATCATAATTTATTTAAATAATTTTGAACGTTAATAATTGATCATCAATACAGTCAAGCATAGTGTAGTTGGTAAGCCACTAACATTGTGCCTCATAAAGCCCAAATTCAACTCTCATCCAAGCCAATCTCTCCCCAATTATATAAAAATGTGTGAATTATTCTCTCATCTTGTATGAGCCCTCTTTCCCATCTACGTGTGAGTTGCTCCCTCCTGTATAAGAGCTTCTCTTGGATCGCGTTACAAAATCAAACCTCATTTTGTCCTGACTAATCCGTGGGTTGTCCCAGCCATAAATAATAATAATAATTGATCAATGAAGAACATTAAATTCATAAAAAATTACGCACATCTTTGACAATGGTAAAATTTGAACTTTCGACCTTTTAAAATTAATTGAAGTATTCAACTATTTTTACTAAGAGGTGATATGCAAAATTAATTACGTGTTCAATAGAATTAAAATTAAATTTATTAACTAGTGTATTGGATCAAATATTACGCCGCTTAAAAGTCAATTTCCTTTTCTGCGATAGGTATGTGACGTGCAAATTCGAATCCGGATTAATATTTCAACAGAAGTGTTCAAGATCTATATCGTTTATTAATTCAAATGCTTTTTTATTACGTGAAAAACTATGTATGATTGTATATTGATTAAGTCATATGCCACTTGGAAGGTATTCTACCACATGCTGTCATGGCCTTCTATGAGCTTGTGGTTATTTTCTAAAACAACTTTCAATCCGTCTCTGTTATTAATGATGAATAAATAATGCAATAATAAGATTTATTTATCCACTCATATGCTAATCCGACATTAATAAATCTAATGACCTATGTATTTAATGGTTTGAAATTATTTTTTTTTAAATTTTTAATTTTAAATATCGTTTAGCATTTTTAAACATGTGAGGTTAGTGCAAGAAAAATAAATGTAACATGGGATCCTAATCCTACATTATATGTACTCCATTAAAAACAATGTCCTAATGCAAATAAACAAGTTTGATGGTCATCTAAGTTTTGAAATTTAAAGGATTTGAAAATGAAAAACGTGTTTTAAAAATATAATGTGTTTAATAGATTTTGTTAATAACTATATTTGAGAACTGAAAATAATGTAAATATGTTCGGTATTATTTTTAAAAATGAGTAAAATAGTTGTTTTATGTGCAAAGTAATGATTTATTTTGAACACATATTCTTAAAATTGTGAAAAACATTAAAAAAAAATGTTATTTTTTTACATTTTAGTTATAATTTTTCAAAAAGTAAATTAATAATTAGCTACTCAATTAAAACCTATTCATAGATGTGATAAACTTCATTGAATATTATCATTTGACTATCCGTCATTATCAATAAACCATTAAAATTAATTGTTAACAATGATAAGTGGTATAATGACCATAACACCTCTAAATTAAAGAAAAAAATAAAATTAAAAACATACAAATCTAAAAACAAACAATGATTTAAAAAATCTGGTGAAAATCATTTAAGCGATCTTAAACCAATTTCAGATCGTTTGAAAGATCAGGTAATCTATCATCTAAAATGATAGAGATGGAGACCTCCATCTTCGCTCCATCTCTCATCTCTGCTCCATCTATATCCATATAGATAGATATAGATAAATCTGTAAGATTTATCTATATAGATATAGATATATTTATATCTATATAGATATTGAAATTAGTATTAAATGTTATTGAAAGTGAATATCTATATATAGAGAGAGAGGATGCAATGTAGGGGATTCAAATTTAGCACGTGCTATCAAGTTACGTAAGACTAAGGTAAGTGAAGAATTATATCTAATAGTAATTATATGCTCATTTTAGATTATCGAGTTTTTTTAAAAAAAAAATGAAAAATGAAAAATGTTAAAAGAATATCACCGTAGGTTAAATTTGGTGTTGAGAGCAAATATTTCATTTCTGTATATATTAGATATTTACTTGGGTAGATTCTTTGACACTAAGCTAATTTTGTCTCATTCTTTCTCCGTATGGTAGTTCCAAATCGGGTAAACATGCACATGAAACCAACAAGAATCCTCCGACTTTTGATTCTGTCAGACAACAAAATTTTATGTCTCGTTTGCATGATTTATTAGATTATATTAGATCAGACTGTATTGATTTGAATATTTGGTTAAAAAGGTTTTTTATTAAAAAAATTATTTTTAATAATTTATAAATAATATAATACTCATAAAAGAAAAAAGAATTTTAAAATAAAATTTACAATTGAATATAAAAAGTACGTTACAAGTTCTAATTGTTTTAATGTTTCTAAATAAATTATATAATTATTAGAAAAACTTCATTTTAATCCTTGAGGTTTGAGATTTCGAAAAATATCAATTTTTAAAACTCTTTTGGAAACATCTATTTTCATCTCTAATTTTTTCAAAAATCTTCAAAAAAATCCAAACTACTAGTTAATCAACGGTCAAAATAAAATGAAAAAGCAAAATGACTGATTTACCCCTCATCTAAGTTATACTATATTAAATTACCGTTTTACCCTACTTAAATAAAAATATTAAAATTAAATAAATAAATATAATTAAAAGTTTTTTAGCTCTATCATCACTGTCAACAACAAACCACCAGCTCTTTCTCTCTCTTTCTCTCTCTCTTCAAAAACTCTTATTCTTTTTATTATCCTTCCGCTTCTTTGTCACCTCTAATCTTGTTTAGCTTCTTCTTATTCTTCTTATTCTTTTTCATCTTCCTTTTCTATCTTTCAATCTTAAGTTATGGGTTTGATGAAACCCTGAACCAGATGGTTCGGGGTGCCATCACCCAGAACCCTCAAGTTTTGGGTTCCATCAAACCCAAAACTTGAGGGTTTTGAGTGATGGCACCCATAACCATGAACTCAAAAGGTTATGGGTTCAATCACTTAGAACCCTCTGGTTTTAGATTATGACACCCAGAACTATCTGGTTCTGGGTTCCCTCTAAACCCAAGAGGTTGGTTCTAATTTTGAATTCAGAACCTAGATTACAACAATAGCAAAAAAAAAAAAAGAAGCGAAGACTTTGGGGATGAAGATAAAGTTAACAACGACGAGAGAAGATGTTTGGGGTTTGGGGTTGGTATTTGATGTTTGTGGTTATTGTTTGAGGTTGATGTTAGGGTTTGCTGGATTTGTATTTGAGGTTGCTGTGTATTTTAATCAAATCAATTTAGAGGGGTAGAGTTGAATATGAATTTACTAAGTGTTTTTTTGTTTTATATGAATTTATTGGTGTTTTTTCGTTTTATTTTTATTTTTATTTTTTTATGTTTTAAAAGCAAGTTGTTTTGGAGAAGATTTGGATTCAAATGTTTGAATCAAGTTATTTTTCTTTTAAATTTTATTTTTTTCCATAATTCCATATTTTTTTAATTTTGATTAACTAATTAATTAATTTTTATTTTTATTTTTTTTTTATTTTTTTAAAATTATAACCGTCCACATGTCACAATTTTAGTCTTTTACATGAAAAGATCATCTTATTCCTTTTGTTTTAACTATTTGTAACCGTTGCCCAACGGTTGATTATTGAAGAGTTTTGAAAAAATTAGGGATGAAAAAAACTGTTTATAAAAGAATTTTAAAAAATTGATAATTTTTGAAACCTCAATGATTAAAATGAAGTTTTTCCTATAATTATCCATTAAAAAGTCACTAAACTAAAGGAGAAATCAGATTAAAGAAAAAATTAGAAAGCAGAAAGTCAAAATAAAATTAAAGGAATCCCATCATCATGGATTGGTTGAAAGTTGGAACCCACCAACCAGTACCAGTTGAATTTCCCATAAACACCCCATTGAAGAATTTGTCGGCATTGTAGAGGTGGCTCTCTTTCGTACCATACATCGTCCTTGCCAAATGTTGGGTCTCCTTGCCAAATGTTGGTTCTGATAACATAACCACCCCACCACACCACACCCCCCCCCCCAACCCCCCCACCATGCGCCTCTCAAATCAATCCCGTTCTATAATCGACCGACCAAACACAGCCTCAAAGTTTAAGCACGTTCAAATTGTTGTGGAACTTGAAATGGTTTGACCGTAAATATTTACATTCAGAGTGACAGGATTAATTCGAGACGTGTATCTTCGAAATTATCATGTCGTGAATTTACTAATTTTGTAGCACAGTGTCGTGTTCTAACAGTGTCGTGATATAGAACAAGAGATTGATTTGATGTGTTATAAAATATTCAATTTTCTGGAGTTGATACCTAATCAAGAAAATGGTCATTTTCAATCCTAGACATAAATTACGTGTACTCAGTTATTTCGATGCACGCAAACCACATATAACAGATAATGGTTTTCTTTTTTTTTTTTTTTTTAAATAATGGGGTTGTTCCAAACAAAAAAAAAAAAAAAAAAAAAAAAGATAATGGGGTTGTTGAGGACAGCTTTCTATGGATATGCATTTCGCAGTCTATATTTATATTTGATAACAGATTAGTGTGAACATCCGAACTCATGGGGGATGGGATCGCTTAATTTAAAAACAGGAGAATCCAAAATCATGATAAATACAATATAGACTTGTATAGTATATGTATTTTAGTTTTCAATTAAATTAGCCCTATTCAGCCATCTTTAAATAAATATTAAATACGAATTTTAGGTGTATATCAATTAATTATTAGTATATTTTTTGTTCACATTGCGAGATTCAATCTCATTGTGCGTGTCTATAGACATGTATAGGGAGTGTGTATTTTACAATGTTATGAGAGTATAAATTAATTGTAGAAGTTTAATTCTCTCTTTTCTATTTACTGACACGTGTGAAAAATTTTCTCTTTTTATTCCAAAAGAAAATATCTCTCGATATTATTAGGAGAAACTCTGATCTTTTTCTCATTTCATTTTTTAATGTTGGAATTTCAACTTATACGAATCATTAAAGTTAATTCAAATTTATGCATGAGTCTTGAATTGAGCAATGACTCTTTTTTTATTTTTTTTGAGACTTTTAATAATTTAGTAATACATTGGTATAAAGGGACAGACATAAGTTAAAGATCATAAACAATTAAATAAATATAATACAAAGGAAAAAAAAAAGTAAAAAAAGATAAATGAACCCATTAATTCAATAATTGCTTATGGCTATTTCACAATTCTTTAGTTATTATCTTGTGCCCCATGACAGAAGTTAACATTATCGTTATGATTATTGTTGATTAATGACTATTATTCGGTATTGACTATTGATATTCACCTAACTTTGACACTAGTTTAGATATTTAAATCTCAACTAAATATTTGTGCCAAAAACAAAGTTTCAACTAAATATATATATACACGGATATTTAATGTGCAATGTTGAGATCATGCATTTGTCACATCATAATTATAATATAGATAATCAAAATTAAAGGCAATTTGCTGTTAATGGACGAACTACAGTGCCGATTGAACCAATATTCTTTCTATTTATATCCCTGAATTTTCAATCTGAGCCAAATTCTAGAGTCCAAAATTGTTGCTGAAAGTTGATAGACTTGATACTACTCAGAAAATAGAGGAACAAAGTCGGGGGCAAGCGTGTGAGTCCCTTTGGAGCCAACCCATTGACTAGAAACTTAAACCATCAAATCATATCCACTCCTTGCCGATATAAAGAAAATTATTTATAGCAAAGTTAGAAATTAAAATATAAAAAAATAATTTATCCTAAATATTCTACGATAGTAGTTATAGGCTTGCAGATTTTACACACTAATATAAAATTTTAAAATAATAAACATAAAATTTTATTTATTTTATAATTTTAATATGTATTAAAAATTATGTCAATGGAGGGTTGTCATGAGGGTTAGAGATAAGTACAACAATGATGAAGGTAGTGAGATATTAATGGTGGTATATCCAATCTATGAATTATCAAAGTTTGATAATTTTTTTATATTGATAGATTTTGGTAGAATTTATAGATTCTATAGATTCTTATTGATTTTGTTAAAATTATGTAACAAATCCAATGAAATCTTAAGGATATCATAACAAAATTTGTTATAGATATATATACATATTTCTTTATAAAAATCACTTTAAATTTCTTTATAAAAATCACTTTAAAATCTATCAAAATTCATCACTTAAATTAAATTGAATAATGTTACGCTTTTTAAAAATTTATCCAAAAATTTTGATGAAATGATGTTAAAAGTTTATTTATAGTTACCACATTAAATTTGAGATGATGTATTTAACAAATCTAATAAAATCTTGGGGATATATATATTCATAAAAATGACTTTAAAATATATCCGTTCCTAGGTTGGGTAACCGCTTAGCGCACAAACTCGCCTCAATTGCCTTGTCCTCGAAGGAGGTCTGTAGGTGGCAGAGAGTCACCGAAGCTTGTATTCTGTCTTTTTCTGGTTAATATAGTTGGCTTTCAAAAAAAAAATATATATATATATCCAAATCCATCATTTTAATGAAATTGAATTTAAATCCATCACTTAAAATCACTTTAAAATCTATCCAAATTCATCACTTAAATGAAATTGAATAATATTATATTTTTTAAAAATTTATCTAAAAATTTTATCCAAATGATGTTATAAGTTAATACTACCATATTAAATTTGGGATGATATATTGATGATATGATAATTACCTCTGTCCACCATATTGTTAGTTTGATTTGTCCGTCAGTTGACTGATGAGATTGACTAATTTAATACAGTTTCAAAACTGTAAGAAAAATTTAATACGTTTCCAAAATATATTTAAAAATTTGACACTCTTCCAAAACATAGATGCGGAAATGAAATTTACCCTAATTATATCAATAAAAATATAGTTTACAAGTAATATAAAAATCAAATCCATACAGTGAATTGGAAAAATGGATGTGCATGCACAGATGCACTTTGTTAGCTGGATAATCATATTCCCACCTAACCATCATTTGAAGCCATAGCCACGTATCAATAACAACCTACCCTATAAAGTTCGTCACGAGTTATGACATAGTTTTCATCGAACAGATAACTTTCCTGCTTACACCATGTACAACGGTAAGAACAATTCTACCCTTTGTTCACTATCGTGTCGCCGCATGAACGGCAGTCATTTACTGAATTTTAACTTAGCCATGTGAAACGTGGCTCCAGTTGCCATTGCCTTGTAAATCGATACCGTAACATAAATTCGAAATTGTATAATTAGCTAAAAATTGTCATTGATCACATATCACCTCTTTTAACACAAATTACTGCATATCAAAGCAGGTAAATAGTTAGTGATTTGAATCCGTCGATATGAAGTATCAAAACAAATTCGATATAAACACAAATTGTGGTGGTTGAACTGGGGGTAGGTGACGCCGAGGAGCGGCACTGACAGCACGTGCTGCCACGTAGGAGTCTATTCGGTCATGTAAGACTAACATCTGTCAGTGGACGAAAGTACCCTTCGATAATGACTTTTATTACTAACTTCAAAGCAATTTATCCTTTGGTTTCTCACTAAAAGTTGCACCAACTCCACGTAGCACGAAATTTTCCTATTTCGTTCAAGTCTCAATTCTCTCGACCGCGTCCTACTCTCACCAACTCTCCGCAATTTATTTATTTTTTCAATGCTTCACTTTAAATATGTTTCAATTACGTTTACCTTTTTTGCTTATTTTATGGAATGTTCTTCAACATTTTCTACATCAATATTAATTTATTTACAGTTCGATCCATTTATCAACAATGTCACATTTCTAAAAACTTTATTTACAAAATTTATTCATATATCAAACTGATTTTTACCTACCATATTAATTTTTAGATAATATATTAATAATATAGTAATTATATATAATCTTATCTCATCGTTTCGTCAATAAATAAATTTAATTAAATTTTTGATAATATAGCATTATTCTTCATTTTTATATATATAGACACACGCGACCTCCTCAATCCATTGTGTGCTCTTTCTCTTCGCGTGTGTGTGTTTTTTTTTTCTCTCTTATCTCCCCATCATGGCAGCTAAATTTCTGCTGCATTCTTCATCTTCAACAAACCCATCTTGTTTCTCGAACTCCCAGTCGAGTTCGATCAAGTTTAGAAGAACCCAGTTGGGGTTTGAGCCAAGAAACCTAACGAAACCCGTCAAGATATGGGGAGAACGGGTTCAGGGTTTGTTGTCCTTATCAAAGACGACGACGACGAAGAAGCATCCACAGCAGATGCAGAAGAGAGGAGGGATGGTGGTGAGGTGTACGGCGGAGGGAATAGAGAGAGCTCTGCTGATGGGAGGAGGAGAAGCGAGGAAACTGGTGGTGGCGGAGAGGTACAAGATGGTCGGTTTGCTCGCATCGGTGTTGTGCTTGTGTAATGCCGATAGAGTCGTCATGTCAGTGGCTATTGTACCTCTCGCCACCAAATATGGCTGGTCCAGCTGTTTTCTTGGTATCATTCAGGTAACGAACTCAGTCATTATTTATTATTATTATTATTATTAGGATATTATTATTAGAGTAATCCTTTTATTTTTCAGGTTTATATTTAAATAGTATAATATATAAATTATAAACATAAATTTTGACAACTTATGTTACTTTATTATTATTATTATTATTAAGATATCATTATACTCTAAAAAAAATTTGTAAATTTGTACTAAAATGATATAACAAAATGATTTGATAATTTATAAAATTTTAGGTAGCGTAGTATTACTTTTATTATTATTATTTATTTAATTTGAAAAAATATAATTTCTTGTTGAAAAAAAGAAATAGTTTCTCTAAGATTGAGTAATCATTTGAAAAGCCTTTTTTAGGTATATTTTGTCAATGAAAGTTAATAAACTTTGTGAACCTATCCTACGTTTCGTCTTATGTATTTCATTCCATTTCTATATAATTGAACATAATATATATGTATTATGAATAAGACATGTACAAACATTATATGAGACCAAACACTTTAATTTAATTTGAATTATTTTTTCTATCAATTTTTATTAAATTCAAACACTATATTTCCGATTATTAACTAGAAATTGATCCGCACTTACTGATATAAGACATCATGAGACAAGTGAATCCTCGTTTTAACTAGGTCAAGAATCAAGGTTTAAGTGCACATTTTTTAATTTTTTAATTATTTTTTGACGTAGTTTAAGGCAAAAATTATAACAAAAAAAATGGTGTTAGAGGTGGTTGGTGAGAAAGTGAGAGGGGTATATTCGTAATAATTAGCCTGCCGCCGCCTAAAAAGAAAGTGTGAGGTCGAGTACCACCTAGAAAATTCGGAGAGAGCCTATAAATAATCAAGAATGAATTCAATTTTATTTGTTCCAATTCCTGTTTTGATTCGTTGATTGTTTGTGGATGTGTATTAACACGTATCATGTCCTTAAAATGATAAACACAGTGAAGAACCTAATTAAACGCTGATATTACCTAATTCTTATGTGTTTATAAACTAATGTTGTCTCTGCAGTCATTATTATTTCGTTATTGATTTTTCCTTTTTTTTTTTTCGTTTTGGTTGAGAATCTGAAGATCACGTAAACGCTATATCAGTGCAAATCTGACATTGAAAAGGGCTCTTACCAAACAAGGCACTGGTTTGGGCCCTTGTCAGCCGAGATGATTATCCAGTAAGTTTACGTGCCGTGTCAATATTAACATGATTTTCTAATAACAACATGATATACTATATTTCTCTATCATAAAAAATTAATTATGGTATTTTTTTTTTATTGATGAAAAAATTTTATTTAAAAAATTATATCATATATCATAATATTATTCAAAAATCATATTAAAATTTGATTAATATCATTATAACATACCAATTCAGCATTCCATGAAAAAGTTTTTCTAACCAATCGGAAGAGAAACCCACCTATTCGCGAGGAGCACGCTCTGTTGTTTACGTTGAAGCCAAAAAGTGTAGGATCAGAGGTAGGCAAAAAAGAGAGGACTCACATGACACGAGGTGGACCACCACGTGAGGTCAACTGGGACCGACGCTTAACATTCTTTGTTGGTTGAGGTCGGAGCTCAACCTCATGGAGTCTCATGTAACCTCTGAAGGTCACCAATAGCCAATTATGTTTGGTATGACAATTTCAATCAGTCAAAAACACCAACTTTGATGAGGGTATCCAGACGGATTCAGACCACACTCATCGTTGTAGTCCAACATGAAATTGGAGCCCTAACACCGTATTGCATATGCCTCTTGCAAAAGATTGGATTGAGATCAGATAATTTTCAATCTTATCTCTTATTTGTTGGTTGTCTGAGATTGATTTCTCTAATACACGCAACCAATTTATCCCATTTTGACGGGTTAAATTTATCTCACTAGGGACACATTTTTTTTTTTTATGACTTTTCCTTTCTTACATTAACCATATAAAATATTAAATTTATTTTTAATATTATTTTTATAACATTATTAAATTAAAAAATAATATATTTCAATAATAATTATAAAATAAATATTATTTAAAAAATTAATTTTAAATAATTAGATTTACTTTTCAAAGTAACATTAAAATATTTTTAATTTTATTTTATCAAAATAAGATAATACACAATTATTTTTTGTTTAATCTCATAATATACCAAACAATGAAAAGTATTATTTTTATCTAATCCCATACAGTCCCAAACACATTACATGATTAATTAATTTGATTCAATCTAATTTAATTCAATCTCATTAAAATAATCAAATTCAATCTCACGTGCCAAACTTAAAGTTATCAATTAATTAGGCATACTTTTGGATGAATTTGGACTGCCCTCATCACTCTAGTATTTAATTTGACCAGGTCTTTATGAAACCTGGATCGTGTGGTGGTGAGAATACAAATACGAAATATTCAACTAATGGCTTAAATACAATTGAGTTGGCATTTCCTTAATAATCGTATTTGTCATCCCACAACAACATTGAACATTGTAAATGGCAAATATGTGTTGTAACATATACATTTTTATGTGTTGCAGTCATCATTTCTATGGGGGTACATATTTTCTTCAGTGGTAGGTGGAGCCTTGGTAGACAAATATGGAGGAAAGAAAGTGTTAGCTTGGGGTGTGGCCTTGTGGTCTTTGGCTACACTCCTAACACCATCAGCTGCCAGCCACTCCACTGCTGCACTCTTGGCGATTCGCGCCTTCTTTGGCTTGGCTGAAGGTGTAGCTATGCCAGCCATGAGCACCCTCTCTTCAAGGTGATCAATGTCACACATCAAAATTTATTATGCCGAGCCTAGTAGTATAGATCCATTGGCTCATTTACTATACAGTAATACATTGTCAAAACATTAGTCTCTAAATAATCAAATGATGATAGTTAACTAGTTCTTGCATAGAATTGATTTAACTGAGACTATATATATTTGTATGTGGTATTTTGATTAGTTGGTTTCCAACACACGAAAGAGCGAAAGCAATTGGGATATCAATGGGTGGATTCCATCTCGGCAATCTTGTAGGCTTGCTTTTGACACCAATTATGTTGTCAACAATTGGAATATCTGGTCCTTTCATTCTGTTTTCAACTCTCGGGATCCTGTGGGTGACAAGATGGATATCCACAGTCACAAACGATCCTCGAGACAGCCCTTTTGTTACTCAATCAGAGCTCAGGCTAATCCAAGCTGGTAAATCTAAGCCTGTGGCAAACAATGGAAAGTTTCCGCCCCTACGACTCTTGTTGTCAAAACTACCAACATGGGCAATTATTTTGTCTAATGTAACCAATAACTGGGTGAGTTTTTCTTCAGCTGAAAATAATTTTTTTCACATATTGAGATGATTTTTAGAATTGAGTGTTTTAACACATTTTGAACATCCTCTGACTTGCAGGGATACTTTGTTCTTCTCTCATGGATGCCTGTTTATTTCAAAACTGTAAGTCACTATGATCTCAAATAATTGCCTTTTAGGCCAGTGCCTTCTACAGGTACCTTAACAATATTTGATTTGATAGTAGTCGTCCACCAAGAAAAGAGCTCACAATCCACATTTAAACATCTCAACAAAATTTAATTTAACGTGTTTGTTATCTTATTTATGAAAATTAATATTGTCATCTGTTTGAAACTTATCAACTCTTTTTGATAACAAAAAAATGTTATGTTTTAAATTATGCCAATGATATTGCAAGAGTACCACTTTGTTCATAATGATAACTATATCTCTCAATGTTCTTTGCCATATGGAAAATATAGGTGTTTGATATAAATTTGAAGCAAGCAGCTTGGTTTAGTGCGGTTCCATGGGGGTCAATGGCAGTTTTTGGGTACATTGCTGGTGTAATATCAGATTATCTAATCAAAGAAGGTTACCCTGTGATATCAGTTCGAAAGCTCATGCAGGTAACTCTCTCTATTCTTTTGAGTCCTGCCAACTTAACTTGTTTACCAAACAACATATGCGCCTCATTCAAACTAAATCAATTCGAACTTTACATCTCAATTTCCTTGATTTATTTTTGTTTCAAAAGCTTTAATTGAACCTCAGCATATTTATGTGACAAAACAGCACATTGACATATAATCACGTATTTGACAGTCTGTTGGTTTCATTGGACCTGGGATTTCACTCCTCTGCTTGAACTATGCCAAGTCACCAGCGGTTGCTGCTGCACTGATCACAGCAGCCCTGAGCTTGGGTTCTTTCAGCCAAGCTGGATATCTCCTTAACATTCAAGTACGTTACATCATTCAATCATCACATACTTAACCCAGAACTTCCTTAATTGATGCTCAATTATTTTCACCACAAACTAATTTAGCTTCCGTATTCAATTCATCAGGAAATAGCACCCGAATGGGCAGGATTTCTCCATGGTATGTTCATATTCTTGCGTGTGACATTTTTCTTTGTAGCACATTATGCTTTGTTTTTAAGTCTCATAATCATTATTATTGCCATGCAAAACAGGATTTGCAAATTCAGCAGGCACATTAGCTGCAATAATCAGCACCATTGGAACTGGTTATTTCGTACAATGGCTTGGATCATTTCAAGCATTTCTCACTGTGACAGCAGGACTTTATTTTGCTGCAGCCATTTTCTTTAACATGTTTGCTACCGGAGAACGAGTCTTCTAGGCCAGAAAATTAAAATCATGAAACAACTGGAATCAGGGTGTGCTTTGATAAGTAGAAAAGCGAAAAAATGAACACCAGAATTCAAAATTTTGAGTCACATTTTAGGTATGAACATAAACATGATTTTATGTACAGGCTATACTTTGTCAATGCAAATATGTTAAAATGTAATAAGGGACTGTCTTTTGTTTGCTTACTCTCTAAAGAAAGAGAGGTGAGAATCTGTAAGAAATTGTGACACTAATTCCTGTAATTTATATTGGGATGGTATGTTAGAGACAAAATTGAATTTATTTATAATTTTCTTGTCATAATTTTATTTGTTTAGTTTCAGAATGGAGGAGATATAGTTTGAATATAGTTTTGGGAAAATAATGAATATGACAACTATGATGCTTCATCATCTTTAGATATCAAACCAATGGGTCCTTCAACTTTAGGTTTGTGTCCAGACTTACTTTTGAAAAATATTGCATTCCCCCATCCGCTGTCAGTAGCCAAGTTGATCCCTCTCGCTTCTTGGTAGCTGTTTCCCGGACTGCCACTACGAATCTTAATCTTGTTTGGTTCCCCGCGGTCTTTACAGGTTAGTACCGATACTAAAAAAAAAAAAAAAAAAAGCATGTTTATTATCTATTGTTTTATATATATGTTTCATTTTTTTTTTAATAAGTATATGTTTCATTTTGTTTTATCTGCTTTGCCCTCGATTCATAGGGACACCAAAGTTCCAAACTGTCCTGTAATGAAATATAAAAATAAATAAGTGAAAATGATGTACACCGGTTGTCCAATTACTGTTCCCATTATTCAACCAATAACTTTTGAAAAGAAAAAAGAAAAAAAAAGATGGATGTATTTCACAACTGACTAATTAATTTAAATAGACAATTTTTTTCAAACATAAATTTTAGGTTCGAGGGAGGGGACTAAGACTTGATATTAATGTCTAAGTGACAGGGTTGTTATTATGTATTTAAGTTACCTCAGCTTTTGTCAAATGCACCCTAATTTACTGATAGTGTGTTTTTCGTTTCCTACATATTATGGTTCCAGTGTGCTTCATTGTAAAATTATTATTATTATTTTTTTTTGAAAGAATTTGTAAAATTAATTATTTGTACTGAATGGTTAAAAGCAACAATATTTGAAATTTACAAATAGTATCTTATGCTTGGTTAAAATTAATAATCAAGTTATACATATTTTTAAAAAATCACCTTTTATGAAATGAATCGTCATATTATCTAATCAATTTTAAAAAAGTTAATTAATTAAATTAAAATAACACATCATCATGATTATGAATATTTCATTTCAATTCTCATTAATCATATATTATAATTTAGAGCATCTCTAATCATAATAGTTATCTACTATCCTTAACTAAAATGGTTAATAATGTGATATTTTATTAACTTCAAGTACTTTTCATATTATCAGTTGTTTTAGAAAAGTTGAATCACTTAGTTAAATACAGGGAGTAGGAAATCACAGCTGAACTCTTTATTATATTATTTTAATAAATAATTAATTTTTTCTTTAAAAACTTAGATTTTTGTGAATTTTGATACTTGTTTATTAAAAAATAAAAAGAATTGTTGAAGTGATTCAATAAAAAATCATTAAATAAAAACATATATTTTTTTATTCTATCCAAAATTTAGTTAATATTTAGATAATTACCTTGAAGGTGTTTTTAAATGGATAATTTTCTCCTGCTATAAGAGGTTCGAACTGACTTTTTATATGTGTTTTATAAAATAAAAAACAATAAAAATTGCCAATCAAAAAGAAAGGAAAAAAAAATTTGATAGGCTAAGAAAAATTGTGGAATGCCAACCAATCACACAATGTTGCCGAAAAGTCCACAAAACTATTACGGAAGAGACACGAAACCAACATTGAATTCTTCACACAGTGGAAGTGAGGAAGATAGCTACTATACACCCTTCAAACTTGATTTTACACAACTCACCTTATATTCGCACTTTGTTAGTTTCCATATTCACATCACAACTATCAGCTCCAGACACAGAACTAAGTAGGTGAGGTGCGTGACTGATGACTCCCAAAACATCACTTTGGTCATTTCGTTTCCGCTAATTTACAGTCAAACCCAGATACAGATTTCACGTTTCCTACCTCCTGTTCATGTTTTGAAACTGGCCCAGATAAGGTTTTGTCGGTCTTGTTTAGTGGGGAATTTCGTCAAACACCTGGCAATCAAGGGTTTTTTTTTTTTTTTTTTTTTTTTCTGATTAGGGTTTTTGGAAGATATGAATTTCAGGAGCTTGGAGGAGTTTTGGGCGTTTTATGTGAGCCAGCACTCGAAACCAGCTACAAGGCGTTGGCATTTTATCGGCACACTAACTAGTATTGTTTTCCTGCTGTGTTCAGTGTTGTTCAATTGGTGTTTTTTGGTCTGTGTGCCGGTTTTTGGTTATGGGTTTGCTTGGTATAGTCATTTTTTTGTTGAAGGGAATGTACCTGCGACTTTTGGGCACCCGTTTTGGTCATTTTTGTGTGATTTTAAGATGTTTGGATTGATGCTTACTGGGAAAATGGAAAGGGAAATCAAGAGGCTCGGAAAAAGGCCTGTTTTGCAGGTCTTTTGATGATCCATCATTATTGTCAGCTCTTTTGTTTGTTTTTTTGTTCTTGGAATACTTGTATATGCTGATGTTCTAATTTTCTTATTTTTAAATTTTTGTTTCTGTTTATGTATATATGTTTATTTCCAATCAAAGATGATTTCAATAGATAAGAGGTTTTCCGAACTGTTGTATGTTGGATGATTTGGGTTCTATGGTTAAATTCTTCAGCTGGTATGAAATTTCCTGGCAGTCCTACCCATGTGGGTTAGTAGAATGGTTGACATGTTGTTTGCTCCCACAAAGTTGGGTTCAAATCCCCTCGTGGACACCTTCCTAGTTTCTTGCTTTCTAAAGATTGTAAGGTTCCGTGAGGCTCTAGTTTCCAACCTGACTTTGTTGAACGGGTTGCTTCTGACAAACGAATTTGAGGGATTTATGGATTATAAAAGAAATAATCTGGCCCTCCTCAGCCGAAAATGGAACGATGGAAGTATCATGTTAAGTTCATAATAAATTAGAATAACTTAATTTTCTAGTCATTACAGGGAACGCTGTGGGTCTGGTTTGATTTCTTTTTAGGTCAACACTGAAGTAGAATTTGTAAGGGCAAGCACATGTATGGTTGAACCTACCACACAGATCTTTTCAAAAGTCGTCTCTTTGGGCACACAAATTTGTTTTTTGGTCATTCTTTGGGACCTAGATTAGAATCATGTATATTTTGGTTGCAGCCCTCAGATTCAGCTGTCTCCTTTCCTTACATTGAGTGTATTTAATCGATTAATACTCTCATATCAATAAAGTGAACGTTCTTGAGACCTTCAATAAATGAATGATCAGTCACTATCCCTTTTTAAAAACAAGTTGTTCTCCGGTTTTTGCAGAAAACCATGTTCCTGAATCAAATGGGGAAAATGGCAGAGAAGCACAAGGACTTACTGAAACCAAGTACTGTTATACATGGATGATGACAAGTTAAAATGTGTCAGGTTCTATACACATCATGGTCTAGTTTATATCTCAATGGAAAAAAGTAATCAACTTTTGCTGCTTTAGTTTAATTTGTATATGTTAAACCCTAGCCAAAATCGAGCAAATTCATGGGAGCAGAGATAATCAATAGAAGATTGAAACGGTAATGTTTAAACTTTCTAGAGATCATAATTCGTATATGCATTTGCAGTCACTGTAGGAGGTGGTCTTCAAACTTTAAATAAATATCTATTTTCTCATGTAATAACTCTTCATCAGTAAAACTATGTAAATAATTTGGAACTCAAAACCTGAACTCAAATTTAACTATGTTACAAGTCCCGACTTTCTTGGTCCAAAAACTCTCTTACTGAGGCCAGCACTTTTTCTAGACAGTCAAGATCCAGTTTTCCTCTGCTGTCTGAGAAATTTGTTCTGGAGGATCCAGTTCGAAGTCTGCCCAGGTATGCAGCCGCTGTTCAGGGGAAAGTAGCAAATCGTTCATGTCTTGACAGGTACGGCATGTGTTAGTCTCTGTATGAGATGATTATCACAGGTCAGTGTTGCGGGAAAATGATGGCAAAGGCATAGCCTCCTGTGGCCGAAGGATGACAAGTACACCAAACATGCCAAGCATTGGGAGGACAAGAAGCCATTTCAGCAGTTTATAGTAATACATATGGAATGTAAGAGAGAATTCATCTGAGAAATAGAGGCCATTCTTGTCAACCAGCTCCACCAACACAGTCCCGGTAGTCCTTACTCCTACTGTTGGAATTTTAATCCTGTATTTCCCAGGACGTTCATAGATTTGGTTTTGCTTTATCATCCTTTCTCCTTGGTAATTACCGGGGACCAACAAGGTTGTCTGCATTTTAATAAAAATTGTAAAGTTGATGAATGAAGATTTCAATAGGAGAAGATTTATACATCTGAGCTGCCTATTCAGAACAGTAATTACTAAAAAGAAAGCAACTTACGGTGACGTTATAAGGTGATTGATAACCAGATGGGTATCGGTGTTTATCTACAATCTCAATCTCTACCCAGAAGTTTTTGCCTTCCTCATCACGGAAAGCTCTTGATGGATGTGTAACATAAACCCCTTCGCGGTTGTAACGGTGTGCAACATTGTTTCTTCCTTGGTTAGTTGATCTCCATGCCTGAAAATGATTAATATGAAGGCATTAAGTAAACTTTCTGATAAAATCTCTTAGTAAATTTCTATACAAAACCAAGGTTCAGTATATCCTGCCTTAAGGGGATGGTGTGGAGATGGAGTTGAGAAGCAAAAAACATTGCCATTCATTGTTGTAACGATAAGATCAAGATCATCTCCACCATCAACATTATCTGCTAAGACCATGCTATATCTGTTGTGAAAAGCATCACGTGTTAAAAAGACAGACAATAATAAAGTACTAATAATAAAAGGAAAATTTATGGCACCAAATAAGGAAGATGGTTTCTTACGAAGTTTCGCCAATATCAACTACATCAGCACATGATGTTGGTCCATCTATGAGGTACAAGTAACCATCAAATGATGTTGTAACAAGTGTGAGTCCATTGCTTTTCTCTCCCCGTTTACTTAAATCAACAAGAAGCACTTGATTCATCACCCTTCCATGAGTTCTATAAGGATAAGGACGAACTCTTGACCCATCCTTGCCACTAAGGACGTATATGTTCCCGGATAGGGTTGGAACAACAACTTCAGTATGACCATCACCATCAATGTCACCTATTGAGGGACCCTGGAAACAAGAAAGTTTATCAGATCGCTCCAATGTCAAGCAATTTTAACAAGTGTCCATGTTACTATGTAATAGGGTCAATTGTTATAATTTTCAGATTAAAAATTGATAATAGAGATTTTTTTTCTACATACCCATTGAAAACTGTCAGATTTAATTTTAACGCTGTTCCTAAAAGAATCTCTTCGGAAGTGGTTGCAATTAAATTAAAGTAATGCTAAATTCTTACAAACCCTAATGACTAGATCCTGATGAATTCATGACTTTCATTGTTTTCGGATAACAAAACCAAGTTTACATGGAAAGCACTATTATCACTGCATTCCAAAGTGCAAACTAATAATACTATTAGGTTCCATTAATGCTACTATCTTCACCAGTGTAATGGTTGGTTAGCTCTAATGACGAGACTGAAGCCTACGAATTTAAAGAACTATAGATCTCACCACACTTAAGAAAATTATTATCACATCGCAAACAGACTATACAACACTGAATAAATGCGCACACAAAATGAAATTAGTGCAACTTATTTTGCCCTCAAAACAAATGCTCATTTATTGTTAACTAGAATTCTATCAGCAAATATGACAGAAAACATCTCACAATTTGATTACGTTTACAAAATTTAAATGCAAAACCCTAATGTATAAAGTAATTAGGCAAACAGAATAAGGAATTTGCATGCAAGGTTAGCAGTCAGCTTGTATTGCTTATACAGACACAGCAACAAACCTGTGTCACAAGACTCTTCAGATGCTCTTGCCAAATTTCTTCTCCTTGTGCAGTCCAAGCAACAATATTTCCATGTGTATCAGTGGTTAGTAGTTCAATCTTGCCATCATCATTGATATCAGCTGCTGCTACAGCACCTTGAATTTCAGCCATTTCAAGAGGGAACTTTCGTCTAACTTTGCCTGCAAAAAAAAAAAAAAAAAAAAAAGAGAGAGAAATTAATGGTTTCCCCAATTGCTAAAGAAATTTGATATTAAGTTGCTCATATAATTTGAAGATGAAATCTTAAGCTTGGAGATGTTTGCATAAACAGAGACTGTGTTCATGAAAAGAGAACCCAGCAAGTTCCTCTAAAACTTTGCATTTTTCTTGAGAAGTCCTTTGGAGCATGAATACAAACATTGTCTCAATACAATATAGGACAAATACAATAATAGTTTGAACCATTCTGTAAATAAAAATGTTTAGTTTTTTCTATTTTTTCAGAGGCTACAAATTAAGATTCCAATTTTCAAGTTCGAGATCCAGACAGTTGAATGGTACAGAATCAACTAAAAAAAAATTCAACTCCACCCCAGCAAATAAGAACAGAAGAATCTTCGAGTACTTACAATGCTATTTGGAAATCAAATGACAAGAAAAAAGATATATGCACGTGTTGGTTAAGGTTGCATACACTGTGGTTTGGATATCAGAGAAAATATTTAAGAATTTGCATAACATGGTATGAATATGATTAAAGCTCATAGTTGAGATGATTTCCAGGAAACAACTTGCAAAAACTAAATCTAAACTAGATTAAACTCACTTTCAAATACTCTGAAGTAAAATATCATTTATAATAATAAACAGTTAATCTTATTCTCTTTATTGCAGATACAACTCCAATATAAGTGGAAACAGGAATAATCTACTAGAAAGAAGACAAATGGAAAGATGAAATACAACTACCTTTACAAGGAAAATGGGCAAACTGCAAACGAAGCAGGTTATGGAATCTTGATGAAAAAAAAAATCAATGCACTTTCTCTTTAACTATGGCATAAAAATATATGTACCAATTGATAATGTATCAAAAAAGCATAATATAAGTGAAAAAGAAGACAGGTGAATTAAGTACGAAATAAAAATGTAGCAGAAAGGCATTTGATATACAATAATCTGTATGATACCGTGCTCAGCTTCCTGCAAGTATAGATGTTTGGTTACGAGGAATACAGAAAGAATGAAAACAATTCTAGACGGGAATATCACAATTGCAGAAACCACTGACAGACTCCAAAAGGAACCAGTAGAATATCATGGAACGAAAATCCGGAAGATTCTTGTACAAGCTTAAACATAGGGGAGCCTTACAAAGTAAAATGTATGTAGTCAGTCACAACTACACCTGAAGGAAGTGTATCATGGGAGGGCAACGAGAATGCACAACGTAAATCCTATAACATTCTGTACCATATAAGATCCCTGTACAAAGGCAAGTAAAATCAAACTGATCACCTTTAAAAATAAATTCACCACAAGGATGGATCCAAACCAGGCATGATTCCGAAAGTGATCATCTATAACTACTGTTTCCGATATTTCAGGTTCAGCAACCAGTGCACTAGGAAAATGATGTTATAATTCAAATTCAACACCAAGGGAAGATGTACGATGAATATGATAAAATGCTTCAGTCAACTATTTAAAAAAATAATAATAAAAAAGGAAGAGTAACTGATTTGTGAGACTACCATGATGATCCAAGACATAGAACAAGCCAAAAGAAGTTCCAACAAGGATGTCCAAATTGCCATCACCATCCAAGTCCACAACAGTTGGAGAAGAATATATATATGCACGGAATTTTGAGCTATCCGTGCTTAGATCTAGCTCTGTTGTCCACTTAACTTGTTTGGTATCAAGACTGAAAACAACAATACCACCAGCAACATATTTCGTGATATCAATACCACCCAGTTCCTTTGAATGCTCTGAGTTGTCATAATACCTGCCAACTCATAAGGAGAGTATTACTTTTTTATCAGTTAGTTCACAAATAACAGTAGGTATGTGCTTTAAATTTGAAGAAAATGTCATATGAATATATGATTGATGATTAACTTCCAACCTGTCATAGAATACAGCTCAATTCATAAGAGACAACTTTTAATATTGAAATCTACATTTTAATCTTTAAGCTGATGGAAAACCAGATTAGTAAGCTGTATCACCGTAAAGTAGTACTCACTCATGATCAAAGAAGTAAGAGACAGCAACGATCATCTCTGATACCCCATCATTATCAATGTCTGCTATGACCTGATGAAAATTATAAGGTAAATTCCTTGGTGACATAATAATATATCAGTAGCATATGTCACGAAATTTTATATTTTGGAAAAGCAACATCATGATTGAAGATCACTCACAGGAGTGCACAATATGTGGGAGTCAATATTCACATAATCCTCCATTTTCTCATGTTGCCCTTCGGTCCACTCCTCGTCTCCCCACATAGAATCATTCACATAATCATCATAGTCATAACCATACTCATCAGCCAGCTCATCAGCATCTCGGAACAACTCAAAAGATTGATCAGCATCTGCTTCTAACCTTTCGTCATTCTCCACAGTTGCTGCCTTTCCATCCTCATTTTTATTATCTTTGGAGTCAGAACTTCCTTTCTGTAACTCTTTTGAGCTGCTATCTTCCAAAAGACGTCTCCCAGAGTTTGTTCTGCTCTCTGTACTATTGCTTCCATCCAACCCGGTACTCGTAGAAGAATTATCCTTGCTTGTGGGAAGCTTAATGTTTGTTTCAGTTTGACTATCATTCAATTTCCCTTCACTTCCTGGATTTGACACATTTACTGTCCCAGGATTACTTTCTGTTGATTTAATATCATTCACTTTCCCTTCAGTTACTGGATTTGTTATGTTTACTGTCCCAGGGTGACTGTCTGTTGTTGTAGTATGATTAACTTTCCCTTCAGTTTCTGGATTTGTTATATTTACTGTACCAGGGTGACTTTCTGTCGCTGTAGTGTTTGATCCAGGTTGACTTCCTTTTGCTTCCACAAGAATAAACAACGTTAACTTATAAAGTCAATTCTCGTTGGCAGAGACATATTCTTATAAGTTGATAAAGCCAGACATTCTAACATAACTTTTAATATCCTCTCCCAAATAATAAAATTCTATAGCAGAAATCCATAAATAAAGATTATAAACAAAGCCTAATCCTGAATAATTAACTACACCAGTATACAAAGCATGACTTGAAGAAATGGAACAAATTTTTTCATAGTTTTAACAATCCTAATTAGTAGCATTTGCCACCATATCACGAACCAAATAACTAACCATAAAAGACACAATCAAGTTACTAAAGATCTCAAAGCCACATTCAAACATGGGAAAAACTCAGGCTGGCAGTGAATTTGCTTAGTTGTAAGTGAAACAATAAAAAAGTTGAGCTCAGTCAAAAACATTTAAAAAACAATTCTTTAAATCCAAAATCAACTTACCCAGCATCGATTTGATATGATCAGCTTCAGCCTCGTGGACAAGTTCCTCATCACGGACATCCGGATGCCTACGATCAACAGGATCAGTATCCAAACCCCCATACCAATTTTTACGAACCTTCCTTCGAGGCACCACCAATTTATCGGTCATCATGTAACCTGACACCCTAAATCACCAAAACAAATAAAACACCTATGAGTTCATCCACATCAACAATCACATCACTCAAAGCAACATTCACCAAACCACACCCACAAAACAATTACCTGAAAAACAACACTTCACCATTGTAAGTAGCTAGTGCAATTTCTCTCACACCATCTTTATCAATATCATACAAAAGCGGACTAGCATGCACCGTGGACTGGTGAAAAGCAGGCCAACCTAACAGATCATACACAACCAACAACTTAAAACACCCGAAACAAGCATATTTCACAAATCAACACCATAACAGAGATACAATAAATGTTAATACCAGGCATTTTGTCTCCATCAGAACCTTCTAATACTTCTAAATAGTGCACAAACGAAGGAACCACTATATCAAGCTTTCCATCACTGAAAACCAATACGAAAACCATATCATATCCAGCCATTTCAACTACAAAACTCTCCTAGAGCAATAATACAATACCTGTTGATGTCAGCGATCAACGGAGTAGCGTAAATGCTAGAACTGACTTCCGTTTGCCATCTCAGCTCCAAATTTCGCGGACACTGCGAGTTCAACAGCTTGCTCTCGTCTCTATAAGCACAAAAAAAACCAAATCGCAGTCGTTTTTGAGTGACGAATTTCGCAAACCGGATAAAATCAGCTTCGAAAATGAAAGAAGAAGAACTCACAGTTCGGGGTAGCCGAGCTCGTCGTCGGTGGCGCGTCGCTGACGGAACTTGCTTTCGTCTCCGAGAACAAAGGTGGAGAGAGTGACGGAGAGGAGGAGGCAAAGCAGGAATGCGATGTTGCTCGTCGAGGATTTCATGTGTTGGCGTCTGAAGGAAAATGTTAACGAAATGAGATTTTGCTGAATTGAATCGTATCGGAGACTTTGTGGAGGAACCCTAGCTTGTTCGATTTGCGTTGGAATTTGAGAGCCAACTAGGATTCTAATAGGATCTCAATTTAAGTAGAATCAATTCAAGTGAAAATTGACGACCACCAAAGGAAGAGTGTAGTAATCTAACAACAGACTTCAATAAAATTGGTTTTTACAATATTTTAAAAAATATATTTATAGATACATTTCTTTTTTTTTTTTAATTGTTATTATTATTATTATTTTTTTTTTGTTTTTTGAAAAGATTATTATTATTATTATTTTTTTTTTTGAAAAGATTATTATTATTTTTTTTTTTTGTTTACAAGGGTTTGAGAGTAAAACTAAATTACTGGTGCTAACTCACGTGACTTGTGAGTTTTTTTATTTTAATTTTTTATACTCAATTATATCTATCAAAACTACCGTGATATGATTTTTTAAAGATTTTTTCATAATTTATCTACTCACATAGAAAGTATTTAACAAAAATTATCTTTATTACCGCGAACAACACTCAAACCTATATTGTCTTATATGGGCACAGATATGCTATGCCATCTTGGCACAACAATTTGGAGTGTGTGACTTGTGAGTTGTGATACAAGAGGACGATGGTTCATGCGTGATGTTTTTAAGCAATATTATTACGTTTCGGGTAAAAATGAAAATTCTATTTTTGTTCTTACTCCTTTAAAGATTAGTTTCAAACAAATAACTTTAATTGTTTTTATTTTATTTGATTTATGTTAAATATTTTATAAATCCAATCAGGTTAAAAAAAATTGAAATTTTTGTTTAGATATAAGATAATATATATATATTTGAGTTGAGAATGAATTTATATTATTTTAAAGATAATTTTAATTATTTTTTTAACAAAAAAGGGAGAATGTAATATTATTCATATGTACATAAGTCTTGTTATCGTTACAATTATTTATAAATTGATACGGACGAATAAACTGCATTTCAATCATTTTTTGCCATCTAATTTTGGTTATATTGTTATGGAATATCATTTGAAGTCCTTAGTTAACAGTTCATGATACTAAGGTCATGCTATTATGCGTTATTTATATAGATATAAGACTAATTAGTTAGTTTTTTTTTTTTTTTTAAACACTGGAGTAATTAGTTGTTGATATCTAAAGTAAAAATTTATACAAGTTATGTTTATATACATATATATATTAATTATAAAAACTGACGCTTCTTATAAGAAATTATAGAAACTAACCTTTACGGTAAATCTAAGAGTTGTTATATACATATAAATCCTAAGTTTTAATTAAGTTTTTCTATTACTTTTAGAAAGTATAATAAGTTTCCAAATCGGGACATAAAGTTTTAAAACCACCATACATTATGTATTAGAAAAATTGATAAGGAAATTTCACAATCCTATTTTACTTCAAAATTTTAGTAGTTATATATTAACAAATTTGTGTCATATGATTATGTTTTGTCGCTTAAATTGCTTCATAATTGTATTATTGAATTAATCAGAGTTTTAGAAAATCACAAAGTAATATATATATATATATATATATATATATGATCTTTAATTTAATTATTGATAATACAATCTTGATGCATCATTTCGTTATTTTACATAGAATTTGTATTTTTTATGGAATTTTAACAAGATTCGACGTTAAAGTCTAATCATCACTCAGTTTCAATTTAATATTAAAAGAAAAAACACTTTTACTTAGTTTGATGTATACGCTTAATTTTTAGGTTAATGTTTTTCAACATGATATCAAAACTTGTTAAAATTGAGATCATGCAAATTAATCATAATTGAGTTCATGTAAACTAATATGAAAACTCTATTATTATTAGCAAGGAGTAAAACAGATGCGATTTGAATTTTAGCTCCTTACATGATAAAAAAGACACTAGAAATTTTTTATAACAAATTTTGAGGGTATGATCTCTTATAACCACATGTTGGTTTGAAATATAAGTAGTAAATTCCCAATCACAAACAGTAAAAGTTTTTCGAACTAAATGATGTTTTAAGAGAATTTCTAACATCATATCCTCTCTGAAGACTTGTAATTAAAATTGTACAAATTTACTTGTTCTATTTGGTCAGAATTTAATTTGACTGCTTTTCAATATGAAGTTTTGGTGTTTTTTCAGCTGTTCTATTGATTCCTTGGACTGCACTTTTTAGAACAAGTGATTTGGACATCATAGGCAAGACGAAAAAGAAAAACCTCCTGAAGAACAAAGAAGAAGAAGTAAAGTGTCCCTTTGCTGATCTTCCGAAACATATGGTAATTAAAATCCTCGAGAAGGTACCAGCCAAGTACTTATGTAAGACGTTCAGGTTCGCTTGCAATTCATGGAATGATATAATCTCTAGCACGTTTTTTGTAGCTCAGAACACTGTTCAAACTAAATCTGAATTGTTCATACAAGTCTTTCGGAAAGTAGACTACGAAGTACAATTATTGGAGATGGATCACGAAGGGCTTGAATTCAAAGTAGAAACTGTTTATCCCAAAATGGGAAACGCTAGGTCCAGTTGTAATGGTCTAGTTTTAGTGGATGACTCGAGAGATAAAAGTGCTCTATATGTCAAAAATTTACTCACCACTTGCTCACTAAGTCTCCCTAAATGTCCCTCTAGTTGTCCACATGAACACTGTGGGGCTGCACTTGGGGGTTGACACCTCTAGAAAAGAGTACAAAGTTGTGCATATGTATGCTGATGGCTACCGGTATGAGATATTCACTTTAGGTGATCCTAATAATGGATGGAGAAGGGTTCCTGGACCGTTTAAGGAACCATATGAGCGACCTTTCAACATAGAAACTTTTCGATGGGATGATCCCGTGTTGATAAATGGGCAAGTTATGCACTGCCATGTTGATTCTAATGAATATGTTGTATCTATAAATATAAGTGATGAAAAGCCGAACGTATTTTCCTAATATCGATCAGAAAATTGAGCCGAAAAATTACAAGTTGTTGGAGATGGGAGGATATCTTGCATTTGTATACAAAGTTTCCAGCACCCAGATTGATGTATGGATCCAGAAAGATTGTTGTAATGGACAGCAGATTTGGGAGAAGAGACATAGCATGATTGTAGAGTCAATAAACTATCTAAAGTCCAAGGAGCACAACCCTTTGCCGGATTTCATGTTACTGTCCCCTGTTGCATCGTTGCGAGATGGTGAAGTGATAGTTTTTATACACCGGAATGGCAAATATGTTACACCTTGCTTATATTTGTATGACATTCAACAAATGGAATTGAAAAAATCCTATTTCAGGACGAGAGATAAAATGAGTTTCGTACCTCATAGCAGCAGCCTCATTCGTTGGACACATGAGACTGACCTACTGCCTACATCTTCATAGTTTTTCGATTCTTTTTTTTTTTTTTCCTCCTTTAGATGGCCAAGTGCCCAAGTATCAATTTATCTATGATTTTCTTCTTTTTATTGTATTTATAATAGTGATTAATTTGTAACAAAAGGTTTCTCAGTGTGCATTTATTTGTATGTGGCGTATAAGTGTTTTTTTTTTTTTTTTAATTTATAATGTATATACTCTTTTACTCACAAGAATAGTTATGTATATAATGATTGATCTCGATAGATTTGATTATTTATTAATTTGTTCAACTTAAAATTTAGAATATATTTGCAATAATTGATCTCGATAAATTTGACATGTCTTGATTTCTTCAACTTGAAATTTCATACATACATATATATATATATATATATATGTAATTGTGAAGTCATTGGAGATGGATCACAAGGGCCTTGACTTAAAACAAGTTAATTGTCCAGGAATGGGACTGATTAGGTCGAGTCTCCATGGTCTGATTTTAGTGGATGATTTTCACCAGAGATATAAAGGTGTTTTGTTTGTCAGGAATTTACTCACAGGATGTTGTGTAAGTCTCCCCAATTGCCCCTTCCACGAGTCCTGTGGAGCTTCGCGTAGGTTAGATCCATTAACAAATATGTACGAATTAGTGCCCATAACTTATTCTTGTAGAGCTGCATTCGGGTTCGATCCGTTGAAAAAGTTGTACAAAGTAGTGCATATATGTGCTGATGGTTATGGCTTTGAGACACTCACTCTAGGTCACTCTGCATGGAGAAGGATTCCTGGATCATTTGATGAATCAAGTGAGCGACCCTTCGATGCAGAAACTTTAAAATGGAGCGATCCTGTGTCAATAAACGGGGAGATTATGCACTGGTATGTTGTTTCAGATGAGTACCTTGTATCTATGAGTGTAAGTGACAAAAATATATACAGGACGTATTTTCCTGATACAGGCCAGAAAATTGAAAAGGATAGGTACAAGTTACTGGAGATTGGGGGATATCTTGCATTTGTGTACAAAGCTTCAAGTTCCAGGATTGATGTGTGGATTCTGGAACATTGTAATGAACAGAGTTGGGAGAAGAGACACAGCATGGTGGCAGAGTCAGTCCACTATCCGGATTCCAACTTATCTTCCACAACCATCCCCAGGGATCATAACCCTTTGCCAAATTTCATGAATCTCTTCCCTGTTGCATCGTTGTGAGAAGTGATTGTTTTTATGCACAGGAATCATAAATGTGTGTCAGGTTGGTTTTATTTTTATGATATCCTGCAAACGGAACTGAAAAAATCCAATTTGAGGATCAAGGACAGGAGCCGTTTCATGTCTCACACAAGCAGCCTCATATACTAGAAAGATGAGAAGGAGCTATTGCCTGATTGATTTTACAGTGACAAAAGTACACATTTGTTTATGTTCTATTTTTAGTAATTGTAGTTTTTCCCAATGGGTTAGATAGGTGCAAAAAGTGTTCTCGGATTTTGTAGAAAACTATCCCTGCAAAAGTAGTTTTCTTTGTTGATGAGATTAGAAATTTGATGTGTAGGTGGTCTTTTTATTCCTATACAAAAAGTATCATCTTAAAATTTTGTACATAGTGCATGAATTGAATTGAAGAGCTACGAAGATTCATATTTAGTAGTCATGACTTGGGAGACACAAATTATAACATAGTGCATAAACGGTAGAGTTGCGATATATATACATTTTACTAAAAAGATTCAGATTTATTTTTCAAGACTTTTTGATGTTGGGGTTCTTTATATTTCTTATTATGAGATTACATATTAAATGACAATTATATTATAGGCTATCTATTTTAATGGGATTAGATGAAGGATCTATTAATTGAACTCTAAAGATATCCATTGAGTATGAGCTTTAATATGTAGAAACCCAATACTAATAAAATTAAGGTTAATAAAAACCTAATTTAAGTTAGTATATAAAAAATATCATAAATGTTATGGTCCTAAGTCAATTCAACATACGTACAATTTTGCTCTCCTTCTCCTTCTCCCATTTTAGAAGAAATCTATAGAGCATCATAAGCTGATTTGACCGTGAAAAGCTCAATCTTTCTCAAGTTTATTAATATGGATTCAGATATGTCTTTTCTGTAACAAATATATTAATGATTCAATATGAGTTTTTGGATTTTGGTTTAGATTTTTGTCTATTAAAGTTATATCCAACATTTGAGACTTAAAAATAATAAACATAATGCATGAATTGAAGAGTTATGATAAGTACATTTCACCAAAATGATTCAAACATATGAATGAACAACACAATGCTAATTAACAAACAAGTTATATGATAATATGTCAATTCTCTAATAAGAACATTGTATCTGTAAATATAAGTGATGGTGTATCCATATGCTTATATAGAGACAAAGGAAATCTTTCAATTTCGACACCAAGTTTCCCGTACGCCGATGGATTTATGGCTTTTAGCATAAAGGGTAGAGTCAATGAATTACTATTCCAAACTCTAACAAATTCAACTCTCTGACAGATTTCATGTTACTCTTCTTCTGTTGCAGCCTTGCAAGATGCTGAAATAATTGCTTTTTGAAAACGAGTCAGACGAATATGTATACCATTGCTTGTTATTTCATAGTATATGGAGAGCGAAATTAAAAATTTTCAAGTTTAACAGCAGACACAACAGCTGATCCATTGAAATGATAACTCCTAATACATAATCCAGCTCCCTCCTATATCTTCATAGTTTTTATAATTGTTTTCCCCTTTAAATGACCAAGTATACGTTCGTTCATCCTCTTCTTAAAAATTTTTTGTAAAAGGATAAAGAATCCCCTAATTTGAGGGCTAATACCGGGAAATATTGACCGTTTTATTGTTGATATAACCATGAAAATTGGTTGGTTTATATTCTCCATTTTCTTTAACTAAAAATCCACGATTCTACTAAACAATTTTATCTAAATTATTAACTCCCTATTCTTTTATGAATAATGCTAAATTTCCTAAAACTTTTTGTCTAAATTAATATTCAAATATCATAATATATAAGTTATTAATATATTATTAATTATTATATTACCTCAGAAGTTGATAATTCACATATCACATCATTTGCTTTAGATATGGATAAAAGTTTTAGTAAATCTAAGTTACTTTATGTATATAAAAGCTAACCGAAAATTTAAATCTCATAGTGATGAGTGTCAAGATAAAACTAGATATGCCATTTGTGAATCTACACTCTTAATGGGCAATAAACAGCAGCATCCAAGACCAAAGATGTTTTAGATTTTTAGAATTAAACCACCCACTCCACCAGTCCACACTAGCAAATTGCTAATAACAAAAAGTCCTTAAAATGGGTCAATCAGCTGACGCCAAAAGGCCCTACCAAGCAATTATTCCCATAGTAGGCACTGTGTACCCAATCAGTGATTTCAAGTTCCAACTAGCATTAGTCAACAAATATAAATCTTACCAGATTTCCTTTTGCCGTTATATAAGCTTGCACTCGTTCACTCACTTGACTCGCTCTCTAACTAATCAAAAATCAAAATCATCTTCATTTCTTACAAAAATGGCTTCATCGTCATCATCATCAGATCAGACCCTTTTCAACAACTGCCTTGTGGCTCTCTACCTCATCGCCCCACCCACATACATCTCCCTTAGATTCCTCCAGGCTCCCTACGGGAAGCACCACCGTCCAGGGTGGGGCCCCACCATGTCCCCACCACTCGCCTGGTTCCTCATGGAGAGCCCCACTATCTGGCTCACTCTCCTCCTCTTCCCATTTGGCCGCCACCTCACCAACCCCAAGTCTCTCCTCCTCATCTCCCCTTTCCTCCTCCACTACTTCAACCGCACCTGCCTCTACCCTCTACGCCTCCGCCGCGGCTCCGCCCAACTCAGCGGCTTCCCGGTGGTCGTCGCCCTTTTGGCCTTCGGCTTCAATCTGTTGAACGCGTATTTGCAGGCTAGGTGGGTGTCGCATTATAAAAATGATTACGGTGATGGGTTGGTGTTCTGGTGGCGGTTTCTGATTGGTCTGCTAGTTTTTGTTGGGGGCATGTATGTCAATGTTTGGTCTGATAAGGTTTTGGTGGGTCTAAAGAGACAAGGTGGGGGGTATAAAGTACCCAGAGGAGGGTGGTTTCACTTGGTGAGCTGTCCAAATTATTTTGGGGAGATTATGGAGTGGTTTGGCTGGGCGATCATGACTTGGTCTTGGGTGGGTTTTGGGTTTTTTCTTTACACGTGTGCTAACTTGGTCCCTAGGGCACGTGCGAATCATAGGTGGTATTTGGACAAGTTTGGGGAGGATTATCCTAGGAATAGAAAAGCTGTTATCCCCTTTGTTTATTGAAATGATATTTGGGTGTCTTGGTTTCTCTTTCTGGTTCTTTTATTGTGTTGTGTCTTATCAGCTTTGAGGTGTCTTCTTGTAATGTTCAAATGTTATTCAAGAATCTAATGGAAAGATTGATTTAGCTCTTGATTCAGTAGTTCTAATTCTTGTATCTGAATTTGTATGCCTTGTGTGGAAACGTATTACGTATGTGATCAATTTTTGCTGGTTATCAATAACATCATGAATGAAAAGAGATTATTTTGAGACAAAGATGATTGGAAAGAGATTATTTTGAGACACAAAGATCGAAGCAGATGTTTTTCTCCAAAAAAAAAGGAAAAAGAAATCTCAAAGCAGATGTTGGCTTATATGATCACTTGTCATGTTAAGACGGCACCATGTGATAATTCTGCAGACTATTTTTATGTTAGCATTTTGTACAAGGTATGTTGACCGAGAATTAGCGAGAAAACTGGTACGGGTTTAAACCTTAGCCACCAAGTAGAGACCATCATACCAGGTAGTGGACCGTGCCTTCTCGAGCAACAACCACTTTAGCTGGTGCAATCTCTCTCGATGTACTACAAGTCTACAACCACTAGCAGGCCACAAATTACCATTACACATCATGACAGCAACATAATTCCTTACGGGGTAGAAGATCTAAGGGCTACGCACTCCTATTGTTCTTTAGTAATATACTTCTAAGAAAAGATAATATGCTCAAAATTGACATATCCAAATATGTAGACATACATCAGATGTTAATTTGGCAACGAAATCATGGTTATTTACTTATTTTTCATTGATATAAGTGTAATACTGGAAGTCGGCAGTGATCAAAATAAAGATTAAGAATGGTTTCATGTGTGACGACATGTAGAAATACCAATCAGCAAAAGACAACTATGTTATTTCTGACATTGGAAGCATGCTATTAGCTTCCCGTTGCACTCACATAATCTATACAGGGTTCTTTGTCTATAAATAATCCAGAAACAAAATTCTACCAAAATAGATATAAATAAAGGAAAAACCAAACAACATGAAATTAATAAATTAGAAAATCCTATTTCAAAATGAAAAGGTAAAGTTCCAGCTTAAAATTAGCAGGAGAGCAAGAGCAACTATTATGTTTCATAACGATAGCGGCAAAACCTTCTGCACTGTAGTAAAGGTGACCTTGGAGCAACAGTATTAGAGGGCTCAAGGTTGAGGCATCTCCTGCCCAGTAAGACCTTGCTGTAGTTCGGCTTTGTATCATCCTCAGCAGAAACATTCTGATAAAATGATAATTACTGCATGATACATGAAAAATGTAAATCAAACAGTTGAAGAAATCATAAAGCAAATCAAAAGTCGCGTAAAATTAATCTTAGAATTGAGGACAAAAATTTAAACAACTTATTTATGTGAAGTGAATAGATGAACTTACACTAAGCAAACCTACGGTTTGCCCCCACATTAATCTCTACTCTTGATTCATCATACTTGGAAGTGTCTTCCGTAGGATGTTCATTCTTCAAACTTCTGTCTAATCCTTCAGGAGATTTCATGGCTTCAGCAATTTCCTCCAAAAGCTCCTCATGCTTCTCCTTTAACGCAGTGGAAGCTATAGCCTCTGAAAGCTTTTGCTTAATTTGTTGCTCTAGCGCCTCGATTTTGCTTTTTGATGTCATATCTGGTTGTTTCCCTGCCTTTGCTATCTCCAACTTCAGTAACTCAACCTCATTTTTCAAATCTGATGAATTGATAACATCCTCAAGTTTCTTCCTGATTTCTTTACTCAAATTGTCCATCTTCTCTTTAAAGTATGAAGTCTGTTCACTGAGTTCTTTTACCTTTGATTTTACAGCCTCAACCTCCAAACCCACGGACTTAAGCATACTAGTCACTTCTGATTCTGTCTCTTTCTTCATCATTATAATTTTCTCCTTTAGCCCTTCATCTAGGTCCTCAAAGTCAGATGCTCCAGAGTTTTCAACTTCGGTCTTTATTGCTTCGATCTTCTCCTTTAAATCAGGCCGATCAATGATTTCTTTGAATTTTTGGTTGATTTCCTGCTTCATTGTAGTAGCCTTATCGTTGCTCTCTGACACAGTCTTGGCTTTAGAAAACTCCTTTAACATGTCAAGCTTATACTTCAGGCTTGCATAATTAGGAGCTGCTGACAGACCTTGGTTGAACTCCTCCTTAAGCTTTGCAATCTTGTTCATTAAAACTGGATTCATGAGTTGATCCTGAGAATTTACTTTGGAAAATTCTTCACGCAACGCTGCAATCCTGTCTTTCAAACCCATTGCTTTAACTGCCTCAGCATACTCATGATCTACCTCTCTTCTCAATTTCGCTATCATCTCATTCAGAGCCACCTCTGGAGGCGTGGCAGATGACTTCTTTGCTTTCAAAATTTGTTCTCTTAGTTTTTCAACCTCACCCTCCAACTCCAGTTTTGAAGTCCTACCAACAATAGGTTCTTCTTTCTTTTTCATGTTGACCTTTCTCTTAGGATCAATTGGGATTCCTTCTTGGAATCCACCAATCTTACGGAACTTAAGCCTGCGATGCTCTAGTAGTTCTGGTACGTCCATCTTTTCAAGCTCCTGTAATACCAGAGATCAGTGTGGAGAAACAATTAGATGCTGGTAGTTTGTGTTTTCGAAAATAGATTGCGGTAATTTTAGAACAAACTTCAGTGGCACGTACATTCATTGTTTCATTTATAGCAATTTTAATCTGTTGTGAAGTCCAAGATGGATCTGCATGTGCACCCCCTAGTGGCTCCTGTGGAGAAGTGAAAATTTTTTCAATATGACAGAAATTAACATGAGGTTCTGAAAGTAAATAACAAATTGCATCCAATGTGACAGCATAACAGGAGGGAAAAGATGGATTTTCTCTTTCTAGTTAAACATCAAACACAAATGAAATGCACTAATCACATATATAGAGTCTAGTAAATATGTCAGAAAAATACACCGAAGATAAAACTAGGATAAAAAAACAGGGAAAAACAAACAAACAACATAGATAAAGTAAGGTGTAGAAGATATTAGATGGATGAGTTTATTACAGGGATCACGGCATCTGCAATTTGCAGCTTGCACAACTCTGTTGAAGTAATCTTCAGCTTCTCAGCTGCCTACATTAGGAAAGATTTTAAGGGTCACTTATAAAATCAACACTCACTGACAAAAGAGCAGAAGAGCATTAATGCTGTATACCTTTGGAGAAGCTTTGGCACTCTTCCATAATATAGCTGCACATGCTTCCGGGCTATACCACAAAAGAGATAAAATTAGAGGACAAAGCTATAAATACACTATAAAAAAATTATAAAATTATTACAGGAACATTATGAAGAAGATAAAAATCTATGTAACAGAGAAAAAAGGAAGCTATGATGGAATATTGCCCATTGCTTGGATTATGGAAAGAAAGCCAAAGTGTGTATGTTCGATCTTCAAAGCCAAAGCAGAAAACAATGGCAATATAGGCATTCCAATATGTATTATAAATACAGGTAAAATCAGAGTATGTATCACTTAGCATAAAAAATAACTTTCTGTTCATTTCTATACAGAAATCAAGATAAAACAGAGATGTTGTAAATAGAATTGAAGAAATGTGACAAACAGAATATTAGCTAAATTATCTATTGCCCATACATCTCAATAGGTGATATTAGAAAATTCAGAACACATAATGGCATGAAAATATGGCCAAAAACTTTTTTTTTTACCATATATAGGCATGTTATAAATAAATTAAACATATGAATTCACCTCTTTGAGACTCAAGGTTAAAATGAATAGATTTGTATTTCAAAAAAAAAATAGATTTGAGGTGTTCCTCTGTTTTTCTTTTTCTTTTTTTAAAAAAAAAATTAATAAATAAAATTACCTGGCCACATAGAAAACTGCATTTTCAAGCATCAGCAATTTATTAGCACAGCCAATTGCCAGGGCACCGCCAGAACCACCTTCCCCAATAACAATGGAAATAATTGGTACCTTCAGACCAAACATGGTCCTCAAATTGTGAGCAATTGCTTCACCCTGCATGTGTGTATGGCAACTAAATCAGTTAACCCAGCGATAACAGGAAGCCATCTAAATATTTAGTACAATTCTCCACATACTTGACCCAGTTCCTCTGATTTTAGATCTGCAAAAGCCCCAGGAGTGTCAATGAAAGTAATTATTGGGAACCCATGGTGATCTGCATAATACATCATGCGTAGAGCCTTCCGGTAACTGTATATATATATATATATTTTTTTTTTTGAAAGAAAAAACAGTGAATGTCAGCTATCATTAACAGAATGAGGTGGACAGAAACTCTTTTATCATTCCAAACATACCCATGAGGTGTAGGCATTCCAAAATTACGCTGAATGTTCTCTTTTGTATTTCTACCCTTTTGGTGGCCCATGAACATGTACCTTCTACCATCTATGGTTCCTAAACCAGTAACAATAGCAGGATCATCATAACCTGCTCGATCTCCATGAAGCTCCACAAACTAGACAGAAGGGAACAAAGAAAGAGATTTCTTAAGAAACTGTTTCATGGCATATCAAAAGGCCAAGGATCTTAAACAAAATGCTAAAATTTCCATACCTTATCAGTAATGCTAAATACATGATCAAGGAACGTGGGTCTGTTTGGATGCCTTGCAATATTCACACGTTGTATAGGGGTTAGACGCATATACAAATCCTTTAGAGCCTGAAATCAATAATGCTAACTCATATGAAGAATCAAAACCAGAAACCATTTACGCAATGATTATATTAAAAATAAAATATCAAACACAGAGCTGAGGCCTTAAAAACAAGCCGAATACAAATTACGGTCTGTTCTAAAGTTATTACCATCGTATGCGCAATGGTGCAATGCATTATGATGCATTCACACCTTTAATAGTTAACCTAAGCATCAACAGATTGGAACGATATTTATGTCAACAAAAAAAAAAAAAAAAAACTTGATGACAACCTAAGCATTAACAAAAACATATCATTGTTTACTCCATATTTCAATGGTGTTATAATCACATTAGCTTCAGATTTTTCCAATCCGTGAATATGTTCCTTAATTACAAACTTCACGTACCAAGATAATCACAACCAAAACACTCACAAACAAAATATCTAATTCAAATTGCAGAAATTCCACAAGTTAACAATTATAGTTTGCAGCTACTTAGAATTCAAGCACTCCATTTCGAACATCCATCAACAACACGACACTTAAAGTAGAATTATATTTAAACCTGTTGGTACTTATTCTCCAGTGAGACAATCTGATCACTAAAGTCCAAACCAGTTTCGTTTGCCATCTTCCGCACCTGCACTCGAAACAGAACCAACAAAACCAATCAAACTCGTAAACATTTCTCTTCGAAACCATCAATCAATCAGCATCATGCATAAACAAACAAAGCGGTTACATCGATAATCTTCTTCTCTAGATCAACAAGCGGCTTCTCGAAATCCAAAGTGACAGGCTTCGGCTTCTCCTTAAGCGGCTTGAAACTCGAGAGATGAGTCAGGATTCCACCTTTCACATTAGGATCCGCGTCATCAGGCCACGGATACTCGTGCTTCTTCCACTTCCTCAGCTTCGCAGTGACTGCAAATTCTCTCCTTTTGGTTCGAAACCGCGCTCTCCCTAGGGCTCTCAAAAGAACACCGTTAACGCCGCCGCTACTGGAGCTCCGGAAGAGATCCGAAGCTGAAGTTCCCGCCAACGCCACTGAAGAATGAGAAATTGTCGCCATTCCTTCTCACACGAATTTCAAATACAGCTCCAAATAGACCAAATCTGTACAACAAAATCGAAATTAGTGTTCTACTGACTTGAACTACCCGCATTTCTTTCAACAGTGAAATTGAAAGTGAAAATAACAGGAACTGAACAGAATCAGCTCGAATTTACCTGAAAAGCAACTGAGAAATTGAGATCTCTACCTCCGAGAAGATGACGAGGACCGAGTTGTGGAGAAGAGCGAGAGAGAAAAGAAGGTGAGTTTTATTATAAAAGGCAGTGGAGAGAAGAGGATCAGAAGCATCGTAGAGATCGTCAAAATAGAGGGTCTTTTTTTTTTTTTTTTAAATTAATTTATTTATTGTGATTTTGTTAGGAGAGAGAAAGAAGGTCCGGTCGATACTTCTTATGTTAAGTGAGGGACCTGGGCAGTATAATGAGCCAGCATTTTTCGGTTTGGCCGTTGAGGTGGTGATTTGCACTTGGTTTTTGTTGTTTGCCCTTCTTTTACACGGGTGTTGTTTTGCACACGTTTGGAGTAAATTGGCTCGATGGCTTCGATGCGCTCTCTCCTAGGACACGCCTCCATTGCACGAGAGAGAGATTCATTCGTTTGATAGATATCTTTCTTCCATTAGTAAGATAATTAAATTTATAATAAAATCATAGAATTTTAATTTATAATTATAATATATACATTTTAGAAACATATTAATTAGGTATTTTATATATATTTTTAAGCTTTATTGTTGGTAGAAAATAAGCAATTATATTTGAATTTCAATTGAAAATATATTAATGAATTATATATATTTTTTCATTAAAGTTATGTTGCGACTTGTCAAGATTAAAAAAAAATTTAGTAAGACTGTTTCATAACTGATGTGATGAGACAGACCAATACAAAATGTAAAAGAAAAAAAAATGACACTATTTCATTGATGAGACGGACCAATAAAAAAAGTAAGAGGAAAAAAATAACACTATTTCATTAGTCTATTTCATCACATCAATTATGAAATGGTTTCATAAACACTTTCTCCGAAATCAAATACTATTTATAAGATTATGATATCTATTCCCATAAATGAGAGATAATTACATGCATAATTAAACTTTTATTAATATGCGCATGATAATAATTAATCTTTTTTCTTTGTCACAATGAAGTACACAGTTATATGTGCTAGGAGATGGAATCTTTTATTAATTGCGTTTTTTAATTCAATATATGATTTATGACATAATTAATCCATAGTTGTACCATTTTGTTCGATATAAATTAATTTTATTAAAATTCAAACGACTTTTGTTAGTTATTACTTATGCATTGATTAATAAAATTAATTATTTATTTAACAACTCATTAATAAATCAATTCATTTCAAGCAAAGATAATTGTACTTACACATTTAATAAATAAATAAATGAAGAGCTTGAAATTAATATGTGCAACATGTTGACACCAAATTATTATGCCAATTTGTAGTTGGTTGAAATTTGGTGTAATTTAATACCAACTATTTGATATTCGATGAGCAATCATAGTAAGAAATTATTATTTTAAATTTATCATATTTTTGAAACCTCTTATTTTCATGAATTTTTGGATTTGGTACTAGTTAACGACGTCAAAATATAACAAGAACCATCATTACATATATTGTTTAGTTATAGTGTAAGGAGTAGAGCTTAAATTATAGTTTCACACGTGAAACAGACCATGAATGCAACTATTGACATATAAATAGATGTCACAAGTTAATCGAATCATACATAACCTAATTTTCTACACAATCTCCAAACGATAAGGAATCTATGGCTTAGTTCGCGGAGTTTCAAAAGCGATGCGCATTAGGTTAAGTTAGGTGACTTGCCCATTATTTTAGTTGGCTCAGTAAAAATAGTCAAACCGTTTAACTTATAGCCAAAACGTCCACGCGTTGAACGCTGATGGGCTGCAACTGCAACATTAGTTTAATCGGCTACACATATAATACAAACAAACCGCGACACACGAGGAGGAGGTGAGGGTGTCACGTGCTGTCCAAGCGACTATCTAGTATCTCCGAAAACGGCGACGCTTCACGCTTGAAATCAAACGACGTCGTTGCATGTTTTAATTTTACACCGGCCCTATCCGTCGTCGTCGTCGTCGTCGTCGTTGCTTTTGCACCTTTTTTTTGGGTGGGGGGGTGTCATTCATGGCGGAGAAGCTTTTAAACGGTAATGTGTTTGTTTTCGTTCGAAAGTTTTGATTCCGTTATCTGTTTGGTTGACGAGAAAATGTTTCGATGATATTTTCAGAGAATGTTCTTGAAGAGCTGAGACGTGGAATCGCCAAGTTCGAGCTTGTCTCTTCTCCTGTCGCTTCGATTTCGAATCCCAATCCGAATCCACAAACACTTCCAGTGCCGTTCTACAGAGACAATAACCAAAATTCCAGTTTATTCTTTGCTAGAATTGGTCTACCACTGTGAGTTTGTCAAAAATTGAAATTTTAAATTTGTTTTAGCTGTATTGCTTCTATTGTAGTGTTGCTTCTAGTTTCTACAATAAATTTCATAGTTACAAGCTACTTGTGTCGTGTTATCATATAAAGTCTTGAAATCTTTACTTCTAATTCCAAAAAGCAAAAATGAAGTTTTTATCACTTTCAATTCTTGAAAAATTTTGTTGCATTTTGTCTAATAGAGGTGGTGGAGGATCACCGGCAACGAAGAAAACTGAGCGTTACTCAGTTCAAAAGGTCACTGGGGATGGACGCTGTCTATTCAGAGCACTGGTGTTCACTAGTTTCTCTCTTTTTATATAATATGAATTTGGCTTAATGTATTGTAAACAATATATTGAGTATATACATGAATTGAAGTTTGATTGATGACATTAGGTCAAAGGGATGGCTTTAAACAAGGGCATTGCTCTTAACTCGAGAGAAGAGAGAGATGATGCGGGTATGTTCGATTCTTTTATGTTTGTTTCGAACATGTATGAATATAAATTTTGTCCATGTATGTTTTTCTGAATGGTCGAATTGTGGCATATGTAGCTGTCTCTTATAATTTCATGCCAGGATGTGGTAATTGTGAGGAATGAGGGCTTTACTTGTGCTAATATTTATCTAGTTGTATTGCTATGACCTTAAGGTTTACAGCTTTATTGTTGTTTGTAAAAATGTAGATTTATTACGAATGGCTGTGAAGGAGATTATATGTGATAATGGTGATGAACGCCGGCAGTATGAGGAGGCATTGGTTGCTATCACGGTTGAGGAGTCTTTGAAACGGTAAAGCTTTTGTCTGTTATCCTTGGTCTGTTCGAGGAAGTTCTTTTAGTTCTTGGTATTTTGAAGTACGCTTTTATACATTGTTATGACTCGTATATATTGAATATGTTAATGCTGTTGTATAGTTACTGCCATCGCATTGAAAGATCTGACTTCTGGGGAGGAGAGGCAGAGCTATTGGTTAGTAATCATTGATGCATTTTGCTTGAAATCTTCACTTCTTTCATACCAGCGACAGTAGATATGATTTTGAGACCAGGAAAGAAATGCATATGTATAATTTAGCCAGTTAGCAAGATTGAACTTCTCTAGGTGGTTTTTGAATGGATAATATAATTATTCCTAATCTTTACCTTTTACTATTGGCCGTTGGTACACTAGATTTGAGGTTATTTCTACATTCATTCTCTTTACAGGCATAAACTGACTAATATTTTCTACTAAGTTATGAAAATCTTGCATTGCACTGTTTGCTAGGGCTTCTGGGAGTATTTAGTTGGTCATCATTCGTTAATATGCATGAGCTCCTTATTTGAGATTGATGTGTAGTTATCTTCCACCAATATAGGCATATTATTTCACTTACCTGATATCTACTTTGGAGGAGGGAGTGAAGAAAAACTGTCATGAAACTTTAATTTACTTTTAATTGAATCAATTTAACAAGTGCTAATGGTTTCCATTTGCTAATACCTCAGAATTTTTCTCTCTTTGTTTGTGTGAATTTAAGTGCTGTTTTATACAGAAACTCTCCTTTGTGAAACATCAAATTCTGATCTTTAGTTCTGTCCCAGGTGTTGTCAAAATTGTGTAATCAACCAGTCATTGTTTACATACCAGAGCATGAGGTATGTTGATTCTTAAAATTTGATCATTGATTTGAATTGCCTTTTAAGTTTGACTTGCCTATTCTTAACTAAACTGTTAGAAATTGGCTTTATAACCGATGAAATTGCATGGAAAAGTGAATACAATCATCTTAATGTATGTATCCACTACATCCAACAAGTTGTATAATAAGACAGTGCTTTGCACAATCACAAGGCCTCATAGAGAGGGATAGTTCATGTTGAAAACCCTGATAGGCCTGCCTGAATTCATGTTTTGCTAGCTTAGGTTGACAACTATGGACCCCGTTTCTCCGTTACCATACTTATTGAACCTCTTACAGTGATTAATGGTTATAATAAGACGGATAAACTTTTCTTGTGTATTAACAACTTTCCTATGTCCAATTGAACCCGCAGCACACAAGAGCCGGATGGGGCACTGGTTTCATTCCAATAGCAGAGTACGGATCCGAGTTTCGCCATCTCTCAAGAAAAGGAAACACCAGGAAAGTTGTGAGGCTCCTCTACAGTGGTAGAAACCACTATGATCTGCTTGTCTGAAATTTTACCATCATAACAGAACAAACAACTAGTTCAAAATAGTCTCACTCGCCAAAGTCAGAAACATTGATGCCATGCTATTTTCTTTGTATTTGTATTCAAACATAATATAATTCCAACTTGACAAACCTTGTCAATTTTATTATTATTTTTGTTTGTTTCTTTGTCTTTTGAACATATGAATAAATTCCCATTTTTCTATTGTCACATTGTCTCCACACAATTAGTATAACCAAAATTTTGTCTTAGAAAAAAAAAAGAAGGGTCTAAGCAAATGCAAATCATCTTTACGCGTCCTCAATGAGTCATTTACTTTCAAGTGAAGCTAGCAAGCCAAAATTGTAATTAAATATTAAAAAAAGAAAAAAGAAGAAACCGTGAAAAAAAAAAAAAAAAACACTAAAAGTGATACGTTGTATTTAATATTTGTATTTGTATTCTTACATTTTTTTCCTTCATCTTCTTCATGTCTTCTAAACTGAAAGGGACCAAATAAAAACCGCGTCACAAACACAATTCAATAGAACACAAAATTCTAGGGTTTGGTTAATTAATTCAATTAGCAACACAAAACTGTTGATAGCGAGAGAGAGACACACAGGAGAGAATGGAAGGTGTGAGCAATGGAGGGATGTTGTACCACGAGGTACAAGAGTCGAAGCTGTGCGCCGTGCATTGCGTGAACACGGTGTTGCAGGGGCCGTTCTTCTCGGAATTCGATTTGGCGGCTCTGGCCTCGGATCTCGACCACAAGGAGCGCCAGATGATGCTCGAAGGCCGCGCCTCCGTCGCCTCCGGCGATTTCCTCACCGAGGACTCTCACAATGTGTCTCTCGACGGCGATTTCAGCATCCAGGTCGCTTCTCTTTGCTCTTCTCATCGTAAACTCTGTTCTTTTCTTTGATCAGAATTGGTTTTGTGATGAATTATGTTGGAAAAATTGGAAATTGATGACAATTGTGTTGTGACAAGAACCTGAAAGTTGAAAAGATGATAATTTTATGCGTGTAAAATCAGTTTCGTAATTGTAAGTTGAAAGTTGAGAGTTGAATAGGCAATGAAGGTGTATTGTGAATCAAATAGAGTAGAATAGTTTCGACTAAAGACATTGCTTAGTTCAGATGAGTATATAAGTATACTTGTGATGGTTTTTGGAAATTTAAAGTTGTTATATTTAAGAAGTTATTGTTAGTTGCCAATTGCGGGGCTCACAGCGCATAATTGGGGGGAAGGTTTATGATAATGCTGGCTGAAATGATATGAGAAATTTATTATGCAATCTTTGATGCTTTTTACTTAGCCGTTATCTACTTATATGCAAGACAAGAAAAAGGATGAGTTTACCATTGAGGGTCTTCTAAGTGTCTGCTATATGTATATTACTTTTTATAATGGTATCTCAGATGCCGTTATTCAATCTCATAGTTGTCTAGATTTCCTCGTTTATTGTTGCTTGTAATGAACCGTAGAGGATTTTATGATGGTTCATGGTAGAAAGACCTGAACATCTGGTGCTAAGAGAGTTATCACGTACACCTCAGAAGCCATTAATCTATCGATGGTCACTTTCAATTGCGTTCATACAAGGCATTGGTTTGTGAAATGGCATAGGCAACTAAGTGATTATAACCTTTTGTAGGCATATCTAGTGTGTGTTTTGATATACCCAATTTGAGTGGCAAGATTGTCTATTTTACTTGTAGATGTCCATGTCACTACTAAATCTTCTGGGAACTACAGTAGGGGTATCATTCCAGTGTGATATAACTCATTTGATAATTGATAGTATTGGTTAATGGCAAGGACTGGACATTAGTGAACAAGTTGAAACTTGACTTGTCATGTCATTATTCAATATTTGAGTTTCATAATTTTGGCTATGAGAGATTGAAAATTTTCTTATGAAATAAAAAGTAATGTAAGGAATAGATGTATGTGTACAATACTGATTTGACTTGAATCTCATTGTCATCCCATAAAGGCACTCCTTGAAAGACTGGGAAATAGCTTATGAATTTTTGGTAGCTTATATCAGTTTTAAGCAATTCTCAATAGGATATATAAGGTACAAAGTTTCAATTGAGGATGTAAAATAAAAAATATGCATCCTCAAAGAATGCATCATCTATAATATTATATAATGCAATGTTAATTAATATGCTAGTGGTAGGCATGCTGTCTAGCACATGTTCCCTTATGGGAAAAGCTTTCAAGTAGTTTTCCTAAAATTACCATCCTAATACTCTTTTCTTGAAGCATTTACACTGATTAGCCAAGTAATCTGCTTGTTGATACTTGATATGCAACTTTACTAGCAAAGTGGTAGTAGTTGGTTGTCTTGGTAGGGACTAAAAAGAAGTGCAAACTAATTGTGTATTGGTGCTTGGTCTTTTGAAGAGAACTTCTGATATCAGTGAGTCATTTATCAGTCATGTTCGAACCAAGGTTTATATTCTGTTTTCCCATTCCCCTAACTTAAGCATCAGTGGAATTACACCATTAGTCTCAATCTGAGACTGGTAACTAGTGAATGAAACGCTTTATTCTCTATTGTTTATGTAGCTAAGCAGTGTTTATACCTTCCCTTTCTGCTTGTGGTAATTTTTTGTCCCTGCATGAGAATATAACTACGAGCTTGTAGCTTAGCTCATCCGATATGGTAGTAAATTTCCTGGTCAAGAAAGAACTTAGATATTGAATTATGTTATTCTTTTAGTTCCTTTTTCCCTTTTGTGGAATGAGATGTTGGTTTTCCTACTATGTGGTCACAACTTTAATTTAATTAGGAAAAGTCTTCTTCTTACTGGCATGGATTGGATGTCTTATTGTTATTCTTTTTCTTTTCATAATATAATGTTTTGGGTATAAGATAGGAACAAACTTCATGGTGTGTGCACACCTCTCTTCCTGTGTGTAGGATGCAACTACCAATTATAATTGGATATCGATGTATCTTAGATAAGATCTCTCATAAAAATTGACTTTTGGGTGGTGTGCCTTTTCTTGTTATAAATATCATTAACTGAAAAATGTGGTGATTCTTTTGCAGGTGTGTATTGCTTGGTAACTCCATAAAATTGTCCCAACCTGATTTGTAGTAAAAATGCTTTTTGCAGGTTTTACAAAAGGCTTTAGAGGTGTGGGATCTGCAAGTGATTCCCCTTAACTGCCCAGTTGCAGAGCCTGCCCAGATTGACCCCGAGCTGGAAAATGCATTTATCTGTCATTTGCATGATCATTGGTTCTGTATCCGGAAAGTGAATGGAGAGTGGTATAACTTTGACAGTCTTTATGCAGCTCCAGAGCACCTCTCCAAGTTTTACCTCTCAGCCTACTTGGATTCTCTAAAAAGCTGTGGTTGGAGTATATTCATAGTGAGGGGAAACTTCCCGAAAGAGTGCCCTATGTCCTCCGAAACTTCTTATAGCTATGGACAATGGCTATCTCCTGAAGATGCTGAGAGGATTACCAAATCTTGCAACACCAGAGATGATCCCAAGAGAATGAAATTGACTGAACAGCATTCTGATCCATTCCTTCCCATCAATGAAGCAGATAGGCTTTCGGAGATGGAAGATGAAGACTTGAAGGCCGCAATAGCTGCCAGCCTACTGGATACTTCTCCGGCAACAGTTACTGCTGCTGCCAGTGCCAGTGCGAATGCTAAATCTGAAGCAAGCCCTACAGAAACCGAAAATAAAAACAGTGAGGAGAAGAAAACAACTGCACAAGAAGAGAAGGGAGGACATTGATCCAATGTCATTGTCATTTTAGAGATGTTGAATTATGTTGTGCAGTACAGACATTGTCAGAGTCAAAAATAACATTGTCAAAGCTTCTTCAAGATATGACATTTCAGCATCCGGATTTTTTTTATAAATTATATCATATTTTAACATAATTGTGGGTTTATATTATATTGCTTCTTCTCCCTATCAAACTGTATATTTTGTCTATATAAATGTTTTGTTATCCAAATGCTACTCACAAGTAACCATAATTCAAATGGTTCAATGATCCAGATTGGAATTATGACCATTGTTAGTGATATCTAAGAAAAATGTTATACCTTTATAAAATTAAGAGCATAAGAAGTATTTGACAAAGAGTTTGAGTAGGTTGATGTAGTGACACAAGTATAATTTCTCTTGCCTGCTTCTTGCAAGTGTGAGGCTAGGTTCGAATTCTAGCCGTCTCAAATTACAGGCAATTGTCTCACTAATGTGGATCGATTTTCCCCTAGTTTTGAAAGTAGCATTTCGAGCTGCACATTAAGAGATTTATACTAGTTTGATGATTTCGACCGTTGTCTGATTGACTTAGTATCGGGAGGTAAAAAAAAAAATGTTGTAGTATTATTATTATTATTATTATTATTATTATTTTTGAAGCTAGAAGTAGTAGTTTTTGACAAAAAGAAAATGCAATTGGATGTTGAACGTATTCAGGGAAAATCCACCGTCCTAATCAAGGGGCGGCAAAGTCCATACAGAAGTATTTACCGACATTAGTCGTTGTATTGGGCTTGAAATGTCCAAAAAACCGCCATTTTTCTTTCCAGAGGTCAATAATACCCTCAAAAAGTTCAACGAGTCGATTTTCTAGAATCTACAAGTAGAGACGAAGACAGACAGGGTAACCGAAAGCAGGCCACATGGAGCAGTCACCCTTGGAAGAAACAAAATGGAATGCCCTTTACATTCAATGCTCTCACTCTCCGTCTCTCTATAATTTGTACGCGTATACACATATATGTGTACTCTATATATATATGGAAATTGTCACCATTGTCATCAAATACTATTCAAACATGGAGAAAAACAAAAGAGAAAGTGAAAAAAGAAAGTATTGAGTGGCATGCTGCTTTTAGGCTGGAATCTGACTCCACCAACCACACCTTTCCATTGCCACCCCTCTTATATTTTTTATTCATGTGACAACAACAAAAACTAAAATAAAATAATATACAATAGAATTGTGTGTGGATAAAAGGGTCAGAGAAGCTACTGCTTTTCTCTTTTTTGAAGATCTTCTGTTCTTTGGGGGGGAGGGGGGGGCTTTTATTGATCTGGAACTGAATTCAACGTTCTTGTTTTCAGTTTCAACCAAATGGGTTCTTCGGATCGGTTGTTTAATAGACAGAGGAGTGTTCATGATGTCCTTGGAGGAGGCCTTGGTAAGTCAAATTTCATAAATGGGTTCTAGTTTTTGATTGGTTATATGATGATCCAGTACTATTTGGTCTCATTTTTTGTTTTGAGTGAAAAAGATTGGATTTTTAATAGTAAAGTTTTTTTTTTTTAAATGATTTTGTGGTTTAATGAATGTCATTGATTTTTATTTGAATGAATTCAAGAGTTTTTAAGTGGGTTAAAGAGATGATGTCTTGTTTTGTTTAAACAGTTGCAGATGTGGTTCTTTGGAGGAGAAAAAATGTAACTGTGGGGATATTGTTGGTGACTTTAGCTGCTTGGTTGGTGTTTGAGAGATCTGGTTATACTTTGTTGTCACTTGTTTCTAGTGTTCTCCTCCTTCTCTTTGCCATTTTGTTTCTATGGGCCAAATCTGCTGCAATTCTTAACAGGTGAATTGATTAGAGGTTGAACTTCTAATTACTGATTTTAGTGTTATTGTTGGGTTTCAGTCTTGAAAGTGTATTGGTAAGTGGTATTTAGGAAATATAAGTTGCTATATTGAGTTATGTGGGTTTGGAGTGAACAGCATGTTGTGATTTTTAATATGATAATATTTATTCTTCTCTTTACTCAAAATGCTGCTGCATTGTTCAGCTCTATGTATTTGTTACTTCATTTGACATCTTGGATTTGGCCTCTCTGATTTTATTTACTCAAATTGCAGTTGATGAGCTTAGTATAGGTTTGAGCTCTAAATGCTGCTAAAAATGCCCCCAGGTGGAGGTTTTAAAACATAAGTGTCTAACATTGTTCCCTCATCAAAACAATTATGCCCATTGAAACCTAATTTGCTAGTCCTTGAAAGGGAGATGAACTCAGATGGTGAATTAGAAATATGGGACTGAGTGTCAAACTGAGAACCGAAGACACTTAATCTTTAGGGAATAGTAGGCATTGACATCAGAAAGATATCTGACTGAAACTCAAATAAGCTTTTCCATCCATGGATTATGCTAATTACTGAACGTTAAGGGTGATCCTCGTAGTACGATTTTGAGCTATGACATATCTAGATGGTCTAGCTTGAATTTTAGTCTATAACTCTATATGGCAGACAACGAGGAGTTGGAGTCATTGTAATACTTTATAATGTCAGCTTGAGAAATTCTCCCTACAGAAGCTATTTGCACATTATATATTTTTTAATCATTCAATCACAAGGGTTATCTCAAATGAAAGTACATTTTGTGCCACAAAGCTTTGTCAAGAAGAACTCATCTGCGAATTAGAATTTTTAAGGTCCTCTTAAGAGATCTTTAGGTCTGAGGCAAAGACTTTGGCTTCAGAGATTTGCATACTAATGTAGACAATATGCAATTTTCAATTGCTTCACACCTTTTCTATATTTGAGATTTCATCCAGTTACCACTCCAACATACGTGCATACATACATACATACATACACATAGACACACACACACACACATACACACGCACGTTATTAGCATTTTGGAATATGATTAGTTTCCCTAATCCTACAAACCAAATGCAAATATAACTATCACCACTAGAACAAAAATGATGCTGTATTTCCTTTTGCACATCTGTCAGAAAATAGCAATTTCCACCATATTTTTTCTCTTGAACAGGCCTGCTCCACCCCTTCCAGAGTTGTATCTATCAGAAGAAATGGCAAATGAAGTTACAGCTTTCATCCGAACTCACGTAAATGAATTGCTCTCAGTTTCCCAGGACATTGCCCTGGGTAGGAACTCCAAGTTATTCTTCAAAGTTGCTCTATGCTTGTGGCTGATTTCTTTTGTTGGTGGCTTGACTGATTTTCTTACATTAGGCTACACCAGTAAGTTTCAACTTTTAGTTGATTATAGTTTTTGTTCCTCTATAATATATAAAAAAGACTCTTCTCAGAATTGAACATGGTTAGTTTTGAAAATTTGCTTTTAGTGTCACAAATCAGAACATGTATTAAAAAATTTTAGCTTCCATACAAGTCCATTCATCAACTTCTCTTTGTGGCAGGCCTTGTTATTGTTCTCACACTTCCAGCCATTTATGAGAGATATGAAGATCATATTGATAAATACACCATCATGGGGTACAGGAAACTGAAGCATGTGTATGTGAAATTCAACGAGCAATTTATCAATAGACTCCGGAAATGGATTTTGGAAACAAAAAAACTAAGTTGATATCTCTCATTCAATCTTCTGTTACTTCCTTTCCAAGATTTTGTTTTCTTTCTTTCTTTCTGTTTTTGCTACAGAGCTGGGAGTGTTCATGGAGGGGCATGATTGGTTTGTTTTCTTATTGAGCTTCAGGGTGTGGGAAAAATGTTTCTGTTCAAGAATATCGCTTCTTTTTGTATCTTATTTCAGCATTGCTGAGTTTCTAGGGTTTGAACCTTTTGACAAGAGAGACATAAGAAATGGTGTCCTGCTTATAAGGGGAAATCTGGGAGGGAAAAAAAAAAGAAGAGTATACAATGAGACAGTTTTGGCTTTGAAATACATGCAATGGAAATTTTGTGGAGTTCAATATCTTCTACTGACTTCTGAACAAATTATTGAAGCAGTTAACACATTAGAGCCTGTCAGGAACTTACTACTTTACGGTCGTGGAAGGTGTTTGGTAGAAACTGGTTGGTAACCACATTTTTCAACAAAGTTCAGATTTCAAGTTCAAATCCCCTCTCATCAAGTTAAATAAGAAAGGAAAAAAATTTACAACTTCATTTATAGATATCTAAAACGATTAGAAAGTAAATTAAAAATAATTACTAACATACAATGACCAAGACACAATTACACTTCAAAACCATTTATATCAATTGGCACAATGACATACACTAACTTGATAAGAATATTTCTCATGTCCATTGTAGTTAGCATCCGAAGATCCAGAAGCCAATGCATACCAGGGTGTAGCTTGCTCGTTCTCAAACAAATATATAGTTCTATTGACAATTTTTCCTGGAAAATTTCCTGCTTAGGACAACAAAGCCTAGATGCCTATCAAAATTTAGCATATTATGTTAGCATCCGTTTTGATGGAGATACACAAATTAAAAGTGACCTCCAACAGAGTAAACAAGAAACAGAAAACTTATGGGAGAAGAATGAAATATGGCCCGTTGGCCTAATTGATTAAGGCAGCAAAAGTTTACCAGAAAAAATTACACACCATAATGCCCCAAAAACCTAGCAATTTCTCTAGTCCTGACTATTACCGAAGCCATCGCGGTTCTCATGTAGCCATCCGAAGCCCTGACCTTCACGACCCATTTCACTGGAATAGTACTTACCGCGTTTGTGCTGCGGCATGTGAGGCTGTGGAGGTGGCCCTGGTGGTGGCGGTGGTGGAAGTGACATGGGGGGTGGTGCCAATATACCTTTGCCATCCCTGGGATCCATTGCATTGCCAGCCTGCATAGATTCCATTCCCTTATTGGATGCTGCTTGCATGTGTGGAGAAATTATGGGTAAGCCTCCTGGATTTTGCGCATATCCTTGATAATATGCGGCCTTTCCTTGAGAGTCTGCAATGTTTGCAAAACCCTCAGCCATCCCTTGACCCCCTGTTGGAACTTCAAATGGCACACCAGTTGGTCCAGCGTTCCAGAGCTGAGGATAATTTCCCGGAAAATTGACACCCCCAGGACCAGGTGGGAAGCCCAATAGTGATGCTTGTTGTTCTCCTCCAACTTCTGGTACAGAGTCTGGCCTAGGCATTCCATAAGGAGCACCATAAAACTGTTGAGATCCTTCAGTAGGGAAAGGAGGCACACCAAATGGAGGCGTCAACATGGGATTCGAATTCATGGGCACAACAAAATTTGGTGGTTGCATGGAGTGCACAGGCGGGTACTCAGAAAACTGGCCCTCTGCTACAAGTCCCTGCTGTTGGCTAGAATCTTGTTGTGGGTTAACCTGCGTGTCAAAGCTCTGCTGAAAACGGTTGTGGGGACCAGGTCTGTCAAAGCCTGGGGGAAGGTTACCATCAGGTTGGTTATCTGATTGGAAATTTTGAACTTGTCCAAACATTGGCGGAGGCTTTTGCTGAATGATTGCCCTTGATGGTTGTTGCTCTCTAGGCTGCTGCCTACGGGCTTTGTCTTCACGATCATTAAGCTGGGGAGTTGAACTAGGTGAAAAGACTGGCCTTGGGGGAGCTCGAACGGAGGATTCTGAAGCTGTAGGTTGTTTGGCGCTCTGACTCTCTGATTCATTACCATCTTCTTTCTCAGCATTGGGCTGTAAAAGATCAGCATGGCTCTCATGAATGTGAGATTCAAAATCACTCTTCTTCAGGAAAGACTTGAGACAGTGAGGGGCTGCACAGATGAAGATGCCCTCCATTATTTTGATAGTCTGAATCTTCTGAATACGTTCATCACAACTGCACCCAATAAAACAATGAGAAACTGCTGGCTTGTATTTAAATCAATGTGTAATGCATTCACTTTTAGAGGGTGCATAATTGATTACAACTAACTGGTAATGCCTAGCATCATCACACATGCGCCCCCCCTCCTTCCCATTACCCGTCTTCATTTTGGATTAAGATGGGCGTGACAATTAAAAACTAAATCCAAGTCAAAGCCAATTGATACAACAGTTCACGAATCAAACCAAGTTAAATTTCAACGATTAATGCTCCCTGTCGAACCCCCAAAAAGGAAAATCAACAAATCAAAACACTATACTGTATGATCAGGCCCCAATTATGTTTGATTGCCTGAATTTATTGTCCACTGCAAGCATGATAATTTATCAAGATTCAAGGCTATGAATTGAGAACCAGAAAAATCCATCAGATCAGAAGTTTTCAAGCATGTAAAACAAAACCATCCAAAGACGATGCATGAGTATCTAAAAATTTATGTACTAAGTTACTAACAACAGGCAGGCTCATCAATCTATTCTAAAAATTACAAAGTTCAGATGTCTACTTACAGGTAGCATATTGAGTCACTTCTAGCACAATCGAGACAGAAAACATGCTCACAAGGATTCTGCCAGAATGAAAACTCATTAGCACACAGACAATACAAATATAAATCCACCATGATAAAGATTTCACTACAGATGTTATTCTAGTGAAAAAACCATCACAAGCATTGTTCCATCAAGACCTCAAATTTTACATACAGGAACGACATTCCAACAAAAACAGTCTAAACCCAACAAACAACTGCAAGCAACAATTTTGACAAACATACCAAGCGCCCATATATAGCAATGGGGAAATCACAGCGAACACAGAAGTGGACACGCTCCCCAAGCTGGCGACGAGACCTACGACCGACAGTCTTGACAAGGGAAGCTGCGGTGGCGGCGCCAATACCCTTAGCCACAGGAAGATCAGCAAGTACCAGATGGTCAGGACACGCAACCGTTACAGTCTCCACGGGCAAAGGCTTGACGGCTCCTCCTCCTCCAACTACTGCACCGCCGTCCGCCGAGGGCACCTTCTTAAGCCGAATCTGAAGCATCTTCTCACTCTCTACTGCCCACCTATCAAAACAACAATCTTTCACTTTCTTCAAACTTCAAAACGTCTAATTCACAATCAATCAGTCTCTACTCCTATTACATTCTCCACAATTCAAAAACCTAAAAACAAGTTCAAGTATAAATTTAATATACTAAATTACACATCATAGTACCCTATAAAACGCACAGGGGCAGAATCGGAATTGCGACGAAGCGATTTGTATAAATGAAGCGAATTAAAATATAAAAAGTTGCGATTTTGGAAGTAAGTGAAATTGAAGGTAGCTTACCGGTGTCGGTGGATTTTATTTCGGCGGCGAAAAGAGACACCGACTGGTTCGGTTCGCTTCGGTTTCCACTGGTAATAGAAAACGCTTGCGTACGAGGACGACGACGGGTACTTAAGAAACCAAAACGACGACGTTGATCGTATCTTTGTGGCATGTATTTATAGGTCTTGGCTGGCTGTCACACCACGCGTGAGCAGCGATGGACCACCGCTTGATTCGTACGTGTGTGTGTGTTTTTTAATATTTTTTTTTATGATGTAAAAAAAAAAAAAGAAAAGAAAAGAAAAATGTTGTATATTTAACGAGGTAATAAAGCTTGGTTAATTTTGATTTGATACATAATCGAAATGTTATATATTTTATGTTTCATTATTGTATGATAAAATTGTATCAGTGTTCTAATTTTAATATGGAGTCACTTCATCAACCATACTTGCATTTTTTATTTACAATATTAATTCGCATTTCAAACTATTGTATTCCTACGCTTTTCTTTTGTGCTATCCGACACTAAGTCGAGACTAATTTGAGATAGATTTTAAAACATGACTTAGAATTCTCTTTCCAAAGATGAGAGAGAATTGTCCATATAATAGTGAAAAAATTATCTACATAAATGGTAGGAGGTGAGTAAAACCTGTTATTTTAAGATAAAATGTTGGTAGAAAAAGGTTTCATCATCAAGTCAATTCATTTTCTTAGTATACTATATCCATGTTCTTATTCTTTCATGTTGTATCGAAAATATAGTTGAACACTTTACAATATGAAAAGTTTCGCTTGTGAAAAAACATGAAGTTATGGTATAGATAATGGGAAAGATAAAGTTTGCTAAAAACTATAAATATAATGAACATGATTTGATAAGTGGATCAATAATTAATTAAATATACACATAAAGTTTACACTTTCGTTTTCTGTTCTTTTTATAATCCAAACATCTCCGAATGAGCTTAACGAATCTGAGTTCGAACTTATAACCTCCTGTCAAACTTTATAATTGTCAATAAACAATAAATTATAACCTTTGACCGCGTAAGTAAACATCAAGGTTTAAATGTTAAGCCTTGTTAGGAGCAAACCAAGGCCATACAATTCTACTAACCCCTCAGAGAGTCGCTCTTTGGTTCTTTGAATTTGGAATTCTGAACATGTAGATAAAAAAAGGCCATGGAAGTTGCTTAACAAAAAGAAAGGCTATAAACAATAGAAAAGCACTTCTGCAACGTAGACAATTAAGATACATAACACTGATACAAAAGCAGAGAGACAAGCAATTAAAATCTATGAAGAAAATCAACAATTTCATTATTTCAATTATGGGTTGGAAGCAAATGAAACTATGATGAAAATCCCAGAAATGAAAATGACAATTATTTGTTGAAAGTTTATGAGTTCCTATAATCTGTATTCAGTCAATTGTTTCTATGTCTCATGCTGGACTTCTCATCTCAGCTTGCTAGATGAGAAGATCGATGACATGTCAGGATTTTATTTTGCTCCAGAAAACGTCCATGCCAATCTGCATGCGAAATTCATGGACTTTACGATTGATATTTCACCTTTAAGCTCTGGATGATTCAAGCTCTCTGACAAACTTTTTAGCCTGTGATGAGAAGAAATGAAAAAGGTGAGAATTATTAAGCATGTCAGTGATGTCACTGCAATTCAATATACAAGAACATTAATTCGAATAACTAGATTTTAATATTTCATCTGGACTTTGAATTCTTAAATGTTTGATGCGCCTGATATGCTGGGTCGAGATCTGTTTTACCTTTAGTAAGCTTTTGTAAATTTCTTGAACTTAAAAGGAAATACTTTGTAAAAGAAAACAAAAAAACTCAACCATTTGATATACCCAACAATTATAATATGACCGTAGCAAGGAGAAAAACATATGAACGTCCTGGCTAGACCTCAATAAATGTATAACGAAATGAAGACACCATTTTTGTAAATTGTACCTGCTCTAAGGTTAAAAACATGATCACATTCCAAGATCCTAGCCTTCCAAAGTTTGGGATGAAACCCTTATAGAATGCCAAAGGCCCCTGCAACAGACAACAGATGCAGTAAGCTAAAAGTATATTCTTCATGGCTGTTGCCTTCAGTCAGTTCCTCATGTAATGACAGACTTTAAAATTGAGACCTGGATACATAATGACATAGAAGCAAGGAAGGAAAATAGATGCCTCTAGAGGAAAAGATTATTAACTAATTGAAGGAAATGAATTAGAAGCAGACGTGAACTTTAAATATTAGTATGACAGCATATTATTTCATAAAACCAAGAAAGAGGTATCTTAGAAAAGAATGAAAAGAAAACAAGCATACATCATTCTTCAGAGTCTTGATAAAACAATCCAGAGTGTTTTTGTAAGCAGAATCCCCCATCATTCTTGACTTCACCTGTAAAAGTAAGAAAATGGTAGACGTAATAAATTAGCTTGACGTTAAGACATTAAATGAAGGCAGAAAGTTACTGAACATGTTGACTTAACTGAAACAGGTTACAAAACCAGTGACTCACGATATATGTACTAGGAAAAATCCAGACTCAATCCAATTATTCACTCATAAGAGCATACTTCAAGAGGATATAGCTTATCAATAATAGTTTTTTACAATGATGCAAATGCCAGAACTAATTTGCACATTTTATAATCATAGCCTGTGCAGCTACACCATGATCTTGTTGGTGAACTGATTACGTAATAAATGGCAAGCACCAGAATCTAGTAGACTATATATTTATTTGAAAGAAATAAATGAGAATATTGATACCGTACCACATCAACCGGAGAGCCAATACAGACAGCAAAAAATCCTGCTCCAAGACCGGAAAGGAGATGAGTGAAAACATTATCTGAAAACCCTGGGATTTTCAAAATTGTCTGCATTGATACACATAGTTTAGAGCTTGAATAAAAAGAACAATTCCGTTGTATTAGTAAAGTTAAACGATAATGCTATATAATTATTGACCAACCTGCTTCACTTGATCATAGCTGGCTAGCTCAGCAGCATTTATGATAGCATTTCGCGCAACGTTGGGTCCAAGTCCAGTCCAAAGAGCCGCAACACCTTCCTAAGAGTCAGAAAACAAAGTTAGAAACACAAAATAGAGTTAAAAGCAGTCTTTCCATTTTGCTTCCCTCCTTGGTTAGGTGCACAACCTGTCTCACAATTGTGGAGTAAGCATTCATTGCCCCAGTATAGCGCCTTGGCACACCAGCAGGTAATTTTCCTTCAGCTTGAAGCCTTACTTTTACAAGATCAGTTGGATTTGCTACTGTGATTCCTAAAGCACCTGTTAATAAAATGAGACAGCTTATCGGATTAGAAGGTAAATGAATCAATGTAAGTGTAAATTAATGTGTTTCTCTAGTAAAAGGAGAACATTTTCGAGCATGAGATATAAAATAAGTTGTAACATAGACAAAACTTTAACATAAGTCGATAACTCTTTTTCTCCTAAACTCACAAACACAAAATAAAATTTCGAAAGCATCCACCACTGCACTCACCAGTTGTAAGTGCAGCAAGTATCTTCTTGGTTAAAGGAACATCTCCAACATGGTCTTTGCCCACATAGAAGTTCCTAACCTGTCACGCAAGCGGTTCATTAATATGCATCAAATATTAGCAAGAGAACAAGATATACACAGTGATTATGAGCACATAAGATAAAGATTCAGAACCTACCGGCTCATACATTCCGATCCTTAACCCTCCAAACACACATTGACGATGTAAACCCGGTATAATGCCTTTCCAGAGTGCTGCTGCACCTTCTTCCCTAGCAATGGTAGCAACTGTACCCAACATGCCCCGGTATTTTGGCGCCACATCTCCTGCAACAGCTTTCTTCTGCAGCTGCAGCCTAACTTTAGCAGTGTCCAAAGGAATCGTACAAATCTACACCATAATCACGTAAATTTAATAAGCCAAAGCATTTCAAAGGCTCGACTTCATTAGAACACAACAATTAAGATGACAATTTAACAAGTAAACACAATACACAATTGATTTAACATAAAACCAAAATCTTCCTCAAATATATTGATTATACACCATCCAAAATCGTCTCTAGTCTTTTGAAATCTCATGCAAAAATAAAAAGACTAATCTTGCGCACAATTTCTTGATCAAATACACCAAACCTACAAGCTATCACTACATTTCTAAAAAAATTCAAACACATTTCATGAATTGAATGAACAAAAACCCTCATCAAATTTAAAACTTCATCTTTCATGCATGAATCCGGAGCTACAATATTGATAAATCCATGAAACAACAAGCTTAAAAAACCCCAAAAACCACCAGATGACAGACACATCAAACATGCAATTCATGAGATCAAATAAAACTAAAATTACAAGCAAGCACTAGACAAGACACCCCAGATAGCATTTTTTACGTTTTTTTTTGTTTTCTGTCAACCACCTAATCAAACATATCACAAACGCATCAGACAAAAACACACTACTATCAGAAACAAGATCATTGTTCATTACAAGCTAGATCCATATCCAAAAAGAGAGCTTGACATGCACATACCTCAGCAAAACAAGCAGCGAAAGCGCTACTGGCGAAAGTTCCAGCAAAGGAGATATCGGATTTGCCCTTAGAATCGGCCACCATCTTTTTCTTTGTTTCGTTTTCAAGACACAACACGAGCTAGAGTGAAAAGAACCAAAACAGAGACGCAAAATACAAGTGGGGTGGTTTTTTTTTTTTTTTTTCTTGTTTCGATGGGCGTGTTTGTGCGGACACAAACACGAGAATCTCGGGAAAAGCAACCAACCCCAAAGAGGTTGCGCAAATGGGTCTTGCTTTTTCTTTTAAACTTTGCTCTGCTCTGCTTTCTGTTTTGTGTTCTGTCTCTGCTCTGTTCCATTCTGTTTTCTTGCTTCATCATCTATATTCAATGTCTTGCCTTTTATTTTTATTTTATTATTTTTTAAAAATTTTGGTCATGGTCTGAATTGTTAGAATGTAGTGAAATGACGAGGACGGGCAGCCGCGTAGTGGGATTTTGAGATGATTATGGTGGAAGAAATGGACTCATTTGTCATTTCGCGTCTGCATGTCTGGAATGTGATTGGTCAACGGAAGTTACATTATATGAAACTTTAGCCCAAAAAGAGAACGGGAGATAATGCTGACTATGACAATTACAGTCAGCAATGTATCCAATAATTCTAGGTGTTGTAGTATTTGGGATTTGGGCATACCAAAATGGACTTATTAGCCTGCTATCTAGTTGGATGCCCATTTCTTCTTTTAGGTTTTAATCACTTGTTGGGGCGAGGTTGTCTAGTGCGTGGGATAGAATTAGATTATTTATATATGATTGAATTAAATTAAATTAATTTAAATATTATCATATGTTTGATGGAATAAAGGAGAGGATTAAAACTAGTGTGTACCCCATGTTTGATAAGTTATGAGCTTGGAAAAATTATACAATCCCATGTTATATGAATATTATAATTTTATCTTTATAATAAAATTTCGATCGTATTCTAAAAACAAACAATATAAATTAAAAATAAAAACTACAAAACTCTTAGAGCTCACATGTTTTTAATCAATGTCAATTAGTATGATTTAGTGTCTTTTGAATGTTAGTTAAGTAGTCAAACGAAGTATTTCTCACTTGAAATTTACGAAGAAAATTAGAAATTTATATTATGTTTTAAAAAAGACAACAACATAAAACAAACATAAAATTAGAGAACTCAAAGTTCTCACATATTTTCGATCAGCACCTATTAATGTAAGTTAATGTCTTTTTAGTATTAGTTGAGGGTTAAATGAAATTTTTCACGCTTGAAAAAGTGGAAGCTTTGTCTTTACAAATAATTAAAATCTCAATTGTATTAAAAAAAAATTAGTATTAGTTGAGGGTTAAATGAAATTTTTCACGCTTGAAAAATTGGAAGCTTTGTCTTTACAAATAATTAAAATCTCAATTGTATTCAAAAAAAACAAAAAGATAAATAAATCAAGTATAAAACTAAAGAACTTCCTGTTCTCACATATTTTCGATCAACGTAAATTAGTTTTTTTTTTTTAATATTAGTTGAGAAGTTAAATGAAGTTTTTAACATTTAAAATTTGCATAAATATTAGAATTTTATCTTTATAAATAAGATCTTAGTTGCATTCTAAAAATGGATTATATAAACTAAGTGTAAAGCTCCAAAATTTCAGTTTTTATCAAAATTTTCAGTGAACATAAGTTAGCTCCCTTTTAATGTTAGTTGAAGATTCAAATAAAGTTTTTAACACAAAAAAACTAGTATGAATATTAGAGTTTTACTTTATAAATGATATCTCAATTGCATTCTAAAATTAGATAACATAAATCAAACATAAAATTATAAAATTATCAGTTCTTACACATTTCAATAAGTGTCGGTTAATGTAACTTAACTTTTTCTAATGTTAGTTAAGGAGTCCAATAAAGTTTTTCTTGCTCAAAGCTTGCATGAAGATTGAATTTTCATTTTTACAAATAGTATCTCAATTGCATTCTTAAAAAAGGTAGCATAAAACTAGAAAATTCAAAATTTTCATATATTTTTGGTCAGTGCCTGTCAATGTATATAGTATTCTTTTGGTATTGATTGAAGAATCAAATTAAGTTTTGAACACTTGAAACTTACACAAATATTAAAGTTTTATCTTTATAAAGAAGATTTCTATTACATTCTAAAAATAGACTACATAAGTCAAATATAAACCTAGAAAACTCACATTTTTTACATATTTTGCATTTTATAGGTTAGTCGAGAGGTCAAATGAGCAAGAATTCCAAATAAAGAGAGAATAAGGGATTCAAACATAAAACAATAAACACTGATATCGTATTAGTTATCAGTAGTCACTAAATCTAAAAATTTAAACTGATAAAAGATAAAAATAGTTTAACTATAATATTTAAAACTAAGGTTGATGAGATCTACGATAAGTTTACATTCTTTATTAGAATCAAATGTAAAATATAAGTAATAATTTTTTATCTCCCTACTATTACACTGAAGGTTCAAAAGTCGGATTCCAGGACTTTATGATTATGGGGTTATGGTCATTTTGATTATAAGGGGAAATGTTAAGCAACTGAAGCAGTGAATTAAGGAACAAAAGAATATGAATGTTGACATGGACCACCTTTTTTATGAGTGCTGATTGTGTAAGAGATAAGAGATGCCATTTCCATCTGCCAGTCTGAGGCATCCTGCAATTACTATCACCATAGAGGAAGTGGTTTTTGAAATGTTTTGAGTCAAAAGTCCTTTTAACTTTTTATGGTGCCATTTTGACATGAAGCAAATAGCTCTAATATCCAATGGATTGATAAGAACAGCAAGAGAATTCTAACTGTAAATGATTTGGTTTTTCGCTCCTATTTTTGATAGAATTTACCACAGCAACTTGATGGTGTGCTTGTTCAACTGTAGCCATACTCTTTCTCTAAACCAACATGTAATTTAATTTCTACCTGAAAAGTTTAAGATCAATTTGAAAGATACATGAGAAACTCATCAATGAAACTGAGAAACAAACCGTAGATTCTGTTAAAGGCTTACATCAACGTAGTTGCTTGAGGTACATGTTGTGATCAAACATTCTACTGCTTCTATACAAAAACCTTAATTATGGAGACATCTTATATTATACAATCAAGAATTTCACTGACGTTGTGAAGACAAAGAAGAATAAAAGCCAACTGATTGTATTGAGTCTTGACTGATTCACTATAAAAATGGCGGTTATCTGAAGCCGAAAGGTAGAATTAGAAACACCAACAAAGCCTCATAAAACAACTTACGGGGCCCTCTTCAGCTTTCACTAAAGAGAAAAATTGATAAGTGGCAATGACTGTAAAAAGCTTGATGCATGGCAGTTGATACATTATGAGACAAGAAGAACAGTACTCATGCACGAAGATATCACAAAGGAAGCTCTCAACGGTACCTCTTCTTGGCTTCACTGTACAAAACAACTCCCATAACTGTGAATGTGTACCCCATCATCCCAATCATTGACACAGGGTTTCTAAATATCAAAATTGAGACCACCACAGCTACAGCTCCCTTTGCATTGCCTAAAACCTGTGAACAAAATTATAATTCAAAGTATGCAAAGTCATTTTTAGAGTGACCTCTCACTAGCCTAATCTAATGAGGCAGGCAAAAGGTACTAAAAAGGTATGGAAACACTAAGCATACCTGGAGAGTCAAAGCGCTGGTGTGTTTAGTGACCAGGAAGTTGTTCAAGTTCACAAAGAATGCAAGAGAAGAATTGAAGAGAAGATACCAAACAGTTTTAACATCTTTTCTGGCAAGAGCTATTATGATCCCAGTTACATTTTCCTCCATCAGTAGGGTTGCAGGAAGCAAGATCACTACAGCTACTGGTGCCATGTACATCAACAGGTTCATGGAGTTGAGTTTTTCCCTGGACAGTTATTTGGTTCATTTTAATCAGAAATAAATTGCCATAATTTTCTGTGATTATGAATTTCAGATCTAGAAAGATTTAATACCCTTCTGAGGACAGCAAAATACCCTGAAGCACTGACTTGAATGCCCTGGCAGCCGTAGCCGAAACACACATGATAAATCCAAACAAATGAAAGCTTGGCTCACTCTAATATACCACACAACACAAGAATATTATGATGTGAAAAATATATATATATACCCTTTTTTAACACAATCAAGTGTGTTGTTATTGGTTATACAACATGGTCTAATCATGGGAAATTATAAAACTTTAGATTTTATGAAAAGACTTTGTTTCTACAAAACCTTGTTGATAGATCAATCCATTTCAATTATTCATGAATAAATTGTTATATTCAGATCTTAATCAAATCCATTACAAAATTCTATGCACATTTTATTGGTCCTCTTGCAATGATATTTCATCTGAAACTCACACTAATCAAACCAAAAATTTTATTTTAACAAGCCATGATCAAAACATCAAGAATATATAAGACCAGTAAATTAAAAAACCATGAAAATTTACCCAGCTAGCAATGATGACACCACCAACCACGGGCACAAGAGTGGCGTAGGTGAGCCAGGCCTCCCTCTTTTTACTCATCATATAGGCAAAAACAGCGGTGAAGAAAGGCGTGGTGGCGCCAATTGCCTGGTTAAACGAAACAGCAAGGTACCTCAAGGACACGTTGCCTAGAACAACAGAGAAACAGAACACAGCTGACAGCGCAGAGATCTTCAAGAACTGTCTCCTGGACTTGATGCTTTGCATAGGCACCACCTTCATGACCGCTATGGCTACGTAGCTAAGCAGCGAGCAGGCTGTCATGTGACACATTGTGAGGTAAATTGGGTACTTGAAACCATAGTTGCTCAACAAGTACTTGTTCAACAGAAGAACTCCAATGCTGGTGCCATACCAGGAGAACACCAGCCAGATTGTGGCCCACGGGACCCGGTTCTTCATAGATTCAGGCTTTTGCATCTTCAAACTTAGTTGAGAGACCATGTTGTGTGAAGAAGCAGAAGAACAAGCACAAGAAGCAAGTTTGTAACGTTAAAAGTTGCGGTTCATGTGGGTTGCATGGTGCGGGACCCCACTTAAATGAATTCTTTGTGGGGGCATGTTGGTGTAATTAACATTGTTGTGGCTTGTACATCAAACGGTTGTTGTCTGATGATCATGTCATGCTATCTGTTTTGGAACGTGGAAATAAACGGCAGCAGAGAGAGCAACAATTTAAGGCATCTTTCAAGTTGAAACTGTAGAAATAGACCAACATAGAGCACCTATTTCACACCAGTTCAAAATACGCTTCAAGTGAATGGACAGTTTGCAGAAGGGAAATACATAATTTGTGCAAAATTTTTAAGTTCAGATTCAAGACTTTGATTAAGACAGGCCAATTAGAAGAGGACACGTTGCATCTGTTTCAACCTGTCAAATGCCGATTACTCCGATGCTGCCGGCTTTGCATTACTTCCAAGTTGAATGTGACTTCTCTTTGGAATAAAACAATTTAGACAAATTTAGATTCAAATACTTAAAAGTTGTTAACATGTAAAGTAATATTATCCAGACTTGCAAGTCAGTTGTTTTGGTAGTAAGGCACTGCACCTGATGCCCACTCTGCGCACGTCTGTGACAAACACAGATAATTACAGCTAGACCCCTCATGTGAAAAGGATCAAATTACATTTAAAGCTCTTTGCTGTAAAAGGTAGTTTTTCCATGAATAAAGACCCCTTTCTCATGATTGTTCGGAAGTAAAGTTAAGCTGTTAGGGTCCAGACCATTCATTAAATTCACTATCATGTCTTCTTAACGGTTGTAAAAGATGTACTTATAACAATCAAAAATAATAATAACAATATTATTTTTATTATCCAGATAAACAAATTTGGTGCCATTTTCTGACAAATAACAACGTTTCTATTGTTTTACAGTTCATATAATCAATATTTCTTTTCCATTTGATTGCCTTTCTGGGAAGCGGAAACTAAAAAAATTTATGCTGGAATGAGTACTATATATTCCTATACAACAACAAAGGCACTAGATGAACCTGTGAAATGGCTGACTGAACCGAGGAGAGTCTTTGAAGCACCAAAATGTCTTATTCTATAAACACCTGAAACTGCAGATCCTGGGATCCTCCATTCTATAGTTGCATAACTTTGAGGACTGAGTTTTGCAGGCCTTGACCATATAAAACGTAGGCAAAAGTCATCATCGTCGTAAGCTGGAATCCATGTCTTCTGGTTCTGGAGAATCTCAACAAGGGCAAATGTACCCTCAGTCATGAGGTCATTCCTAGGACAAGCAGACCAGAAGACGACTGTGACCTTGTCTCCCTTCTTGAAGGTGGAATTTGCTGGGACGTCAGTTTTAACATCCCCAAAGTTCATGCCAACAGGGGTTGCATCCATGGCAACTGGTGTTAGTAAGCTAATTTGCTTATCGAGGAGATCAGGAGGCTGCGGACCTGGCTCAACGGTTTGGCTGTTGATGAGAGCTCTTGCTAGTTTCTTGAACTCCTGTATGTAGGCACTGAGTGTGTGTGGACCATAAAGAGTGGAAGCCCCCTGAAATTCGAAGTGCCAGTCACAAAATGGTGTATTAAAAACTACCAAGATTTAACTTCTGTGCATCTTCAGTAGCTAGACTTCATATATTCTTTGTATTCCTCTTGAGATTGAGGTAAACGGTCGAATTAATATGGAAAATTATGCTAAATTTTGATTATCACTCCTTCTGAGAAAATATGGAAAAAATAAATTCATTAATTATATACATACGTTGCAACAACTGCATATGTCTTGAACTTTCTAAAGTCAAAAGGTGATAGTAGAAGCTACATAAACTTTTTGTCATCAACAAAATGGATAATGAAGAACAATTCATACAAACCTCGTATCTTTGCACTTGATATTCTTCAAAGGTGGTAACATACTGTGAATATGTATTTGTCAGTCCTGCAATGACAACATGGACGTTGTTGTTGAATCTCTCTCCGCCTTCAGAGGAAAGCACCATCTTAACAGCATCACGGAGGTGTCTGCCAGCCATGGTTGTGAATTCTGCAATTACATTAAAAATAGAAGATGCAGTGGCAAATAAGTAAAACACTTTTGAGGTTCCCAGCCAGAGATGAGCACCACCACAGAGAAGACTATGATGATTTTTCAGATTATCCTGGCTATATTTAATAAGTAAAACACTTTTTACAGAGCTCAGTACTGTAACTTAAAATGCCAGTGGTCCAAGGGACATTAGGAAATAACTAGAATAAGGCACATTTCCGTTACCTCCAGGTACGCAGAGAATGACAAGTTGCCCTATTTGCAAAATTTGAACTGGAAGTATTGCGGGCTGCATAAGTTAATGATAATAAAATTGTAAGTACAGTAACGAACCCACACTTCTAGAAACTAACCCCTAAGAATTAATCATTTACAAGCAGGTCCACTATTCAATAATGATTCATGCATTGCTTCGAGACAGTCCTTGCACCCAAGTCTTGCATTTGTGTCAGTCATGGATATGAATTATGATTGCAGAGTATTTTGCTTTTGATTCTTTAATAAGGATATTGAAGCCAAAGTGCTTGCAGGCTATACTATCCCAAGATGCACCATGCTCATCCATAAAGTAAATATAGGGTTTTGCATCGCACACATATCAAAAGCAATCAAAATGAATACTCACCGCCCAGTCATACGGTGCCTTCATTTCACCAGTGTCAAGCAAAATAGGCTTTGGATGCTGACAATTGACCTGTTCCTGGTTTGGAGTTTTCAGCAAGTTCCTCACCAATTTCCAGAAAGCACTTCCCTGAAAGAAACATTCAAAAGAAAATCACTACGGAGTTTAGGAATTTTTCCATCCTAGGAATTTCTTTCTAGATTATAACGGGATCACAGAGTCACCAGAAGCTTATGACTCACTTTGTCATCTCCTTGCTTGAAATCAAAAGCTCCAGGCCCATCAGTAGTTCCTGCAGCAAAAGCAAAGCCCATGGCTGCTGGGCATGTTTTTACCCCCTCGATGCCCCCACCTGCTTTAGGAAGTGATACCTCAAGTTTGGAGAAATCAATATAGCTATGTCGGAACCCAATCTTCCCTTTGAGCTGTTCATTTGCTTTGGTAAACAGTTCCACAGCCTTTTTGAATTGCCTTTCACCAATGATACGTGTACTCTCAAATTCATCGGGGTAACTATCAATGAACAAGAATGTTATAGTAAAACAATAGTAAGAAGATAAGATTAAATATTCATATTAGTAAGTACCCTGGCCCCCGGCCATAGCACAATTCATTCTTCCCGTTGCACGTGCTGTGATTGAAATCACAAGGCAGTCCACTGTCTACACAGAATGTACCAAGAACATTTGGGCTTACATCACCACAGTTTGATTGACAGAATGCAGAAACAAATTGAGGTTTTTCAGCCTGCATTAAAGCATTCCTGACCCGGCTTGCAACACTTAACAATCTTGTGGCAGGCTGTCCTTGTAAAGGCTCAAAGGATGCAGCAAGTTTCATCAAATCATCGCCTGTTTCAAATAGACTACAAAATTAAGTAAATGGAAAATTATTTACTGTGGAGTTTGAAGATATTTTACAAGATGTACACAGCAAATCACTCGAACTATCAACCTGCTCTATGTTAATATATATCAGTACTTTGTACGGTCTGCTTTGGTATTCTCAAAATGGGTTAGCTTAAACATTTCAATTTTCAGCAGCATTGACAACTCATGATCTGATTAAAATTTTCTGTCAAGTGTCCTTTCATGTTGGCTTCCCCCAGCTGTTAAGCAAGCATACCATAATCTAAATTAAGTGCAAATTTAGTTCCATTGAGCCTCTGTTTCATTGCTTTGTATGCATGTATTGTAATTGAACAAAAGAAATCCACTTACGGTTTTTATGAGGGTTAGAAATTATGCTTGAAACTCTTCGAGGGATACTGAATGTTCCAGATTTGTTGGAATGAAGACTGTTGAAACGCTCCCGAGAACTACTCTGTTCAAACCAGTCCTCCATAAATCGCGCAGCAGCTCCTTTGTTGTCACCACTAATCAATGAATTTGTACGACTCATAGAAGTTCCATGAGTTGCAAACCAGTTAAAGCTACCTATTGGACCCCACTGATTATCTACAAACTTTATCAGTGTCATTTCTTTATCAACATCGTTCTTATATTTACGTCGCTCCGCTGCAGGGTTGTTGAGATACGAACTTGGACTACGGTTCACACCAGCATCCAAGAGCTCTCCTATAAATATATTATCAAAAGTCAGAACAGGAAGTCTCAAGGGGGGAAAAAAAGTAGGCGGATAAAGATCATTTTACATAATACGTTAAATGATTAATCTTGATTAGGTGTGTCAAACATGCCAGAGGGATCACACCAGCATAGTTCAACAATAAAATGTACAAATAATTGATCTCGATTGGGAGCATATATATAAAAGTGGCAGATAAGGTCATGTTATGAAGCAGCAAAAAGAGTACACAATCTTGAGTCTTGAGCCATTAGAACCTTACCTTTATTAACGTAAATTGATCCAGGACGAAGATTTTCATGAGCTTGAATGATGCTTTTCACAACACCATCAACAATAACATCAAATGACTGGCGTACAAAACCAAGTGATGTTACAATATACACAACATATTGGAGATAGCCTCCAGGGCCAGCATGAGTATGAATACCACTGATGGCAACATTCTGCTCTGTATATAGGTCACCGTACCTAAAACAATGGAAAGTAACATGAAATTGCTCAAACAGACTGAATAATGAAAACAAACGTTAATAAGTCCAAAGAGCAATAATTGATATATTCATGCATCAACAAACCAAAAATATCTGATTGATCCAGGACACTACATGAAATCTCTTTTCTATGTAAGAACGATCAAGTTAATCGACAGAAAAATCCTAGTAACTTCTATTTCAATTCCAGACAACATTCTACCTAACATGCTAGGAGTTAAGCTTGCATCTCATTAGCTTATAAGATTACTACTCCAGAAGTAGAAATTTAAGCTAGAATAAAGAAGATTCATCTACCTTGCTTTTAGTCTCTCAAGTACTTTAATTGTAACAATTTGTGAGGCCATGCAGGCATCAAGGTTCACAAATACTACACGACTCCCCTGAGGTTCTGCAACAATAAACGTACGAGCTCGCAATCTAAAGTGAATTCCAGATGCAATCTGATCTGAGTTTGCATACCCCATCATGTTCACATCAGCAGCCGGCCCTGTTATGTCATAGCTTCCAAGGCCAATCAAATAGGTGGAAGCAGATAAAGATCCTCCAATACTTTGCATTAACAGTAACACAAAAACTGAGAACCAAACTGTTGCATACGGCCGCACCATCTTGCCACAGTGAAGTGAAAACATCTTCATAGCCTTTACCCTTCACTCAATTCTTCTCTTTCATCCTTGATAAAATGAAAACATAAGACCAGGTGAGCATATACAATTAAATCTTTATTCTATTTTTCTTTTAACTCATGAACACAAAAATGAGTGTTTAATGACCAAATGACAAGTATAGAAAAAAGAAAAAAGAGCATTTTATTCAAACTTTGGATTTAATTAACTGAACTTGCACACAACATTTTTGAGACAACTATTATCCATGTCATTGCTGTCATTTATCACACACAAACAAAATCTAACAAACATAATAATCTAACAGAACAACATTATACTACATGCCCACTTCAATAACTTAGACAGTTTGTTCTCTAATTCTAAACATGAATTACATTCGCTAAACAAAATTACTAAAACTAAGACAACAAATACAAGATTTCCCACCCCCCACCCCAAAAAAAAAAAAAAAAAAAAGAAAAGGACAGAAAGAGAGTCTCACTTATTAGTAGCAGCAACACAACACACTTTCAGTTGGTGAGATGAGGACAGCTACATCACGAGAGAAGTCATATATACGCAAAAATAGATAGAGTGTGAGAAGAGAAAGCAACAAATTCCTGGTTGTGGGGTCTACCAAAAAAGTCTACTCACTTACAAAACCTTTACAGTTCATCTTCGTGTCCGCTGAAATTCAGCGATCACATTCATACTCTTGAAACAGAATTTTTCTTTTTTGTTTTTTGTTTATTCGTTTGTCAACCCAAAATAGAAATATTTTATTTATTGTTTCCATTTTCTTTCACGTTCATTTTGTTGCTGTTGTTTCGCGCGAGATGGGAACAGCTGGACGAAGACGGGTACGTTTGACGTCAATGTTTTTATAGATTTTTATAAAACAATTATATGTTTTTATAGATTTTTGTTTCTAATGATTTGAAAAATGTGAACAGAAAGGACAAACATTGAAACATACCCATGTTGTGGTGGCTTTGGTGCTTCTTGTGGATTCATCATGATTGCAGACCGTGGTGCGCCACTACAACACGACAAGTTTTTAACGCATGGATTGGACTCTTGGTGTCGTGCGCAATCACACATGAACTGGTTTCGAGTGTTGAAGAGAGTAGGTTTCAGGGTTGGAGGAAGAAGTAATAATGGCCCATGTGGCCCAATCTGTTATTGCCGACAAAACAAACACACATTCAACTCGGAAACTGAACCACCGCAGCTGTTTATAGCACTTACAATTTTTGTCGGTCCCTCAATGTAATCATTGTACATCCTAATTCTGATCATTTGCAATCGTGTGCCATTCACAATCAAGTTTGTGAATGAATTTGAACAACTTTAAATTAAAATCGCCTAGGTTATCTCATCATTCTTCGACCATTATTTAGTTCAATTACAGTGGAAGTTATAGCGTGTTGGACAATTGGCCAAGTTGTTTCGCTGGCATAGTGAGCAACTTCTGGCACTGATTTTTGCGGGTAATAGTGCAAATATGATAGACCTCGACCAAGACAGCTCGAAAGATTGACAACCTCCCATGTAATAGGGATCATCATACAAGTTCCACCCACTTGAGACATCTAGATTTCGAGCAATCATATTACCGAGTGCAGTGATGAACGACAATACGAGAATTCAGGCAAGGTAAAAATGTCCCAATTCTAGATAGGCCCTTCTTGCCTCAGCTGATAACTGGTTGCCATAGTCCAATCTCAATCCAAAAACCTAGCATTTGTTAAATCAGATTACTGGTAATGTTTACATTAGGAGTGTAGCAGCAGTGTAACACTCAGGTTTGAACAATTGGCCATCAAACATGGTTCAAATAAGTGGGAGGTATATCCCATAATTTATGTCTCCATATATTCAACAACACTACTAGCGTGATTCCACTTCAGAAAATTGATTGAGATCAACTTCTAGTTGTAGCATTATCACGGATAAAGCAACTCAAAGAAGAATAACAAAATGAAGATAAAAGGTTAAAAACAAACTAGTAGAAACATTAACATTTGTGTTTCAAAATCCACATTAACTGAACAAGCGAAGCCAAAAGAAGTAGGCTAGTATAACTCTCTAGTCCAAAACTGTGAAACAAAGCTCAAGTGAGAAATAATTCAGCAGATCCAGCTTCTGTTTCCGATATAGCATCTACTTGAACCAAATCACTGTAGGCCAAAAGAAGAATAAAAAAGCAAGATCAAATGATTATTTCAGGAAAAAGAAAACTCAAGTGTATATATCTAAATTCATCCCATTCACTCTGAAAACTAGACCAAGTTATTTATCAAAATCAAATAATGATAATGTTATTATATAGTTTCAACTCCACCATATTCATTAACCGATAAAATTTGAATTCTTATTTTCAGAAAGCCAATTCTATTTTCTTAATTTTCCTAAAAATAAAACCTGAGTCAAACAACCCTATTTGAAGATTTAGAATGTACAATTACTCATAAGAATGCAAATCAACATCAGAAAGTGAAAAAAAAAAAAAAAAAAATGCAAATCGTGGAGCATACATTACATAAAGGAATGCAAATAGCAGAGTATACATTATATACATGCTATTTTGGAGAAAGCTAGGACAAATCTGACCCACACATATGCGAACACATGGTACTCAATTTTTCTTATAATTTGCTTTCCCAAGGAATCTCTCAAACTCCCTCCAGACTCACTTTTTATTTTATCACATCTGCTGTACCCATGAAGATTTTAAAAGTAGAAGATGAAGATTCAAGGTGAAAAGAAGTTTTGTGACATTCAAATCATGAAACTTAAGTTTGGTATGATGAAGACACAGATCCTTAATTCACAAACCTGAGTTCTAACGAATGCTTGCATGAAAATCAGCGGCAATAATTAATAATCCATTTGAGCATTTGTTATTTTATTTCATTTTGCTTGGACAGCAATTTCAGGCAGAACAATAAGCTAAAGAGATGATAGAATGAGTTGGGGAGAGAGAGAGTGAAACAGAAGAAGGAAAAATAGAGCATTTCAGAGTTCCGTTTCCATTATTATCATCAAAGTAGGTAGGGATGTCAATAGATCACTTTGGGGTCATGGTAGGTTCCCCAATCCCCAACCCCATTCCTCGACCCTTCCCCTATCCCCACCTCCATCATTGTTTTGGGGAGGCATGTTGTTCCCCATTTGACTGGAAATTTAAAAAAAAAAAATTAAATATAAATAAACAAAAAAAAAAAAAATCACTTAATAATATAATAAAATTTTATCATTTATAAAATTATCCAATCAAAAGAGAATAATGAATCTTCGTTAAAAAAAAAAAAGGAATAATGAAGGGATGGGAAAAAAATAACTTAAAATCTAGAACTTCAACTAAAAAATATAAAATTAAAAAATAATAATAATATTTAAATAATTAAATAATATAAAATGGCAAGGGAAGATGAGGTTCGGGAGGCCATCCCATTTACATTTTGAAGTTGATATTATCATCCTCATCAGCAAAATAGACCACATTTTTCCCCAAAACCTCTGCGATCATCCCCATTTGGGGAAACAAATTTGTCCATCATATTTGGTAATGGGAGAATTTCACCCCTAAACGTAGTCAGGTATGGGAACAGCTTCCCTCAACCCCGTTTTATATTATTTAGTTATTTAAACATTTAATTATTTTTATAATTTTATATTTTGTTAGTCAAAATCACAAACTTAAATTAATTTTTTTTCTATCTCTTCTTGTCTCTAAGGTTCGAAAGTACGTGAGGCACCTCGCCCAAAAATGACTTAAAAAAAACAAAAACAAAAACAGTACAAATTTTCATAAATTTCTAGAACAATACATTGAAATGTAATTGTCTGAAAATATTTCTAAAGTACAATGCCAAACCAAAAACAAGACAAAAATTACTAAATATATTACAAACAAACATATCACTATAACCACGTAATCTATCACAACAAAGTGTTTATAGTGACATTTGTTTAGAATATTTTTAGTGATTTTTGTCTTGTTTATTATTTGGTACTGTTGTTCTAGAAATACTTTTGGACAATTAATTTTCAATATATTATTGTACTATAAATTTATGAAATTTTGTACTGTTTTTGCTTTTTTTTTTCTTTTTAAGTCATTTTCGATTGAGACGCCCACACCGCCTCACATACTTTCAAACCATGATGCTAACATGGTTTAACTAATGCATCATAGATTTTCTACTATTTTCAAGGTTTCAAATCAGCTGGGGAAAAACTAAGGTGAAATCCTAATTAATTTTTTTTCCATCTGTTCTCATCTCTCTCACCCAAATCACCACTTTCACCACACCCAAAGTCCAACCTTTCTCTTTCTTTTCCTTTTATTTTAATTAAGATATTATATTTTGACTGGATCAATTTTGTGAATAACAAAATTTTAGTATATTATTAAAAGAAGAACTTTTTTATTTTATTTTATATAATTATTTATAGCTTTTGAGTCGAACCATATCAAATGGAGGATGGGGGACTGAATGGAAACTAAGTAAATAGGGAAATCAGGTGCCCCAAATGCCCTCACCCCCATTGCATCCAAATGGAGACGGAGGCGTAAACAAAGAAAAGGGTCAAGGAACAAGGAAAAGAGTGGAGGAGACTAACCACACCCCAAACTGACCCATTGACATCCTCTCAATAACAAGATGAGACCATGTGACATATTCTATGCAAATCAATCGCACCACATCATACGATAACATGGTTTAAGTTTAACTGATGCATCATAGATTTTCTACTATTTTCAAGGTCTTAAATCAGCTGTGGAAAAACTAAGGTGAAATCCTAAAATAAAATTCGTGCAGATTGATACTACAGGGATAAATTGCTGAAAAAACAAAGACGACAGCATGAAAAACATACATTATCAAAAGCATAAAACCAAACGAAAACAGCAAAATCCACATAAACAACCCTCCACATCAGAATGTTTTACTCAACAATGATTCGTCACAAATTGCTGAATCGAACTATAAAACAGTCACAACATCAACACCCAAATTTGCAATTCAACTTTATATCAACTCAAAAACACCACCATTCAATTCAACTCAACACAACACTACTAAAATACAAAAGAAACGCAGCAACCAAAACAGACAGCAATAAGGCTAGGAATGTCACCTTACTTCTATATATTGCTCGGGTACATGAAAACCCTAACTCTGTCTCCCTATTGAACAAAACAACAAAATTCAAATCGAATCTCAGTACCCAAATTTAAATCAAACAAACAAAATGCCAGGTCAAAAATGATACCATGGATCTGGGAGGGAGATTTGACTTGAACTTGGCGCGAACGACACCGCTGTTACCATGAGGCCTGGCTACTTTGCCCCAAATGCAGCGGTAGTGGGACCCATTCTTCTTGGTCTTGGCCTTGTAAATGTAGGCCATCCTCTTGCCGGCGTACCAGGCCACCTCTTCTTTCGTGTTCACACCCTCGATCTGAATCAGCGACGTGTTTGGATACTGGTTCGACTTCGACCTATCATACAAACACAACCGAAATCAGTCCTGCCTCACTTGGATTGGAAGACGTTAGTGTTGCTATTTTTTAAAAAAAAAATTGTTTACCTTTTGTAGCCGAGGATTGTTCCTCGAACATAGAGTCTGTTAACAAACAAAACCAAACAGCAATTAAATGATTATCAGAAAACTGATCAAATGAAAGCGCAATCTGTGCAGACGAGGAGATGGAGAGACGGAGATTCGGACCTGACGCGCTCGCCTTGCCTGCCTTTCACCATTTTTTTTTATCCTTTCCCTTCTTCGACTGGACCTCCGCCGCTGTGTCTGCGAAAGATAAAAACCCTAATATGCAGACTAGGTGAGGTGCGTCTAAAAAGGTCGGTATATATGTGCGAGGGAAAGGATATGGTGCGGGTGGTGTCTGAAACAAAGTGGCCCCGGTGATCATCACCGTTAATTGGCTCGTCGTGGTGTTTTCTGATTAATACACCTGGATAACCTTTGCTGCTTTGCTACGTGGTCCTTGTGCTACGTATAATTAGCATAATTGTGTTTGGTTTCATCACTTATGCCTCCGAATTTAGCCCCTTGTTTTTATAGAATTATGTGTACACCCTTTCCATTTTTTTGTTTTAAGTTAAACGTCGTTAACTTTTTACATTGGGCAAATTGCACAAACTGCCCTAAGGTTTGGTGAAATTACTCAAACATGATGATGTTTGGGTAATTCGTATGGACACTACCCGAGGTTTCAAAAACTCTGCACCAACCTCCTCTATCGTTGGTCAATGACGGTTAAATCCTCATAGTCAATAGCTAAAAGTATAAAAAAACTAAAATACCCTTCAATAAGTTAAAAATGAATATATTATATATTTTTTAATTTAATTTGAAAATAAAAAATAAAAAACAATTTTTTTTTAAAAAAAATACTGGTCTCCCATGGAGACCGACAGTCTCTATCGCTAGAGTAATCTCCAGCGATGGAGACCGACAGTCTCTATCGCTAGAGTAATCTCCAGCGATGGAGACCAATTTTTTTTTTTAATTGTTTTTGTTTAATATTTTTAATTTTCATTATTTGATATATTTCTGTTTGATTTGGGTGTTTGATGATAATAATTGATTTGGTTGGTTTGATGATGATGAATGATTTGATGATTTTCATAGTTGTAGGAGATGGAGATGAGGGGGATGATGATGATGGAGATAGAAGAAGATGATGGTTTTTTTTTTTTTAATATTAAATATTAGTTTAATAATTAAAAATATTATTTTTAATTAAAATATTTATTAGCTGTGAAATAACCATTTTACCCTTCAAATTTTTGATTTAGTCGTGGTTGACTAACGACAGGGGAGGTTTATGTAGAGTTTTGAAACCTCAGGTAGTACTCGTGCGAGTTACTCAAACATCGTAATATTTATGCAATTTCATCAAACCTAAGGAGACGTTTGTGCAATTTGTTCTTTTACATTTAACACTTAATGGTCTTGAATTAGGTCAATTAAGTGATTTTTTTTTTCTAAATAGTGAAACTACTTAAAATCACCAAAAATCACTAAAAATAAAAAGTTACATTTTCTGATTTTTCATTAAATATCAAATCACTTGATAATTTAATAAATTTATTATTTCAATTTTATCCTCCCAAAAATAACATATTTCCAAGTTTGTTATAGTTTTATATTATACAAATTTTTTTTAATACTTTAACAAACATATTTTTAAATTTGTCCTAATTTTATATTATATAGATTCATTTTAATGATATTTTTTTATGTTATTTTTATTTAAATATATAATACTAGTAATTCAACTTAATATCATTTTGTTTATTTTTATTTAATTTACTTTACTATAAAAATTTATTTATGTATATATAATTTTTTTAAAGAAAATATTTTACTATAATAATTAATCATATATTGATTATGAAAAAAAATATATTATTAATATATGCATAAACGTGTTTTAATATTTGCTAAATAATTTATTATAATTATTTGTATTATATTAAATGAAGTTACATAACTACTAATAGTGAAATGATATAAATATCAAATTATTAGTTTTCAGACAATTTTAACTTTAAAAAACAAATAAGATTACTATACATTCAGATATAATGAAAATAAAAAAAAAAAAAACAAACAAACAAACATGTCATTTAGATTTCAGATTTCAGTCAGTATTCAGTCTTCAGTTTTTAACAGCATTATTAAATCTTCAAAAGAAAAAAAAAAAAAACAACCCCTTACTATACTTTGAAAGTAATAATACTAGACATACCACTTTTTCTATCATAATTCATGATGTACAATGGATATATTTTATAAATGGCAAGAACTATTATTAATGAACATCCATTTATTTTATTTAGACATCATGAATTGGTATCAAAATTAAAAAACAAAATGAAATATGAAGTATGGCTTGTTTCAAATTTAAAGAAGTGTTTAAACCAACAATCACAATGTTATTAAAATAGACACAAAACATGTCTGAATATTTGAGGTATACCGGAACCTTTCGAAATCAATCGTTATTTTCCAGGCTTCACATCCCGAAAGCAACATGACAATCTTACGGGTCTAGGACTTGACCCAATTCATCATAGCTCAATGCGTAGAAACCAGGCCCATGGACCTCTCACCCAAGCGACGACTCTGCCACGTCAGCTCTTCGCGGTCATCTCTTGTAAGCAAACGAGGAAGGTAGATAGGAACACAATATAAAACCCGCGTAACGCGTGGACCCGAGACGGTCCGGCTTCATGCGTCGTGACAAATCTCAAATATTCAAATCTTTTTTACTTACTCCCTAAGCAAATTTCGCACACTCTATAACTTCCAACCGATCCACTTCTAATTTTAGAAACACAACAATGGAGGAGCCTCTACTCTCAGGTACGCGCAGTACTACTACTACTACTACTACTCTATGCTCCCTCAATAACTTCGAATTTCAATTTTTTGTTTGGTTAATTGTTTTTTGTTTTCTTGTACGAAGAGAAAGGGAGTGAATTAGGAGAGAAAGAGAGGGAGAAATGGAGCTCGTACCAGCACGTCGGGAGGGCAAATTCTGTTCTTCCAACTGCTGCTTTGGCGGGAATCGGAGTCGTCAGCGTTGACGAGATTCGATCTGCTTCCGTTGCTTCATCTGATCACTATCCGTCTTCGATTCACGCGCCGTTGATCAGTTCGCCCGAGCCTGATCCTCCTTGTTAGTGAAATCGCACTATGTTCTGTTTTTGAATTTTGGCTTCGTGTTTGCAGATGTTGATCTGTGTACAAATTGCTGGAATTATATAAGTTTTTGTTTGTGTTTTGTTACTTGTGCTTAGTTGATTGGATGTTAAATTACTTCTACTTGTTGTTGCAGCTCAAGCTATTGTGCATCAAGGCGGTTTTTGCGGAGGAGATCATGGTGGAAATGTGCATGCATTTCAGGGGTAAGGCTGGACCTTTTTTTTTTTTTTTAAATTATGAATTTGTAGAGTTCAATCAAGTGGTCGATTGGGCGACATTGTGAGTTTTTATTGTTGTTGAAGCCATTGGTTGATTATATTTACTTTACCCTGTTGAAATGGTAGTTGCTGTAGTGATAACAAGCTTTTAGATGTAACCTCTAGTCCTAATTGTGTTATATATCTTGCACTCTCTGAGCTTTTAGTTAGTTCTGGTTCAGTCTTTGTTTGGCATGAATTGTCTGGCTGAGAGAGTCGTAATGTGTAGTTATGATATATAATTTTAAGTTGCTTAATGGTTTATGTTGAATTGATTAAGTTTAATTGATTCTATTTGAGGTCAGTCATACAAATTTAATGGTAAGAACAACTAAAAATTGGGGTGTTTAAATAAATGGGATGAAAGAATTGTATTTATATTATGCGTTTTGTAATTTTGGGATGAATTGTATTTGTGACATTTATGATGAGTCGTCTAATTTGTGATGAGGGCTTTTCTTTGGTTTACCACGAGTGATGGTAGCACGTACATGGAACATGCATGTTTAATTGTGCTCTCTAACTCTACATTGGGTTTTTTGGTATATCTATCATGATCAGGTTAGTGAGACTCTTATTAAAATGATTCTTGTGTAGGCAAATATTGGATGAGGTAGAGATAAGGGAATTGCTTATAGATCATGTCGGCCATCGTTGTTGTTGGGGAAGTCGTCCGGCTCGGACATGGAAGATTCATGCTGTGGAAGACTGTAATGTCTATGTTGGAACTCTGGAAACATTCACGGAGGAGAGAGAAATTATTAAGGAGATGGAGCCTTATCTTGGTGGCAAGATTGATAAGAAGGAGAATGAGCCTGAACTTGGTATCTGGGAATTGGATCTAAGGTCAAAATTCCCAGTCTTATTTGTGCCTCGTGAAGAAACACGAGTTAAAGTTCCTGGTTCTGAAACCATTGAGAAATGCTCTGGTAATGATGCAGAAACGATACTCTAGGGATGATGCAATATAAATTTTTGTTGTGGAAGTTGTTTCATTTCTATATATTTACTTGGTTAATTCTGACTTGAGCCATACAAGTACTATAAGATTCCCATGTTTAGATAATGTTGAATTGATTTCAGGTTGTGGTGGACGAGGTGAAGTTGTATGTCTTACTTGCAATGCAGATCAAGAGCCTGGATTCTACAAGGAAAACCAGGTGTCTCCATGCCCTACTTGTTATGGAAGGGGTTTAATTGCTCATAGAGATGGATCTGACACAATGTGAGCCATTTTTTCAGTAATCTATTTGTTTAAAACACAGTCGTAGGATCTATTGCTGCCTAGCTGATTGTGTTCACTAACATATGGATCATATAGTAATTAGTTTTTTCAATCATGAGTTGTTGACATTATGTGGTACAGCCGTACAGCTAACAATGCCAAAATTTTTAAGCTTAAAACATAGATTTTATCTTTTCTAATGGAAAAGCATTATGTGTTGATATATCGCAAGGCCTGGATCCATTAACTTGGTATTTGGGTGCAAAATAAAGATGGCACTCTTCTTTGATAACCGTGTATATGTGATTTGTCTCTGCAGATGTACAAAATGCAATGGGAAGGGAAAGATTCCTTGTGCAACTTGTGGATCTCGTGGGCTGATTAAATGCAAGAAGTGTCTTGGAAATGGTTCTCTCTTGACACGCAGTGTCGCCATTGTTAGATGGTGAGTATGCCAACTAACTATCCCATATAGCATGTATGGTTTACTTTTCTTGTATATGGAAATAATCTCAACATTCTTCCCATTTGTGAATTGCTTTCCACAGGATAATCATATGCATCAATTCTTAAAATCCTTTCATAGGCTGTCAGTTCACAGACTCCTTTGTATGTTGTCATATATCTACCATTACGTTCTTGATAGATGTTGTGTCTGCAAGACTGCAAGGCTAATCCACATAAATGATAGTCTAATTTAATAGTGGACAATACCATACCAAGTACACGTTTTCCCTGTAATTATCTTAAGGAACCTACTTTAACAGGATTGTATATACCCTTTTTCTTAAGTATTACATGGCACAGTGAAGCCAGTTTCTCTAAAATTTTCCATCACCAAATTAGCTCTTGTGATCTCTTTTGATGTCAAGCTTTCCCTTGCCCGTGTTAGAAATGGTTTTGGAATGGTTGATTGACAATAGCACTCCCCCTATGAAAAATGGTTTTTGTGATATTTGTTGTATAAATTATGTACTTGAGGAATATTCTACCTACCTCAAACTATTGATATGTCAAATGTGACAAAATTTTCTTCTATTAACAGGAGGACACTTTCAACTCGAAAAGTAAGTGCTACGGCTGGAGCAGCGTCTGTCCCAGATGAGGTTTTCCACAGAGCCAAAGGGGTGCAGTTGTGCAACACTCAGGCATACCAGTGCACTCCTGCGTATTTTGCTGACTCTTACTTTCTGAACAATTTTTCCTCTGAGGTTATTGCAGAAAGGGCTCCTGTACCTATCACTGCTAGGGTTATATGTGAGCGGCATACAATCTCTGTTGTTCCAGTGACACGTGTCACCATGGTTCATCGTAGCCGATCCTTCAGCTTCTATATAATTGGCAATAGCAGGGAGGTGTACTTAAAAGATTACTATCCCTCTCGGTTTTGCTGGGGGCTATGCCCTTGCCTGGAGTGGTTGAAATTGTAATTAGGTAATTTCTCATTTTCAAGAGTTTGAAGTCTATCGTCGTTTATGCCGCTTGATATTTTGTGAGTTTTTTTTTTTTTTTTTAAGAGTGACAATAAGTTGGTGTGCTATTCAACCACAAGAGATATGGGCCTCTAATTTTCTTAGATAAACAAGCTTTCGACTTATTGGATATCAATTTTTGTTTTGTTTTCTTTGTTGTGTCGAGTAAGAATAGTCCTTGATTCCTTTGATAAAAGATTTTTGTTCTTGCTCCTGATTTTATTTTTTCTGATCGATAAGAGATTTTCTTCTAGATTTTTCAATATTTAACAGTTTGGTTCTTGCATCTGATAAGGACTTTTAGGGTCACGTCACTATATAAATACAGTATAATTACAGGAATGGTTGTTGATCATTGGATATTAATCAAAGATTCAAAAAGACTAAAATGTTTAAAAACTATAAAATAAAATTTAGAACAAAATCAGTTTCTCTAATAACTGTTATTTGACGGTTTAAAGCTTTCTACAATATCTGCTGTGTATAAAATATATTCTTTTGTTAAGTTGTCCAATGCATGCCTAACTGAAAAAGATCGCTGAAGAACTAATACTGCCGTCCTATACTTGATAAGAAATAATTAGCCAAAAACTAATGAATTTGTCATGAAAATATAAAATGGTAGTGATCAAACGGTTACAATTAGTGTTAACAAAAGTACTTATGTGAACTATAACCACCGGCAACAAGTTATTTGGGAGAAGAGAAAATCAGAACATGATCTGAACTAATTGACAATGGAAACAGGTAATGGAATGCCTTTTGAAAATATCCTAACCAAGAAACATGTAGGATGTTTACACTATCCCCAACTAAGTTGTTGATATTCAGACAATATAATGTTAGTGTAGTTCACACCTACACTATGAGATCATAAGTTGGAATAATGTACCCTTATTTCGAATTAATAATTATAATATTTCAAAAAAAAAAAAAAAAAGAACAAGTCAATATGCAATTGTTAGCAAGCCCTTCCACTAATCTTTACCAAGTTCATCAACTTTCAAAGTCACTCATAGAGTCTTATAGTTAAATTGGTAGCACTAATGATAGCATAATGTAGAATTATATGTTCCTTAAAAGATTAATTTTCTTTTCCCGGATGTTTTCCAGGTCAATCAGAAATTTTCTTGTGGAAACTTGACTAGGTAGATGTTAGACACTGTTTTCTTTCCTTTTCCAATTTTCTGTTTCTTCGGGTCAAAATGTCCAAGTGAACCAATCCTATGATGAGTAATTGAAATTCTTCACGTCTGTGTTATGAGAACTTGGTTTTTTTACCTAACATAAAATAATGAAATCAATGATTTGCTTCTATAGATCCTGGATGGGAAGTCCAATGACAACTCTGGGTCCGGCTTCATTGGGATTCCTCTAAGATCAAAACTATAATTTTCTTCATATTCGCTATGCAATCCAAATGCAGAATCATTTTGTAGCATAACATATAGCAAACCAATAATCTATGTGGTTATATAAAGGTTTGGTATTCGAATTTTAATGCATCTCTTGATAAATTTCTGTAGTGGCTATAAAATAGTTAATAAATGTGATGAACACACATAAAGGGGTAGCTGGAGCAAAATGAGAAGATCGTGGCAGGTTATAAGAGAAACTGATATGTGATGAGAGATATTTGTGAAATGGTGATTCATAAATCACAATGTTAGTGAGAGTATCTTATAAATAGGGGATGCTTCGTAGAAGAAACTCATTTTGTTATCATTTAATTCCAAACAGGTTATTTTATTAGAATTTTCGGACTACAGCAGAGGAGAAGTGCTTTAGTGGGACAGGCCAAGTCATTGCAAGACATTCAATAGAAATTTATATTCTAATATGTTCATCCAAATAAAATTATTCCATAGCTAATTAATTTTCATGTATATCTGATTATATTGATAAATTTTAAAAGACTTAAAATATCTCCAATACTCTCATAGATTATGTTTTGAAAAAAAATAAAAATTATCTCATCAATGTCAAAGAATTTACTTTCTATATAGTATGGGTATTATTTGATAGACAATCAAATTGAAAAATTATTCTCTAAAACTTTCATGTATTTTCATTTAATGCTTCCATATTTTCTTTAACTTTTAATTAGATTTAAAAATTTGAATTAAATAATTATTGATTTGTTAACGTAACTGTCTAATTCACCCTCTAAAAATATATAGTTATATTGATAATGTATATATATATATATATATATATATTTTCACCTCAGTTTGACATTAATGAGTAATAACTGCATTAAAGAAATTTATTTTAATTCAATATCTATTCGTGATATGTAATTTTTTTACAATCTATAGAAATATTACAGATGCTATTATTTTATCATAATTGTATTAAAGAAGTTTATTTTAACTTAATGTCTATTCATTATATTTGGTATGTAAATATTTTACAATCTATTAAAGTACTGAGATATTATTTTATCATAATTTTCAAACTACAATATATAGGAGATGCTTGAATGGAACAAACCTATTTATCTTATCCTATAACATTCAATAGAAGCTCATAATGCGGTACATTGTCCCATTCGAAATGTAACTCAGAAATAGAATTTGGAAGCATTAGTCAGAATACCCAGCAAATGCAGCTGTTCCAGGCAGCAAGCCAGTTTATTGGCCAAAAAGCTTCTGCTTTATTACCAGAATCTTGGTACCATTGTGACATTTTTTTATCACAGGACGTCCTGCAAAATCTCATTATCATGATGACACATCAATGTTTGGTATGACGGTGGAATCAAATCTGATATGGCCAATGCTTTGTTTTTTTTTTTTTTTATAAGTAAGTTAAAACTATGGCAGACTTGACCATTAAATTCTAGAATCAGCTTGGACATATTGACATGGACCCCATAGAAGAACCTTCCAAGTCCAACCCAAAAGCATTGAATCGTGACATGTGAGTGGATGCCCATTGTTTGTTAGTGCCAAATTCAAAATTCATGTACTTTCCTTCTAGGTTTCAAATTTCCTGCACGTATCTTCAATTTAAGACAACTCCGGAACCAAAACCAACCCACTTTTAAAAACGTGTGGAACCTGACTTTTATGTATGTTCTGGTCTTCTCTCTTTGGAATTGTAGGTCAGTCTCCTCATACTCACATTTTCTCACACATATATATATATATATTTGTTGGATTAAGGGAATTAATATCCGGTATGATATATATGTACCAGTTGGGATTAAAAGATTCAAGTTACACAATCTATGAGAGAAATCTTCCTACATTTCACATTTTATAAGCATAAATGAAATTCAAAACCGTGTTATAAATGTCAAAATAAAGTCATTTAAAGGTGAAATTTAAATGCATCTAACAATTATAAATGTAGTACAAAGGTGCTTTTTAACTAAAATAAAAGTGAATGGTGGAGGAGGACCAACCAGTCCAACCTAAATTTATCCATGTCAGTTAAAAAAAGGGCATCAAAACATTTATATATACAGAGGAAAAGCTTGCCATGTAAAGGCCAAGGACAACTTTACATTTGTGTTGTGATAACACCTTTGGGATTCTTGACTTGATAATTGGACAAATGTAAAGAAGTACAGCATCTTGTCGTCTGTCTCCTCGAGTATGATTTTGTTCTTCCAAAAAAAGGCACTTCGAAGATATTTTTAAGTCAAGTCGCATTTATACCGTTGTTAATCAGTTAAACAAAAATTATATATTAAATGTACTAGCCACCATATGGAATTTTTTCTTTTTATTGTAAAAATAAATTTATCTTAATTTTGAAAATAGATTTCCAACATACATACCTAGTATTTAATATTGGTAAGATTTATTAGCTTATAAATCATATATACATAGAATCAGTCTAATGTGACACTATTAAACAAAATCATATTCTTAATTCTTCACAAAATATTTTAAACCTATCAAACTTGCATGACCAAGATTGGGCCAGTGCAGGCAGCAACCGCCGACTAATTTTGTTCCACTTTGTGTTCACACTCACTGATCCACTTTGACTGAGTCACATTTGAGAAATCTATCTTCTCGTTTTCTGCCACATGTTAAAATCACAATGGACAATACTATAAGGTATCCATGATCTGCTTCTAAGTATATTAGTTAATTGTTTTGTTCATGTAACTGCTGGCCATGATCACAATCCACAACTCCTATCAACCCAGGCCACGTGTCCGATTATTGTGCGTTCATGCATTTTGATGCCTGCCACAAGCATGAGACGAATATCCCTACAACGCCGCCTAAATAATTTATTATTGAACTGTCAAACATTATAAAATAATTTCATATTTTCAATATTCATTTTCAAATTTAACAAAAATAAAATAAATGAAATTAAAAAATCCACCAGACACACAGAACAAAAACAATAAATAAAAAATCACAAAGCGACAGGAACGTGCCACCTTTTACACCCTGCTCAAATTCTCTCTGCGTCGAATTGACATCATCAACACTCTCTCTCTCTCTCTCTCTCTCTCTCGTTGGATGGGCACCGCACTATCTCTGCACCCATCACCTACATCCAGACCCATCTCCTTATCTTGCATCAGGTCGGATGATCCATCGTTGACGTTGCAATATAAATTGCATCCAACGGTTAAAATGATTACTATCTGTTAGCTAGTGTGGCACTTGATGCAGCGGATGATCTCTCGCCGAACAAATCATTGGGCTGTGTGGGGGAGCTTGATGGAGATCTAACGGTTAAGAGAATTAACCAGGAAATATGATGACATATATATATATATAAAATAACAGTTTTGAGAGAAAAATGTTGTTTGAATTGTTCTGGAATTATAGTGTGTCCAGATACAATCTTGATGGAATCTATTGTTATACAAGAGATTATTATGCTATTGGGATCATCATCTTCTTTTTTTTTTTAAAAAAAAAAAGGAAAATTAATTTAAATTATGTCATGATCCACGTTTGATATAATTTTTGAAAGTAAAATTAATTTATAACAACAATAAAACACATAAAATACATTAATTTAAAATTTAACTTATGTCATGACCCACGTTTGATATCATTTTTTAAAGTAAATTTAATTTATAATAACAATAACACAGAAAATACATTAATTTAAGGTTATGTATAAAATTTTAAAATGCACCATTCATATAATATGTAATCAAGTAAAATTTATGTGTATAATTTTATTTTTTTTAAGTGCAACTTTCAAGTGGAATGAATAAATCTATGATTTTAATTTTTAAAACAAATTAAAAACTTGAATGTTTATACAAAGATAAAAGAGATAATGTAGAATTTTAAAAGCTATTTAGTTGAACAGAAACAGATAGACTTGTCCACGAATTTGCATACATTCATCTGGAGAACAAAGACTTGGTCTAATTACTTTGGAGTAAATTCTACTTTCACATTCTTTTTCACCATTTTAGTGTTTATTCTGTTTCCACTTGTTTTCTTTTTTCGTATTTTCAGGTGTTTGTCTTTTGTTTTCTCATCCAAAACAATAAAAATTGAGGTTTTCACATGTCTCTTGCCCAAAGTTCACATTCTCGATTCAAGCTTTTTAACTTAAAGTTTCATTCTTTAAAGCACTATCTAAATCCTTTTTTTCAAAGGGTATTTTGCTAACTTTACTTCTAAATTTAGCTTTAATTTTGTCCAAATTACTTTGCTTTGCAAATGAAAAAGTTTATATAGATGTAGAGAGAGAGAGTTTTTACGGTCGATACATGCTTAATAACTTTTATACTATTTGGATCAAGGATCTCAATCATTCATTACATTTTATTTTCTAACAAAATTTTTTCTTCCATTCAATATAAATATAATTAATAGCTAAGATAGTTGGTCATAAATTTAACAATTTAAAAGTTATGATGCATATATAGATAAAATTTTACATTTTTATTATTTTACGTTTTCAAATAGATTTTTGAGAATATTATTATGGGCATTACTTAAATGTAACAATTCAAACTTAAATGAATACTTTATACCACTAGATCACATTGATCTGTTTTTTCAAAAACAATTTCATAGTATATTCGATTTTACTATTCAAATTACATTGTGTTTTATCATAAAACAAATTGATTTCGAATTTTGTACTCTTAATTTTTGTAATAAAGAAATCAACCATATTGTGCAAAGCATCCTTGAAGTTCATTTTGTTTTTAACATTTTAATGACTTTAAATGAGGACTAGGTGCAAACAATGTGTAATAATTAAGTTTAAATCCCATTTTAATAAGTATGCATTTGCCTTGCAAAAAGTGCAAATGTTAATTGAACTTGCAATTCAAAGAAAAGTAATATTTTTTCCATTACTTTTGCGTAGATGGTTTGTTTTAACAGTTTTCCTATTAGAGTTAATATCTCAGATTATTTAGATTTTCTTTAAATTTGATTTCTCAAATTCATGACCAAAAAAAAAAAAAAAAAAACCCGACTAGATTCTATTAGAAATCCTCACACCTTCATGCACTTTTTGGTTAATGAATTTGGATCAAAACCAAATTCAGAACATTAATCGCACAATAACTACCAAATCGAATTATATAAGGAAACAAATTAAGCTCCAAAAATTGCTTTCCATACATACACAATATATGCATCTACGTTTTTTTTATCGTTTATAATCCCATTTTAATGGTCTGTTTTAATTTGTACGTTTATTATAATTCTAAATAATAATAATAAGCATCTACGTTTATTAACATATCTGGACTCTTGCCCAATCACATGAAATGTACACACAAGCATTTGTCTTCTACTACCCAATTCAAATGCCGAAAAAACAGTGGGGGTGAAAAACGATATAGTCACATTATTTGTCATTAAATATATACCATATTTTATTATATTCCGTACGTTTTATTTTAATACAACTCTAGTTACCCCATCTAATTATTCTCTTATTATTATTTTTTATTTTAATTATGCAGAATATTAAACTAAATCAGTTTAAAATTTTGATTTAATTTATTTTTTCAATATAAAATCATAATCAATATATCCTCATAAATTTTTAACCCCTTCCATGTTAATATAAATTAAATGGATTTAATTACCTCAGTGATTAAGTAATTTACCCATCAATTACATCAATTGTATTGATTATAAAGATGGTTATTAAAACCAATGTTATAATTGTTGGATACATTATCTAACTAGTAAAGTAATCAAATTATATATATAATAATTTTAAAATGAGAACTCTTTTACTTTAAAATATAAGAATTTATCAATTAAATTTATTAATTAAAATAAATTATCTTTTTATTTAATTTAAATATAATTGATAAATTTAATTATTTATTTTTATTTTTAAAATAAGAAAAATTTTTTGAAAAATAATATATATAAATATACAGTGATATACACATCGGTTAAAGAGCATTGAAATAATATTTGAAAAACTATAAATAGAAGAGAGAAGCAAAAAGAATTCACGCCTGTGTTGTGGCATAGATATCGGCCCCTCCGCTGACAACGATCAATCTCCAAAAACATTCTCACAAAACACCATCAACAACAACATTAACAAAAGCAGAAACTACACGAAAAAAGAAAAGAAAAAAAACCAACTCTCAACCGACGTCTTTCTTCCCTCCTTTTCGTCTTCTCTTCACTTTCTCTCGTAATTTTCCCGGAAAACAAACACACCCAAAAAGAAAGAAAAGAGACAATCTCGTTGTATTGTATTTTGTCGTGATTGAGAGGAGTAGAGGGACATGTCGTCGGGTGGTGGATTGAGTAACCCATCAAACGGTAGTCCTCGGAGCGGGCCCACAACCGCAAGACGACGCGTGTCAGACTTTGTCTTGGACTCCTCCTCCGACAAACTCTCCAACGTCTCCTCGACCGAGTACTCGTATTACATATCAGACGAAGAAGACGACCACAACGAAAGCGACACCACTAGCGCTATAAGCACCAGCTTCAACGGCTCTTTTCCCCTCCACTACCACCACCTCCACAACCACCGCCACCCTTTGATCAGGCACCGCCTCCTTCGCAAGAACTTCTTCTCCTCTTTCGTGCCCGAGACCTGGTCGGCTCTCATGGCGCAGAATCTGAGATCGGGGACGATCGTCGGACGCAGAGTTCTCGGTTTTTTGATGATTCTTTTGGTCATTTCTGTCTTTCTTAAAGTCTCGTTTTTGCCTTCTCACGTCGACGTTGAAGGCAAGGGAGCAGATACTAGTGAGGTCTTGATTTTGAAGCCAATGAAGGAAGATCAAGCCATTCCTCAACGTATTGTATCTGAAGATAAAGAACCCTCCATGCCCACGAGAGTCCTCGAAAAAATATCTGTAAGTGCCTAAAAAAAAAAAAAAAACAACTTTTTTTTTGTTTGGTTGACGAGAAAAGGCAGGAAAATGGTAAAAAAGTTGGTTTTTTTTTTTTTTTTACTGCGATGGTTAGATTAATTGGGGTGAATGTATTGTTTTAAAATTTTGAAAAGGTCAATGAAAAATTATATTTTGGTGTGTTTTTGACTCAGAGGAGGTAGTGGGTGGCAACTCGGTTCATTGAAATTTATGGGGTGGCTGCTGGTGGCTTATGACCAGACATCATTTACTTTCACATGATTAGTCGGCCGTTGCGTTATGTTATGTTGTGTCCCTTCTATGGTTTTTGCGTGTTGATTTTTATGTGCGTGTGTGTGTGAATTAAAGTTGTCTTTTGACCTTTTTAATGATTTGGAATTTTATGTCTCCGTTTTTTAATACTATTGTTATTATAATTATTTAAGAAAAAAAAAATAGCTTTTACTGATAGTAACCTGTCTGATATTGGGCTTTTATCTAGTTTGGTGTTGATTGGAGTAACTTGTTTTCTTCTTTTTGATTTTTTGATGTACTGACATTGGTTTGGTTTGGTTTTTGTTGTTTGATAGACTCCAGAAATTTGGTCGAAACCAAACAGTGACAACTATCATCAATGCATAGCTCGACCGAAGAGTCAAATAAGTACGTCATCTTCTACGTTTGAAAAATTTGTTGATTGGTATTGTCTTTTCAGTACCTGATTTTGTTTTTTTGGGAAATTTGAACCGTTATTTCAGAGAAACGTCAAAAAACGAATGGCTATCTTTTAGTTCATGCCAACGGAGGATTGAATCAAATGAGAACTGGGGTATGTTTTGTTTGCTTGTTGACAAACCACATTATGTTTGATGATACATTTGACAAAACCTAAAATGCTTACAATCTAAATTTATTGGAATTTGTTGATATTTTCAGATATGTGATATGGTTGCTGTTGCAAAGATTATGAATGCCACTTTGGTCCTTCCTTCTCTTGATCATGAGTCATTTTGGACAGACCCCAGGTAGAATTTTGATTCGTTTGCATTCTTTCTTTTCAGTTCTTCATATTTCGTTTTAGTCTTTAACAATAAATTCTCTACTTCTTCAGCGATTTCAAGGATATTTTCGACTGGAGGCATTTCATGAAGGTTTTGAAAGATGATGTTGACATTGTTGAGTATTTGCCTCCCCGCTTTGCAGAGATTAAGCCCCTATTAAAGGCTCCCGTTTCCTGGTCGAAGGTCTGGAAACAGTATGAACTTTTAAATACATGGCAAGTGTGTACATTTATTTTTTTTAACATTCTTAAATTGTATCTGAGATGCTTCATTTCATTTGCAGGCTAGTTACTACAGAACTGAGATGCTCCCATTGTTGAAGCGACACAAGGTGATAAAGTTTACCCACACTGATTCAAGACTTGCTAATAATGGCCCAGCAGGCACCATTCAAAGGCTTAGATGCCGTGCCAACTATGAGGCTCTTCGTTATGCTGATGAGATTGAGGAACTTGGGAAAACTTTAGTTGACAGACTTAGGAACAATAGTGAGCCTTATGTTGCGCTGCATTTAAGGTACTGTGTCATTGTGGTATCTATTACTGGTTTCTCAGTTTTGAAAGTACCAAACTAAGCATAGATCAATCCTGATTGCAGATACGAGAAAGATATGCTTGCCTTCACTGGCTGCAGCCACAACCTTACTGCTGAAGAAGCTGAGGATCTTCGAGTAATGAGATATAATGTCAAACATTGGAAGGAGAAGGAGATAGATAGCAACGAACGTAGACTCGAAGGAGGATGCCCAATGTCTCCTAGAGAAGCAGCTTTGTTCCTCAAGGCCATGGGGTACCCTCCAACTACAACCATCTACATAGTTGCGGGGGAGATTTATGGCAGCAATAGCATGGCAGCTTTCCGTGCCGAGTACCCGAAAGTATTCTCTCATTCCACTCTGGCTACTGAAGAAGAGTTGGAGCCTTTCAAAGCATATCAGAATCGCCTTGCTGCATTGGACTATATCGTGGCACTTGAAAGTGATGTCTTTGTCTACACGTATGATGGAAATATGGCCAAGGCAGTTCAGGGACATAGGAGATTCGAAGGATTTAGGAAGTCCATCAACCCGGACAGGTTAATTATCTTATTCAGCTTTTGTATATTAGAAGCACGTTTTTTTGTTAGGAAATCGAACCTTAAATCTTAATCATATCATTCTTTTTTTGGTTATTTCAGGCAAAGTTTTGTTAGACTAATAGATCAGTTGGATGACGGTATTATAACTTGGGAGGAATTTTCTTCAGAGGTTAAGAGGACACATCAAAACAGGCTTGGAGGACCATATCTTAGACAGCCAGGAGAGTCTCCAAGGCTGGAGGAGAACTTTTATTCAAATCCTTTTCCTGGTTGCATCTGTAATAAGTCTCAGGAGAAAATTACAGGCCTGAAACTTGATAAGAGGCCAATTTTAAGAGCTGCATCACAATAGTAGGATTTGATTTTCAGCAACGAGAATATATGTGCCTCATATTTGTGTGGATTTTATGCATCCATTGCTTGAAAGGTGGCAGATATGGGGTTTCGAACTGAACTGAATTTTCGCCCAGTCAGGAGGCTGTAGGAGTTGCCGACAGGGTGAAGAAGTTTCAGGTTTATCATCTGTTTGGAAATACTACTGGTTTTAGTTTTGTTGTAACCAACAGAGGACCGATCCAGCGATTAGAGAAGCAGATGGGGTCGTGTATAGTTTTTCTGAGGCAAAATCAGGTTTTAGCTATGCTGGCACAGAAACACCAGTTCCGGTCAGTTATAGTATTTCATTTATTGATTTTTTCTTTTCTTAATTTGGATTTTGGTTGTGGATATCAATCTCCAAATTAGGCCTCACTACAAATTCAAATGTAACATCCGACATACAGTTCATAAATAGAAATTGTCACATGTTTCTTCTTATTGTTCATCAGCTGTTGAAAGGAATATCTTCTCATTCTTTTACTCGTTTGTAGTATCCCTTTCATTGCTTTATTATACTTCAGTTTGACAGAAATGTCAGTGTCAAAACCTTTGACTGTCCTCTATTAAGAGAAATATGCAGTTTCTAATACAATGAGAAAAAGCCAGACATAGACATATAGTGCATCTTAATTTAATATGAATTACATGCTCTCCTTGCGTGACTGTCAAAATCCTGGTCTTTGGATGATTACTTGCTTAATATCACATCATCACGTCCAAAGAATGTAGCTTCAAAGCTTATTGTCAAGGGCTTAATTTTAGTGAATCTAACTCGTAAAGCACTTGGGCAACTTCTATCTCCAAGTTGCTAAAGGCTTAAGGAAGTTAGGAGAGAGACTTGCTAGTATATTTCAGGGTTGAAAGTGTACAAATAACTACAAAAGGTATATATAGACATTCACCTCATAAATATACAGCTACCAACTACTCAATTAATCTGAATTATCATCTGTTAACGACCATCTAATTTTAGATATTTACATGATGGAGTATTTTGGAAGGCTTCTAAAAAGTCTTATAGATGGTTCCTTAAGAAATCTTCAGAAATTTACTTGGGCTAGAATAAATTTTCTTGACTTGATAATATTCACGGTCCTTGACATCTCCACTTAAGGTCGCGACACCCTCAATGCATCTTTATTTTTTATGTCACGACCTTTGAAAATCACCAAGTCAAGGAGGTTCATTCTAACCCAAATAGCTGATCGGATTTAATTCCCTCAGGGTCCATTTTTTTGGAGACTTCTTGAAGGACCTAGAAGACTTCGAGAAGCTTTCCAGAATCCTTCATCATGTAAATATTTAGACTTAGGTTCTAGATTATTGTTAGTAGCTACATTAATTGAATAGATGGTAGTTATGCATTAATGGCGCCATTGTCTATATATACCCTTGTAATCCTTCATTTGTAATCAACCAGAGAAATACAATTCCTTCGTTGCTAGCAATACTACTCTTCTTCTTGCCTACATAACTCTTAGCATGGTTAGCATAGCTTTCGCAAGGCTGGCTTAGCACCTTGTGCACAACAGTTGTCTAAGTGTCACATAGGTAAGCTGTCCTAAAACAAAGCCCATGACATTATGCTACTCAGGAAGTAATATTGAAGCAACATTGGCGAAACGATGGGAAAAGAAGTTGAAAACTCAAACAGGAGTTGGCAGTGCAAACGCAATGTTTTACCACTTTTACCTGCAATTTAAAACCCTCCTGAAGATTAATATTAACTATGAAACAAAGGGGAGATACGTTCTTAATCGTCGACATAATTTTAAGTTCTACAAATTACTGCAAGGGATTCCACTTTTCCCAGATGTTAGTATTTAACCAACAGTATATAAATCGACTTCATCAACAATGGAAAAGTGTAACATTGGAGAAAATATTTCAGTTTACTAAAACAACGGTGTACAATTCATCACTCAGCCTACAAAACTCAGGATATTATCAAAGGCTTACTTATCAAGGAGTACCTCATGATGAAACTGGATGCGAACGCAGCAAGAGATGACCAATGTACATGTGATGCAGTCATGAATATGCTCTTCTTCATCACATTCTAAGTTTCATAATCCGCTTATAAGGAGCATATTGGCATCAACTATTCGAATTCTGGCTGTCAACTACCACATTGAAGGTACATACACCTGTTCTTTCAGATTCTGCGTTGCACTTTCAGTAGGGAAACCCCTCACAGCACCAATTGTCCACTGTGCTATAATCCCAGCTGCAACTGCAAAGCGGAGCTGCCTCTCCAACACATCTTGATTTTCAAACATCTCAGGGCAAGCGGTAAGCTTCCTCATAATACCCGCAACTACAGCATCCCCAGAACCCGTCCTATCACAAGTGAAGGGCGTTATGAGCACATCTTCTGTTCCAACCACTGCACCATCAAATGAAGGTGAATAGTAATGAATCCTAAGCGTCCCATCAGTCACAAACAAAAACTTAAGTCCATCATGCCACAAGGGAGCAATCTCCTCTCGCTTGTAATGATAATAATCCCTCCTGTTCTGCTTCGTCTGCTCGTAATTCTCAGCATAGTATTGCGGCACGTAATTCCGTCTCCTTTCATAATACTCCTCATCTAAAAGAAACTCAAGCTCTTGCCTTGAAAGCTCAATAATATCCGCTTCATTCCACGCTTTCTTAATCACTTGCCTGGTCTCATCTCCCGATCTCCACAAAGGCAATGGCAAATTCAAATCGAAAAACGTCATACCACCAAACTTTTTCGACCAACCAATCGCTTTAAAAAGTGTCGACTTCATCGTTGCTGACAGTAAAACCTCAGAATTGAAATGCAAAATTCTAGCCTGAAGCATACATTATATAACAACAAAATTCCACATTCAAATTCCCAAACAATAAAAATCAAATCTTGATAAAGAAAAACTCACTTTCTCCAAATTCTACCTCTTTGAGCACAGACAAGTTCAATTCAGAGCCAAGAAGCGAGTTTTCAGCTGCAGGTTTCACAATCTCCGCTCTCATCTTCCCATTCTCGAACTTGAACTTCACATAGGCTTTCGCAGTCTTCATGTTCTCATCAATCTTCACAGCCCGAGTCTGCACCTTCTCTTTGTTCATGATCAGCAACAGCTCGTCCCCGTACTTGTCCCCGCCGATCTTCCCCATGAAAGCAGCCCTCCCGCCCAGCCGCACGTGCGATATCGCCACGTTGGACGCCGGCCCACCTGGAGCTCTCACGAACTCCGGCGGGTCCCACTGCAGCATCTTCCACGTGGAGTAGATATCCGGGTGCATCGGGTTGTCGTGCACCCTCACCGTAGGCACGAACTCCTTCTGTACGGCGCCAAAACAACACACCAGAGGTGGATCATCGTACGGATAGTACATGTCTTCCTCGTATTCTCCGAACTCGTCGGCTTCTAAAGTCTCTCTTGTCTCCACCGAGCCGTTCTCCACCTGGGTTTCCTCCGACTGCCGAGTCCTCTTCGTCTCCGATGTGGGTTTCTTTTTTCTGCCTCGACGAGTCGGTTTCGGTGATTCGAGACCTCTATTGTTGCTATTTTCACCAATTGAACAATGGGGCCTCGAAACTTGTATAAAATTTTTTGTGTTTTTTTGTGGTTTAAAAAAATGGTCGATTGTTTTGTTAGGGTATAGCAGAAGAGAACAAGAGTGGTGAAGAAGAATTGTCGCCATTGCTCTGCTTTTACTTTCACTTCTATGGGGTTTATCCGTGGTTTTTCTTTTCATTTTTTTTTTTAATAAATTGAATTCGATCCAGTTGTGTTTTTCGGGTAAACGAATCGGGTCAACATGTTTCGCTTAGGTGTAAGATCCAACGGCCACCAGGTCGCTTGCTAACTGTTTTATCTTTCTTTACAGTCTGATCAAACGTGTTTTCGAAAATGGTTTTGCTTCGTGAATAGGTTCTCTGGCTTTTATAATACAATCAGAGAGGCCGTTGCGTTCTTTTGTCGTTGAAAACGAAGCAAGGGGTTTTTTTACTTGGGAGTTTCGATCTCTTGAACAGGAAACAAGTTGGTCTCTGAAGCAATTCTCTTTATGAGTGATTTTTAATTTTTATCATCGCTGGTATGATTTGCTAGGATGGTTTTTTTCATTTATAAAGTGGTTCTTAGTAGTTTGAAAGGTTAAGTTTTGATTTGTAGTGATTGAAACTTGTTATTGTATACACTTCAATTTTGCATTTCCACCCACCTATGAATTTGCTTTTAGTTACTGTTTGAATCCCAGAACCTTAAATTTTGTTGTTTGTCAAGATTTGTAGGAGTTTGGTCGAGGTTTTATCAGATGAATTCTCATCATGTTAGAAAAGGGGTTGTTGTTGATCCTTGTCCAAATCTTGCTTTGTTTAGTCTGTTTTTAATCTCAACTATCATAGCTGCTTGATGTGTTATTGATTGCTAGATAGAAAAGAGATACACAATAGAAGATGTGTTTTTTATGCTTTGTTTTACCATCTTTGCGCTGATTTGTGTGGAAGTTTGAAGTTTGATTTTGTAGCGAGAGCAATTTTGGTTTATTGGTGTCATTCAATGTGCTGTTGAAAGATTGAACTTGAAACTCTTGTACTGGATCTTAACTTCTTGACATGTTTTTTTATCCAAAAACTGAGATGTTTTGCTTTATTTTTGTGCAGAAAATGGGTTTATGGACCTTTCTTGAAGGCTTTCTGCTATTAGCTAATGCACTGGCTATATTGAATGAAGACAGATTTCTTGCACCAAGAGGATGGACCTTGGCAGAACTCCAAGCTGGTAGGAGAAACTCACTTAAAGGACAAGTCATTGGCCTCATTCATGCTTGCCAGTTCATGAGACTGCCACTCATACTTCTGAATATTGTCATCATCGTTGTAAAGGTGGTTTCTGGGTGAGGTTGAAGGTCTTGTAACAAACAACAATCGATGTAAATTCCGGTATTTTTGCATAACCTTGTCGACGTATGAAGTGGAGGCCTCTAAACAAACTTTGATATATGTTCAGTGAATCTCATCAGTTGTTAATATTCCACAGCAGATTTTTACATTGAATATGTGTTCAACATGTTTCCTTACCTTTGATCAATTGTTCTTGTTCTGGTTTCTTTGTTAACTGGGGTTGTACTGATTTAACATGTAAAATTAGCTTGTCAAGTGGATATAGCAAGTATGCAACAAATCATACACAAGACTCTCGAAAGATTCACTAGAATTACAACTGAAAACAGACTTCACCGATGTTTACATAGATAATTTCATAAACTGCAAACAGAACACTGTATATAATACAAACACAAACAAGCAAACAACACACAATCACTCGATAGGAATCATGACCTCATTAGTCCTAAAAGGAGGCAAAGTCCAAGGTGGGTTATACCTAGCCAGCAAAAACTCCCCAACAACTCTATAGCCATCTCTCTCCAAGCTCTTCTTGAGCTTATCAACCTTCTCTTCCACCACCTCCTCACTAGCCACCCCACTAAATTTCACCACCCCATACTTCCTCTCCCCTTCCTCTCTTATCACCACCCTCTCATCCACCGGCTTCGGTGCCTCCTCTGCCTTCCCATACTTGTCAGGCAATAGAAACTGCATTGTTACCATCTTCTTTTCACCACCACCCTTTGTCACCACAGGAGCTGTCATGGCAATCTTTTCACTCTCAGAGGACTTGGTGATAACAGGAGCTGTCATGGCAATCTTTTCGGGCTTAGTGTTCTGGGGATTGCCTAGGGCGCCTATATAGTTTGCCAGCACTGAAAAGCCTCCATCCTTGTTGCCCTTGAATTCAGATGGATCATATGTGACTTCAGCCACAACTGAGGGTGCATATTTGCGGATTTCATAATCTGGGGAGGACTGAACCACTTCATATTTTGGTGTTTCCACACTGATTTTCCCAAAAACCATGCCCATGTTGATGGATCGAGTTAGATTGAGGAAAGTAGGATGCTGCTTTGTTCTAATAATGGTGACTAAGCTTGCTTTTGTGTGAGTATAAAGCGAATGAGAAGATGAAATTTGCTTGTACAAAAATCTGGATTTTATAAGTATCAAGCAATGTTGTTTCTTGGGGAGGAGGTTAGACTGTTAAAGCAGCTTTATAGGGCTTGTGGCACTCATTTGGAGTTTCAATTTGTGGCCTTTATTTAACCACGCCGACGGCACAATTCATCAAATTTACACTGCAGATTGGTGTGTGGCCTAGCCTGAGTCCCTGACCACTGACATCCAAGGTTGATTAACTTGTTATTTCAAAGTTGATTAACTTTATTTTTCTTATTATTTACACAAGAAAAATTCAATGTTATTAAATTATACGAATCTATTTTCAAAGATTAATTTGATAAATTTAAAAGCTTGGTATTCTTGTGAGCACCTTATCATTTTCGCTTTGATAACAGCTAAACTCAGGAACCCATTGGCATTTGGCAATCATTTTGCCCTCATTCACTCAATTACAAAGCTGTTAGGAATTCTATCAGACAGGCATTGGGGTTTTTTTTTTTTTTTTTTTGACATTAAAATTATAATTACAACTACTGGAACCTCCAGAGTTAGAATTTTAAGACACAGTCTAAATCTATACTCATAATAGACAGAAGAAAACTACCCACACAAATGTGAAAAAATTGCTTACATATCGATGAGACTTATACACCACTGGTATTCAAACCTGTCACTTAGCTTATAGAGAAGTTAAGATAGGTGGGAGTAGTGCAGTGTGCGAGTTAGATAAACATTAGGTTTTGCTAGTCAGTAGAACAAATGAACAATCATAAATCTATCCTGTCAAGCTTGAACATTGTAATAACAAAGCTCTGCAATCCAAACAAGAACAATTGTATACAAAAACTCTGCTTAAGGGCATTTTTATAATAACAATCTGCAATGCAATCCATTTGGTTACTGAAACTGAAAATTAGTGAGTACCAAGGAAACTGCCCTGTATCACAATTAGATTTTTTTTTCCCTACACTTCGAATCCCACAGCAGCTATAAAAAAAACAAAAGGAACTTGTACATATATGTTGGTACACTTCTCCATATAGCCCAAAGCAAGAGTTACACCCCATTGGACTTCCACAGCTTGCAATCTTATATGCTTCAGAAAAGTAATGGCAGAAATGAATATACACAGACAGCAGCAAATCATATCCATGTTAATGATTCCCAAGCCCAGCAACTCCATTTCTGGTGTATATGCCCTTGGATCATGGGATTACACTCATCCAGTTATTCGCACCAAATCATTGTTCACAAGCTAAACATAACAAAACAAGGACAATGGAACCACAGACAATAAGATGCTCATATTGATTGTGATTCGTATTGATTATTTGGCTTGGACACGCTAGTTACATTTGGGTGTAAAGCCTGGTCATTAAATAGACATGGGCATATTTTGTTATATATCTTTTACCTTTAATTTTTTTCCTAACACTAGATTAGATAACTTCCAATTGATATAATTCTCTTAGTGTGCCATCGCCTCATATTTAAGTAGGAAAAATGTCATATTTAGTGAGAAAAATGTCATACTGTGTGCGATTTATGAGCAAGGGCAAAGTTCAAGCTCATATGTCCACAACATAAGCCACTTTTCCGACATTAAATGCGAGTTGAACTCTCTTGATCCTGGGCTTTATGGGTTGATACAGTGACACAAATCTTTAGTTTTATTAATTAGAATTTTATTAATTTTATTCTAATTTGAAACAGGAAATTATCTTTCATATTGAAAATAATGCTTGCTTTAAGTATTTTACAATTTTTTATTTCAAAAATAAGAGTTAATTCAAGTATTTTACTTTTTTTTTTCTAGTTGCATAAAAGCCAATGACATTTTCTATTGGCTCAAGGGTGCAGCATGAACCTAGACGGACCTCATTATATGAATCTTTCATTTAGATGATATGTGAAAAAAAAAAAAAAGAATTAAAGCATACTTTTTGAATGAAACAAAAGAGAGAAAACAAGAGAGAACAAAACAAGGAAGCAGCTAGGAAAAAATCATGACCTAATTCTTTTTACCCACGTGTATCATTACACTACAAATATCATCGAGGTAAACATACTCCAAAACAAACTTTCATATAATATAGGAACCTTTGAATACTTGCTATTTGCTTTGCACCTTTGATCTAATGATAAATGCTATTGCGCTTACTATTGTCCATGCTAATTTTTCATCGACCAAACTTAGATCGTGATTTTTGCATGAAGTTAAACCAAAATTTCCCATCTCACAAATTAATGAGACAATGGAGATTTTAGGTCATTTAAGCCTAAAATCTCCGTCATCTCATGAATTTCTCTAAAATCTCCAATGTGTCACAAATCACACCAACATCTCACAATTTCATGAGATGTTGGAGATTTCAACAATATGATGTAGAATAATGCAAAACACAACCAAAATCACAAACACTCTGTGTATAAAAACTAGTGTCTAATGAGGAGATATCGAAAAGAAGAAAAGATGTTGTGTATTTGTTCAATAAAAAAAAAGGGAGTAATATCCTTTTAAGTGTAGTTAGGTAATTTAGGAATAAAGGAATGATATTAGTTTGGGGTTTCAAACAAATTTCATTTACATATTTTTTATTCATAATCCAACACTTGGACAAACACTATAAAGCCTACATCCAAGCATCTTCATATATCACATAATCATCCTCAATTTAACCTACAAATAGATATAACACACAAACATCAATTGATTAAAATCATCAAGTCTCAAAGCAAAAAAAAAACTTTCATAAAACATATCAAACGCAAAAATGACAAATCAAGGCAGCCCCTATCCCAATAACTTTCATTAAGCAAATTGCAAATTAGCTACCTGATCGAAACCAAATTGCATTAAATCAAATATAATTTACCCCATTTGTGAATAGGTTTCAACTAGATAGCTAATTTTGTAATTTGCTCAACTTTCACCACTAGACAAATTAATATTAAGCATCAATTACACTTACCATTGACAACAACTACACATCACACAACCACAACCTAACAACATATTAGCATGTGTACTTTTTCATCGAACAACAGAACTAAAAAGTTTCAACAACGATGATGAAAAGCATGTATAGTCCAATTAAGGTCTCAGACATCCAAGGAAGGATAAAAGCAGCACTAGCTCTCAAGCCTGGCGAAGGCGAAAGCTCTTAGGCGGCCACTGCGAATGTTTTGAGAAACAAGCCTTCGTTTTGTCATCATTGACCACCACAAACTACAAATCCTAACATGTCTACAAAATCCAATGCAGAAAATCAAGTAACCACATCAAAATCATAATTGCACTAATTTGGATCTCAGTATCTTATAGTCATCTTCAATTCCTACTAGGAAGTTGCAGATAGATAACGCAGTATATTATGAAACAACATCATGGATCCCAAAAACACAACAAAACCTAAAAGAATCAACTTTAAATCAGTTTACTTGAAAGAAAAAGCATCTCAGAGGCAATTTTCCCCATAAGTTTCTTCACTGACAATCAAAGTGCAAGGATAACAATTTTACGGGCTCGTCACTGATGCTCGTGCATAAAAAATAATCAAACCAGAAAACGAAAAAAATAAAACACAGAGAAGACATTATTTCTACTAACTACACGATTAAAACTATTACGTACGAGAATGTGCGAGAAGAATAAGAGCTTGCCAGAGATGGAATTGCTGGATCATGGAAATTGAAGGATCTGGCTTGACACTTTTGGCAGATTATATAAGAGCTGCAAGAAGAAACCCTAATTCTTGTAAGGACCTGTTTGGCAAGGGATATTTTGTAGTCCAATCTTGGGGTTTGTTTCGTAATACTGATACTATTAATCCGCAGGAGTGATCCTGGACCATTCTTTATATGGCCCATAGATATGATCCACAGGCCCAATCCTTAATCGGCTGGCTCCTTTAATTTATTATATTTCTGAGTTTATAATAATTTAATACTATGCTATACATGTCGTTTTTGATATAATATGATTATGTTAATATGTTTGCTTGTAGCATAGCCTTTATATTAAAAGATAATTATCCATACCGATATTTATTAATATAAGTTTAAGAATGCATACAAAATATATTTTTGTATCAATTATCTTTATACTCCATTATGTATATCTAAAAATACATATTAACCTAGTACTGGTAGAAGTGTGATATGTATGTTTGTAATTTTACCATGATCCTAAGATATCTCAAGGTACACTCTCAAGATATACACACCATCCCATTAGTGGAGGTGGTTGAATACCTTAATTGACTCTTAAGTGTTTTTAAGTCTCACTTTTATTTTTTAAAATATAAGGTGTGAGTTTGAACATTCTCCTAATAAGAGTAATTGTAGAAATAATCATTGAACCACATTACCGATGATCTTTCAATAAACCGGTTAGATGTCAATGCTAAAAGAAATAAAACAAAAAAATCAAGTCACTAGAGAAGTATACAAAATTTAAAGAAGTAATTAATATTTATTCTTCATATATTAAATTACATCCTCTTATATTTTGAAAGATTTTATTCATTTTTCTTATTCTAACATAGTACATAAGGTTAAAATTTTCCATCTAACTTAATAATAATTTAAAAAAAAAAAAAATTGTTAGTGGATGAACTCCAACCCAAAAAAACGGAAATCCAAACCAGCCAGCCCAAAACACAATCCACAGAAATCAGACCTCCAAAACCGTACCTCAGCTGTCATTGTTGACTCAATCCAGGTGGACTGTCTCTCTCTTTCAAGATTTGAAATTCAAAATCGGCCATCAAAACCAAACGCAAACAACAGCTCAATCCAACCGTTACTTTTGCACTACCGTTCCAAAATCACGCAGCTCACGTTCACTCATTCAAAAAATTTAAAAAAAATTAAAAAAACCCAATCCCGCTCCACCATTCAAAAAAAACCTACACACCAAAATCGAACCGTTAGAACCAACTTTTCTATAAAGATCCCGCCGTCCCCACTCCTCTCTCTCTCATCTCCCAAACCCTAAAGATCTCGCCTTTCCTCTCTCTCTCTCTCTCTCTCTCTCTTTATCTCTGCCTTTCCAAAAAAAAAAGGACCCCAGATCCCAAAATGCGTGAAATCCTTCACATTCAAGGAGGCCAATGTGGCAACCAAATCGGCGCCAAGTTCTGGGAGGTGGTCTGCGACGAGCACGGCATCGACACAACCGGCCACTACCGTGGTGACACTGATCTCCAGCTCGAGAGAATCAATGTCTACTACAACGAAGCCAGCACTGGGAGATACGTCCCCAGAGCTGTCCTCATGGATCTCGAGCCCGGTACCATGGACAGCGTCAGATCCGGCCCGTATGGCCAGATCTTTAGACCCGATAACTTCGTTTTCGGGCAGTCCGGCGCTGGCAACAACTGGGCTAAAGGACACTACACCGAGGGCGCAGAGTTGATTGACTCTGTTCTTGATGTTGTCCGCAAAGAAGCTGAGAATTGTGATTGCTTGCAGGGTCGGTTTGTTTGTTTGTCTTCTCTTTTGCTTGTTCAAATCTGATATGAGTTTTGTTTATAGAAAGTAATGATTTTTTTTTGTTGCAGGATTTCAAGTGTGTCATTCACTGGGAGGTGGAACTGGGTCTGGAATGGGTACCCTTTTGATTTCGAAGATAAGAGAAGAGTACCCGGATCGGATGATGCTCACTTTCTCTGTTTTTCCATCTCCTAAGGTGTCTGATACGGTGGTTGAGCCTTACAATGCGACTCTCTCTGTCCACCAGCTCGTGGAAAACGCCGATGAGTGCATGGTTCTTGACAATGAAGCTCTTTATGATATCTGTTTCCGAACTCTCAAGCTCACCACTCCTAGCTGTAAGAGAGCCTTCTAGCTCTTTGGGGTCTCCTTTTTTTGTTTGTTTGGTGTTTTGATTTGGTTTCTAACTTGGTGGTTTGTTGTTGTGAGCAGTTGGGGATTTGAACCATTTGATATCTGCAACAATGTCTGGTGTTACTTGTTGTTTGAGGTTCCCTGGTCAGTTGAATTCTGATTTGAGGAAGCTAGCTGTGAATCTGATTCCGTTCCCTCGGCTTCACTTTTTCATGGTGGGTTTTGCGCCCTTGACGTCTCGCGGTTCTCAGCAGTACAGAGCCTTGACAGTCCCTGAGCTCACACAGCAAATGTGGGATGCTAAGAATATGATGTGCGCTGCTGATCCACGCCATGGACGTTACTTGACAGCCTCAGCCATGTTCAGGGGCAAAATGAGTACTAAGGAGGTTGATGAGCAGATGATCAATGTGCAGAACAAGAACTCCTCCTACTTTGTGGAGTGGATTCCCAATAACGTCAAATCAACTGTCTGTGATATACCTCCAACTGGCTTGAAAATGGCGTCCACGTTTATTGGAAACTCAACTTCCATTCAGGAGATGTTCCGTCGTGTGAGTGAGCAGTTCACAGCTATGTTCAGGAGAAAGGCTTTCTTGCACTGGTACACTGGAGAAGGTATGGATGAGATGGAGTTCACAGAGGCCGAAAGCAACATGAATGATTTGGTGTCTGAATATCAGCAGTACCAGGATGCCACAGCTGATGAGGATGAATATGAGGAGGAAGAAGAAGAGGAGGATATGCATGAAATGTAGGAGAGACGGGGGGTGATTTGTGTTGTTTTAGGTTATAATGTTGGGTTATAATGTTGTAATTCTCTGTTGCCAGTCTCTGGCAATTACAGGGATCACAATCTGGTAGATGTAGACCAATCAATTTATGAATGTCAACTGGTTCCGCTCTTTGTTAATAATTCTAGTTTGAAATCATAAAAAGAGAGACTCTATATCGTGACCAAGTTCTAATTGTGGAACCAATTATTATATTGTTTTTGGTTCCGCTCTTTCTTAACAATTCTAGTTCGAAATTGCAGAGAACTGGTCATAGAAAAAGAGACTCTATATGATGACCAAGTTCTAATTGTGGAATCAATTATTATATTGTTTTTGGTGTTCCGCTCTTTGTTAATAATTTTAGTTCGAAATTGTAGAGAACTAATCGTGGAAAGAGATATTTTATATAATGACCAAGTTCTAATTGTGGAATCAATTATTATATTGTTTTTGGTTCTGCTCTTTATTAATAATTCTAGTTCGAAATTGCAGAAAGCGGATCATGGAAAAAGATATTCTATATATAATGACCAAGTTCCAATTGTTGAATCAATTATTATACATATTTTTTTTATCTCAAAAGAGGCTTCAAAAACTTAGGACATTACATTAATCATTCGGCGCTGAGTTACCCCCACTACATTGCCAAATAAGAGATCGAGATCATACATGCCTGAAGAAGCTTGATCAAGAAAATAAATTCCCAAAGGAAGCTGGTGAGCATAATTGGTTAGCCAATCCGCATATTTTTTCGCCTCTCTAAAAATATGTTTCAAGCTAACCTCCCAATCCTTTCCAAAAAACATTCCAATAGCAGTAATGATAGGATCATGCATTAACATAAAAGAGGATCTTCCTTCAATTGCATCGATGATTAATTTTGAGTCACATTTCACCATAACTTTACGTTCACCCATATCTCAAGCCATTTGTAAACTTGAAATATTGAACAACTTCCTAGATTTTGAACAAAACCCCTCTTCTAAGTCCCAACTGCATCTCGAATCAGGCCAATCACAGTAGTTAAACTAGAGACCATTTTTAGCGACGCATTGGTTCAGCTCTTTATTAACAATTCTAGTTTGAAATTGCAGAGAACTAATCATGGAAAGAGATATTCTATATAAGGACCAAGTTTCAATTGTGGAATCAATTATTATATTGTTTTTGGTTCCGCTCTTTGTTAAAAATTCTAGTTCGACATTGTAGAGAACTGATTATGGAAAGAGATATTCTATATCAAGGCCAAGTTCCAATTGTTGAATCAATTATTATATTGTTTTCGGTTCCGCTCTTTGCAAACAATTCTAGTTCGAAATTGTAGAGAAAACTGATCATGAAAACAGATTTATAATAACCAAGTTCTATTGTTGAATCACAAGATTTTGCAGAAAATAAAGTCTTATAAAGCTTGTTTGACCAACTTCCCTTAGAAATTACAATTATTTTGTTCACAACTGCATTGCATGAAGGGCAAGCCTAAGCTTTTACCTAGTTCTCGTATAAAACCTCTACAGCACAAGATATGGAATTGATATTGGTTTCACGGAACCCTTCAACAATGAGGGTAATTTCAAGATGATGAAATAGCCGTCTGGTAAGCACCAGCAAGATAGATGAAATCAGGTAGATGCTTGCTCCATAGAAACATGTAAGATAAACCAGCAAAGACATCACATGGATTTGCAAGATAAACCAGAATCAAACGTCATCTGATAATCTTAATTTTTATTTTCATTCTATTTATACCAAACATCACCCAAAGGATCCACGGATGGGAATCCCATTCCATTTACAATCAAACAGATTTTATTCCATTTCATGGTGAACTCTTCTATGAATTAGCCTTCTGTATGCAACCTAAGAATACATGGCTTGATTTCGGTCATCAACAACATGCAACCTATGAGTACACAGCTTAGTTGCTAAGTCTTAAATCAGAATGTTTACAGGAATTGACATGCATATTTCCCATGAAATGCAGTTGTTGAAGTATTATAAAACGTTACACACTCTCAATTCAAGGTTAGAATTTCAATAATCCCATCATCAGATTATGAAACATAAAACTACATTTTCACAATTGATAATCAGTTACAAACACACAACAAAACCTGCAACTACTAGTACAAAAAAGAACATGATATACAACACAAAACAAGTAAGAGAGATCCCACTTAATCATCATCTACTTCTTGCCATCATCTTCGAAAGCTTTGTCTACCACTACTTCGAACTTCTTGTACTCGAAATCCACAGGGTGCACAGCACACTCCTCTGGCACCACTGGACGTCTATTCGCAAAGATTGTCCACACGTACAACACAATGGATGCTCCCAAGGCTCCACAAGCAGCACCAAAAACCAGCGCAGCAAGCACTCTCAACAGGCAATCACTCCGCTTGGGAACTGCGGGAGGCGTTTTCATGTTCTTGGCAATTGCCTTAGGATCCAGAGGCTCTGAATGCATCCATTGTGGCACGTGCCTTAGCTTAAAGCTCCATGAATACACATAACACATCTGTGTAGAATTCCCATTTGAAGAGCTCAAGCCTACAAACACTTCCTCCTCATTCCATATCTTCGACAAGTCCATTGGGTATGAAAGCAAAGGATCAACCGGCTTTATATCACCAGAATGACTCAATCTAACCTCTAATCTGTTAGAACTAGCCTCATAATCGATCCAAGAATTCAATTTCTTACCACTATTGAGTACCATATTATGAGATGAAACATTGCTAACTTTAACTGAAACAAGACTCCCCACATCAATCCCCACATGATTTCCATTCAAATCACCATACTTTGCATCTCTTAAAGTGTCAAATTCAACAACAACAACTCTAAACTTACTCTTCTCCAATCCCAAAGACAACCCAAATGAGCTATTATTCCCAAACTCACCAAACCGAAAACCACTTGGAACCATAACAAAAGCCATACCATCACCACTCTCCTTAGACATTGAAAACGAAAAGTTTGTCGAAAAAGAAGCTAACTTCCTAGGATTACCTTCAACAAGCTTGATAGGTCTCTTGTACATGACTCTCCCAGCACTCGAGCCAGCTACACCAGTCAGCTGAACAGCGGACCCACCATTGGCAACCTTTGCATCCCCATACAGAGCAATGCTGGACTCAAAGATTGGATCTTTATCAAAACTTTCGAAGGAAAAAAAGGAACTTGGTTCTGCAGAGAGGAGTTTGAAGTGGAAAATGAGTAAAGTTAGAGCAGAGAGGCAGATGGGCATGAAGAATGTGGCCATTGCTGAAGTGGGGTTGAGCTGAATCTGGAGCTTATGTGGGAATTTTTTTAGGGTTAGTGAGGTAACCCCATTTACAAGTAGTGAATATAATTTCTAGGGTTGTCGAGAGATTGTGGAAAGCAGAGGAAGAAAGTAAAGAATAAGCGAGGAGGGTTTCGCTTCGGAGGTTGTGAAAATTAAATACGTTTACTTGTTTTTACAAACCCCTCTGATTTACTTTCTCTCTCAATGGTTGCTGACCATGGGAATAATTTAAAGGATATTTTGCACTTGTGTACTTGTATTTCACTTATATTATCTTGTGCACCATGTACTTTGCCAATTCACATTTATCCTCACATATGTCTCATAAACTAAGTAGTTAAAGTTTAAAATTACACCGGAATGCAATTAAATATCTTTTTCAATGTATGATTATGATGGTTTGAAAATCATTAATGTACTTAAAATTTAAAAGGACATCTTATAGAAATTTAATGAATTTACTTACATAATAATATTCATAAAATAATAAATATTGAAATAATTTTATTTTAAAAAATACAGTGAAATCATCTCTAAATTTTATTTATGTACTTAAATCTGAAAATTATACTTAAAGAAAATGCCAATATTGATTATGTAAGAGTGATCTTAAATTATTCAAAGACCAACGATAACATAATATGGTTGAAAATATGTAATAAGGAGATAAAATTAGGCGGTCATAATGCAAATGTGCAAAATTCAAGCGGCAAACTGCAAAATTAATGAACTCAACACTTGCAGTTGTCAAAAGCTCCCCTCTATCCAAGCAGAGTTTCACTTCCAAAAATAAAACTAAACCGAAAAAAAAAAAAAAAAAAAAAGGTCGCCACGTTTCGCACAGGTAAACACGCTCTATTTGCTTTAACAAAAAAACAACGCCAAAAGCACCAGATGTACAAACCACGCCGCGAGTGCACATTTTGTCTCACTCCACGCGATTCCAATTAGCTTCTTCGCTTTTCTTTTTTGCCCTTTTTAAAATTTTTATTTTTATTTAAAAAATAATTGGATTCGCTTTATCTAGGGACCAATATGGCAATATCTAACTTGCGCAGTGGGGGGCGTTGATAAACCCACCTCGGTGACTCAAAAACCGACAGGCAAATTACATTAAATAAAAAATAAAAAATAAAAACAAAACAAAAAAAGACGCTGTCGTGTAGCGCTTGTGGCTTGTGCAAAAAGCACACTCTAGCAAGCGCTTTTGAGGAAAAAATTAATGTGCGCGTGCTTTTGTCATAGAGGTAAAGTAACAGACGGGTGTCATTAATTATATCACAGTCCAACACTAGTGGTCCGTTTTAACGAACCTTCGACAAGCCATTGTCTGTCCGTCTGTCTACAGTTTTAGTACAACTCATTTGTAGGTTCTCACTAACCAGCATTTAATGATGTGGGTAGGCTTTTGGTGATGTTAACATAAAAACACTACTGATCGGTTTCGTTTGGTGATGTTAAATGTGATCAGGGCTCACCTACCGTATGATGTTGCATTTAAGGATGGTTATGTGTCAATCAGGATTGTTATTAATATGATCAATTACTGTCTAGTGCAATAATTCGTGATTGTGGTGGGTCCCTGAATAAATTCGGCGGGTGTGATTTAGTGATATAGCCATTTGATTTGCACATGATAATAATACTCATGATGGAGATATTCCACCAAATGTATTTCTTGATATTTTTCGATTTTTTCGATTTTCTTTTTTAATTAAGTATCGATTTTTTATTTTTGATAATATTTTCGATTTTTTTAATTTTTTCATCAATATTTTTATAAATTTATATTCCAATATCATCATAGAATTGATATGCAGCTCACTAAAAAAGATATAACTTAAGATAAAAAAATATACATCAAATACCAATGAATAAAATTCAAATCTTATCCTTATCTATTAAAACAGAAGGTGTATATATGAATCTACTCTTACTAAAAATTACCGTCTTTCAATTATAAAAATAATTATTTAGGTCTCTCGATAGTCCTCTAATTCGTAAGGTGCATAGTGTTAAAAAAAATAAATTAGTAGTCACATTTATTGAGGGACAATTTCGCGATTCATGACAAAATTCAAGGGTGCTATTATTAGGTTTCAATGTATGTCTAGCTTATGAGTTACTTGGCAGGAAAAAAGTACGCTGCGGCCATAAAAATACAAATTAAAACTCAACAGTGACTGTACAAGTTTTTAGAACCAAACCAACATAGACTGACACTTGTATACTCAATAATATAGAAACAATGGACCACTCACCTTGTGAGTTGTGTTTGTGTGAGTCTTGTGACCGCAACTTGAATTCCTTTTCCTTCTTTACCAGTCTTAAAGTACAACATTTGAAAGTAATTCTTTTGAAAAGTTTTATTTTTATATATAAAAAAACTGCACAAACTCTTTTTTTTTTTTTTCATATAAATTACTTATAAGTTGACTATGATATTTCACCTAATCAGTATCAGGTCAGGTAAGATATCTCGAGTTCATGAACTCTGCGTCTCTCTGTGTGGTGGGCATATTGTTGTTGTCATAATAAATTGTACTGCCGTCAATCTGATTAATGTTCAATGACAAAACACAAGCACAAAGCTTAGTTAAATTAGAGTATATCATGAGGCAAGAAACCTTATATAGTGTAAATAGTGTTCAAAGTAGAAGACAGCCGTGTAGAAGCAACCGAGAGAAAAACCATGAAGAAGAGAGATAGCTACGGATCAGAAAAGGAAATGAAATGTTGCTGTCACTAATTTGCAGCTATAGTGCAAAGGTAATAGGTCTTTTCTGTCTAGTGAGCTGGCACATTAAATTGCTCATAGCTTATAAAATTCTCACTTGAAAGCAAACAAGGACCACCATTATTCTTGGACATGCAATGTGTCCTCAATTACAGATAAAAAAAAAAAAAAAAAAGAGTTGCTTTTGAGGGTGGACCGTCTACATTTTGTCGTGCAATTATTATGGAGTTCTAATTGGAGGCTCCTGTAAAAAACATTTTTATGGATTTCTAATTTCCTAATTGCTTGTGGTCACCAACTTCAGGCTTATCAACAAAGCTGAGGTTCCACGTTTGAAACCCTCCTCCCCCAAGCCTGGAAAAAAAATATTACTAATTGCTTCAGTAGCTTGTCATTACAAAATCTAAAAGTTTAAGTTGCTGGTCATTACAGAATCTAGAAACAAGTCCCTAGCCTATAGTCTGAACAGTCAACAAGCAAGCAAACTTGCTTAGCAAAGTATTTACAGAAATTGCAAGGAAACTGTCAAAATATAAGATTTCAAGTTCATCTTTATCGGTCTTATAGCTATTAGATTCCATTCATAAATATTCCCCGTCTTTTAAGGTCATGGGAATTATCAGTTATGTATCAAGATTATGTAAACATACACTGCACTTTTTGGGTAACGAGAAAGGAATAAACAAAGTGACGAGGAAAAAGTAAGGAGAATGCATATCAATTCTCTCTCTATATAACCTCTCCACCAATGTGCATGTCACTATGGGTGTGATTTAGTAGGTAAAGAAACGATTTGGTAGATTATTCACTTAACTAGTAATATTAAATTCTACATCATCTGACACTGTTTTCTTTGACTTTCTTCTCTTTTGTGATAGTCAACACTAAATGACACTAATGTTTAGCTTACATGGTCAGGCAATTTAAATGATCTATCAACGTTCTAAGAAATGAATTAAAGATTTTTATGTCACTTAGAAGATACATGGCACACATGAGTTCAAATTACCATTTTAATGGCACAGGGAGAAAAAATTTGAAGGTAAATCAGCAATGACATAATAGTTCTATAAGACATTGCGACTAACAAGGACTACTGACGAACAAGACACAAGGAAACATAACCAAAATCATAACTTCATACACAAACCCTTTGGTCATGAACAAATAATGGAGAATCTAACCCTCTCCGTTTACTCCTAAATTTCAAAAAACACACCAAATAACATTTCTTATTTAGTCAGGCTTTGTTTTCCTCCATTTAAGTTTCCATAACCCATTTTGCTATACTTTTTCATTATTCTTTCTGACCTCGTCAATATTCAGAAATTTTAACTTTTAATTACATCCATTTAAGCGTATCTTCCACATCAGTTCACTGCTATCTATTATTCTTTCATTGGTAACTTGTTAAGTTTGTGAAATTCCAGTTCTATCCATTTAAGCACACCATGAAAGTCCTTCAAAAAATGTTGTTGCTATGGTATTCCATTGTAGGACACTTGTGAATCTTATATGTGAAATGATGATCGATAATTTCTTCAAACTACCAAGTATTTTAAATGATTATAGGGATGAGAAATTTCACTGAGATATATCAAACATTTGACAAACTGGACCACAAAAGCATGTGAAACCAACACAACTGTTATGATTTGATTGGTACTGACCTTCACAAAGATTTCCCATATTCCATACGTTTATTCATTCAATCAACCAAGGTTACAAGGTGGATTAAGCAACTTCAATGTGAGAACAAACTAAGAACCTTGAAGAAATTGAACACAGGAAACCTAATAGACTTCAATGGTACAATGCTCTAGACACAGAAGTAAAACGAAAAAAATAATTTAAATAAAACTATAACAGCACTAGGATGGATTACTATTGATAAATGCACTGTTTATAATGATTCAGGAGAGAACTTATCTACGTCATTTTGTCTCTGCAGCAATTTCATTGAGATCTAGCTCTACTAAGCTCTCTTTACCAAATAGTGTAAATGCAACAGTTGCCTGCAAGAAAACATGTAAAACTTATATTATTATAAATGGACACAAACGCACCAATATTGTAACAAGGACCTACGAATCTCAAAAAATAAAGCAGTTCTTCAGATCCATTTAAACTAGCATGCATGCACAAATCCTCAAATTATCCTACATAAGACAAATTATTAACATGTCAGAAACAACATACCTTTCCAGTTTTGCGATTCAATTTCTTTAGGGTGCCTTCAAATTCTGCAAAAGTCCCTGATATAATGCGAACGGTAAATCCCGGGGAAAGTAGCTTATCGCCCTTAGCTGAAGCTTTTCGTGGTTGCTTTTTCGGCTTGCCATCCGTATCTATATTAAGGTTCTCCAGTTCAAGGACTCCTCCTCGTTGCTCTTCGTCGAAAGCTTGATCAACTTTTGCCTGTTCTTCTTTTGCCTCTCGGAATATTGATTCCATGTCATCGAGGGATACAGGCTTAGGTTTGTTTATTTGTCTTTTTCTGCAAATGTGAACAGAACACCCCCAGTTAGAGTAGCTGAAAATATCAAGGGAACTGTATATGCTTAAAAAATCTATATCAACAAACAAGAGACTGTTAGGAAGTCAGAAAAGGCAAGAGACCAGAAAAACATGATGCAAGATATTACAACTTCTAATAATAAGATAACAAATAATATCACAACAAAAGTAATCAAAGTCCTGTTTAATACTTGTAATTCAGACCTAAAACAGTACATGCTTATGTCATGACAGAAGGAACTTTAATCAGGCCTAAATTTGTTTAGTGCAGGTACTTGTACAGGCAACATGCCTTTCTAAATTTCTCCAGAGATAAATTTATTTTGTGAGACCAACTTAGCCATGTCATGTGATTTTTACTATGACTAATTTAAGCAAAGCTGACAAACAATAACGTTAGACATCCCAACCAATATCTCAACTGTAAAGTGCCATTTCAATTAATTCATATGTGACAAGCAAGATCAGTTAACAAATACTACAACAACAAATATAAATACTCACGTATTTCCAACCTTGGAACCAACAAAACCTCCAACTCCTTCACATTCTCGTATGGTGTCATGTATCTGTTTGTTCAAAATGCACCTTAAAAATATACAACCAGGGAAAATTGCCCTTGGCTTAATCGACCAGGAACCATTTTTTAGTTTCCTCTTCACCTGAACAGCTGGAGCATACACCTGAAAAAATAAAAGCGTAAACACATGTAAGTTAGCTTAGTCACTGATCATTTACCACCTACCATCTACATTCCAACTTCCATAATGACGATATCCAATCAGTTAGAAAACAACAACCCAAACGAAACCTCCATTATCAAAAACATCGAACATCTAATTCATGAATACATCCTCGTAGATTCTGATCGAACCGTACATAAACTTGAGTACTCCAATACTCACTAACAACTTGCAAAGTGAAACACTAAAGAGCTAAATAGCATATCACCTTTGTAATCTCACATTTTAAAGCAAAGTGAACAAAACCCAATTCATCAATTTCACTAACATTGTACAACACATTACATTTGCATACACATACCCAACATAAAATAGCTGAATGTTATTGACATACAAAAAAATTAATTATGATTTAATTTAATAAACAAAAAGAAAGAAACTTTACTTTAAATTCGATATCTGGGAAGTTTTTAACGAGCGAATTGGCGAGGCGTTGGGCGATCTCCTCATACCTGACGCGAGTGACACGGACGCCCCACCATTGGGGACCCAAGTGAGCCAAGTTATCGAGATTGAGCTCTTCGGTCCAGGAAGTGTAGCGCTTCTTGGGCTTCTTCAAAAGGCGCTCCTCGACTTCTTCTCTCCAGCTGTGACCGGACTTCTCCTCCCTCCTCTGGTTCCTCAGCTGCCTCCGCTCTCTGGCGGATAACTCTTGCTGGGTGGTGGAGTCTAGAGCGGCCAAGATGGGTCTTGATGGGGTGTGTTTGATTGCGGGGATAGGAAAGGATATGGAGAGAGATAAGAGAGGAGAGTGGTGGTGGTGGTGGTGGTGGCAAGGACTCCATAGAAGAAGCCCACGCTTCATCTTCCTGGTTTATCTGGTGAGTTTGGAGGACTATTCTTTGGATTTTAGTCGCCAAAACGATAAAGTGGCCGTTGGCGCGTTCCTTCTGTATAAAAACGAATTGCGCAACGCCCCCGAACCATGCCTAAAAAAATGGGATAGATATTTGTGTTAAAGTTAGTGCAACTTATACGACTAAAGGCTAATTTTGTCTTTTAAATTTATTTAAATTTTCTTTAAAATTTTAAAATCATAGATTATAAAAAAATAAATAAAATTTTTTTAAAAAAAAATCTCTACCATCCATCATGTGATAGATGGTGAGAATTAATTTAAAAATTAAAATTAAAAAATATTATAAAACAATTTAGAAAGTAAAGAATAATTAAAATTAAAAATTAAAAATATATATATTCACCGTTCATCTTATAACAGATAGTAATGATTAATTTAAACATAAAATTAAAAAAAAAATTAAAAGATAATAAAAAATAAAAGATTGAAAGTTAGAGATATGGGTTCAAAACCCATATCTTCATCAACTTCAACAAATTGTTGCAAAAAGGGAAAAATTACAAAAAAAAAAAAAAAGATTGAGGGGTGTTTGAACTAGAATCTTCAAACTGAAACTCGAGGTTCAAGACCTACAAAACAACACCATTTTCACATCAAACAACTCTAATCATGCAACCGTCAAACCCCTATTGAACCATAAATTTGAACCAGATACTCTCTTTTTCCTACAAATATAATCTAAAATATATTTTTGTTTAGATTGACAAAGATTTGGTTTGTTGAACCCACATGCCATCACCTAAGATGCTCTCCAACTCTCTCTTGACACTTCTTTCTCTCTCAATTTTGGCTCAAAGCTTCGAACAATCTAAGTTAACCTTGGTTCATTCATTTTTTTTGTTCGGAGTTTGTTTAAAGATTGAAGATCTTCATATTTAATTGTGGAAGAAGATGAAAGCCTTCATCAACCTAATGAATTTTTTTCTTTTCCCTTCGTCTTCAACTAGATAAAGATGAAGAAAATTCATCTTCATTTGGTAATCATCTTTATCTTGGTTGAAGAATCTTCAACCAAACAAAATCTTTTGCTTTTTTTTTTTTCACTTTCTTTTTAAAGACTATAAGAAATTTATTTATTTTTTTTAAATGTTGTTAGTGGATCTCACTATTCAATTGATCCCATCCGACGATAGAGATCCAACCATGATTTTTATTTTTTTTTTAATACCATTGGTTGGATCTCCAGCATTGGATAAATTTCATTTAATTTGACGGTGGAGATTCAGTAACTTTTATTTTTCTTTTTGGTCTTATTCATTGACAAAATAATCAAATGCTAATGGTGTTGAGGGTATTTAAGTCACTTGATTACAAATTTTGGTCAACTATCAAAATTAACAGAAATTGACTAACGACATGGGAGTCTGGTGTAATAAGATGATAAATATATATCTCTTTGTTTTTAGGTATACCTTAAGGGTGGTGTGCAATTCGTTCTTTGGATAATTGTTATGATGCCAAATAGGCCTTGGCCTTTTGTCTTGTGGGTCTTGAGCGGCCCATTTGTGTATGGATGGTTATATATATATTTTATTGTAAAGTTTGTGTTTTAAGAAATTATTATTATTATTGTCATTAATAATAATAAATAAATCATAGGTGTGAAAAGTAAAGAGTTGGGATAGTTGAGTTCGATAGAATGATTTTGATTTAATCATATGCCGCTTGTACTTATATCTTAAAGATTATTCATTTGAATCGTTCATTCTTTTTTGTCTAAAGTTAAAAGATAATTAAATAGGCTCCTTATATCAAATTAATTTTCTTGACAATGGATGGTGGTTTGATAAATAAAAAATAAATAAGGTTGATGTTAATATAAGAGAAAAGATCTTCAATGTTTTATTTTTTAACTGTAAGTATTATTCACATTTAAGAAAATTTTCTCTTATGATAAAGGATATGAATTACCATAAATTTATGCTATTCATTTACACCTATATAATAAGATTAAAGATCAAGATATATCTCATTTCACATTAACGAAACATTAATTCTACCATCTATATTTATTTTGCTACGAAACTTTTGAAATAACATATCATTGAGAACTAACCTAAAATTTAAGATCATTTAAAATCTTGTACAATCACATGATCAATTAATCCATTAGATCTCAAAGGGGCACATTGTGATTGATTATACTTAGTTATTGTTTTCTACATTAACTCACCATTATTAATTACTTTACTTTAATACAGTCATCTATTACTCTCAACAATAGATCAATTTTTTAATTCAAATATATCAACTTCATATAAATAATAAAACGTTTCACTTTTTCAATATTATTATTATTTTTGGAGTAGTTTCAATTTTATTATTAATAACGTCTAAGTTAAACCAATTGAATCAAATGCAAATATCTACCATACGCAAAATTTAATTTGCAAATATATTTCAACAAAGGCGGTAAATGTAGAAAATAAGTGAATATAAACGATGTAACACAGCATAACTATCCGATAAAACCCGCGGTCCCGCCTAAAATCGGTCAGATTTACCGGTTTCAAAAAACATTTAATGACTTCCCGCGAAGTCAAAACCTCCAAAAACCCCAATGAACCGCTAAAACTCAACTCTTTGACCACTTGGTTCTTATTTTTCCTCCAAAACTTTCAAAAACCTCCCGCGCTTTCTCACTTGTCAACCTTCCCAAAATCCCTCACTAGCATTCTCATTTCTCCAATTCCCCATTTCACTCTCTCTCTCTGTCTCTCCATCTGTGAAAAAAAAAGGAAAATGGGGAAGCAAAGCAGATCCAAGAGATCCGATACTAACTTTGCAAAGGGAAAGGTCACCCCAATACAAGTCGCCTTCATTGTCGACCGCTATCTCTCTGATAACAACTTCTCCGAAACTCGCTCTGCTTTCCGGACAGAAGCCGCCTCTCTCATCTCCAAATCCCCAGTTCAAGAGGTAAACCATTTATCAATTTTTTAACAATTTTTGGACTTGGGTTTGGTTTTTTTCGTGTTTTTGATTTAAAGGGTATGATTTTATTTTATTTTTTTGTAGGCTCCGAAGAGTTTGTTGAGTTTGGCGGCGATGTTGAATGAGTACATATCATTGAAGGAACAGAAAGTGATGTTGGAGCAGGAGAGGGCGGGTTTGGACCAAGAGAGATTGAGGGTACAAGCGCTTTTACATGGTATGCAAGATGTCATGAACGCGTACAATGCAGGTGCAACCAGGCCTGCCATTCAGGTGCCGTCAACAAGGCCACCTACGGTGGTTGTTTCTCAATCTGTTCCGTCTGCTGCATCTCCTTCAGGTACTGCTGCCCCTATGCCTACTTGTCGTGGTTTGCTTTTAGAATTTTTGTTTCTTTTGTTTAGATCTAGTGGTTTTAATTGGATTGAAAGGATCAAATCCGTGAGATTTAATTTAGCTATAGACATATAAGGGTATTTAGTTTGTATGTCTTTGAAGTTTAGATCTTGGTGCAAGATTGAATTACAAAGACCAAATGCACCGTTGGAGTGTTGATTCTTAAGTGAAGAATGGATCACAAAGATGGGGAAAAAAAAATACCGTGAGTTCAGGAACAATTATGTCAATGAAGCTTGTTGGGTTTGTTTTGTTATAGACAGCGTTAATCTAAATGAAAATTCACTTTTTCTCTAGATAATTAATCACGAAGATCAGTTCTATAATTCCTAAAGTTTCATGGTCCTTGACAGTAATGTTTGGATTGTGTGGCCTTCCTACTTCGTATTGTCCACAAATGAAATACCATTTACGAAAGAAAATCTCTCTTCTAGGTGTTTTGTGTATGTTTGATCATGTTTTTGGTGCTTCTCATCAGGTCTTCTTGGTCAAAATGCACCAATTGTTATTCCAATGTCCATGCCATCATCCAACACCATTTGCCCACCTGTTACAAATTGCCCATTAACAAGAAAGAGAGCGGGTTCAAAGGTTGTGTTGGAAGCCCTTCCAGATGCCAAGAAATCTCGTAGTAAGTTACCAGCCAAGAGATTGCCAAACAAAGGTAAAATTTCATTGAACTTACGCATTCAGTTTATGTCATTTACACATTTCTTATCTTTGATGTTTGAAGTGTTAGTAATGTTCCTATTTTCTTGTGGGTATGATACAGCTGCCACACAGTCGAAGAATGCAGTCTGTAGTCAAGATACCGCTCAGCCTTTTGTGATTGCAATGTCACCTCTCAACAGTGTACCTAATGGATCACAAGTTCAAGGAGCCAGTGTTGCTAAGAGTCTGTTCAATCAGCGTTCACTGCCTGCTCTGACCAATTCATCTGGTCCCAATACCCCACCACAACCAGTTTCTTCTCAAGTTGATAAATCTCCATTAGGGAATTCTTTTGGTGCTAATTCCAGTACCAACAACACCCCTCAAGATGTCACTCCTACGAACTGCACTATAATTTCGTCAGAGAGAGTCACAGTGAGCCCATACAAACAGGCGGCATTTTACACAGTGGAGAGGAACTGTTGCATTTCTTCTTCATCACCAGTCAAGGCAAACTTGAAGAGGCCATGTAAGAGGGATCATGTGAAGGGAAGGCTAGATTTTGATTGTTCTGATGTGGCAATGAACTCTGATAAACCTATTGTTAATGAGACTTCAACATCCGAATCTGAGAAAGAAGCTGATATTTTCGACATGGATTTGCCAAACTTAGATGCCTTTGGAGCAAACTTTTCCTTCTCCGAGCTATTAGTAGATTTTGATCTCGATTGTGAAGGACTTGACTATTCTTGCCAGCCACCTTTGGGCGCTTCCGTGGATAATGTTTCAGGGTATTTGTTACTTTCATCATACTGTACATTTCATAACCAAGCACTTCTTGTTATTTAATTACTAATATAAATACTAATTTACACCTTAAATGTTGTATACATAATATGCAGGTCATCTCATGAATCTGGAGATGCTAATCTGGGGGTCGATCAAGTTCTGTCAGAGTATTCATCAACAATAACAGAAGTGCTCTCGGGAAAGGATATGCATGTTCAAGGTAGTTATATTATACTTCACATGCTTAACTTGATTTCACAACTTAATTTACTTGCTCTCTGTAATATGCATTTATCTTGTAAACTTTATTTTTGCAGGCTCTGATAACCTGACAACAGTGAAGTCCATAACAAAATGCATAACCATCTTAAGTCCTGGTAAATTTGTTGTTCCTTTCTTCATATTCTTCTTTTACTCTTGCCTTCACTAAAACTAAACTTATATATTGCTGATAGCCTCAAGTTCTCTATTAATTGATTATGTATTTTCTTGTGAAACTGCAGCTAAAAGTCGAAAGAATTCTTTGGACCAGGAAAATTGCTAAGCTGGAAACTGACTGATTGTGAAAATCTAGATGACTCCTTGTCTGACATGGTACCAGTACAGTAGTTACTGCATAGATGTTTAACCATGTTCATTGTTATCGACAATTTCAAATCTGATATGGGTTCGTCCCCTGACCTTTACTAGTAATATACTTCCTAGGGTTACCTGTAAGTTTCTAATTAACAATAACATTTGTATCAATATTTAGCTCAAAATCTTGGCTTTCTCCATTTGTTATTGTCGATGTATTCTTCTAATGATTGTACAATTCTAATAGAGCTTACAAAGCAATTTGATAGTGAAGTAGAGATTCTTTGTTTTTTATGGGGCATCCGATTTCAGAAGATCTATGAAGTGCTCTATATGGTAATCAAGAATAAACATCTATCTTGAAAGAATGGTCACGATGCTCTAGTATGAGGATCAATACAATTTATAAAGATGTTTCACTTTCGAGTTTGAATATTTAGCTAAATTCCCATGTATGCATGGCAGTATTTTATCTATCAAAAAAAGAATTTTATACACAAGGACAAAGAAATAATATCTTCTTTCTTAATTCCAATTCAGTGTAAACAGATACCTTCTTACACAAATACTTGCTGCTTTTGCATTAAATTAAGCTAAATACTTCTCCAATTTCTCCACTTCCTCCAGGCTTCCTATGTAGAGTGGAACACGCTGATGAATCTGTTGACGAAAACAACAGACGACATCTTAGTAACTAGATATTACCAAGAATATTGCAGGAAACTCGGTTAGATTTAGACACTATAATGTTTTTACCTCAGTGGGTTGGATGTCAAGTACTCTTTGATGGCCATCTGATCCTTTCCCTCCAGCTTGTTCCACTATGAAGCTCATTGGTGCACACTCATACAAGAGCCTCAGCTTCCCATTCTTGCTCTTCTTGTCTCTAGGGTACCCGTAAATACCTCCGTAGAGAAGAGTCCGATGGAAGTCACCCACCAAGCTGCCGATATACCTAGCAGAATAGGGTTTCCCACTGGGACCTGGATCTTTAAGGTCATCAATGTACTTCTTCAACTTGTCATCCCAAAGCTGGTAATTCCCTTCATTAAAAGCATAAATTTTCCCTGCTTTCGGGATTTGGATGTTCTCTTGAGTCAAAACAAATTCTCCATACATGGGATCTAAGGTGAATGCAAATACACCTTTCCCCAAAGTAAGCACAATGATTATAGAGCTCGAGTACATGCAATAACCAGCAGCAAGTAAATTGCTCCCTGGTTGACATACATTCACAACACACCTTTGTTCTGTTTCTTCAAGCTGCAATGAATCAAACATCAACCTAATCAGAATTTATCTACAATCCAGCTCACTTATGCTTACTATTATATCATGAAACATTCAAATTTATAACTTACATTGGGGTCATCACCGATATCGGCAAGGCACTCATCATTTGGGCTGTAAATACCAAAGATGGATCCAGTGGACACTGCAGCATCAATGTTCGATGATCCATCAAGTGGATCAAACACCACAATATAATTTCCAGAGTAACTCTCTTCCACTGCCACTGGCACATCCTCTTCCTCTGATGCTATAATCCCTGTCCTCCCACTTGATCTCAGACAGTTAGAGAACACCTGTGAGTGCAAAACAATCCATTTTTATAATATATATGTTGCCAATATAGAGTTCATTAGAACCAAGACAAACAACACCAATACACCACCTCTTAACGTAGGTGGTTATGTACCTCCCAATTCTCTACGAGACAGGGTTTCACTTCCCACCATGCATACATGGTATAACTATGATAAATTAGGTGTCAGCTTTTTTTTTTAAAAAAAAAAAAAGAAAAAGAAGACAAACCAAATCTATCCAGTGATCTAAATTCCGACAACATCCAAGTAAATATCAATATCTACCACTAATACACTTTGCATGTAATTGGTATTCTAATAGAGTGGTTACTACATACCTCATTTGAGACAACATCAAGCTTCTTCTGGTCCTCTCCTTGAACATTGACAGCTCCTTGAACACCAGTTAAGTTAGAAATGCTAGCTCTTTGGACCAAAGAAGCTATCTGCTTACAAGCCATCGAAATGCTGGAGAGGACAATAGTGAGCTCTGCATCAATGACGCCTGCTAGTTCCTGCTTCAACAGCCAACCTGTTAGCGTTTGCATCTCATATCCACTTTTCTTCTTCGTTGCTGCAGCCTCTGCTGTCGTCTCAACCGCCAGGCACCGGACACCGCCTCCCCCAACATGTCTTCTCTTCACGACGTTGTTGGAGCATGAAAGAAGTGCTTTTGCGTCAAATACGCATAGCTGGTAAGGAGAGAGGCGGGAGAGAGAACGTGAGCTTGAAAACAGAGGCTGAGCTGATGATGCTGTTGCTGGTGCTGCTGCAACCATGGCTGCGTAGAGCTTTTGCTTCCTGACTGGCTTCTTGCTTCTGCTTGTGTGTTTACTGGTGATATTTTGTTGTTTCAAAAGCAGTTAAAAGGGTGTGAGACATTGTGAGGTTGGAAGCGATTTCTGTTAATGGGGTCCCACTTATCTTGCTCTGAGAAACCATTTTGTGACCATGATTCGTTGAAGAGTGTTCAACTGCACCAGAGGCAAGTGTTTACAAACTACAAGTAGCGCGGCGCACTCCAATTAACATGGTTGCGGCCCACAACAAGTTCATATATCAGGCCCGGTCCACTCAAGTTGATACAAGTTGGCCCAGGACTGAATCCACCACATTGTTTTATTCGTGAAAATGATCCATCACCTTTCTGAGTGTAAAACTGTAAATACCGTCGATTTCGGATGCGGATGGAGGCATGATAAACAGTTTTGATATTGTAATCTTATTGATGTGGGAGTCAGAAACTTATTATTGAATTGCTTCGTCTTTTTTGTGTCATTACAATTTTTTTGCTTTTTTGCTTTTTTTTTTTAAAATAAGAATTTAGAATTTTAGGGGAGGGAATACAACTTAAACTCACAATTTAATCACATGAGTGCTAAATCATGAACCAAAAACAATATCAATATATAGTTTCTAAATAAATAATATAATACGTTCATATATATATATATTTATGCATAGAATAGATTCAATTACGTTAAGTCAATACAATGTGAACATATAATCCGTTGTGTATCCACTCTTACTAAAGTAATTGAGTATTTCCCCATCATATCTATGGTAGAGGTTTGAAACCCACATTTGCTAATCAATAAATCTCAAATTGTGTAGATGGCTGTTGGCCTCCTTGGTTAAAGTGCCAACAGCCCCATGCCAAGGACATAATTCTACACCCGATAAATATAAACGTCCCATCAATTATGTAAGCAGACCCCTCACTTCTGTGTGGGTTGATTCTTCTAGTATGAAAGCAGTTTTTTAGAGCTCTGTAACTAGTGTTTCTATCTCGATTGGTTCCAGTAGTTCTCTAAGTTAGTTCTAGACATCACAAAAATAAAAATAAATAAATCTCAAATTGTTGGGACACCCCTGTAGTGTGAGAGCTTGTAATAGTTTATTTCAATAGGTCATGATCCTCTCAATTAGAAGGAAGGAGCCAGTTGTCTCCTCTAAAGAGATCGTAGTTACTTATTTTTTAATTTTTTTAACTTAATTTAATTTGATTTTAATATATTTAGGTAACATAATCTAATTCCACCCATTTGAAATTACTGCATAATGCAGGATGTGATGTATTAGAGCACCTCTTTGTATTAAACTAGCTAGCACAATACAAGTGCACACTACAAATTGTATTGTACTATTCTAATACATTTTAAATTAATACAATTTAATACATGCTAACAAGCATGGCCTAATCGTAGAATCTACGGGCACCATCAATATAGACTTCTCACATGGCTGCACAAGGCATGTTTGGGTAAGAGTATTGAGACATATGCATATTATGGCATTTTCTTCGACATGTGGCTTGTCAGTTAGGCTTGTTATATCATAGAATATGCCCTTCATGCACTGACGCGCGATAGCCGTTGACATTGGTGACCGCCGATGCCCTAAAAAACATGAATTGTTCATTACACTATTTCACTAAAATTAAACATGCTTATTAATTTACTGGTCCAACCATTATTAACATGTCTTCCAAGTTCTAAGTTTTCATTGAAGGCAAGTGAAAGTTCATATGGTTGGTTATTTCTATGTGAATTATAGCATGAAACTTGTCACATGTTGACCTAATTATCTGTTTAGTTTGGAAAAATATGTAGACATGCAAAAACCTCCTCCGCAGCGGAAGTTTTTGATAAATTTTATAAAATTTTAAAGTCTACTATATTTTTTTCGGTGAAAGTTAATTTTTTTTTTTTTTTTTAAAAAAAAGAAAGTAAATATTGGCGATTTTAAATTCGGTCAAAGTAATTTAACCAATTGAGCAGCTTCAGGTGTAGTAAAATATAATTTCTTTTTTACTTTCCATAGATCATAATTTTAGCAGTCTATTATATATAATATTTTCGGGCAGAAATGACTAGAAACTTGGTCATAAACATATTACGTAGGGAAACTCCACAACCATGGAGTATTAAATGCCAGGAAATTTCTTCAACTGACACGTTGATCAAGTTGAAGTTTTCCTTCGATGGAAACTAACAACTAACACCACAACATGAACTGCACAGGGACAATTACAACCATGAAGACTCATGAATTTTGTAACTATAGTTGACCTATCAATTTTTTGTCTATGCCATGGCTCCTAAATTCGGTCTAGCTGACTAGAAATTAATTTGTTGGAAGAAGTACTTGACCGTTCCAGAACTCGATTAAGTATTCAAAAACAAAATTTTAATTAATAATAATGATTAGCTCAAGCTCATCCATCGTGATTTACTAATTAGAATTACCTAGCATAAATTCCATCAATTTAAATCTTTTACATTATAATTAAACGCAACTTAATTTTTTAGGTTTAATGATTATTGATATAGTATCAATATCTTGATTTGAAACTCGTCTCCCTTTTCATATATGAAATTCTTATTTGTGGTATGCTAGTAGAAAACAGTATTTACATGTACTATTAAACTTGTAAAATAAAGGTACGACATGTCTAATATGTATATAATATTTATCATCTATCAAAACTGTGTATGAGGAAATATGTTAACTTATTCCATTAACTTTTTATCTTAAGAATCTAGTGGCTAATGACAAAAACAAATAAACCATTTTAAGCATAATTAGAACAAGAGACTGGATAATTAATTAATCAAATACTAAAAATGACTGAATGAGAAATGAAGCAGATTGTGGGAAACTTAAACGCGCAGACGTCAAACATGTCTTTGCTTGTTAGGGTCAACCAAAAAGCACGTATGTGGAACAATCATTAAAAATAAAATTGACTAATAATATAAAATAAATAAAAAGAGAGAATAGTTATAAATTTTTAATAGTAAAAATAAAATTAAAATCAAATAACCAGCTAGCTCCATGACAAATTAAAAAGGAAAGAGACTGTTTGATTGCTTAACCGCTAAACACGTCCCAAAAATATTTGGACAACGCGAAATTGTTTGGTATCAATAACATACACGCACTTGCAAAAGAGAACCTCGCGCCGGTCCTCTATAAATATAGTGACCACAAATGCCATTTTTGGGTTCCTTCTTCAGACTTCAAGTTTCTTCTCTCTCTATATAGACAGATCTCCTCTCACTATTCAAGTCACAAAACCCTTTTTACTTGTGTTTTGTCAAGTTCGATAATAATCTAACCCAACAACAAAAAAAACCTCTGAATAAAGAAAAAACAAAAAAAAGAATTCAAGTTCGCTGCCATGGCTCCTTCATTCAAGTTGCCTCTGGTTCTTTTTGTCTCCTCTCTCTTTCTCCATGCAGCTCTAGGTATGTACAAGAATTGAGAATTCTATTCCAAACTGTATCTTAAAATTTATCTAAAATTTAATTTTTTATTAGAGACGTCTGTAGTAGAAAATGATTTTGATTTGATAAATTTTCGGGCTAATTTATTAATGTTGTTTTGGCAGCCGAGATTGTATGCGAGGATTTGCCAAAGGACGTGTGTGCCTTCTCGATTAGCTCTTCTGGCAAGAGGTGTATATTGGAGACCGAAACCAAGAAAGATGGAAAGGTGGGTTACCAGTGCAAGACATCTGAGGTGGTGGTTGAGAGAATGGCAGATTACATCGAGACCGATGAGTGCGTGCGTGCTTGTGGTGTTGACAGGAACGTTGTTGGTATTTCCTCCGATGCTCTCCTTGAGCCAGAGTTCGCCGCCAAGCTTTGCTCCCCTGCTTGTTACCAGAAATGCCCCAACATTGTCGACCTTTACTTCAATTTGGCTGCCGGCGAAGGTATCCGTTTTTTTTGGGTCCAACTTATTCAGACATATATATCTTGGAATTGAAGAAATTCTGGAAAATAATTGAAAAAGGGTGATAGATTTTTACATTAGAAAAATGTGTTGGATTGGTCATCATGGTAGCTGGGAAGTCCTTGTAATGTGGTCTAGTTAGGTGATAATCAATGATCACATGTGTTTTTCCTGCCAAAATTCAGCATGATAACTAGATCAGATTCAATCAATTTTTGTTTAAAATTTAATTAGATTTTTTAATTTGTCAAATAAACATCTAATTAAGTAATGTGAAAAATCTGTAGATCTGCATAATTGGAATATTTTTATTCTTTGTTTGTTGCTTAGGTTTTTTGCATGGTATATGCTTCATACATATAAAAGACAAAAAGGCAAAACAAAAAGAAGTTCAAAATTCATAAAGAATCCCGAAATTCGAAAACCACTATATTTGCTTGTGAAATTCTTAACTTCTCCGTCAATTAAAGAATTATATATATACATTTCCTAATCCTAAATTTACACGCGTCATGTTCTTTAACGTTGCATTTGGACATGGCCATGCAGGTGCATTTTTGCCTAACCTCTGCGATGTGCAACACTCGAACCCTCACCGTGCAATGGTTCAGCTATTGAGCGCCGGGGACGCCCACACCCCCAACACTGCCCCATCTAAATCATCAGAATCTGCCCCCGGCCCTGACGGTGCCCCTTCTGAGGGTCCAGTTTCAGCTGAACCACCAAAAGCAGCCACACCAGCTGCCACCCCTGACCCCGCCCCTGCTCAATCACCAAGTTCCGAAAGTCCCGCTCCTTCTCCTGATTCAGAGGAGCTCGAGGAAGACTTTGAGGGCGCATAAACATTTGCTCTCTTGGTTTTTTGAGAATTGTTATTTTTCAGAAGCTTTGGTGTGCAATAATTGGACGAGAAAAAAAAAAAATGTTGTGAGAAGGAGAGCGAATTTGGGTTCGTTTGTTTGGGTTGAGTTTTTATTGACTTTTTTCGCATAAATCAAACACTGCTTTTGTAACTAAGTTTTTCTAATTATATGAGGACCATTTCTCACTAATACTTTATTTCTACATAAATAAACAATACACATATTCTAATATAATAATATAAACTTTATTTGTGTTGAATTACGTGAAGAGAACTACTAAAGAATATTGGTGCTTAACATTACATGGTTGTGGAATAGAAATTACTAAGCCCAAGTGGCCTGCACACTTGCTAGCCCAAGAAAAAATGTCTGGGGTGTATGCAAGATTAGGAGAGCAGGATGTAATAGATCAAGACGTTTTTCTAAGAAAGTAAATATAAACACAATGAGTGTATTTAATATTACAATGTATTAAGGAACTGTTAAGTACTTAAGTATAACTGCATCAGCAGAACCGATAACACAAGTCATTTGAGATGGCATATATAGGATGTACAGAATTTCGTATAGCATATATTTCATTGTAGGATGTAATCGATGAAGATATTTCTCTAAGAAAGTAGAATGTATAAAGTGAGTATGCTTAATCAATGATTAAGATGTATTATAAGTAAAACTGATAACACAAGTCATCTGAGATGTCATATAGAATGTATGGTATTATTTGTACGGAAAACACATGCTAGCTTAGATGTATTTTAAACTTTTTCTGTATTTAATTTTACTATTAAGAATTTGACTTGATTCTTTTTTTCACTTGTAACAAGATAGACAAGGCCCTTAGATTCGCTTTCTCACTTGTAACAAAATGGACAAGTCCAGGGGCCTCTTATCTTAAGTTGGACCCTTGAAATGTTCGCCCCAAAGTGTCCTTTGCGGGCTAGTAGCCCAAACAAGAAAGAATTTAAAGATCTACAGATTCCAAAATTTCAAAACGATAACTGGTCGATCTTTTTGATTTAATTAAATATAATTTTATTAAGTGTTCTCACAATTAATCGTTTTTCTCTTTCTAGTTTTCTTTTTTATGCTCTCTAAATGTTCTTCAATGTTTTGAATCCAATGAAAATAATTAAGGTCGATCGAGATAGCAGCAACTCTTAAGCTATCTATAGTATACCTGAATATATATATATATATATATTTATATATATAGGTCTCAACTCTCAAGCATATATTGGCCCAAAGAAATAAAAGATGGAATTCTCTAGTTGAGAAGTTCTAGATTTTTGGGAAATTAACAGTAAATTATCTATATAATATTTGACATCATTTAAACTCCTATATACTTTTCAGGTGTAATGATTAATTACTGGAAAATCATTAAATTCAAGATTACAATGATATATAATATATCACTTTGAAAGTTAATACCAAAATAGAAAATCACTTCAGGATAAAAGCCCTCTGGTTTTGTTTAAGTAAAAAGTAAAAACAAAACATAATTGCGAAGATGAAACGACATACAGTGTAATATATTCAACAATAATGTCAAAATATATTTGCACATAAATATACCACTTGATTGTCATCTGAAGGACTATATCAATCAAATCGATCGCTATATTGAATTAGATTTTTGCATTTGACCAATTGAAACATCAAATTTCTATTTCATTTGGATATCTGGACACAATAAATAATAACTAAATTTACAAACCTATCAATTCATGTAGCTACTCATAGTTTCAAGCTACATCATACCCACAATCTACAGTACTCCTTTTTTTCTTTTTCTTTCTTTTTAATCTTTATCCATAACATAGTCATGATCCAATCCATTATGTTTTTATTGCAATTAAAAATGATGCTTTAATTTCTTAATCTTTGCAGTCCCTTAAAATTAATCTTATTAAAAAAACTTTTGTGTTTACTTCAAACATGTCCCCATCTTTTGCCTAATAAATAATTTGATAGAGACAAACCACTAGTCGTGTATCCAATAATTTTTCATCTATAATTCCTTTCCAAGATTGAGCAACCACTACAAATTATAAATTACACCGCTGACTTTATTTGTTAAGTTTAATAATTAGACCACCTAACTAATTTGATGATGTAAACTGATCAGTGACTAAAGATGAAGAATATAATAATGGAACCGATTTATTTTAATTGAAAGTGGGGCTATGATGGGTTTTAGACGCTTGTAAAGTAAGCCATATTATAAATAAATAAGTAAAAATCCCGATGAAGAAATTCAATAACAAAACTTAAAAAAAAAAAAATGGAAGATAAGAAATTAAAGAAACATAACTAATTTAATTTATTACACCAAAAAAAAAAAAACAAAGAACTGAAATCAATACATTAGAGTTAACAAGAATGGGTTGCCGACTCAATTATTTCATCACAACTTTTTCAGAATTGAAACAAATATTGGGACCAATCAATATCGAAGCCAAACTTAAACAAACAAATAACAATAAACAATTAATAACATTGCTTTGGTAAAACAAATTAGCGATTTGTGAAACAATTTGTTCTTCTAACACTGGGGTAGGTCGTGTGGTGGTGGGGGCAACGTAGACGATGGAGTTGGTCCATTTTCAACTTCAAAAGCTGTGGCCAGACCCCATGGCAAGTGCACGTCCAGGTGGCAGTGCATCAACCAAATACCTGTCGTGTTCATGCAAACAAAAAACAGTAATAAGTTTCAATCAAGCACTTCTTCTTCAATTCGTTTTCTATTATTATTATTATTATTAATTTTCCTCGTTTAATCAAAAAAAAAAAAAAAAATTTCCTCGTTAAAGTTTTCGATGGTATCTGGCGCTTCGAATGTCAAATTTCACATGTTACACGTAACAAGAATGTGACATTTTACCTTTTTAAGATATTAATTATTAAAAAATAAGTATAAAATTAAACTTTTGAGTCTTTGACCAGCTAATAATAATAATATTGTAGTAGAAAAAAAATTACAAACCTGGATTGTTTGCTCGGAATCTGATGACAGCCCAACCTCCGACTGGCACAGCTATGGTGTTGCGTCTTTGTGAGCTGACGAGATTGAACTTCTTGCTGTCTCTTTTGTAGTCAAAGTTTCCAAACCCTTGAGCCAGTACGTGAAAGTTGAATCCATGTAAGTGCATGGGGTGGTTCTCGATAGCGATCAAAGCCGTGTTCTGAAGAACCATCTCCACCGTCGAATTGAACTTCAGCTTGGTCACGCTCGTCGATTTCGGGGCGAAGTTGAGGGACGAGTTGGTGTCGGCGCTGAGGCTGGTGTTGGTGTAGTCGAACTTGATCGGCGGCTTGACGGGGAAGTTGCGCGTGTAGACTCCGTCCACGTTGAAAAAGAAGGCTTGTAGCATGGACAGGCTGGTCGGGAACTCGAACGACGCGTTGTTCATGCTAGCAGAGAATCGGTTCCCGCCCGGGCCCTGACACGTGGCGTTGTTCCCGCTCCTGCAACGGTCGAGCCCCAATCCGATGGTGACGAACATGCGTTTGTCCACGTGGCTTGGGCAAGGGCGCCAGTTGGGCCCATCGACCAGCCCAGTTAAGTTGCTGTAAAACTTGTGAGCCGTGGGGGTATCGTTGAAAGGTGGTAGGACGGGCATTATCGGAGCTGCTGACGTGGCACCCTCATAGACGATGAGTCCTCTGGTGGTGGTGTTATCGAACTGTATAGTTGGTTGACTGGCGTATGGATGAGCCGCCATGTAGTAGGACCCCACGGGCTGGTCGGCTGTGAGCAAAACATCTGCTGTCTGGCCGGGAGCGATGACAACAACGTCGGTGACGTAGGGTTTTGTGTACTCTGCGTCTACTCCGACAACTGTCAGCTTGTGATTGGCTACCTTGTAGAAGAGCTGATTATTGAGTGCAGCGTTGATTATACGTAGAAGATATGTCTTGCCTTTCTCCACATCAAGCTTGTATGTTTCTAATAATTGAAACATTGTTAGGCCATGTAGTGTACAAATATAATTTTAATTTTTAGATACTGTTCCTAATAATTAAAAATTTAATGAGTTGGATTATTGTGATCCGATTCAATCAAATTTGATATGATGGTATGATTACTTACGATTTTGCGAGCATGGATAGAGGTCTCCCGGCTTTCCATTGATAGTGTAAGCATTGGAGATATTAGGACCTCCACCACTGGCGAGGGCCTCGTTCTCGACATCGATGACATTAGCATTCCACCACTCTCCTGTGAAAAAAACAGCATGTAACATGTTACATTTTATTATCAACAATTTTTTTCTAATTATTAAAATATTGATTTTAACAAATAATTATCAGTGAAGAATTGGAGTGTTTGGCAATGGATATAATGTGTACCAAGTAGGATGGGGACTTCCTTGTCAGGTTTAGGGAAGGGATAAGAGCTACCGGCTCCCGGGCGAATGATAAGGGCACCATAGACAGTGGCACGGAGCCATGAAACATGAGCATGCCACCATAAGGTTCCCACTTGTTGGGTGATTTTGAATCTGTAGGTGTACTTATGTCCGGGTCGGATTGGACATTGAGTTACCATGTTCGGTCCATCTGCCCATGCACTCAGCAGCTGAAATATTCCATGCCTGGGATAAACATTCATTCGAAGTATAAAACTATCAGCAACTAATAATTCAAAGTCTAGAATAAGCTTTATTTAAAAAAGAAAAAAAAAATCTAGAAGAAGCTACACAAAGATGATGATATAAATGTTGACTACATGCAGAGGACAAAAAATGCAATTAACGCGGTTGTAGTAGTTTGGACAATTTCTTGTTAGAAATTGCTTTATTCTTTGTTAAAACTATAATAATTAATTAATTATTATAGTTTGGACAATCTCTTGTACTCATTGACATAATAATTAATTAAAAAGAAAATTGTGGCTTGTCAGTGATGATTGAAAAACTCAAACATTTCTGTCAATTTTTTTTTAAAAAAAAAACATTTGGAAAGAAAAAGTGAACTTAATGTGTTAATGTCAAAGTCAAACTAATTTCGAAAATTAAAGTAAACCAATTAATATGTTGCTTGAGACACATAAGGATATAAATTCAATTAATTACCAGTGAATGGTAAGGTTATAAGGAGATTTGTTGTGGACATGAACAACAAGGGTGTCACCCTCTCGAACGTGTATGGTCGGGCCAGGTAGGCTTCCGTTCACAGCAGTTATCACTTGTTCCTGGCATAGCCGCCGCACAGTCAAGTTTCGCACCTGTAACAATTATTCACATAAGAACAGTTTGTTAGTATATAAATCTTATGCATACATTTTAAGTGAAATTAAACAAGGTCATGCATCAAACTATTGTCAAAAAGTTAAGTGAAAAGCATAACACACGGTAGCTAGAACGAATACGCAATTTTTCTTGAAAATTGCATGTCGTTAATCCTAGAGTAATTTTTTTTTCGCTACCACATGCAGTAAAAATTTAAATTTAAATTTCTCTGTCCATGCACTAATAGCCAATAACGTGTTAGTGTTGCGTAACGCACTCTACCACGATTGGCAATATTAGAAATTCAAGTACATGAAATCGAAATATGAAAAGAGAAAAAATAATGTTTCAAAATGGTAACAAGCAGATGATTACGTCGAATGAGTGTTCCACGATTGCAGCAGAAGCCACTGAAGAAAAAGCTAGAAGCGCAAAAGCACAGAGTAACAAAAGCGGAGGACGTGCCATAATGTCGAAGAGAAGGTTGGTAAGCTAGTTAGAAGGCAATGAAATTATATAGAAGAGAGAATGGCTTGTATTTGGATTGAGAGGCAGGGGGAATGCGAGCTCTCTATTTATATAAGATTTTGGAAGAGCTTGCAGCTTTCAACGAACGTGCTCGTCATCATTTTTTATTTGAAAAAGGTCTTTGGTTCAATGAAATCTCAACTGCTTTATCTACATAGAAAATTATCAATACAGGCCTTGAAGTATTTGACCCAGTTTGCGTGACAACCTAGTTTTTTTGATGAAGAAAAAACGGGGTTTTGATGAGGATTAATATCTGTATTTAATGCGTTGGTAGAAGCTTCGTTATCTAGTAGCTTAAGTTTGGCCATCAAATTAAGCTTTAGACAAATAGAATACAAGTCATGTCATATCATCTGGTCTTCCAAGCAAACCCAGTATTGCTTTTGAATTTGGTGTTTTCTCCCACCGTTTTTGAAACTAATGTCTTATTCAACTTATAATTTCCCTTGAAAATACAACGATCAGGTTATTGTTTCACCATTTGTATTAATTAAATTAATAAATTTCTTGCTGTTATCCTAAGAAATCCAAATATTGCAATTACAACTAACAAGCTCTTTATTTATTTATTTATTTTTGAGTTGGAATAATTAACACCGTTAATGTGGGCACATTGATCACAACGATATGTCTCTGCATGCCATATGATGATACACCATCGATTTACAGGCTAAATAAACTAATTTATCAATAATAGCGTAGAATTAAAGCTTAGTAGTTTATTAATTAATTGCTAAGACATTATTAATAAAAAAGAAAAAATGTCAATGCTCACAACTGGCAGCCATTTTAATACTTACACGTTGCTTTTGAATGACATATAGGCAAACAAAGTCTCGGAAGACAATAAAATATGTGACAAATGAAATCCTTACTATAATACTTTATAGAAGCAATTTTTTCTGACATATTCATATCCCAAATAATGATAATGATTGGCTTTGCACAGAGCTAAATCAAAACTAATGGTCACATTCTTTCGTTAATCTCATGCACTCACTGAAACGTTAACAAAAATCTTTATTTAATTATTGGTAATTCTTTTTATAATATGCAAGTAGTATGCGCTCTATTATTGTGTGTTAGGTAACAACAAAAATTTATATTTTAATTTTTTATATTTTTATTTCTTAAAATTTGTAATGTAAATGATTATTGTAATTTAGTTATTGAATGAGTAAAAGAGTGTTTAATATTATAAAATTTAATTTACTATTATCTAACATGACTTAATAGTATAGATTGTCCATTTAGATTAACAATATTACTTGATATTAGATAACACTTATTTAACCTTATAATGTTTCAAATTTGTACTACTATATTAGTGTTATATATATATATATACACAATATGAATTCAAATTTTTAATTTTTGTTGACCTAAAAGATCTCATGAGAATCTAATAAATTTAAAAAACTAAACATAGAAGATATTTCTTTTTTTTTAACATGGATATCAGAGAAATTTTTAATTCATATATTATAAAGCTCAATCATATGGAGATTTGTCAAAGAGAAATAAAATAATGTACAACTGTTACGTGGATGTGATAGAAGCAGTAATTGGCTAGGGGAATATCAATGATCAAATATCATGAGAGATTTTGCGTATCAAATTAAGTCCTCAATAACGCGTATAAGGAATGCAACTAATCGGTGGCACCGTTAGTCTTCTCACTTTAGAGGTCTACATGTAGCTATTAAAATTAAATTGAAGTCCTTGATTTAAATAAATATTTTGTTGGTTATTTCATAAAACGAATGGTTGATTCTTCAACATTTTTTACAAATTCAATTAATGATCAGTAGGTGTGTGTGAAAAACCGAGCAATGTTGACTGATTCTTGTCATGTTAAACTTTTCAACAATGAAAACTGACCCGGTACTTATCAAGACTTAAGATGAAAATATATATTTACTGGTTCTTCAATTCGGAAAAAAAAGACTGATTCTTGTCATGTCAAAATTTTCGTGAATGAGAACTTATGGGCATTGTGAAATGATGATCTTCTTTTCTTTCTTTCTCTCTTTTTTTTTTTTTTGTTTCAAGAGAAATATGCTGATTATGTGTAACCATATAAATTCATTTAAATTCAATAGAGGTATATAAATCTTTTAACATTATTATAAATTCAGAATTTGAGAATAAAAAAATTATTTGGACGTACAATTTGATTTATATGAATATAAAATTATTATTATCAAGCCGTCTCAATTCTCATTCGATGATAAAAATGGATTATTTGAAAAAAATAACATATATTATTTTTTAATTATTCGTTTCAAACCCCAATTTTAGTTTATTTATAGTAAAAAAACTGTAGATATAAATTGTTATCAATGACTTTTAACTTTGAAAATTCAAAACGAGATTTAACATATACAGTTAATGTTTTTGGGAATTAGTAAGTCAAATTAAGGTAACTTCTCATTAATTTGATGAACATAAAGGCTCCCAGAGTAGTCAGGAAATTTCTACAGTACGACTTGGAAAAATATTGCTCTTACCATTCGAAAGAAAATTCAACTTGAAGAAATAATCTTATATATTTTTATATTTTTATCTCAAAGTCTTAAAAGATGACCTTATGTTAGCTGGCTATACATGAAATATACGAATACAACCATTCCAGTGCAAGCTGTACATTGGTGGTGAAAGTTACTTATCCAATCAGAATAAAATCCAATTGTGGTATTGACCAATAAAAAAAAAACAAAGAAATAATTAAATTATTTGCAAGACTCTTCTTGGGGTGACAATTTATAATACTATTATAATACGAATTTGTGAAGTGCACAAGTCATCTTCGAGTCTGTTATTTTTGTTCAGACGGCTCTAAGTCAAAACTTGTAATTCATCATTCATCGATCTCATATTATAATATAAAATTTTGTTTGTCTATTTAAGGAAGTGATTTTATTAGGTTTAGAGAAAACGTTTTGGAGTTGTCTTGTTCGTTATGCGTTAGGTAGCTTCTGACTAAATTTTAATTAAAATTGTTTTCTAGATAGATGAGAGTTGGTCACTTCCCTTAGCTTCCAAGATTACTGCCTATGACTAATTCATGAGTCATAGCTTTTATTTGTTTAATTAATTCTCCAGGTTACTACATTGATGATCTCGCAGTTATAAAAATGCAATGGACAAAATGATGGGATTATTACCAATATCTAATACAATACATCTTTAGTTAAATACAGATAATATCCGTGATAGTAATTTTAATTATACAGATGATCTCTACTTTTTCAATAAGGAAACAAAACATGTTTTGGTATGATCTTTGAATTTACAATTGGTTTATACATTTAATATTTTCTTTCCACGGGCCGCTTCCCCATCCCTGTGTGGATCAATTCCTCTTGTATGGAAGTAATTTTCCAGGACTGCACCTTTAGTATTCTATTTCGATTGATTATAGTAATTTTTTGAACCAATTCTAATAATAATACTAACAATAATAATAGAACATCCATGGCCTAAATGTCATCACCATGATTCTTAATACAAGCATGATTCCATTTTAGGCTTTTGATAAGATGTTTGACGGTTGAAAAGTTGAGTTGGATTCTAGGTAGTTGTTGAGCGGACAATTGAAAGTGGTAGACTATGATGAGAACAAACATTAATGTGAGCAAAGTCATGCACATTCTAATTTCGAGAAAAGTTACTGGGTTTTATTGAAGATGCTCCAGACATATTTCCAACTGTTTCTAGAAAGAAGAGCTTTTTGTCTGTTATATTTTAACATCTCTAAACTCGTGATAAATATATTTTACTCATTATAAATATTTGTTATCTTTATAAATTATAACTAACATATTGTAAAATATTTTTTTTCAAGTTTCTTTTTTCAAATTTGAAAGGGTGAATATTTTCGCTGAGTTTCATAGATATCAATAGTGATTATTTTTCTTTTAAGAAATTTTTTATCAATATAAGAAATAAAATTTATGAAGTATATGTTATATCTTAAAAATCAATAAAAATCTATCAATGTTTCTGATTTTTTTTTAGCTGAAAATCTATAAAAATCTATGAAAAAGTTTTATAATTATGAAAATCTTGTAAATTAATTTTATAAAAATTTATAAAAATTATTCACAATTTTGTAAAGTCTAAAAAAGTTAATAAAAATTCATGAATTCTATAAAAATCATTCACTTAAAAACAAATCTATAAAAGTATAAATTAAATACGTCTCTCAAATCTCGACCAGATTTAATGAATCACATTTTAATTGGAGATTCTCTATATAGGCGTCTCCCTCCATACAAGCAAAATAGATATGGTAAATCATATTTTAATTGTAATTTGGATATTCTATATATAGGTCTCTCCCTCCATATACCAGCAAAACAAGAACTCAAAGGGAGACATCAAAATGAAGGAAAAAAAAAAAAATGATGTCTTCCAAAATCTTCTTGTTTCAGTTTTCAACTCTAGTTGTGTCAGTGGCGACACTCTCAAATGCAAGGCTAAATGTGTAGGCATTCTAGTGCAACTATCAATACTATGTGTTCTAAGACAATTGATCTATCTTACGACCAGTGGCTCCACTATTGTTAGAACATGAAAAACGTGAACTAAATGTACGTGAAACTTATTAGTCATCAATTGGCTCTTTACCGCAGTTAGGTTTAGACTTATTCAAGTAATAATATACTTTACAAATGATCATATATTTCATATGCATCCAAAAACCCATTGAGTCACTGCGAATTGGTTAACTACTAACATTGTGGTGCTTTGTGGAGATATCGATTACCTTTGTGGAGATATCGATTACCAAACTATTATTATTATTTCTAATTTATTTTGAACGAGCTAGATCGCCAAACTATTTGTATTATCGTTCACATAACGTTTTATGTCATGTAATCAATTGCAATAAGAAGCAAATTAAATACACATGCACTACATGAGTATGCTAAAAAAATGTAAAATCATAGAAAAATATTATTTATTCTCCTAAAAAGGGTATATATCAATTTTATATTTTAAACAATTATATAAATTAACAAATATTTAAAATTTTTATTATTTTTGACTTGTAAGAAGCAGAGTGTTTGAACTTTAGACGGCAAAGTAATTTGTTGCAAAATATAGTTATTAATGAAAATAGGCTTACGCCTCTTTTGAACTAAAACAATAATTTTTGGCAAATGATTTAAAACTCACATTACATCAAATTATCAAATCGAGAAGTGTAAATAGCTCCCGACTTTGATAAAACGCCATTTCAAATCTTCTAGTTCAAATAATAAACAAAAATACACCCCTACAATTAATTAACCTTTACTTAACTTTTGATAAAATATAGCAGAATAAGACCATTTAAGTCAGTTTTTATATAACAAAGTTAAAAATGATTTCAATATATTAATTTTAATCAAAGTCAAATAAGGGACTAATGGTCAACTAATGATAAATATATTTTGCTTGTTATTTATAAATTTAGCTATTTTACTCGTTGGGTAAAATTATCTATAAATAATAATAATTTGATTGGCTATAAGAATGTTTATTAAAGAATATTTATAGATTATTATTGATAAATAATCTTATCCAATCAATTAAGAAGTTAAATAAATTTGATTTGGTATTTCATTAAAGGTTGGGAAGTTGTTTATAATTTTTTTCAATCATAAGACGAGATAATGACAACCAGTCAGCATAGATGACTTTGTTTTACAAAAGATGGAATCCGCTCTTCGGTGTTCTTTACTTTTGTCACTTTCTACTTTATGGAATTGGCATTTGGCCATTTGTGGATGATGATTTGGTTTTGTATTTTTATATATTAATTAATTTGGTCAAAAACAAGACGTTGTCGTATCGTGCACTCAAAAACTCTAAACAGCTACGCTTTGATTCAATCCATTTTTTCCCTTTTTTGAAAGAGTTAACAAATTTTCGATCTTTTTATCAAAAGAAAAAAAAAAAATCCTATCTAATTTGTAATCTTAACAAGACCAGGTGATTTTTTTTTTAAAAAAAAAATCCCAAGAAAGATCAACCGAGTTACATTAGCTAGTAGTCAACTGAATTTTATCTTCACTATCATGCAACTCATTAAAAAAATACTGGAAGTATGTTTAATTTAATTTATATTTTAAAAATTTTAAATTATGCATCAAATAAGTGATAAGAGACAACATCATATTCTTTTTTGATTTGTTTAATATTTTATCTTATTTTGAAGAATTTACGTAAAAGATTATTGTTAAAAAATACTGATCCAATCATTTGTATTTTTTGGAATATATATATTTTTATATATTGTTTTTAAAAATAAAATTTTGTATTTCTATTTGTTATGTCTGGAACTTATGCTCAAAGATCATTCAATCTCCATTGGATCTTCGCTCTCACTTCACTTCTATCTCTTTATCCTATGAGACAAACAACATTTATATCAAAATGACCCGAAAGTTATCTTCCCAAGAGTACCATTTGACGCTTAAATCGGTTTATTATTTTTAAAGAATTCGTCTTTACTTAAACTATCCTAAAATTTGTCTACAAATGAATTATTTAATCACCTTTTATAAAGAAATAAGATTTACTTTTTTAGGTGTTCTAATACATGCTAACATGCTTATCATTTATCATATATATTGTTCTTAGAATGGCATGTGTTGATTACATGTCTTATATTTGTCATTTCATAACCGAACGAGGATGCTTCGTAAGTTACTACTTTCCTCCTGTGATTCCTTTTTCTACTTCATTTCTTCACTTTTGCTTGATAAGTCGACCTTCGATGGGTAGTGTGAAGTTCCTTTTAGGTAATACATTTACGCGTGTTATATCTCCACTATATCTATGTGTCCTTTTAACAGATAATTATTACACCCATACAATACTGCAAGTCAAATAAGTCTTTCCTGATCAACTTAAATGATGTAATTTCGTTTGGGAACATATAAAATGAAGTTCCTCTACCAAATTGATTAAAAAAAGAAAGACATTGACTACATCAAATTATACATTATTGGGGATTATATTAGATGGCAATAACATTCTTCTCCGACTTGCTAACTAATCTTTGCAGATCCGAACTACTTTTATTAAATTAAATTAGGAATTCGATCAAGTACGTTTCATGGATTTTGTTGGTGACTGACAACTACTTACTAACTTACAAAGACCTTTTCGCTTCTTCGCCAATTCTCTTGAATACAACTAATTAAGCACAACTTTCCATGTATAGTCGATTAGGAGATTAGTAGGTTAAGTCTGTAATCCAAATTCGTTTAAAACTTCACAAAGCTCGTATTAATTTACACAATTTCCCAATCAATATTAAAATATAGTGTTCACTATTGAGAAACATCTACTTTCAACTTTATAAGCTACAAAAACTTATTTCACTAATCTTTGTAACTTACATTGAAAGAGTATTTTAATCACTGTTATTCAATGTGATTTTGATGGTAAAAGTACAATTACTACTGTTGGTTCCTTCTGATTTGGAACTCTAAGATACAATTTGGAACTAACCGTTTAGAAACAGGAGAGATAGCCCATATAAAGTGGAAAAATTGTTCATAAACCTATATGTGAATTACAACTCAATACCGTAACCGATTGCTCAAGAGGAGCAACGACCGGGAGGGAGAGTGCCAATGCACTACTCTACTTGGTGTGAATCTAATAATATTTAACCGGTTCACATGCCATATAAATAACTATCCCATTAAGTTTACCATAAATTTCATAAGTGTAAGGTGAGTAACCATCTATTAGACTCAACAAAACAAAGGGGTGGTTATACTTCCGGTGGACCCATGGGCCTTGACAACAAAATGTTAGGGCTTTGTTAAAATCTAGTCAACACTGGGCTTCCATCAGCAAAGACCATTGAACAAACTTGGGCCAGACTCAGTGAAATCAACAAAATCTTTTATCAGCCCACTCAGCCCATAATTTTCCCGCCACCCAACTCTTCATTATGACAATTGACCACAATATTATAAAAATATACCCTTTTTATTGAGTCCAAAGTCAAATTACAAAGCTAACCTTATTGTTTCTACTTGCAAATCTTCATTTATTTTCACCTTTCAAAGTAAGCATTAAGAAAATAAGCAATCTATCTTGTGCTTGCCTATTTAACTTTAACAAAATTTAAAAAATAAAACAAATCAAAATAATTTTAAAATTGAAGAAGAAATTCAACAAAAAGCGAAAAATCTATTTTATTATTTTAACTACTTTACTGATTTGGTAAGATTATTCATCAATAACCACTATTGAATTTAATTGTGAGGTGGTTATTGAAGAACATCCAAGTATAGTTATTGATAGGTAATTTTACTAAATAAATAAGATAATCAAATCCTATAATCATTATTAGGGTGAATATTTAAATAAGGGGTATATTAGTCAATATAAAAAAAACAAGATAAAACTATAAGAGAATCCCCGACCAAACCGAAACAATCGTGACTTGCCCTATAACATATTCTGTTCGCTGCACAGTCACTCACTTGCAGTTAAGTCGTTTTTTTTGTTTCCTCTCTTATAACAAAACAAAACGTTAAAAAAAAAAAAAGGAGAAAATGGAAACAGAAACGGAGACTCGAAAACCGGAAGCAACAGTGGTCGAACTCGACGGAGCAGATACCGTGGGCGCCGGAGAGGCTGCCGCAGACGGCGGCGGCGGAAGCGGTGACGATTCCGTTTTGGTCGTCGAAGAAGGAAGCAGAAGCAGAAGCGGCGGCGGCGGCAGAGACCGAGTGAAGGGACCTTGGTCGCCTGAAGAGGACGTCATACTTAGCCAACTGGTGAGCAAGTTCGGGGCGAGGAATTGGAGCTTGATCGCCCGAGGAATATCGGGTCGCTCCGGCAAGTCTTGCCGGCTCAGATGGTGTAATCAGCTCGACCCAGCCGTTAAACGCAAGCCATTTACTGGTATATATTAGATAATGATAAATAACAATTGCCACTGTTTGATCAAGAACTTTTTTTTCAAAAAAAATAATTTCTTGAGGTTGGTTTTGTATATAATTCTGTGAATGTGGTTTCGCTTTTCAAGTTTTGATCTTTTCAAATGTTGAAATTTGAATTGAGTGGTAGTCATCAATTTGGTACACTTTTTAGTTTATGTTGTTGGACTAATTTGAAGGTTTTGTTTGTTTTTCTGTTTTTGCAATTCTTTTAAACTTTTAAATTATGCAAAGATAGATAATGCAGATTAAATTGAGTAGCTGATAGCAAATTTAATTAGAGCTAACTGTATTAAGTTGCTTAATGGCTTGAAATCTATGTTTTCGTAGCTACACAAGTTCTTGAATTCTCTGTGTTATGAATTTGGTTACATTATATCTATGCATATGTGCAAATAGTTATAACCATGTGACAGATTTCGGAATGTAATGGTGGAATTATCTTGTGTTTTTGTATGTTTAAAGTACTTGATGTCGAACATGGGTGGATATATACTGTGTGTCCTAACAGAAACGTTAAGACTTACTGATCAAAATTGAGAGACTTGTGTCATATCATGTATATAAAGTGTTTTTTAGTCTATGAGGAACTTTGATAGGATCTATACATAAGTCTAATCATTTGTTGATTCTCCTGATTGGCCACAACTGTTAGTGCTGTCTGGTATACAAAAGTAGTTGGATTGTGTAGTATGCAGTCATAGGTATGGTTGTTAGGGCACATTGGCACTTTTATGTGTAGAAGTGATTATGCTTCTTGTTGATATCTGATGGCAAAAGAGACTAGGTAAGATGGTATCTGTTGCCTTGTGTAGACAGACATGGTCCTTAAGTTATATGGCACAGATTAGCAAACATGGGATGCCTCAGTGGAGGCACCCACACTGGGCACACTTCTCTTAAGTGTGCCCAGGTTCAAAAATGCTCACCCCTGCCACTCAGTATAGTGCCACTTTCCCCACTAAAATAGTGGGTAGCCCTCTCCTGTTCTGGGAGTAGATTTCAAGGCTGTATGCTCAGTTGAGATACCTGTAGGTTCCGGCAGACCTCTGACCTAATGTCAAGAGTTGTTGTAAATAAAATAAAAAAAGATAAAGATAAAGTTATATGGCACAGATTGTTTACATGTAACAGGATATTAGATGTGCTGCTGTGAAACACTACACGCCTTGTCATTTATTGAATATGAATTGATATTAGTGCTTTTTGACCAAGTAGCCTGACAGCTAACAGAAACAATTCATTTCAGATGAGGAAGATCAAATCATAGTCGCAGCTCATGCAGTCCATGGAAACAAATGGGCATGTAATTGCTAGGCTTTTACCAGGAAGAACAGATAATGCTATTAAGAACCACTGGAATTCCACCCTAAGGCGTCGTGGTGCAAGCAGAATTTGACGGGATGAAGAAGATGGAGACTGGACATATAATGGAGGATACCAGCATAGAAAAGACCAAAGCATCATCTGAAGAAACACTATCTTGTGGTGATGTCAGTTCCTTTAAATCCTTGGAGGGAAGAGATGTCACTTCTTTGGAAATTTTGGATAATCAATGTGGAGACAAGTCCCTAACGGAAGGTCCATCTAGTCAAGAAGCAAGAGAACCACCTACTCTTTTCCGTCCAACGGCACGTGTCAGTGCTTTTAGTGTTTATAACACTGTGCATGGCCCAGAGATAGCTTCACCTCATCCAAGGCCAATTCCAACGCAAGGACCCTTGGTTCAAGCATCGATGCCGGATCCTGGTATCTGCAAATATCTCGAAGGAGTTTATCGTGAGCTAACGGTGCCTCACCGGTGTGGATATGGCTGTTGTGAGACCCAAAGTGGTGGAAATTATGAAAACTCTTTGTTGGGGCCAGAATTTGTGGAATTTTCAGAGCAGCCAACCTTTCCTAGTTACGAATTGGCTGCCATAGCCACGGACATTAGTAACCTGGCTTGGCTCAAAAGCGGATTGGAAAATACCAGTGTCAGGGTGATGGAGGATGCAGGTGGTAGGGTAATGACTAATAATCCTCCAATGCAGATGGGTAACACAACTGGTAAGCTAGTATCTAACAGGCTTCAAATGCAAACAGGAAGTGCAGCTGGAAAAATAATATCTAATGGATCTCAAGTGCATATGGGGCATATTCAAGAGAATAGAATAAATGACCATTTCCGATTTGAAGAGGGAAAGAATAAGCTAAAAGGCATTAATGTGTTATCGATGTAGATTGGTAAGTATGCAACAGCTTTTTAATTGGCATTACCAGAATAATAATCAGCAAAATGATTCATAAGTTTCTAAACTTCCATATCAGAGACTTGGTGTTGCCATTGGAAAGTCATAAAAGAAGAATGACGACAATGTGCAGTAGAGGCTTTTCCATATTAAATCAGCTTGGGTGCATTTTCTTCTGTTTTTAGACTAAGCGACATGAAAAAGATGGCCTTTTTCGGCTGTGTAGGAGGATTAAATGTCATCTGGTACAGGTGTTGAAGATTGTGTTTTTATGGTCTTATCAGTTGATGTGGTGGTGGATTTGTCATCTTATTGGTGATTAAATTTCGAAATCTGGGATCAGAGGTATATCGTATTTATGCTCTAAGCAATTCATGAATGTATCTAGTTCTAATTTTGCATTCTGTCATTCCAATCTACCGCATCAACCTTTGCATTTCATGATGGCCTGTTTTCTACATGATTGTTATTATTTTTCATGATTTTTTATAGTTTTCATTCTTACATCTAGTATTATTATGTTTACGTTGACTTTCAAAGAATGCCCCACTTTCTGATGATGAGCTTGGGCAAATTTGGAGTTTGAACTGTGAAATATTAACCTGAATATTAGGACATATATCATGGATTGATTATCACCTGCTCTATGTTATTAACAATTTTCACGGAACCCTCTTATGAGTCAATAAATGATGAGGTCTCTGGTGCAGAGTAACTCAATAGCTAAATAAGCAGTGTACGTGCTTGTATTTATCTAGAGTGCCACTAGCACTCAGTGCTACATGACTGTGTGCTTGTATGTAAAGTAGGTTCCACTAATTGAATTTGTGCATGGAATCTTCAAGTTACTAGAAGTAAGGAATATTTTTTTAGAGTTTAGGAATTCTGTCCTTCTTGAAAGTAAGACTAGGACCTATCAGAGAAGATATTGTAGCCATGTGGGCTGTTGGATGGACAAAGCAGAAGCTACTGTTTAATACAGCTGGTTTAGTGCTTGACTGATTACCTTTTGCTACAATGTAAAGGAAAAGCGAGGGCACGATGCAAGATCATGTTTTGTTCCGGATCAGGAAGGACTAGATTGTAAGTGGGAATGTGGGATATTTTGGTTATTGGCTGATGTTCAAGACATCTGTCCCTTTTTTGTGAGTGTGATATGAAGTTTTGGAAACTAACCCTTATAGGCATATATGCCTGTGGTTTTCCTTGTTCAATTGAATTGATCCTGTAGAGCTGAGGTATGCGTTTTAAAGTATGGTTAGTTATTTATTTTGTCCGTTATTATTGCTAGTCAAATCTAATGCATAATATAGAAATATCTCCATATATACATCCCCATGCAGAGATTGAGTTTGATATAAAGCGGAAGCCATTGTAGTATGGGGTCGTAGCTCTTGAGTGATGTAGTTATATGAGGGGGACGTGTGTTCTTTTTCAGTGATACAAACCCCTCACTCCTTTTACATGTGCAAGGAAAAGGGTGTTTTGATTCTTCTTTCTTCAAACACTACAAGCTGTGCAAGTGAAGATAATCAGATATTGCTAGGTAAAAGTTCCATAAGTGCTTTTCATTTTCTGATTAGGAAGCTAACGATCGATAAGAAGAATTTTGTGTTGTCTACTTGTGTCGTTCTGTGTCTGAGTCCTCAAGTTTTCATTTGGTAAACAAACACAACTACTGGACCCCAGATGACTCAACCAATGTGTGTTCTCTGTCTCTAAACCAAACCATAAGAAGCACCCAACTCCATCTCTCTTTATAAGTTCTAACTACTTACCAAACGCTCTTCTTATAACAGAAGAATAAGATAGTGGATCTCACAAGGCTGCATATCATTGACTCTCCCTATGACACAAGTAGTTTTAAAATTCGTTTAGTGTAATGTTTAAAATTCTTTATTCCATTAAAAGAAAAAAAAAAGAAAGAAAGAAACAAAGAAATCAATGAAATTGACTGGTATAACAAAATCCAAAAACAAGGCTCAACTGTACTAGCTCCAAGTCTCCAACTCCATCAACCAGACCCACCAGCCAGCCTCCATGTATGCAAAATAAATAACTACATGAATAAAAAAAAACTACTTGCTCCTTAAAAGTGGCTTCTATGTTTACATGGATGATGGGGTTGTTAGTTTTATACTTTAACACATAATCAAACCACAACTTGTCGCTAGTGACCAAGAAGTGCCATGTATTTGTCACAAAGACTTGGACATTGAAAGTTGAAATTCCATGAATCCATTAAGCAAAGACTTGGAGTCAAATAAGAGAGGATCCTGTGAACACAAATAAATTATTGGACAGTCCTAGTCATTTCACTATCAAATGTATCCTATTGTCCGTATACGATGGGGCTGATTTATTAGCATTATTCTTGTTTTGGATTTTTTTTCCTTTTCCTTTTGCTTGGTCATATTTTTTTTTCTCCTCTTTCTCTCTCTTTTTGTTAAAAAAATATATATAAATTATACAATATGAATAAACTAAGAATGGCTTTTGTGCTGTTCACGCAAAGGCCGCACCGATACATACGCACCACGAACCTTGATGTGGTCCACTTTCAGTCAACTTATTTTCATGACAATGTCTGATCCATGAGAGATTTTATCACATGCGACCATGCACAGGAATCTTCATTTTCAGTTTGCCGATCTACCAACTGTCGTGATTTTAATTTGGATATTGAATCTATCATTATCAATTATATCTTATGGAATCATTTAAGAGAAGAAGGTTTTAACTGATGGAATGAAGTGATACTTGCCGCACTAACCATGCAAAAGGATCTGGTCAGGCAAAAGTATCTTCTCATGTTATTGGTTTTGGTTTATTAAGTTAGACTTAGTCAATTTATTGGTTTGAAGTAAATTAGTGGAAACATTATATTACGAATAAGTTAGTGGCAGTATTATGTATCATGGCCGTGTAACTCTGTTGAAAGAGAGTTATAAAAGCATTAACAGCAGAACCTTAATAAATTATCGAAATTATACAACAAACATTTTTCAATCCCTTTGTTTCCTTCTCTCTAAGTCATTTCTAAAATCATATTATGAACGTCTCAATCAGAAATTTATCTGAATCTATAAAATGAAAAACTATGTAGATAATTTAAATATGTATATATGGAGAGGCAAAGATTCTCTCAAATATTACAACACTTGATTAAGCAAGATTGATTTCGGTGTTAATTAGAAGGTTATGTTATGAATTACCTAATTTATAAGTATAAGTAAAGATAAAATATTAAACACTTCAATGTTATTCATGTTTGAGGCACTCCTCGTAGCATCTTTTTCAAATTGATGTATTTCAATAAACCTTTTAGATTGATATATCATGTAAATATCTAATGTATGATGGCTTTCTCGAGCAAGAGTTTTATAATGATTGCCAATTAAAAAACAACTAAAATTCACCTAACTTAATTCTTCACCAACTTGGGACTAAAATCTTACGTGGAATCACACTATCTAAAATCTCAACATATAATCATAAAACCAAACTAAGTTGCGTTAAATACAACAATTAAGTAACAGAAGTTAACATGCCCTATCAAGTCACGGGTTAGGGTTATTAATAAAATTACAATTAACAAGAAATACACCATCACAACAGTTCATCTATAGTTATTATTCAAAAAGGTATATGATAAAAAAAATAATCAATTTGATTCTATTTTTTCTCATTAAAAAAAAAAAAAAAAAAGGAAGGTGGGGAAGAGAGAGAGGGAGAGAAAAGACACTATAAAAATGATATGGGAGAAATAAAATGCGTTCTCACCTCAGCCTTAGCGAAATTGCGAAGCCTGAGAATATCAGTCTCTGTTTTTGGTATCAGAGAACCAACCATGACTCACATTAAAATTACTTGAACAAAGAATCTGTGAACACAAACATGTATAATTTTAAAATAATTACGTTAAATTAATAATAATCCATGTATCTACCGTATTTTGTACGCATTAATCTTTTTTTATAAAAAGAAAAAGAAAACGACAAAACAGAATGGATCATCCGACATGTAATTATCTAATGTTAGCAATTTCTTCTACAACTGAGCTCCACTTTTAACGAGTACATGTGTCTCACAATCTCAACCGTCGCATTTTCCCATCACCCCATCGACACCAGCGTGATCGAAGATCCCATCATCAAACGTAGAGAGTCTTGCTGTGGACAGAGATCCCACCTGCAACATGAAACTCGTTTATAATATTCTTTCTCTCTCTCTCTCTCTCTCTCTCTGTTTTATATTTTTTATGATTTTATCAAATTGAACTCTTTTTCTCTGCAACCCACTGCTTGTTTTCTGTTCTTGTTTGTCTCTCTCATAGACCATTGTTTGCTTGTTTAGACCTGTGTCTCTCTATGCATTCTTATAGTTCTACTTAAATTATAAATTATAATCCAACAAAAAGTTTTCATTTTTAATTGTTTTTCTCTCTTTTTTTATTAAATATTGTTGTTTTTGTGTTGAGTCTCGAGTGTTTGTGAGCACACAGAGAGACAGAGAGAGAGAGAGAGAGAGAGGTCATTAATGGAGTTGAAGTAATCACCTAATCCAACACCTCCAGTTGTATAAAATCACATTTCATGCAAAAATCGTTCTTGCAACTTCAAAGCTCGAAACTTTTTCACAAACAAAGAAGAAAAAAAGAAGAAGAAGAAACAGTTAATTTCAGCACGAGAAATGTCCAACGACATCGATGTAGAACAAGGCCGCCGCCGCCACCACATACGGCGGTCCGCCAGTGAAGAAGAAGACGAAGTCAGCGAGTGCTTCTCCGACGCCGAGGACGGTGCCGGGTCATGTTACTCCCAGTTTTATTCGACAACAGGTGGGTCCTACGATGATTGTAGCTTCGCTTGCGTGACGGATGATCCTGAACTCGGCGGCAGTGGAGGTGGAGGTGGGGGCGGTGGATGTTCGAGGAGGGCGTCGTCGGTGTCGTCGTCGGCGTCGAGTGATCGGTCGGTGGAGATCAATGAGAGTGAAATTCCAGAGATTGAAGTAAAAGTCCACGCGGGTCAAAAAGGAGAAGCAGAGAAAGATTGCAGGATTTGCCATCTCGGGCTTGAAAGTAATAGTCATGAATCCGGAGCGCCAATTCAGTTGGGTTGTTCTTGTAAGGATGATTTGGCTGCTGCTCATAGACACTGTGCAGAGGCTTGGTTCAACATTAGAGGCAACAAGTAAGTTTTTATTAAAAAAGAAAAAAAAAATTAAAGTTGTTGTTTTAATGTTTTTTTATTAATTAATTATTAGGATAATGAGTTGAATTTAAAGTTATAATTTGGTGATTTATGGACAATGGAAGGTATACTCTACATTTTGTGCGTGTGTTTTTATATGTACTTGTGATTTGTAATTAGTACTCATGATATGGTTTGGTTGTTTATAATTAGAACCTCTCTCATGTCTTTGATTGAGATTTTGTTTTTAGTTTGTTTTGGGGTTGAATTAGAGCTTAATTAATGGGGAGGTAAGTTAGTGGAAGATTACTAAAGTTTGAGGAAAGCTAAAGAGATAAGCAAGGAGGGGTAATGGAAAAAGCAAAGAAAAAGAGCAATAAAGCATGGAGTGTGTCCTCATGATATGTTTTAACTATTAGGACCGACAATTCCTTGCCGTTGTTCTTTTCCTGTGTTTAGGATTCTCTCTATTTGTTGCTGTTTGCCTTGTCTTTATGAAAGTGGAGATGTGACATCAAGCTTGTTGGTGTTGGTGGGCGATCAACGATTGTTGTAGTTGTGCTGGCTAATGCATTTTTTTCTTTTTTGGTTTTGGTGGCTGCGGATTCTGAATTGTGCTATTTACCTGGCTAATGCATTTTTACTTTTTCGGTTTTGATGGATGCTGATTCTGAATTGGGCTGTTTACCTGGCTAATGCGTTTTTTCTTTTTCGGTTTTGATGGATGCAGATTCTGAATTGTGCTATTTACTGACCATCTTGAGTGATAATTTGACATTACATATATGCCTAATTTAAAGTTTTAGCTATCTTTAGATTCTGAATTTGGTGGCTAATGGCTTTCAATACTGGCTGCAATTCTCGGGACTTTCGGTTGATTTTAGATTAATTTTTTAATGTGTTACCTGTATCGGCATCAGTTGCTGCACTATGATTAATTTTTTTTAATAGCAACCATAGTGAAGCATCACAATGCAAAACGCCATCAGTCATCTCTTTTGGTTTTGGATATTGTTATAATGAAGTCATAGCTATCATTGAATGATCTCGAACCACATCCAACCCTCTTGCTGTCCTTTATTGGCAGATTTTTTAGTGTATTAATCCAATGTAGTTTCAAATTCTTTCTTCATCTTTGTTCCGCTTAATTGGAAGGTTCCGTCAATCTAACTAGATATTATATTATAATACAATAAATAAAATAATGATCCTGGATATTAAGTAGTATTTTGTAACCCAGGTTATGTAAGCTCAAAAAGCCAGTACATGGTATGGTTGATACATTAGTTGAATTCTGGTACTTCTGAGTGTTTTTTTCTTTGTATTTGCACATTCATTATTATTCCTTTATTAGCAATGTCAGTTTTTATAATATTCCTGGGTTGCGACGATGGATATCAGACCAACCATTATGTGTAAATTAATTTCAGTCACAATTCATAAAGAAAGCAACTGTAACTAGGCTTCGAAGTATTTATTTCCACTGTTAACATTATTCACCTCATGCCTGCTTGGCTACTCCTTTAGTACTCTCTCTACCCTCTATTATGTGGAAACTAATCTCTTTCATGTTTTTATATTTTTTCCTTTTGTATTTATTCTATCTGCTTAATGTTTTCTTATCAGGATATGTGAGATTTGTCATTCTGTTGCACGCAATGTCGCTGGTGCAACTGAGATTGAGTCAACAGAGCAGCCAAATGAGACTAGCAATGCCACAGCAACGACAGCAGGCTCAGGTTCAACACCCCATGGAGAGACTCATAGCTTATGGCAAGGACACCGCTTCCTGAATTTCCTGCTAGCTTGCATGGTATTTGCATTTGTCATATCATGGCTCTTTCACTTTAACGTGCCACCATCGTAGGATTCTATCAAAGAGTTACAATGAGAGGCATATCAAACAGGAAAAACACACGAAAAATAACGAAAGAGGAAAAACAGATTCCCATAATCGAGCCCACAGAGTTTGTTCCAATGGTGATGAGTACGGGATTAGTTTAGTGCATTGCAGCAGCATTTTTATAGGTATCCATACGTCTTCTTCAGCTTCTGCCTTATACCTGTAGAGAGTTTGTTATATCTATATATGAACACTCCTTGAAATTATCAAGCTTGCTTCTGTATTGGAGGATTAGAATTTTCCCTGTTTTTTCTCTCTCTCTCCTGGAAATGTATTTGAAATTTATAAGATATGTGTAATTGTTGTTGGCCTACTGACTTATTATTGTCACTTCTCTCTCATTTTGTCTTTCAAGGTCTCTATTATACCACTCAACTGAGCTTTAGAGGTAAAAACCTCTAATTCATTCTTGTAATGATTCGTGTTTGAATGTCTACACTACACCATAAATTGTATTAAATAAAAATCTTTATTATAGTTGTGACATGCTTTTATAAAATTTGCCATTTCATCCGAGTTAGATTGGGAGAATTCGTTCTTGTTACCTGCAAGAGAAATTATTAATAAAAATTGAATTTTCAAGCTTGAATAACGCAGCATAATAGGTCCGATTTTGAACTTTACATTAAATCATTTCTTGTTCTGAAACTATGCTCACAAGCAGATACTTTCATCTGTATATTTACTTGCATTGATTTCCACTCATATTTCAAATACACTTAAAACATTCTTCCACATATATTGCTTGAAGCTGCAGGAACACACAAGTGCACTTATTTCTGCAGACTCTCAGATGTCAAAAGCTAGCAGACCCTCTTAAGCCAGATGAGACTGCAGAAATATGAATTACCAAAATGAAGCAAATATCAAAGTGCTCCGCAACATTACAAAAGGCCAAAATGGAAAGAGAAGAGAAAAGGGAATTACCAAATAAATACAAGAGAGGCTAAACACAACTAAGAGGAAGAAAAGTTAAAATTGAAACAAAAGAGAAACCTATACATAATATTTTCAATTTTTGTTCCTCTTGGCTTCCAAGTTTGTGCCATCTTTCAGCGTTTCTTGTGCATCATTCTCCATCCCAAGGTTGAAGAGGCAGGCTGCTTGAAGATACAGAGCAGTCGGCCATTCAGGAGACACCACTTGGGCTTGCATAGCATCACCAAGAGCTTCTTGAGGCATATCGCTCATCAAGTATGATAAGCAGCGCCTTGCGTACACAGTGGGCGAGACCATGGTCCCTCCGTCAATGAACTGTAGAAGACATGAGAAGAAAAAATTATGAGCAGTGCATAGCAACATGAATGGTTAAATTCCATATACATAGCTCAAAAACTGAACCCAGTTGGTAAGATATTGATCATTGAGGTGCATAGATATGAGATCTTATGCAAGAATATGCTTTACTACAGCAATAACCATGCAACCGAATTGTTAGCACTGAATAGTTTCCAAATGGTAAGACTCACTTGTGTGTAGCAATCAATGGCGGTTGTAAAATCCTTAGCTCGAAAAGCAGTATCTCCGTGCTTCTTAGAATTCAGAGTGTCCTGCATTTGACTGGTCCACATTTGAAAAGAAAGCTGCAGTACCAGAAAAACCAATTCAGTCTCAGTGATTGCATGTCATAACTCACCATTTTGTCAAAAGAAAGCAATGAAGAATTACAATTGTCAAACCAACAAAGTAGAAGACTAAGTCCAGGAGAGAAACTAGCAAACCTCATTGGCAATGCCCTCATCATCTTTGTATCCAATCTTCTCCAATATTTCATGTATGGCAGTGAGATCCAATCTCAAGCAAGCTTCACCGAAAGGTGTCAATGATAATGGCTGTGTTGAGGGTGCACTTTCATGTGCAATGCCCATCAAAACATATGATGGAACCTGCAGATATTTTCCAAGTAATGAGATGATAACATGGCCTTCACAACCTCTTTTAGTTTATGTAAGTGGTAACACCACAACAGCAATAATTCGATTATTACTCCAAGAACAAAATCAACATTGTTGAATGGCCAGGGTGGGTAATGACAAAAGAATTATTTTAATAATGTAGATAGTGAAATAACGTAATGTTTGTGACTAAGATATAAGTAATATAGAAGGGTGGTTTGTGTCAAGATATGGACTTCTACAAACATAAAACTGCCAGAGTTTAAGGGGACATTTTAATCAAGACAAAACTTCAGACCATTGGGGAAATAAATAAATACAATCAACTATGTTATGTACCTCCGCTTCTTTTTGAAGCAACATGAGAGAAGCGACAAGGGACTTCGCATTTGGCCTCTCCCGAGCTTCATACTGCAGACAACGGGAAGCTAACCGCACTAACTCAGTTCCATCATCATTGGAGAAATGGCCTTCCAGAGCAGAGTCCATCAACATTACGAAATTTTTGCCACGAATCAAGTCAAGTGCCTGCAAGCACAACATATCAAAGTCCTTAGTGATCAGAATCATGAGTGCAGACTGGACTTCTTGAAGCTATTACTAATTGTTAGCTTTTAGTATAGCATTAATGCAATTTTTTGTAGAAGAAACAATTACATGGCTTGGGGGTATATGTTTGCCACTCAGAAGATCTAGCAACAGAGTGCCAAAGCTGTACACTACACTTTCTGGTGTCACTCTACCTGCCAAAAAACAGACATAACACACAATTAGCTTTAGCTCATTTTATAATAAAAATAAAAACCACCCGAGTCACCGTTGTCACCCTTCAAAAAGAATAACTAAACTCTATACTAGATCAACACAGAAAAGCTAATTTATTCTAGAATGCAAAAAGTTGCTAAAAACCCTGTAACCATTCACAATAATCCATGATCCTATTACAGACAGCATCACATTTACAGACTTCCTTAGCATGTAATAATCATGCCTAGAAAAACACATCCAAGCAACATATCAATCCAACTTATATGCGTGTGAAAACTAAGTATGGATACCTGTCCTCAAGTACTCCGGTGGGGTGAAAGCCAAATTAGTGCTGTAACTTTTACCGTCCCTGCTATTTTTCATCAGTCCAAAGCACGATAATCTCGGATTACCCTCCTATCAACCGGAAAGTCCAAAATTAGTCTCGAAACCACTAAATTAATTCAACCAACGCAAACAAAATTCTATGGCAAAAAGACTTTTTTTTCCTTCATCAAACAGGATCCTGTAAACACAAACAAAATTTGGCGGCCAAAATACTACTTTTTACCTTATCAAACAAGATCCTGTAAGCATTAAGATCATGATACAATGCCCTCCCTTTGCTGCCACAATAATCCAAAGCTTGCGCCAAATAAAGCGCCACCCTCAACCTCATCGCCCATTTCATCGGCTGATTCTCCCCTGTATCAGACCAATCACAGATACCCATCAAATCAAATCACTATAACTAGTATTTTCTTAGCTTATTTGGCAAAACAAGGAAGCTATCAAATACAAATACAAAAACAAAACTCACAGTGAAAGAGATGTTTTGCCAGTGTCTCATTTGGCATAAACTCTGCAACCAGCAACCTCTCATCGCCTTCGAAGCAACAACCAATCAGATTCGCCAACCTCTCGCTCCTCAAATTTCCAACCGCCCTTGCCTCCTCCTAAATTATTATAAAAAAATTAAAAAAAAAAAAAAAACAATTTTTAAAACCAAACTAGAACATAGCAAAACGTACGAGGAATTGTCTGGAGTCAGGCCAGGCGAGCTTGTTGAACCGTTTGATGGCGATCCAACGGTCGTTATCGAGTTTGCCTTTGTAGACAACGTTTGGCGCTTTTTCGCCGTGCTCCGATACGATGTTGTCGGAAGAGAAACCGTTGGTTGCAGCTTTGAGTTGGTCCAAACTGAACTCACCAAAACTCGGCCACGGACTCTGCTCCTTTTTGCCTCCGTTGTCTGCATTCAAAATTACAACAACTTCGAATTCACAAAAACACAAAAAACAAAAAACAAAAACCGAGAAAACACGACAAAACAGAGAGAGAGTTAGTTACACAAGTAAGTACACACACCGAGATCGCTGGATTCGAGGACGGAGGCTTTGAGGTGAGACTGGAACCAGCAGAGAGAAAACTTGGAGCAGCGGGCTCCCATTTGATTTTAATCAGACGGTGTAGAATCCAAATGATCAGACGGTGGACATTGCAGCAATGAAAAACCCAGAGTTCCAAGCGAATATAATTCTGAGAGAAGAAGAAACAAAGATTTTATTTAGCTTCCTCTGATGATGATCGTGATGATTAAATTGCTATAACTGAAAATTTTAATAAAATAATTTAAATTTTTATATTAATATCATTATCCATGTGCATATGCCACGCTTCATGTTCGCGTTTTGAAAAGTGACTTTTTGTGTTAGATTTTTTTAACTTTTCTGCTTCAAATTGTGATTTTACTTTAATTAAAGTTGGAAGTAACGTTAATATTTTTAAATATTATCAAAATATTATTAATTATTATATCATTTTATGATTTATAAAATATTAATAATTTATATAATACACACCAATTTTATGTAAATTTATACTAAAATGATGTGACTTGAGAATGTCAAAATCTTATTAATTATCATATCATGATTTATAAAATTTTGACAACTCATATGTTATATCATTTAAATATGTATTTAAATAAAATATTTAAAAAGTGTAATATTTTTTTAAATTAATTTTTGGCGGATAAAATCTGATATTGAAAAAACTAAGTGCGTAGGCGGCGAAACAAAGGAATCAAAACAACGGTCGTGTACACCATACCACCACCCGGTCAACGTCAAACCCAAATCGATGGTGACGTGAAAAATCGAATCAAATTGAATCGTGGGAGTTAGGTTATTAGCTATTTAACGTTGTATTAATAATTGATTAATGTGATTTTAAGGTTGTTTTAGTAAGTCCATGTCATGTAATCACGTTGTCCCATGTATAGTAACTTCTTTGACTAGGACTCGTTTGATTAAATAAAGCACATGCACTCGGGGACTTTATTGGGTTTGTTTGGTTTCTTGAATAGTTCAAACCTAACATAGAGTTCAAAGGCTCTGACATAAAACATGAGAGAGTTTAGGTTTTGTAACTTAAATGGAACTAATGTGAAATACATCAAAATTTACAGTCATACACAATCACATTAATGTGATTCAAGAGAGCATGTACTTGTCTTAACATCAACAGAATAATTAGTTAGGGAATACATGTGATCATCAGAAGAAAAAACGAGTTACGATCGCCCCAATTGAAAAATATTAGATGTTATAATATGCATGTAAAATGTCTTTTAAGTGAAGGATTGGGGAATATTCATTCAATATAATAATAATTTAAATTTGAATTGTCTCTTTTACTGTTGATATTTCAAATAAAAAAAAAAAAAACACAAGGATTATGTATGTAAATTTATACAAGAATTTTATTCTATGGAATGCATGCAATTAAATTAGGTCTAACATGGAAAGTAGAAACCTTGATCAATGGCAAAAGGTACTTGATACTTTTAGAAAAACATGTCACACGCATGAAAAAAATTAAACAGTAAAGTAGTTAGATCGAGACATGCAGAAATGACCTATATCACATGATTGAGTTGAGAAAAAAAATTTTAGAAAGTGAAAGGAGAACAAAGTTGTTGGGGTTCATGCAGATTTTCAAGTATTGGACAAATTTGTTTCGGTTTAACTTTTCTGTTTGGAGAATCCAAGATGAAATTTTCAGGTCCTGACATGGAAAAGAGGAAAAAATATATATCAAATTTGAACACAACTTTGTTCTGATAGGATACATAGATGGGTCCATAGCCTCACACGGGCCATGTCGAGGGATGTTTGTTAGGAGAAATAAACTTCAAACATCGAAGAGACAGAGACATGTCAGCCCATTGCAGCGCAACGAACAAACATGTACATGTATAAACACATTTACATTCAATAATTTCATTGTCTTCATTAACATTTATGCATAAATTATAAAGGGTTAGTTCTGATAATCTTCATTAAAGTTTGGTATTTAAAATAATATGGTGGAATGAAACAACAAATTAATCATCAAGTGAATCAAAACTTTATAACCAAATATATCAAAATGTTACTGGAAACTTAACAAAGCATGCTTGATCATACTATACAAAAAAAATAGAAAGACAAAATAATAGCCAAAGCAGAAAGTCCATATCTGACAGTTGGGTAATAATGATGAGGTACCACCCGAGCAGGGATCAAGAGGACCCTCTTTACAGGGAAAAGCAGGAGCATGGATAGGGAGAGAGTGGTGGTTATATAGACATGCTCTCTATCATGACTCTGCACTTATCAGACATGCCATTGCTCCCCACCTCGCAATTTAATTTTCTTCTCCATCTCTATCTCCACATGCTTTTCTTTATTGACCAACTTTAATCAGCTTAAATTGCGCCACCACCTTCTTTTCAACAGGTGGGGTCTTTGTACAATTATCAGCATCGGACCTGGCCAATATCGACAGAGAATTGTTATGGGCCCTCTCGTTTGCTGTCTAGGTGTCAACTGTCAAGCTCACACACATCCCATGAAAGAACATTAAGAAGTATGAGGTGTTATGCGGGCTTACAAGTTTACAGCCCACCTATTTTTTCAGTCCACAAAACCATAAAATTTTAAGGTGTCCTTTTTTCATATATTGGATGAGTCATGAGAGCAACCCAAAATCCGGATACTACTATTCTTTTCTACAACAAAATTACACGTGGCATGGGTTCATTTCATGGTGATGCACTGAGACAGAAAAGGGTGCTATTGGGACCAATCACAGTTTAGCAAACCAATTTAAGAGCAACCAACGACCAGTTTCCAACAATTTGGACCATCAAGTCATGTGGACTGACGCAACACACTGTATAATAATTGCCAAAAGGTTTGGATTCGATTTTGATGAAATAATGAATGTCTGTTCACTGGCGTGGATGATTTGTGACGTTGTACACAAATGGTGGGGGCGTGACCTGTTTCAAAATTATAAATAGGCAAAGGCACGTGATCTGAGGTGCATTTTCCATTTTATATTGATACATTTCCTACTCATAACATACCGTGCAAAACTTGATGTACAAGGAAGATGTTTATAGACGGAAAATGTTCGGTTCGGACATGGAGATCCTGCATCAACAGCACATGCAAAAACACAAAGAAAAAGAAACCACGTGCCCTTCCCGCGCATATCAATCATCAACACCTTTACTTGTTGACTGATTCAGATTATAATGACCATATTAAACACTATAAGCAAAGAGAGGAGAGTATTCACATGGAGAAGAATAATGGCAGCAATAGAACTCTAATGATTCCATGATACAAAATACATGCTGACGCTGATGATGGACCATCGTTTTTCAACCATGACAGAGGAGCATGACTGCAAATGTACAACATGCCCAAACTCTCACTTTTTTCTCGACAATACAAATCAAATTTTTTTTTACCAGTCTCGGAGAAAAGGAGTTGATGACTCGAGAAGCTAGATCCCTTAATGCCTGGCGAAAAGAAAATAAAATTATTGGTCAATGTAGTAGGCTCCTTTTGTAGCAGCTTCATTCCATTGTCTAAGCACCATTCATTGCAGTATCAGTATGACCATTGACATCTTCCAGAATCTTGCCATTGACTTGCGCTCTCGGCCTCTGGAAAAAATGACAAAGAAAGTAAATGTCTTTGAGTTTTACATGATTCTGAAAAGGTTTGAAAATGTCATTTCAGAAATTAATAAGTTATCATACCCAATCTGCAGAGTCTATCGAGTTCCCATTCAAGAGCTTGTGGTTCTCTTCTTTGGTCCTACTCTCTTTCTCTTTCATGCTCAATGGCAGCAAGAGAGGTGAATTCCCACTGGTCCGGTCAGGCAGCTCTGCAGTGAGAAAAAAGTCAGTGCTAAAACTCAACCATCCAAACCAAGACCCCTTTTCTACAAACCCAAAAAGAGGGAAATGAGCAAATATTATAATACGGTAAGATTTCTAACCTGGCAATTTCTTGTCTAGAAAGAATACCACTAAATTAACAGTATACCTGCAGGAGAATGATATAGTTAAACTACGATGAAAAGCTTCACTGAAGTAATTACAGCTATAGATTGAAAGGAAAAAAAGAAAGGCGGGGGCGGGGGGGCGGGGGGGGAATGGGGGGGAATGGGGGGGGGTGGGATGTTTGGTGTGGTTGGGAGAGTTGGCGTGGGGAACGAATCCTTCCTACCAAGCAACAACAACATCAACCGTGTAATGTTTCCGCGATGCCACGATCAGGAAGCTCTGAATCACAGCAAGCGACCAAGCAAACTGCTTTATAAACCTGCAAGATTGCATCAGAAATAAGAAAGCAGTCGCCTATACAAATATAGTAAGATGCAATAAAGTCAAGAAGCATTCTTTAACTAAAATTCAGGAAGTTTGGATCAAATTCTAGCAAAAAATATCCTGTCTATCATAGTGGAAAGCTCTTCCCAAAAACAATCCAAAGTTAAAATTTAATCTCATCCAACTAATTCTTTTGCCTGTATATATACATATTCAACGTCTCAGCAGTTGCCATCAAATACTAAGAATGGTAAGCTTTTGATAAAATCTATAAATAGTTTACTTGGCAAATTTTTCAGGGGAGGGGCAACAACATAAGTTGGTAAAGCGAATATGGCCAATTTTACCTCCGTGTTCCATATTTCTGATAAGTAAGCACAAAGACCAGAGTAAAGATCATGTGTGATGAGAAAATCAAATCACCACAGCCATAAATAACGCCCCGCGGAACTGCATAGTTGACAAGGCATATGAGTACAAAAGCTATTTACAACAAATGAATGAGCAGAGACTTAAGTCAAACAACAGTACACACAATTGATCAAGAGGACTTCAAGTACACTGTCTGGATGTGGCAACCTGGCAAGTTTAGAGCCCTGCAAAAGGAGGGTGGTCAGCTGAATGTAATTCTTCTACAACAAATCAAATAAATTTAAAATTTCAAAGACAATTCCCAAAGTCCCATACATTCCATTTAAAACACAAAAAATTCAAAAATCCAACCTGAATATACCACAACAGAAAGTACATTACAATAATCATACATATTAAAGACATTACCTCTCGGCAATGATAATTTGGACCTGGAAGTTGGGTAGAATAGAATGAGACAATCCGGAGAATTTGAGAAGCCTACAAGGCAAGGAAAAAAAGAAATAGATAGCAATGTCAGAAAAACATACAGGAGGTGCTTCCTCCAAAACCTATGCCCAGAGCAGTGATCCACAGAAAACAACTACTACTCAATACATTAAGTCAACATCAATAGTAAAAAAAACAATGGCTGAAATTAAGTTTTAGATTAATAATACATCATTGACTTGAAGGCAAATTCTGTAACATCAATAAACAAAACTTAAGCACTAACTCATCAGAATAAGGTTGAACATCGACCACAAATAAGTTGACTGTCAACGTGGCAAACACACACATGTAATGTAAGACTGATTATCAAAAAGCAATTTTAGGATCCCATTTACAACAACCCCATAAACAGTATAAAATTATGCAAAATCTGCTCCTTTTTGAACAAAATGTAGAACATGATGAATCCACTTTAAGTTAATAAAAACATTATTTAAAAAAAAAAAAAAAAAAAACCTCAACTACTGTCCAAAACAGGGAGAGAACTTCAAAAATTATAGCAAGTTATAAGTTGAATAAGAGGGAGAAAATAAAATGATGCCCAAATAACACGTAAACTAAATGTTTCTAAAACCAGCAATCACAAAAGCATTAACTAATCAGCACTTACAACTAAAAACGCTAGAACCCTGCACCAGACTAGGACTGTATAGATTCTTTTGCTCTTGAGGATGAAAGGATGGAATGTCCACTGCAAATGAAGAAACCACATATCAGATAGAAGTAAATAGATGCAAAAAAATTCTTAGCAAATAATTCCTCTAGTCTATTTTCAGAAACAACTACACATAAACATATATATAGAACAAGTAAAGGACATGTGTAAATAAAATAGATAAATCCCTTTGTCCAACACTTTTACACATCAAACTCTTGATAGAATAAACCTCCACCGTAGAATGGGAGAAGAAAATGAAAATTATAATATTTTTTCAAGACGTCGGTATTATAACGCAATCAGCAAACTGACCAAACAAAGTTCTAAATAAACTGATATCCATAGAATCAGAATCAATTGAGAAGGTATATACATGACTCTTTTGTTATGCCAGATTTCAGTCATGTAATAGAGCAATATAGGGTAAAACAAGCTCCTAAGGGTGTATCAATCCCTTAGTGACAAGCTACAAAGAGAGGAGATAATATTAAACAAACAAGCTGCCAGGTAGCAAATATGGCAGATTTTATTTGGAGGAAGTTTTTACACCATTAGTTGATAAATTATTAATCAAACTACAGAACAGAACAAATCACTCTTCATTGCCCACCCATAAAACTCTTCGTATGATAAGGGGAAATTTTGGATTAGCAGTTTCACAATCCCAAGATTCACTAGTTAAAATATGCACCAAACAGCAGTCAGGAAAACTGACACCACTATTGCAATTCACTTTATTTCCAGAAGCACTTTAAAGACCTAGTTTTTGTGCAGGATTGACACAAACGGCCAGCATTCTAATAACTCAAATTCTCATGAAATGCTATAAACAATGGGGAGACTCTCATCAAGCATTCCAATGACCATAATGCACGATTACATGCACACAATAAAATTTTTTTTTTTAAAAAAAGTACAGCATCAGAAAAGGGAAAATTGAATGGAATGCTCACAAAAGCAATGACAATGAGCAAAGATTATACGGAAACAATTAATACAACATTATAAGTGGAACCTTACCACGGCAAATGACAAGAAGATGAAGGTGAACAGAGTCTCACTAATGTAGGCTTTATCTTGTCCAAGCTCCTGAATGTACACCAGGTTGAAATATAAGAAAACAATTCCTTTTAAATACTAAAGATGATCCAGAAGGAAACAACAAAAGCTACAAACCGGGAGAAGAAGGAACCCAAGATCCTGTAGTGTTGGCCCTGGCCGATGTATATAATGAACACCTCGAGCTGCAAGACCATGTATGTACTGTGGACAAAGAACGAAAACAAAAGAAAAAGATAAAATAATCATTACATTGGATGTAGATCAACAAACTAACACCATCCCAAAAAAAAAAGGGAAAATAACCATAAATAAAAGGTCAACCCATTATACCCAAAACTAAAAAAACAGAAAGTGAACTTGGAAACAATTACAAACAACAAAGTAAGCATATCAAAGTAAAAATACCTGACCTTGGCCTCTGACAACACACTTGAAGAATTCTATTAAAGTAATAATTACATGACATAGCAAGAAAACCAATGTATGGAAACATGCTCGAAAACATTATCGAAACTAAAACCGCAAAAAGGGCACAAATTTTAGAGATGCAATAACCAGAAGAGTATTTACAAGCAAAGATTAGATAAAGACATAAAATTTCCATTCAAAATAATGTCTTGTGGGATTTTTATCTTCCGCTTAAAAACACAAGTTTCCTCTCAAAACAGTGATTGACACCTTCCACCAGATCCTGCACTTTTTTTTTATTCATCAAAAACAGTACCAGCAACAACAACAAAACAACAGAACCCATTCAATGAACAAATAACTCACACATTAAAAAACAACCACCTGCCCAAAACTTCCCTTCAATGCTCCAAATTTCATTCAAAAACATAACATGTCCAGTTACTCGAAAAAAACAACTCGTCAACAACATGAATAAAAAATTAAAAAAGCAGGACACGAACCTGAAAAACCAAACCGGCAAGAAGATACTTCCAATTATCGAAAAGGAGATTGATCTCTGTAGTTGCCTCTGCACAAATTCTCTTCCATAGCTTCAAAACAGACCAATAACAAACCAGAACCATTTCAATTAAATCACCAAAACAAAATCAAAAACAAGAAAAATCTATATATATGTATTTATGTATGTATGTATGTATGTATTAAGAGAGGAAAAAGGAAAAGAACCTTTGAAGCTTCGCGACCAATGTAAAGCGTCATGTTGTTCTTCTTGTCGTGTAACAACAACTTCCATAGTAGTTCACAACACAGCAGTTGAGGTCAACATCATTAAAAAAAATTCGACCAAACCGCATACAATCTCTCTCTTTCCACCAATGATTCCTCAAACAAGCTTGTAATATTCGTGAAAAAACTAAGTTTCAATTCGAGAAGCGATTCTTGGTTCTTGAAAAGCCGATTAAAACGCGATCTGGAGTGGAGATCAAATAGTAGTGTGAAGAGGAAACGGAAAATTAAAAAAAAAAAAAGGAAATAAAGAGGCCTTTTGAATGGAAGCGGACTTTGGATTGTGCAAATCGAATAAGGAAATATAATCGCTTATCAGATTCTCTCTCTCTCTCTCTCTCTGTTGTGCTGTGTTGTGTTCTTTCTCGCTTTTGAGTTTTGTCTGCTATAAAAAATAAAAACGCGAGTTTAACACGGAGAGACAGTTGAGAGAAGAGAAAAGGAAACTGAGGCTTCGAGGCTTTTTTAACTTTTGATTTTTTGTTTTGCTTTGTTTTTTTTTTTTTTTTCCAAAATTATAAAAATAAAACAAAGTGCGTTACTGCCCCTTTTGACACGACCTCCTTCCAAATTACTAAAAAAAACTACAGCGAAAGCGAAAGATTATGAGAATTTTAAAAAATATTAAAATAAATTAATTAAGTAAACGAGGAAATAAAAGCAGATATTCTCTGTATCGAAAGTATTCTTTGGTTTTTTTTTTTTTACTTTAGAATAATAATAAAACATGTATGTAGGCCTCCATTGTTAACTTCTTGCAAGGTTTCCTTTTTCAAAAAAAGATCTAGAACTAATAGGTTTAGTTAATTTCTTGCAAGGTTTCTTTTTAAAAAAAATCTAGCACTAATAGGTTTAGTTGTGTTGGCACCCTATCGGATCAGCTGTTGTAAGCATAATTTGAAATACAATTCTCACAATTGACACGAATCTCCCCATATTTTACGATTGAGAAGTGCTAATTAAACTCTTCCAAGTCTCAATACACTCTCCTAATGCACCCATAATGCAATGTTTGATGCATGTACAAAATGTACCTTTATTAGGTAAGTTTTGGATAAAAATAAAATAAAATTTGCGATAAATTTTATATTCAACTAGTAAATTTCGATATGCACATCCCATATTGAATAAAAAGTGTTTTAAGGCTATGTTTGACGCATGAGATTTGAATGGAATAGATTTATTGGATTTAAAAATGATTGTCCTATGTTTAGTAGAACTTTGAATTAGATTAAAATTATCCTATATTATATTTAATGTAGATTGAGATTGAATTAGAATAAAATTAATTTAAATATTTTATAATATACTTAAAATTAATTTTTAAAAATTTAAAAAAAAAAATGGAGATGAAAAGCTCGTTCCTAAACTCATCAAATCTCATAATTTGGGTTGAAAATGAGCATTCCCATGATATTAAAATTTAAGAAAGTTTGAGATTAGATTTGAAATCTCACTTATTACTCTATAAACATGAGATTTGAGAATTTGAGATATATTTAATCTCAAACGTATCTCAAATCTCATGTTTTAAACATCAATCACTTATGATTTAATAGGCAAAGACTAAATCTGAACATCAATCACTTTGCCAAGCATGAATGTAGTAATGTTTTAAAAATTTTTAAAAAACCATAACTGAAAATAAAAATTATGTTTTGAAGATGGTGTGATAAAAATGCAAACATATTTTATAACTTTTTTCCCTCAAAATATTAGAATCGAAAGCAATGTACATGTGTTTAATATTTTTTATTTTTTCGAAACATTTGATATTATTTTTAAAATGAGTAAAATAATTGATTGAAGTATAATTTGTTTTAAAAATGGTGAAAAAATAATAATTTTTAATTTTAATTTTATAATATAATTTTTTTTAAAAAAATGAAAAAGGTCTAACCAAACAAATCTGTTAACCATAGCAGCCAAACATCACCTACAATTTTTTTTATTTTTTCCAATGCTCCGACCTTGGCCTGCAAGCAAATGCAATTTTTTTAAAAAAAAATTAATCACTAACAAGACCGAGGTTGGATTATAACTGGTTCATGAACCAACGAGATGCTAGGAGGTTAAAACAGTTAAAAAAAAAAGGGAGCGGTGAAGTCACTAAAATGGCCTTGGTGGTTGGGCGGTCACGGGGAGGGGTGTCGTGGCTCGGGAGACGAGAATAACACAAAACAAATTGAATATTGACAATTCCCTCTCTCCCTCGTCAGGGTTTTGAAAAAAATATATTTTTTTAACTTTTGAAAGTTTGAAATTTGAGAGAGGAACAGAGAGAGAGCGAGTTTATCTATCCATAGAGATCCTGAACTCGGGTACGGTTTGGTTTTTCAGGCGGTGCGCGGGGACAGGTCCACGTGGAGCACCACTTTTCGTTACTTTGATGGGTTAATTTTCATGTGCAGCTGCCCCTCCCCCTCCCATTAGCATGTCTGTCCAATTTGCTATGAAGTGGCGTGATCAATGTGGGAGTTAGAGAGCCTAATTTTTTTTATTATTATTATTATTTTGGACCGATAATTATCGAAACTAGTTAGAATGTGACACTAATGATATAGCTTAAAAAAATTCTCTCATATAAAAATGATCGGTCCATACCGAAGTAAGGAGAATAGTCCACACATAAATAAGGAAAGTAGCCTACACATGGATGAAAAGACCATTCACACAAATTGATAAGGATATTATTATGAGGTATATAACTCACACCAAGAGATACGTGGACTATGACTTTTAATCAAAGGCACCAACGACCGACTACATTAGGAAGCTTAATTTTGTATTGGTTAAATTTTATTATTATTGTTGTTGTTGTTGTTGTTGGATTTTCACTTGGATTTTTATCCTTAAAAAATATAATAATAAAATCACTTGATTTTATTTATATATCTGAATTGAATACCAAATTATATTATCTAAAATGTTGCAACAAGATTAAGTTTGAATTACACATTCGCTTATAATCTAAATAATTAATGTATTTTCATTAGAATTTATAATAAGAACATTTTCAATACAATTATCTATTTAAATTAAATTTCTTACCACATAGGATAAACAGATAATAAGGTAAAAAAATATTTTTCAATACAATTATTTAACCCAAAAATGTAGATAATATGACAAAAAAAATAGAATGATTATTCAACCTATATTTATTAAAGTTCGATGATTTTTTTAAGTGATATATTTTAATAGAATTCATGGGTTTTATAAATTACATATAGATTTTTTTAGAATTTTTTATCAAATCCAATTAAAATTTTGGGAATATGGCAAGATTTGTCGTGAATTATTTTATTCACAAATTTTTCTTTCAAATCTATTAAAATTCATTGAATTTCATTACTTATATAAAATTTTACAAAGTCAATGACCTTTTTAATAGACATAATACTAGGCTTTCTAAATTTTGTATTCAAATGATGTGACACGTTAACAACTCACATGTCATAGCATTGGGCATGAATTTTTGTTATGAATTATTTTATTCACAAATTTTACTTTTAAATCCATTAAAACTCATTGAATTTCATTACCTATATAAAATTTACAAATTCAATGACCCTTTTAATAGGCGTAATACTAGGCTTCTAAAATTTTATATTCAAATGATGTGACATGTTAACAACTCGCATGTTATAACATTTGAGCATGAATTTAGACAAAATATTTGATAAGTTTAACATTAATTGATAATATCATTTAGGCATGGATGTTTGATTCATTCTTTCTGCTCTGAATTATAAAATATAAAAGATAAGAGAGTGTAACACATATTTTATAATGATTGATCAAATATGAATTTCTACATTTTTCTTGCCAACTAATGTGGATCCATATTCAAAATAATAATAATATTATTATATTACTTAAAAATTTATCTAAATTTATTGTTAAATGATGTGATAAATTTATGCGTAACATCATACAAAAATTTATGTGATAGCTATAAATCAGTTTGTCAAAATATTTTAATAAAATTTTTGAAAAATACAGTATTATTCTAAAAAAAATTATTAACATGTCACTAATATAAACTCAAAAATACATAATAACATTATAGATGCTCTAAGGTTTGAATCTCAACATACTTCAAGCCAAATTAGCGTTGTTGTAGTTTTTAAAATATTTACTATAAGTTGTATTTAATTGATTATGTTATTAAGATTTTTATAAACTTCAAAAGCAATATATGTATATTTGATAAATTTTATGTTTTTGTTGTGAATTTATAAATATCTAAGATAGGTGTAAAAATGTAATGTTTTAATTTATATTTTGTTTAAATATAATTTTTTATAATTAAAGTTAAATATAAGTATCTTCCAATTAACATTAATGAGGATAATTTAGCAATTAATTTCAACTTCATATTAGTTTGTAATCATTTTACAAAAAACTCTCATACTCTTCTTAAAATTATCATCAAACGTAATTAAATTATTAAATAATTATTTTTGTAAGTTTTATTATACTGAAATTATTAAATAATTAGATTTTAAATTCTGAAAAGCAATACCAATTACCAAATGATGCCTTATATGTGTAAAGATTTTTCACTGTACTTTATTCCATAAGTCGATGTATTTTTCAGAGTCATTAAAACAGAGTTTTGGATTGCAAAACCAATTACTGATGTCAAATTATTATATATATATACATATATGTATGTATGTATGTATATTTAAAATTCACTTAATTAGTCTATAAAATCTTTGAAAAGACTTTTTAAAGAAATAAATCATTAACACATTTATATTAGAGATGTTCGTAATGTCAATTCTAGATAGGAATATGGATAAAGATGAGCATTTCCTGATCATAAAATAAGGATATTGGGGATTCTATATTTTAATGTCTTGTCTTCACCAAATGCATGTTTTATATAATGATAACAAAATTTATGTAAAAAATCAATAAGTAATTTGGAAGGTAGAAGTGGAGAAAAATGCGATAGAGATTTGAAGTCTAGATGGGAACCTTTTCCTTCTCAGCCAAACTTTTGTTAGGCAAGATACATAAGTACATAACCACACAAGTTTAAAATTCATTACCCATCTCAATTCTCAACTACCTTATCTCCTTATAATTAAATTATTAGCAACACTTACACGAGGACGAAATATGGTGCATCACATGCAATCATAAAGATATAATTTTCAAAAAAAAAACAAAAAAAACAATCTTCATAGCATCACGAGTACACCACGTCGCTAAAGGGATCGCATTATAGTCAAAATTGGTGTCATTTGGTTTCCACACTAATTCCATTTTGTCCATCTCGATCCACATTCAATTTCACATGGGTTTGCCGTTTATAAAAAAAACCTATAAATTATATTTATGATGTGAATAATTCTTGTGGCGGGCGTTAATTAAACTTTCCAGTAACCACAATTAACGGCCTGAAAATTTTTAAAATGGGGATAATCTAAAAAAATCGTATACAGTTTGAAAAATTATCAATTTTACCATAATAGTTTCGTTTTTATCTAAAATCTCCTACTGATACTAAGTTAACAGAAAAGTTAAAAAAATTGTAGAAAGACAATTTTAACCTTGATAAAAATATTTGTATTTAAAATAATAATAATTCTACAATAATTTTTTAAAATAAAAAAATATAACTAACAAGATATTGATAAAAAAAAAAAAGATCCATCAGCCATGGATCACTTTCATCTTCAATCTTCAACCTCCATCTTCATCACCAACCTTCAACACACCGGCCACAGACTCCATCAGACCACCGTCGTCAGTCACCACCTCTTTCTTTTTCTTCTTCTTCTTCTCTCTCTCTCTCTTTCCCTCCCCCCTCCCCTTTTCCTTCTTTTTTTCTCTCCCCCTATTTCTGAGTTTTCAGTCTAGGCTTCCAGTGATTGGACACCTAGTTTTGGAAACCCAGTTATCATCATCCCAAATCTCTCACTTTAACTCAATCAACCATCATCGATAATCAACACTATTATCATCAATCATCAACATAATTACCAACCAAAATCAAAATCATCCAAATTAACAATCAAAATCAACTAAGGAGAAACACGGCATCGCAACCAGCCAACTACCAGTGAGGAGAAGCATAGCGAAGGGAGAGAGTACGTCTGAGTGATGGACCAGCGAGGGGAGAGTGAGAGGGAGAGAGTCGTCCGTGTGAAAGATTAGTGATGGCGATGAGAGACTTTGAAGAAGGATGACAACTCGATGAGGGATGAAAGTGGGTGAGAGGATGGTGAGGTATGGTCTGGTTGTAAGAGGATAGTGTGTCGGCTCAATGGTGGTAGAGATGGGTGCGACATAGTCATCAACAGTAGAGATGGATGGTGACAGTGATGAGATTAGTGAAAGAATAGGAAGAAGAAGAAGAAGAAAAGAGAAGGGAATAAGAAGACAAATGGAGATGGGTGGCGGCGATGGCGATGAGAAGAAGAGAAAGATGGAGAAATCAATATCCAGTTTTTTTTTTTTTTTTAATAATCTAGTTTAGTTTTTGGTTTTCTTATTTTAACTTTTTAATTATAATATTATTTTATTTATTTATTTTATTAATTTTTTAAGAGATTTATATTATTAATTTTAGTACTATATTATTATATTTTAAAATATTTATTTATTTTTAATTTTAATATTATATTTTTATATTTCTCAAAAAAAATATTGTATTCGTATTATTTTATTTTTATCAATTTAATTAATTTTTTTATTGTATTTCCGTTTTTGCTCTTGAAGTCAAACAGTCAACTAAGTTAACCTAATAGAATTTGTCACCGTCAGGAGTATTGTTGTCCATGAGATATTTTGAATGTTTTTATTAACGTCGGGAATGATTTTAGATTAAAAAAAATCATAGGTGGTAAAATAAATATTTTTATAAACTACGGTCGGTTTTTTAGATTATCATTGCAAAAAAAAAAAAAATGTCAAAAGGGTAAGAAAATCATTAAAGAGAGCAGGTTTTAGAACATGTAAAAATTGTCTTTTTGTGTTCGATCATGCATGATGAACAAAAGGGATTTGCTTAAAACATAGATTGGTTTGGTCCCAAAACCATTTTGGAGTTGCCTTTTGCCACTCTGAACTCTACCAACTTTATTTGAAAGTGAACAGATCCTGTGGTTCTTTCCTAATCCATCCTGATTAGTTTTTAATTGGAGACCACCATTGGCATTTGCTCGATCTACGCGTACCCCATGCAGAGCCAGCCCAAGCCTTACTGTTACCAGTCACTAATCACGAGCAATATTGTGCTGTAAATAGTTAAACAAAAGTGCAAATCTTTTCTTTTGATGCTTCCAATCACATCTTCTTTTTGCGTTAACGATAAAGTCTCCACCTTCATATGTCCGCGAGTCTAGTTTGAATATCAAATAACAATTGCTATTCATCTTTTAACATAAATGATTGTATATATCCTAATTTATAGAGATTGAAGGATTCAATTCATCTCAAACATATTACAATTTATATGAGTTATTCTCTCATTTTATTACGAGAGTAGAAGTCTTCTACTTATAGAAATGGTTATATGAAAAATATAAATAGTGTTTAATTCTATTTGATCTTATAAATTTCTAACTCGTATGATGTCAATTTTAGAAAAATATTCATCAAATAGCGGTTTCAATTTTAAAAACTAACGTGCTAAAAATAATGAGACTATCGATTTTAATTACCTTGACTTTCTTTTTCGATAATTTGAAGGGTAAAATAATGGTAGTCTTTAATTAATTGAAAGTCCAAGTCAAATCTGGCAGTATTGGTCAAAACAAATCTCATACATGCACAGTTGACAAAGTTTGATCAATAATGAAAAATTATTGCAAATGAGTTGGGGGCGCAGACCGAGAAAGCACATGACTCTCTGGCTTTCAGTCAAGGGCAATTACGTAAATTCAAAATAAACTAAACTACATTGTTAACAAATATTCTCAGGACACTGTAAAAAACAAATAAATATAAATATAAAAATAAAAAGGCCAATACAAGAACGTGGTGGGGATAATAGTAGTAGCCAAGTTGGAGAGAGAGAGAGAGAGTCAAAGGTCAAGCTCGTCATTGAATTGCCGCCGGGCGGACCCGTCACTTGTATTTGGATTTGGTTAGAGGTAAATATGGTTCATTGTTGTTGGTGGTGTCGTGACGCTCAACGGACATGAAACGTCCAAGGCGGCTTCTTTAATGTGACTGCGACATCTCTTCCAATTTTAGGCTTTTTCACTTATTAATTTATATCCTTACATTTCACTTTGATTTGCTATCTTCTACGTGTCATTTTGCTACATTATTTCTCAACTGTCGGCCGATTGGTCAGACAATAAATAATATTAAGATCCATGTCAAATAATATGAATAATTTAGAATGAAATATGTAAAGAGTGATCATTTAGGTTTTTAATGCTGAAATTCGAATTACTTTCGTAGTTAGTGAGGTCTAAAAGAAATGTTTGTAATCTTTTTGTTTAATTATATTTTTCTTACTTTGTTAATTATTTAAAAAAAAAAACATTTGTTTACAATTTGTATATGTGATTTTGCATAGTAGATTAATGGGGGATTTTTTTTCCGTTTTCAAACATTTATCATTTATTATGTGTTTTTTTATGATAATTATTTAATTATTTAAAAGATTCATCAAATCCACAACAATGTATTTCATAATCATTTTATAAAAGTAAACTTCATGTGCTTGTTCAATTTGCTATCAAATAGACTCAAATTATTAAATAATCACTTTGGTAAGTTTTAATGAACACATTTGTTACACCAAGATTATTAAATAATCAAATTTTAATATCTCTAAAGTAATATCAAACGGGATCTTAAACCATAATCCCAAACAAATATGCTTTCAGTTAAAGCTATTAAACTATATGTATTAAATATTATTCAAATTCCAATCACATATGACGGAAAAATGTAGTAATAATTTGATTTATAAATAGATATGTAACACCATCAGTATTATTACTTTTACGTTGATATGCGATGCCACGAAAATTTGGATGTGGATAGAATTTTTCAAAAGAATTAATATAATTTCAGTGACAGAAAGACTAGGAACCACGAAATTCCCTAAATGTATAAAACCAAAATATTGGATATTGTTGGGGACTTGTCAATTTTCAAGTCAATTTTCAAAAGCAAAAAATAAAATAAAATAAAATAAAAATAAAAATAATCATGATGACCATTCAACGAAATCCACCGCTTTAATGGAAAAAAATCTGGACATTACAAGGGTGCTCCCACTTCTGTACAGTCGAAAGAGAACATCATGTAGGAATATCCCACCACTTAGATCAACGATTAAAAACACGAATGGTCAAAATCGTCACCATTAGATCTACCGTTGATAGGTCAGATTTTTGTGGAGTACGATGGAAGTACAACCACAAATCGGTGGCGATTTTGGTGGCTCTTACTTGGTCAGAGCTTTGAAAAGTTTAACTTGACTTCAAAGATGGTCCAGCGATTTTTTTTTTTTTTTAAACTAACAGATGGTCCAGCGAGTTGCTTGCACCAAATCGTGCGTTTTGAGACTAGTTCTGCTGAGTAAGATCTAAGAATGTTGTTTAACAAGAACCCATGTCCTAACATTGAATTTCATTTCCCTTTCCAAGAAATTGACGTTGGGATTTTTTTCTTTTTGACATATAATTGATACTGAGATTTCAGACCATGTAAAATATTTTCTTCTATAGCACTGCATGAGAGAAGTCTCCTTTATTGAATCGTCCTTTTGTTTTTTTTCATAATTATCTAGGTTCTACTTCCTGCTATAAGCGTATTCCAGTGGTAATAATATCTTTTAACAAGATTGAATATCCAAATGTGTATACCCTTTCCTCAAGGAAAAAAAAAAAAAAGTTAATTATTGAGACTATCTTACTCTCCATTTTGAAATATCTCAAGCTTTTTAGATCTACTGACTTTTATATGATCGTTTAATAAAAAGTTAAAGACGTACTTACATCCGGCCATACTTAAATAATCAATACATTCATTCACATATGTTATATGGATTTGAGTTTCAATTTATTTGTAAAATAATAAAACGTGATTTTGTGCATTGTAATTATAGTGATTGATCTAGTTAAGTTTCAATAAACTTTATAAACCTTTGACTCCAATAATGTCGGACTTAATAGACTTATAAGTATGTTTGTTATTTTATTTTATTTATTAATAATAATTATTTATTGATTACTTGAGATTGATCTAGAGAACAACTAAGATCAAACGGGATTGAATGTTGGTGGTGTGATCCAGAGAGCGGCTTGTATACTAGAGGGAGCGATCTATATATAGATAGGAGAACAACTCACACAAGAATAAGGGATAAGCCCACACATGGATGAGATAAACACCAACTTAGGATGAGGGGATGAGTGTCAAACCATAGTCTTATAAGAGACCACGATGGGCAGTAGTGTTTTAACCAACGACGCTATTGCTCAAATGACATGTTTTCTATTTTATTTGTTTAATGTGATATATTTGTTATTTTATTTAATTATTTTTATTTATTTGTTATTTTATTTTTTAGGTTGAAGTAAAATATAATGCTAACAAATGACATTTGAAACATTTGGTTAATTCTCAATAGACTCTATGAACCCTTGACCCTGTTAATTATCAAACTTAGAAGAAAAACCATTTAAAAGTGTTTTTGGTTGATAAAGCCCTCTTATTTTTATTTTAATTAAGTGATTGAAAAATATATATACTAATAATAATAACAAAAGACATTTGAAGTACTTAATAGAGAAGCATGCAATCATATAATAAATACAACTGAGAAAACACTTCTAGACACCTTCATTAAAAAAAATGTTGCGTATCAGATAATTAAGTTTCTATACAAGAACTTTCTAACATATATGTATGTATATATATATACCTTGAAAATGAATTGTCCTAATCAACATGTTTATCACCTTTGTATGGAAGTCTTTGTTTCTACAGTATTTGGACAATTGAAGCATTCAATATGGAAGATTGGAAGGTAAAAAACAGGAAAATACCAAATTTTCCTACAGTATTTGCACGATTGAAGATTCGATATGGAAGGAGCGAGAAAAAAAACACCTACTTGTCGGTACCAATTTAAGGCGTTAGCTCGTGAACATTAAATGCGATTATGAAATCATCAAACGAAAACGAAAAAAATATGGGTTTTAGTCAACTTACGCTCGCCATTGAAAATGATAATGAAAATGGTAATAGAGTGTTGTTTGAACTAGTATTTTTCCCGTTCCACAATGTTTTTGAGTTTTTGGCTTCAATGTTGTCAGCTAAAAATTAAAATTGTCATTTTCCAGGAAGCTTCTCTTATGACTCCTTCAGATAAGATAATATTTCTTGTTTATTTTCACATTAAGAAAAATATATATATATTATTGGACACCACCACTAAGGAACCAAAAAGAGTGAAGAAGAATCGATTATTTTCATGGAGCATTTTACTTGCAGTTTAAATCATACCTAAATTTTTATAAAAAATTGTTTTTAACCTCGTAAACAAATTATTTTCATTCTGTACCCAAGTTTACCAAATCACCATCAAATCAAAATTTTAAAAACATGAAATTTAAACTCGATATAAAGTTTTATAAAGCTACAAAACCCGAAATCGGGTTTTATGGGTTTATAAAATTTGAATCGAGTTTTGTAGGGTCACAAAAAAATTCGATCATCGTCTTCATTACTACATCTCACCGAAAGCCTGTATTTTCAAACCAAATCCAACCTAATATAACTAAAATAATCCTAAACTTCAATGTCCAATATTTAAAACACAAAAAAACTCGAAAAATCACAAAAAAAAAAAAAAAAAAACTCAAAAAATCTTAGTAAATTTCAAACGATCAATAAAGGAAGTCAAATATCTCATACTATAAGCAATAACGGAGGAGAATAAGGTATGCAAGGGTAATTTGAATAATTTAGGTATAAACTATAATTAATTTATTTGAGGGGTTAAAAACTGATTTTTTTTGAAAAGGTGGGTCAAAACAAAATTTTCTTTTGTATAATTGTCAATTTTTGTAATTTCCACTTATTTGTGTATTTGTTTGACTTCCGTGTATGAATGATATGCTGCTTAAATTCTCATAAACGAAGTAACAATACAATACATTAATCAATGACTAAGTTGTTAATATTTCTCTTTTATATTAAAAAGTGAAACACTCATTTAATTAAACAAAAAAAAAACTAATTAGTTTTGTTCTTAAGATTCTGTTAAAAATTAAAATGTTTTTAATTACTTTTCAATATTAAACATTAATAAACAATAGAATGAAATTTGCACATCCAACATGAGTGGTATGTATATATTTTTTTCATATTTGTGATAAGAGTTTAAGTATTAGTATGAGTATTTACTAATATATGGGAGATTTTTTTTCATAATTGTGTGCAAGTATATATTTCTCTGAATATATTATGAGATTAGATTTTCGAACAATATATTTAATGCCAAATTTTGATGGATGACAAGTTGGTTCCTATAATTTATATAGTAATTTTATCATCAAAGTCTTCTAACTTTAAAAAGTTAGAACGAATCAATCAAATTCATCTATTACATTCTCTCTTTTAAAAAAATTTTTTCTCCAATTTAATTTCAATGTAATTAATAAATTTGTTTAAACTTTTTAAAGTTAGAAGACACTGATGGTAGAATTATTCAATAATTCTATAATTAGTATATTTTAATTTTAAGAAGTTAAGACGAATCAATTAAATTCATCAATTGTATTGTCTCTTTTAAAACAACTTTTTCCTATTTAATTCAAATGCGATAGATGAATTTAATTGATTCGTCATAATTTTTTAAAATTAGGAGGCACAAAATTACTCTCTCTCTCTCTCTCTATATATATATATAATACTTTTATCATCAATAATTCATAACTTTAAAAGTTAGGACAAATCAATTAAATTCATTCATTGCATTCTCTCTCCTAAAATAATTTTTCTCTTCCATTTAATTAAAATGTAATTGATGAATTTGATTGGTTCGTCCTAACATTTTAAAATTAGGAAGTACTGATGATAAAATTATTATATATATATTTATGTATATATATACATAATATAATCAGTGTGATATAACTTTTAAATTATTAGGATCACTAATTTCAGCCATTGATTGAATTTAAATTAAATAGGAAAGAAAAATATTTGTGAGAGAGAGAATGTAATGAATAACTGAAATTACTGATATTAATAATTTAAAAGTTAGAATGCATTGATCATATAATATCTCTCTTTATATATATATAAAACGATAATTTTTGACTTATGACATTTTTTATTCCTTCCGAACTTATTAGTTTTGTGTTATCATCATCATTGATGAGCGCACATAACATCTTAATAAGAGTGATTGTCATTTAAAACATAAGGTGTGGTTAGTTATCTTTGATTTTAAATCCCCAGTCCCCAAACTTAAACTCCAATAATTTATATCTCACTCATGTGATAGCCCCCTCCCCCAACTTAAACTCCAATTTATATCTCACTCATTTGATAACCCCCTTCCCCAACTTAAACTCCAATTTAATCTCACTCATTTGATAACGTATCATTTTAATTAAATATGAATGCACTTTAACTAACTCATTAGTCATTACACGTCGATTGATCATATTGAAACTTATGGCGTGTATTTAGTATTATCTTACGGCTGCTCAAGCAACCCAGCAGAAACCTAGCCTTTTCCCCAAATTAACAGGGAACCAAATGAGTCTCAACCCAATCCGACCACAACTATAAATAACCCAGCCCACCCAATTTCATATTTCTCAAAGTACCCTCTTATCAATCTTTCAATTCTTCTGTCTGTGTCTCTCTTTCACTGCAAAACCCTAAAGTCACTCACTCTGTTCAACGATGTCGTTTCATGGATCCGGATTCTGCTACAACGTAAATTCATTCTTCCCCTTCTCAGTTTGCTTTTTAATTTTGCGTTAAAGCTTCTAAAATTGATAATAAAAACTCATGCTTTGTTCTTTCATCGGTAAAAATTTCTAATTCGAGATCGTTGTATCGATGTTTGACAATTGTATGTGTTTGTTGTTTCAATTGCAACTGATAATGCAAGTTACAATTTTTTGAGTTTATGTTGCCCCCCATTTCACCAATTGAATAACCCATGTATTACATTGTTTTGTTAGACTATTTAAGCTGTAGTTTTTAGCTACTTGAGTAATAGATATGTATATATAAAATACCTACAATGTGTTTAAGTTTTTGTCTCTCGTGAAGTTGATAGACCTTTGCTTTTGATTGTTTACTTTATAGGTGAATGTTATGGATATGAAAGAGCTTAAGGGCATGTCGTTTTCGTGTATAAATAGCTCTAGGAGTGATCATAGCTTCTCTCTGTCGATCCCAAAGCAATGCAATCTTGGTGCTAGAAGAAATACGATGCCGATTTTACCTAGTAAATTTCAGTTTAAACTGCGAATTTCGTAAGTTTTTCTTTGCTTTGATGGTGTGATCTTTTCTCTTGATGCTTTTATGTTGTATCTTACTGACTACATGATATGTCGTGTTGTTTTCTATTCATTACTGTTTTCTCGCTTTTGTAATTGTTAGTTCTGATTGATAGTTCTGTTTGTGTGCATGTTTCAGTACAATAGTTGATCGTTGCATATCGTGTTTTACTCTAATTGCTAATATGTTTCTATCACTTAGGGTGAAGTTAGTGTGAATTTTGGTGTCTCTCGTATGTTACATGTCGTTGTCCAGATAGGCATCTTGTTTATCTTCAACTATGGTTCGTTGAAACTCTTTTAGTGAGTGTAATAAATTTATCTACTCTATGGAGTCTCTGTTTTTTTCTTTTTGGTAATGTATATTCCTGATATTGTTCTCTTTTCATTATACTTATGTTTCTAGTGGGTCTAATTATTTATTAATTTAGTGCAGCACCTTTTGGACAAGCTTCTCAACTGTTATCATTGAGACCATGTCGAGTGAAAGAAAGTGATGACACAGAGGGAAACTTAATTGGTGACAGCATCATGTTGGACGAAGAAATCCTGAAGCGGGAGCTGCAGATTGCAATTGAGGAGGAAAACTATGCTCAAGCTGCAAAAATCAGAGATAGCCTTCGCATACTTGATGAGGATACAAAGACTGCAGTGATGGCAGCAAATGCTCGATTTTATGATTCATTTAAGAACGGTGATCTTGCTGCCATGCAAACTTTGTGGGCAAAGGGGGATAATGTGTGTTGTGTGCACCCTGGAGCGAGTGGGATATCTGGTTATGATTCTGTAATGGAAAGTTGGGAGGTGGTTTGGATGAATTATGAATTTCCGCTATCAATAGCGCTCAAAGATATCCGTGTTCATGTTAGAGGGAATGTAGGATATGTTAATTGCATTGAGCTTGTTAGGACAAGAGGTAGCAGTTGGGGAGGGCAATATGTAACAAATGTTTTTGAGAAGATTGATGATCAATGGTTTATCTGTATTCATCACGCTTCACCTATTGACTTGTGAACACATCAATCCATGATAAGAGGTCATTGTTATTTCCATTCTGGTTTGCTCTTTCCCTTTACTTTTCGATCATTTGCAGTTTATATCTTCTTTGATTTCTTGTTCAAAAATTAAAATGTGAGGATAATATCCAGTTTGTAATTGGGGTGATGGATGATCTAATAAAAGTTATACAGTATACTCTGGAATACGTAGAACATAAATCATCGATCGATAGTATTATCAAATTATATTCCAATCTTAATTTACGTTTATTACTTCCTTAATTGGCAAGTGTTTGTGCCCTGTGTGAACATAATTGTGGTTCATGTATTTTGGAAATGCTTACTGTCTTACAATGGTATATAGAATGCTATTATTTCTATACAGGGAAAAGGTGGCAACTGTACTGCAACTGATACCAAATTACTCTGGTGATGCATGAAGCATGCTCCATCAGTCACTCTGACTAAAAGGTTCTCCATCAACCTCACAACATTTCACATCAAGCACAACAGCTGATCACGAATACAAGAAATGAGGCAATTAAGTTGCTGGTTCGTGGCCATTTGAAGATGTTTGACTGCTATACCTGGGATTGAAAGCAAAAGAACTGGCTTGCTTGAAATCATACCCTCCCAACCGGGGAAAGGGGTGGATTTTTTCTGAGCAATTCCCCCAACATAATATTTGAACGGTAATTCTTCATAGTTTCATCTCCATTCATCCCAGGTTCTGGTTCCTTTTGGAAAACTTTCGCTTCATACGAGTTGCTGACTCTTGAGAGCTCAGATGATTTTTGACAGCTGATAACTGTGACGCAAATGAAGAATGCTTGTAGCAAAGTGACTGAGGAATTGAACTCAACGGAGTAGATTTCTTTGTTTAATGGCACCAAGCTGAAGACAGGCATATTCTGTTGAGATTCTGCTCCCTGTAAGCAAGTTCAAAAGAGTAATTCAACTGGCCAAGTTAACAACAATAACAATGAATTGCTAAGACCAAGGCCAAGGCCAATCTTAGTTGACAAAAAAATAGTACCTGAGCATAGAGTTCAAAAGGAGCAGTGTCTGGAAAAGCATTGGATGTTGTTGACATCTGATTGCTTTGGTCCTGATTGGCAAGTGTTCGTAGTTTGCAGCCAACATCCCAACCTCCACAATCGCATAATCCACCAGATTTCCATCTCTGAATCAATGGCGTAGGTCCTCCTTTGCTTGGCAAACTATGAATGCCGCCTGGAAGTATGACCGTAGTGCTTCCACTCCCTGGCAAAAGTTCTGTAAACTTCTCAACCGTATCTTTATCTCTGCTCTTTGCTTGATAGCTGCTCAAACTTTTAATAGGCAATTTCACCACAATGGCTGCGAGCTCCTTACTAGTCATAAATTTCGGAGATGCTTGATCTGCTGATCTTACTTCAACACCAAACAAAACAGACTCCCTCATTATATACTGGCTCTTAAAGTCTGAATCTGGATATGGAGAACCAGAAACCTTCATCTGACCAACAACATTGTAGGCATAACCGCAACTTTTCACTTTACTTCCTTGATTCATCCAGCCACTGGTCTTTTTCTTTATTTCATTGACAGAGTAAAACGTATAATTCTCACCCAGATCATCTTTCCCAGGTGATGTTAAGTTCTTCATGGTGGCAGCAAGAACACTGCTATTGTTCTCAACCACAAATCTAAACAAAGGGATCCCATTCTTTACAGAAAGCCTGCAGAAGAGCTTGGGTTTTTGCTCCTTCAGGTCTTTGATGTAGAAGTGATTCATTGTCATCAATTGGCCTAGTAGAGCTGATGTGACTCGAGCTATCCCTGCACAGTTGAGAAGATCCAGGTTCTTGCACTGGGTTTGAGCTCCCCTTGGACCGCAGCAGTGGGTCTAGTAAGCGTCTAAAAGGGCTAGATGATCTAGCTCTGTTCTGACCCTTTGCCTTTTCTCTGTTTGAATCGTCTACACAAGAAAGCACCTCGGATTTCGCTGGACCAGACTTGGCAGAAACATAAGTGGAGCTCAACTGTGGGACATTTGAGCCCTCTTTTAAACTGAGACTTCTGCCTATCCGACCAAAGCTGAAGCTAAACCGGCGATTTGGCGATGGACTTCTGCCTTTCATGGCTGCCGTTTCACCCATTTCTTGATCCAAGATCTTCAGATTATCGATTGAGTTTGCTTTCATATGACTGATGGTCTTCTGTTTTGTAGCTTCTGAGAGCATACCGAGGTTTTATTAGAACATGGGGTCCTGTGAGATGCATCGGATGTGAGCTCCAATTTTGTACTATGGTTCCGGCTATGTGACACCAAGTATGGTTCAACTTTAGTCTCGACTTTGGAAGCCAGAGGGCATGAGTGTGGAATATCAGAACGGAGTTCTGCTGAGCAAATCTTCTCCAGAGGAAAGCTGCCTGAAAGACTATTCTGATTTGTTTCTATCAAGTGCACATTCGATAAAACTTTGGGCTCCCCTGGGAGCGCTTTTGAGAAAATTCTTTAGGTAAAAGAAGAACCACTTTCTCAAGCTTGCTTGGCAGGTTGTGATGACCGAGATTGATATTTGATTGGAATTTCTCAATTCTCTTCTTTGTTTCAATATTACCGCGATCTATCTTCTCCTTTGAACTGTGCAAGACCCCATAAGTTCTCAACGTTGGATAAGCCTTTGCCTCGGAAATGATCTTGGGATTCGAAGCTCTTCTATTTTTATCTGATTGCCGTGACAGCTCCACACTCTTCTTGACTTCACCATCCCAAGCAGCGAGTTTTTCCTTTGGACTGAGCTCAACCCCACCCATATCTGAAGTGATCTTCTGTGCTGAAACTTTTGTCTTCTCACTTTTAAGAACTACATCTGCATCATTTTTGCTAAAAGACTTGTAGTTCCCCAGTGTTTTTCTCTGCCCCAAGATGCCCTTTGAAGAGCTCTCTAAATCTTGGAAGTGTACTGCCTTCTTGGTTGATGGTTGGACTCCTTGAGAAGGGGCATCTTTAGAAGATGAAGTTAGACCAGGACAAAGTGAAGGATGTTGCTCTCTTTGATGAGCATGTGTGCCCGCCTTAACTGCACTAGAAAAGGAAGATGACTTTATGGTTGTTTTCAGTGATAAACTACTGCTAGTAGATGCTCCATTATTCGACGCTCTTGTATAACTACAGTTTTGCTTATGTTTCCATTTCTCTAATCGTGCCCAATCCAAAACTCCCACGTTAAATGCTTTGTCGTTAGAGTTTTCTTCCCCATCCACACGCTTTAGATAACCTGGCAAATTTGACATGTACTTGACAAGCTCGTCATCTTTTTTGCCCTTCCCCTTAGCACATTGCCCGTGGAGCTTCCCCGAAGATTTCGGTAGTAGCAACAGTTTGCCATCTGCTTCCCGTCTTTGTTCACGAGGTTGATCACTATGCGGAGGAGCAACGCAAGGTTTTATTTTCAACTTGCTTTGATGCTTCGAACTGTTATTTTCACGCTGTGATGAAACCCCCTCCTTAGCTATCTTGAAGATCTGCTGCTGCTTGGAACTCAGTTTCAACTCTGAACTAGACCCCATATCCGCGGCAGAGTCTAAGTGTTTACTACTTGGTCTCACAGTAGACGATATTGTATCAAATACTCAATAGCTTCACTAACACATTTTAACTGCAAGAGCACGTGCTGGGGCAGCAGCACTAATTTTTTCTGAAGTATATGGTTCCCCAAGATGCTGCAGATAAGATAATACCAGAATTCAATACAAGAACTAAAATAAATAAAAAGTTCAATAAAACAAATGCATCATAAACACTAAAACCAAGAATTCCACAGCTGGCAATTACCAGGTACAAAGTAACTCTTATTCCAATGCTGAGAAACATAAAGCAATAAAAACCCATAAAGGGAAAAGCATTTCTGCTATGTATGCACTGAATTCCCTGAACTTCAGAAGCCAACAGGCAACATGCAATTAACCAGGACCATTTGGCCTCTCAGTAGCCAACAGTACAGATTTCCAGATGTTCACAAAAATAATACAACGAATACAATCCAAGTGAAAACTCCCATTTCTCTCATTTTATCAAATCTAAAATCAACTCCACAATCTTGTTCCACCCACCATGGAAATCGAAGCATTACCATGCTGAGATAATTGGTTTAAAACATCTAAGACTTTTATAAAACCAATCAACTTCTGGTAAATTTTAACAAATTATCTCATTTGCATTACACCAATATCACAATCTTTTAACATCAATCTACAATTCAAGATCCTATTTTTATTCTCTTTCACAACAAATCATTAATAAACAATTCATGCCTGCTAAAAAAGTTGGCTCTTTTAACACAAATCCAAGCTCTCTCGCTCAAATCACTCAATTAAACACAACTTTATAGCCTCAATATCAATCACTCGAGTCCAAGCCAGTGATTCATACTCATATCAAGAACTTAACAGATCTAAACAAATTCCATATAAACTGAAAATCCACAAAAAAGAAAAAGAAAAAGAAAAGAAAATCAATAAATAAATAAAATCTCGATGCACCAATTCCGGAAACCGAAAACAACAAACAACGCAGAATGCACTGTAATAAATGAACATGCTTTTCTTGAAAACAACACCACAACTGAAATAGTCATACAGACAAAAACCAAATGAATGATCTCGAAAACTTTATAATAAGAAACAGAAATCCGAACACTTACCATAACAAAGAAAATGCAGGTTCATGAAACTACCAAAAACGACGACAAAACTCATCCATCCCCACAAAGATCCGATACACAAATGGCAAAAAATGAAAAAAAGAAAAAAACATAAAAAATAAAACGTAGATTAAAAGCAAAGAAAAGAATTACCGCCACGGAAATCAATAATAACCGAAATGCAGTGCAATCACTACTCTCTGTCTCTCTCTCGTTTGCTTTGGTTATCGTGATACGTGCGTTTTGTTTGTTTGTGTCTGCGTTTTGCTTCGAAGCCGGAGAAGAAAAGAAAAATGAGAAAAAAAAGACGAGCGAGTTTCAATTATTAGAAGGGAGCGAGCTGGAGCGAGTGTGACAGTAGACACTAGTAGTGGAGGCGTTTTTGGTTCTGGATCGGACGGTTAAAAAGTTGAGATGGATTTGGATTCTGAGCGGTCGTAGGGTTGAGGCGTGGGGGTGTGTAGTGTGGGGCCCCGTATGGAGTGTGATCGATTTTCTTTGATAGGGAATCCCGATGCTGTAGAGGTGGGACCCGTTGGGGGCGTCTATGATTGTCTGACGTCAGTTGCTTGGTTTTGATTGGGTTGGGTTAATGTGGAAGTGGACTTTTTTGGCGGATTTGGATTAAGGTTTAATTACTTTAGTAGCTGTCTTTTTCTTTTCTGTGCTTAGGAGGCCGTAGAGTCACGATTTTGGTTTTATATAATGATTTTGTTAAATTAGTCATTTCATTAGATTTGATCCCATTTTTTCTTTGACTAAAAGTCTAAAATGCTTCATCTACTCTACTGTTCAATCACTTTTTTGAAAATAAAATGATGCTGGAAAGAAAATTGTTTGAACACATGTTAAAGGACTGTTTAAATAAAATGAATAGATTTACATTTTTGGTTCGATATTTTAGTTGTCATCTATGCCATTAAGGCTCCATTTGGTATATAAAATTGGAATAAAATAGAGTGGATTATATTAAATTGGATTGAAATGAAAAATCATTGTCTCATGTTTAGTAAAACTTAAGATTGTATTAAAAATTATACCATATTATGTTCGACATAGATTAGGATTGAGTTGAAATAAAATTAAATTAAACTTTTTATTATATAAAATTAATTTTATAAAAAATCTGAAAAAAATAAAAAAACCACAGTTCATCATCTAATCATCAATCCAATTCATCAATATCTCTCACAATTCAACACCATTAGATACAATTCATCAATATCATCAATCCAATTTATTAACATCATCTTCCACAACAACATTATTAATAACAACATCAAAACATGACAAAAAAAATAAATTAAAAAAAAAAAAACCCAAAACAGAGGGATGGGCCCAATTGGTTATGGGTTTGACAAACCCTGCATCATCTAGTATGATTTTGGGGTCGACCCTAGAACCATACCATATGGTTATGCGTTAAATGGTTTTAGGTTCGATGAAACTAGGTTTTGGGTTCGAACTTAAGTTCATTGAACCTATAACCAATTTGGGTTTACAATCATTAATAATAATAATAATAATAATAATAATAATAATTTCTTATAAATAATCAAAAAAATAAAAATGATGGAGGAGAAGATAAGAGAGACGAAAAGCGATTTGTGGTGGTGGTGGCATGGTGGGTCGGCAACTCAATGTGGTGGAGATGAGGGACAAGCAGTTTGTGAAGAGAGAGCAGATAAAAAATAAAATAAAATAAACAAAGCATCCCATAAACTTGGGAAATGACAAATATATGGGTAAGGTTGGAATTTCATTTCCCATGTAGAGTATGAATGGAGGTGGGTCTGAGAATGATAAATCCATTCCCTTTCCTGACTCCAAACGTGGGATGAGGGAGAATGGGAGGAAATGAATCTTAATCTCACCTTAAATTCCACGTACCTAATATACCCTATGACATATGTTAGCATACCACCATCTAGGAAAAAAAAAATAGAAACATATATTAGAGTGACCAATTTAACTGTATTTTTATTAGTTAGTAATCCCTGAAAGGAAAAATAAATTTATTTTTTTATACGTAATTTTCTTGTTAACTAATTAAATTATATGGACCTTAGGCTTAATTTAAAAACTATATATATTTTTTTAAAAGAAAACTTGATTCTCCTCTCTCACCCAAGAAATAAAGTTCTATTTTCTTGAATCTCTTTCCTATTGAATTTGATTAAGTTTGATTTCATTAATTTCATTGTTTACTCACTTAATTAAGAAATTGAATCTCTCATTAAAACAAAACTTGATTGCCCTCTCTTGCCCAAGAAATAAAGTTCCATTTTCTTGAATCCCTTTCTTATGAAATTTGATTCCTTTTCATTTTATTACTAATCCCTAAATGTATATTACTTAATGATAGAAAACGTTTATTTAAACTTGATTGGTAGTTTGAGTTGTTTCATCATATTTGGTGCATAAAAGAAATTAGAGTAGGGTTGTGAGGAGCATATGCTGGATTCCTGTAGGATTAACTACCGCCAGTTATCATTTTTTATTTCCCGAAAATCCACCAACCACAAATTTGTAATTAAGTATATGAATATCAATAACACAAGCAACTGAGTTTTAAATGCTAAAGTATAGATTTGAGGCCACATTGATTCCATTTAATTGTTGTAAAGAAGAAGATCAGAATGCATAAAAGTTTAGCGATGCTGCCCTACCAGAAAAGGCAAAGGAAACGGCGCCGGACAAAATGTTGGGAAAATGTTGGTTGGTAGTGTTCTAGGTGGGCAATGGATCTTTTACTAGTTTTTTTCTTTGATTGTCTATCAATATCTTCTTTTGAAGCTACTTGTCGTATTCCATTCTTCGCATGCAGTCTTGCTTTCCTATCTTTATTGTAAGCTGGCTAGTGTGGGCGATCTTAATTGCTTTGTTAAAGGGAAAAGAACATTATCTCTTAAAGAGTAAAGACATAAAAGTGACGAGTACTCCAAATCAAAATAAAAACCGACAAAGTAGAAAATGTTCTTTTTTTTTTATTGCTTCTTCTGTCCAGCCTTTGATCTTGGATATTGTTAGCTCTTTTCTGCTTTTCGTTGTTTTACTTGCATTGCTATAACTATAAAGGTTTGTGTCAATGTGTTTTCTAATTTTGTACATGTTTTGAGCAGCTGCTTTGGTGGCTCTGTTTTTTACATTGACACTTGTCACCTAAACTCTAGCTGTGCACATTGTTAATTTTAAAATTTGATTACACAAATTATGTTTTTTTTTTTTTATTAATTTATTAATTTTTATTTTTTAACCATGCATGATATTTACCTACATAGTTATGAAAGTGAATTATTCTTTTAGTTACCTAACATCTGAAGACAATGAAATTTACACAAAAATCTTATTTAATTTACAAAAATCACTTTTGAACAAATTCCATTGTTTTCATTAACGGTTCCAATTTGGTGTAAAATTACAGGGAATTGTAAGTTGTAAGTACCCTACGTCTAGTATAAATCTATACAAAGGTTACATTGTTATGTTATTTAAAAGATTGTCTTTTGCACCAATATCTCATAAATAAGAAATTGTAAATATTTAATCCCATCACTAATTGACACAGCAATGGTTTTAAATTAATGGTAATATTTATAATCACTTTAATAGTAATTATTGTATTGCATTTTAATGACATGAACGTGGATTCATTAACTGTACTTATTTTTATAACTTAAAACGTAAAAATTAATGGCCAGCAATATAATTCCAAAAAAGAGTAATTGAATGGAACAAGAAGCACCTTAAGACAGACCAAAAGGAAATCAAAGCTATTCAATTCTGCGCGCATTTTGTGCTCCACTGCACTCCATCAAGATTCATAGAGCCAAAATGGGCCAACATGTGTCACATGACATTGACAGTACAACTTGGAGGCGTGAAAGGCATTTTTCAGGTCGATTTTTTTGTCCACTCATTTTCTACAACTGGGGTTGAAATTTTGTCACTTCTAATCTCAACTTGCACCGGAAAAATCAACGACACAGTAAGAAACAATGATGTCATGATGTTAACGTCCAATACCAGGAGACATTAATAAACTGTCCATTCTAGTGTTTCGATGGTGGTGATTTAATTTACTATTAGAGTCAGTCAAAATGACAGCATGATTGTTGAAATCTTGCCTCTTACTGGTTGATAAGGAAAGGAGTGAGTGAATGACTATGAGGTTTGAGAGACCAAACCCCGGTGCAAATTTTTGGCGCCATCAATAGGAAGCATTAAAGATTGACGTCTTGGTTTTTCATGTATTTACTCCGTACTACGTACGTTCTATCGCTAACAAGTCACCGTCAAAAGAATTATAATGATACGTTTAGAATTTATTAGGCAAACACGTAGAATTGAAATGAAATTAAATAGATTTGATTGAATTAAAATAAATTTAATTTGATTAAAATAAAAAATTCTTATTTTATATTTAGTATAACTTAAGATTGGAACAAGTCACTATTAAAAAGAATTGTAGTGATATCTTTAGAGTAATCACGTTTACACCCCTAAAAAAATTATATACATCCCAAAATAATTTATTTCTAATAATCTAATATTATTCTTGAAGAAAATTATTAAAAAGGGTAAATAATACATAACCACACCTACAAATATTAATCACTTCATCATATATAAGATAAAACATTTTTATTTTTTCAAATTTAAATACTAATTTCAATTATCAAATAATTAAAAATAAATAAATTAATTACAAAATATTGAGGATGATTTTGAAATACTAATTTCAACTATCAAACAATTTTGAAGGAAACAAATTAATTAAACAATATTGAGAATGAATTAAAATCATGATGAAATTATTATATATAGTTAAAAAGGAAGAAATGAAAAAGGAAAATATGTTTGAAAGAAAAAAAATAAGAACATATATCAAGAAGTTTGCTTTATTTGGAATACGACATAAGGAATCACCAGTCAATTTAACTTCTTTTATGCATAATACAATGCATCTATTCAACTGTGATAAGAAATTATATATTGATTAAATAATAAGAAACTTATTTGAATGTTATCATATAACTTCAAAAATTAAACCTAATGAAAAATTAAACCAAAATAAAATTCTCCATGCCTTTTCAAATACTAAATTCTCTAAATTATTTTTTTTTCAAATATCAAAATTTTTAAAAGAATACAAAATAATTGTAAAGTGTGAAAAATAATTTAAAATCCTTTTATGAAATTGATAATAAAATGATAAGTTTTAAATTAATTATTATTCAAAGACAATTATAATTTACTTACTTTGTCTTTTGAGAAAAACATCTCAAAATTTTAATAAAATTAATTAGATAATAAAAAAAGTACTGTGAGTCGTACTTACATATAATACAAAAATAATAAAAGAATGACAATATTGACATTAATTAGAGTTTATTCATAAATTAGAGATTTATTATAATTTTAATAAGGTGTACTCATAAAAGAGGTAAACATACAATATATGAGGGGTGAAAGTATCGCCACTCTATGTTTATCATAATAATTGTCCAAGTCCTGCTCGACAAACTCAGCCCATTAATTGAATTGGCCCAAGTACAACTCGTGCCCAGCCTGCCAAGCATGACTACAAAACACGTTCACGTGGGCATGCAAGACGCAAAATTGATTACAAATAGTTACATATTAAGTTGATTCTCTCTAAAGCTTGGTTGGTTATGGAGAAACCACACGTAGTTATCCTGCCTTTCCCTGCACAAGGCCACATAAAACCCATGTTATGTCTAGCACAGCTATTTTGTCACACCGGCGGCATCCACGTGACCTTCCTCAACACCCGCTATAACCACCGCCGTTTAAACAACCTCCCAGTTCTCTCCACCCAATTCCCTACTCTTCACTTCCATTTCATCTCCGACGGCTTGCCCGATGATGACCCGCGTACGCTCCATCGCTTCCTTGACTTGTGTTCATCTATCAAGTCTACGACTAAGCCTCTTTTTAAAGATTTGCTCGTCTCTTTGAACTCCAATTCCAGTCCAAGGCCTGCCGTTTCGTGTATAATAGCTGACGGAATTATGTCGTTTGCCATTGATGTTGCAGCAGAGCTTGATATTAAAATAATAATTTTCCGCACTGTAAGTGCTTGCTGCTTGTGGTCTTATCTCTGCGTTCCCAAACTTGTTCAAGAAGGTCAACTTCCCTTTGGAGGTGAGAGTGAATTTATCATGTATTTAAATTGAATTCATGCTTTACACATTTATTATGTAATCCATGTATTGCAAGTAACTAAATATAGATATGATTTATATTTGAAAATTTAATTGTATTTCCATACTTCAATGATTTTACACATGGCATATCTACGTAAACTGACATTTATAATATTATTATAATTTATACTTTTTATATATTTTTTAAGAAATAGTATATATTGCATTTGTCGTGCTATCTCAATAGCGGCAGCATTGCCTTTGTCTACTCACTAAAATACCGAGTGCGTAGTTCAGATTTTAGTAGGTCTTAATTAGAGAGTAAAATACTTCAGTTGATTTAAAAAATCAAGGGTCACATTTTATTATTATCATTTATTTTTTATTTTTTTTATAAAATTTTTATAATTATTGATTCTAAAAGTTAAGGTTGAAATTTCATTATTATTATTTATAAAAGTTTTATTTTGTTTTATAACATAATATGTGAGTAATTTTTTTTGAATTTATTGTAATTGTATGACGTGGCTCGACTCACAGCCGTCTAGATCGGTGGTTTACGTCCGCTTTGGTAGCTTTGTGGTACCGAGACGTGCGCAGTTGTCGCAATTCTGGCACGGTCTTGTCAATAGTGGCAACCGACATTTGTGGGCTCTACGGTCCGACACAGAATCGCATGAAGAAATGGATTCGACAGAGGCAGAGATTCAAGTGGGGACAAAGGACAGATGGTGTATCGTGGATTGGGCCCAACAAGAGGCGGTATTGGCCCATTAAGCTGTGGGTGGGCTCTTGACCCACAGTGAATGGAACCCGACCGTGGAAGGCATTGTGGCTGGGGTTCCTTTGATATGTTGGCCCCAGCTGGTTGATCAGACAGTTAATAGTAGACGGATTGGTGAGACTTGGAGGATTGGTCTTCATATAAAGGACACGTGTTTTAGATCCACGGTGGAGAAGATGGCAAGAGCACTGATGGAAGATCAGAGAGAGGAAATCATGAGACCAGTGGACAGGTTTGCAGGATAGGCTCATGATAGTGTTGGTCAAGTTGGATCTTCCGATTGTAACTTGGAGAAGCTAATAAAAGAACTCAAAAGAATGTAATCATACCACCGACGTTCCAATACAACCACATCATACACACCCGACGTTTTTTTATAAGACAAGATCACGATTTGAGTAATAATATTATAATATGAACGGTTTCAATTTGAGTTATTTATATATGGATACATTTATATTTAAATCATTTCAATTGGAGGACGGTCTTTTACTTTAATATAAACTTTTCCACATCCAATCAATGTAATTTTTTTTCTTTTTATGTCAATTTCAGTCCCAGCAATGAATTAAATAGTTATGATTTTATATAATTTGTTACGTACATACTTGGCAGGTGCATATGTTGTCAGTCAGGATAAACACTGGTCGTCGTATATATATCAAATATAATAGGAGTGTCGTGTCTTATTAGGTTTTAATTTTAATTTTAATTTTTAAATTTCTAAGGAATAATAAAAAATATAGACGATTCTAAAATATATATATATATATATATATATAGACACTTAAATATATTATCGTTGAATAAAACTTGGCAAGAAATAATTGCATAAAGAATAACATAACAATATCCTCCAAAGATACCCATAAAAAAAACACAATATTCTATAAAGATGGAAGTTCATTTCCAAATGATTTTTATTTTATTTTTTTTAAACAATTAACATCAAATGAGTGTGAGATTTGTCAGTATATATTGAGATATCAGATATTACTCATATAATTTTAATATCTATTCCTGAGGAGATAACTACGTCACAATACGATAACGGTAAATATATTTAATCTAAATATTAAAGTTCTTTAATTTGTGTTAGAAAAGCATTAAAGATTTAAAAATTTAATTTTAAAAAATAAATCTATTCAATAGTATGGTGCAAAAGTGTAACATATTTTTATAAGGAAAGTATACTTATTTTCTGTGTCTTGTTTTAATTTTTATGATAACACAATCGTTATGATATCAATGCGACTTTTTCATTTATTTTGTTTTATTTATTGTAATTTCTTGATGGTGGAATAGACTAATAAGAGGAATCAATGTGGCCGGCTTTGGACGTCGGGACAAAAGAATCTTCTAATCATACCAACCATATACTGCCGTCTTGATTTATATATACTTCTAATGTGAATGATTATAATTTGATTAGAGTGACAAGCTCTATAATATTAAAGTTCTTTAATTAGAAATCAACCTTCTAATCACATTTTGATCTCTGTAAATACTCACATAGAGTTAGAAAAGGAGGATTTCAACCGGTAGGGTAATATTGACGATATAATTTCAACACCAAAGACAAAAAACAAAACCAGCAGCGATGGAGCAAACAAATGTTCCACACGTAGTGTTCTTGCCATTCCCAGCCCAGGGCCACATCAAGCCCATGATGAAACTAGCCGAGCTTCTCAACCATGCCGGTTGTCAAGTCACATTCGTAAACACTGATCACAACCATGAACGTCTCATGAGCCACACACCTGACATGACCAGCTCCTTCCATGATCGCTCCCCTAAGTTTCTTTTCAAGTCCATCCCTGATGGTCTGCTGCCAGACAAGGCACGTTCTCTTTCGAATTTCCCAGACTTGTTGAACTCCCTTCAGGATGTGGCCGGGCCAGCGTTTGGTCAGCTGTTGATGTCCATGAGTCAGCATCCAACGTGCATCGTAGTTGATGGTGTCATGGGTTTTGCGGCTATTGGTGTTGCGGAAGAGCTTGGAATTCCTGTCATCTCTTTTCGAACTCAAAACGCTTCTTGCTTGTGGACTTACTTCCATTTTTCAAAGCTCGTTGAGGAAGGGGAAGTCCCATTTCCAGGTTTCTTCCATCTTCTAAAAGCTAATTTTCTTTACTGTATATATTCAAAGTTCAAACGGTTAAGATTTAGAGTCATATTAGTAACCATCGAATCTAAAAGTATTTTATACTAAATTGTTAAGAAAAATAATAATATAATTTTTTTTTAACACATTGTGAATTAATGATATAAATCTTTAATTGCAAATACATCATCTCGGCATGTGGATCCATACGTATATAGATGACAAAGCAAATGTAGATCCGAACTTTGGATTCATGGGACAAATCCAATTTTGATATAATTTTAGTAATTATTAGACCTGCTAGTTTAAATTGTTATTATGAGAAAAGTCCACTACTCATAATTAAGGCGCTCTCTAACCATTCGGATTTTATTGGAATCATTTATTATTATTTTGTTGTAGTACCTTCTTTGATAAATAAAATGAATTATTGCATGGTAATATGCATTAGAAGTTTAAATGGACACTTACATTATTGTATAATTGCAGACAAAAACATGGACAAGTCCGTTACATGCATTCCAGGGTTTGAAAACATTCTTCGACGTAGAGATCTTCCAGGCATTTGTAGAGTTGAAGATGCAAATAATCCGTTTCTGCATTTTTTGGCCAAAGAGCTTTCTATCATGACTCGAGCTTCTGCTCTCATTCTTCACACCTTTAACGAATTGGAAGCCTCGATAATCTCTAGACTCGGTTCTTTGCTCCCCAAAGTCTACGCTATTGGTCCTTTGCACACACTAGTCAATTCTCGTATCAAGGACTCGTCACGGTCAGATTCATCCTACGAGAATCTATGGAAAGAAGACAGAGGTTGCATGACATGGCTTGACTCTCGGCCGTCAAGATCAGTCATATACGTTAGTTTTGGGAGTTTGGTTAGTCTCACTAGAGATCAGATGTTGGAATTTTGGCATGGTTTGGTCAACAGTGGAAAACCATTCTTGTGGGTCATACGACCCGACTTGATCGTCGGAGAGTCAGGTTTTGATCTGGATCAAATGGAGCTTGAATCGGGAATGAAGGGAAGAGGTTTCATCGTAAGTTGGGCCCCACAAGAGGAGGTGCTGTCCCACCCAGCCGTAGGCGGGTTTTTGACGCATTGTGGTTGGAACTCAACTTTGGAGAGTATAGTGGCTGGAGTGCCTATGATTTGTTGGCCTCAAATTGCTGAGCAACAAGTCAATAGTAGGTGTGTGAGTGAGGTTTGGAAAATTGGGTTTGACATGAAGGACACGTGTGACAGGTCAACGATTGAGAAATTAGTGAGGGACTTGATGGATAGGAAGAGAGAAGAGATCATGGAATCAACGGACAGAATTGCAGGATTGGCTCGTGAAGGTGTCAAGGAAAGGCGGATCATCTTTTATCAACTTAGAAAAATTGATTGAAGACATCAGATCAATGAGCCTTTAAGTAAAATTTTGTTAACAGTATAAATCCAATGTGTAATAAAATTAAGGGCTAATTACAATAAAGTATCTTATTTAATATAACATAATTGCATAAACATATATGAATTTGTGATCAATTACGAATAAGTACTTGACACTGTTAAGATACCAACAATTTTAAAAGTTCACAATTATAAATAAGGAATGATTATGCCTAATCATCATCTTCCAAAGTACATCAGAATTTAGAAATAATTTATATACTTTATAATTAATTATTTAAACAAAAAGTGAAATGAATTGGTGGGGAGGAAATTTACCTACTCCCTCACATCTTCTTCCGTTTAGAAGGAAATAATGAATCTTTTTTCATATTTAAAATGGAGTTAATCTCGATAAGACCTTCTTATTGATGGAAATTTTATTGTTTTTATTTATTTTGATATTAATCTTAATTATTTATGATAAGATCATTCACATATCTTTTTTCAAGAATAAATTATTGGACGAATAAGTTCTATTAAGTTTAGCGTTATTTACAAATAATTAATTATAAATTCACATTATTTAGGTATTTATGCAATAGGTCGAGTGCTTGGATGTAATTTGTCCTCAAACATGTCAAACACCATGACAAATAGATAATTATTGACAACGGGTCCCGTCTTTTGCTGAATTTGCCAGACATGCGCAACATTTTTTATTACTAAACTTTAAACCAAAACTACTATAGTCTTTTTTTTTTCTTTTTTTTTTTTTTTTTTTTTTTTTGAAATACACAAAACTATAGTCTTAAGTTATAATATTGAGGCTACTTTTGTTTTAATTATTCTTCCTTTTTTTTAAAAAAAAAAAATTTATTCTTCTATTTTGGACATAACACGGTAACAAACAAGGTGACTTTCTCTATTTGTAATATTTTAATGGCAATATAAAGGTAAAATCGGAGAGGTGGCCAACTTTGGATGGTCGTATAAAAATTACTATATTGTAATCCATTCCTTTAAAAAAATGGATTAGTCGGTTGATTTATACTTATAATGGTTCCCGATCAAATCAATGGTAACCCAGAACACAAAAGAAAAATGAACTCTTTTTGATATTTTTTCTAATTTAATTTAATATATGTAAAAAGAATAACATCGGATTTTTCAAATATTTTATCTAAATTTATATTTAAATAATGTAGTATATAAATTATTAATATCCTATTAATTATTATATTATCTCCTAATTTATAAAATTTTGACAGCTTACATGTCATATTATGTATGAATTTGAACAAAATAATTAGGAAGTCTAACGTCACTCCTGTAAAAACTTCCACTAAGTTGATAAAAAACAGATGTATAATTTCAATTTTCCATATAACTGTTGAAGTTAATATTTATTAGTGCTTTAGTATATGGATTGGTGTATTTAACTTGCGTGAATTTAGTTAATTAAAGTTGTGTTAACTGATGTTAGGTTTTGTATGACAGAGAGAGAAACATACAGATGGAAAAGAAATTATCGTGAAGAAAATAACTCTGCTGTTCCTTTTTCAAAAGACTCCTGCTTTCAAAAGAAACTTGTGATCTGTTTTTAGTTTAAAATTATAACTTTCGTGTGTCCTTTTTAGTCTTTTTTTGGTGACAAAAACAAATAACCAACAAGAACATCATCGGAGATGGAGAAAACAAATGTTCCTCACGTAGTGTTCTTGCCGTTCCCAGCACAGGGCCACATCAAACCTATGTTGAAACTAGCCGAGCTTCTTAACCATTCAGGTTCTCAAGTCACGTTCGTGAACACTGATCACAACCATGATCGTCTTATGAGCCACACTCATGACCTGACCAGCTCTTTCCATGATCGTTCCCCTAAGTTTCTCTTCAAGTCCATTCCTGATGGTCTTCTGCCTGACAAGACACGTTCTCTTTTGAATTTCAAGGATTTGTTGGACTCCCTCAAGGCTGTGTCCAGGCCAGCCTTTCGTCAACTGTTGATTTCCATGTGTCAGCGTCCAACGTGCATCATAGCTGATGGTATCATGTCTTTTGCTGCTATTGATGTTGCGGAAGAGCTTGAAATTCCTGTCATGACTTTTCGAACTTATAGCGCTTCGTGCTTGTGGACTTACTTCCATTTCTCAAAGCTCATTGAAGACGGGGAATTTCCATTTCCAGGTTATCATTTACTTTTTCAACACTGAGAGTTATTTTCATTGCTGCATGTAGTTCTTTAGCTTGAATGGTGAAGAATTCAGGATCCGAAACACCACGACACAGGTGGTTGTATAACTCTTCGAGAGTTTAATTCTCATGAATACATACAGTTTTTCTATTCTAATCATAGCAGGAATAGTGTCGTAAATAATGTTTGATTTTGACATAATAAAACAGACATCCAACATCTTCCATGGTATTTTCTTAAAAAAAAAAACAAAAGAATTGGGGATTTGAAATTTTCATTCAATGTAAAATTGCAGATGGGAATCTGGACAAATCCATTACATGCATTCCAGGGTTTGAAAATGTTCTTCGACGTAGAGATCTTCCAAGCCTCTGCAGACTTGAAAAGGTCGATGATCCGAGAGTGAAATTCTTTATGGAAGAAACTTGTACCATGGCCCGAGCTTCTGCTCTTATACTTAACACCTTTAACGACCTTGAAGCTCCAATGGTTTCAAGATTGAATTCAATTTTCACAAAAGTTTATACTATTGGTCCTCTACATGCTCTCATCAAGTCTCATGCAAAGGACTTCTCAAAATCGGACTCATCTTGTGGTATTCTGTGGAAAGAGGACGAAAGTTGCATGACGTGGCTCGATTCTCAGTCACCAAGATCCGTGATATATGTTAGTTTCGGGAGCTTGGTTAATCTCTCCCGTAACCAAATGTTGGAATTTTGGCATGGCCTGGTCAATAGTGGAAAACCATTCCTGTGGGTCATCCGACCCGATCTGGTTGTTGGAGAGTCCGGGATTGACCCGATGGAGCTCGAAAGGGTAACCAAGCAAAGAGGTATCACTGTTAGTTGGGCCCCACAAGAGAAGGTCCTGGCCCACCCAGCCGTCGGAGGGTTTTTGACACACACTGGCTGGAACTCAACATTGGAGTCTATTGTTGCCGGAGTGCCTATGGTTTGTTGGCCACAAATTGCTGATCAACAAGTCACTAGTAGGTGTGTGAGTGAGGTTTGGAAAATCGGGTTTGACATGAAGGACACGTGTGATAGATCAACGGTTGAGAAGTTGGTGAGGGACTTGATAGATAGAAAAAGCAAGGAGATCACGAAATCATCGGATAATCTTGCTAGATTGGCAAGTGATAGTGTAAAGCCTGGTGGGTCATCTTATATCAACCTAGAAAAACTGATCGAGGACATAAGATCAATGAGTTCTTAGCTCTTCTAATAACATTGTAACTTGTAAGTCAATTTTATAATCAGATCAATAAGATTATATTGGTGATACTTATCTGTTTCATCAAATAGAAAACTAGATATGTTTTTATTAGAGTCACTTTTTTATTACATCAAACATGCAATTTCATATCATACAACAAAAACAGTTAGCTATTAAAACAACAAATCACACAACATGCCCTTTAATACAAAACATTCCACACAAATATATGATATGGTTCCAACTTGCAATGCATACCTCAACCAGTGATTTGAACTGGTTTGACCTCCGGTTTCTTCTCCTCCAACTTGGGAATAGTGACAGTGAGGACACCATTGTCCAATGAAGCCTTGACTGCATCAACCTTGGCGTTTTCAGGTAACCAGAACCTCCTCAGGAACTTGCCGCGACCTCTCTCTACACGGTGCCACTTCTCGCTCTTGTCTTCCTTCTCAACACTCCTCTCTCCACTTATCTGAAGAACTCTTCCGTCCTCAACCTCAACTATTACTTCTTCTTTCTTCAGCCCGGGAAGATCAGCCTTGAAGACATGAGCTCCGGGGGTCTCCTTCCAGTCAACTTGGGCATTGGCAAATGTTGATATCTCGTTGTTGGAGGTAAAGGGTGCCCATATATCCGATGAAAATGGGTCGTAGACACTCCTGTTGCTGAAAAAAGATGGAATCAGAGACATTTTTGCTTAAAATATGTGATAAATGTTGCAGAAAAGAACTTGGCTTGGTTGTGTTTTGGATAAGTGATCGTTGTTGCTAGCTAGACGATTGTATTTTTTGCTTTATTGAAGTGAGCTGAAGTAGGTAGTCTATTTAGAAATTTAGGTTGTGGGGTCTTGAAGTTTCGGGGTTGTTCTTTTGTTTGATAATTTTTTATCTGGTTGTGTCGCGTTTAATCTAAAATCTTCCACCTTCTTCCTCTGTGTCGGTCCACAGGTATGAATCATTCGTTGTGGGTCCTTCATGACTGTTTTCTTTTCCCTTTTTTTTTTTTTTGAAAAGGACTGTTTTTGGTTTTATTCGAGAAAAAATCGGAAGGTGATGGCCTTCTGGGCTGTCCGCTGATAAGTTTAGCCCAGAGATTACATGTAAAAGTGCAGTCCACTTTGTCCCTTCTCTAAGTGTATTCAATCCATTTCAATGAGTGAATTTAGAAAGTTGCTTGGTCTACTCATAATACCTTATTATTGAATTGGTGAAGGCCTATAGACTAATATCTTTCAAAGGTCTCCAAGTCCACCTCTAAGTGGGCCGATCCTTAACATGGGTTGATGAAGTTGGTCAACTCTAGGATTCTAGGCCTACTTGAATCAGGGATCCATCCTGTGCTGATTAATGATATGTATACTTGATCTTCTATTTATATATTGCCTGGATGATTCATTAAGATATTGGATATAATACTCGAACTTAGACAGAAAAAAGAAATGCATGTGACGATTTACAGAAACCTATTGCTTGAACAGGTTGCTTCCACAGTTGCTCGGTGACTGTGGCCAAAAGATTATCCTAGATATAGGTCTCTTCCCGCAACAGTAAAACCTTTGATGCCTTATCTTCCACCCATGTGTTTATATACATAGTTTTATATATATATATATATATAAACAGTGACACACATATTGTATATATTCTGATAAAGACCAGCCACTAATTCTAGCGAAGCACATAAATTAGTTGGTCCATTTATTCTTGATTCTTGCATATCATCTTCGAGTTTCTCTTTTACTGATTCCTTTTCTTCATTGTGTAAAGATAATCATTTTTTTTTATTCAAACTTCATCCACACTCAAGAGATATATCTCCATGACTTCCCACAGTCTTATACGTTCCTACCTATAAATACGGCTTCACATTTTCCCATCATATCATACATCTTCAACGCAAAATAAACAATCGACACTCTTCGTATATAATACCACTCCATCATGTCTCTCATTTCCGGTAAACAGTTCCACGGTACCCCAATAAACTTTCCCTTCAATCACGTGAGTCCATTCCACCACGAGGCCTTTGACGGCGGAGCGTTCCAGCAAGTTCAGTATCATGTCACAGCCCCACACCACGGTTTCTCAACACAGACGGTCAATGCTTCCAAGATCGAATGGAGCGAGACCCCAGACGAGCACCTGTTCAAAACCGATCTTCCAGGGTACAAGAGGCACGAAGTGAAGGTGGAGATAGAGGAGGGCAAGATCCTGCGCATAAGCGGTGAGAAGAATATTGAAAAAGAAGAGAAGGGTGACAGGTTCCACCGCGTGGAGCGCAGCACTGGCAAGTTTGTGAGGTGTTTCCGGTTGCCGGAAAACATCAAGTTGGATAGAATGACGGCTCATTTGGAGGATGGAATCCTGACTGTTAGGGTCCCAAAAGAACATCATGAGATCAGGAAACATCATGTTAGAACCATCGGTATTACTGGCAAGTGAAATAATTTATTGGGTTAATTAATTACTCGGTTTCATATGAGATGAATATTAATATTACGCATAACTAGTAAATAAAAACTTGTGTTATATATAATTATATATAACACATTTGTAACAACGGTTTGGTAATCATTCATCATGTTAGAACCATCAGTATCACTGGTAAGTGAAATAATTTGATGGTTTAATCAATTACTTGATTTCGTGTGAGATTAGGGAATGTATATTAATATTATGAATAACTACTAAATAAAGACTTGTGTTATATACAATTATATATAAGGTACTTGTAACAATGGTTTGATAGTCAATCATCATGTTAGAACCATCAGTATTACTGGTAAGTGAAATAATTTGATGAGTTAATTAATTACTCAGTTTCATATAAGATTGAAAAATGAATATCAATATTATAAATATCTACTACATAAAGACTTGTGTCGTATATAATTATGCATAACGTATTGTGTTATATATAATTATATATAACGTATTTGTAATAACGGTTTGACAATCGACCATGGATTAATAAATGACCGAACTTTAATTATTTGTAAAGCTTGTGTTCTGGTTTTTAATGAATTAAGAAAGTTTGATATGTTATTTGAAGAAGATACTAGTAGTTTGATTAATAAATTTTGGATATTTCAAGCGTGTAAAACCAGATTTTAGAATATGCCAGGAGACTTGAATTATAAATCTATATTTGAGTTGTGCATGTTGTAATTAATTAGATGGAGCTCTTTTGGTCCAAATTTAAGATGTTTGATACAAAATATAACTGCTAAACCAAAAATTGAGAAGTATTTGGATGATAATCTAACAATAGTATTCAAGTTAATAAAAAGAAACAGAAATAAGCAGCAGATTAATGATGCTCTAAATTAAGACTATGCAACCACGTACGTGTTGTAGTTACACGAATAAAAACACAAGAGTTATAATGTAATGTAAAATTGGTATCACATCATATCAATTTAGAGAATATAAATTTTTGTTTGTGCTTTGATTTATTCGTAATGCTTCTTCACATTTTTATTATGTAATGATTCATGTTTTACTAATATCTCTAGATAATCAGATGGAATATTTGATGTTGACTGAATTTCAATCCAAAATAAGCAGGAAATGAAGAATATATATATATATATATATATATATATACATGACATTAATTATATTCTCTGCCATTTTCAAAAGTAGATTCGCCTACGCAAACATTCCGATATCGTGCAACATATGCGCACCCAACAATTTAAAGCAATTCCACTACAAACATAAATCTTGCATCACGATGATTACGTCCTATAAACTTCCTCATGCCTAACATTAGTACTTATTATCTTCCACTATTCATCAATGTCCCGTCCGTGACAGCAAACAATGTTTCTACTTCATTGCAGCACATTCGGGGATCAACTAACAGGCAATTTGATTCTTGGGAACCCTTCAAAGATCGCCAATAATCTTAGAAATATTTTAACACTCGCACAATTAATTAGTCCAGCTTATATATACTTACAGCTTTTGCAAAAGCTAAAGTTGATAGCACTTATCTTTCGATTGAAACTTCCCGGTCTCCTAATTGATAGTGATGGTTACAAACCACTCAAAACAAATCACAAATATAAAAATTCCATAATAAATACAAAGCATAATATTGTTTTGGAATTGTGTTAGCCTGTTAAGGGTATATCTAATGTTATCAAACAGCAAAACATGACATAATTTAGAACATTATATAACATTAAATAAAAAATAACATTAATTAACAAGGTTAATATGCATGTGTTAATGCCGAGTTGGAAAGATAGTGGGTGGCAAACAAGTCATTCTCTGTAGCCTCTCTGCAGTGGGCTTGGGCCTAGTACTTCCACAATATCTTTATAGGCTCTAGACTTGCAAGCTCAGCATCCCAAATAGTGGCATTTGTACTAAAATCTCAACGTGGCAGGCAATCGGCAATCATGCTAGTGGTGTGGGCTTACAAAATGCCATTTTGCAGCTCTACATATTCTGTTTCACTTTCTTCAGGGTATTTCTTTTTTTTATTTTCTCTTTTTCTTTTTTTTATTTTCGGTTTTAAAATATGTTCAGGGGATTACTTGAAAACGAATCATGGCACAATTTTTGTGTTTTAACCAATTTCCCAACCGCACTCCTCTCTTTAGCGCGTACATGTCAGAACAAAACCTCCTTGCTTCTGCAGCTTGCACCTGTCATATATAACAAATATTTTATCATTAAAACAACAATACTAAAACTTTCCATTTTCACTTTTATATTACCGAATAGTATCATATACAAATTATAAATTATAATATAAATAATAAAATATTGTGATAGAAAGTTCAATCATAGCTCACATAATTGGTAGGGGAAAGTTAAATACACTCTTTCAATATATTATTTTAATACATTCTCTGTATAATATATAATACATGCATGTATAAAAATTATATTTTTATAGTATAACTTTTAAGTCCAAATAGTAAAAATTTTAATAATTTTTATGTTCAAAAGTATAATTTGTATACATATCTTTGATTGAAGGGAGATTGAAAAGTGTATTAATAGAATGTATTGGAAGAGTGCATTAATATACTTTTATTTTACATCTGTAATGAAGATTTGTACTAAAAACTTGAATGTCATTATAGTATTTTATAAAAACATTTGGATTTTATCATTTATATCTGATTATTATTATTATTATCAATGATAGAGTGATATGATAATTAATAAATTAGTTTATAATTTATATATTTTATTATTTAAATAAATTTTAAAAAAATAATTTAAAGGATTGAACATTACATTTAAAAAAATCAACAAAAGCTCCAAGGTACAACCAGAAACTCCAAGCACCGAAATTTCGGTGACACGAAACTTGGAAAGTGGCATTCTCGCCGAAAAAGAGCGCGTATCAGTACAACTCAAAAACAAAAGTGAGAATAATCTTCAAAAGCTTTAAATCTTCTGTTCTCTATTTATAATAATAACAATGTTCTTCGACCTCCATAAAAACCACAACAACAGAAGCCAAGCTAAGACCAACATACGGTTCTGAAGATGTTGATGATGATGAGTTCTTCTTCGAGTCAAATCACGGAGGTTACAACGACAGAGGCATGGAACGTGACGGGCGAGCACGTGCACCGGAAGTCGTTGATGCACATGTCCCTCTACTGGGGCCACAAGACAGAGGTTCTCTTCAAGGGGTGGCCTGGTTCGAGCCCCGGTATGTACGCTCTGGCTCTGATGTTCGTCTTCACTCTCGCGGTGCTCGTCGAGTGGCTCAATAACTTCGACGTCGTGAGGCCAGGAGCCAACCGCGTGGCGTCTGGGTTCTTCAAGACGGGCATGCACGCAATCCGGGCTGGGATGGCTTACATGGTCATGCTCGCTGTCATGTCCTTCAATGGAGGTGTCTTTCTCGCTGCTGTGTTTGGTCATGCTTTCGGGTACATGCTGTTTCGGAGTCCGGTGTTTAAGAAGTCGGGTGCGTCAGAGAATGAATCGGGTCGTGCCACTTCTAAGTGTTAGAACTGCTTGCTGTTTGAGCTTGGAACATGTTCTTTTCTTTTGATTAGTTGTTCTCTACATATGTTGCTTAAATTTATTTACTTATATATAATGTTTGTTGTTTTTGTAATTGATGCAAGCACAGGTTTTGTGAACCTTTGTCAATAATGAATTGTAATAAAACACATTAATGACCATGAGAAAAGAGCATAGATCCACTTATTTAGTGTAGGTTTTTATATAGACCATGAGAAAAAATTATGAATCCACTTATTTTGTGAATATAGGTGTTTTGGTTACAAATCTTAATACCGGATTTGCAGTCAAACAAACATTTATAAAGTTGGTGATTCAAATGTTGAGAACATCAAATTTGTGATTTGAGAAGAATATGATAACATCTGGTTTTTATCACAATTTATTCTATAGGTTTAAAGAGGACATGACAACATCTCACCTTCATCACATACTCTATAGGTGAGATTAAAATTCATGTGGACAAATGATTATCGTGGTAATTATCAGTCAGTACAGTAATTTCGAGTGGAGGGGTTCAAGGTTGAAAAATTGCCGATTTTGGGCTGAAAAAAATGGCTAACCACTAAAAACCTAAGTACTTCCATCTTCTGCTGCCTACGCTGTCACCGTCACCAACTTCAGTATTTATATCTCCCACTTTAGTTACTGTTGCAGTAAATGGAATCATCATCTGTCACATTAAATGGATGGCAATAATACATGGCATACTTTATCTCAATTAAACATCAATGAGTGTTGAAATGCATACATTACAGATTAAATGAGCCATTATATGAAAGGTTGTAATTGTCAGTAGAGAGGCTATACAGGTTATGTATAACAATATTCTTCATCTTTATGGGACATGTCTTCTATCTTGAGTTTAAACCATGACTCTCTTCAATGTTCTGGTAGCATTCCCTTCTCCGTCCTATTCTAACACTAATTTTACTCTACCACAACAACAACCAAACCAAGACATCAACATAAGATACTCAAGCGTCAGTTGGGCACAAGCCAACCTGCTAGCAATCCCCTACCAAGTGATGCTTGATTTCCGAGGGGACTGGCTTGATCTTAACAATTATGAACCTCTCTGTCTCTACTGCACGATTCTCGCTACTGTTGTTTTGTATGCATTCTGTTGGGGGCTAGTTTCTTCTATACTGCCATCGGATGCAGATAACTTGCTGATCAATGAGGCCATTGCGAAGGCATCCCTGCTGTGCTTCGTTTTCTGCTCCCTCATTTTTATTGGCATTGCCTTACCAGTCGGGATTTTTCTTGCTCACATTGCAGGCTATGCGTTGGGCTTGTTCACTGGAATCACTCTTAGGACTCATCGGTTTGTCATTATCAGGGGAAAAATTATACTTGTACGCATATTAGAATCATAGTATCTAATCGATGTTGCTTGTTTAATCAGTGTTGAGTTTGATTGAGTTTTAGATTTTCTTTGTACTTAGTAGGACTAGTCAAGGCATTGACTGCCGAAGGGTGTACTGTACAAAATATTATAATGCAACATTATTACAACCCAACCTCCATGGGTTAAAGTTACATGTGCATTGGAGCGGATTATATTCTAACATATTGAATGAAGGATAAATAAAAATTAAGTCTTTGTTTATATTAAGTATGATAGGATCCACCCGGCTTCTTATATCAATAACGAAAAATAAATAAATAAATTTCATTTTCAAATGCTGACCATATAATTTGATCTCTGCTTTGTAATGAATTGACTTAAGGTTGTTATTAGAACTTTATTTGATGGTTATCATCAAAAGGTTGTTAAGTGGACGATTTCGTTTCCTTTTAATTTTTGTATTATAATTTTTATAAAAAATGTTTTTTATTTTAATTATCTTGATGGATGGTGCAGATTAAAGAAGATTAAAAATTTTGATTTTTTAATTTTATTAAAAAAAAATTATCAAATTACTCTTTTATCAGTTAATTTTGACAATCAATTATGGGGAGAATGGGACTTGGACCACCTTAAATTGCGAATGCTTAAGTTTTCTAGTACCCTCCAGTCAAGGATTTCATCCAATACTTTGGCGGAAGATAATATGAGAAATCACTTCTATGGAAAACTCATCTACAATAACTTTCCATAGTTCAAAATGACATATATATTTGCTTATAAAAAAATTTTAAAAAAAAAGACAATTGCATTCAAGAATTTTTCAGTCAATTATTATGAAGCAGAGCTAATTATAAGGTCAACATTTAAAAAGGGAATTTCAACCATATTTTTCCGCGTGACCTTCACTCCATTTTTTCTAATAATCTAGCGGTATATTAGTAATGAATAATTCATATTTGTTTATTTATTTTCCGTTATTGCCACAAAGAGCCAAGTAGATCCTACTGTAATTAATGTACACAACAACTTCATTTTATTTCATGATCTCATTAAAAACGTTAAAATACGGTTTGATCCAATCCACATTCGATATGGATGTGGTTTATTAGATGCATCCTGAAAGAACTTTTTTAACGATAACTAACAAATAAAGTTCTAGAATCTAACTTTCAATGATGTACGCCAGATTATACCCAAGAGAGAACTAGACTCTTATTAATTTTAACATAATAACACTTACATTAATTACATATAAATCTATGAATAGCAAAGAATAATGATTATAATTTATTTTTATGTCCATTTCGTTACATTATATAAGTTTACAATAATTAACATAAAAATTTACCAAAATCATGCGTAAATTTTTTTAAATCTTTTTAAAATCATAACAATATAATTAAACTATATCTTATTAACTAAATAAGTTATTTCTTCAGCATAGCTATTCATGATTATTTTAAAAATTAAAATTATATTAAATTAACGCATAATCTGGAGGTGTTGATTCACTAATAATTCAAGTTCAGTGTCCAACAGAAAACCAAATACATTGTCTAGAAAAAGAATTTCTGATGTTGGCACCAGATAGTTTTACTTGGTGACCAGAGTGGAGGGGTTTGAGGTTGGAAAATTGCGTTTTTCTTTCTTTTTTTTTGTCTTTTTTGATTATTAGGATCAGTTCTGAGTGTTATTGAACTAATTAAGATATAATTCTGAGACACGGTTTAAGAATCAACTCGTAGATATTAGGAGGAAGCAACTCACATGCACGGAGGAGAAATGCCTCCACATAAGTGAAACTTCTACAAGTAAAACCCATGACCTCAAAAGCAAGATGGGTGGGCTGCGGTTCTTTCTCGGAAAATTACAAATTTTGGGTTGAAAAATGGCTAGCAATTAAAACGAGAAAAAATATTTCCATATTCTGCCGCCTAGTCTGTCACCAGTCACCACCCTCATTATTTTTATTCCATCTTCGGTTACAAATGCAATAAGCTGGAATACTAGTCTGGCACATTAAATGGATGAAAATAATACATGGCACACTTGATATGTGAGAAATGCGAATATTATAACATATAGAACAACATTCGTGTTTTTGGGTACGTATCTTCTATCTTGATTTAAACCCATGGCTCTCCTCGCTATTTGGCCAGAATTCCCTTCTCCATTCTATTCTAACACCAGTAATTTTACTCTCGCTCTAGCACAACAACCACGCCAAGACATTAACATAAGCCACTCAAGCTTCAGTTGGGCACAGCTGGCCAACCTGCCAGCAATCCCTTACCAAGTGATGCTTGGTTTCCCAGGTGACTGGCCTGATCTTGGCAACCAGCGTCTCTATCTCTACTACATGATTCTCTGCATGGTTTTCATGTATGCAATCAGTGTTGGGATAGCTTCTTGTATACCTCCAAGGGACGCAAATAACTTGCTGATCAATGAGGCCATTGAGAAGGCATCTCTGCTGTGCTTCATTTTTTCCCTCATTTTTTTTGTCATTGCCTTCCCAACTGGGGTTTTTCTTGCAGCAGTTGCAGGCTATGCCTTGGGCTTGTTCGCTGGAATCACTTTTATGACTCATCACATTGTCATTGTTAGGGGAACAATTATACTTGTCCGCGTTTTAGAACCTTAGAATCTAATTAATTCAGTTTGTTTAATATGTGTTGATATGACCAAATTTTCTGTTTGATTGCGTTTGAGTCTCTTTGTACTTGGTATGATTAGTCAAGGCATTAACTGCCAATAGTGCTTGGATCTGGATTCTCTCTTGGGTTTGTTTAGGTATACATTATCGAAAGTTGATACTAGAATTTTATTTAATTTGATGGGTTATCATTAAAAGGTAGAATTTGAGATGCATCTAATAGACCATGTACATGTCCTATCAAATGTGGATTGGGATTTTTTTTTTTTTTTTTAAACAGTACTAAAAGCTAGGAACTTGTTTCATTAATATCGAAGAATTGAAATGAGTTTTAATAATATCGTTTATAAATTTTAATGATAAAATTATCCTTATTTTAAAAGCTTGAAAAACCACGGAAACAACCATCACTATTAGTTCACGAAGGCTTCGAATTCGATACTTTCAAAAACTCTGTTCGCTTTCACGAAAACAGATGACGATTCGACTAGGGTTAGATTGGTTCAATTAGATTTGACAGAGAAACAAAAGTCACCAGCGGGATAAAGTTTTAGAAAAGAAGTGGAGTTTGAGTTATCATCTATTCTTTGAGTTTAGGTTCATCATCTTTTCGAAGGTAAAGAAGAAGGGTGAGAGGCATTTCTTTTTTATCAACAAGAATATCTTGAAGCTTTGTTCCGGTTCATCATATTCTTTGTGCTACAATAAAGAACATTGAAATAATGAAAAATTGAATTTTAACTTTTGAACTAGTTTTAAATTTTAATTAGAGACTCTCAGAAGTCAGAGTCTTCTTCCATCCCAATTAATAAAATCTCTCCCCTGCGCTCATTGAAGTTGAATACATACTAACTAACTGCAGGCATCATAAATTGAGCCAATTATACATTTTTGCTATTCTCTAATCATGAATATAAACCGATACATCGCAAAATCTGTACCAAACCAACTAGCTAAGCACCCTTCAATTGGTTCTCCAATTTTCACATTGTTAATGACCAAACAAAGTCAAACAAAACGTATATAATGGACAAAGTTTACATGACTCCATCAAACAACATCGTCCGCAGATGGACGAATATGGTCTTCTGTATTTAATCTCTCGCTCCTCGTCATCAAATATATATTTTCATGTTTTGTCCTTAGCTCCTCCTCTTTTATTTATATTAATTAGATACATCCAAACCAAAAAAAAAAAAATACATAGAAGAGAAGCCCCTATAATCTCGGATTTGTCACCAAACCCTCTCTCTCTCTCAAGAAAAGGAAAAATGTCTCATGGTGGCATGTCCAATATGACTCCTGGATCCATGTCAGATGGAGGCATGAATACGATGAACTCATCATCATCAGACATGATGATGATGCACATGAGCTTCTACTGGGGCAAAGATGCTATCATTTTCTTCTCAGGATGGCCTGGAAAGAGTCTAGGCATGTACATATTATCTCTTTGTTTTGTTTTCTTGTTGGGGTTGGCTGTGGAGGTCTTGTCAGTCTCTCCGCAACTTGTTACAGGACCAGGAGGCAGGAGCAACTCCATGTTTGGGGTGTTTGTTCAGGGCTTGTGTTTATGCTGTTCGGATGGGATTCGCTTACTTGGTCATGCTCTCTGTCATGTCCTACAATCTTGGCGTCTTTGTAGTTGCTGTTGCAGGCCATGCTGCCGGATGGTTCCTAGTCAAGGCTCGTGCTCTTGTTGTAGCTAAACGTGCTGATCCTATGCTATCTATTGCTGCCACCAACTCTAAAGTTTGAGGGCAAAATATTTTGTATCATTTAACGGTTAATGTTTGCTGTCTCTTCATTCATGTGTTGTTCTAAATTAGTTCTGGTTTTTATAGAACCTAGTCTTCATGACTCATGAGGAGCTAGCTCTTTCTTTCGACTTGTTATCTGTAAACACTTTGTTTTGTACCGTTTGTGTTTAGAGGCATTCTGTTTATTGTAATAAGTACTTACACAACTGCAACATCGTTATTAGTTCTAGTGATCACTAATCATTGATCAGTGTTATTGTACATGAATCATATGTGTTTCCAGCTTCCAGTAGTCATTATGATTTATGAGGACTGCCATGATGAATGCTTCTTTAGAGTGAAAAAAAACGTAGAAATAGAACAAATCTTGGTTTAATTCCTGAATGGGTTCTCGATCTTTCTTTTTTGTTCTTTAAAAAAAAAAATAATGTTTTTGGTGTTGATGATGATAAAGAGGATGGTGATGATGATGATGATCTGGGGTTCATGAAGGATTGAATAATGGTGCATCAACTGTATGTGTTTGATGTTGAAGATAATTTCTGATGTTGAAGATAAGCAAGAGATTAACGGGACGGGAGTTGAAGGATGGAATGTTGGTGTTGATTTGGATTTCCACAATTATTTTTCTTAATTTTTTCATTTTTACTGTCTATATCTTAGAAATTTACTGTTTCTTTTTATTCTTTTCAATTAATTTATTTTTTTAATATCGAATTAATTTTTAAATCTATTGAGGGCATTAAATGTGATAAAATCTATGCTCTTTTATTTATCAATGCATCTATGCATAATTACCTTATATGTGAAAAATAAACATGATCTTTTACTAAAATTTTCAGTTGTTGATATGTCTTTCCGATAATCCATAGGCTTATGATGATTCCTTCATCAGTAAAACGCCCCTTTAAAAACGAATGTAAAACTGACTACAATTTATTCCTCTATATCATTATAATTTATCAAAAAGGTTACACTATTTGCTTATTCCTCCGTCAACCAATTTGTTAATAAAAACGCACCTCTTGCTTAAGTGACCAAAATCGGAGCCTAAAATATTTCGATTCCCATCTTCCGTATTTTTATGTCACAATATGGTACATCTTTGGAGTCCAAGAGCTGAAAATATTCTTCCGCCTGTAGGCCACAATCGGTGCAACAATCGCCTTCTAGGTGGATCTGCTGCAGGTTCAAGAAATTCCCCTATCTCATTCTCATCCGACTCCTCTTCCTCGCTATCACTCTTCTCATTTCCGCCAGTGGCTTGATTATCGTCTTTAGTTTCATCCCCAGCATCAGCGATTTCCCCTGGCTTCTTGTCAAACAGCCCTTTAAATTGTTTCCGAGCCTTCCTATCGAATTCCTGCTCATCAAATAGAAGTAATAAATAAGGATTCAAACACATTCTCTCCCTGAACGGATGAAAATTGAAAAACTATGTCCTCCGTTTAACTTTGACATACCTGTTCTGTCCGCTTCAGTTTTGAAAGAGCTGCAGTTGCATCAGATTCAGATGACTTGTCAACTTTGATCATCTAACAGCCAACCGGTAGGAATTTTAGAAATGGATGTCAAGGAGTTCAAGGGCTCAAGTACAAAAGGTCATCGGAATTACCATATTGAAATCATTCCTAGCTTCCTCAAATTCTCCCAAAGCCAAGTAGGCCATTCCACGGCGATACAGAGCCTTCACATGCGCAGGGTTTGCATCTAAAACCTGCAAAATTCCACCAGAAGTACATTATAAGATTTAAATACAATAACTCATCTCAATTCTCACGAGATGAACAACTGAGACTGAAAGAGAACGAAACCAGAGAGCTTAATTATCGAAAGCTTAAAGAGATATGATGATGTTTAGAAGTGATCTTCCTCGCCACTTCCACCTAATTTACTGCTTGTTCTTTGCTTTCACTTATGGAGGTTAATTTAAATGATGACATTTTGCATTATTGAAATACAATATGTCGGCCTCTGTTTGTCCAATTATACAACTCACACTGGGGCTAGACTACTGATCACTTGACCAAAGTAACATGATTATATTACACTTCCATTTACTTTTTAGCAGAAAAAAGTGAGTTCTAAAGACTTGCCAGAATCAGAGTCTCCTAAAAAGATTAGAAAAATTAATAACCAAACAATGTCCTAGTGATCATAGAAATCAGAAAACAAAAGGTTCCTAAATCAAAGACAACTACAGCAATAGGGCTGGGGAGGAGTGAAACAACTAGAATTTAAAGTCCCAAGACATACCTTATTGCATGCCTCGATTGACTTTCTACATTCTCCCAATTTGAGGAGGCAAGCAGCTACATTCAGATGTAATAAATTCTTCATACATCCAAAAGGCAAATGAAAGCAATCCCAGATTAAAAAATGTACTAGCATTAAAGTTAGATAGCTCAAGGAAGAGAAGTGAAGAAGTTTACTCTAAAATTGAATGAAAAATAAATAAATCCAAGAACATCAATCTGTAACTATTTAATTCAGTCTGCAGAAGAAAAGAAAGTAAAAGAAATAACCAAAATAGCTAACGCTTACTCTTTTTTCTGAAAACACTTTCCCCTCTTCATCATCTTGTGGGTTAACATGATTAAATTCTCGAAGCACCTATATAATAATCTCCATGGTATTAGATGAAAATATAAAAGGTAAATGAATGCATTTCACTTGTAGAGCTAAAATATTTTCCCTGATTACATAGAAATGGATTTGAAGAAATTGTAAAGGAAGCTAAAAATCCGGAGCAGGTCAAAATATCAAGAAAATGTTTTATCACTACAATACCCAGATGTATAGAACCAGATAATAAATATTAACTATTATAAACCACATAACCCAGTACAACTGTAGTAAACCCCTACACACAAGTCCTATTCCTTCAATGCAACACAGAATACACACTCAGTTGTAGAACAGAGCCAACCAACTGAACAATGAGATTACTGGCTAACTGAAGCCAATGGTAACTCACATGAAACAGTTTTTTACAACAATGCAACCACTGGCTTTGGCTAAAAGACCTGGTTGACATAACTGCAAGAGAAATTCTATAAAATGATGTTGAACAAAACCTTTGAGTTGAATATTTAACACTCAATTAAGGTGAAATAAAAAAATAATACTATTTACCTTCTCATATTTTGCTTTAGCAAGATCAAACTTTCCTTCTTTGAAGAGCCTATTACCCTGAAGACAAAATGATAGCATCAAGGATTCAAGTTTACGATACCAAATGTTACGTGATCACCTTTTGTAGTATATATAATTGAATATAATACTGCAGAAGATATGAAACAACCATTTGCACTGTTGAAACCCCTTGGTTTAATCAGAATTGATAATACACACACATGCAAGGATAAATAGATATGCCAACAACATGAGATCATCATATAACATTCAACGGATTCTTGGTGGCCAAACAAAGCAGAATTAAAAATGATCATACAACACATACCGTGACTCTAATTTTCTCTGCTTCATCCATTATACTCTGAAAGTTCAGACCAGTCCAATCCTGACATAAAGGTTTACATAATGTGTAAGAAAATAGGCGTTTTAAACCACAATATTGCACCTAAAATTTCCAGAAAGATGCAACTTATTACCCTCGGCATCTCAAAGCCGAGAAGTTCAATCTCCCATTGGATATGAGCACCATCAGGAACATTAGCTGGCCTAATCATATGGGAACAAAAAAGATAATAACTTGTTTGGAGAAAGAAGAACAAGGGAAAGTAACAATAATTAATATAAAAATCTCATAACTCAAGATGCTGATAAACGAGATTAATGTTGATTTAAGCTTATAACCTTGGGAATTTGTCATATGCATAATCAGGAGGGCAAGTGACAAGTGCTAACTCTCCAGGCAGCATCAAGCGTACACACATTTCAAATCCCTCTGGCACCTATCAAAATAAAAGTCTTGTGAAATTATAAGCGCAACAATATGAATAACCATCACAATCAAAGTTTCATCTCTGCATAAGCATGTGCCATTAGTAATGACACATCAATTTTGTCATTATCCCAAAGAAATTCAGAAGACAAAATTCCATCAAGTTTCTTGCAGATATTTCCTCATTTAAAACAGTGAACTCACCATTCCTTCTCCAGAACTAAACTCCAAAGGCTGACCATTGTTATCAACCCGTGTATCGTAGAATACCTTCTTTTCATCATTAAGAAGCATGCCCTTGTAATGGACGCGAAGTAGGCTGTCATGAAGCGGACAATCCATAGGAAACTCACCTATAATCACAAAGTAAGGACTTGAAGAGCACCATGTATAACAATTAACAAATACACATATTAGCAAAAAACAAATTAGGTAAGTTAATTTGGAGTAAATTGTATCTTGAAGATATAGATTAGTTCTAATTTCTTCTAAGATGTTCCTTCCTAGAGTATATCAAAGTACGGAATAATTAATAATGAGGTAAATAATAGATCGTAAACTAAATATAACTACTCTATGCTGATTAATAAATAATATAATGAAACACACCTTTTCCATCACGAAGTCGCCGTTTTATTAGGCGTCCATCTCCAAGCATGTCTCGTACCTAACGATTTAATCAAGAGTCAACTAAAACTCTCACCAACTCAGCATACACATTTACTAAAATTTAAGAGTAATATCATGAATAGAGAGGGTGAGAGCCAATACTATTCTCCAAGAGCCAGGGCTCAAATAAAAACACTTAATAATTTTTTCTGCTCTCTTTTAATAATGGCACAGTTGTTGATAGAGCAGATAATTTAGTATTTGCCTCTACCAAATCTAGGATAACTGTAGTTTGTGTCATTCATTGTCAAGATCAATCTGTCAAGCCATATGCGCTGCAACACCAAGCATCTAGTCTAGAATCAACATCAAGGACCAAGTTTAAATGGGGCAAAGGAATGTTTGGCCACTGCTGGCCTAATGTCTAAGAAGTAAGGAAAACTTTGATTAAACTACATAATAAGCGATGTCATAGAGGCATTAGTTAAGTAGGATAAGACAAAAGAGAATAGTTAGTTGAAACCATTCATTATGACTTCAACCAGAACTGTAATGTTAATATATAACACATGCATTAGGGTTCAATGTAAATTAAATTTATGTCAAAATCACCATATAGACCCATTTAAAACCCTCACCAGCCAAGAAACTTCATGTCTAAAATTGTTATTTTAGATTACAATCATTATATATACTCATGTACTAAATTTGGTTATCAGCATAGGGTGGGTATAAATAAACAAACAGAAAACTACTATTTGCAGTGCAATGGAAGTTAGCATACCTGTATCAAATGGACGAGCTCCACTTCAAAATGGACTTCCTCATGACCTTCTATTGCAGGCAGGAGACGAGATTGAGTTAAATACTGACTTTTAACATATATTACTGCCTTCTCTTCCCGAGTCATTGTTCCTATTCCCATCTCTAGACCCTTCGGAACCTAATTCACCAACAAGCAACGATCAACACTGTGTGCAGAGCATAGGTCATGATTACAGCAAAACATTTTAATTTCTCAAGCTAAACTGTTTATTTTAACATCAATCTAACATAATTTTCATCGAGCTTAGTAACTTACTGCAGTATGACAGAACATAAAAGATCAGAAGTCATTTAACTGCTTGGGTAATTTGAGGTCATCTTAAAACCTTAGCAGACCACACATACTGGTAGAATAAAATCAACCATATCAAAATTATAAAAAGGAGAAATGCAAAACCAACCTCCGATTTTCCAAAAGTAAAGAAATATGGCTCTCCTTCTGTGTGAGACAGAATCAACTTTCCATCACCTGTCTTTGCAGAAATCCTGAGAATAACCAGACATAATATCACATAGGAACTTCTAGCTTCCACTTCTAAACACAGATGAACAAGAATAAAGGTTCAAGAAAAAATTCCTACCAAACTTTTACTTCATAAGGTTGTCTTGGAGTCTCCCAACCCTGCCCTTCATTTATCACCTGTCCAAACAAACAGAAGAATAGTTATGATATATCTTTTTAGATCTACAAGAAACAGACTTAAGAAACACTCTGGATGATTATAAAACTACAGCACATATAATAAGGAATTCACTTTCTGAGCTCATTTCTTGTTTTGCATTACATTAAAACCTTTCATTTGTTTCTCGGTTCTTGGAATTTTTTCTATTTTACTTTATACCAAATATCTATCGTCTACAATAAGAATTCTATTTATTGATTTCAATGCCTTTCATTACAATAGAAAGGAATGTGGCATGCTTCCCTACTTTCCAATTAACATAATTCCAGATAAGAGTATAATTAACATAAAAATAATAATAAAAATACAAAGATACATACCTTAACTGCCAGCAAACAGCATAACAAAATTATAACAACATTGCTTCAACATTGGTGAACTAATCAGAATTTTCACAACGTAAAGCACTTGAAAATTGCAAGGATTAAAAGCCACATACAACCTTTTACAATAACTGGTATATTCGAAATCTAATAATATTATGCAACAAAATCTATAATAATCTATACCTTCTTCAAAACCCCCAAATCATCAGTGACAACCTGAAACCAACACAAGGAAAAACTCAGCATTAGAACAAAACTGAGTTTGAAACTTAAAACTTACTATAGAAGCCTAATGCTAATGTTAATCTTTCTTAATCAAACTCCCATAATTAAAATTAGAAAATAATGTAGAACCCACAAAGTGTAAATCTTGTAACTCCATAATGGGTCAACCTTACCATGCTAAACTTTTATAACAGAAAGTAGATAAAGATATCAACTATGATGTTCTTGCCTTGGCTTTAGAAAAGTCTATCATCTCAATCTCAAAATGAAGTTCTTCTTCCTTTGGAAAGCTACTGGGAGCTGTCACTGGACAGTCATCCTCCCCATAGTGCATTTCAGATTTCATCTTAAACTGAAATAAACCAAACACAAACCGGCTCGCATTTAATAGTGCAACAATATAATCCAGAATAATTCTTCCATTGACAACTATAGACAACACTTCTCTATACACAGGTTGGTGGCCAAAAACATGCTTGATGATATATAAAGGTGCCAGTTAAAAATAATCAATTTATGTCTTACAAAACAGACAATGTGTTGGGGTCAAAAAAAAAAAAAAAGACAACGTGTTCACCATATAAGCAAACTTGATTTGGAGGTCATAAATCTGTCTCTCTTCTATTTAGTTTACCTCTCCTTTAAATATTTTGTTTCCTGTGGTCAACGCATTCACAAAGACAAAATTTTAACACACACACAAAAAACCAGGTCTTGGAAACTAAAATGACAATACCATTGACACTTCACCCTTCAACATTGTGGGAATTCCTTCGAGCAACCCCAGAATCAACTTGCATTTGCCCAAAACCTGCCTTATTGGGATACCCTTGCCTGTTAAGTAAGCAAAAAAAAAAAATCATTCAATCTGATAACCACATTCCAAAAGAAAATTTAACATAAAAGCTAATATTCTTGTAAGCCTTCTTTTCAAGTTAGGCATTATCACTATCATCAACTAGGCCACACATACAAAATTTCCTCTACAATTTCATAAACTTACACCAGATACACTACATTCAAACAAATTAAATAAATTCAGCTAAATGCAGGACTACAAATTCCATAGTAATCACCTCCGTATTCTGATCTTGTCGACTCAACGATGACTCCATCCAGTGTACGAACCGTGCAGTGATAAATAACCTAAAAAAACACAGCACGTCACAATACACAATACGAAGTCTAATTTTTTACCAATGAAACAAGAATGTGATACGTAAATCATACCTAACCAAACCACTGTAAACAAAAAAGGTTACCTGATCACCCTCGGACGGCGTGGAATCACCACCTCCTGGCCTCATCACAGCTTTCATCAAACTTCCAGGCACAATTTTTTCTCTCCTGTTTTGTCAAAAACACATCAAGTTTTTCACTTCAATTGAAAAACAAAACAAACATTTCACATTAAAAAAAAATGACTACCTCTTATCATCCTCAGAAGGAGCTTTGTTCTTCTGTGTTGCATTGGAATCTTCGTCTGCCATCTCCGATCAAGTGAAGAATTCAACGAAAACTGGCCTGCGATTGCGATTGCGAGACTTTCAATTTCGGTGACGATTGAGCTTTGAAAACCCTAAGTATTCACTGAAATGAGCCTGATACCGCCAACTAATCGTCATGCGAGTTTGTACGTGTAATTAGAAATATTTAATTTGAATAGTTTCAACAGTGATTTTTTGTTCGCTCAACAACCAAACAAATCGAAATTTGACTAGATGACACTATGAATTGAAACGACGAGTACCTGGAATTTGGACGTTGAAGACGAAGCAGGACTGTCGTTGAACTTCTAGCGAGTGTGTATTGAGAATTGTTTACGACCATTCATCTCACTTACCCGCAGATTGTTGAGTCCAATTGATCAGGTCCGCAGATTTCGCGCCATGTGATGCCATTGGACCGGCTCTACGGCTTGTTTTTATCACTTGAACCGGAGTCACCTCTCCTTCTTTTCCTTTTCCATTTTTTTTTTAAGCAGAAGAAAAATACTAAAAAATCCTTAAAATATTAGTAAACCCTATTTTTGAAATAAAAAATATATGATTTTCCATTAATTTCATTCTTCAAAGATATTTTAATAATATCTCTTTTTTAAACTGATAACTAAAGAATTTGGAGGTCAAAGAGTAACTATTGAATTTTCAAAAGAAAGTGTACGGTGGTAGAAACCTTTTATGCAGCATGATTTAGGTTTGATGACTATATTCTAAAAGAAGATAAATAGATTTAGTAGTAGTTTAGTTTTAATTTTTACATTTAAAGTGATTTAAGTACCTGTAGTAGATGTAATTGGAAAATAGTAATGGTTGGATTTGAAATTTAGTTTTTTAAAAAGTTTGCTAAAAAATAATTTTTAAAATATGCTCTGTTTAATAATATACTCCGCGGATCTATATAGTATTGTGGTTGTAAATTGGAATTATGTCTTTTCTCTGTATTTAAACTTAACTATAACTAGTTCATTATTGTGTATTTAGAATGGATTTTTTTTTTTTTTTTGACATATATTTAGAATGGATTTAATACGCGGTCAAACACTCACTCTTAACATTCTTTTTTCTTTGATAAAATGCTTGGCTGTGCACTTACTTAAAAAGTAGATTGCCATCACCATCATTATGTACCGGTTTCGGTCAACCAACGTCGGGGGTCAAAGCCGTCATTTTGTCTGCATGTAGGTTAGATTCACTCGTCTTGATTCATGTGAAATTGAGTTGGTCGCTTTAAATAATTTAAATAATTAAGTGATAGTGAACAGAGAATAGAGACCATTAAATTGGTTAAGTTAAACAATAGCAATCAATAGGTAACAAATTAACAATCACCCTCTCTAATTGGTTAAGTTAAACAAATAGCAATCAATAGGTAACAAATTAACAATCACCCTCTCTAAACGAAGTAAAAACTAAAACGTTTGCGAGTTACAACTAATCGCACACACGTAGATCGGTAGAGAACAGAACAGCTTAGGATCTAAGCCCATGAATAATGTCCAAGATTGAATTGGATCTTCACTTGTCCTGGTCCAAAGTGTACATATAATTATCAAATTCTATTACAATTAACATTAAACATTTCAATTTATTTTTACTTTTATCTTATCTTATATCCAACTCATCAAATGGAAAAAAATATTTCATTAGACGACTAGTTAATGTGTCATGTTGATATTGGCATAACCTTCTAATAATAACATGATACGTGACATAATTTTTTAAATGAAAATTTTCTTATAAAACATAAAATCATCTATATTAATTTTGTATGAAAAGAAAATATCACATATCACGTTATTATTTGAATTTCATACTATTCTTAGAATGTATGATATACCAATTAAGCAGTTCCGTGAAAGATTTTCTCAATAAAATATTATTGAAAAATAATAATAATAATAATTGCCCAACTTATACACCACTCATTAAACATAAGTGGTTGTGTACTTCTTTCATTTTTCATAAGGTTGAAATTCAAATTCAATCATCCTAATCACACATTACAATTCGTGTGAGTAGTTTTATGTTATTTTTAACTTGATTCATGAAATTGCTATTTTAGTTCAATAATATATCATGTATATATTATATATGTATAATCAAGTTGAAGTACAAAAAAAGTTGGATGTTACGTATTATATATATATATATATATATAATCAACGTTGAAGAACAAAAGAAGTTGGATGTTACGTATTAATAACCTGCATACCCAAAATTAGGAACATTTAAGAAGTTGGGACTTGGAACTCCCCGATAAAACCGATAGTGTGATGGGTACACTATGATTAAGATAATCGCCACTGGATTATTAAAAGCAGAAGATTGTGTTTTAGATGAGAAGTGATCAATTAATTTAGTAATTCCAGACATTAATCCTCCACGCCTACAAAAGAAGACTATCAAGAATTCTGTCTTTGCACGGCCGCATACTAATGACTCTTCAATATATCATTTATAACAATAAACACTCTTTTCACCAATTACAGGACCGTTCGCGTTGGCTTCCACATAAATAATAATCAAAGAGTGAGCCGTCTCATCATCTATTCCTTCAAATATCTTGAACAAGTTTTGTATAATTAATGTATAAATCTACATCAACGTAAAATCCATGCGATTCAACTCCATTTTATAAACCCCACTTCGAAGACCTAATTTTATGCCACACCCACAGTGAGCTCTCAATTGTTTTTTGGTTGGGAAACAGAGCCGTACGCAAACACGAATCGACAACATCATCGAATGCTTCAGACTACTAAACTCTAATGACATATATGACCTAGCTAACTCACAGTGAAAATAATCACCAACACTATATTCATAGTCTTTTAATTTGCAGTTGGCTTGTGTCATTGTGTGTGTTGTGTTGTGTTTAAATATTTGTCGCCGGAACCTTAAAGTTAAAACGACAAGTCGGTGGGTGGATGGGTGGCCTGGTTGGTTGAGCGACCCGTTGAATATGTAAACCTTTGACATCATACAACACATGTTACTCCAAGCATAAAGTCAGGATATTTTTTTTATGTGACAGAAAGTTACAAAAATTCTTAATGTGTGCATGTGATGTTGAGAGAGAAACTATTCACACCACAGTTGATTGACAAGACAAGTTGATTGAAGTCTCTGGTGTGGAAATGTTCTGGTTTGCTACAACTAGAGGCAGTCAATTTCAGGCTTTAATGGCGCAATCTTGCTATGTACATTTCATGTGGATGGATGCGACGTGTGAGTCCCACCCCACCGAAAATGAGAGGAGGTCCGATTGCCGACGATATTGTAACAATTCAAAACTGATAGGTTTGCTAGTTGTAAACTTGTAATCGACATCCTGCTGTGGAATAGTAGCTTCAATTTGGAGCGGATAGAAACTCGACATGAAAATGAAATGTGAACCTCTTTTAAGGCTACGTAACCAAGTAGTCTTATCCTAAAATATACGTACTCTGTTTTCGAATGTACTAATAGATAGAAAATATATGTACTCTTTGTTTTCACATGTACTAATAAATATAAAAGGATAAAAGGAGAGTTAATGTATTTCTTTTTACACACTACTCGTAATAGGATGACTCGACACCTTGAATGGTGTCAGCTTGAATTTCTTTTTTGTCATTAAACCAGATTATTTTTAACTGCATTGGTAAAATAGCTATTCACATAGTATTTATAAGGTTAAGGTTTGAATTGGTTAAGTTTTGACAAACGAATAAACTAAAGTTAAAACTAGGGGAAAATAAAAACCCAAAAAGGAATAAATTGAAAATATGAATTGCGTATTAGATTGGATTAGATTCGCCAGCGTTATTAAATGAACAAGAATTCATGGTGATACCAACTTCTTGTTCTGTTTATAATTATACAAGTGACGAAGCACGACATAAATGGACAGGGAGATAATTTCATATGCTATTAGATCCCTAACTTCTAAAAAAAGTTAGTGACAACTTCATTTTGATCCTTATACTTTGGAAAACTTTTCATTTTTAACTACAAATGTATTTATATTTTTCATGGTCCTTCACGTTGCAAAAACATATCAATTTAATCTCTATCATTGGTCAAACATTATATAGATGGGGCTATTTTCATTATTTCATACTTATATCAAGTGTACACAGTGTTGCATGAAATAAAAATGAAAAATGAAAAAATAAATGAACTTAAAACAAAAAAGAATAAAATAGTTATTTGAAGAAAAAAATAACATGTTATTTTGATATGCAAGAACCCAAAGAGCAAACACAAAAACCAAAGATGGAACAATCCATCTCAATCTCCTCCCTACCATCTTCTGCACCATCTTAAGTTCTTCGCCCTTTCTCCTCCATCTCATCTCTTTGCCTCCTTCTCCTCCCTTTCAATATATATTTTTTTATTAGTTTTGACCATTAAATTTTTTGTCAAAATGGACTAAAATGATGTATGTTTAAAACGAAGGAGACTAAAATGATATATATTTAAAACTTAGAGATTATGGGAGGTATAAACAGATTTATAGTTAAAAACGAGAAGTTTCCTAAAAATATAGGGATCAAAATAAAGTTCTTAGAAAAATATTTAAATAATAGATAGAAAAAATCTCTCTCACCCTGAGAGAGATAAAACTTTTGTAAAAGTCTTTTCCAGGTAGATCCGAGTAGTTCTTTAGTGTTCTCTCACTCCCCATTTTCTCCGACCCTCACTACTTTCTTCTTGCTCTGGTTTCTCATTGGTGTCCCTTTGGTTTTTGGGGTTTTTAGGGTTAGATCCAATTGCTAACCGAATTCAGCTCTAAAAACTAGTTTGTTTTGATTTGTTTTTGTTTCTTTCAAGTGGTGGGTGAGAGAATTCGTGAATGCATGCCTCCTTAGTGCTTTAAGGCAATGATGGATACTAAAGACTGTCATCCCGTAGTAGGCATTGGAAACACATATTTCTTGGTGTTTCAAGGAAGGTTTCAAGTTTAAAAGGATGATCTAATTGACTTAGGAGTATCCCTATCTGATGCAACTTACCTTTTCTCCCTCTAATGATCCTTTGTTGCTACCTTCTGGGTCCCGTAGATTGTGTCGTATAATTTATTTAGAGTGATACCGATTTCATTCATGTTGTTTCTTGTTGAAATGTGTTTAGTTGCTATGGTTGGCCCATTACAGTATGCCTGACCATTCTTTTGTATGGGGATCGCTCGGCATTTCAACCGATCTTCCCTACTTGATCCTTTGAACGACAAAACTCTAGTGTTCATGCTTCTCTGATAACCCCAATTTTGACTGAATTTATGATTGTAATCTTATAGTTTTCAAATTTGGGATAATATCCAGTGTCTCAAAAAAGAAAAATATTTAAATAATTGATTAAACGACAGATGGGATTATGAAAGGGAATGGAAAAAAGGCAACAAAAGAAAGATTTGAGAATTAGTGGAATAAAGTATTTCAACGAAAGGAGAAAAGTGGTGCGCGCCATGTGGGTTCAAGAAACAATGGTGTGCGTGCATGACCAAGGACGTGTGGCCTACCACCACGAGCCCACGTTTTTGCCGGCACCGAAGCTGACAGCCAAACACTGTCAAGCTACCGCCACCACCACCACCGTTTAATAAAATACTAGAGAGTAAAATGGTAAAATCGACTAGACAAGTTCCAAGAGCGATTCAGATAGAAGTAAAAATATCTCAATCTATGCTCACTTTAATAAAAGGAGCGAAAATATCACAAGAGGAAGGATAGCTCAACGAACGCCACGTTCAAAGAACCCAGTTGGGTCTACACACTCATCAACAGCTCATACATGGCCCTACCCTACAATTACCCAATCTGACTCTCTCACCATTATCATTATCATATACGTCTCTCGCAAGGAAGAACTGACTTTAATTTGTCGACTGTCCAGACGAGACCCTGCACTGACTCAATGAGTCATTACATCTAGCTAGGGCCAACCCAACTTGATTGATTAGATCTCATATCCATAAAACTAATCAATGTGTCATTAAGAAACCGAAAATCCAGCTGCCGGTTCAGGGAAAAAGCACAAGCGCTTATTCAATAGCACTTTCTAAAATTAAAAACCTTCCAAAGAACCAGTCCTGTCTAAATAAACCCAATTTGTTAATTATTACTAACAGCACATTAGGGTCAGATTAGTGATTAGGGTTTCTGTAAGTGTAGTATAAAAGCGCATTACATTCATTCTGGAAACATGAAGACACATATACCGTAAAAAATTTACAAGAAAACCGAAAGCCCATCTATTTTAATCATCATCATCATTATTGCTTCACGGGTGAATGAGTGGGCGGACAGGTTGGATGGGGAAAAATTCTACAGACACAGACACAGACATAAGAATGACCATGAGAGTACTGACCAAGCATTAACTGATGCAGGCCACATAACATGAGGAGCAATAATAAATTTTCCCTGCAAAGAAATAGAAAGCAGATACTCAATTTACTGCTGGTACTGTTTTTTGCTTTCCCAAAAACATTCATTTTTTCTTTGCCCCAAAATACAGAGAGAGAGAGAGAGAGAAGAAAAAAACGCCCATCCACCACTTTCTCTTTCCTTGAGCCCAACAAAAAGAACAAAAGCTGGCTCCAGCATACACTTTGCCTAAAACAGTACAAAGAAAATTTTATTTTGGCCTAAATCTAACCCAAAAAACATTTAATATTCTTCTTCTTCTTCATCATCTTTTCCTTTTTCAAGTCCTTAAAAACCTATATCTATATTGCTAAGCAACTACAAAATCCTATAGAGCAAACTATGATCCCCCCCCCCCCCCCCCCTCTTTTTTTTTTGGATTACTTATCATATTTTTAATTGCCTTCTGTCCTCGAAATTTTTCTTTTACTGCTTCCCTAAAAACTTCCAACAAAACAAACCCAATTAGTTTAAAGAACACCCCCCCAGAGTGAAATCTGAAATTAATATGTCCACTCTGGTGGCAACCGGATCTCATGATGATTGATCATTCCTGGCTGTGACCTGAAACCGCGCTGCTGCTTCTGATAAGTAGTAAGACCATTGCCATTGCCATTGCCATTGTTGTTACTATTTCGATACCTCAATGCAGCAGCAGCAGCAGCATCTACAACAATTATAAACAACCACAAACATGATTATTAATATTAATTGTAGATTAAAAATGCTTAATATATTTACTGTGGTGTTTCAGTCGTCGAAATTCGTACCGGTGTCTGGGGTGCAACTTCCAAAACGAGGCTGCAGAGGAACACTCATGTCGTCAAAGTTGAGATTCAAAGCCTGCACCACTTTAGCTGGAAGCAGCACTGTAGAACACCCTTTTAAGAGGAAAACGACAAAAAGAACGACTCAGTTAACGAAATTTGATATTGGATTTGAAAGTTACAGTAAAGTTTCAAAAGAATACTACTAGATCTAAAAATTTTAAAAAAGCATTATACTAAAACAACAAAACAGAGTATTCAATGTATCCAATGTAATGATGGAATTTTCAGATTTTGAAAATAATTCGGAGGCGTGTATTACCAGGCTTCTTGCGGGTTTCAGTGGGGGTGTTGATTCGACGCGGCAAAAAGACACCAGTGCCAGCACATTCTCGTTTGGCACCAGGAGCTCCCAGAAACACAGCCCGCATACCCGATCCGTTTTGGTGTTGCTGTTGCTGTGTTTGTGTTGATGGCTGTTGTTGCAGAGGCGGCCATGCAGAAGGAGACAAACCAAGAGGCCGACCACTATTTCTGGTACCAACGAAGTCATTAGTAGTGGTAGTGGTGTTGGTCCTGGGACGGTTGTTGAAGTTGAGTCCAACTTGATATTGTCCGGTTCCTTTGGTCTGCTGTGGTCCTCCCCCCCAAACAGAGGAGGCCTGTTGCTGCTGCTGCTTCATCATCTGCTGTTGTTTCAGTTGCTGAAACTGCCACAAAAACCAAAAAACAAGACAACCAATTAAATACAAAACAAAAAAAGGCATCTACAACTAGAGAGATTTAACTAACTTCTTTTTCATGTGTTTACGAGTTTTTCTTCTTTTTCTTACTTGAGTGGCTTGTTGCAACTTCTGCTGAGAAAGTGACTGGTGGTTGTGGTGTTGGGAGTAGAAACCCACATGGTCGATTAGGTTCTGCTGGTGATTTTTCAAAGGAACAGAGACCGGAGATTGTTTTCTTTGTGGACCACCACCTAGTAGACCTCCTCTGTTATTGTATCTCTCGCCGCCGTAGGATTCTTCAGTCATTCTCATCTTCGCTACCTCCCCTGCAGCCGCGTACAGCAGATCCCAAGTTCCTGGAAGTGAAGAGAGCTGTGATTGGCAGTTGGGGCTTCCTCTGCTTGACCCCTGCTTGCACCCGCAACCACTCCCAACCACGCACAGCGTCGACTGCGGCGACCCGGATAGAAACAAACCCTTCAAAAACAACAGAACTATCGTCAGACAAGTAGTCCGAAATCAAGACAAAACATAGATACGAAACACGAACACCACCTTGGTTTTCTCAGAGGCAAAAGCGTGGTCGCTTCTTTTGAAACCCTCTTCGAGAGTGGAATCAGCCATTTGACGAGTCAACCCCGAGAGATAATCCTCCTCGTCACTCTCGGTCTCCGTCGAACCGACAACCGACTCCACAGGAGAACTGAGATCCGAAGAGGAAAGCCCGAAAGACCCGAACCCGTAGGAGAACTCGAATGGGAAAAAAGACTTGACAACGTCACCATCCAAGTCGAACCCGTCTTTCTTGTCGCCGTTGTAGTTGTTGCTCTTCTTGACGTTGTTGTTCTTACTCATGTCCATGAGCGTGTCTTCGTCAGTGAGGAACTGTGGAGGCAGCCAAAACTCACCGTCGTCCAAGCTCTCCGCCATGATGATGATGATGATGCCACCAAAAATATATAGAGAGAAGGTGGTTTTTGATGGGCTTTTGCTGCTGGATTGTACAGAGCCTCAGGGACCCTCCAAACCAACGCAAAAGAGAGAGGGCTCAAACGATTCAAAAAGAGGGCGTTGAGTTGTGTTTTGTATTTTTGAGAATTTATGGTTGCGGTTGTAGAAAACAGAGGAGGAAAGAGAGAGAGGGGGGTTTGTATTTGTAGGCGAAGAAAGGCTGTGTTTAGAGTAACAGAAGCATAGACTCTGAGCTGGCAATCAATCGCGTGAGTGGGGAGTGAGTGGCACGCGCGCGGAGTGGAAGTCATGCAGAGACTGAGAGAAGTGACACCAAACCTCCTGAATAATTTGTTCAAATAATTTAATATATAAATTGACGAAATTTTATTATTTTATCATTATATTGATAATTCACGTATCGCATAAATTACTTAGAATATCTAATATTATTTACACAAGAGTTGGGAGGCAGGTATGATGTTTTAGATACAAAACAGTGGGCCCAAGTGAACGTAGTAGGCACTTGGCAAGCATGCGAGAGGGTCAGAGATTTTATAGAACACTTTTTGAAAACATTTTTTTTTTTTAATTTTACCTTTTTTGCTTTTGATTTTGGTGGGGGGTGGGGTGTGTGTGTGTGAGTTGTGAGTGAGTGGGGTGTGGTTATTGTTGTGGTGGTGGTGGTGGTGGCGGTGGAGCAGGAGGATGTGGTGTGTCTTCATGGCTAAACAAAATCTGCCGACGTGGGGGCTGTCAGTGTAGGCCTGGTGGGGGTAGTGGAGCCTTCTCTCTCTCTCTGCTTTTCTTTTTCCTTTTTTTTAAGTATTCTCTCTCCGCTTTTTCATTCGCTTATTAGACAGACATTTTCCCTTATTTGCAGGCCAGGTGGCACCCCAGGGACACCATGCTTCGCATGTAAGTAAATTTGTTAATAACTTTCCCGGACTCATTTGCCCCCGGCTTTCTCTGTAATTACCAACCCTTCTCGTTTTCAAAATCAATCAATGCAGAACAGACCGAACCCGATCGTCTCATTGAATTCGCTGAACCAAAAACAAAGCCCTATTTGGCAACTAGTACAATGGGATGTTTACATCCTTTTTCAGCTTAAAGCCTGTGCCAAGATCAGCTTTGGCTGCAGAAGATCTTTTTTCACAGCTGAGGCACAATTTGTGATGGGGACACATAACACAGACAAATAATCAGTTTCGCAACAGTGGTAAAAGATATCTTGTTCTTGTTAATATTTTTTCTTTACCTTTGATTTTTTTTTTTCGGTTGCTGTTGCTTGTAATATGAAAGGTCGTTTTACGTTAGGGAAAGGGACCGCATATTTTTTACCCCGACATTTATATACGGTCTGCAAAGTTGAATTTTTCAGTACTAGTACCATGCCATGTTGAGCCGTGTTTTGTTTGTGCATTCGATCGGTCCAAAAACTTTTCCTATGAGAGATGATCGCATGCCAAACGCTACCCCATTAGACAACCCATATTTTATCCATTGGTTTGGATTAAAATTTAATTTAATTTATTCTTTTGAAAGTAAATTTAATTTAATTTTGGTAATCTAATTATAAATCCAATTTGATATCTAACGAACGGTCATTATTATGCCTAAGATCATACGTGCACTACTCATCCATGAGATTTTGGATTAGAATGTTATATTAAATTTTATATACCATATTGATGTTTATAGATTTTTTTTTTTTTAAATATCTGCACCTTATAAATTATGTTGGTTCAAATGATTATTCCAATAATCGGAATATCACAACTTATACATAAAGGAGAATACTTCCTCTCATCTTATGTTTTAATATATCAAAATATGGCATTAAAATCTTTGATCTCTTATAATCAAAATAAATATTCATCTACTCTTACTGAAAGATGGTGCGTGACAATTATAGATTTTATGCTTTAGAGATCTTAGAGAGCACAAAAAAAGAATGTTGTTAGTGCATATTTTCTCTCTTAAGTCTTAACACATATGATAATGTGCCTCCCAGAAATTTTTTCAGCCATGTCACCCAGAAAATCTTTTACAAAGTTTCCAATAAATAGTTGTCCTCGATTTTACTTAATATTAACTTCAACCCTATCACATGCTTGTATCTTCCACATGGCTCGTGAGTGAAATACTCAGTCATGAAACATGCAATAAGTCCCTCCAAAAAAGTAACATTATTTATTGCTAATCGTATTTAGCACAAAAATTTGATTAATAACGATAAATTTAACATGTACATAATTTCTTACTAAAATTGATTTTACATATTCTTATTCACTAAAGTAATGAAAGTTCAATTCTGCCAATCCTATTTTATAAATTTATATTAGTAATTTTATTATCCTTCTATTATGGAAATAAATATCTGAATAATATAAATAGTGATTGATTTTTAACTGACTTCATAAAATTTTGATAAGTTCACCATCAACTTTAAAAAGAATCCACAAATTTAACTTATATTATAAAAATTAAATATAAATTAAATTCAACAAAACTTGTACAGTTGAAATCAACATCATAAAAAAAATATATTTATTTATAATTTAAATCACATTTCTTAATAAAAATAGATCGCAAGTTCAATTGTAACTTTAAGTAAAAGGAAAAAAATAGATATTTTTCTCAAATGTCTCGACACCACGGAGACATAATCGTGGAGGAATAATCTGGAAATCAAATAAAAAATTTAAGAAGGATCAAAAGATCACGGTCCGGATGACGTGGCGGCACTGTAGAGTTAGTTCATGATTCGGCAGCATAACTGTCAAGCGGTCCTTGGTCAAACACCGACTTATTCCGTTTGTTTTAACGGGCGTCGTTTTCCCGCTGCATCATTACGGCGCGTCTTTTTCTTTCTTATCGCTTGCCAAATCGCCGGCGTTGGACGGCGCCACTCTCGTGGACGCAACATCTCTTCCTAAACTCTATTTAATAAAATAATTCAAGTCACAAAACAAATAAATAAATTAATTCAAAAAAGATAGCAGAGTAGAGGACGTGGTAGGGACGTGTTTACCTGCGGAAAGCAACAGCACAAGGACTTCTCCACCTTCGTGCGTCTAAAATCGATGAACCGGAACTGAGTCTTTGTACTCGCGATCACAGCCGTCGATTTGTCATACCACGAGAATGATTGTCCAGTGGGGTTGTTTCGTTCCTTCAGTGGCGCGTGACGGTACGGTTTTCACGTGGGTCGGCGTGCTGGGCACGAACTTTACTGTTGCAATGGTAGCAGAAGAGCAAGAAAATTAAAAGAATTGGGTCCTATTAACAGTTCAGACTCGTGTGCTTGCTCTATTCATGTTAAGATTTCAACAATAACCAATAAAAAATTATTTTTTGTTATGTTGTTTCTTATGCTTTCAAACAATCTTTTAACCATGGTGTTATGCTAAGATATGGTGGTGCGTCCCCTCGGAAAAAAAAAAAAATCTAGAAAAAAAGAACTGAATTGAATAAGATCAAAAATATCGATTTTCAATTTATATTAGATTTGATTCGGTTTTTAATGTTAAAAACTAAACTTTTTTGGGTTTCGGTTTGGTTTGAGTAGGACAAACCAACTCAACTTGAAAACCGATCTAAAATTAAAAAATTAGGATATAAAAAGCTCACAAGTTAAAAAAATCGATTTAACTCAAAAACCAAACCAAACCGATCCAAATCGGTTCGGTTTTCTATTTCAAAAACCAATTTGGTTCGGTTTTGCCCAAAACCAAATCAAATCGTGCCCATGCCTACTAAAATACGGTGTCATTGGTGTGTGTGGCTATAAGGATGATATACCATTTATTAAATTTTAATTTAAAAGTTTTGAAAATTAAAGGAAAATAAATAACTTTCAAAGTGCCATATATAAATTATACCAATTCTTGTAGAATAGCAATATCATTTTTCAAAATAACCGATATGCAGCATTTTCTTTTAAGTTTTGGGCCACGAGTGTTTGTCAAGCGTCTACATCAAGCCTTATTAATGCCACCAAATTACATACTTCCATGACACAATGGTATTTTTTTTTTTACCTTATATTACAAATTGGGGTCAGACTCTTGGCTGTTCGGTTTGGTTCCAAAAAGAATCGAAAAGGAACCACGAAACTCTCAGTTCTTGAAAGGCAAAACCAAACACCCTTATTTTTGGAGATGGAATTGAGGTAAACTAAACATGATCGGACCTACTTGGTTTGGATTAGTTTCCTTGGTTTTGCCTGTCTTTCTTATAATCTGCAGCAAACAAACCTAAAAACCAACAAACAAACCACATAACTCAAGATGGAGACTTGAGATTCTTAAGAAGAAACAAGCAAACAAACCATACCCAATATCCATTTCTTATATAGGCACAAACCAAATAACTTAAAAAACCAATAAAACAACAAAAATCCAACATCAAATCCATAAAAAAAAAAATAATAATAAAAATAATCCTAGAGAAATCAAAACTCCTGAAGACCAGATAGTGATAAAATCCACCCATTTCCTCTTCACCAAACCCTTGAAACAATCGCCTCATGCACCACAACTACGATTAATACCCTCTTCAAGCGATTCACCTGGCGATGAGAGTGAGAGACAAGGTTCGACGGCAGAATTTGGAAGCTTGGTTCGGCGATAGGGTTTGATGATCAAAGATTAGGATCGGGGTGGTGGGCTGCCAAGGAAAAAAGAAAAATGAAAAATGAAAATGAAAGGGCTTGGCCAATTAGGATATGCATAGGGCTATGTGTGGGAATTTACACATATGCCCTTAAGGTTCTTTCAATTTTGATTAACCTTTAAAAACAAATGCGTAATTTTGATACATTAAAAAATATATATATACAGGGGCAGGATCGGGGAACACAAATTTTGACACAATTTGTTGACCATTAGATAAGAAGAATTTAAATAGTTTAGATTTACTCACACCACTATATACAAGTCAATTTTACACTCTATATAAATGTTTTCTTTCTCCTCTCTATTCATTATTACATAATTTCTCCTCTCTCTAATTAATATTAAAAACCCACTATTTAAATTATTTTTTTCTCACCCAATCCAATTATATTTAAAAACCCACCAAGAAAATTAAAAACAATGCTGCAATTGTTTTTTTTGTTTAGTGGTAAATTAATTATTTAAAGGACGATTTATTTTTTAAAATAGTTCAAACCAAGCAATCTTCGGTATGAAAATTTTCACTACCACTAAAAAAAAAAAAAAAAAAAAACTTATTTCAAAAACAATTTCTAACCAAAATAAGTAAAATAGATTTTGTTTTCCAAAAACACAAAACACTTAACCAAAAAAAAAAAAAAAAAAGACAGTCATCCAATCATTTTCCGAGTACTTTTGAAACACCATTAACACCCACCAACCATCATAATCTCTATTACCAATGTTTTTATATATATATATATAAAATATCTTAAATTATAGTTTTGTTAATAAACAATGTTATTCACACTTCCACCCTAAAATTATATTTTTTCTAACCGCAGTATTTTATATTGGTTGATTTAATTTGTTATTTATTTCTTTTCTTGTCTATTTTTAGATTGCTTGTTAAAGTTAAATTGCCTTCAACAGTCGTAAGTCTTTCACGATTCAAAGTTTTATAGAACAAAATGAAATAACTTAATTTGGCATCAAAACTTTGTCAAATATGGGATTTTATTGGACATTATTAGAAATCTTTAGTAGAATTGGAGGAACATAAATTAAATTATAAATGCTTTAATTCATTTTTAAATTATATTATTTTTTCCTTATTTTTACCATACGGTTATCAACATGGTTGATGTCCATACAAAAGTCATTTATTTATTATTATTATTATTATTATTTTAAGTTTCAGCAGAATCCACACTAAAATCTAACAGAAGCAAAAACTAAACATAAGATTGAAAGAAATCTGAATCTGCATAGTCACTATTAGAAGTAACAAAACTCCCCTCATAAAAAACATAAAAAAAAAAAAAAAGTGAAGTACAATTCTCATACTTGCAAAAGTTGTAACCATCATATCATAGAAAGTACCACTCCTTATTTTGCCATTAAAACTAAACCCAAATCACAACAAAAAAAAAAAAAAAAAATCCAAACAACATCAACAAAATAAAAAATAGATAAGAGTATAAAAATAACCTCGGTATCAAATTTTTGTACTAAAGATTGCTTAGTTTAAACTATTTTAAAAAATAAATCATCATTTAAATAATTAATTTGTCAAGTTAAAAAAAAAAACAATTGTAGCATTATTTTTAATTTTCTTGATGGCTTTTTAAATATAATTGGATTGAGTAAGAAAAAAAAAATTAAATATTGGAATTTTAATTTAATGGGAGAGAGGAGAGATGATGTAATAATGAAGAAAGAGAGGAGAGAAAATATTTCTGTATAATGTAAAATGAAGTTGTATATAGTGGTGTGAGTAAATCTAGACCATTGAAATCTTTCTCATCTAATAGTCAATAAATCGTGTCAAAATTTGTGTCAAAACTTTTGTCCCCCGATCTATTAGTTTTTCAAATTCATAATTAAACACTCTTCTTTTTATTATACGAGTCGAACCAGGCACCTAAATTTCTATTCAAATTGGACAATTCGGGTCGGTTCGCATTCAAATGCCTAGCTTTATACAAATTCCAATGGTATAGTATGTTGCAATTATTTTAAGGAGAGACTTCAATTCTTATAGAAAAATAAGGGATGTGGTCATACTTGCTGTTTATATAACTAAGGTAAGATTTAAGTCTTATTACTAATTAATAAGAGGGTGTGTAATCATTTAACCGACAATTTTTATTTTATAAATTTGACACTGAGTATTTTAGAAAATTGTTAAAATGTATCAAGATTAAATATTGTATATATGATTTAGTTGTATATTTCCACAAGATAAATGGAGAACTCTCTCTACTTTTACTAGTAAATGCACAAAGTTTGACTTTTTTTTAAAGTTTACTTACATTAACATAGTTAGAAATACACACTATTGCTAGATAACGAATAAATTTTTTCACACATACTAGTTTATACGTAGAGTTAAACTTCTTTTCTTGAACTTGATGCCGAATTGATAAAAAATTACGTACTATTACAAATAAATGAAAAGAGCTTCTCACTTGTACTGATGGCCTATTTGGGGATGACTTTTGGAAACCATTTTTTGGCTTTTTTCAGGAACTGTTTGGATGAAAATTAAAAATAGACTTTTATCATTCTAAAGTAGTATGGAAGGAAACTAGTCCTTATGGCTATAGGGAAAAAGAGTTTTCACTTCTATCATTTTACTGTCAAAAGTCAAAAGTAAAAGTTGTCATAAACCAATCTTAATGAATGTATAAATGTCCAAAAGAGATGCACGCCATTTAAATAATAAATGCACAAATGTCAAATAATGTACATAAATATATTACATTTTTTTTTTTTTTAAGACTAACTTAGAGAACAATCGAAACCAAACGGGATTGGACATTGATGATACGGCTCGGAGAGCAGTTCCCATACGGGAGGAAACGATCTATATATAGATGGGAGAATGACCCACATCTGAGGGTAAGGGGACAGTCCATGTATAAGTGGAAAAGGCCACCACAAATTTGTTGTGTAAGGTATCGAGCCCAAAACTTAGTGAGGAGTCAGGGCTGTACGCTGCCACTGCAGCAAAGCACAATCGATATTAATATATAACTTTCAGATTCTTGAATAAATATATGTATAATTTTTGTTCACTCTTTCAATAGTACACATTCCTTCCAACCTTAGCCTCCTAAGAAAATCAAAGCTTTTAATTTTCCTTTTGGGCTCTGATGTGTAAAAGCATAATTAAATAGAACCTTTTATTTCTTCTTTTGAGTTATGCTGTGGAAATTGGAAAAGCACAATTGATAAAGCACAAATGTTTGCTTTCTTGCTTGTGATTTTGGTTATATAATTTTAAACTTTGCCGCCGAAAGAGGAGTTAATTCGAAGGTCGTTTTCATATCTTTGACTAGACCACAAACATGTGACACGCCCCTTAGTTTTGAGTTTGAAGTTAATGGCCACAGAATTTTGTCTTTTAGATTTCCCACAGATAAAATATCGGGTACATTGGAAGATTTTGTAGACCCTACTTTATTCATTACATCTTTGAAATTTTTGCCAATTACAGAGTTGTAATTGAATTGGTTTGGTTACAACAATCATCCATTACCATAATTATGCTTTAATTTGACCACAATATTTATTAAATAAAATATTCTATCATTAGTCAGTGTAATACCCAATCCAATCCCCATGACTCCGAAAGCTTGTTGAAGTATTAAAAAAGTAATCATATATTATTAAACCACAAGCATAGTTTCCCATTAAAACGTAAGTAATCATCTTTTATAAATTTTAATATCCTCCATTCTTGATATATAATCATGTTGGGTTTGTTTTCCAATTTATTTCTAGATACCACTATTTAAAATTGTGTAAAAGTCCTAATATACCAAATAATATAGAAATAATTATATCATTTTTCTCTGGAAAGGAAGTTAATTTCTATAATAATTATTCTATCCATGCAATCAATATTGTTTGATATGAAAATTCCCCAAACCGGAATGAAGTTGAATTTTTTCATGTTTGGCGATTTTACAATCTAAAACCGTGTACAACAAGTAAAAACATAGTAACATATCATTTTTCTTCGAGCAGAAAACAAATTCATAGAATAACTCTTCAATCAAGATAACCTAATTATATTGATGATACTTTCTTTAAATAAAAATCCACCCAATCGCAGCTGGTGGAGTGATGCGGTGGCATCCTTTTTCCTCTTCACGCTATTCTTCTTGAACAACGGGTCTAAGATTCAAGTTATAATATTCCTACTTGAATTATGAATAATTTTTTTCACGTTATATGGGTGTTTTCTTCCATTTTTGGGAGCTTTATTCCGTACTATTTCTCAATGTCCTATTATGAGGGTTTGTGCTAATTGTATTTGTCAAAAAAAATAAAAAATCCATCCAATCAAATTGAATTATTTTAATTTCGAGGATTTGTTGGTGAGGTGTATACCGAATATAAGTTTCAAATTTTTCATCATCGAAGTGAAAAAGAAAGGTCTAGTCATCAAAACTTAACCATTCAATAAAAAATGAACATGTAGAATTGATACTTTTCAAGGAAGAAATTTCACCCCTGATCTGTTTCTTTTCTTGAAAGATCCTCAAATATGTTTCTATTCACTGAATTTCATACTCAGCTAGATGAAAAAGAGAGAACAACAAGGGGCTTTGAGATGGGTGGCGTGGCGCATGCAACAGCAACCCTAGCAAAGAGCACTTTTGAACATGGGAGGTACACGCGATTTGTGCTAAACATGTAATTTACAAAATAAAAAAGCCCTTTTAAGGAATATTATCAATAAGACAAAAACTTTGTCCCACTTCCGGTTTGATCGGCGTACACACTTTATATTTGTATTTTCTTTGGTTTACGAAAGGAATAAAAACACGACCACAAGCATGAAACCAATGGCCGTGCTTGTGTGTGCGCAGTGCACTACTTCTCATTCTTCCTTCTATGTGGGTAACATGTCCCGCCGTTGTCTGTTTTCGTGAGGAAAAAACAAATCTTGTAACAAGTTTTTATATAGAGTTTAGTCCCCTTTCAGATTTAATTCGAATTCTTGTCCTTTAAAACCGACCCCGAAAGATCTAAAAGAGACTTTTGATAAACATTATCAATATTTCAACAATTTATTAAAAAAACCAAAATCCACACACTTCAGAAACACTAGAATTCATTTGTATTTTGCCTAACAAATTATATACAATAGGAAGTGTTGGTTGGTCCTGTTTTTTTGGTGACTTTGTTTAATTCCAGTCACATTTGGATACTTTCTAATTATAACATCACCTCACTCGTCAAACCTAAGTGCAATTTACACCTCACTTAACATACAAGTAGAAATCCCTAACAATATCGGTAAACTATCGTTGTATATTGATTTTGTTGTTTCTATTAATGAAGAAGGGGTTTCTTTCAAACCATTCAAATTGCCAACAATTTCGACCTATGAACCTGCAGAAAAGTGGCGATTCAATCAAGCTGTAATATACAATCAATTGAAGGCCAAATCGTTGACATGCAGGAACCCACTTGCAAGTTAATATAACTGCACAAATAATGGTTTGCATTGGCTATTTAATTAGGCTTTTAAATTTTATTAGCATGCGGTCGGATTATGTCTTTGTGGGGAGCCTAATTCCCAAAGATCGGCTCTTTGATTTAAACTTGTGGACCCAATGGCTGCCTCTGTGTTGGTAGACCAATGGATCTGCTGGACCATGCACTGCCTTGCAAAATCATTTTATGCGCTCTTAAAAATTAAAAGGTTTAAGTTTCGCTATTATCTTTAAAAGCATAAGATGTGGGTTATGAGTTTACTTTTAGTAAGAGTTGTTATTTCCAGATTCTAAAAACAATCATTTGCTATGAGTAATCTAGCATTCTAGAAAAACAAGAAAAAAATCACCTCTCACTGGATCTTCACATATTTTATTTGTGTTACAATAATTGTTCGAATTTACTCACGCATGACATCTCCTGCCCTGCTTGCTTGTTTCTTCAGAGTAAAGTTCACTCCTTTTTCCCATCCATGGGTCACTCCCACTTCTTCTTGTTCTTCTTTTGTCTAGAATCCAACTTGACGTCACTTGAACTTGTTGGCTTAAGTGGTTTAAATAGTTTCAAATAGTTAGATAATTACCGATAATTATCTAATTAAGTTGATAAACTATCCAAATTTCAAAATTATCACATAGTTTCTTGGATAATTATATTGATGATTTTGATATTGTAATTTTAGATGATTAGAAGTATCATAATTGCTGAAGATAAAACATGTTCAGGTAAAATATGATCAATAAATTTATTGTTAATGGGCAATCATGTTGGAGTCCGGCAACAAAACAAAATCAATAACCAACAAGGTTGATCAATTTTATATCCATGTGTCAACTTATAATTAGACCAAAAACTGATTAAAACATACAAAAAAACCAAATTCATAGTCTTGTGAACCGGTGTGATTCCATCAAGAGAGGCGTATAGAAAGAAATAAATAATTTAAAATAAAAGCAAAAATGAAACGTCTTTTTGTGAATCAGATCTTTGTAACGTGACAGCGTAATAATTGGATACACAGGTTATGTTGTGTGTTCTTTGTTTATAATTGAAGGAGGGAGTGAGAGTGATGTGTGCGTGGTGAGTAGTGGAATCCAGATAGTGAGTGTGTGAGCAAGTGGGTTGTCTATCAAGATACGTGAAAAAATGCAATGTGTTGTAAATGATACCTGATCCTTAATTATTTAGGATTCTTTTGAGTGAGACTTAAGCTTGCTCGCATTATTCCATCTTCCCTACTTTGTGTCGCTTTTGTTTTTGCCTCTCTCTTCTTTTTCTGCTTTTCAAAGGGTGTGGCCCTCGTAAAGTTAGGTCAGCTCCCATACCCAACAATTCATTTGTTTTTCTATCCTTTTATTCAACATTTTCTTTTTCTTTTTTTGAACTTTTTAAGTTTCTATACAGTCATATATATATTTTTTATGAACTTTTCCATTTTCTGTACAGTCGTTTATGACTGCTAGTGTGTAATACTTATGAATTTAAATATTTCAATATAATAAACTCTCTCTCTCTCTCTCTCTTTCGTTTTTTCTTTTGCACAAAAGGGTAAATTAGAACAGTTTTCACAGTTAAAAATTGATCCAACAAGCAATAGAAATAATAAAGCATGAAAATAACAAATACAAGATGTAAATTCTAATAATTATTACCGTATGGTCCATACAGTATACATATAGTTTGCTGCATACAAGTTCTGTTATAAAGTATGTAAGCAACATGGACTTTTTATTAATAATATAAAATTTGTTGCACTTGAAAGTAAAAACCGATTCAAATATTGAATACACCGAAAATATTGAATAAATGTGTATGAAGGGATTCGAATATAAAACTCATTCACAAATTAATTTTAATACTACATTGATAATCATTAGATAAAAAATCATACATAATCCAATATACTTTACAGATGACATTTTATTTAATCTATTAAGAAAAACGCAAACAAGAAGAAAAAGTATAATGATATTTCGAAAAAAGGCAATAAAAGACAAAAGTATAATGAGATGATATGTTGGCAGGAATTACTATAGCTAAGAGTAGAATAGAATTATCCAATCCAATTTTAAATCACATAACGAATAAACATGCAATCTTAACTTAAATTAGTGTCTCTACTACCTTGATTAGTCCAACTTTCTAATCAAAATAAAGGCGTTTGTAGGCCCCAAACCTCACATGCTTTGGCAACCAACAAATCTTAAGGTGTAAAGGAACAGAATAAACAGCCCAACTCTCACATGATCGATCATCCGTTAAGTGAAGGGACCCACTAACACCAGTGATGACCAGGATCTGCTGTGTGCATGTGATCTTTCAAATCAACACCGTTGAAAAATCGATCAAAGTATATGTTTTGGTGGGTAAAGAAAGATCTCATGCAGCATGGCAGTAGACGCAAATCAAAGTGAAATCATCACAAATTCACAATAAAGCTTTATTTGGTTACGTTTGGGTCAAACCAATTCAGAGCTAGCTACTACAAAAATATCTTCCACTTGAAACCTTTCTGCGAGATCTTAATTTAATCAGTTTCAAATTTCAAAGTGGTGAGAAAATCTACCCTGCCAAGAACTTTGCACACCGGTTCCCACGTAATCAAATGAATTGTTTTAGGCATGTTACGAGTGTCGTCTAGTCATTAAACGAGATACCCACATGGGTTGGGTTCTCATCTATATTTAATAGAATTGCAAAAGGCAGTTTATTTTTACTGCTCAATGAGTATAATATAATTTACTGGAATATAGAAAAATAATCCTTCGAAAACAAGTGATCAGCCCACTAGCTAGTATCTATCAAGTGAAAAGATGGAGCAGGATTTTCACTCATGATCATCATTTGGACTTATTTGAGTTAAAATATACATGAAAATTTTGACTGCACATTCACACATCTTTGCTTGATTATAAAGAGAGATGATACATGTACTTGATAGTGATAAACCCCACAAGGCAGATTTTTGTGTCTAGTTAGACCTAGACCCACCAATAATTACCCTACTTTGATTGATTTTGATAATCAACTCGGATGGCATACAAAGCAAAATTAAAAAAAAAAATGAATTGTCCAAATTGTAATCAACATGGCCGGTTTGAGTGCAGTTAATGGCGCGAGTACATAGGAGACCAGCTGTATAAGCAGAAGCAGAAGCACGTCTAATCACCAACTAAAGGACAGATTAAGAGCAAGTAAATGTCTTAATTATCAATCATTTAATCATAGAAAATAAACAACAAGAAAAAAGTACTTAAGATAATGCACCCAAAAAAAGCTCCTTCTACTACGGATGGGAGAAGCAGAATATCGAGGAACATGTCACCTTGATTAGCGGGGAAGAGTGGGTTATTGTGTTTTGTGCCTAGAGCTTGTCGTTTGCTTTATTTTTTAATTTAATTTAATTTTTTTCAAATAGTGTTGTGACTTGTAATTGTCTCACTGTCACTGTCCATAGAAGTGTTTCGTAGATTCTTTTTCTAAAACTTTGACCGTCTGTCCCCCACAATTTGCAGCTACCATTTTGACTCTCAAATCTCCCCATTATCCTTTTAACTCTTAATTTGTACAATTTTTATCCTTGTTATAATCAATTCGAGCAAATAGTGGTCGGCCAATGACGATACAACATGTGGGGACTCGAAATCAAAGTTCGTTACCAAACCCTAGTACAATCATTATGAGTTGTTATCCTTGCCTAGTACAATGCATAAAAGAATACTACAAAATACAGATGATACTGATGCAGAACATTGATTTCCACTAGACATTACCGTGAAAGTGTATGCTGAGACAAGAGGGCGGGTAGATTTGTGCATTCACGATGGTTTTGCTTAGTACAATCTATGTACTCTTTATTATCTCTTTTAGGCTTCACCATAATGTCATAAATGGTTGATTGGCACTGAGAATTTATATGTGAGTAGAGACTTCGTTCATGCTACTAACCGAAGGTCGATTAATTGCTCAACTGTCAACTTCAGATTTGTAATTTTCTAAGCTTCAAGAGAGGCGTAAAATTTTTGTATTTTGTAGGCGTAAAATTAGTTCTATCAGAAAAAAGAAACAGAAATCTTTAATTATTGTATTTTGTTTTTCTTTTTATTTTTTATTACTAGTATTAGCTCAGAATACCGTCGAGATTAACTACGATATGATTTTAAAATATGGTTTGAAGATCATCTCCAAGAGAGCGGGAGAGAGTAATCTACGTCAAGTGAGGAAAATTGCTCATAAATAGTGAAATTTGGAAGATTGAACCTACAACCTTGAAGACTTAGTGTTAGTGGATTTTGGTCTTGCCATCTGAGCAATTTTGTTTTTTGGTCGAGAGCTATATATGGTAATTAATTACCGGAGTATCCGAGCACCGTGGCTGCTAACAGAACTCATCCATTAGAAATGGCACTCAGCAATCCAGCATAGTAAATTTGGCCAACTCAGCGAAATGAGTCTGGCCTATAGATATTGCACAACCCAAAGCCCGGCAGTAGTCTTATTTTTTTTTTTAGGTCCAAGACTCATTAATAGGTTTACTCCCTCAGCCTATTCTCTTAATTTGGGCCGGGTTAGGTAGTCTCACTTGCTGACACTTCCATAGCGAACCCTATTTGGATTGGGTTGCCTTGATGTTTTTTTGGGCCTATTGGACCTCATCATTTTAATAATTTCACAAAAATTATTCTAAACAAAATGATAAAACCGAAATACTAAAATAAAACCTATTTATTTAAAGCTAGACAATTCAAGGCTTAGAGGAGTAGAATACGATTTGAACCAACAAAATTTGTCGACATGGATGCTCTAAATATACCATTAGACCAACCTTACATTTTCAAAATCACGAAACTTAGAATCAAATGTTTAACTGTTTAACCAATCAAACACTTTGCCGGTTTTAAACCCTTTCAAGTCCATATGGGTTTTGGATTCTCTGCTAACAACCATAACTCTATCGTATCAAAAACCAAATTATCCATTCGTCACTCAATCATAATATGAAATAATTGAGCAAGTTGTCACAACTCTGTTGAAAATGTCCGCTCAATAATCCAGACTAGGTACCAAATTTAGCGGGTAAACAAAAGCTCTGCCAGTTTGCATGTTTTGCCTCCACCACCACCTATATAATCATTTCCCATGGACCCAGTAATCAATTTTAGCCTTGCAAACAATTGTCTCATGTTATATATATATATATATTCTCATTATAATACTTTTTTGTATTTATCTATGCAGAATACATTACAAAGACAAAGGAAGCTTCAAAGCATCTTCGTGTTCTCCTAATACTTTTTATTACCCTCCTGAAAATGGTAATTAGACGATGGCCATTAACCATTAATGACAAGTTAATTATGCCAATTGACAGATATGGACGTATCGTAAAAGTAAATGTTCACTTCGATCACGTGATTGACACATGGAATTCCATAATATCTTGCACTTGCGTGCAAATTTCGTCCGCAGAGAGCACCATAAAGCAAAGCAAAGCGTGAATATATTTTCAGGGAAAGATTCTCTCTGCGTTGATACAGCGCTAAATTTTTTTTATCAGAATAATTTAAGTTTGAAAAATATATAAGAGATGAAAAATATAATCATCTAAGTCATTTATTATTTTATATATTAATATATCATTAACTTATTAAAGGTTAATAAAAGAAAAGATGATAAGAAATCCTTCCTCATTCTTTTAATAAAGATTTTGTTTTTTTTTTTTTTCAAAAAATTTTAAAGTAATACCAAGATCTGCGGTTGATTTAACCGAATGTAGAAGTGTACGGTCGAGATGGATTTTCATCTGATCTTATTGGAGAAGCACCTTATTTTCAACGCTAATTTGTCTTCCACCATATAAAACCGTGTTCTGTTCTGAGACTCTTTTTCTGTATCTTGAAACGTTTCCATTCACACAAGAAACTTGTTTGTGGAAAAGAGAGATCGCTAGCTAGATCACATATAATCATCATCAGAAGAAACCAACAGAGAAAGCGAAAATGCCAGGAGACAGAAGAATTGGAGTGGCCATGGACTTCTCAACCAGCAGCAAGTACGCTCTCAAATGGGCCATAAACAACTTGGCTGATAAAGGAGACACTTTGCATGTCATCCACATCAACCCCAACTCTCTCGACGAGTCTCGTAACCTTCTCTGGGCCAAGTCTGGTTCTCGTGAGTATATATCTTTTTTTTTTTTTTCTCCTTTTCTTGTTTTAGCCCAATATATCAGCTTTCTTGATCTGGGTTTTCCCTTTTTTGGGTAGCTTTGATTCCTTTGGCTGAGTTTAGAGAGCCTGAAATCATGCAAAAATATAAAGTCAAGACAGATATTGATGTTCTTGATATGCTTGACACTGCTTCTAGACAAAAAGAGGTATATTATATATTTATAAATACTGTTTTGTGTCACACCCCATTGAATTTGTACTTAGTAGTATAATCTGTAGATTTTAATTATTTTTTGTATATAATTGTTAGATCATAATCGTCACCAAAATTTACTGGGGAGATGCCAGAGAGAAGCTTCTGGATGCAGTTGATGATCTGAAACTGGACTCTTTGGTCATGGGCAGCAGAGGACTTACTACCATCAAAAGGTATTACTATTTTTAAATTCGTCTACATACATAATTTTAGCTTGTTTTGAATCCCATTTTAACATAAATAATTTTATTTTAATGGGTTTAATTATAGGATAATAATGGGGAGTGTGAGCAACCATGTGCTGACGCATGCACCATGCCCTGTGACCATTGTCAAAGAACCAAACTCCACCACTGACCACTGATCGAAATTTGGGTTTCTGATTTACCGTAATCAAATTACCTGATCAAGTGCTCGAGTTGCAATCTGTTTTTTTTTTTTTTTTTTTCTTTTCTGAATTGGACTTTGTTTGAATTTTAGTATTAACTTATGTTTGCCCTTGAATGAAATAATATTTATAATGTTTTTAAACAAATTATTGACTTGTTATATATTGAGATCAGATCATGCTCATCCAAATGTGCCCCATCACATGGGTTTTCAGATACAGATCTGTCTTGTTCGTTGTCATTATAAGATTGAATTTATTTTACATTTTTTTTTTCTTGTGTTTTTGGATTAGAAGAGATGGATGCTTCTAGATCAGACCAACCTACTCATAGCCTATGAAAAGGTTTCATTTGCCATTACCTGTATTCTGCATCGAGGCCCTTTTTTTTTTTTTTTTTTCTTTTTTTCAATCAAAACATCTGGGTTCATCACTCGCAAGATGTTTGTCAGAGTGGCATGGCAAAGCACTCCTGGTGGCCTCTTCTCTAACGGCAGAGAATAGGGTCGGGTAACGACGTCCACAAATACAGATACTTTGTTGGCTCCCTATGTGTGGGGAAACATTACGTTTAAATTCCTTTAATTGAAGAATAGTTTTTCTACTAAACGTGGGTTTCTCTATCCTGCTTGTTAAGAAGTAGAAATGAAAATTATGTTGTGGACTGGATTGTTCTTTAGGCTACGTTTGACATCCACGAATATAGATACGTTTAGTCAGTGCCTTATATGTGGGGAAAAATTACGTTTAAATTCCTTTAATTGAAGAGTAGCTTTTCTATTAAATGTGAGTTTTTCTCTCCCGCTTGTTAAGAAGTAGAAATGAAAATTATGTTATAGATTGGATAGTTCCTTAGGCTACGTTTGACATGTGTGATTGGAACGAAGTGGAATAAATTAAATTGGATTAAAAAATTATTGTTTCATATTTGGTATAACTTGAGAGTAGATTAAAATTATATTATATTATGTTTAGTGTAGGTTATGATTGAATTGAAATAAAATTAATCTAAATATTTTATAGAGTAATGCTAAACAATTTAAAAATTTGTCAAAATGATATTGCAAGTTTATATGTAATTATTACATTAACAATACATTATCTCAAAATTAATGTGCTAATTACAAATCAGTTTGACACATCATTTGAATAAAATTTTTTGGCAAGTGTAACATTATTTTATTTTATAATATAGTTAAAATTAATTTTAAAAGAACTTTTCAAAAATTTGAAAAAAAAATGAAGATCGATCAGATTGGATCTCCACCACCTGTCCATCTAAAGGGACGAAGAAGATCCAATCTGATGGATCTCCATTGTTTTCAACATCATCAACCACCTATTTCATAAACATTATCAACAATCAAATTCATTAACGTCATCATTTTCCATAACAATATCATTAACAACTTCAACAACAACAACAATAACAACATTTATCAACAACACCAAAGCATGAATTTAAAAAAAAAAAAAAAAAAAACAGGAGGGTATGAACCCAAAACCAGATGGTTCTAGGTTCATTGAACCGAAAACCATAGATAGTTCTGGGTTCGATGAACCCAAAACAAACTCATAAAAAAAAAAAAAAAAAAAAAAAACTAACTAACTGAAGATTGAAGGGTGGGGATGGAGATGAAGAGGATGGTGGAGAGAGAAAGAAAGAGAGAAAGATGAAGGAGAGAGGGCAAAGAGGAAGATAGTTGTCGTTGCTCATTCATCGCCATGAATGGAGGAGAAGATGAGAGAGACGAAGGGTAGCTTGTAGTGGTGGTGGTAGGTGGGTGTGATAGAGATAAGAAAGAGATGAAGAGTTGTGTGGGGAGAGACATTGGTTGGTAGTTATTTGATGAGAGAGGATGAATTAAAAAAAAAAAGGATTCTTGTCAGCGTAGGAAATGGGAAACCCATAGTTGAGTTTGGGTTTCCATTTTCCACGTTGACGGTGAATGAAAAAATCCATTTCCTATCCTAGCCTAACCGTGGGATGTGAGAGGATGGAAAAAAATAATATCCCACCTCATTTCCCACCTACCAAACATTTTTTTAGAGTTGTTCTTAAGAGATTCTGACAGTTATAAAAGTGTATTTGTACTTGTATCATTAAAAAAAAAAAAAACTTTATTTTAGTCTCTAAAGTTTAGAAAAATATTAGATTTTTAAACCTCTTTTAGAAATAGCTATTTTCATCTCTAACTTTTTCAAATATTTTTAAAAAAGCTCAAACCGTCAATTAACTAATGGTCAATATTAACAGAATAAGTTAAAAAATATTTTTGTTTTTGATGGTTATTAGTGGATTTAAATTACTAGATTACCTTGATAAAATAATGAATTTATAAGTTATATTACCTAAAATGCTTATGATTTTAAGTTGTTAAATTACAAAATTAATTGTTTAAAATCATTGTTAACTGTCAGTTGATTGAAGGTTTGGATTTTTTTGATAAATTTTGAAAAAGTTAAGAATAAAATGAGTTATTTTCAAAAGAGTTTTAAATATCTAATATTTTTTAAAACTTAAAGGATTAAAATGAAGTTTTTCTATTTTAATTTCAACAAGCTGTGAGTCAATATCGAATATTGCATTATTTTAGTTGAAACATTTTTTGAAGGGCAATCAGCCTGCCTACCATTACACGAAATTTCCACAGCCTCGACCAAAAATTGAATATTTCAATCACATATATTAAAGTATCATTCAATCGTCCTCTCTAATATGGAATTATTGGAACAATGTCATACCTTCTTTAAATTCCGAATTAAAATATGATTCAAAAATAGAAAGAAATTTGCTTTAATAATCCAGATTCCAGAGAGAAGATCATTGAAGCAATTGAAGATATGAAACTTGATTCTGCTGTCATGGGAAGCAGATAACTTAATACCATCAAAGATAATTTTTTTTAGTTGATCATAGTTCGTTTTAATTCACATTTAAATATTTCTTTGGATGGGTTTTGGACTGAGGAGTGTGAGCAACTACACAATCTCCTCCAGCAAGTATTAATTGAAATTATTTGGTTACTTCATTGACAAAAACATAGAAATCTCATTAAGTGCATATTCACTCACTCTTAAAAAAAAATGATTGAATACTTCTTTTTCACTTTTAAGATAGAGTTCTGAATCTTATTTCATCCAATAAATTCACAGAGTGTAAAGAAATTCATTGTAACAAGAGTCCTATTTCCGGTCTATATTTGTAATAATTTATTTTACCAGATCATAGATTACGGAAGATTCCTGTCAATTGATGTACGAATTCAGAAAAATATAAAAAGAAAAATTTCTGAATCAAGTGCTCGAGTTCTTATTTATTTACTTATTTTCCTCGATTGGGCTTTTTCTTCCTTAGTTTATAATCTCTTTATCCCAAAGGGCAAAACGTTCAAAATAAACTATAATGAATAAAATAATGTCTATTACTTAATTATTGACATCTTTGTCCTGTTGATATTATAAACTTTAATTTATGATTTTGTATGACAAACAAATGAAACAATGATCTATCACCTCATAGTCTATATGAAAAAATATTTCATGAGATGGTAGATGTGGTATTTAAATAATCGATGCATTTGAACATCCATTTATATAAGGTTGAATCATGTATTACATTTTTGTCTTTTTACTAACTTCATTGAAACTAGAAAATTATAATGAATATTGCATTATGTATTATTATTATTATTATTATTATTATTTGTATTCCATCTTAGACCATTGTAACCTAATGAGAAAAATTTAATCAATCGAATAAGCATGGTTTTTTATCGCAAATGAAAACATCAGATATAATATATACACAATTTTTATTTTTTAAGTATATCACACATATAAATTTATACCTAAATAGTATGGATATATATATATAAATTAGTTATAATTTATATCAATATTATTTTAATAAGAATTTGAACAATATAACATCACATAATTAGTCATCTATTATAAAAGGTACTTAAACCCGTATTATTGGTACCCAAGTCCCCACCAGTGTTATCTTGATACTCATCTTATTTAGATATTTCGTTGAACTATTTAAAAATTTCTTCAAGTAACTATAGGTGTCAAGATAATTTTAACCGGTGCCAATAACGCGAGCCCTATACTTATTTGAAAAAGAAGGCTGCTAAATGCACTCCACCTATATGGATATATTTGCAAAACCTTTCTCACTTCTTAACAACATGAAATGTCTGGAAAATTGACAAAATTTGGTTTTATAGTTTTTTTTGTTTGTTTAAATCTTGAAGTGTACAATATCTAACCAAAACCCGATAATATATGATGTTCAAAGAAGCGAATAATATTGTAATATCGATAAATTTTTCTCGTTGAATTTAATAATGATTCAAATTCAAATGATTACAACAAAAATAATATATATACGTAAAAGATGGTAAATAATTGAAATCTTTACATACTATGATCTATGATATATAATCTAGGAGCAATTCCTTTCAATCTTTTACCCAAATATCAAGGATACAAAATGGGATGACATTGACTCTTATCCAAAGAGAAACTAATTGAAGCAATTGAAGATTTGAAGCTGGAGTCAACTGTTAAGGGAAGCAGGGAACTTGGTACCAATATGCAAAGGTATGAATTTTCTTTTTTCGGTTGATTTTATAGTTTGTTTCAATTCATATTTAAATATTTATTTGGACAGGTTTAGTAGGGGAGACGAGTGAGCAACTTCAAGGATGGGTTTGTTTCAATTCATATTCAATTCGGCAATTAAATTGATCAAGTAGCAGTCGAAATTTCTATTTTTCAATTCTCTAAATTGGACGTTTGGATTCAGTATTAATTGATTTTCTCATTTCCCCAAACTTTTAAAAAGCATAATGTAATTTGGCCTCATGGCCTCGTGTAATATAAAAATGTTATCAAGTACTTGTTGACTTGTTATTCATATTGTGGCCATTAATGTGCCGTAGCGCATGGGCGCATATTCATCTTTCTTGTTGTCATTACAAACTCCAATGTATAAATTATATTAGATTGTGTTAATCCACATGTTAACCTTTAATTTAATATAATATTCATTTTATCTTCTTTTAAATATTATATTTTAATTCATTAGCCCTCTAAATACGTTTGCCCTGCTTGATTCTGCCCATTGCAGGTAGAAGAAGAAGAAGAAGAAGAAAGCAGTACTAGGGAGGCAACACTCGCAAACATTAGCCAAAACATAGACATGCATGATTTTATTCTACAATCACAAACATCTTATTTTTGTCAAACTCCATATGGGTGCTATCTCTAACACAAGTATCTAAATTTTCACTTGGAAGCAGCTCCAAAACGAGCAGATAAATGGGCTACCACCTTGTCTCTTGGGGGGAGATTCTCCTTGATAACACTGTGATTCACATACTCATTACTCCATTTGTATAATTTGGGGAATTTCTCTTCTGTCAGCAACTCCAATCCTGAAACTTCTTCACACGCCCCGAACCAAAATCCTATGAAATTGGCAACTATATCAACTTGTCCTATCTCTTCTCCTCCAAAGAACTTCTTGTCTTTGAGTTCATTTTCAAGTGTGCTTAAATGCTCACTAGCTTCTTCAATTGCCACATCTCTCTCCTTCCCTTGGCTCCAGCAAGAGTTCCACAGTGCAGGCATGCACTGCATGATGAGAACCCTCAAAATTATAAACGCAATCGAAAGAAGTTGCATCTTTTCAAGCAAACAAAAACAATGAATGAAATTTAAAATAGAAATATATATATATATATATATAGTGGTATATAAATAACCTTCTCATCGATGAACTTGGCCCAGAAACGAGCCATGGCTCGCTCATAGGGATTTTGGGGCAAGATGGGGTTGTGTTTCCAGGTCTCATCTATGTATTCAATGATGAGAACAGACTCTGCAATGGCGTTTCCATTGTGAACCAGTACAGGGATTTTCTTATGAACAGGGTTGTACTTGAGAAGCAAAGGACTTTTGTTGTCCAGGTCCTCTTCAATGAACTCATATTCCACACCTTTCAGTTTCAATGCAATCTCCACTCTTCGACTAAGTGGGCTCCCCCACACCCGAAACAACTTCACTTCTTCTGCCATTTAGTTTTCAGTGTTTAATGTTCACTGAACCTTGCTCTTGCAAGTGGGTTCTTTGTCTGCTTGACAATTCTTGCTGGGCCTGCAGATCCCTATTTATTGAGTGATGATCACTTGGTTTGCTTAGCCAACGGGTCTCAGCTTTGATATTATATTTTTTCACTTGTTCAATCAATTGAATCAGTCAGCGAGAAGTGACAAAATTTTCAAGTGGATGGTGAGCCTTCGCTTTCTTACATAATTTTCTACCAGCCATTTGAACTATAGCTATTGGTCGGGATGTTATAATTTTCTTGATAGTCTCTTCTAGCTAATTGGTTTGTGCTTAAAAGTCCAAGAAAGCTACTACTTGGATCTTGCTAGTCGCAAAATTGAATTTTAAATATAATGAATAAAAATTCTACTAGCTTTATGCCAATTTTGAGTAAAAAAAAATTATGTTTCCAATAAAATTCATCTAAGAAACAACCAAGGTCCAAGGATCTGCTTTTTCATAAAAACCTTACACAGTAGAGAAAAGTAATGATTTATATCAAAGTTTGATTACTTTGTTTCTTACCTAGTAGGGTAATTAATGATCATTTTCTAAGTTTTGTTGCATTTTTGTCTTTTTATGAAAATTGATGATCTTTAATTTGGAGATTAAGAGAGGGAAGATAACTCAAATTATAATCTTACTAACATGGATAGGAGCGGTTTGTTTATCCTTGATTTAGAAAGAGAAAAAGTGGAACCTTAATTTGAATTAATGTCTAACATAGTAAACTTTGAATTAATGTCCAGCTGCTCCGAAATTTCCAAATATCTTACTTTAATTCTTGTGACTGTTAGGCTATTTTAGTACACCATTTTCATTCCTAGTACTTTTCAGTAGATTCATGTAAACATCATAAAAGACTTTGAAGATTTCAAGAGGGAAAGTCAATGACAATGGTGATAAGCTGTTACGAAATTTTATTTATTAATTAGGTATTAAGAAATCATATAAGACTATTCCCTGTGTCTGGACTCTGTAATGCATGTCTTTCGGGTGTAGATAACGCCCGATGATTTATAAATCTTGGTAAAATGGCCCAAAAATTGAATTACGACCAACTTTGAAACAAATTTAGGCCTATAATCACCTACAAACTGAACTGGCCCAAGTGTCCAAAACAAACGTGATAAGTTGGGCTGGCTCATTTATATGTGCTTATACTTAAAAAATAAGTGCTGCTAATGCACTTTACCTATCATCTATGACGATTAGCTATTTTTTACTTTGAGATTTTAGTGTGAAGATGACAACACTGTCTGGGCATGACAAAAATACCCAACCTGACTTAAATTGATGGGATACCGATCTATTTGAGATAGGTTTATAATGGAAAGTAGTGATCTGTTTAGGGACACAAGTCGGGTTTAGAGCACCCCACCGAAAAACTAGGTTGGGTGGCCAAACGATGCAAAAAATAAATCAAAAAGAATTTTGGGAATTAAAAAAAGTACTTTTACCCAATGGATAAGTAATATCAAACCTACACTTACTGACAACCTTGAACGGCAAGCACTAATTGAAATTATTTGGCTACTTCAATGACAAAAATATAATAATCTCATTAAGTACACATTCACTCACTCTTAGGAAAGTGGTTGGATACTTCTTTTTCATTTGTTGAGATAGAGGTCTGAATCTCGTTCCATCCAATTAATTCACAAAGTGTGAAGAGATTCATGGTAACAAGAGTTGTATTTCCAGACTAGTAATAATTTATCTTACCATGTCACACAAGATCCTTATCAATTGATGTAAGAATTGAAATAAATATAAAACCAAAAATTTCCTAATCAAGTGCTCGAGTTTTTATTTATTTATTTATTTTCCTCAATTGGGCATTTTCTTCCATCTCTATATCCCAAAGGCCAAAAATGCTCAATAAACTATAATGTATGTTCGGCTAGAATAAAATAATGTCTATTACTTAATTATTGATTGTCACTCAGATCATGTCCATCCATATTTGTCTTATCACATAGGTTCTGATACGTCTTTGTCCTGATGATAGTATAAACTTTAATTTATGATTTTGGATGACAAACAAATGAAACACTGATCTGTCACCTTATAGTCTATGAAAAATATTTCACGAGATGCTAGATGTGGTATTTCAATAATCGACGCATCTAAACATAAGTTTATATAAGGTTGAATAATGTATTACTAACTTCATTGAAACTAAAAAATTATAATGAATACTGAATTTATTTATTATTTGTATTTCATCCTAGACCATTGTAACTTAATGCGAAAAATTCAATCAATTGAATAAGCATGGTTTTTCATCAATTCATATGATATGGTGGTATTCAATTTAAATGAAATCATCATATATAATATACAAACAAACTTTTTTTTTTTTTTTTGTTTTAAGTATGTCACACATATAAATTTATACCTAAATCGTATGGATATACATATATATTTATATAAAGTATAAATTAGTTATAATTTATACCAATGTTATTTTCATAAGAATTTGAACAACATAACATCACATAATTAGCCAGCTCTTATAAAGGTACTTAAACCCATATTTTTGGTACCCAAGTCCCCACCAGTGTTACCTCGCTACTCATCTTATTTAAAAGTTTGTTGAACTATTTAAAAATTTCTTTAACTATATAAAAGATGTCAAGACTAAAAGATAATTTTAACAGGCGCCAATAACACGAGCCATATGCTTATTCAAAAAAGAAGGCTGCTAAATGCACTCCACCTGTTTGGATATAACTTGCAAAACCTAAGCTTCTCCCTTCTTAACAACATGAAATTTGGTTTTATAGTTTTTCGGTTTGTTTAAATCTTGAAGTATACAATATATGACCAAGACCCATTAATATATGATGTTAAAAGAAGTAAATAATACTGTTCAATATTGATAGATAGTCCTTGTTTAATTTAATAATAATTCAAATTCAAGCGACAATAGCAATAATGGTACAAAAAAATGATAAATAGTTTAAATCTTTACATACTATGATCGATAATAGGTAATCTGGTGGTAATTCCTTTTAATCTTTTACCTAGTTATCAAGGATATAAAATGGGATGACATTTACTTAAATATTTATTTGGATGGCTTTAGTAGGGGAGCATCTTCAAGGAAATGAGCTCCTTAATTCGGCGATTAAATTGATCAAGTAGCAATCAAAATTTATATTTTACAATTCTCTAAATTGGACTTAGTTTGGATTGAGTACTATTAATTGATATTCTCATTTCCCCAAACTTTTAAAATGTATAATGTAATTTGGCCTCATGGCCTCCTATAATATAAAAATGTTATCAAGTATTTATTGACTTGTTATTCATATTGTGGCCATTAATGTGCCGTATCACATGGGCTCATATTCATCTTTCTTGTTGACATTACAAAACTCCAACCTCACACATATGTATTAAGAACATTGTTCTAAAACTCGCTACTTATTACTCGATCGGCTATCCAGTGAATAGCGAGTAATCGATTACTTGACGAGTACTGTTTTGAGAGAAAAATCATTATTTTTAAAATCTCATGATATAAACTGATATTTCTTTAGACGTTAGGGCCTAATTTAATACTTTTGACTATTAAATTTTATCAAACGTCAAGGAGGCTTGTGTAATATGTCATACTATAAATGAAAGTTACCACATAAACCTATCATTTTTCTCTTCTCTCTCTCTCTTACCGCCTCCACCCCTCTCTCTCATAATTGATCTTCTCTTCCACAATTTCAAACCCCACTCAACCACCATTAGTTAATGAAAAAACCTCACAATGATCCTAAACGAAGATGATGATAGAGATGACGACTACGATGGACGACAACAAACCCACCGGATAGAGAACACGACAGCACCGCATCAATGTACCAACAGAATAGAAGTGAAGAAGAAATGAAGAATGAATGACAGTAGGGGTAGGGCACCAGTAGAATAGAAGGTATGTGATGCCAAGACCAAAACGATGTCGTTTTGGTTATGCAAAATTTGAAAAATAGACTGGTTCAGTTGGATGAGTTGGGCTGAGTTATTGCTAGACTCGAGTTGAACCTTTGATCCCGGGGTTCTCGAATCGATGACCAGCAGAACGGCGATTTCTCGATGAGAAATCGGCCAATTCGACTGAGTTTTTAAACCATGATTAGGAAAGACATATAAGTTAATTATTTTTATCAAGTTTTTAAAAAAGTTTCAAGTGCCATTACATGCAATTATGACTTCTGGGGGGAGTATGGTTATTTGACTAGAATAATCGGAGCCTCTGGTACATTTATATTATACTGAAATGTTACATCTTTAATTTCATTGAAGTTCAGACGCAAAATTAATTATTTGCATTGTTTGTTTTGATTAATTTTACTTTTAAGATTACACCCAGTCATTTAAATCTTTTCCGTTTTTCAAGAGAAGGGGAATAAATTGCGACTAGTTCAACGAGCCCAAATGTAGCTGACAATCTCCCACCACTAGATTAAAGATCATGGATCCAGATGGACTCAAAACTCCCATCAACCTTTTAATAGTGAACTAAACTCTCTAAAACCTATTTAACGATGAAACTCGTTTGATGGCATTCAGTATAAAATATTCATTTATTCTAATAATATCTTAAATTTGAGCAATTCTGTTACTAAGGGTAGAGTTAACAGACCCCAAATATATACATATATAACCTTTAATTTTATATAAAATTCATTTTGTCTTCCTTTAAATATTATATTTTAATTCATTAGCCCTCTAAATATGTTTTTCCCGCTCGATTCTGTCCATTGTAAGTAGAATTTTTTTTTTTTTTTTGAAATACGTTGCAAGTAGAATTTTAAAAAAACAAAAAACAAAAAAAGTACTAATGAGGCAACGCTCGCAAACATTATGAAAACATAGACATGCATGATTTTATTCGAACTTAGAAGGTCTACAATCACAAACATCTTATTTTTCTCAAACTCCATATGGGTACCATCTCTTAACAGATGTAACCAAATTTTCACTTGGAAGCAGCTCCAAAACGAGCAGATAAATAGGCAACCAGCTCGTCTCTCGGGGGCAGATTCTCCTTGATAACACTGTGATTCACATACTCATTGCTCTATTTGTATAATTTGGGGAATTTCTCTTCTGTCAGCAACACCAATCCTGAAACTTCTTGAAACACCCCGAACCAGAATCCTGTGAAACTGGCAACTATATCAACCAGTCCTATCTCTTCTCCGCCAAAGAACTTCTTGTCTTTGAGTTCATTTTCAAGTGTGTTTAGATGCTTATTAGCTTCTTCAATTGCCACCTCTCTCTCCTTCCCTTGGCTCCAGCTAGAGTTCGATAGTGCAGGCAGGCACTGCATGATAAAAGCCCTCAAAATTATAAACGCAATCAACAGAAGTTGCATCTTTTCAAGCAAACAAAAACACTGAAATTTAAACAAGACGCCTTAAACTAAAATAGAAAAAAAGAAAAATATATAGTGGTTCATATACAACCTTCTCGTCGATGAACTTGGCCCAGAAACGAGCCATGGCTAGCTAATAGGAATCTTCAGGCAAGATGGGGTTGTGTTTCCAGGTCTCATCTATGTATTCAATGATGAGAACAGACTCTGCAATGGGGTTTCCACTGTGAACCAGCACGGGGATTTTCTTATGAACAGGGTTGTATTTAAGAAGCAAAGGACTTTTGTTGTCCAGGTCCTCTTCAATGAACTCATATTCCACACCTTTCAGTTTCAATGCAAACTCCACTCTTCGACTAAATGGGCTCCCCCACACTCCAAACAACTTCACTTTTTCTGCCATTTAGTTTTCAGTGTTTAATATTCACTAAACCTTGCACCTGCAAGTGTGTTCTTTGTCTGCTTGACGATTCTTGCTGGGCCTGCAGATCCCTGTTTATTGAGTGATGATCACTTGGTTTGCTTCGCCACCAAGTCTCAGCTTTGATATTATATTTTACCACTTGTTCAATCAATTGACTCGGTCAGTGAGAATTGATAAAATTTTCAAGTGCATGCTGAGCCTTCGCTTTCTTTCATAATTTTCCACTTGTTATTTGAACTATAGCTATTGGTGGGGCTAATTTAATTTTCTTCATAGTTTCTTCAGGCCAATTGGTTTGTTCTTAAAAAGTCCAAGAAAGCTACTAGTTGGGTCTTGCTAGTCGCAAAATTGAATTTGAATACAATGAATGCAAATTCTACTAGCTTGTTGTCAATTTTGAGTAAAAAATAAAAATGTTTCCAATAAAATTCATTTAAGAAACAACCAAGGTCCAAGGATCTTCTTTTTCATAAAAACCTTACACAGCAGAGAAAAGGAATGATTTTTATCAAAGTTTGATTACTTTGTTTCTTACCTAGTAGGGGAATTAATGATCATTTTCCAAGTTTGTTGTATTTTTGTCTTTTTATAAAATTGTTGATCTTTAATTTGGAGATTAACAGAGGGAACTGAACTCGAATTATAATCTTACTAACATGGATATGAGCTGTTTGTTTATCCTTAATTTAGAAAAAGAAGAAGTGGTAACTTAACATAGTAAACTTTGAATTAATGTCCAACTGCTCTGACATTTCCAAATATCTTACTTTAATTTGTGTGACTGTTAGGCTATTTTAGTGCACAATTTTCATTCCTAACGCATGTCTTTCAGGCGTAAATAAGGCCCGACAATTTATAGATCTTGCTAAAATGCCCAAAAGTTGAATTACGACCAACTTTGAAACAAATTTAGGCCTATAATCGCCTACAAACTGAACTAGCCCAAGTGTCCAAAACAAACGTGATAAGTAGGGCTGGCTCTTTTATATGTGCCTATACTTAAAATATAAGTGCTGCTAATACCTATCACCCATGACGATTAGCTATCTTTTTATTTTGAGATTTGAGTGTGAGAATGACAATTTTATTTAGGGATGATAAAAATACTCGATCTGACTTAAATCGACAAAATATCGATTAGTTTGGGACAAAAAATAGCAATTCGTTCGGGGCATGGGTCGGGTTTAAAGCACCCTGCCAAAAGATCACGTTGGGTTTGGGGCGATTTGATACGGCCCAATCGGACCCATTATCATATAGATACCTACACTGTGATGTTATAGTTATTATTTTGATATTTGTGAGAGAGTTTTATTATGTAGTAATAATATTTTGATATGTGTAATGGAACTTTGTCATGTGTTTAGAAAATATTTGGATATTTGTAATGAAACTTATTATGCACTAATTGCTTAATATTTGTATTTAAAGAATTTATGTTGCCTATGAATTTTATATTAATAATTGTTTCGATGTGATGTTATATTGTAGTTAAGATTGAATTATTGTAAGTTTAAATTATTATTTATTAATTATATATATTTTTAACATTAATTATGTAATTTGTTAAGAACTAGATTGGGTCAAACAGATTGGGTTTGAGGTAGACTGTCCAAATCGAGTTTGGGTTTAGGGTGGAAAGTAGCGACTTGGTTAGGTTTGTGGCACCCTACCAAAAAATCGGGTTGAGTTTGGGGCGGGTAGATCCGACCTCAATCTAATCCATTGTTATCCCTAATTCTATTCTTGAATGTGGATCACACCCGTAATATGTGTTGATATTGCTAAACAAGTTTTTAGGAAGGTATAGATGTGAAAACTCATAGGCACTATAGGTTTAGGTAGGGTGTGGATATAAAAGTAGTATATATACCCTACTCATAAATCCACCAAAATTGTAGCTAGACTGTGGTTTTGTTGATTAAACGCCTTGCCCCCCATGCAATGATACACGGGTACTACACTCAAAATAAACATTCCCCCCACCATTAAATTTGTGGGTTACCTCCTTACCTTAATATGAGATGTTTCCTCCCGTATGAAAGGTGTATCCCAGACCGTTCCTCAGAGTTAAATCTCTTTTAGTCTCGGTTGATCCCTGAACTTGTACCAACCATTAAATAAATAAAAAAAAATCTGTTTAAACTAATATATGTACAAGAGTTATTTGTACATTGACTCTTATAAAGTCATCGTATGATTTGTAAACATTGATTAAATACAATTGATTATTGATGAAGTAAAAGTAAGTAAATTTAATGGATAGTTAAAAAACTGAATTTATTATTACATAATATATATAAAATCTTAAATAAATAATGTATTATTATTAGTTGTTCGCTGTATCCTTTTATAATCTTTTTGAATTTGCAGGCAGTTGAGAATAGAAATACCCGCATCCCATTCACATAATTCCATGGAAGGAGTGTGATGCGGGTGTCGATGTGGGTATGGTAAAACTCACCCAGACCCTATCAACTCCCATCCTTAATAGAGAGAGTCTTAACATAATGGTGCAGTTAGGAAGTAGGTGGAGTCCTTTTTTTAAGTACACATATATATATATATATATAATTATTGAATGAATCCCACAAAGGACGTGATATATATTTTCATTGTAAATTTTTCTCCACTCATATTGTCATTAAGATAAAAATTTGAATTAAAGTGAAGGGTACGTAGAAGGAGATATGATAATTATGTTCTATTTAAATTTTTTCCCTTTTAAGCTTTGCCTCGGAAACTAAAAGTTAGGAACTCTAGTGGAGGTAGCTTGTACATATCTGTATTCAAATTTTAAAACTACCCTCGGAACATTATTCTCATTCGCTGCTTTCGCGTACATGGGCAATGTCATAAATTCTTAACCCAAAATTATAAGCAACAATATTTGAAATAGATTCCCATGAAGCTCCGCACGATAGCCTGGTCAATTCATTTGTGTTAAAAACTTGATATTCATACTTTTGTAAAGAATCAATCAGAGAGAGCTTGTAATTGAAGTCTCTCTGTTTTGCTCGTAGGGTTTTGAATGAGAAGCCTACGAAGATCAAGAATTTCATTGAAACTCAAATATAACACCAAATATTGCATTAGTTTGTTCTTTTTTTATTATGTTTATTATTCCACTCCACCCCTCCCCCAATCTTCCAAATTCAACGTGAAAGTGTTCATCAAATAAATTAGTAAATACTCAAAATTAATAGATAAAAACAGAACACATGTAATATTATTTTATTTGAAATGCAAAATAGAAAGCCAATCAGTCCACCATCACAATATCTGTTAACCCAACTGACATATAAGTAAGAAGCGGCTGATATTACAAAAACACGAGAAATATATAAATAGACGTACACATACATCAGCCACTAAAACTTTCACTTGGAAGAAGCTTCAAAACGAGCAGAAAAAAAGGCAATCATTTTGTCTCTCGAAGGGAGATTTTCCTTGATAACACTGTGACTGACATACTCCTTACTCCATTTGTATAGTTTGGGGAATTTCTCTTCTGTCAGCAACTCCAATCCTGAAATTTCTTGAAGTATCCCGAGCCAGAATCCTATGAAGTTTGCAACTATATCAACCAGTCCAATGTCTTCTCCTCCGAAGAACTTCTTGTCTTTGAGTTCATTTTCAAGTGTGTTTAGATGCTCATTTGCTTCTTTGATGGCCTCCTCTCTCTCCTTCCCTTTACTCGAGATGGATTTCCATAGTGCAGGCTGGCACTGCATAACGAAGGCCCACTAAATTATGTACGCAATCCAAAGATATTTGGAACTACTCAAAATTGAATCATTGAAATAAAAAAGAAGACATTATAGAGAAGAAAAAAAAGTGATACTTACCTTGTCATCAATGAATTTTGCCCAGAAACGAGCCAGGGCTCGCTCATAAGGATGTTGTGGCAAGATGGGGTTGTGTTTCCAAGTCTCATCGATGTATTCAATGATGACAAGAGATTCAGAGATTGGCTTTCCATTGTGAACCAGCACAGGGATTTTCTTGTGAACAGGGTTGTATTTGAGGAGCAAATCGCTCTTGTTGCTTAGGTCCTCTTCTATGTACTCATATTCCACACCTTTCAGTTTCAATGCAACCTCCACTTTTCGACTATATGGGCTCAAGGACACCCCAAACAACTTCACTTCTTCTGCCATTGTTTGGTTTTCAGTGTTTTGAACTTTCAACGCTACTTCTTGCACTTGAAAGTGTGTTTTAGTTTGCTTGACATATCATTCTGGGCCTGCAGAGCCTTATTTATTGAGCGATCATTACTTTGTTTGCTTGGTTACCAAGTCTCAGCTCGTGTTTCTGTCAATTGGATCATTCGATGAAGCTTCAAGCACATGCTTACACTTTTGACTTTTGAGCCACTGAAAGTGGATCGCTGCTGGGACTTCGTGGTAACAAAATTAGGTTTGAATAATTAAATTGTAGTAAAGCATGAACAAAAAAAAAAAAAAAAATCTATTGAACTTCAGAAAATTATCAAATGTCCCTGTACTTTGTATTATTATTCAAAATTCTAGTCTTAGTCTTACTTTTCTTCATTTTTCCTCCTCTTGTTAAGGGTATTCTAAATTGAAAACTGAAAAGTCCACTTTAAAATTTAACATCTACCGAACATGACTTTTCTAATTTCAAAGTGTTTATAAACTAGTAATAATAATATGTTGAAATATCAACAAATGAAAAATATAGATGAATAAAAAAATATTCTAACACAATAAAGGTGGTTGATGATCTTCTCCACCTACGATGGTGTGCTACATCTATTAGTTGAAGATCGTCATTCATACTTGAAAAACTAAATAGTCCTAATCATTGCAATGAAGCACCTAACCATCACTACCGTGATCAAAATCTGGAAATAAAACCCAACACAATAAAAAAGAGAGAGGGAGGTTAGAGAGAAAGAGAGGGTATATATGTAAAAGAGAAAAGAGATCAAGAGAAAAGAAAGAGACATTACTATATCCTACTTATGGAGGAAATTGAGACATTACTATATCCTACTTATGGAGGAAATTATCATTCGATCTACATTAAGAAAATCACTTATTTGTAAGAGAGAGAAAATTTTTATTATTTCAATTTAAATATTTTCTAGTGATTCACATTTTTAACCTTTCTAGTTTTAACAATTGATTAACGACATACTAATGCTAATGGAAATTTTGGACAATAACACTAACTTAATTACGGGAAATTTCGGTGAAAAATAAAATTTAATAGAAAAATTTTCGAGAATAACGATAACAAAGAGGTTTTTTTTTTTTGAAACTGTAATTAGTTCTCTTCTACTTCTTATTAACTTTGACTGGAATACAACCAATGATATTTATCATAAACTCTTGGAAATTGTTATGAAATTCATTGAAAAAAACACCAACAAACTCTTTAATCTAATACAATCTACTTACCTATTTGGTAGGAATCAACGATAATTTTCTGAGATTGATCATATGTTTTATTTATTTATTTTACATTTAAACTTAATATGAACCGAACCCATTTACTCCTTTAAGTTTTTCTTTAATTTGCTTGCATGCTAATGCTGATGTTTGAGAACATTGAAAATACTTTAGAAGTAAGCATTATACTTTTTTTTTTTCTTTTTTTGAAGATTAAGCATTATACTTTTTTCTTTTTTTTGAGACACTGGGATGAACTCAAAAGACAGTTGGGACCAGACTGGTGGAATCCTAATGGTATGGTCCAGATTAACAATCTCCATATAACTAGAAGTTATTCACACTAGAGTGGAAGATAACCATATATAAAGTAAGGGAAAAAGTACCTTGAACCTATCTCAAAGTTTAATATTTATAGGGTCGTACAATTTTTTGGTTTATTTGCAATGTCCTCCCTTAACTAACAGATCCACTCGTTTGATCGTTATTGGATACGGTTGATTGTGTAAAAAATATTAAAAGATGAAATTACCTTTTAATAAATTTACTTTTTAATTTTCTTTTAAAATAAATTTTAAAAACTTTAAATAAATTCAAAAATAAATTTAATTTGATCTTCATCGTTAGAGATTAATTTAAGAAAAAGTTTAAAAATTAAATAAAAAATAAAAATTTAATTAAAATATTTTTTAATTAGATCTTCACCATCCAACTAAAATGGACGGTGGAGATTAATTTTTAAAAAAATATAATTTTTTTTTTTAAAAAAAGACACAGAATGCTCAATCTCATCTCTCTCCCCTCTCTTTCTTTTTCTTCTTCTTATTCCAATCGGTCACTCTCTCTCTCTTCTCTCTTCTTCTTCTTCTCCTCTACTTTTTCTTTTCTTCTTCTTCTTCTAATCAAACCTAGATTTGTGTTTGAATCATTCGAACCCAGAACTGAATTTGAGAATCATTTGAACCCAGACTTTCGAACCCAGAATTGAGTTCGAGAATCATTTGAACCCAGTTTGGGTTTGAATTATTAGAACCCATCTCTCTTCTCTCTCTCTCTCTCTCCTCTTTTTTTTTTTTTTTTTCCAACCGGTCATTGTCTCTCTCTTTTCTCTTCTTTTTCTAATCAAACCCAGATCTGGATTCGAACCCAAAACTAGGTTCGAGAATCATTTGAGAACGGGTTCGAATGAATTCGAGATTCGAACCCAGTTCTGGGTTCAAAATCAGTTGAGTTGTTTTGGATTGTTTTGGGGTTGATTGTGGGTTGTTTAGGGTATTTTTAATGATCGAATACTAGTTTTTGTTGATTAATTGATGATGATAATTTTGGCTGGTGATTGATGTTGATGATTTTGTTGGATTGATAATGTTTTTGGTTGAAGATGAGAGAGAGAGGAGATTGAAAATGATTTTCAAAAGAGGGTATATTGGTAATTTTATTTGGCCACAAAATCCATTCACAACAATCTGGTAGTATTTAGGGGCAATTAAGTCTTTCAATGACTTTTAAACAATCAAAGTGACCATATCATAGTTAAATCTAGTTAATTCGTTCGTTAGGGAGAACATTGTAAAAAAATCAAAAAGTTATATATTTCTGTGAATATCAATTTTATAGGTAAGTTGTGGGTAATTCTTCCATAAAGTATGCATTATACTACGTGGAAACATCCATAAAAGACTTCGTGGATTTGAAGGCGGCAAGTCAATGGTATGATGATGCAAGCTCTTACGAAATTGTTTTGTAATTTTTATCTGTTGATATTGATGATATTAGGCAATGGGGTCCAACAATTACTAGATCCTGCTATAATGTCAACGTTAAAATTACAACCATACTTGATAACATTGGCAGGCCGCTGACAACATGGACCAACTTCAAAAGTAATTTCGAGCCGTAATCGCTCGCTGTACCTAATTTGGCCCAAAACTTGAATGAGAGTATATAAAATCCATTCAAACTTTTATTGTGCATAACATAAGAATAATACTAGATTGATACTCGAATAATGTATAAGTTTGTATTTTTATTATCATATAAATTATGATATGGTGTTGATTATAATTCATATTTTGCATCAATTAAAATTAATTTGAGGGATAATCCCTAAAAACAACCCGTCAAAAATAAATAAATAAATATATATATATAGATAGGGGTGGGCACGGTTTGGTTCGGTTTTTCCCAAAACCGAACCGAACCGAAAATTTTCGGTTTTTTATTTTTTTGAACCGAACCGAACCGAATAAATCATGTGAACCGAACCGATTTCATTCGGTTCGGTTCGGTTCGGTTCATTCGGTTTTGGGCTTGTAATTTTGGGCCTCCATTTGGTTTTAGGCCCCGGTATGTTATATAAAAACAATTGACAAAACTAAAAATAATTCAAAACAACACCTATAACATTTTCAAAACAATACCTAATTGAAACATAGAATAGAATAGGCCAAAAAGGAGCCTAAAATATTTTCAAAACAACACCTAAAATATTCTTTCAACTTCAAGTTAAAGCAAAAATAAAACAAAAACTATTAATTCATAATCAATAAATGTATTATTGATTTTTTTTTTGTTTTTGATTCGGTTTTCGGTTCGGTTCGGTTTTTTTGAGTCAAAACCGAACCGAACCGAACCGAAATTTTTCGGTTTTTTTTTTTTAAATTACAACCGAACCGAACCGAAAAACCGAAAAAAAATCGATTTTCGGTTCGGTTCGGTTCGGTCCGGTTTTTTTGCCCACCCCTATATATATATATATATAATAGAGGGAGTCTTACCATAATGCTGCAGTTAGGAAGTAGGTGGAGTCCTTTTTTTAAGTGTGTATATATATATATATATAATTATTGAATGAATCCCACAAAGGGTGTGATATATATTTTCATTGTAAATTTTTCTCCCCTCATATGTCATTAAGATAAAAATTTGAATTAAAGTGAAGGGTATGTAGAAGGAGATATGATAATTATGTTCTATTTAAATTTTTTCCCTTTTAAGCTTTGCGTCGGAAGCTAAAAGTTAGGAACTCTAGTGGAGGTAGCTTGTACATATCTGTATTCAAATTTTAAAACTACCCTCGGAACATTATTCTCATTCGCTGCTTTCGCGTACATGGGCAATGTCATAAATTCTTAACCCAAAATTATAAGCAACAATATTTGAAATAGATTCCCGTGAAGCTCCGCACGATAGCCTGGTCAATTCATTTGTGTTAAAAACTTGATATTCACACTTTTGTAAAGAATCAATCAGAGAGAGCTTGTAATTGAAGTCTCTCTGTTTCGCTCGTAGGGTTTTGAATGAGAAGCCTACAAAAATCAAGAATTTCATTGAAACTCAAATAAAACACCAAATATTGCATTAGTTTGTTCTTTTTTTATTATGTTTATTATTCCACTCCACCCCTCCCCCAATCTTCCAAATTCGACGTAAAAGTGTTCATCAAATAAATTAGTAAATACTCAAAATTAATAGATAAAAACAGAACACAGGTAATATTATTCTATTTGAATGCAAAATAGAAAGCCCATCAGTCCACCATCACAATATCTTTTAACCCAACTGACATATAAGTAAGAAGCGGCTGATATTACAAAAACACGAGAAATATATAAATAGACGTACAAATACATCAGCCACTAAAACTTTCACTTGGAAGAAGCTTCAAAACGAGCAGAAAAAAAGGCAATCATTTTGTCTCTCGAAGGGAGATTTTCCTTGATAACACTGTGTGTGACATACTCCTTACTCCATTTGTATAGTTTGGGGAATTTCTCTTCTGTCAGCAACTCCAATCCTAAAATTTCTTGAAGTATCCCGAGCCAGAATCCTATGAAGTTTGCAACTATATCAACCAGTCCAATGTCTTCTCCTCCGAAGAACTTCTTGTCTTTGAGTTCATTTTCAAGTGTGCTTAGATGCTCATTTGCTTCTTTGATGGCCTCCTCTCTCTCCTTCCCTTTACTCGAGATGGATTTCCATAGTGCAGGCTGGCACTGCATAACGAAGGCCCACTAAATTATGTACGCAATCCAAAGATATTTGGAACTACTCAAAATTGAATCATTGAAATATAAAAGAAGACATTATAGAGAAGAAAAAAAAGTGATACTTACCTTGTCATCAATGAATTTTGCCCAGAAACGAGCCAGAGCTCGCTCATAAGGATGTTGTGGCAAGATGGGGTTGTGTTTCCAAGTCTCATCGATGTATTCAATGATGACAAGAGATTCAGCGATTGGCTTTCCATTGTGAACCAGCACAGGGATTTTCTTGTGAACAGGGTTGTATTTGAGGAGCAAATCGCTCTTGTTGCTTAGGTCCTCTTCTATGTACTCATATTCCACACCTTTCAGTTTCAATGCAACCTCCACTTTTCGACTATATGGGCTCCAGGACACCCCAAACAACTTCACTTCTTCTGCCATTGTTTGGTTTTCAGTGTTTTGAACTTTCAACGCTACTTCTTGCACTTGAAAGTGTGTTTTTGTTTGCTTGACATATCATTCTGGGCCTACACAGCCTTATTTTATTGAGCTATCATTACTTTGTTTGCTTGGTTACCAAGTCTCAGCTCGTGTTTCTGTCAGTTGGATCATTCAATGAAGCTTCAGGCACATGTTTACACTTTTGACTTTTGAGCCTCTGAAAGTGGAGGGCTGCTGGGACTTCGTGGTCACAAAATTAGGTTTGAATAATTAAATTGTAGTAAAGCATGAACAAAAAAAAAATCTATTGAGCTTCAGAAAATTATCAATATGTCCCTGTACTTTGTATTATTATTCAAATTCTAGTTTAGTCTTACTTTTCTTCATTTTTCCTCCTTTTGTTAAGGGTATTCTAAATTGAAAACTGAAAAGTCCACTTAAACATTTAACATCTACCGAACATGACTTTTCTAATTTCAAAGTGTTTATAAACTACTAATAGTAATATGTTGAAATATCAGCAAATGAAAAATATAAATGAAGAAAAGAAGAGGCTAACACAATAAAGGTGATTGACGATCTCATCATTGATCTTCTCCACCTACGATGGTGTGCTATATCTATTAGTTGAAGATCGTCATTCATACTTAAAAAACTAAATAGTCCTAATCATCGCAATGAAGCACCTAACCATCATTACTGTGATCAAAATTTGGAAATAAAACCCAACACGATAAAAAATAGAGAGAGAGGTTAGAGAGAAAGAGAGGGTATATATGTAAAAGAGAAAAAAGATCAAGAGAAAAGAAAGAGCCATTACTATATCCTACTTATGGAGGAAATTACCATTCGATCTACATTAAGAAAATCACTTATTTGTAAGAGAGAGAAAATTTTTATTATTTCAATTTAAATATTTTCTAGTGATTCACATTTTTAACCTTTCTAGTTTTAACAATTGATTAACGACATACTAATCCTAATGGAAATTTTGGACAATAACACTAACTTAAGGGAAATTTCAGTGAAAAAAAAAAATTTAATAAAAAAATTTGGAGAATAACGCTAACAAAGAGATTTTTTTTTTTTTTTGCAATTGTAATTAGTTCTCTCCTACTTCTTATTAATTTTGATTGGAATACAACTAATGATATTTATCATAAACTCTTGGAAATTGTTATGAAATTCATTGAAAAAAACACCAACAAACTCTTTAATCTAATACAATCTACTTACCTATTTGGTAGGAATCAACTATAATTCTCTAAGACTGATCATATGTTTTATTTATTTATTTTACATTTAAATTTAATATGAACTAACCCATATACTCCTTTAAGTTTTTCTTTAATTTGCATGCTAATACTGATGTTTGAGAACATTGAAAATTCTTTAGAAGTAAGCATTATATTTTTTTTCTTTTTTTGAAGATTAAGCATTATACTTTTTTTTTTTTTTTTGAGATACTAGGATGAATTCACAAGACAACTGGGACCAGACTGATGGAATCCTAATGGTATGGTCCGGATTAACAACCCCCATACAACTGGAAGCTATTCATACCAAAGTGGGAGACAACCATCTATAAAGTAAGAGAAAAATTACTTTGAACGTATCTCAAAGTTTAATATTTACAGAGACGTACAATTTTTTGGTTTATTTGCAATGTCCTCCCTTAACTAACAAATCCACTAGTTTGATCGTTATTGGATACAGTTGATTGTGTAAAAAATATTAAAGACGAAATTACCCTTCAATAAATTTATTTTTTAAATTTCTTTTAAAATAAATTTTACAAATTTTAAATAAATTAAAAAATAAATTTAATTTGATCTCCATCGTTGGAGATTAATTTGAGAAAAAATTTAAAAATTAAAATATTTTTTAATTAGATCTCTACCATCTAGCTGAAATGGACGGTAGAGATTAATTTTTAAAAAAAAAACACAGAATGCTCAATCTCGTCTCTCTCCCCTCTCTCTCTCTTTTTCTTCTTCTTCTTCCAATCGGTCACTCTCTCTTTCTTCTCTCTTCTTCTTCTTCTCTTCTACTTCTTATTTTCTTTTTCTTTTTCTTCTAATCAAACTCAGATTTGGGTTTGAATGATTCGAACCTAGAACTGAATTCGAGAATCATTTGAACCTAGAATTGGGTTCAAGAATCATTCGAACCCAATCTAGGTTTGAATTATTAGAGCCCATCTCTCTCTTTTTCTCTCTCATCTTTTTCTTCCAACCGGTCACTGTCTCTCCCTTTTCTCTTCTTTTTCTAATCAAATCCAGATCTGGATTCGAACCCAAAACTAGGTTCGAGAATCATTCGAGAACGGGTTCGAATGAATTCGAGATTCGAACCCAGTTCTAGGTTCAAAATCAGTTGAGTTGTTTTGGATTGTTTTGTGGTTGATTGTAGGCTGTTAAGGGTATTTTTAATGATCGAACATTGGTTTTTGTTGATTAATTGATGATGATAATTTTGGCTAGTGATTGATGTTAGTGATTTTGTTGGATTGATGATGTTTTTGGTTGAAGATGAAAGAGAAGGGGGATTGAAAATGATTTTCAGTAGAGGGTATATTGGTAATTTTATTTGGCTACAAAATCAATCCACAACAATCTGGTAGTATTTAGGGGCAATTAAGTCTTTTAATGCCTTTTAAACGATTAAAGTGACCATATCATGGTCAAATCCAGTCAATTCGTTAGTTAGGGAGAATATTGTAAAAAAATCAAAAAGTTATATGTTTCTGTGAATATCAAATTTATAGGTAAGTTATGGGTAATTCTTCCATAAAGTATGCATTATACTACGTGGAAACATCCATAAAAGACTTCGTGGATTTCAAGGCGGCAAGTCAATGGTATGATGATGCAAGCTCTGACGAAATTGTTTTGTAATTTTTATCTGTTGATATTGATGATATTAGGCAATGAGGTCCAACAATTACTAGATCCTGCTAGAATGTCAACGTTCAAATTACAACCATACTTGATAACATTGGCAGGCCGCTGACAACATGGACCAACTTCAAAAGTAATTTCGGGCCGCAATCGCTTGCTTCACCTAGATTGGCCCAAAACTTGAATGAAAGCATATGAAATCCATTCAAACTTTTATTGTGCATAACATAAGAATAATACTAGATTGATACTCGAATAATGTATAAGTATTTTTATTACCATATAAATTATGACATGGTGTTGATTATAATTCATATTTTGCATCAATTAAAATTAATTTGAGGGATAATCCCTAAAAACAACCCGTCAAAACAACCCGTAGTTTGAAAAAATCTTAATTTTCTCACTTTAATTTCATATTTACTCAAAATCTCTCATACTGTTATAAAATTAAAAAAAAAAAAAGATGAAGTCTGACAAGAGCATACTGTAAAAATTTATTTTTGCCCTTGATTAAGTTTTTTATCCAAAAATAAAAAATATAAATCAATCAAAGTTGATCTCCACCATCCATTGGAGATGGATGGTGGAGATCAATTCACCAAATAAAAATATAAAAAAATAAAATAAAATAAAATAAAATGGGGTGGAGATCCAAATTCATCCAATTGGATGGATAATAGAAATCCAATCTAGATTTCCACCAACCACGAATAGAGATGATTGCATCTCCATCTCCATCTTCAATCCCAGCACCATCTTCTCCCACTTTCTTTCTATTCTCCTCTCCTCTCTCTCCTTAATTCATACCAATTATCATCAATCTCCCACAAAAAAAAAAAAAAAAATACCAATCATCAGACCAACATAAATCTTCATCAATCCCACAATTATTTCCATCCATGGCCAATCTGGTGGATGCTTGACAATTTGGAGTTAGATCATCAAACCACTGGACCACAAACTACTAGACCATCAAATCACCAAACCTCCACCATTGCCATTGGTACAAACCCACTAGATTCGTCATTGAACAAACTGGGTGGGTTCGTCGTCGAACCCATTATGCCGCCACCATTATCATCGACCGGAGACAGAGGAGAGGAAAAGAGGATAGAGAGAGAGAGAGAGAGAGAGAGGTGAGAGAAATAGAAATTTAGATTTAATTTATTTTTAATTTTAGTATTGTATCTTTATATTTTTATATTATTTATTATAATTTTTTAATTTTTATATTTTAATTAATTTTTTATCCACATTTCTCCTTTTGCTTTTGAAGTCAAATGGTTAAGATTTTCAACTTAATAGAATCAGTCACGGTCATAGGGATCGTTATCCTTTCACACACCTCTAGGGGGTATTTTAAATATTTAGATTAATGTCAGATAGTACTTTGAGTAAATTTCGAACTAAATATGACAAAATAGAGACTTTTTCAAACTACTGGCTGTTTTTATGGATTATCTCTAAATTTAAATAATCTAACATTACTTACACTACAAAGTTATTTTGACAATAATTATATGAATATAACTTTGTGTGAAGAAAATACTACCAGGTGCCAATAAAACGGGCCATATACTTATGCATACAAAGAAAGCTGCTGAATGCACACACCTATTTCAATCAGCTTCCTTTATGCAAGAGTCGAGAGAGTATGTATAAATTTTAGTACAAAATTTTCGTTAAAATTATAATTTCCAAGATATATATAATAGTATGCTATTGGAATTGGATGCATAGATAGATGATGAGATACACACATTAAAAAATTTCTCTGCTGAAAGCTTGAAACTTTTGTCGAGCCAGCACACAAATTTGTATTCAAAATTCAAAAACAGAATGTCTTTCCAACATTATTCTCATTCACTCTTTTCACATACGTGGGCAATGTCATAAATTCTTTTACCCAAAGTTGCAAGCAATAAAATTTGAAATAAATTCCATTGAAGCAACCCACACAAAAGAATGGTCAGTCCATTTTGGTTCAAAACTTGATATTCTCACTTTTATAAAGAAACAGACCTCATGCCCCTTTAGTGAACCAGAGAGAGAGAGAGAGAGAGAGAGCTTGTAAATGAAGTCTCTGATGTTTCCCTCCTATGGTTTTTTCAAATAAAATGTCCACATCAAAAGCCGTTAGTAGGAGCCTATTTTGGTTTCTTTGCTTAATTGTTCAGTTTAAACAACCGGCAAAATGATAACGAAGGGGGATTACGGGAGCTAATAAACATCAAATCTTGTCAGGAAAGTTAGTCAACAAAAAAGAGACAAAAACTTAAAAGAAGTTTCTTCATGAGATCTCAACTACAACTTCTTCAATGTCGCTTTCATTATCATGAAATTCTTTTCTTGGTTTTAGTTATAAGAAATGCTTTTTGTATATTTCGTTTGTTGCATTCTTTGATTATCTTCTACACTAAACTTTGTTACTTATTAGTGGTAAATGAACTGTTTGTTGATTAATCTCAACTAACCATATTCAATTATGCAATAATGTTGCAAAAAATAAAAGAAAGTTTACATCAGAGTAATGTTTGATATTATTGGTTCAAGAGCTTAAATTAGACAAAAGAAAAGACAAGAAACAGCCTATATTTTACTTAAACATAAATCAAAACCATAATTTAAGTTATTAACTGATTTAGAATTATTTATAAATAACGAACAAAAAAATTCTAGCATTTGATATTTTAGATTACCAAAATGCCCATTTAACTGATATGATAACGTTTCTCCATTAACAAATCTCTTATACTATTGAAGTCGTAAGTATAAATTATATTCTTCTTTTTTAAATTTTAAATTAATTGTAATAATTGAAAATAAGTGACCATCAAATCAATAATTAGTAAATGTTATTTTACCGAAATTAGATATTCAAATGAAAAAATAAAATAAAATAAATCAGAAATATAAGTTCACATTTAAACGGTCCATATTTGTAACAAAGAAACTGTATTCTGCCCGTAAACCCTAAGCTAGGTTAATTAATTTTGGCTGCTTTATTCCTGGACCATTTTGGTGAATACACTTTTCTAGCCACGAAAATGACAAAGCAACCCCGCCATTCTTCGGATTCCTGTTGCTTGGCCCAAAGACAAAACATCATTTTCTGTTATCCTCAGTTGTTATCAAACCGTGGTCGCGAACGACCACCAATTCCTTCGACTTCTTCTTACAATAATTGTGTCCTGCCAACTAGTTCAATAAAATCCTACACTACAGATAAAAATTAATGAAAAACACGCACACTTTGTTCTGTCTACCTCTCTCTCCTTCCCTTGGCTCCAGCTAGAGTTCGATAGTGCAGACAGGCAATGCATGATAAGAGCCCTCAAAATTATAAACGCAATCAACAGAAGTTGCATCTTTTCAAGAAAACAAAAACACTGAGATTTAAACAAGACACCTTAAACTAAAATAGAAAAAAAGAAAAATATATAGTGGTTCATATACAACCTTCTCATCGATGAACTTGGCCCAGAAACGAGCCATGGCTAGCTAATAGGAATCTTCAGGCAAGATGTGTTTTCAGGTCTCATCTATGTATTCAATGATGAGAACATACTCTGCAATGGGGTTTCCATTGTGAACCAGCACAGGGATTTTCTTATGAACAGGGTTGTATTTGAGAAGCAAAGGACTTTTGTTGTCCAGGTCCTCTTGAATGAACTCATATTCCACACCTTTCAGTTTCAATGCAAACTCCACTCTTCGACTAAATGGGCTCCCCCACACTCCAAACAACTTCACTTTTTCTGCCATTTAGTTTTCAGTGTTTAATATTCACTAAACCTTGCACTTGCAAGTGTGTTCTTTGTCTGCTTGACGATTCTTGCTGGGCCTGCAGATCCCTGTTTATTGAGTGATGATCACTTGGTTTGCTTCGCCACCAAGTCGCAGCTTTGATATTATATTTTACCACTTGTTCAATCAATTGACTCGGTCAGTGAGAATTGATAAAATTTCCAAGTGCATGCTGAGCCTTCGCTTTCTTACATAATTTTCCACTTGTTATTTGAACTATAGCTATTGGTGGGGATAATTTAATTTTCTTCATAGTTTCTTCAGGCCAATTGGTTTGTTCTTAAAAAGTCCAAGAAAGCTACTAGTTGGATCTTGCTAGTCGCAAAATTGAATTTGAATACAATGAATGCAAATTCTACTAGCTTGTTGTCAATTTGGAGTAAAAAATAAAAATGTTTCCAATAAAATTCATTTAAGAAACAACCAAGGTCCAAGGATCTTCTTTTTCATAAAAACCTTACACAGCAGAGAAAAGTAATGATTTTTATCAAAGTTTGATTACTTTGTTTCTTACCTAGTAGGGGAATTATTGATCATTTTCCAAGTTTGTTGTATTTTTGTCTTTTTATAAAATTGTTGATCTTTAATTTGGAGATTAACAGAGGAAACTGAACTCGAATTATGATCTTACTAACATGGATATGAGCTGTTTGTTTATCCTTAATTTAGAAAAAGAAGAAGTGGTAACTTAACATAGTAAACTTTGAATTAATGTCCAACTGCTCTGACATTTCCAAATATCTTACTTTAATTTGTGTGACTGTTAGGCTATTTTAGTGCACAATTTTCATTCCTAACGCATGTCTTTCAGGCGTAAATAAGCCCCGACAATTTATAGATCTTGCTAAAATGCCCAAAAGTTGAATTACAACCAACTTTGAAACAAATTTAGGCCTATAATCACCTACAAACTGAACCAGCCCAAGTGTCCAAAACAAACGTGATAAGTAGGGCTGGCTCTTTTATATGTGCCTATACTTAAAATATAAGTGCTGCTAATACCTATCACCTATGACGATTAGCTATCTTTTTATTTTGAGATTTGAGTGTGAGGATGACAATTTTATTTAGGGATGATAAAAGTACTCGATCTGACTTAAATCGATAAAATACCGATTAGTTTGGGATAAAAAATAGCAATTCGTTCGGGGCATGGATCGGGTTTGAAGCACCCTGCCAAAAGATCACGTTGGGTTTGGGGCGATTTGATACGGCCCAATCGGACCCATTATCATATAGATACCTACACTGTGATGTTATAGTTATTATTTTGATATTTGTGAGAGAGTTTTATTATGTAGTAATAATATTTTGATATGTGTAATGAAACTTTGTCATGTGTTTAGAAAATATTTGGATATTTGTAATGAAACTTATTATGCACTAATGGCTTAATATTTGTATTTAAAGAATTTATGTTGTCTATAAATTTTATATTAATAATTGTTTCGATGTGATATTATATTGTAGTTAAGATTGAATTATTGTAAGTTTAAATTATTATTTATTAATTATATATATTTTTAACATTAATTATGTACTTTGTTAAGAACTAGATTGGATCAAACAGATTGGGTTTGAGGTAGACTATCCAAATCGAGTTTGGGTTTAGGGTGGAAAGTAGCGACTTGGTTAGGTTTGTTGCGGGTCGATCCGGCCTCAATCTAATCCATTGTCATCCCTAATTCTATCCTTGAATGTGGATCACACCCGTAATATGTGTTGATATTGCTAAACAATTTTTAGGAAGGTATGGATGTGAAAACTCATAGGCACTATAGGTTTAGATAGGGTGTGGATATAAAAGTAGTATGTATACCCTACTCATAAATCCGCTAAAACTATAGCTAGACTGTGGTTTTGTGATTAAACGCTTTGCCCTCCATGCAATGATACACGAGTTCTACACCTAAAATAAACATTCCCCCCACCATTAAATTTGTGGGTTACCTCCTTACCTTAGTATAGGATGTTTCCTCCCGTATGAAAGCTGTATCCCAGACCGCTCCCCAGAGTCAAATCTCGTTTAGTCTCGGTTGATCCCTGGACTTGTACTAACCATTAAAAAAAAAAAAATCTGTTTAAACTAATATATGTACAAGAGTTATTTGTACATTGAATCTTATAAAGTCATCGTATGATTTGTAGACACTGAATAAATATAATTGATTATTGGTGAAGTAAAAGTAAGTAAATTTAATGGATAGTTAAAAAACTGAATTATTATTGCATAATATATATAAAATCTTAAATAAATAATGTATTATTATTAGTTGTTCGTTGTATCCTTTTATAATCTTTTTGAATTTGCAGGCAGTTGAGAATAGAAATACCCGCATCCCATTCACATAATTTCATGGAAGGAGTGTGATGCGGGTGTCGATGTGGGTATGGTAAAACCCACCCAGACCCTATCAACTCCCATCCTTAATAGAGAGAGTCTTAACATAATGGTGCAGTTAGGAGGTAGGTGGAGTCCTTTTGTTAAGTGTATATATATATATATATATATATATATAATTATTGAATGAATCCCACAAAGGACGTGATATATATTTTCATTGTATATTTTTCTCCACTCATATTGTCATTAAGATAAAAATTTGAATTAAAGTGAAGGGTATGTAGAAGGAGATATGATAATTATGTTCTATTTAAATTTTTTCCCTTTTAAGCTTTGCGTCGGAAGCTAAAAGTTAGGAACTCTAGTGGAGGTAGCTTGTACATATTTGTATTCAAATTTTAAAACTACCCTCGGAACATTATTCTCATTCGCTGCTTTCGCGTACATGGGCAATGTCATAAATTCTTAACCCAAAATTACATGCAATAATATTTGAAAGAGATTCCCGTGAAGCTCCGCACGATAGCCTGGTCAATTCATTTGTGTTAAAAACTTGATATTCACACTTTTGTAAAGAATCAATCAGAGAGAGCTTGTAATTGAAGTCTCTCTGTTTCCCTCGTAGGGTTTTAAATGAGAAGCCTACAGAGATCAAGAATTTCATTGAAACTCAAATATAACACCGAATATTGCATTAGTTTGTTCTTTTTTTATTATGTTTATTATTCCACTCCACCCCTCCCCCAATCTTCCAAATTCGACGTAAAAGTGTTCATCAAATAAATTAGTCAATACTCAAAATTAATAGATAAAAACAGAACACATGTAATATTATTTTATTTGAAATGCAAAATAGAAAGCCAATCAGTCCACCATCACAATATCTTTTAACCCAACTGACATATAAGTAAGAAGCGGCTGACATTACAAAAACACGAGAAATATATAAATAGACGTACACATACATCAGCCACTAAAACTTTCACTTGGAAGAAGCTTCAAAAAGAGCAGAAAAAAAGGCAATCGTTTTGTCTCTTGAAGGGAGATTTTCCTTGATAACACTCTGAGTGACATACTCCTTACTCCATTTGTATAGTTTGGGGAATTTCTCTTCTGTCAGCAACTCCAATCCTGAAATTTCTTGAAGTATCCCGAGCCAGAATCCTATGAAGTTTGCAACTATATCAACCAGTCCAATGTCTTCTCCTCCGAAGAACTTCTTGTCTTTGAGTTCATTTTCAAGTGTGTTTAGATGCTCATTTGCTTCTTTGATGGCCTCCTCTCTCTCCTTCCCTTTACTCCAGATGGATTTCCATAGTGCAGGATGGCACTGCATAACGAAGGCCCACTAAATTATGTACGCAATCCAAAGATATTTGGAACTATCAAAATTGAATCATTGAAATATAAAAGAAGACATTATAGAGAAGAAAAAAAAGTGATACTTACCTTGTCATCAATGAATTTTGCCCAGAAACGAGCCAGGGCTCGCTCATAAGGATGTTGTGGGAAGATGGGGTTGTGTTTCCAAGTCTCATCGATGTATTCAATGATGAGAAGAGATTCAGCGATTGGCTTTCCATTGTGAACCAGCACAGGGACTTTCTTGTGAACAGGGTTGTATTTGAGGAGCAAATCGCTCTTGTTGCTTAGGTCCTCTTCTATGTACTCATATTCCACACCTTTCAGTTTCAATGCAACCTCCACTTTTCGAGTAAATGGGCTGACGGACGCCCCAAACAACTTCACTTCTTCTGCCATTGTTTGGTTTTCAGTGTTTTGAACTTTCAACGCTACTTCTTGCACTTGAAAGTGTGTTTTAGTTTGCTTGACATATCATTCTGGGCCTGCAGAGCCTTATTTATTGAGCGATCATTACTTTGTTTGCTCGGTTACCAAGTCTCAGCTCGTGTTTCTGTCAATTGGATCATTCAATGAAGCTTCAAGCACATGTTTACACTTTTGACTTTTGAGCCTCTGAAAGTGGATGGCTGCTGGGACTTCGTGGTCACAAAATTAGGATTGAATAATTAAATTGTAGTAAAGCATGAACAAAAAAAAAAAAAAATCTATTGAACTTCAGAAAATTATCAACATGTCCCTGTACTTTGTATTGTTATTCAAAATTCTAGTCTTAGTCTTACTTTTCTTCATTTTTCCTCCTTTTGTTAAGGGTGTTCTAAATTGAAAACTGAAAAGTCCACTTTAAAATTTAACATCTACCGAACATGACTTTTCTAATTTCAAAGTGTTTAAAAACTAGTAATAATAATATAGTGAAATATCAGCAAATGAAAAATATAATTGAAGAAAAAAGAAGGCTAACACAATAAAGGTGGTTGACGATCTCCTCGTTGATCTCCTCCACCTACGATGGTATGCTATACTTATTAGTTGAAGATCGTCATTCATATTTAAAAAACTAAATAGTCCTAATCATCGCAATGAAGCACCTAACCATCACTACCGTGATCAAAATCTGGAAATAAAACCCAACACGATAAAAAAGAGAGAGAGAGGTTGGAGAGAAAGCGAGGGTATATATGTAAAAGAGAAAAGAGATCAAGAGAAAAGAAAGAGACATTACTATATCCTACTTATGGAGGAAATTATCATTCGATCTACATTAAGAAAATCACTTAGTTGTAAGAGAGAGAAAATTTTTATTATTTCAATTTAAATATTTTCTAGTGATTCACATTTTTAACCTTTCTAGTTTTAACAATTGATTAACGACATACTAATGCTAATGGAAATTTTGGACAATAACACTAACTTAAGGGAAATTTCGGTGAAAAATAAAATTTAATAGAAAAAATTTGGAGAATAACACTAACAAAGAGATTTTTTTTTTTTTTTTTGAAACTGTAATTAGTTCTCTTCTACTTCTTATTAATGTTGACTGGAATATAACCAATGATATTTATCATAAGCTCTTGGAAATTGTTATGAAATTCATTGAAAAAAACACCAACAAACTCTTTAATCTAATACAATCTACTTACCTATTTGGTAGGAATCAACGATAATTCTCTGAGACTGATCATATTATTTATTTATTTATTTTACATTTAAATTTAATATGAACTAACTCATATACTCCTTTAAGTTTTTCTTTAATTTGCATGCTAATGCTGATGTTTGAGAACATTGAAAATTCTTTAGAAGTAAGCATTATACTTTTTTTCTTTTTTTGAAGATTAAGCATTATACTTTTTTTTTTTTTTTGAGATACTGGAATGAACTCAAAAGACAACTGGGACCAGACTAGTGGAACCCTAATGGTATGGTCCGGATTAACAACCCCCATACAACTGGAAGTTATTCACACCATAGTGGGAGACAACCATCTATAAAGTAAGGGAAAAATTACCCTGAAGCTATCTCAAAGTTTAATATTTATAGTGGCGTACAATTTTTTGGTTTATTTGCAATGTCCTCCCTTAACTAATTGATCCCCTGGTTTGATCGTTATTGGATACGGTTGATTGTGTAAAAAATATTAAAAGACGAAATTACCCTTTAATAATTTACTTTTTAATTTTCTTTTAAAATAAATTTAATTTGATCTTCATCGTTGGAGATTAATTTGAGAACAAATTTAAAAATTAAATAAAAATTAAAATTTTAATTAAAATATTTTTTAATTAGATCTCTACCATCCAGTTGAAATGGACGGTGAAGATTAATTTAAAAATATAATAATTTTTTTTAAAAAAAAATACATAGAATGCTCAATCTTGTCTCTCTCCCCTCTCTCTCTTTTTCTTCTTCTTCTACCAATCGGTCACTCTCTCTCTCTTCTCTCTTCTTCTTCTTCTTCTCTACTTCTTTTTTTTTTCTTCTTCTTCTAATCAAACCCAGATTTAGGTTTGAATCATTCGAACCCAAGACTGAATTCGAGAATCATTCGAACCCATAATTGGGTTTGAGAATCATTCGAACACAGTCTGGGTTTGAATTATTAGAACCCATCTCTCTTCTCTTTCTCTCTCTCTTCTTTTTCTTCCAACCCGTCATTGTCTCTCTCTTTTCTCTTCTTTTTCTAATCAAACCCAGATCTGGATTCGAACCTAAAACTAGGTTCGAGAATCATTCGAGAACGGGTTCGAATGAATTTGAGATTCGAACCCAGTTCTGGGTTCAAAATAAGTTGAGTTGTTTTGGATTGTTTTGGGGTTGGTTATGGGTTGTTTAGGATATTTTTAATGATCGAACACTGGTTTTTATTGATTAATTGATGATGATAATTTTGGTTGGTAATTGATGTTGATGATTTTGTTGGATTGATGATGTTTTTGGTTGAAGATGAGAGAGATGAGAGATTGAAATTTTTCAATAGAGGGTATATTGGTAATTTATTTTGGCTATAGAATCAATCCACAACAATTTGGTAGGATTTAGGGGTAATTTAGTCTTTCAACACCTTTTAAATGATCAAAGTGACCATGTCATGGTCAAATCCAGTTAATTCGTTAGTCAGGGACGACGTTGTAAAAAAATTAAAAAGTTATACATGTCTGTAAATATCAAATTTGTATGTAAGTTATGGGTAATTCTTCCATAAAGTATGCATTATACTACGTGGAAACATCCATAAAAGACTTCGTGGATTTCAAGGCGGCAAGTCACTAGCATGATGATGCAAGCTCTTACGAAATTGTTTTGTAATTTTTATCTGTTCATATTGATGATATTAGGCAATGTGGTCCAACAATTACTAGATACTGCTCGAATGTCAACGTTAAAATTACAACCATACTTGATAACATTGGCAGGCCGCTGACAACATGGACCAACTTCAAAAGTAATTTCGGGCCGCAATCGCTTGCTCTACCTAGATTGGCCCAAAACTTGAATGAAAGCATATAAAATCCATTCAAACTTTTATTGTACATAACATAAGAATAATACTAGATTGATACTCGAATAATGTGTAAGTAAGTATTTTTATTATCATATAAATTATGATATGGTGTTGATTATAATTCATATTTTACATCAATTAAAATTAATTTGAAGGATAATCCTTAAGAACAACCCGTCAAAACAACCCGTAGTTTGAAAAAATCTCAATTTTTTCATTTTAATTTCATATTTATCCAAAATCTCTCATACTGTTATAAAGTTAAAAAAAAAAAAATAAAGTCTGACAAGAGCATACTGTAGAAATTCATTTTTGCCCTTGATTAAGTTTTTTATCCAAAAGTAAAAAATAGAAAAATGTAAAATAATATTTTAAAATAAAAAATATAAATCAATAAAAATTGATCTCCACAGTCCATTGGAGATGGATGGTGGAGATCAATTCACCAAATAAAAATATAAAAAATGAAAAATAAAATAAAATGGGGTGGAGAAGCAATCATCAGACCAACATAGATCATCATAAATCTCCCACAATCATCATCAATCCCACAATTATTTCCATCCATGGCCAATATGGTGGATGCTTGACAATCTGGAGTTAGATCATCAAACCACTGGACCACAAACTACTAGACCATCAAATCACCAAACCTCCACCACTGCCATTGGTACAAACCTACTAGATTCGTCATCGAACAAACTAGGTGGGTTCGTCGTTGAACCCATTATGCCGCCACCATTATCATTGACCGGAGACAGAGGAGAGGAAAAGAGGATAGAGAGAGAGAGAGATGAGAGAAATAGAAATTTAGATTTAATTTATTTTTAATTTTAGTATTGTATTTTTATATTTTTATATTATTTATTATAATTTTTTTTTATATTTTAATTAATTTTTTATCCACATTTCTCCTTTTGCTTATGGAGTCAAATGGTTAAGATTTTCAACTTAATGGAATCAGTGACGGTTATAGTGATTGTTATCATTTCACACACCTCTAGAGGATATTTTAAATATTTAGATTAATGTCAGACAATATTTTGAGTAAATTTCGAACTAAAGGCGACAAAATAGAGACTTTTTCAAACTGCTGGCTGCTTTTATGGATTATCTCTAAATTTAAATAATCTAACATTACTTACACTACAATGTTATTTTGACAATAATGATATGAATATAACTTTGTGTGAAGATAATACTACCAGGTGCCAATAAAACGGGCCATACACTTATGCATACAAAGAAAGCTGCTGAATGCACACACCTATTTCAATCAGCTACCTTTATGCAAGAGTCGAGAGAGTATGTATAAATTTTAGTACAAAATTTTCGTTAAAATTATAATTTCCAAGATACATATAATAGTATGTTATTGGAATTGGATGCATAGATAGATGATGAGATACACACACATTAAAAAATTTCTCTGCTGAAAGCTTGAAACTTTTGTCGAGCCAGCACACAAATTTGTATTCAAAATTCAAAAACAGAATGTCTTTCCAACATTATTCTCATTCACTCTTTTCACATACGTGGGCAATGTCATAAATTCTTTTACCCAAAGTTGCAAGCAATAAAATTTGAAATAAATTCCATTGAAGCAACCCACACAAAAGAATGGTCAGTCCATTTTGGTTCAAAACTTGATATTCTCACTTTTATAAAGAAACAGACCTCATGCCCCTTTAGTGAACCAGAGAGAGAGAGAGAGAGAGAGAGCTTGTAAATGAAGTCTCTGATGTTTCCCTCCTATGGTTTTTTCAAATAAAATGTCCACATCAAAAGCCGTTAGTAGGAGCCTATTTTGGTTTCTTTGCTTAATTGTTCAGTTTAAACAACCGGCAAAATGATAACGAAGGGGGATTACGGGAGCTAATAAACATCAAATCTTGTCAGGAAAGTTAGTCAACAAAAAAGAGACAAAAACTTAAAAGAAGTTTCTTCATGAGATCTCAACTACAACTTCTTCAATGTCACTTTCATTATCATGAAATTCTTTTCTTGGTTTTAGTTATAAGAAATGCTTTTTGTATATTTCGTTTGTTGCATTCTTTGATTATCTTCTACACTAAACTTTGTTACTTATTAGTGGTAAATGAACTGTTTGTTGATTAATCTCAACTAACCATATTCAATTATGCAATAATGTTGCAAAAAATAAAAGAAAGTTCACATCAGAGTAATGTTTGATATTATTGGTTCAAGAGCTTAAATTAGACAAAAGAAAAGACAAGAAACAGCCTATATTTTACTTAAACATAAATCAAAACCATAATTTAAGTTATTAACTGATTTAGAATTATTTATAAATAACGAACAAAAAAATTCTAGCATTTGATATTTTAGATTACCAAAATGCCCATTTAACTGATATGATAACGTTTTTCCATTAACAAATCTCTTATACTATTGAAGTCGTAAGTATAAATTATATTCTTCTTTTTTAAATTTTAAATTAATTGTAATAATTGAAAATAAGTGACCATCAAATCAATAATTAGTAAATGTTATTTTACCGAAATTAGATATTCAAATGAAAAAATAAAATAAAATAAATCAGAAATATAAGTTCACATTTAAACGGTCCATATTTGTAACAAAGAAACTGTATTCTGCCCGTAAACCCTAAGCTAGGTTAATTAATTTTGGCTGCTTTATTCCTGGACCATTTTGGTGAATACACTTTTCTAGCCACAAAAATGACAAAACAACCCCGCCATTATTCGGATTCCTGTTGCTTGGCCCAAAGACAAAACATCATTTTCTGTTATCCTCAGTTGTTATCAAACCGTGGTCGCGAACGACCACCAATTCCTTCGACTTCTTCTTACAATAATTGTGTCCTGCCAACTAGTTCAATAAAATCCTACACTACAGATAAAAATTAATGAAAAACACCCACACTTTGTACTTGTATCGAAGAAGAAGAAATTGGAAGATGTATGTAATTGCCTTGATTAAATTAAACCTCCTTAATCACAAGTAAAGATATATTGTGTTTGTTTAAAACAACAATAGGATAGTCTGCCACTCTGTTCTTTCCTTTTGTTTATACCGAAAACAGGAAACCAAGAACAATTACAAATATGAACTTTTATGCTCATATTTAATCATGTTTAACTCTCATTTAAACAAGGGCTTTACTGTGTGTAATGATAATGTCCATAAAGATAAGTTTGGGATCACCTTTGTTTTTTTTTTTTTTTTAATAAAGAACCCTTTTATTTGAAACTTCTTTATAGAAAACATCATAACAATATACCAACTTCAAATTAAGGAGATCTATTTGATTTGGACTTTATTAGAGTTTGATAGATTTTTCTTTTAATAATAGATTTTAGTGGAATACGTGGAATTTATAGACTTTACATTGATTTTATTCGAATTCTTTATGAAAACCAATGAAATCTTTATAAAAATTATAAAATTTGTTATATATATATTTTTTCAATAATACTAAAGTTTTCAAAATTTTTATCCAAATAGAAATAATATGACATATGAGTTATCAAAATATTATAAATCATGAAATGATGTGATAATTATTATGATGTTGACAACTCACATATCACATTATTTATGCATGAATTTAAACAAAAAAATTTGGAAAGTCTAGTATTACTCTTTTTTTTTTTTTTATATATAAATTATTTTAAAATTCATCCAAATCCATCATTTAAATAAAATCTATAAAGTCAATTATTTTTCAATACACCTAGATTTTAATATAATTCATTCAAATTTGGATTGAATACATTCAAATTTTTTATTCTAGATAGAATACACCCCTATCAAATCTATCCAAACCCTTATAAAATCCATTCAAATTTATTACTTAAATAAAATCTATAAAGTGAATGACATTATTAATATACGTAGATTTTATTGGATTTCTTACAAATTTGAATTAAATACATTAATAGTTTATTGGATTTCACACAAATCCGAATTAATACACTCAAACTTTTACAATATTTTAAATTTCAATGAATCGTAGATTGAATCTGCCTTTAAGTTTCTTTTATTTAGATGAACCCTTAAATTCCCCTTAAACTAAAAAAAAAATGATTGTTTCATTATAATATTATTTTTAAAAAATTATTATAAAAGGAATAAAAATTAATTATGACACCAAAGTGAAAGGAAAGCAATACCATGGTCCATCCATGCAGCAAATAACAAAATGCAATGAACAATTTTTTTTTTTTTTCAAAAGTAATTCAGTTAAGGGTAGTTTAGTAATTAGAACTAAACAAAACCTAACTTGTCTTTAAATGTTAAAAGTTGATAGATCCGTCGTTTACACGACTCCCATGACTTTATTTTAATCTTAATTTTGAAACAAACTATGTATGATTATAATATTTAATTACTCATTTAATTTTATTAGCCTTTTTTAAGCTAAAAAGCAAAGCTAGAGACAGGGGGAGAGATAGTCACAGCCATAGATTCACAGGCATTTCATTGTCTGTTCAAAAATGAGAAGAGAATGGTGTTCAAAATAAGCCTAAAAAAATTGTAAAGAGAGCTCATAAATATAAAGAGGCTCTCCTCTTCATCTGTCTCTCTCATATATCATGTGTTTGTGCAAGTTTGAGTAATCATGATGACCAGCTTCACACCACTCTTGATATAATAAGAAGCTGACAGTTACATTTTACATTTACAAGTCTCCTCCCCACATACTGCACCCAACAGTTTCCTTTTGTTTTGTTTTGGTTTTTTTCCATTTTGCCCCAACAGAATCAGAGACATGGTTCTTGAAGTCTTATATGGATAGCGCTTTCACTTACCAAAAAGGAAGAGAAGGTGGTACTCCACAACAACAACGACAACAACAACAGCAGCAGCATTACCAGCTCAAGCTTTGTGTACCAGTAAAGAAGCTTTTTGGGTTCTGGGTGAGAAACTTGGACTGCATAGGCAGATTGTCAAGTGGGGTTGGTGTAAAAAGACTCGAATGCAATGTTATGGTGGTGAACAACTCTGTTTTCTGCTCTTCACCTAAGTTTCTTGAAGGAGGGAGAGACACAATGGAGGGTTTGGATGTAAAAGAGAAAAGCAATGACGAGGTTAAACATGAAGGGGTTGGTGAGAATGAGGGGAGAGTGGAGACATTTGGGGACTTGATTGTTGAAGAGGAAGGTCGTGAGAGCAGTTCAAGTTCTGATTTTTTGACATCTGAGACGACTGGACATGAGGAGGAGGAGCAGAGTCATAGTAGCTCTCAGTCTTCTTCTCCACCTACATCGGGTTGGCCTGTAGAGAAACCTGAGGCATCGGATTGTAGCAGTAGTGTTGATGGTAACGAGAATGAAGAGAAACCACAAATGAAACAAAGCTCAACACTTTCAGGTAAATTTGTCCTCTTTTTGTTGAATTTTGTGTTAATATGTTTGATGAATTGAGTTTGATCGATTTTTCGGAATTTTGTAGAGATTGAAATGATGAAGGAAAGATTTGCAAAATTGTTGCTTGGAGAAGATATGTCAGGTTGTGGAAATGGAGTTTCAACTGCATTGGCTATTTCAAATGCCATTACTAATCTTTGTGGTATGGTTACTTAAAATGTTTTTTCCCTTTCAAAATTTAGTTTGGTTAATGTTTAGTGTATGTAATCTCCTACATTGCATGCTATTTGATTTCTGATGCTTTTTCTATAACCAATTTTGGTAGCTACCTTGTTTGGACAACTTTGGAGGTTAGAACCACTGCCCTCTGAGAAGAAAGCGATGTGGCGAAGAGAGATGGAGTGGCTTCTTTGCGTTAGCGATCACATTGTTGAGTTGATGCCCTCTTGGCAAACATTTCCAGATGGTAGCAAGCTTGAGGTAAGGCTATACAAGCTTTTCACTGCAAAGTGTGCAAAGTGTTACTTTCTCTTTTCTCTCTTATGACACATTTGATTTTTGAAATACTTCATGTGCTTAGCCATTCATTGCCCCGTAGAAACATTTTGAATTTAAAGCTAGAATTCTATGCAAATTGGACTGACACTTAGTGGCCCTAGGGCCAAATTTGAATGACTAATATATCAATTTGTTGTCCAAAATACATCACATGGCACTGAGCATCTTGAACAGTGAAATTCAAAATTGAGGCATTCCATTTCCTAACTAATACCATTAATCATGTGAAGATTCCGTTTTGCCTTTTCCATCCAAATGACATTATTTTGTATGGATGGTAACTACAAAGATGCCATGTAAAACTTATGGAACCATTCACATGCATGGATGTCCAAAGCATCTTAACATTTTTTCCTCTAATGACTCTATAACTATCATGATCAGAGTGATATAAAGAATTTTGAACTTGTTTTCAGTGGTTTGTCTTCTGATTTTGATACAGGTCATGACTTGCAGACCACGTTCAGATCTTTACGTTAATCTTCCAGCTCTCCGCAAATTAGACAACATGCTTCTTGTAAGAATTACGAGCACTTGTTGCATCAACAATTATCCCATGATGAAGGAGCTATACTGAAATTAATCTCATTTTGCAGGAAATATTGGACAGTTTTGATGAGACAGATTTCTGGTATGTTGACCAAGGGATTCTAGCACCTGAGGCTGATGGATCCACCTCTTTCCAAAAAGCTCTTCAGCGTCAGGAAGAAAAGTGGTGGCTACCTGTGCCTCGAGTCCCTCCTGGTGGTCTTCATGAAAATTCGAGGAAGCAGTTGCAGCACAAGCGTGATTGTACAAACCAGATACTAAAAGCTGCTATGGCTATCAACAGCATTACTTTAGCCGACATGGAGGTTCCCGATTCATACTTGGACTCTCTTCCAAAGGTATTGAACATCTTCAAATATATACACTTTAAGGAGCTCAATCTAGACGTAACTTAGTTGATAATTTGATCTGAATTTGGTTTCAGAATGGAAGAGCCAGCTTAGGAGATCTTATTTATAGATACATTTCATCAGATCAGTTTTCTCCAGAATGTTTGCTTGAGTGCCTTGATTTGTCCTCCGAACATCAAGCTATAGAAATTGCCAACCGAGTGGAGGCCTCAATGTATGCATGGCGCAAAAGGACCAACTCCAAACCTGTCAATAACACATCACGGTCCAGTTCAAAGTCTTCATGGGAACTGGTCAAGGAATTGGTTGTTGATACAGACAAGAGGGAGTTGCTTGCAGATCGAGCAGAAAGTCTCCTGCTTTGCTTGAAGCAGTGGTTCCCTGGTCTTCCCCAAACAACCTTGGACATGAGCAAAATTCAGTACAACAAGGTTCAAATTTCTTATCCAAATCCGATAATTTCATCTTGGTAATCCCTGATAATTTCAAATTTAGTACTAAACTAGTTAAATTTTACCAATTTACCATGCGATTAGGATGTTGGAAAGTCCATCTTAGAGAGCTACTCAAGAGTTTTGGAGAGCTTGGCATTTAATATTGTGGCACGTATTGACGATCTCCTCTACGTGGATGACTTGACCAAGCATTCAGATCCATTATCACCAATGACTAAAGTTGGTCTGATAGCTCACAAGAGTGTTCCAATTCCATACTCGGTGGCTGTCACGAGCACCCCATATAAAACAGCTTTTACCACGCCAAGCTTTTCACCAGCACCACTTGTAAGCCCAGCAAAGGGAGACATATCTCCATTCCACACTAGCAGCAAGGTTCCCCAGCGTGGTGTGGGCGTGAAAAAGGTCTTGACAGATTACCTTAACATTGATGGCACAGGGAAGGACTCAAGCAGTTCAATTGACAGATCAGTTACCCCTTTAAACTCCATTCGTGAAACATCCTCATCTCGAACTGGACAAGAATCACTGGAATGCACAAAATGGGTAATCAGTTCACCAAAACAAGACGCGGATGCAAAGAAATGACACCCCTCTGCATGCCCTTACGAGCCAATGCTTATGAGACGTGTTGTGCTCTTTGAATAGGAGGTTTATGTATGCTTTTCATATACTCATAGATAGATGTTTATGTTGGGAAAGTTGTCGGATGTTTTAAATCTTTGTCGCAGCGATACATCTGTAGTCATTATGAGTTGAGTTATGTGCTTCATGTATCTCCATGAAGTTACCCGGTTACATAGTTTTGAAAAATATTATTGAATGTTGTGAAAATATTATTGAATGTTGACTGATATTCTAGATGTGAATAACGATAGAATGATTTGAATGTAATAGACGAATCAAATAGCATCTGGTTTGTGAACTTTTAATTTATATCACATTCTTCAACTTCTGATCACCAGGAAAGCAAGATCCTGTTGTATTATCAAACCTGAAGATATCTTCAAATGCTGAACCAAGTGTTTTCCTATCAAAAGCATAAGAATGAAATAAAACAGCAATTTTCCTATCAAAAGCATAAGAATGAAATAAAACAGCGAAAGGTTGACAGAAAGGGGCATTCCGAGAATTGAACTCGGGACCTCTCGCACCCTAAGCGAGAATCATACCACTAGACCAAATGCCCAAGTTGGTCGGATTGATGGTTTTTAGCCTGTAGTCTCTTACAATTTAATAAAATTAAGGCAAAACAAATATAAACCGCCGTTGCCGGGGATCGAACCCGGGTCGCCCGCGTGACAGGCGGGAATACTCACCACTATACTACAACGACCTTCTTGTCTGACGTTCTATATGAAAATAAAATAAAATATACTTCATCAAGTTACAGTAGACACAAAACCAGCGAAGTTATTCACTTTTCAGCTTATGCTAAAGCTACTAAAGATATCCATCACAAGAAAGTGATTCAACGACCTTGTTAATTGATTTCATTTAGAATCTCATGCTCATACAAGACTGGCAGTCCGAAAGTGTTGCACTTCCCTTGTTCTTGTAACATACATCAGGTATTCAATCCTCCAACAACGGCTTTAACATTTACACAACTATGCTACCGCCGTTTTCACATTTTAAGTCACCCCATGTTTTAAGTTTTAATAATTAAGCATATTACCAGGGTCAGAGGAAACCAATGTCGTTGTAGTATGGAGGTGGGTATTCCCGCCTGTCACGCGGGTGACCCGGGTTCGATCCCCGGCAACGGCGTATTATGGTATTTTATGGTAGCTTTTTAAGTGGGATTTGTGATCGTTTCCGGTTCTGTTCTTGATAGTGCTGTTCATGTTGGCTATAAAAAAAAGTGATTTTAATTTATGGTATTCACATGCGATCCTATGGAAACTTAAATTGTATCTAATTTTATACTCTTCCTGTAGCTGTGTCCCAACCGTCAATCCTTGGCAAACCATCAAATTTTTTAGTATTCATAGAAATTCAAACAAGTATTCTGAGGCAGTTATTAGTGCATTGCTTGAACTGTTGCTGGTACCCTTTTTTTGGTCTATCAAGTACCAGAGGCTTCAACAGCCAATTTTCTTTTTCTAGACATGTACTCTTTGATTGATGCTGTATATGTGCTAGAAGAAGATAGACATTCTATTAGGATGGTTTTTTTTTTTTTTTTTTTTAAGTTCACACCAATTGAAAATCTGTTAAAACTCATCGGGATTAAATACTATTTACATTGTTCATAATCTACGTCTATGAATAGGATAACTACTCCTATAGTAACAGGTGAAAACTATTTACACAAAATATGATATATACTTGGCCAAAATCCGAATCTCCTGAAGGATCGGGAGGTTCAAATCCTTCTATGCCAAGAGTTGGTGTATTCTGGTTGTAGTTTTGCCCGATAAGGATTCATGAGTTTCGCCAATTGGCACCTAACTATGGGCTATGCTAGTTATTGGCTCAAAAGTTGATTACATGTTTCCACAATAAGGCAGCTCTATTGGATGATGCACTGTCACTGTTGGTATTGTAGTTGTTGGTAATGAAGTTCTAGAGAACGCAAGTGAGCTACAAATTTTAGCTCTTGAGTTTATCCATTTGTCAATAAAATAACAACATTTGGAACAAAAAGTTTGAGAACATTATATTAGAACATGCACTTGCCAATACCTCGAATATCAAAGTGCCGCAATTATATTGTATTAGTGCTAGCTCCATTACGATTAGTGGGCAATGAGTGCAAGCACTTTTGGACCCCAGGTTGTAGTATAAAACCTCCGAACCAGTGGCAGGGTTTTGCATTCAGGCGTTGTAGAGCAATATTTCTGCTTAGTGTCAGAAATATACAGAAATGGCGGTTTCATTGAAACTTATCTGCCTTTTGGGATTGCTTGTAGTTGTTAATGTTACTATGCTTGGAAGGGTTGATGGGGCAGGAGAATGTGGGAAGGCGTCTCCAGATGATGAGGCAATGAAGTTGGCTCCATGCGCAATGGCAGCACAAGATGAGCAAGCAGCTGTTTCTGACAGTTGCTGTGCTCAGGTAAAGAGGATAGGTCAGAACCCTGCCTGTCTCTGTGCTGTCATGCTTTCTAACACTGCCAAGGCTTCTGGAATTAAGCCTCAAGTTGCCATGACCATCCCCAAGCGCTGCAATATTGCCAACCGCCCCGTGGGCTACAAGTGCGGAGGTAAGTATCCTGGTAGTCATTCTCTGATACAAACCTTTGTATGTTATTATTAATTATCCTACTTTTAGTGTCTTTTGCCTTTCCCTCGTCAGCCTCATATAACATCTCTTCTGGTATCATATTTATTTGTTATTGCAGCTTACACGCTTCCTTGAGTGACAACACTTGGAACTATAGGCCATGGACTGGGCCTAAATGCACTTAAATGCTGGAAACTACTAGTTTACAAGTGTTTAGGTTGCTTATGCTTGCCTTTCTACCAATAAAAGCAAGCAGCTTGTATGTATTTATCGTCATAATAATGTAAGAACTATCTCACTGTGGTTCAGTTGTAGTAATAATTGTTCGCATATTCTGTCTAATGTCATTTCAGGAACCCATCACAGAAATTGCAAAGGCAATCAATAAATAATATACAGACGCACATACAGACACTTAAAACAGGTCCCAGCCAGATATCACATTATTTTTTAAAAGGATGCCAGGTTGCTGTGGCCGAATCGTATGGGCCCTAGGGGACAAACAGTTATCAAGTAAACATCAAAATCAGAATCAACTTGTTCCCGAATCTTTCCTCAAACTACACATATATCTCATATAAAGACCATAACTTGACCACCATTAAAAAGCATTGTTTCATCAAATGTATGGATAAAGACTTGCTTTAATTGGTGGGTCAGATTTTTGACAGGTAATAACCTCGACTGGCGATCTTAGAAGCACAGACAAGAACTAGAAGACACCGTTTGTAGACAAACAATTGGTCAGATCGCAAGATAATATTTGCCCGCTGGGCCACACAGCCTTTCACTATTCAGAGTTCGTGTCACCCTCCAAGAAATTTTCAGGGAAGTCATGGATAAGAAATTTTGGCCATTTAAGATGTTTCAATAATTGACAAATTAATTTGAACAAAACTAACATAACCTTTCATGTACTAACACCATCAACAAGTAGAAAAAAGAAAAGTGAGATGGGCCTCACATGCAGTTAATATTTAATAACCAGTCTCATATCATATCATAAATCCATCCACCACATAAATGCAATATTGAGATCAAGCCATAAATAACCAGTCTCATATCATATCATAATTCCATCCACCACATAAATGCAATATTGAGATCAAGCCATAAATAAAAGACACTTAGGCTGACTTCATATTCAAAGTCTCCACTGCCAAGCAGCAGTTGCTGGTACACAAAAAGTCACCAAAGCAAACGCCCTCTACAGTAAAAACACCAAATTCATCATCCTTTACAATGAAACAGGAAAGGGGTACAAAAATAACATATAACTATGCTCTTATAAGGATTATGCTGTTTGGCTGAAGGATGTAATAATGACCGCAACCATCGGAGTACTATAACCTATCTTTTATATATAATAGCAATAAAAGGCAGATTAAACAGCTACTCTATCATCCTATGTACCTGCAAGAGAGATAATCAAAGGTAAACAATTTAACTAAATCAATGTAAGTTGTGACAACAATACAATAATTTAATGTAGTAGTAGTAACTTTTAACAATTAAAAGCAGAGCTCAGTGATGCTGAAAATAACAATCAGAGGTAAACAAGAGATGATAAGATATATATATATATACACACACAACATAGCAGATAATTCATATAAATCATAACATTTTGTAAACAGAATTACACTTCAAGAGGATCAAACCAAAAGCAAAATTCATTTAGGATTCCAAGTGAATATCTAAGATATATGATACCTTTATTAGTATAGATTTCTATGGCAAGCCATCTCTTAATAATAGAGAGATCCTGCAAAAAGAAAATATTTATAAAAAAGTTATTGGTACAATACAAATATATACCATAGCCACTATTAATACACCTATTAGCATCCATATTATAATACCTTGCCACCAATTTCCTCTTGAAGCACTCCCCGAATCATCTTCTCCCCCATCTTTCTTGAACTGATAGTATCACAACACACGATAGCAGATTAGGATCTAAGAAAGACAACAGTTGGATTCTCCTTGTAGCCAAAAACTAAAAATTATGATGGTACAGTATTATAACATGTAATAAATTCTATGTTTTTCTTAGTTGACAACACTCTCAATAAGGGCATAGTTCATTCATCCACTCAACAAAGCACTACAAATGACACAATACTAAAACCTCTCCTCATTGGTGAAATTAGATCATGGTAAGAAGTCCTCACCGCAGTGTTGATTCCAGAGCCCTGCGGATTCTGAGGTTGCGAATAGATGTCTTGGCCACCATAGTAGATTGACGAGCTGAGATGGCACGGTTGCACTCTTTGATCCTGATACAATGAACTCATGTCCTTATTCAGCGTGCCCTGTGTCTCACTTTCATAATTTCTGGTGGCATCACCTGAAATGAGAGAATACCGTCTTAACAATATGAATTTTCAACACATATTGGAGCAATAAAGTCCTAACTAAATTATCAACATAAATATTACAAAACTTTGTATAGACCAAGATATTCAAATGATCAAATAATGTTACAAAAACCATCAAGGGAGACAACAACCACTACCAGAAAAAAAAACTATGTTTTATATGAACTGGGGCATTATTTTGAGTATATACAAAGACACACTCAAACATTTAGTCTTGAATTGAAGAAATTCAAACACAACTACTACTGCAAATACAATAAATACCAGGAGCTCCAAGTTTGTCGTTCCAGGACTCCCTAGAATAGTCCTGCTTTTTCTCCATTGGATCCAATTGCAGAGACTCCCTCCCTAGCACCTAAATCAAACAACAAAATTCCAACTCAAAAAATTGTTAAATTACACAGCAGTAAAAAGACAAAGTGAAGCAAAACAAACACATAAACAACCATTAAAATTGGTCAAGAACTATTTCAAACAAAAAAAAAAAATTGGTCAAGAACGCACTAACAAAATAAAAAGGTCTCATCATACCAAATATTATAATATAATCAAAAAGATGGTAACAGAGATGACGGAAAAGGACTTATCAAAACGTAATAATCTATTCTAATCACTTATCATACTCATATAACAGTACTTTTCACATTCTTCAATCTCTCTAATATCTTGCCAATTCACCAAAAGAAAAGAAAAAATCCAACCTTTCATTCATTAAAACAAAGTCTCAATAAAAAAAAAAAAAAAAAAACTTCAAAGTAATATCATTCACATTCAATACCATGAAACAAAAATATCCATCATCAGAATCCGATTCACAAAGAACTAACCATTACGAAAAAACAGAGATTCGAAACAACAACAATACCTTATGAGAAGGAGCAAAGATGGAACCGAAAACCCCTGAAGAAGATGATTCTTTGGACCCAAACAATTCATTAGTTATCGAAGAAGCCGACCCCACTTGCTTTTCTCCTTCCATTATCTCAACAACTGAGACTCCAAAAAGGGTTCTTGTTGTCTCTCTCTCTCTCTCTAAAAAGACTCCACGAATGAGAGATATGAAGAACCAGAGTATAATATTGAAGCACCACCGTCAAAAGAAGTCGAGAGAGAATTGAATACAAACAAGAACCCACAACAGAAAATGGAAAAAACAAAAAAAAAAAAGAAAGTTAGAAGAAAAGACACGTGAAGATAGCGTCCCTTTGTTTAATTGTGTGTGTTGTGTGTTGTTGTTGTTCAAGTCTTAGAAGAGAACATGGAAAACCGTCGCTCCCTCGCTCACCAATTTATAATAATAAGCCCACAATAAGAGACGCCGTGTACAAGCCCTCTTTTTTGTTTTATTTTATATTATTTTTTTATAAGATAATTAGAATTTTTATTTTTATTTTTATTATACAAGTACTCATTCTCTTGAACCATTCTCTTTTTCATTTTCTGTTTCTCGTACAAGTTTTTCTTCTCTTTTTTTTTTTTTTGACTTATAGCTTTTTTTTTTCCATTTTTTTAAAAAAAGAAAAATTTCTACTACTACCTGTCATAGATATCACACAGATCAGTGCCACTTGGATCAATCTAGAGTTTGGAGTATGGCCCATGTTGAACCCCAGCATTTAACTGCCACGAGTGCCTCTAGTGGATGATAACAAGTCTCACGTAATGAGTCGAGTTCGTTGGTTGAAGTTGAAACCCATTTTTGACTTTTCCTCTCCCTTCTTCACTTCTCTTTTTCAGAAACCTGACCCGTTATGACCTTATCTTTTTATCTTGTCGGACCCAAAACACACGTGGGCTTCTGTCCTCTGACTCTGATCATCTCTTAACGCTTGTTGTGTTGTTGGGCTCAGTCTCGGTCTTGTTGTTAGCCATCCCTTTGAACGCCAGCACTTGCACCCAACATGTGCTTTGGTAGCAGATAAAGACCCTGCACAATATAATATCTTGAATCTATCCTTCATTTTCTGTAAATATGTATATAATAATTCTATTATCAGTGTCTTCTAACTTTTTAAAGTTAGGACGAATCAATTAAATTCATCCATTACACTTAAATTAAATAAAAGAAAGAATTTATTTTAACAGACATAATACAAAATTAAATAAGAGAGATAATTTGTTTTAAGAGAGAAATATATCCAATTCACTTATATAAATATATATATGCATTCAAGTTTGCTTGGTCCGTAGTTGGGACTTGGGATACTTGATCAATTTGTGACGGGAGATTTTATGAAAAAATATATATAGTGATGCAGTACGAGTCCTAGTATTCATTTAAATACTCAATATACGTAGAATTATATTTGATTATGAAAGTAGTTATATATACATTTCGATAAAATCCTAATTTATATTAGGAGTAGGAATTCATATGTCTTAAGAAATTTTGACATTATTGAGATCAAATCTCTTCTAAAATAAAATAATCATTCATCTATTGATAAAATTTTAATTTGATCTAGATCAAAAGACACATTTTTAATCCAATTGAGATCAATCCCTTTTTAACTAATGTTATCTCAGTTGTGAAAATAATTACCCGTGCAACCCAACAAAATCGTTATTTAAACTGGGAGCAATTTGTCTATTCCGACGAAAACCTAACTCAATCAAGACCAACCTTTGTAATAATCCATCTATCTAGATAGAATTCTAATTCAATGGAGACCAAAAGACAAATTCCTGGTTTGATCAAAATCAACTATTTTTTAATTAGGGATAGTTTTTTTTTTTTATTCCGAGTGAATTCTGATTAAAGATCAAACCTTCAAATAAACTACTTTTTAATTAGGAATAGTTTTTTTTTTTTATTCCGAGTGAATTCTGATCAAAGATCAAACCTTCAAATAAAATCCTTAAAGACAACTAGGAAGACCTACTTGTCTATTGCAACGAAATCCTAACTCAATCTTGATCAACCTTTATAACCATTCATCTATATAAATAGAATTTTAATTTAATCGAAATCAAATGATAGATTGTTGATTTGATCAAAATCAACCCTTTTTTATTTAGAAGTAATTATTCTTTTGTTCGGTGTGAATTCTGATAAAAGGTCAAGCCGTAAAAAAGGAAAAATCCCTAAAAACAATTGGGAGCACTTACTGCATATGCCGACTAAATTCATCTATCTATATAGAATCTTAATCCAATTAAGGTCAAAGACATTATTGATTCGGTTGAGATTAAACCTTTTCAATTAGGAGCAATTATTAATATGTTCCATAGAATACTGATCCGACCGAGAAATAGAAAAGAATAAATTAAGAAGTCATGATACAATGTTTTGGATAAAAAAGTTACAATTGAGGCTATAATTGGGGTAATTAAGAAATGATTTAGAAGCAAGACTATCCCTTTAACAATAGCAATTAAGAAATGATATGAGATAATGATGTGGGTCCTATTGATACCGGATGCCGACACGTAAACAGAGTGATCATGTGGAGGTGCAGTCGTTGCAGAGCCACTGTGAGTCGCCGCATGATGTTTCGTGTCTTGACACGTGGAGTTACATCCCAGAAATCCCACCGTCGGCTCTGACTAGAATCCCTGTTGTTTTGCCTATTTAATAGTCGGTAGTTATTATTGTTTGATTGTTCGCTAACTTATATTATATTTATATATACATATAATGTTTTTATAAAAAAATATATTTGATTTTAAAAAATAAAGACTAACCGATTAATTTCATCAATTATATTTAAATTAAATATAAGAGAGAAATTATTTTAGAAGAGAGAATACAATAGATAAATTTGATTGATTGATCTTTATTTTTTAAAATCAGGTACACCTGATTATAAAAACATTATATATATATGTATCTACTTAATCTCAATTATTTGTTATATTCTCTCCTAAAAATATTATATAATTTAAATGCAATAAATAGTTAAGATTAATTATCCTCACAATTAAAAGTTAAAACGCACGGACCATGAAAACTTAAATAATAGATTTTGATGAAATTCACAGATTCTATTAATTTTATTTAAAATTTTTCAAGAAATCCAATGAGATCTTCGGAAGAATTATAAGATTTGTTATAAGTTTTTTTCTTTGTAAAAATCACTTTAAAATTTATTCAAATTTATCACTTAAATAAAATATGTGAAGTCAATAATTTTGTTAATATACCTAGATTTTATTAGATTTCATACAAATCTGAATTGAATACACCTAAATTTATTAAAATACATATAAATCTAAATTGAATACATCTAAATTTTAATGGATTTCAAATAAATATGAATTTAATACATAGAAATTTTAATGAAATTCATTCAAATCTGGATTGAATATACCATTTTTTTTTATACAGAAACGGGTCATACGCCCAAAGGAGAAAAGAAAAAACTAATGAAGAGTCTGCGCTATCTGATTTTCAGAATTAAGAAAATACTTTAACTCTAGGAGTGCATCAGACAAAGAAATATCCTCCTCAGACATTCTAAAAGCTTTTTTGGCCAACCAATCAACAATATTATTAGCATCCCAAGACACAAAAAAGATTTGAACATGCCAATTCTTCTTCATAATGTTCAAAATATCTAAGATTATATATTAATAGTAAATGAGAGCAGGATTCGACTAAAGAATTAAATCAACGGCCTTTTTACTATCTAATTCCACTAATAAAGCATGACAGAGTAAATATCAGGCAAAAATAAGGCCTCTCCAGATGACCCTCAACTCAGCTTTCAAAATTATGCAAACACTAAAAGAGCACATAAATCCTTCCTTAAAAGTCCCTTGATCATCACAGATTAAACCCTCAATTATAGCTCTACCAGTAGCTCTATCTAAGTCTCCATCTGTATTCAATTTGATCCGACCAGTAGGAGGGAGATTCCAACTTTAAAAAAAGTCAGGAACTATAGGGGCAAGAAATTTACTGTAACAATCTTTTTAAGCAGTACAAATAAGCGAAGTCTACTTGTTAATAAAATAAACTTCATTTAAAAGTCTTATAAAATTTTAAGTTGAATACAATCCCCTAAATTTGAGTAAAAATATCCAAACCCCATAACAAAAGAATAAAACTATAGTAATAAGTCATTAAATATTGATTATTGAAAGGAAGATTCCAACTTTAAAAAAAGTTAGGAACTATAGGGACAAGAAATTTATTATAATAATTTCTTTAAACAGCACAAATAAACGAAGTCTACTTGTTAATAAAATAAACTTCATTTAAAAGTCTTATAAAATCTTAAATTGAATACAATTCCCTAAATTTGAGTAAAAATATACGAACCCCATAACAAAAGAATAAAACTATAGTAATAAGTCATTAAATATTGATTATTGAAACTACCATTAATGTTACCGTGTTAAGCTACTAAACAATATTTTATAATTGTTGAGTTAGTTAACAAAACTACACGATCGATTGCTAAATTTATAACTTTAAAAGAGTAATAATAACACACGTAGCATAGATTGTATTAAAAAAAAATCAAAAAAGTTTTTTTTTAGAAGAAAAATTTTCTTTTTTGAATATATATATATATTTTTTTTTAATAACAATGAGTGAATATTAGCTACTAGTATCTTTTAAAGCCTATATATATATATCAGCATAATTTGTGTAATAAATGGTTTAAGTTAAAGTGAAGTGTCATTATTATATTAAAACCAAACTAGTATAAAAATTTTCACACTAAATTATTATTTACATGAAACATTTATTTAAAAAAAAAAACTATTATTTGGGATTTAAGGTCGGGATATAACTTTAACCATAGATTCCATTTATGTAAGTTTGATTTAGAAATCATTAAATTAAATTATTCTTGCCTAATCTCTATATGCATTTTGGGTACTCACGCAGTCCAGTACTTATTTCAATCTTGGGACCAGAAATTTTATATATTTTTTCAGAAAGATAGCGCTAGACTACTTGTGGACGCAATCCTACTAGAGAATGGGAATAATATAAGTCCCACGGGCATGAATCTTTTACCAAATTCGATGTGTTAACTTGCTTCACGTTCCTATACTTTAATGTCGTAACCATATTCGAAACCGGGAGCGGGGCCCACTGGAAGTTAAACGGTCGCCGTCTGATTTGGGGGACATTAGAAATTTGGAAGTCAGATTGTGTGGATCAAAGCTTAATGGGTTAAAGCCATCGGCAATGGATGACAATCACGAAACCTCCTCCTCCTATTGATGGATAAGAACAAGAAAAGTAGTGCTTCAAAAAAAAAAAAGGAACAAGAAAAGTAGGCACATTATTATTGTGACACACATTACTTTACTGCATCATCTCTCAACCGCCTACTTTCACCGCCCCTGCTGTCGCTTGCCTCCACTTTCACTTCAGATTGGTCGTGATGGGACTTGTCGAAGCCAACATATAGTTCGGATGGTTACTTTTGAGTTATGTTACCGTACAAAATCAGTAATGATGTAACAGCAATTCGATATCATAGCATATTATTATGGGATATTATGAAAAACCCTCTGAAATGAAAATTAATGAAAATTTATCCCCCATTTTTAAATTATTAGGTAAACTACCCTTTACCGTTAACTTTCCCTAAAAAATATTAATATTTTCATCCGAAATAATAAAATGACCAAAATACCCTTACCATATCCTATAAAATTCCTCTTATACCCTTCAAACTTATGAAATGACTAAAATGTTCTTTAAATTATTAATTAATTAAAATATTAAATAAAAAATAAAAGATTTAAAAAAAAAAAATTTATTCACACAAAATCCCTCTCACTCCACTCTCTCTTCTTCTTCTTCTTTTTCTTCTTCTTTTGCTCATCTTCTTCTGCTCTTCTACTTCTCTGGAACCTAGATCTGGGTTCGATTCGAACCCAGAGAAGTAGAAGAGCAGAAGAAGATGAGCAAAAGAAGAAGAAAAAGAAGAAGAATAGCAAAAGCAGAAGAAGAAGTGCAGAAGCAGAAGAAGAAGAAGAGAGAGTGAAGTGAGAGGGATTTTGTGTGAAGAAATTTTTTTTTTAAATCTTTTATTTTTTATTTAATATTTTAATTAATTAATAATTTAAAGGACATTTTAGTCCTTTCATAAGTTTGAAGGGTATAAGAGGAATTTTATAGGATATGGTAAGGGTATTTTGGTCATTTTATTATTTCGGATGAAAATATTAATATTTTGGACGGAAAGTTAACTGCAGGGGATAGTTTACCTAATAATTTAAATACGGGGGGTAAATTTCTATTAGTTTTCATTTCAGGGGGTTTTTCATAATATCCCTATTATTATTAACTAGTATACTAATCGAACCCTCTTATGAAATGTGAGAAGTTTCCTCTATTATTAAACCATTTAGATGAGACTGATAGACTATCATAATTAATCCAAGTAGCTATTCAATCTCTTAAATTTTAATTTTATAAGTAAAGAAAGTTTAAATATCTAATAATTATAATTGAGATAGTTTTACGGGTCGTTTATTGACCTGTTTATGAATTTAACCATATTTAATATATTTAAATTTTAATTCACGTATAATAAAAAATAACATTAAAATACACAAATATAATAAAAAACCTAAAAATACAATTATCCACAAACACAATCCAACACCTAAAAATATAATAATCCACAAATACAATTCAAAACATTAAAATATAAACATCCACACAAATGAGTATAAAAACATAGATGCAATATAGTCCTTAATATTAAAAAAACAATATAAAAAATATATCCGCAAATATAGTTTTTCATATTAGAAAAACAACATCAACTGTTGATTGCAATTGCATCCACCAAACTACAACCTACGAAAAGATAATAACTAAAAGTTAGCTAATTAGTAAATTATACATGCATACATGAAAAGATATTTTAACAAATATTTTATCAAAACCAATTAAAATTTACCATTACAAGACAATTTGTGATGCGACAGATTTGACAATGTGATTAGTAGTGCTAACAGTTTCACTATCAACATTCATGTTCATCATATCTTCAATAAGCTCATCCAATCCAAGATTTGGATTCTCTACAATAATGACAAATAAAATTAAAAAAGAATATCCCATTATAAAATAAAAATAAAACTCACAATCATAAGATGCATGCAAATTGCAATTAACACTTTTTAGTAAAAAATTACCTTTAACTCCATATATCCAATCTTGAGTGCAAACTATAGCCTCTACCACGTGTGGTTTAAGTGAACTCCGATATTGATCAATGACTCAACCACCAACACTAAATGCTGATTCAGATGCCACCAAGGATGCTTAAAACATTACGAGCCATCATTGCAAGTTCAGGAAATTGAATTACACCGACTTTCGAAAGACTCAAAACATCAAAGTCCTTTGTATCTTGAAGCTTTGGTTCATCCAAGTATAACTCCAATTGTGTCTTTCTTATAAAATCACTATCATATGTATTTTTATCAAACGATTCTCACTTCTATAAATATTTATTAATAAAAAATAATGTTAATATTATGCAAATAATATATATATATATATTTTTAAACAAACCAAATTAAATATATGAATAAACTAGCAAATAACAATTACCTTCATAAGACTAAAAGATGATGGAGCACTGGTAGCTTATGACGAAGAACTAGAGATTATGTTATGACCACCAACACTAGGAGTCGATATCAAAGTAGATGTCGTTGAAGCATTTTTCACATACTCATCAAAGAACAAACACAACTTACTTCGAATATTTTCAAACTCAAATGAATCCTCCTCATAAACTTTTTTATAAGCAAAATCAACAAATTTCATCTTGTACCGAGGATCCAAAATCAATGTTATGGTCATGATCGTAGAAAAATCATCCCAGTATTTGTTAAATTTAGTGTACATTTGAGTGACCATATTTTTCAAAAACAAATCATCACTTTCCAAATTTTGTTTTAATAGCACATAAATTTCTAACACTTGGGAGAAATACAAATTTGAAGTTGAATACTTTGTTCCCGAAAAAATGCAAGTGATTTGATAAAATACTTTAAAAAATAAGACAATTTTCTCAACCTTTTCTCATTCACTTGGAGAAGGACAATGCTTGAAGTTATTATCACTCATCTCTAATGAACATAAAGCACGACGATAATTAATAGCACTTTCAAGCATAAGATAAGTCGAATTACATCCAGTTAGAACAACTTACCTTAGACCTATCTTACAATCAATACAAACTTGCTTCACGCATTCTAAAACTTTTGTTTTATCACTTGTGACCCCCTCACATATTTCACACACTCAGGAATTTTATGGACCACCTCATCTATTTCTTTCAAACCATCTTGAACAAACAAATTAAGAATACGAGCACAACAACGAATATGTAAAAAATCACCATGACATAAAAGTGCCATTTTTATGTTCAATTTATTTTTCAAGATATCAACAAAAGATTTATTAGATGAAGCATTGTCTAAAGTAATTAAAAATATCATATTCTGAATTCCCCACTCACATAACAATGTATTAATCTCTTGAGCTAAGGAAACTCCATTATGTGGTGGTGCCATGAAAGAAAAATTCAACACTTTCTTTTGTAATACCCAATCTTTATCAAAAAAATATAATGTGAGACATAAATAAACATCAGTAGCTATAAATATCCATAAATCAAACGTCAAACTAATTCTGTCAGGGGATTCTTCTAACATATTCCTAACCTTTTATTTTTCACTGACATACATCTTCAATACATCCGCTTTTACGGTATTTCTAGAAACTAAAGTTAAATCCTTATCCAAATATTCATAACGTTTCCTAATCCACGTCCACTTCACAAATTGAAAAGGCAAATCATGATATACAATGGCAGCAGATATCATACCTCGAAATACTTCAGAATCATTAGGCTTAGTAAGTGTCGCAACATCTCCACTAGATTTGTCAATGAACATTTGATTTATATCATAATCTTTCCTCATCGGACAAGTTAATTCCATGTGGCGTTTCACGTTGTCGATACCATAATTGCTTTCACAAATATAAATCTTGTTGCATAGCTTACACTTTCTCTTTAGCTTTCTATCTTTACTTCGTGGTAGCTTCACAAATATAATCCACACTTTTGATCTAAGATTTCTTTTGTAGTCATGCTTTCTCAGCATGACATTATTCCCTTTTTCCATATCGTTAGCCTTTACTTCGACAGAATCATATTTTTTCTCATTAAAATCTTCTTCCATACTATTGGTTTCCCAATCGTCGATATTGATATCTTTGGAACCCATAAATTTAAGCTATACATGAAAAGTAATCAATAATAAACAAAATTAGATTGTATCCAAATAACCTCATCAGTCATATAATAATTTACAACTCAAGTACTCAACTATCTAAATTCCCAAAAAAATTAAAAAAAAAAATGGAAACACATCTAAGATCTAACATATCTAAATTCCCCCGCCCCGCGCCCGCCACAACCCCCCCCCCCCCCCCCCGCCAAAAAAAAAATGGAAACACATCTAAGATCTAACATAATACATACCCAAATGAGTTATTCAAAAGTCAAAGAGCAAACTTTTAGTGTGGGTGTGTGGGTGTTGTAAGATGGACAAAAAACTGATGATGATGATGTGGAGATAGTCGTTGGAGAGAAGATGCGGCACGATGGAGATGAGAAGCGGTGTGGCGGCATCAGATCTACGGAGACAATGCGACGCGGAGAGAAGACACTGCACGATGGAGACAACACGGTGTAGTGGCAACAGATCTGTGGAGACAACGCAATGCGAAGAAAAAATGCTACAAGGTGGAGACGCTGTTGCACGGCTGTAACAGATCTATAGAGATGATGTTGCGCAGAGAGAATATGTTGTATGGTAGAGATGACACGGTATAGTGGCAGCAGATCGACGTGTGTGGACGGTGGACCGTGCAGCTGCTGCTTAGGCTTGACTAGTCGGCTGTTGGAGGAGAGAAACCATAAATGAAATGAGAATGGAATAGAAGTTTGGTAGGGTTTTGATTTTTGAAGGATATATATACTACCACTAAAATTATATGAATATCCCTCCTTGTAATATAAAATTATCATTTTATTCTCGTTAAACGAGTCAACCTGTGATACGATAAGGGAATACGAATCCGACACGATTATTAAACGGGTTAAACGAGTTGACCCGTTAATTTGTACAACTCGTTAATGTTCAACCCTAACACATAATATTTATATCAAATTTGTGTCGATCCATCGTGTTGGGTTTTAAATTACTACCCTTAGGTACATTGCAGCTGGCAGAATCAAACAAAGATAATCAAGTACAAAATTGACTGACGACTAGATTGCTCAATGGCTTTACACATGCGAACAAAATAGTGCACATGAGTCCATTTATAGTTGAACATGCGTTACGTAGCAGGCTTCAATCACGCAACCCGTATCAACATTTCTGTAATTGCTAGGCGTGAACATAAGTCAGACTTCATCTTTGTCTTCAATCCCACAAAGAGAAGCCAAGTTGCAATTTGACAAGTTTTACATGATTATTGTATTCTATGCCTTTTTTCTTTTGTAATTTGGTACCCATATTTACATAAAAAGACTGACTTTTATGGATGTGATTTGGGTTCTGGATTACATCCTACCGTTTGAGAATGCTTTGTAATCTGAGCCACACGCAATTATGAATTTCTAATATAAGCATATAAGCCTGAACTCTTTATTGACTTCAATTATCTTTGATGTTGTGTTTTCTTTGTTTTAATTGTCGGAATGTTAGATACAATTTTTTTAACACATTCTTCATTTATTCAATATAAGATACGTAGGTTTATATCTTTTTATTGTAAGTTTATACAAATTTCACCTTTTTAATAGTAAGTTACATCATAAAAATATAAATTTATACACGTATCATACATTGGATGGAGAATGTATTAAAAGAATATATTTTACATTTTATCTTCCTCTACAATAAATTCAGGATTTATTTAAAATAAATAAATAATTTGAACTCATAATTTTAAATATTTAAATATGAGAGATGTACATTATACCGATTTTATCATCTTTCATTACCTTTTTTAAGGGTGAAAGACAAACTTTATCATATCAAAGACCTTGGTCTTATTTATATTATTATATTTAGATAAAAGTACTACTCAGCTGAAGATCTTTGTTCTGGATATGGTTTTTCTAGCAGGGAAGGAAACAGATTAATTTTCGTATGGAGTGGAAAATAAATCCATAATTGAGGTTAGCAAGTCAAAAGGCCCAAAGCCCACAATGCAAAAACAAACCATATATGACTAAAGGCACCTCATATTATTGTATTTACACCCCCACAAAGTTGTAATCCAACTGTGTAAATTAAAATATTACTTTTTTTGGGTTAATTACATGAGGGTGAGGATAGAATAACTTAAAAATTTAACCTAAGAAACTTACTTCAACATCCATCCATCTATTTTCACTCAATCTAAGGGTAAAAAAAGTTGATTTCAAAATTGATAACAATCTTGGAAAATGGATGGATGGATCATGTATGTAGAGTTATTTATTTATATATTTATTTTTAAATCACAATTTTAAATTCTTTTAGCCAAAAGATTAAAAGAAAGTTTCCTCTTAGAGTATATCTAATGTTTTTATGGATTGTGTTTTGAAAAAACAAAATGTCATATCATTAATGTCAAAGAATTTACTTCCTACATGATATAGATATCATTTGATAAACAATCAAATTGAAAAATTATTCTCCAATATTTCCTTGTATTTCCATTTAATGTCTTTATGTATTTTCATTTAATACTTTTATATTTTCCATTCAATGCTTCCATTTTATTTTTTAACTTTTAATTAGATTTGAAAATTAAAATTAAATAATTATTGATTTGATGACATGAATATCTAACACACCCTCTAAATATAGGTAATCATGTTGACAATTTTTTTTTTCTCCTTAACTTAATATTGATGAATGATAATTACATTAAAAATGTTTATTTTAACTCAATATTTATTTCTTTTCTATTATATATAATTTTATTACAATCGATAAGAATATTAGACATGCTCTTAAAAAGCTCAAATTGCTTATTTCCAGAGAAGTTGATTGATTTTCGTTTTTAAAATATGTAAAAAAGAAATAAATGATTCTTTTTTTTTTGTTTTGGAAAAAGCTTCCTTTCATATTTAAAGTTAACAGAAGTTACACAATGTTTGCTACAGTAGGGTATGTTTGTGTTTTAGACATCTTTTCAAAATTTTACTAGAAGGCATAAACAAAGGGTACTTGTGCAACTAACCCATGTTCAAGTGTGAAACATGATACTTCTTGTACAAATTTGAGAGAATTCATTGACTGAGTTCAACCCTAAATATAATAACCTAATTATCATAAATGGGAAATTTCTATTGGTTTTATTTTTAAACTATTCCATCAATTCATATTACATAGCAAATTTATAATAAACTAACCTTGATTCTGATTTATGAGAATATTCAAGGAAATGCCAGTGAGTCTTGTTGTCAACTATTGCTTTAGTCAATGCTGGCATTATTAACACAGTTGAATATCTGATGCCAATCTAGAAGACTTAGCCTTCCAGAATGTAAAGAAATTAACATGAAAGGCTTTCGATTATGGAAATTTCAACTTCATGATCATCAAATGATAATAACACAATCTTCGCAATAGCCAGAAGCATAAACTTGACTGAAAAATTACACACTGGTTCAGGCAATTTTCAATCCTGCTTGTGATTTGTAATGAGAATTAGCAGAAAACTTTATGAATACCATGTAAAATTATCTAACAAACCAAGCAAAACCCACTTCATTAAATCTCAATATTCATTATTTACAACCCAGAGAACAAAAAAAGAAACAAAAGCAAAACAAAACAAGTATCTAATGTAGCTTCCAAGGCAGGCACTTCAGCTGAGAGCAAGTACCTGTCCAAGTACTTGTGCATTCGCTTTCTCTGCTGTCACAACACTTGCAAACAATTCCTAGAGTTGCAAAAAACTTGGTGTATCCTATCAAAAAAGATTATTAACAAAAATTCAATACAAGTAACTCAACTTATCAAGACTTGATTCAAGTAGCTGGGAGTAGAAAAAAAAAAAAGTTTCTGGGAATAAAATATCTTACTCTTTTCAGGAATGATAGAGAGTGGTCTTGCTTCTGCAAATCCTGGTTTTGGAGACAGAACAACAATCATCACCAGAAGAACCAAAACCTGGGAAAATTTAGGCATACCCATATCTGATATCTCTCTCGAGTCTCCAGTCTTTACTGGCTCGAACTTTGAAGAACTAGTTAAAAAAAGTAAGAAAGAAAGATAAATTTATATAATGGACGAAGATAGAGACAAGGGGTTTGGTTAGTTTAATTGGAAACTAATTAACAAGAAGTGTTAAACAAATGTTGAAGGGGTGGCTGTTTGCGTTTGAAATTTGGAGCACATATTGCTGGATTCAGTTGGGGTTTCTAGAACAGGAGATGTAAGACATGCCACACGGGTCCAGAATGTGACGTTTCAATAGTTGGAAGCAACTTGGAGGAAGCTTCGGCTGGGACCTACTCAATTTTGTCCTGTTGAAACAAAAAAAAAAATTGCTGTCGACATGGCATGTTTTGTCTTTATTATGGGGTTGTTGAATTTTTAAGAGACGTTTCACACTTTTTCTTCTTGCTGTCCCATAGACGAGTGAATAATTGGCAGTTTGTGTCTACAGGCTCTGCACTAGAATCTGTGTCCTGTTATGGGATATGAAGATGTTAATAGCAATATTACAACTTTTAAAACGTTTTAATTAACACATCTAATTAGTAGGATATTATATTTATGATATTGACAGCAAATTTTAAATAGTTTTTTAACCATGAATTTTGTAAATTACAGTACACCTTATATTCTTGGTTCGCCTCAGGAAACCAGTCAAATGAATTCGGGATATGTTGCAATTATGCAGCTCTTTTTTCACTTCTGTTAAGATGATACTGAGCCTGGAAAACTTTTGAAGTGTATTACAATTTCCAGGAAGCGCAAACTACCAACCAAGAAAGAATTTCCAACGCATGAATCATGGTTCACGCTTTTCATGATTGACTCCGTCTGCCAAAAGAGTATTATATCTGGGAAAAATTTGTTCAATCTATAAAAAGAAATATAAACAAAATGACGAAGAAACACCTAAAAGAAGACGCAGAATTTGCGTAGAAAATGAAAATCATTCAAGCCATCCATTTCGGCCCCCCCATGTCTACCAATATATATTAATACATGGTTCTTGATTTTAGTTAGTCATCTACGGGAATAATTTATAGGGAGAATTTTAAATAATTCCGTGATTTTTTATAACATATCAAATTTTATCCTCTAGTTTGAATAATGAATAAAAAAATCTCCTATGGCTGATAGTAGTTGACTTCGATTAAATCTAACTGAATGAAATTATATTAAGTTCCATTATATAGAAATTGACTTAAATGATTTTATTCTATCAGATCCAACAACAGTTAATTATAGGTTAACTAACTTGGTTAAATCAAATGGAATAAAGTCGTTTAATAGAATTTAATTGTAATAATTATTAAATCAGAAGATCTAATTTGATATTTTATCAAAAGACGGGAGATTATTTACGATTCTTTCTAATTTATATAATAATAAGTTATTAACACATACATTGATATATTTGGTTGGGATGTTATTTTCAATTCTCTCCGGTTTATATAATAAATGTAAGTTAAACTAGTGCATATAATTCATTAAAAAATTAAATAGAAAAACTAGTGCATATATGAGTTCTCCCTAATTTATATAGTACTAATAAGTATTTTTTTTTTTTTTTTTGAAAAGAGAAGAACTTTACCACTAAAGAAAGGGAAAGATACAATTTCCAAAGTATTAAATCACTGGAGGACCTCGTTAAAAGATAAGACTAAAGAAACAAGACGATGAACTAAATAATTTTCGAATCTAGGAAAGGCCTGACACTTGACTACCCTAACCTCTGAACTAAAGGCCTTAATATCATTTACAATTATTAAAGAAGAGTCTTATTAGCACCAATATCACTTAACTTATTAGTGCTAACAAGTTAAAACTAGTGCATCACAAGTAAAAACTAGTCAATGCATTGATATCTAGTAAAGAGTCTGGATCCGTGAGCGGCAGGATTCGAACCTGCGCGGGCAGAGCCCACATGATTTCTAGTCATGCCCGATAACCACTCCGGCACGCCCACTCGATGGGCATTAATTGTAGCTATTCCTTATCTAAATTTTTCTTCACATCAGTAGATGTTTAGTGTGATTGTAAACTGATTTCCGTACTCAATTTTGTTAAAAAATACAAAATATGGGAGGGTCTACTTCAAATCTCTATAAAAGCTTCAAGAAAGAGTTGCAATGTTTACACCCCCGTAAAAGGGTATGAACATTCCGTTTATAACTACATTCTATTAAATATTAAAAGAATTTTTAGTTTGTAACCTCATTTAATGCCAAAATTATCCTCTCTTTAATTTATAGTGTTATATTTTTGTAAATAAACCTCATTTATACCTATTTTTATTATTTATTAACTTTATCAGTATCTAAAAATTTGATATTCTCTTCTGTTTAAATAAAACCTTTTTTAAATCTTGCATACAAAATTACGTCGGAGATTTGCAAACAATTTGTTAAGAATTTGGTATTTAAGATTATTATTTAGAAGAGAAATTAGAGTTTGAAGAAATAAAATAGGATTTTATTATGTACATAACAAATTGATTAAATTAGGATTTGAAAAAGTAAAATAGGATTTTATCATATAAATAACGAACTGATTAATAATTTATATGTGTACTTATAAACTATTTATCTTTTGAGTAATTTTATTCAAAGGTAATATTGAATTATTAAAACTATATTTGTAAGGGTGATTATTGAAATCAATTTAAGAGCTTCAATTGAAGGGTAAAGTTAGTAGTTGGATAAGTTAACTAAAGCCAAAATATATTAATTTGAGGTGTACATACAATATTTAAGGGGTAATATTGCCACTCTTCGAGAAAATGCAATAAAAGTTCAGCCCAAACCGTGTCCCTTCATGTTCCACGCCGCAAAATAACAATTTTGAATCAATATATGGGGTTTCTTCGTTTAACAGTATGAGTAGATCATTTAGTCCTCATCGATGATCATGCCACCAACTTTCCTTGAGGTTTCTCGAGATGTTATATTATACCATTAAGTTGTCCAAAAAGTAAAAAACAGTCCAATGTATTCAAAGTTTGGTCTGTGTAACAATGAGCCGCCACTGGAATCTGATTTTTAATCAAAATCGTGTTTACTTTTTGCTAAAATGAAAAAGCAAATCAAAGACGAACTGAATTTTCAAAATGTCATTATCTCAACTTCAGACAGAAAGAAAGTGACTGTTGGACTAACAAAAATGGTTCAAATGATCACTTAAATTCATTATTGATTGATTGATTGATTTATTTATTTTTATGGCAAATTCATTACTGATCTAGTGTTTGTCAATTGTAACTGTGACATAAATTATGAATCTATAATTATTTCAACTTTTAACAAAGAAAATCTGACGTGGGAAAAATGAAATGCTTACATATTTACCTTTCCCTATTAGCAAACATACAATAACAAATTCAAAATCGTAACCGAGCATCGCCCATAACTAGCAAGCTTATCTGGGTCTTTGCTAATCAGCTGAATTTGTGAAAATCAGAAATGACAACAGAAACAACATTGATTTTATACGAAATACCAACAATATACCGGCAGCACAGTCGTTTTGAATGATCAGTAGTGAACTTTTTTTCCCTTAGAAACTGGTCTAGCTTCGCCATCAATTGATTAAATTGTTGCCGACTTAGCTTATTTGAAATACTTGAAAGTTGCAAAAAAGAGACTAACTATTTTAAAATGTAATTTGTGCATTTATTATATACTTATTTCCATCCAGCACAAGCCAAAAATATAGCAGATAAAGATGAAATTAGATCGGTAGCAGAGCAAGCTATACGGCAAGCATAGCTTCAATTCTCAGGCACTTTTTATGTTAATATTTACAATCCTTTGACCCAAAATACGCCAACAGAAATACTCACAATCTCTCATTTCCTAAAGAAAAGATGGGATATGAAAAAGGAAAACAAAGAAAACAAAGACTCAGACATCTAAATGAAATCCGAACCATCTCTGAAATGCTCCAGGTCTGGATGAGTCCCACCACCCCCAGGCCTGCGTGGGTTTCTGCAAGCAAAAATAAAAGCCCAAACGTTCAATTGAATGCAAACTGACAGGCATAAAATAATCTCCATATGGTAAGTAGAATAAGGATGGTAAGGAGCAGGTTTTCTGTATATTACTTGATGAGTGAAATGTTAATATCTGAATCTGGCTAACTTTTTAGAAAGTGTAAAATAATTCAAAATATGTCCAAACTTCAATAATTATTTTTGCAATTTCTCATTTTATTCAAACCAAATCATAGGATCTAGTCCGTATCCAAGCATATATTTCGCAAACTAAGACATCAGAAACCCCAAATTTTCTTCAAATTTAGTTTGTGTAATTTCCAAAAAGGGACCATGACAGCAGAAAACCAGAACTAGTTGACACATAACTCCATGTTTGATAGGAAACCAAATTCCAAATCTCATGAGTCATAATTATAATGTGGTGTCAAAACAATAAGTTTGAACATGAGGAATGCCGGCTTAAGTGACTTGCTTTCCCCCTTAAGATAACAAGATATCATTTCAATAACAAATTTATTCCATGTACCTGACAAATCGATTGGGCTCAAAACCAGGAACACGGGGTGGGCCATAGGGATCAAAACGAGCACCAGGGGGAACACCCCTGCATATTAATAAATACACATAATAAATTAATTATTATTATTATTATTCAGAGAAATGTGGGAAGAAATTCTAAATTTACTCACGGTAGTCCTCCAGGGAGCTGAAAATCCCTTTCATTTCCACCAAACATAGGATGACCAGGTCCTGAAACCACATGATAAAAATTAGCTAATCCTAAGGCTACAACTTATGATGAAATTATTTAAAAAGATAAAACGTTCAGAAAATAAGATAGGCTTTACAAACCTACGAGCATGCCCCCACTGCCAAAGTCACCCCTGAAAAGTAACAGATATTCATAAGTCACCGTCAGAGTAAAATAGCATTACTTTAACTTGCAACAATTTAAGCTAGTCAAGTACCTCGGATACATTCCAGCAGGAGGTCCAGGATACAAATCACTAAAACCACCCGGATAAACAGGGGGAAGCACAACACTACAAAAGAAAGCCCGAAAAATATTTAGTTTTGGTGGCGAACTTTGCTATGGATTACGACAAGCATAAAAGAGGGGGCAAAAAAGGATCAAGTATCCTGTATCCCATGTAACACAAAATGTACATGGTCAACCCAAATTTTTATAACAAAATAATCTGGAAAGGAAACAAAATGAGCATTTAAACTTGCTATAATTCAATCGATCAACACTTGCATCTAAATATAATAATGTTTCCTTTTCCATGTTACTATGAATTTAACCAAACGATAGATTCCATCTTAGCAAATTACCAAAGTAGACAAAAAGAGACTAAAATGAAAAGCTCAATCCCCTTCACAACCTTCAAAGTTCCTAAAAAAGGAGGACAACTGATCTCCCTATTGATAAGCCAATTAACACTTTATACTTGTTTAGTAGGAGTATACTCTTATTATAGTAATTGGTACTCAAATTCTAAGGAGCAGTATTTGCCTCTGAGAAACATTAAGACCAAATTACAGTCAAACAGATTTCATTTATCGAAGTCAAAGTAGAAATAAATGATTAAGTAATCCATGGGACATGCAAGGTGTCATGCAAGCCAGTAACTATATACGAACCAGATCAATAAAGAAAAAGAGAAACAAAAAAAAAAAAAAAAAAAAAAAGAAATTACCCAGAAGGATGATGTTGAAGGCCTGGGCCTGTTGGTTCAGAAGTTACAACAGCAGGATCATTTGTATTATGCCGCCTTGATGCTTCACTTGTTTCTGAACTGCAAAGCACAAGACAATCTGTAAAAGCTAATCCAAGGATAGTATCTTTGTTATGCATATCTAGGTAGATTCTACAGTTACAGGAAAAGGAATCACACAACTGCTACAAGTTTAACAAAAAATACGTCCTATTCAATTTAACCATTAACTTTGCAAGAAATGCACATAAAATAAACAGTTGAAAGTAACATTGTCTTCAAATGCTAAAAGCAGAAAAGGGATGTTCAGAGCTTAAATCCAAATTCTGACTTTATTTTTTCTCATTGTTGCAAGTAAACTCAACATTGGGACAAAAAAGGATTTGAGGGAGTGTACAATGCATGCATACAACACTAAAGATCTATATTCTACTTCAGGGGTTCAGAAGGCATATGAGAGTTGCTTAACATAAAACTCATATGATTGCCCTAAAGCATTATTTTTTGTATAAGTAGTGGCCAAAGAATTAAAATTTAATTATTAAAACCTTAGTTTCAAAATGCATGATACAGATGTAAGATAATTGGTCACATCAGGCCATGCCTGCAATGCATACTCTTTTCTTCATCTTAAATAAAAGAAAAAACTATAATAAAATCCACAATCTCATAAGCAAAAAATAAAATATGTTGATATTATCGCAGCTATTTCTCACACTGCTTAACTATGTATACCTAGAAGGTTTCGAGGAACCTTGCAATTTAGACAAAATTTCAGTATCCAAACGCTTAACTAATTTGTTCAAATTCTTGAACTGTGCAGAGTAATCAGATCCTCCTCGTTCCCCGACAAAGTCCCCCACGCTGCCATACACAACCAAAAATTTAACAATCAATACAACTAAGATTAATAAACTCCATCACAAACAATTAAAAAAAGACCAAAACCATACTCAATTTCAAGATGTACTGGCTCAGACTCCCCATCCGCCAAAGCATCAACAAGCAACTTATTATTCATCACCAGACACTTAACCAACACTTTCTTCGAACCATTCTCTGGATTTATATACACGAACACATAATTATCATCCAGCTCATTCCAACGATCAATTCCAACCTCATCTACACACACCCAAAAATACACAAAAACACAGCAACATTTAGTTTAATACACAAAACAAATAAAAGGTAATTCATTAGCAAACCACTCTTTATCATTCAACAACCCTTTTTCTCTAAGGTCACTCCATCAAAACCCTAGATAAACTTGTATGACATTTAATTACACACCATTTGGTACCCAAAAACACCCTTTTAAACACCTAAATAATTCTCAAACAATTCACAATAGCCTCCAGCTGACGGATACCATACAACAATCGAGCTTCAAAAATTGACTACAAATATATCTCATGTCGGTGCTCTAAACCCTAGAAATCCAATTAGGTGATTTAATTATTCTTCTTCAAAGCAATTGCAATTACTAACAGCAAAATTTATAATTAAAATTAAAATTCGAAAATTAAGTGTTAAAAATACAATCACCCTATTAAGTAAGAACATAAAAATAAAAATAATAGAGATAGAGAGAGAGAGCAGTGATTCGATTACCCGTGGAGGGAGAGGAAAGGGCGGTGTCGGAGCAGGCGGCGGAACCGGTGGCCGTTAACACGTGTCCCGTTGCAAGAAGAGAAGCGTGGACAGCGAAGGCGACCTTGTCGTGATCGTTTCTAAATGTCGGTTTCAAAGCCCGAATCAGCGCCATCACCGATTTATCGCTCGCCATGTCTTTGCTCGGCTTTTAGCTTCACTTCACTTCTTGGCTTTTTTTTTTTTTTCTTCTTTTGTTGCTGCGTTTTTTCGAATTCTAAGAGAGTGTTGCAAGAGCTATTGTGTTTTCGAATTGGAGGATGAACCGACAAAATAAGCAAAGACATAGGTGGAGAGTCAAGGCATCTTGTATAGCAAGAAATCCGTTCCGTGTTGATAGTAACCTACGGTACAACTCTAAGAAGCGTGATTGCAGAGCCCAGCCCATTTGATGTAAATTGAGATTTCACCATTTTTTGAACGGTATCGAAATTTATTACACTCCTTTGAACAGCATGTGTGCGCACCTTTTTGGCAAGCACACTCCATTAAATGTTTTTTATTTTATTTAAATAATATTTTTAATGAGGTTTATTTATAAAAATATGATATAACAAAATTTTTTAAAAAATATTTTTCATATTAAGTTGATTATAGTTATATGTTTAATGTTACTAATATACTTTTGAATATGATGTATTTACCAAAGGTCGCCTATAGACAATTTTAGCGAAGTGTAAATATTGTTACTCCTTTTAAAAACGAGAGGGCTTTTGGTATAAAATTAGTGTACTTTTAAACTAAAATTTGAAACTATAAAACATTTGTTATATGAATTAAGGGAACTTTTATCTAAATTTGAAATTAGGGATGTTATCACCGTTCAATGTAGTTTGGTGGTTAAAAGTCATTGTTCAGTGTGATAATATCTCATGTTTAAATTATTACAACATAGGATACTTTTTAGCGGCTACACCTCATATGATATTTCAAAAAATTGAGAGTGTCTAGCTTTTTTTTAAAAGAAAAACTAATAAGGGTGTTCAACTTATTTTAAAATATAGTAAAATCTATGTGGAGTTTTCTCCTCATCCTCCATCATTAAATATGAAGCTTTTCAAGTATGGGATGCAGCATACACGAGACTAATATTTCAGTTTTTTGTTTCAAATTCATATGAAATCCTTTACGCAGGAAGGTTTTTGGTACACAACGATGGAGTATTATTTTCTTTAACTAAAATTTAGAACTTTAAGATATGTTTAACGTTTTTAATTTTATCTTTTTCTTAAGACTAATTCAAAAAATTAATTCAAAACTCAATTCAAATGACAAATGATGTGTCTAAGTTACATATCATTTGAATTGACTTATGATTTTTTTTTTTTTGGGATTGAATATTAATTTTGTTTTCTTTTTATGACTCTTTTACTTGAATTTGAAATTTAATTTTTGAAAATAGTTCTCATTAAAGTGTTTACAAATCTTCCCAATTAGCAAATACATATGATAGACAACATAAATAAAATATTGATTTTAAAAATAACATATTATACCGCATAATCGGGATCTCGAAATTCATATGATTTGATAATCGAATTTTAGAATTTTCGTATGTATTTATAAAAATTACTGAAATGCAGAAGTCATATAATCTACTTTCGACAGTTTTGATTTAGCATCGGCAATATCATCGAAAGTCATCATTTGCTTGAAGTAAAATACGTGATCATATGATTACTTGTTCTGTCCAACGCTTTGAGGACTGGTGGTACAAACTCATTTGATTTTCTCGCATTTTGAATTCTATCCGTACATGGTGATTGCAAAACATCTTCTACTGCTTTCATCGACTGACTCAATAATGTTGTTAGACTTAGAGCCACCTTGTGATGTATTGCTCTATAGGCCTTTCCACTTCCTCCCTTCAACCGAGTTTCGAACGTGAAATGTGCTCATTGTTTCTCTCTCTATCTCTCTTAAATTAGTATCTCTCACTAAATCAGCCTGGCCTGTTACCATACAAATAGGACACGAATTCTTGTGTATAAGCCATTTTGTTATGCAATTGACATGATAATCATTTTTGCGTTGCAGCTTGGTAATATCTTCGCCAGCAACATTTTGCTCCTGACAAATGAAATTCATCTGGGAGCAGGAAAACCAGCTTCGTTGCTCTAGATGTGGCAGAATATTGTCCTCTGCTTCTGTTTGCATGGCTCCAATTAAGCAGCTTGAATCTCTATATGCTCCTTCATTTGAAAAAAAAAAAAAAACCTGTGTTAAAGTTAGCAATTCATTTTGTATGAATTCCGATCCATTAAAATTTAATTATATTCAATTCAGAAATTAGTTGTATATAGAAAATATTAACTTCATAAAAACTACTGAAGTAGTGAATTTTGATAGATTTTAAAGTAAAACTTATGAATAATAAAGCCCATAACATATTTTACCTTTCAAAATTCATATAAAATTATATATGTGTTCTATGGAATCTACAGATCCACCAAAATGAATCATTTGTTTCTTTAAAAAAATAAAAATAAAAAAATCAAACTCTAACCAACTCTAGATTAACACTATGTAATTTAACCATCAAATACAACTCTTCGTATAAAATAAATAAGATCATACCAAATCTAAGCCAAAATTTGGTTTTTTACATAAAAGATCCTATTTTGTTTTAGATAATATTAGATCATATCAAAGCACACAATTTGCTTTCAACAAACGATTAAAGTTAAAAATATAGACACGGTTAGATCATATCAAACACGTATGCTAACCACCAAAATTTGGCTCCATATAAAAGATCTTATTTTCATTCAACAAACGATCAAAATATAAAACATAAATAAAGTCAGATCATATCAAAACACGCACGATGATCACCTAAGCCAAAATTTATATAAAATATCCTATATTCCTTTCAACTATAGACAAGGTAAGATCATATCAAAACACACATACCAACCACCAAAATCTAAGCTAAATTATTAAAAAAAAAAAAAAAAATCTAAGCTAAATTGAGAAGATATGACAAACCTGATATCCATATGGAGGAGCAATCATCTTTCTAGTTTTCCCATGCCATCCATTTCTATGTCGCCAAAAGCTTTGTTGAATTAATTTAGCTCTTCGTAAACTTATAATCATATTTGTTAATACTCTAACATACTTCAAACTCATTATAAGATTTGTGGTCTTGGAAAAGTGAATAAGATGGAGTTATAAATAGATTGAGTAACCGACCTAGGTAACGTATAATTCTAGAATGCGCTATTAGTTACCAAACCAAGAAAATGCATAATTCTAGAATATTCTATTCTTGTTACTAAATCAAGCTAATGTTCAAGTCAAAAGAAAGTATTGGGCTACTAAATCAAGATAAGCATAAGCCGAATAAAAACAAATGATTTACTAAAACAAGTTAACACATATAAGTAAAAAAAAAAAAAAAAAAAAAAGAGTATTGAATTACCAGACTCACTTGATGCTTCTTTTGCAAATTACTCATCTATCCTCTATTTATTTTCTCATTTATAAACTTATTCTACATAATTGGAACAAATTTATGGAATACAGGTGCTGAAAATATTTATTATACTATCCTAGGAGATTTTACCTTTATTACATAGATGGGTTTATTATACAATTATATGTTTATGTTTATCTTAATCATACAAAGGCTTTTGGTACATAATTACGGATATTTTCTTACTAGAAGTTAAATTATAAGATCTTTTTAATATCTAGTTTTCTAATAGAAAATAGAAATAAATTCAAATTCAAATAAAGCATATTAGATCAAAAAAATACTCAACAAAAAGCTATTCCAAAAATAAGTCCAAATGATATTTCAGACAAATTGTTTGCCATATCATTTGAATTGCATTTAAAGATTTTTTTTTTTTTTTTTTTTTTTTGCATTATATAATATTACTTTTAGAAATAGTAATATTATATAATGCAAAAAAAAAAAATCTCATTTGATTGTTCTATAAATCTCCCTTTTATCAAATTGGTGGATAAGGACGAAGTGTTCATGGACTAGGGTGGGCTCTAGCCCATCTTTAAATATATATATATATATATACACATAAATTGGTATATAGTAAAATTTATTTATATATGTTTTACTTATTAAAAACAAATATAGTTTTTCTTTAATTCAATTGCATATTTATTATTTATATTTATTTTTCCATTCAAATATTATATTTATAAAATATTTGATTTGATGCATTAAATATGAAATTTCATATAATTTCTCTACTATACAATATTAGTTGCATATTATATTAATTACTGAAATTTAATATGTTTTACTTTTAGTGTCTATGTTAATGTACTCTTTAATTTAAAGTATGGTAATAATTTATGATTATCAAAATATATATTGTATGTATTATTAAAGTTATAATTTATAAGTTTAATAATTTAAATATCATTAGATTCAGCTTTATTAATGTTTGATTGTACCTGTATTTCATGTTTCTTTTATATTTTGTTAGGTCTTTTTACTTTTTTTTTTTTAGTTTATATATTTATTTACAATTTAAATTTTTAAAGGATAATATATCCGTTAACTAAGCATGCATATGTTTTTCAATATATATATATATAAACACACACACACAATTGAAATTCATTTAAAAAATTTATTCTAGCTTACCCTAACAGAAATCCTAGCTACGTCCCTAATAATGGATAACATAGACAAAATTCTGATTTTGTATGTTACAAAATGATTACAACGGTATGTAATTGGGATCACGAGTCTAAAGATTTTACCTGTGTTTCATAAAAATGAGTGAAACACAAAAGTCACAAAATCAACTTTTTATCATTCATCAAATATTTGTTTTTAAATATAGTATAATAATTATAAATCAAAACGACAACTCGTAATGCCGTTAAAGAGTATACAACACACTATGGAGTGTTCTCGTATGTATAACCTATAAAAACTGAGGAAATACGAGACTCATATAATCTACTTTTTATCATTCATTCAATCTGTTTTTATACGGCACAAATCGAAACGGCGACAACTAGTTTCGCCAACAAGCTGTCGATTTAAACAGTGGATGGAGTTTGACTTTGACTATCCGTTTTGTGTCTTCCCGTAGCTCTAATGTAACAGAAAATAGTCACCAAGAAGGTGGTGGCAAGACCGCCGAGAATCACGCCACCCCCAGCAACCGATTTGTCTACCGAGTGGTGATTCTTCTTCAGATGGATCTCCTCCTCCCGTGAAACCTGGACGTTCTCGTTCTCTTCAACAGCTGTCTTGTGAGACGAATCGGTTGTTTCTCTTGTAGGTTGTGGCGCCTCAGCTGGGCTGAAAGCTGTTTCGTGAAAGGACTTGAAATGTTTTCCGAGTTTTCTGCTTGTCGAAGGACTGAGTGCTGGTGGGTTCGAGAGTGGTGTTTTTTCAGTTTGGAGGATGGGTTGTCGGGTGGTCTGTGTAGCGATAGCTAGACCCAGAAAAGCATCTGCTAAGATCAAGCAAAGAAGAAAAAGTTGAGCCATTTTTTATTTACGTGCTGCTTTTTGGGTTTTCTTTTTGGTTCAAGTAGTGAAGATTTGGGTGCTATATATAAGGGTATTTTTCGTTTTTAAATTAATGGGATCGCACAACCGTGTGGTTTGATGGAAATTTCCATTTTTTTAAAAAATGATTCCATGATTAGTGTAGTTGATTAATTAAGTTGGGTTGCATGGGTTGTCTGTTGAGTAGGGGAAACTGAGACAGATGTATACAATAAGAAAAAAATTAGAATATTTAGAAATACAACTAAGTCACCACTGAGGAACAGGATCTGTAATGTGTCTATTTATAAGCTATGATGCATTTGTGTTGAATTGTTAACAGGGTGACGAAGAAATAAAGTAATGTCAAGGCTCTAGTTTCCATATAATCTCTTCTATTCTACGTAGCAGAGAAGATGATAAGAAGTTGCTTAACATGCTGAGGCAGTGGCTGAGTTACGATTAAATTAAAAAAACGTTTCTTGATGTGTCACACTCATTTTAGTAGCCCATCTAAGAACTTAATTAAAATCAATATATATATGTATGTATGTATGTATATGCATGTATGTATGTATATTTACTATAATTTCTATTAATAAATTGATAATTATGGGGGTAATTAGACCTGGTATGGATGAAAAAAATGTTGCTTAAATCATAATATTGTTAATGTTGTCTTGTCTTCAAATGTTGCCTTGGCAGACCTGTTAGTTAATTTTTGCATTGCTCCTGCCTATGTATGTCCAGGGTACAAGATAGCATTGTGTTAACTTCCACAATGACAGTATCTTGGAGAATAAGAAAACATGCTTCCTTATAGATTTACACTAGAAAATTTCATCTTTGTTTTCATGTTTTTAATTCATCCCTTTAAATCATGATCAACCAGTCTCCAATTGTTATTGTAATGGTGTCTCTGTCTGCAAACAAATCATCAGACACTGATTCTCTAATGCTTGCTTGTTGTATAGCGACAGGCCAATACCAAGAAAAATTTATTCATATATGTCTATGCAAAAGTGCATGTATGTAGTCATTCTATGAATGATATAAAAATATGGTTAGTGCTGCTTCTATGATATGGAAGTTTCATATTATTACGATTCTGGAATATATGCATGTCTGCAAGTGAGTGTATACCACTATGATGTATAGATTTTCTATATAGCTAAGCATATTTTGTTAGGGTGAATACCCATTATATTAAATCTTTGGAACTTGGAATCCTCATTAGCGGTAGATGGCACCAAAACTTGAGACACAGCTCGTGAGTTGAAATTATTTTTAGTTGGGGAAGCTTGTATTATAATTGTAATTGCCATTTCATGTGGGAATTAAGAAACAAGGTTTTGGAGACCTTGGAGTGGAATAGCAGAGTCTTGATTTATTTACAAGAGGTCCTGTCAGTTATTGTCTTTCTCTCTCTGTCTCTCTGCATTATTAATATGCGTTTTTTTTTTTTTTTGACATATAATACGGGTTCGTTATTGTAATTGCAATTTGGTCGATGATTTTATTATATATAATTCAATAAAACAAATTGTTTACAGGAGGTACTGTGCCAGCTCACGTTTGGTGATGGATCTCGTAGTCAAAGTCAAACCCCAGTAGTGCAACTTGTGAGTGAATTGCACGTCCACAGATTTGAATTCAGCTACAGCCCACAGGCCCACAGCTTCAAGCCCAGCACACGTTGACTGATGAAGTGGGCCATGCCCAGGCCCAAGAAGGAAAAAGTTGGAAAAATATCGGTGCACCAGCCGGGAATCGAACCCGGGTCTGTACCGTGGCAGGGTACTATTCTACCACTAGACCACTGGTGCTTTCTGATCGCATGTCCCAGTTCATCTTATTAGCTTATTGTGCAAACTGAAACGACGTCGGATATTTCATCGTTTTCAATCCAATCCACAGATAGAGCCCAAAAGCTCCGTTTTTGGCTGCAGAGAAGTTCACTTGGCTGCAACATATTCTACCCAAAAAACAAAAAAAATGTCTCTGTCAATCACGACTCCATCACAAATTCTCTCCTTCTCGAAGGCGCTATCGTCTCCGACGCCGCTCTTCCTCAGCACGAAACTCTCGCAGCTCTCTCTGCTGCACCACCACCACCACTGCGACAAGTACAAATCCACGGTCATCCGAATGGGAGGCGGGCCACGGACCTACCCCGGCGGCGTCTCGAAGTGGCAGTGGAAGCGAATGCAAGCCAAGAAAGCGAAGCAGCTCCTCAAGGCCCGCCTCTGCCGGGAGAGACAAATGTACGAGATGCGCAAGAGAGCCGAGCTGAAAGCCGCCGTCTCCGAGCTCGAACGCCCCTGGGAGGCCGTCGAGAAGGCGCCGACACTCTTCTCCGTCAGCGCCGACGAGCAGGTCAAAGTATTGGCTGATCGGTTCCAGAGACCCGGCGGGTTCGACCTGTGGACCGATCGAGACGGGCCGCAGCTGTTCGAGACACCCGACGGCTTACCTACCGCCCGGTTTTTCCCGAAAGGTGTTGTTCATAGCGTCAAACCTTATGGAATCATTTCTTCAGGAGAAGATGGTGATGAAATCAATGCAAGTGAAGATGTCAATAAGGTGGAGAATGGGGAGGTTGTGGAGGTTTTGAGTTCGAATACGCTTGAAGATGGAGATGGAAAGTTGAGGAAGAGAGGGAGTAGGAGGTGGAGGAGGAGGAGGTTTGGTGGTGTGGACAACAGTTTAAGATGAGAATCAACCTTGATTGGTGATGATTTCGTTTTTGTTATCAGTTTGATTGATAATGTGTTTGTTTGTTATTTGCGTATGGTGTTGATAGAGTGATTACAGATTACACATACTTGTACTATATTGGGACTTTTATGTGCTCTATTTGTAATTAACAAAGCTCTTAGTTGGTCTCATGGACTTAGTTTTTTTTTAATTTTGTTGAAATACTTGAGAATCGAAGTGGTAATTGTGTAAGTAGGTGTGTGTTGATTAGTTTTTAACTAAAACCAGTTGACACTCAACTTGTGTAGATCAGTGGAATTGATGTACCATACAAGTTGGACATATTGGGGAAGGAAAAAAGATTTGAATGACACACGTCCGACTCACAGAAATTCAGGTTTATACAAACGAAGAAATGATTTTGATTCAGTTTTGCCTTGTTTGTTTGTTGATATTCATACTCTGTTTTGCAAATGAAAATGATCTGAAATTGAAATAAAATTGGAGCATGGACATTTAAGAGGCAGAATGAGATGATTTTCGCTTGCTTTTCATGTCAAAGATGGTAATATCATACAATGGGCATCTGACCTCATTTTTTGGATGATCGTAACTATGATAGGACCCAGAACGAGCATTATAGAATATGTGTAGCCTGAAAGCTGATATTCTCTTTCAGCTGTTTGGTTTTGTCAGTCTTGTTATTATAGCCTAGTCATTGGTTGAGGTGTTAATGGTTCTCAGGCTTTGGTGATCTATGATTTTTTTCTGCATGAACAAGCACACAACTGCTTCTGTGGCCAATTTAATTCTATTTGATTGCCAGTTCTCCTGTAGCCGAAATGTGAGATGCCAATGATAATTGTGCAATAATAAGCAACATTAGTGATCTAAGAGATTCTACTGATTTTTGTTGTCAGATTATGGTTTTCACCTTTAAAAATGCTGCTCTGCATTTGTCAACGTTGGACTCACCCCATTGGTTTACCGACACGAGATTGGTTTTATGGAAGTAGTAGATAGATACAGGACTTTATAGTGGTCATTAGGCTGGATAAACTTCATTGACGTGGAAATCTCAGAAAAAGTACTGGGATCTAACAGATTGTATCGCTTGTAGACTTGCTGACATTTTAACACAGTGAGTGATTCATGCTCAAAAGGCTCATATCTCTCTCTAGGAAATGATTTCATTCATAGGATTTTGGTTGACCGATTACGTTTGCATCGACTTTCATTGCATCTCTCACCTTCTGTTTAGGTCACAAGTGAATGCCGACCTACCCACCACCATATTGGTGCTACTGCTGCAATGGAAAAGGGCAAGTAAATATTGGCTTTCTCGTTCTATAAACGGAAAAGATGGCCCCAGAAGGAAAGAACAACCACTCTCAAGTGGCACCACGCCTGTTTTCCACATTCACATTCACACACACACACATCCCATATCATCTGCAAGTCAAAATTTAGTTGGTTGCTGCATTTTCCACTTGACTGTCTTAACTTATCCTCCCTGATGTTACGTTTTTCTCCACTAACAAGGAGTGATAATGTTTGTCTAATGATTCTCATACATGGGTATAGCTGTGACAATTTAGGTCACGACACGATGGGTCGACACGAATCCAATACGAATATTACGGTTTCGGGTTGATCATAAACGGGTCAACCTGTCTAACCAATTTAATAATCGTGTTGCGTTTGGGTTTCCCTAATCGTATTATAGGTCAACTCGTCTAACCCATTTAATAAAATAAAAATGTAATTTTACATTAGAGGGGTACTTATGTAATTTGAGCTTTAAGTATGTATAGGAAAATTGAAAACTTTAGCTCATTTTTTTCCTTCAGCCGCCACATCCACTCACTCTCTCAACTCCATTTGTATGATCTCTGTCAACTCAATCATTCATTTTTGTTCATTTTGTTCTCCATTTTCACAAACCCTCTCCATTTTCTACCCACTCTCAACTCAATCGATCATTTTTATTCATTTTGTTCTCCATTTTCTACCCACTCTCAACTCAATCGATCATCTTTATTCATTTTGTTCTCCATTTTCATGAACCCTCTCCATTTTCTACCCTCTCTCAACTCAATCGTTCATTTTTGTTCATTTGGTTCTCCATTTTTATGAACCCTCTACATCTTTTACCTCTTACTGTCTCCTCTCAACCTCACACCTCACCGACCATCTCTCACCCTCACACCTCAACTCAATCGTTTATTTCGTGTTTCAACACCAAGAGCCTTCTTTGACAAATCTACTTTCTAGATTTAAGTTTTGGATTTGTATTTGTGGATTATATTTTAATTTTGTTTTTTATTTGATTTATATTAAAATTTAAATGTCTTAAATATGGTTAAATGGATCATAAACAAGTAAGCTAAACATGTCAGTTAAACGGGTTAATAAACGATCCGTAAATAAATGTGTTAACCGTATCGTATTCGTGTTGACCTTTCTATAATCGTGTCATGTTCGTGTTGAAGGGCTCTAACCTGTTTATTAATCATGTTATGTCAAAAATAATCATGTTGTATTCGTGTCATATCCAACTCGACCAGCCAATCCGGATTGCCACCCCAACGGGGGTATTTAGTTTTGTTAAAATCCGGATTCTAGTATACTTAGGGGGGTGTATTCAATTATGACTTTGAAAAACTTTTACAGACTTTTTTCATTGAATGACTTTTGTAGAATTTTATAAACTTCTAATGACTTTACAGATTCATAAAAGACTTTCATAGACTCTCATAAACTCTTTTATAAAAGACTTTCATTAACTTTGATAGACTTTAAAAAAAAAATAAATTATGAAAGACTTTTATAAAATTTCATAGGTTTTTATAGATTTTCACATAGTTTCATAGACTAAACTTTCACCAACTTATAATATGATATACATTTTATAAGTTAATAAAATTATATTTATTATGTCAATAATGATGAAAAAGCATGACACAAAATAAAAGTAAAGTCACCTCAATTACATAAATTGATAATCAAAACACCAAATATTTTAAATGTTTCATTATTTATTTTATATCTTATATGAAAAACAAAATCTTAAATGTCTATTATTATCAACAATCCCAACATCTCTCCACATTGTAGTAGCTATAATAGTCTTCCATTCATTAATATACTATCTTTGTTGTTTTTAAGTCTCAAGAAATGAGTTAAAATCATTCTTTTTCATTAACTAGTAATGATGAAAATGATGAAGATTCGTAAATATTGATAGACTTTTATAGATTTTCATTTACTTCTAAAGTAAAAATATATTCCTTTAACAAGCTTATGCAAATTATATACTTTGTAAGTTATTTTTCTCATTTTTTTGACATAGTGTAAATAAACTGGTGAAAAACAATTATTAAAAGTAAAAGTTTAAGAAATTCCCTAGCAAGTATGAATAGGAATAAAAGTTGTCAAAAATAAAAATCACATGTATAGATATAATTAAACAATCTAAAAAATCTCTAAATATTATTATTATTATTTTTTATTTGAAATAGAGGTTTTTTTTTCTTATTTTTTAGCATAAAAAATAAAGATTCTATTGATTGATTTCATTAATTTTAAAGTAATGAGATTTTTAAATGAGATGATTTGGATTAATATCTATCTAAATATATATATATATATATATTTTGGTATTGTATATATATGTATATATAAATTATAAAATGTTTCCCTTTCTTAAATTTATTTTGTCGAGATATAATTCTTTAATTTTGATTCAAACTTAAAATCTTCTATAAAATAATAAATTTATGTCCTTTGAAAAAGAAGAAGTCTAATAAGATTCAAAATCTAAATTTGAATATAGGAAAAACAAATATTGACCATTATAATTCACAATAAAATAGGAGTGAAATATATATGTGTGTGTGTGTGTGTGTGTGTGTGTGTGTGTAAATAAGTGAAATATTTTTACTTATGACTATTATTGAGTTTGGAGAAATTCAAATGTAAAAGAGATTGTGAGGTTTGCTTTTATAATCAACAACAAAAGTCTACGAAAGTTTTTGAGGGAAGTGTGAAAGAATTTGTGGAGTTTGATTATTATAAATTTAAAATGAAAGTCTCTAAAACTCTACCAAAGTCATTAAAATTTTAAATTCTATAAAAATCATTGACATTTTGAATACCTCATAACTTTTAGAAACTCTTAAAAAGTTTTGATTGAATACCTCATAACTTTTATATATTTTTTAAAAGTCATTAAAAGTTTATATTAAATACCACATAACTTTTATAGAATCTTTAAATGTTTATATTAAATACACCCAGACTTTTAAATTCTATAAAAGTCATTAAAAGTTTAAATTGAATACACCCACCTTGGCCTCCCTTTTCAGTACTATGTACAATATCTTATTATGTGAAATATTAAAAATAGATGAATCATTTTATCCATCAAATACATCTAACGGTTGAAATTTGACATCCGAATATTTATTAAAATCTAGACATAAGCACTAAGGGAGTCGGAAATCTGTCCTAATCCATTTACACTTTAAAACTAATCATGTCTGAAAGTATTTCTGAAGTCCTCCATTTCTATTTTCTACTTGTTAGGACAGTCTTAGCAAATCCCCTACTTCCACATCTAGTACTCTTGAAGTTGGAGTGGTTTAGTGATCATCTTAAAGTCAGAGACACAGGAAAATATATCATAGTGGGGTTTAGACTTTTTATCTACGAATTTGATGTCAATTATTGAAGTTAAGGATTCATAAGCAACCGCCACTGAGATAGCGGTTGTTTAATTCTAATTTGGCAGCTTCATATTTTCTTTTCTCTTTTGCTCTCAACTCTCAACATCTAGAGAGTTTTTCTGAGCCAACTAACAGCATCTTGAAAATGTTGATAACCTCTTAAACTCGCATAAAATGTTGATAACTTAATGAGAAAATTTGTTCTCAATAAAGAGTATGATCACACTACTCATAAGATATCTTAAAATTCATATTTTGGATGATGCAACAATTAGATTGTAATTATCGTATTAATCATCATATCATTCTATTATTTACATCATCCTTAGAACCAATGGCATAGCAAAGAATTTTAGTTGGTGGGGGCCTAATTCAAACGATGATGACGATAAAATGTTGTCTATTGTAATCATCATATTAGTGACCACATCATCCTATTATTTAAATTATAGTTATAACTTATAACCAGCAAATGAGCCAGGAATTTTAACCAGTGCAACAACTTTTCCACCTGATTGGAAACGTGAGTATGAGAAGCAGAGCCAGCCGCAAGTGATACATGATGAAATAAGGATTGCACAAGTGGGAGGAGGGTTGTCTATATCCTTCCCAACGCAATGGAAGCCAATCTATCCATGCGAGAAATGCTAGCTACCGGGAAGACCAATCACCAAATGCCCACACATGATGAGGAGATCGATTCCACCAAAACATGGAGGAACAATAACGATGGTAAAAATTTAGTAGTCAAAACAAGGTAAAACTTTAGTGGTCATTAATACTTTACTAGTTATTAACACAATCAAGTTGTTCTCAACTTGGTTTCATATTTGAAAAAAGAAAGGTACCAATTTCCTAACCTTGGGTTTGAGGATTAAACCAAAAACTTTACTTAGGAGTCTGGGTACTTAAACCAAATTTAACTGGGGCTTAAACTGAACCCAAACGCAAGTATTTTTCTTTGTTGCTTGAGACTTACAACCAATAATTAAATAGGGCTCAAATCAACTTTTCCTTTTTTTTTTTTTTTTTTTAATTATCATTTAAGGGGAGCTTTAGCCCACTCTTGAATTAACCTCACTCTACTGCTAATTACAACTCAACTATCATATAATATGATAATATTATCAAATGATAAGTTCTTAACATTTACATCAATATGATTCTAATTTATAATTTTGTGTCATGTTAAGTAACTCTTAAAACATAAATTTTGAGTTTTACCTTTTTGATCTTAAAACATAAGGTATAAATAGTTTTCTTTGAATTTAATATTCTCTCCCCCAGTATAAAAAATAATAATAATAATAATAACTTTTAAAGTACAAAATATTGATAATTTTTTTTGAATTTAATCTTTTTTCTCCATCATAAAAAAAAAAAGAATGTAACTCTTAAGTTATAATAATAAAAAATTACAACCCTAAATATTATACAAAAATAAAACACAAGTGCCATATACTTTGGAACATATCTTCTACTCCTAGCTATGAGACTATGACGGACTTTTTGTAACTTTAAGACATTGCTTTCATATTTTGAATTCAAAATGTTAAAACGAGTTCGATAATGATGTTCCCCATATTGCTTCTACATGCTTGAATCATCTAATAGGGCCTAATAAATTGATCTAATGACCACCACTCAACAAGTCAATCGAATCGATCGCACACTCAGACTAAAGAATTTATTAATATATAGCGATGCTTCTTCAAAGCATTATCTAAAATCTTGTGGCCGTAAATTTGATAATTGGAGAGTGGGCTATTTAATTATATAAGTTGGGTTCTTGCAACAGTATTCGTATTGTTCGTCTAGATTCGATATGACCTAGTGACATATCATTGCTCCATTACAGGACCAATCATAATATTTTATTGTCTTATAGTGCTTTCTATTTTTATATTGGTCAAAACTTTTAATAAGTAGTAGCTATGTGACTGCTATATTGAGCGGGGATTATAATTTGTAAGGGCTAGATAGTGGCTGCACGGATTTCATGTGAATGATTTCTATTATTTAACTAGGAAAGAATCAAAAGAGTAATGTAATATTATTTTATTTTTAACTTTTTTGAAACTTTTAATGTATGTACATACAAATATAATTTATTAATGTAATTGGGTGTGCATCTGTTCGACTGCTATCTCATACACACAATTATAAGTGTGGGGAAACCCTTGTGTTGTGTGAGAAGTAATTATTCAAACATATTTATAATGTCAATCTTTTAAAGAAAAAAATTCTATTAACTAATGATCTCCAAATTTTAGTGTTTAAACATTTATTTAATAAATAAAAATATCAATTTTAATGAGAAGATAAGGTTGATTAAGTGATAGGACACTCACCTTTATGCTTTAAAGTTTCTGACTTCTGAAGTTGATTATTTCTTCTTTCTTCAAATCTTGGATTTATTATAATTAAAAAAAAAAAAAATAGTAGTTATAAGTAGAAACTTTGACCAATGGCAAGAGTTACAGCACATCAATCGAGAAATAAAAATATGTTATCATGTTTTCTACACCGAGGTGGGATGACACCGGTTTTTTTTTTTTTTTTTGAACTGGGGTGACAACTTTTTGATGGAGGAATAATATCTTGTATTTATTCCATGATGAGAAATGCAATGGGACCGGGGTTTATTAAGCAATCCTGAATTCATGTGCAAACTAAATTCTACGCAGCATTAATGGAAGACATGTATGTAGTGGATGAATTTTATAGTATACTAACTTTGAGCGTGCCTTATTGGTTAATTTTTTTAAAACCTAGTAGTTTGTGTCCTGCATAAATAAAACAAAGAGAACGCAAGTGATTTTGACACTGGTAGGGTATCGATTGAAGACACTCTTACATTCAAGTCAGTAAATTGATCGTAATGTATAAAAATATCGTAATTGTAAAACGTCATTAGATTAGAGGGAGTGTACCGAAAAATGAGGAAAAACTATCGAAGTCTTAATCATCTTGACTTAAAAACTGGACAGAGTAGGAACACTAAGATATTGAGTGTCAATGGACAAAATCTCATATAATAGAACAGTGCAAGTAGATCGTGAATAGTACATCAGATAAGTTTTTAGAAAAAAGAGATCGATTATAATGGATATAGTTAAATACCAAGTCTTTCCTAACCAAAACTCTTTCTAAACATGTACTTTCATGCCACTAGGCTAAATCTATCACAAAGAAATTCTAAATCTAGAGTGGAAAATGAAGACACAAGAGGAAAAAAAAAAAAAAAAATCTCAAGTGGTTTGCAAGAGAGGTTGGGATGCCCCATTTCTTCTAATGACCCCTTTATGTATAGGTAGAAATTAAGTCATTGGAACTTATTACACAATAAGTGCAATATCCATTATGGAATTTATGACAATTTCCGTTATAAAGTTTATGACAACATCGATTACAAAAAATTATTGCAACGTCCATTACAATTCATTAAAAGTTGTCAACTCTCATTTAAAGAGATAAACTTAGCTTGAGCTAGATTAACTAATTTTTTTGGGCTGTCCGTTTTTAACATGCATTGGACCGTTAATGTGAGTCAATCGGCATATTGGGCCAGTCTATCTCAATTAGCTTTAGGCTTACACTTTAGGTTTGAAAAGTCTTTACCTCTACAAAGTCAACAATAATTTTTACTCTTTTTCTTCTTTTATCAATTTAATAAACATATTGCCTTCACACATCCATTTATCATATCCATTTAGAACTCCAATACTTACTAAGCTTTTTTCTTCACATTCATAATAAAGTTTTCAATCCCATCAGGCACATTTACATAACATATATGGGGAGTTTTATCTCTTTATAATAAGATCAAATATCTTGCATGTGAGATTAGTGTTTTCGATCATGCTTCATGCATAACATGTAATTTTGATAGATTTTGATAAATTTGTTACAATTGATATCAGTAGATTTTTTTATTACTATTTTGTAATTATTAAAAATGATAAGCATGTTACCCTCAAACCATTGAAAAAGGCAAGTGAGTACATGGTTTTATTGAAAGATTAAATAAAAAAACCATGAACATTTGGTAGAAGGTGGATGGGGAGATCTCGAAGAATATGTACACCCCAATGACACAAACTGGAGATAATATGCAATGATTAAAATTTGCACAGTTTAGAGCTTTTTTGTTTTGTTTCGTGATTGAGTGGAACAACTATAAAGATATAATGAAATGACACGGTTCACTTGTGGTTGCATTGGCCACAGTAGGCAACATTACACCAATTAACGTAGTGGCGGATGGGATGTGACACGCTCCCTTTTATTAATTATCTGGTGTGATCAATTTCATAGACAGAGAGACAACTGTTCATCGAATGTATTAAAGTTATAGCTGATTAATTTCACTGACTCATCAACCAATTACTTTGTTGGAACCAAAGAGAAGCATGGTGGGAGACACTTTTGTTTTTTTATCTCTTTTAGCCTGAGTTCACCTTTAAATTATTGAATATTTCTTATTATTTTTGTTAGAAATTCAGACGAATTAGGATAACTATTCTATAATCATTCTAAGGTTTTAAATTATTTAAGAGTAAATTTTGTAAGTTGTAACAAATTTCAAATAGTGTGATTTCTATAAGGTGGGTGATATAAATTGACTTTTAATGGTGTTGTGCTCATTAATTTTTCAATTAAATGTCAGTTTCTGCTGCTAACGTATAAGGTCTCCATATTGAAGTTCGAAAAATCGAAATCGTTTCTTCATCAAAAGGTGATAAATATTTTCTAATGGTAGCACGTGAAAATTATGAAGAATCATGGTGATAGTTGGATAGAAATGATGATTGATGAGCGGTGGAATAAAGAGCTTGTACTTAGACGGTGGAAATATGCAATACGGCCATTATTAAATTTGATTGATGGGCACACAATGTCAATCAACATTTCAAAATGACTCCACCAAAAGTTTGTTTATAAAGTCGACAGAAGCACAAACAACATTGAAATCCCACGTTTTACAATTGCAAACCAAACAAAGCTTGCAAATATTCCCCATATATGATCTCTGTAAATTCAGCACAACATCATGCAAGTTGATAATTCTCTGCCATTTTCACTGCCTGAAGTGTCAACTTTACAATCTACTTTGCCCTAGCTAAATGTTGTCTTTGTGAATCTCAACAACCCTTTATCTTATTTTCTTTAAACTGTACACACTAAAGGCCTTACATCACATAGCATGTGCTTCATGTGCAATATATATATATATATATACACAGTACATTAGAAAAAAAAAAAATCGAATATATGCTTGAATAGGACTAATACAACTTCATTTTTTTGTGTCTGAACATGCAAATATATCTATAAAATGCTGCGAGACTCATGATGTTAATGCATATATACAACTAGTGCTAGTTATTTCATGTGAGTATGACCTACTTGAGAATAACATTGATGGATCGATCGAGTCGGTCACTTTAGTCAAGCTTTAGTATACTAGCTAGGAAAATCTCATGGAAAATAATGGACGATGACCGGCACAATGAAACTCGTGACAATATTGCTTTGTCACCACTGTTCAGTGAGTGTAGCTATCAAGAATAATTGATTGAAATATAGAACATGACGCAGAGAAGAGGAGATAAGAAAATGAAAATCACATGGTTCGTTGAATAAGTGGTATCATCATAACTTCCACAACTTTTCTTATGTTAATAAGATATATCAAGATATATAAAAACAAAAAAATATATATATATATATATATATATATCTGTGTCCACTAATGTCTCCTTTCAAACTTGCTAAATCAAGATAAGCAATTGCTCGTGATAACATATACATAAAGGACAGGATTGGCAGCCCATAAAAACTATTCAATTTCTTATCCAAATTATTGACATTTAGATTAAAATGAACTGAATGATTGAGAAATACTCATATTTTTAATTAGATTCACATTTATACGGATAAATGTGATTTATCCTCTCTCTCTTCTTTATATTCTCTTTCGTCTCTCATTATTAATAAAAAATCAATTACATTTACATCAGCAGCCTTCTCCCTTATTTTATTTTATTTATTTTTGTTGTTCACATCATATAATTTAGCATGTATTTCTCTCATATATTTATAAAATCACTTTTCTCTCATTAAAATTTCTACATTTACGTCTATTATTGTCATAAAATTAATATTGGTTTAAAAAAACTGGTTTATTCTAAAATGATATTTATTTTATTATAAGACGCATTCAACTGATTAGAAGCAACAATATTAGCTCAGTTTCAATTTTATTTTTTAAGGTAATGATTTGGGTACAACCTATTTTCACTTTTCAAGTAGTTAAAGAAAGGGTTTTTAGAAAAATAAAAAAGTTAAAGAAAGAGTTAAAATAATCAAATAAATAAGAATAATTATTTTTAAATGAATAATAAATGTTGAAACGTTATCATAAAGATAGAAATTGTGTTTTTGGATTTTAATGCTTTTACTTTATTTGAGCAAATGAAAAGTCGAGAAGAAATTTTAGGAAAGAATACAGAAAAGAAAACAAAAAAAACTAATTAATTAGTTGATTGTTTTATTAATAATGAAAAATGAAGGAGAATGTACTAAAGAAGAGAAAGAAAATAAAACACATTTATTTGGGATGTATAAATGTGTATATAATTAATTAAGGATATAAGTGAATCTTAACTATCAATCTCATTTAAACCCAAAAGTCAACAATCTGTATACAAAATTATGTAATTTTTACATAAAATATTGTTTATATTTGTTAATACTTGGTCATTTTATCATTTTTTTTTTAAATAGTCATTTTATCATTTTTGGTATGTTAAAACATCATGTAATTGTGAGTGCTCTATCCACCATGAAAAAAAAAAAGAAAGGCCTGAACTTCATCAATCACAATTGATGGAAACCCCGTGTTGATGAGCTTGCAGTTGACTTTAAAATTAATTAACGATATATAATTAAGATTCTGATTCTATTATTATTGAGTTAATGAATTGCTAGTAATTTAGGTGGCAATTAAGGACAGTTTCAATTTTCATTTCTCATCTTGCGGGCTTGATGGAAAGACGAACGTATGGTAACTATTGATGTGGTTGGTGCAAATTAATGGTGCATTTTAGATTGGCATTATCTTCATTGACATGACTTTTGGAACTACTTTTATTAGTTTTCTGCTTTAATTATTGAGGGCAAATTGCAAGTATTTAGGCTTGGTGGGGCCAGCTTACGATGTAATGCAGTCTAATGAAGACTGTTATACAAAAAGTCCTTAAACTTAATTTTTATCATAAAATGATCATAAGTTAGAAAAAATGAACATGACGACAGATCAATATATATCCTTCTAGCATAATTTTATGGGTGAGTTAATTGAACTTAAATTTGTGAATAAAAATCTAACTATCAATTAATTAACTATCATCCTAATCCAATTATTGAGAATTATAAATGAATATAAATCAACAATTACTATCTAAACCTTGTAGTAAGAAGCTTAGCTTGATGGTAAGCATACCTTCCAACAAAATTGAGGTCCTAGTTGGTTCAATCCTTCTCCCCTAATAAAAAGTTATTAATTTGAGCCTTTACATAAAAATAATTGAATGGACATAGTTTAACGTCAAATTCTCAGTTGATATTTGAGTTATACTGAAATTTAAAAAATCTTGCACTCCACATTGTAAGCAAGGAATTAATTATTGATTTAGGTAAATATACTAGGTTCTAAATTTACAAAAATATTGATGAAAATATTAAAAATATTTGGAGATATTTTTTTTGTATTGGTCTCGCCAAGAGAAGAAAAATACCGGCAAAGGTTTTGATATCATTTCGATATTTAATTTCTAAATGATAAATGACAAAATAGACTATCAAAATTTACTTTCTTTTCTATTTGTTGCAACAACATTGTTTATTTATTTATTTTTTATGGTGGAGAAGAGAAATTAAATTTGGAGAAAACTATCAGTACTTTATATTTTAGGATAAGGGTGAGACTTGAACTCTTAATCTCTTAAAATCAAAAGAAATGGTCAATCACTTCTATTAAGAGGTGGTGTGTCCAATGATATTGTTTATAACTATATAGATCAACACATATTAATTCAAAAAAAAAAAAAAAAAAACAAGTGGGATACAAATTCTTTAAAGTCACACAATTTAATTCCAATGTAAACTAAAAATCGAAGAGAATTTAATTACTATTTGAACCTTTAAATGTAAAATAAATGAACGGTCATATACTTAATCTAACATTTATTGTCATTATGTCAACTGGCACTCATGTAATAGTAATATTATAGTTGTTCACTTTTACGCATACATCAACTTTGAGGAAAACTATTTAACAGTCATTTTTTCCCCTCAGTTTCTTCAATGGGGATCACTGCATACAATTTCCATACAATGCTCCTAACTTTAATTAAACAAATTAGCAGGCTTAAGTATAACCCCACTTGTCCACTTCTAGAATTTTCTTTTGAGCAAAAAAATTCTTCCATATATTAATAACTAAAAACTATAATAAATCATTTGTGTTTCCTTAAAGTGGTCTGCAACACCCTAACCACATGCTGGAGGAATTTAGACATAAAGAGATGCCACTATAAAATTATATATTTGTTTAAGTGATCTAAATTGTAGTTGAAATAGAGCTTGGCATTCTCGTTTTTTAATTTAATTTATATAATAATTTGTGTGACCATATAGTCTAGTAGCTGATGAACCGATCTGATTCCATACAGGGGAAAATGGCCCATTATTTGATGTAATGATTTCTGCTTTTGACAGTGAATCACTTGGCTTCCTTACATTGCTTCAATTAATATGTGATTGTATGATGGACACGTTAAGGATCGATGGGAATTGAATTTGATGAGAATGAGAATAAGAAAAAAGAATTTGATTGGGAATAAGTTTCCTTTTTAAGAGGAATTTAATTCCTAATTTAAGTGTATGATCCATCTAATTTGATTCACTATAATTTAATTTTGACCAACCAATACTAAATATGTGTCTGACTTTCCTTCCATTTATTCATTATAACTAAGAGGGAAAAGAGAAATCTCCATATATTTGATTTATTGAAAAATTTGAGAATTTCTAATCAATTTCTCAGGTAAGAAAATTCACCTCTATATTCTCTAATTTTTATTTTTTTTACCACATCAGTTGCATATTTAAGTTAAATAGCTATATTAAAGGAGTTTTTTTTGTTTTATTATTTATTATTCTATATGACAAAAAATTCGATTTAAATTGATAAATATATTGAAGATGCTCTTAGTATCCAATAATTTATTTTATAAGAACAAATGATTTATATTCGAAACAACATAGCATTGTTGGAAACTTTCACTCGCGGAAAATTTTGCATCCTTTATCGATCTAAGACCACATCTACTGTTGAGTTTTTTTTTTTTTTTTTTATGCAATTACTGTTGAGTTTTTAAAGCATATTAGTTTCATAATAAAAAAACACAACATACAATACAAGGTATCAACTACTCTCAATAACTACCCACTTCAAAAATTCAAAAAAAGAAAATAAATAATAATTTTTTTTTTTAAAAAAAAAACCAACTATCAACATCAAAGGAGATTGTGGATACCTTTACTAATAATTTTATAATGTGTGTTTTTTGAATATTTATAATTTTATTAAAGAGTATGAAAAACATACAAGGATATGAAAAACATACTTTAAACGCTTCTATTATAAAAATTTGACGGAAACACTTCATGGGAATCTTAATCTAAAACTTTAGTTCGAATAAAATATCAATTTACTAATTGTTTTTTTCTAAATTATATATGATTTTTTTTTCAGTTATTTCAATGGTTTATACAATATTACAAATATTTTTAAATACACCGTAAAAATTTAATCTTATTTATTAGAAGGAACACTTCAAAAGATCGGGAAGACAAAAATCAGACTTTTTAAGAAAATTTTTGTTGTGAAAAAGAAGCTTTGAAATGCTTTGGGATGTCTTGTCCGTTTGGTTAAATGGGAGACCATTATGTTTGGGAATTGACTAATTGAGATACGAAAGACTTATTTTAATTTATTTCTGATTCGAATCCAGATATAACTATAATCTTCAAAAGTAATTAGCATATGATAATGTATAATAGTTTTATGGTTTTGTCTTCTCTTGTGTTTGTTTTCTTTTCCAAAGAAGTTGTTACAAATTTGAGCGAGAAAAAAAGTCCATATGACCTTCATATAATTTTAGGAAAATTTCAATTCGTTTTTATATTTTGAAAAATCTTCACTTTTTTAAACATAAATTAGTTTATGTATCCATTATCCCTAAAGTTTTAGAAAATTCATTAGTTTCGTCTCTTTTATAAGATTTTTAACGGTCAAACTTAACAAAAATAGTAGATTGATGATTTTGCTCTTAAAAATTTACTATTCCCATTTTACCCCTATAAAAGAATTACTTAAAAACAATATAAGCATCATTTTTATCCCTAAGTTTTGGAAAAATATCATATTTTCAACCATATTTCAAAAACGTAGCAAATCAACTCTAATGTTTTGAAAATGTATCAAATTAGTCTCTTCTATTTGTCAACGAACGGTCAAACCTAACAGACAATATGGTAGGCGGGGGCAATTTTATGATTTTCAATCGCAATCCGGGATTTTCACATTTGTACGAACCAGATAATAAAAATAAATAAATAAATACCATTAAGAAAAATTTTTAAAATAATAAAAATAAAAAATAAACAATTAATAAAAATTAAAAAATCGAAAAGAAAAAATTTTAGTTCATCAACTGAAACTGCTTCAACCATCTCCCCTCTCGTGAAACCTCACGCTTTATCGTCAACCTCTTCGAAACTATCAAACTCGTCATTGATTTCCCTTTCATTGTCATTGATCAAATTGTTGATGTTGGAAAGATGATTGTTGAAATAACATGTCTTCCTTGTCGCTGGCGTTGATACTGGTGGTTATAGTTGTTGTTTTTTTTTTTTAGGGCTTAGGGTTGATTGGATTGATTTTGATAACTCTATGAACAAAAATGTTTTAGAGATAGTGGTGGATAAGAATGGTAAGGCTAGTGTTGGTGAGTTTGAAAATGAGGGTTTTGCGTAAGCGAAGAGGACGCGAAAAGGGGAGTTGACTACTAGCAAAGCTAGGAAGAGGAACCCTAAGGGAGTAGAAAGAACAAATAAAAGGGGTGATCACTGTTCAAAAGGGGGTAAGTAAAATTTCTGAATCGAGAATGCTCTAATATGTGAGGTAACTCTCCTGAAAGAATTGCTCACAAACATTAGATGTCGTTTTGGTTTCCATTCATAAGTTAATATAGATTTCCTCCCCCTAACTTTCACCCATAAAATCCTCTCGACATGGTGACAAAAAGGGCTCCCTCACAAATACCTTATTGACTTAAACGTCGAAGGGTTTTCGCCAATGCGACATCGACGACCCCTAAACTTACCTTTCTGTCTTGCAAGTAGCCAAAGGGAGAAACGTCTTGTCTAAGGGGAGGAGGCCCCTTGACAAAGGGAGTTCTATGTATCTAAGAGAATTTCTCTAGATCTTTCAAACCTTATAGTTAATTTGCAATTGTGATTTTCTTTCTCGTTGGTGTAATTGGTGTAGCCAATTTTGACATCAAAACATGCTCCTTGCTATTTTTGGGATTGTAGAAAAACGAAAAATCATTTTTCGCTCTTAACAATAAGAGTATGTTTGTTGCCCACTATTAGATTGGAATAAACAAATTCCAGGTCAATCTTATAGTTGAAGAAAACATTGAATTAGACAAAATTTTGGGTCTCAAATTGAATTTTGTCCAAAATTGTGCTGCCAAAGCGGAACTAATTAGTCTCATCAGTTTTCAGTGTATTTTCTCTTTTTCTATAATATTAATTTTTATATTTAAAAATAAATTTAATATATGTCATTAAATTATTTTAACAAAATAATATTTTAATAATAACTATTCAAATATTTTATACTATGCAAAAAATATTTAAGTAAAATTTGAATCCAATTTAGTTTATTATATCTTTATTTTTTAAAATTAACATAAAATAATTTTTTTATTTAAATAATATAGTTTTTTTTTTTTGATAAATGACCCATTTTTTAAGTTCAAGTTGACCATTAACTCTTTTTCAAAATCTTCCCAAAAAAAAAAAAAAAACTGTTTTTTAATAAAAGTACACTTGGTAAAAAGTAAGAACTCTGAAAAAAGTTACTTTTCAACTTCAACCTAAAAAAAATTGTTATTTCTGTAATTTTCTCAAATATTTAAGTAAAATTATTATAATTTTTCCCTTGAAATTTGAGAAATCGTTATTTTCCCTTTTGATGTTTAAGGAAACATCAAAATATCCTTTACTATTATATTAATGTTAAAAAAAGTAGTGTTTTAACACCATCAATCCTTTAAAAAGACAAATTTAACATTCACTTTCATCAATATTAAATTAATTAAATAACATTAAATCCTAAGTGAAGGGTTAAATTTATATTTTTAAAGGGTTAATGATGTCAAAACACCACTTTTTAATATCAATATAACAGCAAAAGGTATTTTGATGTTCCTCAAACATCAAGAAAAAAAATAATGATTCCTCAAACGTGAAGGTGTGAAAAATTACAATAACCCTATTTAAACATAATTATGATACATTTATTAAAGTAATAATTGAAGTTCTATAATAATGTCATAAATGTGTCATAATAAGCAAGAAATAGATGAAGTTTGGTTTTTTTTTTTTTTTTTTTTATAAATTTTGGGACTAGCCCAGGAATAATTGAGACTTACCGGGACATCACTTAGTGGCACGGTTCAGAAAATTGCTCCCAAATGAGAGAGATTCACCTACACAGAGACGAGAGAGAGATCCGCATGAGAGTTGAGAGGTAACCCACATATAAAATAGGGGAGATAACTTATTTATTATTATTATTATTATTATTTGGATTTTTCGGATGGAGTGTCGAACACATGCCACTAAAGGCATGGAGATAGCTGGCTTCTAAACCAACGGCGCTAACTACTATTAATAGAAATAGATGAAGCTTTGAAAAACGAAAACACCAATAAACATGATTTTGACATTCTTGGCTCATTACTACGGTTCGTGATTCCTAATACATCCGATGAAATTGAAATTCAATTGTTTTGTTATAGTATGAAAATTAAGAAAAAAATTATTATATTATATGTTGATATATCTTTAAATTGGTAATTATTATACATTACATTCATTTATTTTATTTTTATTGTGAAGAATTAGTATAGAATAATTAATAGAATTAATATATATTATAAAAATCAAATAGTATTACAATTTTTTTCAATTTTTCTAAAATAAAAAATATAGAACTATAATTTTAGAAATGATAAGAAAAAAGTTATATTATATATTGTTTAATAAGATTGTAAATTTGTAATAAATTAAAAATAATTTTTTCAAATATTTATACTATATATCTTGCCATTATTTAGCATTTTATAACATTATATACAGTTTTAAATTTTAAAAATAAAGAATTTAATTTCTAGTTTTCTATCATATATCTTTTAAAATTTAAAAATTTAAAAATAATTTTTTTTTATTTTTAATTAAAAATCATATAATAGAAAACGGGAAAAAAAAAATGATTGGCTCCATAATGTTTTCTCTTGTCAAATAATAAGATTTTAGACTATTACACAAAATACCTTTGCCTTTCGGGTTTATTTGAATATTATTGACATGGGCGTTGGGATTACATGCAGATCAGGATGATACTATCAATAATAATCCCACTTTTCGCTTCAGATATGTCTACACGGCATCATCAATAATAAACTACCGTATAAACACTTGCTGGATTTGTACAAAATTGAATATCCATATATATATATATATAATACTAACAACATTTATTATATATTCTAAAAACAAAAAAAAAAAACAAAAATTATTACATGTTTTAATAAGTTGCAATTATCCAAAAAATAAAAACTCAGAAATTGTTTGGCCCAGTGGAGCAAAGCGCACCTTCGTAGCTTTGCTAAACAAATCGCCGCAAGTTCGAGTACAGTCACTAAGAATGGCCACTTACGATGTAACCCCTATAAAGAAGAGAGCAAAGTGCATAAAAATCTCTCAAGATTGAGGGTAATTTTCTCTACTCAGTTTGAAGTGTCTTTTTTCCTATTACTATAGGGAGTAGACTTTAATAAGTGTTACAGTCCGAGTTGATCAATAAGGATTAATATCTAGAGAGATCAGTTGTTTGTAATCGGTAATTATGTTAAATCAAAAAAAAAAAAAAAAGAAAAAAAATTACCCAAAAAAATCATTTTCATACAAAAAGTTCTTATTTATTGTGGACCTTGTAGGGAGAATAGAAGGAATTATTCCTTCACCGACTATTAAAGTTAAACGTATTGAAGAATATTAAGGTTTCGAGAAATAGACAAATTTTAGTTGTCACCTTTGAACCGGAAATTGAGAATTCAAACAAGTATATCTCCAGCTAAAAATCCACTATAACAAAGGCCCATTATCAGACTACTTGATTTATACGTAGAGTACCTTAATGTTTTATGGCATCTCGTGTTAAAAGGTGTATTTATGTAATAAAAATGGCAACTGTTTTTGACCTGGTCCCGTATGACTAACATTTTAACTGTAATTGTCATGGACGCCATTCCCATTTAAGGACCAACAACGACATTTTGTTAGTGGACAATATAAATGAAAAGTTATTTTCTCGCAATTTTTTTTTCCAACAGAAACAAAAAAGATTAAGGAGTTGTTTATTTTTTTGTCTGAAGACTGAATAGTACTTCTGAAGACTGAAGACTGAATAGTGACTGAAACTTGAAATCTAAATGACATGTGTGTTTTTTTTTTTTTTTTACCTCTGAATGTACAGTAATCTCGTTTGTTTTTTAAAGTTAAATTTATCTGAAAACTAGTAATTTAACTTTAATATCCTTTTACTATTAGTTATTTTGAAACTTCATTTAATATAATACAAATAATTATAATAAATTATTTAAAAAATACTAAAACACTTTTATGTATATATTAATAGCATTTTTTATTCATAATTAAAATATAATTAATTATTATAGTAAAGTAATTTTTTTAAATTATATATACAAAAATAAATTATTATAGTAAAGTAAATTAAATTTATATATTTAAATAAAAATAAACAAAATGTTCTTAAGTTAAAAAACTATTATAACAAAAGTTGAAACTGTAAAGTAATATATATTTTAGTCATTGCAATATTTCATTGATTATATTTAAAATAAATCTGTATAATGTAAAATTAGAACTAATTTGAAAATATGTTATTTTAGGAATGATAGATTTGAAAGAATATATATAAAAAATCATTAAGTAATTTGTTATTAAGTGAAAAGTTAAAAATTGTAACTTTTTATATTAAGTGATTTTAGGTAGTTTTAAGTGGTTTGATCACTTAAAAAAATAAATAAAAATCACTTAAAATGTGTAATTCAGATCCATTAAATGAAAAATGATAAAAATAAATGACTTATAAATTCGAAACACAAAACTCAGTGAGTCAACAATTGCTTATCAAAGTACTCTCCACTATCTCTTCCTCGATCTATATAATAAGGTCCAAAGCAAAGCTGATCTCCCACCACCAAAAAACCAAACAACGCTTGATTACTCTTCTTTTTTACTTCGATATACAAAGTGAGTGATCAAAATAATATGTCTTTTCAGGCAGCAGATATGGAGCCGAAAAAGGGAGATGGAAACCATGTTGATGCAGAGAAATGGGTTTATGATTCCACTGTGGATCATAAAGGAAATGTTCCTCTTCGAGCTCGAACTGGCGTGTGGAAAGCCTCCCTCTATATTATTGGTAAGGATGATATATATAAATACAAATACTGGTTTTATATGTATGTACATAACATATTTTATAGGCTAGCTTCCATTTGGTTGCCGTGAAAATGAAAGAAAATTCACTTCAAAATTTCTTTCTTTTGTAGCTTCTTGGCAACCAGACCTAGCTCATCACATCTGACAGTGTTCTACTTAGTAAACCCCATTTGTTTTCTCTTCAAAAACACATTTTAAGAACAAGATCATTGTTAGCTTTTACAAAATATATTCGAACAAAGAAAGTATGATTATGGTTCAAAGTTTTAGATATATTTCTATAATTAACAGGTGAGTTTTAAGGTTTATATATATATATATGAGTTGGGTTACCATTATATATAGTTAAAAAAAAGATTTGTCAGATTACAAGCCAATATATGTATTGAGGTGGTGGTTCATTTTATTTTATTTTTTTCCTTTATCCATCTTGAATAATTAACAAAAGTGAGAAGACACCTAAAGCCAAAAGGTTGCCAATAAGAATCAAAATCCTGATAAGAATTGTTACTTCAGTGATGGTACGTACTTACATGTTGAAATCTTTGATTTTGTCTGAAGAGATATGTTTGGCATCTATGAACAATCCATAAGCTCCTATTAATTCATATAATATTATACTATATATCTACTAATTAGTTGCATTAAATTATAATAGAAGTAAGATTAGATAGGGCTGATTTTCCAAGTGGGTCCTGAGAATAACATATTATACTGGCTAGAAATTTTAGCCACACGTTTACTACATGGCAGTAGATTAGACACTAAGCTAGCTAGCTACAGGACAGAAGCACTTATTTTGTAAGTGCCTTTCCCTTAGAATCGCTTGCAGGCCAGCCCCTACCCCATTCTACACAAAATTTAACACCATGCATGGGCCTCTCCAAAAGCAGATAAAATTTAAACGCAACAAAGACAGCACTGATTTTGACTTGCTCTTCTAATGTAGTGGAGCTCTGTGGACCACTTTGTAGTACTATTCCTATTTTCCTCATGCATAGTATAATTGAGAAGCTAGAACAGTACATGTCATTAAATTAAAGTTACTGTTTCTTCTTTTTCTTTGGAAGAAAAGCAAAATATTTAGCGTCATGAAAATGAAAAGATATTGGGAATCTTGAACCAAAACATCGATCATCAGCCTAGCTTAAGACAACTTGCAAGTTGCAACCCTATTTATTGCAAACGATTATTCCCTTTTCGACTTGTCAGTCATCATACGATAAATGAGAGTTCGGAATAACAAAGACTACTTTCACTACATACCATCAGTTCTGCTCTTTCACACAATTCTTGTGCGCTACGACTTTTTTCACGTTTACTGAGAGGCATCTGTTGTAGGGACTGCAACAGTGCTTGGAGCTAGGTCAAAAATGACTGCAACTGAAAACAACTACCACCCAATTTTTCCTCTACTTAAGTGGATTTTAGGCTTTACAAGTTCAAAATTCGTGATTGGCTTTTAAAGTTTTAAATAAGAAAAGAGTACTATAAGAGAAAAATAAATCATAACCGTCCATAATTAACAATATTAACGAGTAAAAATTCTGTAAAAGCTCGTAACATATCAGTATACTTTGTTGTTCCTATCGAATGGCAAACAAGTAATGCTTTTGGCATAGTTTTGTCTGAAAATAAAGTTTAAAGTTATCAGAATATGTAGTAGGTCCATTTTGGTCATTATCATTATTTTGACCATCTAACTGTCATTTTTGAATGTTGAGCAGCAATTGAGTTCAGTGAGAGGCTGAGCTACTTTGGAATAGCTACAAGCTTGATAATTTACCTGACCAAAGTGATTCATCAAGACCTTAAAACAGCAGCAAGAAGTGTGAACTACTGGGCCGGTGTGACTACACTTGTGCCGCTGCTTGGAGGATTCATTGCTGATGCTTACTTGGGCCGATTCTGGACCGTTTTCTTTTCATCCATCGTCTATCTACTGGTACACTTTTCGTGCATTACTTATAAACTAACCTGAAGACAAAGGCTGTTGATCGCATAAACTTTAATATAATTACATACCATAATCTTTCGTGTGTTGTGCAAAGTTTTAGATCACAAAACAATACAATTACAAAAGAGTCCTCTTCAATTTGGGCTCGTGGTAGTCATATCCAATTAAACTGCATTAGTCCCATGTAAAGCCCGTCTAGAATTTTCTTAAAAATTTTTAAAATGAAAAAAAAAAAAAGAAAAAAGCAGCAATCGACTCCAATTTAAAACATTTGCATCAGAAATTTTTACTTTTATTACTGGATATGCCCAAAATGCTGTTAGGACTTTGCGGCGTGACCCGAGACTCTCCTTTTAGAAAGTGAGAGAGGACAAGTGTGAAAATTATTTACGTTTTAAATAAAATTTTATGAGTTGAATTCATAATCTTAAAAATAAAAAGTGGGTGGACTTCGACCTTACCATTCAACCAAAACCGCTTTCTCAAGTGCATGAGAAATTTTGTCATCAATTTAATTCAGATTTCGGACCCTTTTAAATTTTGACAATATTATTATTTTGATTTGTAAAAACAGGGTTTGCTTCTCCTAACGTTGTCCTGGTACGTGCCGAGCTTAAGGGCTTGTGATAGGGAAGTGTGCCAGGAACCCAGAAAGGTTCACGAGGTGATCTTCTTTCTCGCTATATATTTGGTCTCCATTGGCACTGGAGGCCACAAACCCTCTTTGGAGAGCTTTGGAGCAGACCAATTTGATGATGATCACAGTGAGGAAAGAAAGAAGAAAATGTCCTTCTTCAACTGGTGGAATTTCGGCCTATGTTCCGGGCTCCTACTGGGAGTCACTGTTGTTATTTATGTCCAAGACCATGTCAGCTGGGGTGCTGGTGATATCATCCTCACTGCAGTCATGGCCACTTCGCTGCTGGTTTTCGTTATTGGAAGGCCGCGGTATCGTTATAGAGTGCCAACAGGAAGCCCCTTCACACCATTGTTGCAGGTCCTTGTTGCTGCCATTTCTAAAAGAAATCTTCCTTGTCCTTCAAATCCTGATGAGCTCTATGAAGTTCCCAAGACACACAAGGCACAAGGCAGACTATTGTGTCACACCAAAACGCTCAAGTAAGCAAATGAATATTGATCTATTTCAAGCAGTGATTATATACGGATATTCTGATCCGGTTTAATTACTATACAGTTTCTATATAGTTAAAGAGAGAGAATCTTTTCGTATTATGGATCCTTGAATTATAATCCTGTATCTATACTGAACCTGTATAGCAGCTCGACCCTTCTGATCAAACCCACCTCAATTTTTCTGTTTCTGATTAAGTAAATGATCAAATGGTTGTCAGGTTTCTAGACAGAGCTGCTATCTTGGAAGACAAGGAAACTTCAGCTGAGAAGCAAAGTCCTTGGAGACTTGCAACAGTGACTAAGGTTGAGGAAATGAAGCTTATACTTAACATGATCCCCATCTGGATAGCTACATTACCATTTGGAGTGACTGTATCACAAACCGCTACATTCTTCGTCAAACAAGGCACAACTCTGGACCGAAAAGTGGGCAACTTCCTGATCCCTCCAGCCTCAATCTATGCTCTAGCTGCCATTGGAATGATCGTCTCCGTTACCACATATGAGAAGATCATAGTACCCATGTTACGAAAAGCTACAGGCAACGAGAGAGGCATCAAAATCCTGCAGAGAATTGGGATTGGAATGCTTTTCTCAATTGCCACAATGGTAGCTGCAGCCTTGGTGGAGAGAAAAAGACTTCGTGTTGTTGAAAAGGACCCCATAAAGGGCTCACTCTCCATGAGTGTGTTCTGGTTGGCTCCACAGTTTCTCATAATTGGTTTTGGTGATGGGTTCACTCTGGTGGGGTTACAGGAATATTTCTATGACCAAGTTCCGGATTCAATGAGAAGCCTAGGCATTGCCTTCTACCTTAGTGTGATTGGAGCAGCGAATTTCCTTAGCAGCCTGTTGATAACACTTGTTGATGACATTACGAAGAAGACAGGACAGAGCTGGTTTGGTAAAAATATAAATAGCAGCCGATTGGATTACTTCTACTGGCTATTAGCAGCCATGGTTACTGTCAACTTGTTCTTCTATGTGTTCTTGGCTCGAAGATATTCTTACAAGAACGTACAGAGAAGGGTTGCGGTGGCTGATTGCTATGAAGATGGTAGAGAAGGATCAGTGGTTTGAGAGACACATAGCATGATAATTATATATAGTTGATATTATTATGCTAATAAACAATGCTGTTGTAGTTGTTTAAGTAATTAATATTCAATTATGCAACTAGTTTCCTAAAAGTTGTAACATGTATTGTATGTATGAGGTATGACTTATGAGGTTTCATGTGAAATTCTAATGTGCAATCAGTTGCAGGTATTGAAGATAACTTTCTTTGAAAAATTAGATGCAAAATCAGTGATGATAAATATGCTAATTAGTTCTAGCACGTAATAATTGATCTCTCTGAAAATGCTCTAATTCTGACGGAACCTTCTTACGGAATTGAAAACACAAGCTCACTGAGTAACCTCAGCAAAGCAAGTACTCCACACTAAATATCTTCCCTAGGTATACTATTATTCCAAAGCGACGCTGATCTCCCCAGCACTCCACACTAAATATTTTCCCTAGGTACACTATTATTCCAAAGCGACGCTGATCTCCCCACCAGGACTACTAGTTTATTGCTTCCTAATAAGTGACCTTTATATCATACAACATTTGCTTCAAGATTCATGTACTGTTTTATATACTTCAAATGTATATACTTGTGACAAGTGTGTAGAGATGAGATGAGGTTGATTGAATGGTACGTCTCTCACACCTAGACATTGAGGTTATGGATTTTTAAAATTATGTCTTCCTCCCCATACCCTGAAATATGATTTGTAATTTTTTTTAAATAAATTGTTTATTACATTTTTTTTTTCTGTTTTACATGGACTTTGAATTATTTTAATTGCTCTTTTAATAACTGATCAGAATCGGAATGATGGATTGACAAGTTAATTATGCCATAAAGAACTAAAGATTGATATGTGATGGTCGTGCACAGATGTGTAAAAACAGGGTTTTGTCTCTTAACAATGTCCTGGTATGTACCAAGTTTAAAAGCTTGCAATGCACATGTGTGGTAGGATACTAGAAAGGTTTATGAAGTGGTCTTCTTTCTTGCCACATACTTGATATCCATACGACCAGAGGCCACAAACCCTCTTTGAAGAACTTTGTGCTAGAGCAGTTGACCATGATCATCACACTGAAGAATGAAAGAAGAAAATGTGCTTTTTAACAAGTGGAATTTTGGACTATGTTTTAGGCTACTGCCGGGAGTCACTGTTATTATGTACTGGGGTGCTGGTGCTATCATCTCCTCACTGCAATTATGGCAATGTCGCTACTTCTCTTTTTAATTGGAAGACTATGTTATCATTATAGAGTGCCAATCGGAAGCCCCTTGACACCATTGTTGCTGGTCCTTGTCACTGCATTTACTAAAGGAAGTCTCGCTTATGCATGCTTCCAATCCTGTCCGACTTTATGAGGTTACAAAGCTTCACAATCCGGACATTTCCTTGGAAACTTTTGGCTATATACCTCCCTTTCCCATAGAGGATAACAATATGCAAATCATTAATTAATTAAGTTTAATAATATATTGTAGGAATATTCCTGATATGCTAATGTTATCTGTAGAATCAAATGTCACGTGTACTGATCTTAACCATTCATTTGTAAACATCATCATGATCTTAGTTGCTTTCGACTATAACTAAAATTGTTGTATTGGGATATTGTAAGCTTATAACAAACGCAACTTTGTGTGCTTATTCTAATCATCTTATCTTAATTTGGGTACAGAATTTTGGACGAAGCTGCAATCTTCAAGGAGAAGGAAGTTTTAGCCGAGACACTAATAAGTCCCTGGAAATCTAGACCTGCAAATCGTGACCAAAATAGAGAAACAGAAACTTGTACTTTGCACATCCTTGTCTCGCTAGTTACCGTCATTTGCATTTCGTTTGATATCACATATTACATTGAATTGGATTGGATTTTATGTATTTTTTGTTTGATATATCATGCAATTGGATTTGATTGAATTAAATAATTTTATAATGAAATTAATTACTTAAATAAAGTATATTAAAATCATTATAAATTATTTATAATTAAATAATAAGATTCACAAATAATCTTTAAAAAACCTGAAAAAATAATGTTTTAAAAAAAATAATAATTTTTTTAAAATTATAATTAAATAAATAATATTACGCCTGTGAGAAAAATGTTAATTAAATATAATTTGTATTTAAACAAGTGACATGAAGCCCACCTTGCAACTGATTTGTACTTTAACTGGCATGTAGCATATATTTGTTAATCAATTTTTAGTCACATGCCAAACATTAGACTTATTTTTATGTTAATTTTTTTTGCAAATCTGGTGCTATGAGTCTATGACCACTGACCGGTGATCCGAGCCTTTAGAATTTCTATAGCACAAGCCTCTACATTTATCAATATACAGGGCAGAAACGTGAACCAAAAAATCTGCTAATTCCTGATTCCTTCTGGCGCAATTTATGTTGTAAGCCTGTAGGTGCCATGGCAATGACCATCTCTGTGACCATTTACGAAACAATGCTTGTGCCCATGCTCAGGAAAGCGACCTGAAACAGGCGATGCATCAACATATCCTGCCAAAAATCTGGATTGGAATGCTTTTCTCCATTGCTACCATGGTAGTTACAACCAGTTTGAGAGAAAAAAGAGACTTCGCGTTGTTGTAAAAGATCCAAAAAAAAGGGGTCACACCCCATGTTCTGGTTGGTTCCACAGTTTGTCATAGTAATTGGTTTTGGTGATGATTTCACTCAATGTAGGTCTACAGGAATATTTCTATCAGCGAGTTCTGGCTTTGATAACCTAGGCATTGCGTTCTACCTGAGTGTGATTGTGAGTGTGACTGGGATTTTCCTTTGCAGCCTGATGATATTGATACACTTGTTGATGACATTACAGGAAAAAGAAAAAAATGGGCGCACTTGGATTGGCAAAGATATCAACAGTAGCCGCCCAGACAAATCCTACTTGTTATAATTAGCAGCCACAACCACTTTATAACTTCACATGTAAAGTAAGTTCACAATTACATTTTATATTTGTATGTGGATAAAATCTGCAAATAAAAATACCCACAAACTAAATCAATATTTCTATGCATTAAAATCGCTTTCAATCACTTTGGCTAGAAGTTGGGCACGATAAAATGATAAATCACAAGGGTCCCTAAAGGAATCTTTGATGTAATGAGACAAAATTCAATGCACTTTCTTTTGACTTATGTGTGTAAGTGCTACATAGGCAGCCACTACCACTAGCGCGTGAGTGTTATTGCTCTTTTATTGGTCTTAATTTTATGCTGATAAATATTCTTCTTTTTCCAAATTAACCCCAAAATAATTTGTATTTACGAAAACTATCTGCCCATCTGACATGACCTTAAACAAATGTCTAATTTAATTGCGAAACAATTATTTATTATCCTTATCAACACTTACCAAAAGCAATCAAAACAAAACTAAGCAATAAATAATTCTGAAACACAAATTAATTAATTAAATCAAGCCACCAAATGTACCCACCGTGCCACACTTGGCACGCCCTGATTGACTACAAAAGCCATGTAATAACCGGGTGGAGCAACCGCTGAGTTCGGAGGAGCAGTACATCCGACCCGATACCTACCAACACCGTCCGGAACCGATGGTGAAACGGTTAATTTGACCAATCTTTGACCCTGAGAAAACGAATGTGTAGCAAAAGGTGCATTTCCCAGATTGACCTCCAAAATCCCCACCACAGGTAATGAAACCGATACGAACACATCAAAAGCCTCGCCATAACGTACAGTGTCGGGAATTTCGTCAATTGCAGGTCGTATATTTGCTCGGTCGGGTGACAAATACTCGGGCGAAAACACTTCGATCCGTAACTCAGTCGGGTAAGCTTTATTAAATTTATAAAAATAATGTGGATTACTTCCGGCTAACAAAACCCGCCCATCCGGTAACAAATTAGCCGTAGAGTGGTACATTCTGGGTACCGTTCCCGGGTTCAGAGTCATGAAACGTAACCCGACAGGTTGATCAGGTCGGTAAAGAACCGGAAACAAACACGGATTCGAAGCCATTTCAAAGCCTTGAGTCCCAGCTTGAGCTCCATTTATGATCAAAACGTCGCCGGTTGGGAGCATGACCATGTCACCCATGATCCGCCCGAATGGCATGTCCTCCATTTCCCAACCCGGACGATCCGACGTGGCAACTGTGCGTCCGCAACTGCCATGTGCGGGGGTGTCGGTGCTCCTCTCGATAAAAGCTCCATACGGGGCCCCACCACAGACCACAATCACAGCCGTTGAGAAGTCCCCATCGAGAGCCAACATCGCTGACGAACCAGCCGATGGATAGTTGCGGGGGCCACCATCCAACGGCGGATAATTCCTCACGATTTTATTCGTCACGTGATCGTACATGACCGCTTTGTTGTTAGCGAAAATGAAAAGGTAGCCGTTTGGGAGCAGGTGCACGTAAGGATACAAATTGTCCATCTGGTTGTCTTCCACGTCAGTCAAAAACGGCAACAAAACGGCTCCGTTTTTCCTTGGCGGGTAATACTCGACCGTGTCGGCTCCCTTGCCGCCAACTATAATCACGGTACCGTCCGGTAGTATCTGGTTGGTTGAATACCACCTGCCGTTAACCAACTCGACGTCTTGGAGCTCCACCCAGTCACACGACCCGGTTGGTTCACAAGGGCTGAATTTCCGGATCTTTTTGAACCCGTCCAGGTCACCACCTGTCTGCAACAGTGTCCCGTCGGGTAAAAACTGACCCGACGAGCACCATGTGTCGGTTTGGATCATTAGAGGGCGGATTTGGATGGATTCCAGGTCGAGGAGGACGGAGTGAGCGTAGCAGTCGCGTTTGAGAATAGGGTCGTTTTTGTCGAAACGGCAGCGGCCTTTTGGCAGCATTTTGCGAGACGGACCGATGTTGGTCCGGTCGAGAAGCACCACTGTGTTGAACCGGGTCACCGCTGTGTGCATGGAGGCTATACCTGCGTTGGGAACCAAAAGTTCCCAGGTGCCCGGGAGGTCGGCAACTGCCAGGGGATAACAGTCTGTGAACAAATAAACGAAGACGAAGAGAAGTAGACGTTGTTGAGAGCCAAAGAAACCCATTAGAAACAAAGAGAGAGAAAGTACTAGTTCACTAGTGTGCTTGTTGAAGTATGGCGTGACAAAAGCTTGCCACTTAAAGAAGCTGAGAACCACAAAGGAGACTAGAGTGCGTGATAAGACGTAAATGGTGGTGGAATCTCAGCCGTTGATTTCCATATCAACGGTTAGATCCTTCTACGTTGAGTATTTGAATATCGAGAGTTGCAATTTAATGGGTCTTGTTTATGATTTAAATTCAATGGTAACGGATATATAGAGATGGGTCCCGGACATGGAGTAAAATGAAGTGTCGGCTTCAGAGAGCAGGAAATTGACACGTTGGAAATTTAAGTGGACCATTCCATTCTTGTAATTTTCGAAATTTGCAGCGTGGCCCTCGGAGAAGAAAGGAGAAATCATAATGCCAGCAAAAGCAAAAACAACGTTACCTATAATAAATAGGTGGAAGTAGGAGCGCCGACGTGTGCTGCTAGTTGCCGTTGTTGACAAGTTGTATCATGTATGTCTTCGACACTTATGTCTGTTGGGTTTTTTCTATGTGTATAACAGCAAAAGAGACCACTTTCAATAACCGGCGGCGTAGTAACATGAGGAGGTTGATTGTATAGAAGCTTTACACTTCTTGTAATATTTTTTCGTTTTGCTAATTTTGAGAGGTATGAATACCTTAATTAATAATGATTACAGTTGATAGAATGATTTGTATATAAAATCTTAGCAGAGAAGCAATTGATTTATGAGGTTAGTCTCTATCAAATTTTCATGATTATAATCATCACAAAAGAGCCTCGTGATTTAAGAGAAAGCTCTGGAAGTTTCATTTTACTATCCAGATTAATTATTTAAATTGATTAAACCTTTCTTAGTTCTTACTTTCGCCCAAAAAATATATATATAATTGATTTGGTGACTGGTGTAGTGGTATATTAGTCAGCATGGTGTGAGAAATGAGCACCCAATTTGAGGCTTTTAATTACATCACTTCTGATAAAATAATTCACACTCCCTTGTTTTTTCATAATTAATAATCAACTTACCATTTTAATATGTTAGTCAGTTTCTTTCTATATACATATATATATATATATATATTAGCATTGAGCCAACTCTGGCTGTGGATTCAATGATTAAAGAATAAACATGAACTTTCGAAGTCACTGACAGCAGTCCAATGATTTTGGTCACAAATATTTAATAGAAAACTGCTCGAAATCTATATATTATGTCGCTAAACACGATCAATTAAAGCTTTCATCAATTTATATGAATGCGTGTGTCATCGTGAGCTTTCTGGTATTTGTAGGATATATTGTTTTTCAGAAAAAAATTGTGACATTTCTAGTCTTCAGTAAATAAAAGGCTTAAAGATCAGTTGATTGTTTTGACAAAATCCCGAAACACTTGACCAAATTTGGGGCCAAGAGGAAGTCAATGGCATTCATGAAAGTCCCATGCTATCAAGATAATATATATATATATTACTCAAATTATATTACATAATATAAATCTTTTACATGATTGATTAACCTGATTTGAATAATTTAAATATTTATGTTCCATTCATATTGCAAGGTCGACTATTATTATAATTTTAAAAAAAATGTAACAATAGGGGAAAAGATGCCTTTATTGATTCTTTGATTATGTATAAAAAAAAAAAGGGTCATATGGAATATGTCCAAAAAATTATGGAATTTAAACACTTTCGACATTTCACGAATTAAGTATTTTGGTGAACTTTTAAAGTTTTTGTTTTTTCTTTTTCCTTTTTGAGAAAATTTAAGTGAACGACAACATAATATAGTTGATCTCTATTGGAGTCGTAGAACCAAAGCGAAACTGAGACACAAAATTAAAAGAAGAGATGTAAAAGGGATGCTTTATCATGAGTAGTTGTGCTTTTGTTTATAACTGGAATCATATACTCTTTGGTGATTGGGCATGAGTGGACATGGTTTTGTTGGGAAAAACGTAAAGCGAAGACCTTAAATCATTGCCAAGAAGAGTGTTTGTATAATAATATTATTAGAATAGAGATCGACTCCATCTGATACCCAAAAGTCGCTGGCCTAGCTAGCACCAGCAGGGCACATCGTGGATCAAACATCTGCCAACATTTTATCAATATTGGGCCTTCAATTCAAGTGTTTTCTTGAAGAGTAGCGATGTTTCCTCCCCTTAAAAATGGTGTTTGCACAACCCATAAAAAATTTAAATTTTTTTTAATTTATTTTTAAATCCCACCTAATATCAAGAATACCTTTTCTCTTAATTTTATTGTACATATTTTCATAAATACACCGCTTTAGCCAATTACAATTAAACTATAATTTCTATTAAAAGTAAATCCAGTGTAAATTATTTTATTGCCATTGGTTAGGAAATTTCTATCTTACCATTTAATTTTTTTTTTCAACACATTCATTGTACATGAAACGAAACATATACTAAGTACATAATTTAATACAAATTCATTTAACCCATTATTATTATTTTTTTAATTAAAGATTTGTGTATAAAATAATATCTATTTTATTATTTTACTTTCTCAAACCCTAATTTTTTTATTTATATCATAAGACTTGCATAAATGATTATTAACTACTTTTTAATTAAATTAGAATTACATGAATGATTAGAGACTTGCATGAATAATTAAAGTTAGGATTTGATGATAAGCCCTTTTAAATTTTTATGATTAAATTCATAAACCCTTTTTATTCTCTCAAGTCTTAATTTTTATTTATATCATAAAACTTGCTTGAATGATTACCAAGCAAGTTTTTTATTTATAGAACCCTAAGAAACACTTTTTTTTAAGGTGAATTGTGAATATCAATTTAGATTTGTAATTTTTGGATAATTCGAAACACACTTTTTTACTTGTTTGCTAATATGATGAAGAAATTGGAAAAAATGAATGACTTTTTTTCTTTTTCGGTTTGTGAGAAAATCTTGCAAGATAATGAAAAATTTTGTTGTGGTAACTAAATATTTGGCAATATTTTTTATGATTAAATTAGAATTATATAAATTATTGGAGATTTTTCAATTTTTGATGGAAAAAAGTTAGGATTTGAATGAATAACAAAGAGAAAAATTAAGGAATGAAAGAGTAAAAATGATTTAAAATATAAATAATATTTTAATTAATAATTGATGAATATACTGATAAAATATATACCCCTTTAATAATTTTAATCAAAGGTAATATGGTATACTTAAAAAAATATTAATTTCAGGTGTACATACAATTTTTGGAGTGGAAATACCACGACTCTTTCTTGAAGGCTTTTAGTGAGTAACTTCACCAGCGCTGGAGCTTCCAAAAGCCGATAATACAACAACCTTTTAATTTTTGTTCTTTTTTATTTTTGGGTCAATATTACTGGCCCCCCATCATTATTGGGTGGAACGGTACCAAAGCAGCTAAAACAAGAACAAAATAAGATTTGTCAAGTGATATTTCTTACAACAATATCTAAGAATTTGTGAGTTCAAGTTGTGTCCATTTCTCATTGTAATAGTTTAAGAAAGCATTTACTAATAATGAATGAAAATAAAATACAATCATGTTTCACTTAAAAAGTATTAGAAATTGGAACTTTTAATTTTGTAGGTGGGCGGGGGAAATTAAATTTTCTTTTCAACATAAACTATTTTTTTCTAGGTACTAGTACTTGCCTAAATGGCAGTTGAGATCAGCTATCGGCTAAGATAGAACTACGTTGTACAGTTGGAGGAATACTTCCCTAGAAATGAGAGAAAGCAACCTACATCATGCGAAAAAAATGTTTATAACTCTTTAGGATTGAATTTGAGTATAGAACCCGTTACCTAATAAAGGCAGAGGACGGCAAAGTGGTCTTTACCACTATACCACAGCCCATGGCCTCTTTTTAACATAAACTTGGTTCTTTATTTATGTGTGAATTCCACGTTACTTGATGTGGAATTTGAACAAACTCCCTCGCTCTCTCTCTCTGTCTCCATTTTCCTGTTAGTACACAAGCCCCGATAAAAATAAGGAAGGCCCAATATGGGTTTTTCCTTCTTTTTTTTTTTTTTGGATTTAGTAAGGAATAAATCTGAGACCGGGTTTCGAATGAGACTTTGGGCTGTCAGCCCAATCTGGGTAGTTCTTCTGGCAATGTCCAAGGCTTTTTAGATGAAATATCTGTATTGTGAGGTCTGTATTGCTCCATGTCCAAGTAATTAATGTTTTTCTAAGTATCTATTACCATTGCATTATTGTTGTTGTTATTGTAATTTTGATTATCTTCCACAAAACTTAGATTAGATGCCTACAGTCCTGATATTAAAGATAAAAATAAATGTATACAGCTGCAAAACAATAATTTATTAGGTCAAGTGACATTTTCATTGGCTTCGTTTAAAGTGTTTAAGCATTAAATGACGCATAACATGTTGTAATCTTGTCCGGCCTACCTTGGAGTGAATGAATCTTCTTGTTTAGGTAGTTGGGGATCAATCACTTTATTTTTGATGGCTTGATTACCGAAAAAGTCTTTCATTATTGGTGTTCTTATTTGTGTCTACATCTTACTGATTTGATGGTAAACATTGGAAGAGATTTTCAATATATTTTGAAATGGATCCTTCTTCTTTACGCGATTGTGTATAGGGACCCAATCAACCCGACAGCTTTTTATCATTATTATCACTGTTCTTGTATTATAATGTTTGTTGGAATACTTTGAAGCAAAACTTGTTTATGCACTGTGAAACCCCAGAAAATTCTTCCCAGAATGACTTTTAATCAAAGTTTAAAAAGGGGACAAAACTCATAAATCATATACGTTTCATGCATGGATTGATCAGAATTTTGAAATTTCCTGCCAGATGTCCCATAAATTATAAGCAAAAAAATTTGGAGGAGAAATATATAGGTTTTTAAAATGATTTCATTTAAAGTTACGAAAAGTTGTGGACTTAATTAAATATAATAAGACTTTCATGGCAGGGTAACTCGATCGAGTTCCACGTTTTTAGTATCCATTTCTTGTTTTACTATGCTTGGCGGCACCTTTCTCCTTGGGTTCAAATTTCAATGAACACGTGAATTCACAAATATTTCAATGTTTTTCCAAGTGGTTGTAGTCTCGTAGACTGCCTAGTCTTCGATATATTATCAAAAACAAAGTGACGTAGAATTTATAATTTTTTAATTGACTTATATTCTACCCAAGTTTTTGATAAAATAATGACAAATTTTAAAGAAGGTTTGTATTTTTACGTAAAATTAAATCTTTTTTATCATAATTTGTTTAGATCATAAATATTATTAGGATAACTACTTATAATAAAAAGATAGATCATTCTGTATTTTTTACAGGCTCAAATATGAGATGGATAAGAGAACTAAAATCAATTCAACTAAAAATTGATATATAATTATAATTATGTTAACAGATCAAAGTAACTATACCTTTATTTATAGTATCTCCAGTCATATAAAAGAGTTAAAAAGAAAATGGGGCATAGGCCTGTTATACAAAGATCAAACTATAGGCTAGCTTGTACATATTTATAATTGCAATCATCATGCGCTAATGGCATGAATCAAGAAGACAAGCTTTGTATCTGAAAAAAGAAACACAAAATGAGAAGATATGCACATATTTTCTGTCACACCTGTCTTTATTCTGTAATCTTGTCAAATTCTACTTTGCTTCTATTATACCCTAGAGTTGTCCTCTATTCTGAAAAAGGCATTCTTGGTTACGTCCCACGAATGCAGGTCTGATGGTATTGTATAATCTGATGTGTGTACCAGTTATATATATGGAGTTCTTGATGAATCACAGAACCAAAGTCTCATCAGGGGTGTTTTCATCCGAGTAGTTAAACACATGCTCAAGAAAAAAGTAAATGTTGGAGGTGTGTGGACATGTAACTTTGTTTCCATACTCTTGCAAGAGTGAAAAAGGAAACGTAAATAAGAACAAATTCTTGACAATATATATACATATATTTATTTATTTATTTCTTCTATAAGATTTATTCTTGGCCAAGAATATAGTGTCTTTCTGCAGTCACATGAAATTACATCTTTGTCGCCTGTCAATGCGCTAGAGTGCTGGCCTTTTGGGGCCCAAATTTACACACAGAAAAACTCTGTTTCGTGGCCCGGATTTGTGCTCAACTTGAAGAAATTGGTTGTGTTAGCAAAAGCTTTAAAAAGTGAAAATTGAAAATTAATAAAAGACAAACAAACAAAACTCTCCTTAACACTCTTAGATTTATATGTATGCATGTCATTATCACGTTCTATCATGATTAAACAATAATTTTTTAAAAATATAATAATACGAATCATATGATACTCTTTTTACCTAGAAAAACACATAAATGATGTACTAACTCATTTAATTAACCAAAAACAATTGATTAATTTGTTATTATTTTACTAAATGACTTATATCCAGTTTAGGCTCATGTTCCAAGATGTCAAATTTATTACTCTAATATCAATAATCAATTCATAAATATACTTGATAGTTGAGGCTACACAACTCCCATTTACTAAAATAATGGGTTCAATTTTCATCAAACACATTCTATAAATTTACATAGATATTTTAACTATATAATATTCGAATTGTATAATTAATAATTTACATTTACGAGTTTTAATAGATTTTCGATCCATTTCATTGTAATTTTAAAAGTTTAGTGAAAACTTACGAAGGTAGGTGCTCAAATTCACACACTCCACCAAAACCCAATATCACCGTCTGTTTAAACTTGGGATATAAAAGTGAAAAAAGCAATAAATCCATGATGGGATTGTCAACCAATGAAACATACTACTTATATCCAAGCCCGATAAAAAAATCTCCAAAACTACGTCGTTTGGAGTTATGATGGAAACATCACATTCACATAGTAGGTAGGTCTACAAGAATAGGTGACTGTTGTAGGGTGCAGACACTGCGGGGCCGCCAAAGTTGATAGCAACAGAGGATCAGGTTTGAATACGACATTCGAGGTGGATCGGACGGTGCAAATGTGTCGAGATAGTACTACTTCACTTACTTGCCTTTCGTACCCCAGATCAATCGCATTTTTTTTCCTTTTTTTTTTTAATTATAAATTGCAAGTAAAAGTTTGATGATCTACTTCCCTTCACACTACTCACAGGACAGTACATGCAACAACTGTAATTGATCCCCCCTTTCACGCAACACCTGACGCAATTACAGTCCTTTCTTTATTTATTTTATTTTTCTAGTGTGTACGGTGGCTCTGAAAACTCCGTTTCGTCCAGTGACGCCAAATTCGGGGGGCTCTGTTATTATCTCAAGCAAAAGATTTGGCATGGAAAAAAGAGATCAAAAGTGGAAATTGAACAAACAAAAAACAAAAGAAAAAACAGAACGTTAGCATGACGACGTCGTCGTCACTTGAACATCACTGCCTCTGTCAACAGTAGCTGTGGATCTGTTGTCAGACTTTTCAATCGACACGTGGATCACTTTAAACTCTTTTTCATCACTACCGATGCATGCTTTTGCTCCCCAACTAAATTTTTCTATGTATATAATATAAACTCTTCTCTTTTCTCTAATCGAAACAAAATTCTTTTCTTTTCTAATACATGGTTTATTAGTTACCACATTTTCATCGCATATGTATTTATTAATATAAATTTGGTTGAGGCAAAATTCGATGACCTCCGTAGAAGACGAGCTCGGATGCAATGGTGGAGGATCAATAGAGGCCCTACAAAATATACACACCTTTATGATGCTCAATTGTTACGTGCTTGATCGGTTCATCCATATTTAATTTAAATCTAGTTTAATATTATATAGAATAGGAACATTTTAAATAGTGGAAAAAAAAAAAAAAAACTTACCCCTCCGATGATTTTTTCCATATACATACATATATATACAAGTATTTTTAGGAGTTAGATTAGTTGTTATTGCATATGTATTACTCATTAATATCAGTTATCAAGATTTTTGATTGGCTTGTTGATATATTATGAATCCAAATATAAAATTTCATTGTCTAAATATAATCATGATTTGATCCTGTATATACTCTTATCTTTGAGGGAAACAAGATTTACAGTTTGTACGAGATTAATATGTATCACAAAATTATTAAAAATCATATATAATTCGTATAATTGCTTTTCATGATGTAGACGTAGTTTTTTTGTTACATAATCAAGGAACTTCAATAGCAGATAAAAAAGTATATGTATATCATTTCAAATATATATATATATGTGTATATATTTTATCTAGGGCATGTTTAGCACACGGGAATGAGAGTGGGTTTGAGATTCAAAAATCTCAAACTCCTTAAATGTCATGTTTGGAGACTAATTGAAAAAACAATTCCCTCAATTCTCATTCTTTTGGGATTCTTTGTTCTCATCCAAAAACATGACTTTGGGTGGGAATGAATTTCTCATTTCTCATGTTCTTTCTCTTCTTTCTATCTATCTCTTTTTCTCTCACATTATCTTCTTCTCTCATCACACATCCATGAAAGCTGCAACACTCTCTACCCTCTTTTTTTTTTTTTCCTTTTTTTTGAGTTGGCATCAAGTTCTGGGTGATGGTTCTAGGTTTATTGTCAAACCCAAAACTACATGGTTATGGGTTCGATTAAACCCCTGTTCTAAGTTTTTTTTAAATTTTTGTTAATATTATGATGTTTTAATGTTTTTAATGATGTTGTCGTTGTAGAAGATGATTATGTTAATGAATTTGATTGATGATATCAATAAATTATGGGTTGATAATGTTGAATTATGAGAGATGATGATATCGATGAATCGTGGGAGATGATATTTGTGTTTTTATTTTTTTTAGATTTTTTATAAAATGAATTTTATATAATAAAAAATTTAAATTAATTTTATTCCAATCTAATTCAATCTAATCCAATCTCAAATTCTATCAAATATGAGATAATAATTTTTTATTTTATTATAATCCAATCAAATTCATTTTATTTCAATTCAATTAATTCAATTTTATTATAATTCTGAGTGTTAAATAGAGTTTTATATTATTATTTAAGTGGGTGCCGAAAAAGTTAGGTTTTTTTTTTTTTTTTTTTGAAACTGAAAAAGTTAGGTTTTAGGACAATAATTGTTGGCAATTACGGTGGAGGTAAGTGGGACGGGATCACGTGCACAAGTGACTTTTGTTAACTCAAAAGTCGAGACTCGAGCGTGCTACACTTGCTTGGTGTTGGTGGCGTGCTGAGGTAAGATAGTCGTCTTATGGGAGCTAAAAACGGTCACATAATCACATGCCACCACGGATAGCATTTAAGCTTTGAGATGGAGAAGTTTCATGCAACGGTGATTGATATTTGATCGCTGAGAATATTAAGAGATTTGATATGATGCTGCCAAAAAATTTGTTTGGTGCTTTCATTATTGTCGTATTTAGATGCTCTTTTATTCTTCACTTTATTAGTAGTCATCTAGATTCAATACTAGCTGGTAGTTGGCAGCACTAATTTTTTCCCTTCCTATATCTTCCTCTTTCCTAGTATCTGCAGCTAGTTTATTATGACTTTCGAGATATTAACAATGTTTTACAATACTTACTTTATATATATTATTTACATTAATTTATGATCTAGAATGTCTGTCTAGATTTGGGTAAAAGATATGAGCTATTGAAGCAATTTCTATATTATATATACTTTTAACTTTAACTTTATTTTATATATATCGGTTGACAACTAGTAAAAATAAATTGAAAAAATTTAATCACAAATAATAATTGTGTCAATTAAAATAAATTAAAACTCTTGAGGAATTTTGGTGGTTGAGTTGAGAGGTGATTTGCATCAAATTTTATAGTAAATTCATAAATGTCAAAATCAACCCAAATGATGAAAATGAACAAAGTCAGATTTACTCTTATTTTCTTCTAATTCACATGTAGGTTAGTTATCTTACCTGTATCAACAAATTATGAATAAGATTGTTTAGTCATATCAAACTTAAAGTTAATTGAATACGCAATCCTTATTAATTAAGTTAATATTGTAGTTAGATAAATGGAAACAGGTGGGGCAGCTAGGGTTGATTGGAGGTGATGTCACGGTATTGAGTTCATTAGGGGCTGTAAACAGCTGCTTACTTTGCACGCAATTATGGAGACGATATATACCCAAGCCAATAATGATGAAAACCTTTTTTTTTTTTTGAAAAAAAAAAAAGAACGAAGTCAAAGGTTTAAAAGTAAAGAAATTGAGAGATGGATTAAGATTAATATTTGAAGTTTGAAGTACGAACCGACCATTTTTGTATTAATTAGACTCTCCTAACTCAAATCTTGTTAATAATTATTGAATCTGGCATAATGGAATGACATTAATTTATTATTTTTATAATATATTATCGGTTTTTACTTATTAAAAAAATAACTGCCATGAGTCATTATCCAATAGAATCCAAAGTTTTAATGAGATTTTGGACCAAAATCATGATTGTTTTGACTTCAAATCGGAAACACTTCAAGATCTGATCAAACTTTAAAAATAAAAACGCAAAATCTGTTGGAAAATTTATCATGTATTTTTTTTAATAATATTGATCATTGGTGACACTATTTGTTAGTTATTTTGTCCTTAATAATTCAAACATGAACCTTCATATTATATATTGATATTTACAAATTTATTTTGATCTTTTAACTAAATATAAATCATTAATTTTGAAAAATGTTGCACACATTCTCCTAATTTAAGTGATTGTACATTTCTCAATTTTCTAAAACAGTGACCATTCAAGTTTTACTATCATATTTTATAAATGAGTGAAGAATTTTATCACTTTAAATAGTGATTGATAGAACTCCAACATGCTCGATGTTTATTTAAACAAAAAAAAAAAAAAAAAAAAAAAACCTTGAGTACAAGTTTTTCGATTATTGGAGTAAAAACCAAAAAAAAATAAATTATCAAGTTACATAAATAGTAATTGATATTAGTAGATTTTGTACTGTTACTTTGTTTAGTGTAATTTTTCCAAAAAAGGAAAAAAAGAAAAACCGTTCACTTAGCTTTCAAAAAAAAAAAAAAAATGGAAAGTGTTTCAAATGTTAGAATTATTATAGAGGTACATAAGAATTAAGAAGGGTTAACTCATAAATTGTGAATGGTACTATTTCTATGGAAAAAAAAAAAACGCTTAATGTAGAAATGCAAACAATTTCTAGGAATATATTCAGTACTGTTTTATATTTTTTTCAGTAATTCAGCATTTTTAATCTTTAAAGTATTCAATTTCCTAATTACTTATTACATGTTCTAAACTAAGAACATTCAATTTGCTGTTTTGAACATTCATTCGGTCAGGGGTGCACAGTGCACCAATGTATATATGAATTCAAAGTTTCTGGAGCAACAAAAAAAAGGAAACTTTTGTTATTGTACAATCATTTTTAAAGCTATTTAATTTCTGTGCAACTGTCTAAAAAGCACACGCAACTCTGAAGAGTAGTAATTTTGTCTAGAAAAATAAATACCAACCATGTTTGAAAGTCCGCTGATATAATTTTTGATGCACAATTTCGTTCCGTTTGGTGGCCATAAAAAAATAAGGTTATGTTTGGCGGTGTAACTATATAATGCAGCCAACCTAAAAATTGGCAAAAACTTGAAACTTGCACGTGTATAGCAAAATTGAGGAAAAAAATATATATATTCAAATTTGAAATTTAAAAAATTTATTGAAAATTTTGTAATAAAAAAAGAGAAAGAAGAAATTGCAGCGGTCAGTGTTTAATGCGAACTTTGTTGAGTGGCTTCATTTCATGCAATCATAATTACGTGACTTTTAAAATGCTTTATCTAAATTAAACAGTAAATTACAATTCTAAAGTGAGATAGTTACCAACTTTTGATAGCTAACTTTATTATTAAAAGCAGTGTAAACAAAAGGGGCCCTTTTTATTATAAAAAAATTATTGTCCAACTCAGAATCCATGCAAGCCCGATAATAATTGTAAAAAAAAGTAAAATTTAATGCTTGTGAGTAATCAATCCACAGCTGTAATGATTAGTGTCCTAATTCAAGGTATGAGTCTCTTGTTAATAATTAAACACTGCCAGTTTCTGCCAGAGATATGTCAGTTGCACTCTCATGAATGAGAAAGTATGGTGCACTAAGTTGGTATCTAAGATGGTTGACAGCCATTGAGATCGTATCACTCGTGTCAAATTTCAATTAGACATTTAGACCAGATAACCCTAATTAAGTTAATGTTTTTCAAAAGAAAAAAATCTAATTGAGTTAATGATGATGTGATGTATCTGTGGCCTTTATTCGGACATGCTGGCATTTCAATATCATTCTACTTTTCACCTTGCTTAACTACGGAAAATTTTAATTATGTTTTACTCTTTTTTTTTTTTTTTTTAAGATTTTGATTAGCTTCGGCCAGCCGCCCTCAAATGAAAGAAATCCATCCACATTTAAGGTTTATGATTAGATGTTAACAAAATAAAATAATAAAAATAAACAGATAATAGATATTTATTTATTATAAAAATTAGATATGGCACTCAAATTCAAATTGGACATGGACGGTCAAACCAAATCAAACCAAACCAAATTTTGTGGTCATGTGAAAAATATGTTCGGTTTAGATCAAATCTTTTCTTAAATTGGACTAGATCTATTTTGATTGGTTCGGTCTTTAAAGGTAAGTATTAGATGCAATATATGGTAGCATAAAATGTGTATTTTTTTAAAAAAAATACAAGGTTTATAATTTGGTTTGAACTTGATAAATTTAGACTATAAACTAAACCGGATCATGCGATTTTATTATAATAAAATTATTATTTTTATTAACAATGAAAAATTTAGATAAAACCAAATGGTTTGGTTTGATTTGGTTTGGTATACTGATTTGTGAGTTTCTTTCGGTCCTAAATTCTAAAATGTTTTGTATGTATAGTGTCTAATTCTAAATGTACATACAAGCATAATAAAACCCTTACATCAATTGAATTTTGATATTGTGTTGTATTGATGTGTACATACATAAAATAAATACGATGCAAAATTATGGTTCAATGGCATTGATATTTTATCATTAGGTAATTGCTTTGATTAATTTAATTTCTGCTATTGATAAAATTGTACGATGTAGGAAACTTACTAATTGAAACCATGAAAGATATTCTAATTCCAAGTAATGGTATATGTAAAGTTTGATTGGACTGTTAATTTGTCAAAAAATTATATTGTGGTACTTGCATGACATTTAAGTTGTGTTTGGTGCATGAGATTGGTATGGGATTGAGATTCAAAAATTTCAAACTATTTGAATACCATGTTTGGTGAGTAATTAGAATAAATGAGATTGAGATTTTTTGAATCCCAACCTCCAATCCATTCTCATTATTTTGACATTTTTCAATCTCACGCACACCCATGTCATTGGGTGGGATGAGATTAGATTAGATTTTTTTTTTTTCTCTCCATTTATCTCTCTCTCACATTTATTCCTCTCACGCATTCATGAAACCTCTCTTATTCTTATTATTCTTCTTCTTCATCTTCATCACGCACCTGGTTCTTGGTTCGCCTACCCAAAACCAATGGGTCGGCGAACTCAAAACCGATCTGGTTCTGGGTTTGACAGATGCTCTCAGTCTGTTTTTTTTTTTTTTTTTTTTTTTTTTTAGTGTTATGATGATTTGATGATATTGAAGATGTTGTTGTTATGAGAGATGATGATGTTGATGAATTCGATTGATTATATTGATAAACTGTGGGTTGATAATATTGAATTGTGGAAGATTATGATATTGATGGAGTAGGTTAATGATGTTGAATTGTGGGAGATGATGTTTGTTTGTTTTTGTTTTTTAGTTTTTTTATAAAAAAAATAAATTAATTTATTTCAATCAAATCCCAACCTATATCAAACATGATATAGTATAATTTTTAATTCAATCCCAAGTTTTATCAAATATGGAATTATGATTTTTCATTCCAATTCAATCTATTCCATTTCAATCAAATTCAATCCATTCCATTCCAATCTCGCGTGTCAAACACAACCTTAAAGATATATATTTTTAATATGTTTTAAAGGCTTCAAATGATTTTCTCTCCATCCCATTTTTTTAAAGTATACAACTTGTGTAACTTTACCGACATCAATATTTATTTTCTGAAAATTATGAAAAATAAAGTTAAATGTAAAATAAACCTTTCAAATTTTAATACAAACCAGATTGGACCTCATTTTATCGAACAATACTCTATGTTAGTTTCAATAAACAATACACACTAATGAAGTTCAAAATTTATCACTTCACTCGTGCGAAAGAAACTTAATTATCATTTCATGAAATTAATTATAAAATGATTTAAAGCATGTATTTAACTTCCTAAGGACTATAATCTGTTGTGTATTATTCGTTCAATCCTCTTAATTATAATCTAAATGTTTTTTTTTTTGCCATGTTTGATAGCTAACTTTTATATTACCTTAAAAGAGGAAATTATTAATGCATATTTTTGCTGCATTATATAAAAACATGCAAAATTATACATTAGAAAAATAAATAGGAAAAATTCCAAAAAACAACTTGGCGTATGAAAATATGTCTATATTTACAACCTATTGTATTATATTTATTCGAAATATAACTTGACATTAATATAAATATCTAAAATACACTCTGGAAGTGTATGAAATGACGATAATACCCTTAACGATCACAGATTTTGTTGGATTCATATTGTTGACTATTTGACTATAAGGGCAAAAAGAAAAAAACAATAAAAAATTAATTAAAATATAAAAATAAATAATATTAAATATAAAATCATTAAAAAAATAAATATTTTTATTTAAAATAAATAAATAAATAAATACAAAGAATTAAAATGACAATCTCTTTGCATTTCTATTAAAATTACATCATTTTTTTACGATGGAAACCCGAACTAGGTCTACACCATCGGAGACCCACCATTAGAGACTACCCACTATTAGAGACCATGGTGGTCTCCAATGGTGGAGATTATCGGGTTTTTTTTTTCTCTTTTTTTTTTTATATAAGTTTTAAAGAGAAATTAGTGATGTTTACTAGTAAATGATAATTATATTGCGGGATGGTGTTTACTGATTATGGTGTTTGTTAATGGTGTACTGGATGGTTTTATAGTGTTTGTGGGTAATGGATAGTGTTTGGTAGTGGTTTGTTGTTGATTATGAGTGATGGATGCTGTTTGATGGTGTTGATAGTGTTTTAGTTGGTGTTTATCAGTGGAAATCCAATTTGGATTTTTATATTTTTATTAATTTTTTTATTTTTATATCTTTATTAAAATTTTTTAAATTTTATTTTATAATTATTATATTTTTTAATAAAAGATGCAGGGTTAAAAAATCGTTCTTTTAACCTTCATTAAACTTTTCTGTTAGATTATAAGGTTTAATAAACTATACAAAATAAATAGCCTTCGTTTTGGGAAAAAAAAACACTGTTGTACGTAAATATGTATAAAATACCAGTAGTACGTAGTAGCACAAAATAACAATAAAGAACCTCGTAAAGCGCGAATCGAAAGAAAAGAGTGTTGAGAAGGCCAAAAACTCAACTCAGCCTTTCATTCATCACTCTGTTCTCACGTGCGTCATCACCTCCGCTTGCACCATTTTTTATCTTTAAATTTAATAAAAATAAGGGTAAATTTTATTTTCATCCCCATATTTAAAAAAAAAAAATCAAATTTTAATAAAAAATTTTCCTTAAATTTTTTTTGAAAGTACCGAATTAATCCTTTTACCAGCAATTTAATGATCAAACCTAACAAAACATATAAAAAATCAATTATATCCTTGTCATTAGTTAATTTCAAAACCATAATTTTATCATAATTTATCAACCAATAGAAAATCAACACATATTATACAAAATTCAAAATACAAAACTTAAACAATTTTACACCAATAAATAAAACTAAATACATTTAAGAATAAAAAAATATAATGGATGATAGGGATTTTGTGTAAACAAAAAAAATTTCAAAATTTAAAATTTAAAAAATGATTGAACAACAAAAACTTAAAATAAATAATAAATAATTTTACATCAATCATTAATCAACACATCACCATTTTATAAATAAAAAATATATAGATATTAAAAGATTTTTTTAATTTATAAAAAATTATTTTTTAAATTAAAAATATGTATCCCGAACCATTAAGCTGTTTGTTAGGTTTAATTGTCAGTTGATCGATGAAAATAAGTAATTTGATATTTTTGAAATTTTAGGAAGAATTTAATGCATTTTTAAGATATAATTAAAAATTTAATACTTTTTTAAAGTATAATTTAACTTATAAATAATATGTATTCATTACACGACAAGAAAGACTCACAAAACCTGTCAGAAATATCTGCAACACAGTTTCTAGTCTCAATTATTACCGGATGTAGCCGGTGGTCGTCCGGTTGCTCGAAACCCTATGATCATCACTCACTCACTGACTAGCTAACTCACTCCACCACTACTAGTAGTCACTGACTGGCTAACTCACTACACTACTACCAGTACGCTTTTTCTTTCTTTCTATTGAGAGAGAGAGAGAGACCTTGAACAAAACAAAACAAAAAGATTTTAGTTTTTTATGTTTTTTATATGTGTCTTCTTGTTTTGTGTGTGTGTTGTGTTGTGTGTGAGTGAGTGATAGATAGATAGATATAGATACGGAAGAAGAAGAAGTAACAAATCAGAAGTGTCTATTATTTTAGGAGTGGAAGGTAGTGTATGTGTGTAGTGAGGATGCGTGAAGTGAGGACCTCATACTCGGATCCTCGATCTCTTCACGTATCTCTGCTAACCTGCGCTTCTCTGCCATATGTGCAGTTCTGATGCGTATGAAGATCATGATAACCCTTCATTTCATCATCACCACATCTGTTTCACTGTTCCCTCTCTTTCACCATCACTACTACCACACCCAACACCAAATCTATCTCTCTCTATCTCTATCTATATCTCTCAATCTGTGTCTTGCTTTTAAGTGTTAGTGTTTTTCTCTTTCTCTCTTAGAAAGGAAATATTAAGGAGATAGTGTGCGTTTAGAGAGGGAGAGAGAGAGGGGTGGTTTTTTGATTTTTGTATGCGGCTATGGCGGAGGGTTTTGAGCCCTACCATGTCCCACAACAAAGCAGAAGAGATAAGCTACGAATTGTGGCTCAAAACCATCCTTGTGTAGAATCAACGGCTGGTCTTCAAGCTTGCTCGGGTTTGCTACCTTTGTACGATCCATCACTGCTCTCTTCAGATTTGCTCAACTGTGCTAACACTAGTACTAGTTCTCATCACGAGTTTCACAACCATAACAACAACAGCAGCAACAGCAACAACCAACACCACCAGGGTCTCTCAGCTTCTGCTGAGCCCATCAAAACCAACCCCGTTTGTGTTGTCAAGGAAGAAGGTGTGAATTTGATGGGTTTTGTTGGTGGCATGGTGAATGTCTCTTCTTCTAGTTCGGCTTCTCATCATCATCCTTATTTGGATCCACACTCGTCTTTGCATATGAACCCTAGCTCGATTCAGGATATTAACAACAACCCTTTTCTCTATTCCACTCATAACCTTCAAAGCCTTAGAGATTTTGATCATCAGTCGTATACTACTAGTGGTAGTGGTGGTGAGGTTGTTTTGTTTAAACCGGAACCCTTGTCTCTATCTTTGTCTTCTCACAGTACCCACCAAAACAATCTTCCTCTGGAGCTAAATCTTCAGCGTTTTAGCTCCGCTATATACGGCGACAAAGTCAGTGGCGGTTATGTAGTCCCAGGTGTTGTTGGTGGAAGTGCTTCTACCTCAAACGAGGCGTCGAGGAGCTCGGTCCCACTGGGGCCGTTTACGGGGTACGCTTCGATTTTGAAGGGATCAAGATTCTTGAAGCCCGCACAGCAGTTGTTGGAAGAGTTTTGCAATGTGGGTCAGGGAATTTACGCTGAAAAATTCACCGCCGATTCTTCTTTGATGGATCCACCATTGATGAATTTGAGCTCCAGTGGAGTTGGTGATGATCCACTTAGTCCTGGAGATGGGAATGACAATCGAAGAAAGAAATCGAGGCTGATTTCCATGCTTGATGAGGTTTGCTTCCTTTCTCATCATCAGTGTCTCCTTATTTGCACTTTAATTTTTATCTTTTGAATATAGTTACGTGTCTGACCTGTAGTATGATTATCTGCTGGTTTCTATATGATCTTTGTTTTGTTTTTATTTTTTAAGCAGCTGAGCCGTGTGTAGATGTAGATGTAGTTGTAGTTTAAATTCTTGTAGTTCAGGAGTGTCAAATCCTTTTCAATCTTCCTTGTAAGTGTCTTTTTATGAAACTGGAACATTTTGTCACTGTAAAAGTTATATCTTGTACTATAATTTATCATTAAATAAAAAAATGATTTAATTATTATTTAATGGGTTAGTTAGTCATTGCATCAACCACCATGCAATCGGGGGTGTTGCATGAATATATGTATATAATATTAGTTGATATGTTTATATTTATATATACATAGAAAGCATTTGATCTTTGGTGATTTGTTTATGAAACTGTATAATTTATAGCTTCATAAACCGTGTTCTCTGTGAATTGGATTCTTGTGGTTGAGGAATACATGGCCTCGGTGATTGCAAAATCATCTTTTGGGAAAAGGTGATAGGAGGGAATATATGCACAAAGATTGGTGTTATAAAGCGCCTGACAGCCATAGAAAGAGTTCTAATAGGTGACAATGTCACCGTGTTTGGAGCGTATTGTGCTTAAAGTGATTGAAGGAATCCATTTGAAAAGATTTATACTCCAAAAAAGCGTGTGGAAAGCATAGTGGTATTCCAAACCTAAAGAAGAAGAGATGAGTAGAGCACAAGGTGTCTGATCTTTTTTTGTGGTAGCAGCTGCAGTTTAATTCGATTGTGTGTACTTGCTAAATTATCCAGTTTGAGACGTGTTTTGTGGCCTATCAAAAAAGCCAAGTATATTAGAAAAAGTTGTGGATGTGATAATTTATCCATGTGCTCGTGTTTTTCTTCATCATAGAGATTGATGTGGCTCTTTTGGACCCCTATGCCCCCGCCTGATAGATTGTGCATCTACTGCTTAGCCATGATGAAAGCAGTTTAATTATAAGGGAAATGATGCTTCGAGGATATATTGCCATGGCTGAGATATTGTGATTATTCGAGGACAACTTGATATGGTGGAAGAGAATTTGAAAAGAGAATAATATGATTTGATTTTGGTTACTTTTCGGGAATGTATTGTAAGTTACGCATTATTGTTATGCTTATTTGGGAAAGTGAACTCTTAAGGGAATTTAATAGCCACAAATATAAGATTGGGAAATCTTCAATGTAAAATATTTTCTAGTTTCTTTATGGTTTAAATAGGACTATGGGCCATTAGATGGCATTTTATCTAGACAAACCTTGGGTATCCTGTATGATTAGATAAGAGACAATTTTGGTTAGATCGACTAAATCTGTTTGATTCCATTCCTGAGTGGCTTTAGGTAATAGTTCATTGACAATTTGACATCTAACCTCTCTCTTATTATTACGATTAATAGCATAAATAATGTCTATTAGAAGTCAGTGAAGTACACTTCGTTATTGGTTAAGATAATGCTTGGATTGCTGTCTTGTTTTGTTAGAAATCTCATGCATGATGGATTTGGGAAAGTTATTGAAGTTCAGTACTTGTTACAAATTCAAACCTCTATTTCTATAGCTTTTATTTTCCTTTTCAATGGACGACAATGAATTAAAATTGAGCTACTGCTTTGTCTGTTTGCCTGTGAATTTGGGATGTGAGGAGGGTTGAAACCTTGGAGATACCAAACCAAATGGGATTAAGATGTGATACAAAAATTGTTTGCATCAATTAGCTGGTTAAATAAGCTTATTTTTCATGTTTTTTGTTTCACAAACTTGCATCAGTCGCATTAGAATTGATGTAACTCCAAGATATATTATTAATCTCTCTCTTTCTTTTCCTTTGTTATTATTTTTTTTTCTTTTGGGAAAACAGAAAGAAAATAATTGCATGGGTAATAACTTTGGGTGTATGAAAACCGCAAGCTACAAATTGAGATGCATTGTAAATAGTTGCCTGTTTAGGTTTACTTTGTTGTGGGTACTAACTAGCTTGGTAAGAGCTCTTATAGTTATGGAAGCTGCCTTGGGATCAAATTCCATTATTTCTCCTAGGGTTTGGGGTCATTTCATGTAAATATTTTTAAAACATTAAATGAAAATTTAGGTTTGTTTTCCATTATTTATAAGAAGAAATGAACATTTGGTTGGTTTAGATCATTGTCTGCATCAGTTTTGATTGGGAATTACTGTCCTTGAATTGAACAAGCCATGATAAATTGAACAACACTCTTCCATTTCACATTTAAAAGTTACTTTTTAAGTGCATTTCTGTAAGATGCCTAAATAAATCAATGAACATGTCCACTTTTTAATTTCCTTTTTGGTCTCTCTCCTTCTCTATAAATGATTACCACAGAAATTTAATGAACTTTAGAAGAGAGCACCGCCACTTATAGTATCTTGACAAGACTCACTACCTAATTAAGGCTGACGTGAGCACCCACTTATAGTATTTGACAAGATCGACTACATAATGAAAGCTAATGCTAATGATTTATTGATTTTCTCTCTTTATTTTTCCTATTCTCCTTCTACTTCATGCTTTAGGTCTTCCACTGTGGAAAGACTGGTAACACTAACCACAGTAATTGACCATGGTTTTGTAATTTGATGTTGGCTCTTTGTCAATTCATAATATTTTTGCCTCAAGATTTGGTAAATTCCTCTTCCTCTTCTTGTGTGCAATTGAATCTATAGAGTTTCCCTTGAGTTTGCTCATTTTGGTAAAAGTATGGATCAATTTTATGTTTGTTCTTGCGCTGCAGTTCAAGATAGAGAGACGGAGTGTATGAGATTATACTAGGGTCACTTAATTTCAAATTTTGTAAATTTTTTTATGGTCTTTTATTTGCTTTAGGTTTACAGGAGGTATAAGCAATACTATCAGCAGATGCAAGCTGTGGTGGCATCGTTTGAATATGTTGCTGGGCTTGGCAATGCAGCTCCCTATGCAAACCTGGCTTTGAAAACCATGTCTAAACATTTTAAATGCTTGAAAAATGCAATTACAGACCAGCTCCAGTTTTCAAATAAAGCTCAAGTCCAAATGAACCAAGGAAAAGATGAAGCTCCTAGGTTTGGAAGTGCTGATAGAGGACTTTTTAGACCTGTCCAGAACTCTGGATTCCTTGAGCGCCAACCTGTTTGGCGACCCCAACGGGGGCTTCCTGAGCGTGCTGTAACTGTTCTGAGGGCATGGTTGTTTGAACACTTCCTCCATCCGTAAGTACTATTGCCGTAAACATTCTTTGCCTAGAGATTTTACTAGTCATGTTTTCTCAAACTAGAATAGTAGCAGGATAGTGTTTTTTTAATATATATATATATATTTTAATTTTAAACCTCATTTTCTCATGTATTGTCTCTTTTAATGAAGAAGTTCACAACCAATCCAGTAGATTGATGTTTTTGGTTTATTGTTTGGTGTTTCAGTTACCCTACTGATACAGACAAGCTGATGCTGGCAAAACAAACTGGTCTATCACGGAGCCAGGTATGCCATTTGTTTTCTATAACTGAATCTCAAAGGCAATGAGTTTCTGTATGTTGTTGTGAAGTTTTGGGAAGAACTGATTTATAATGATTTTTGCATGTGAACCAGGTTTCTAATTGGTTTATTAATGCTAGAGTAAGGCTTTGGAAGCCAATGGTAGAGGAAATACACATGCTAGAAACCCGGCAAGCTCAAAAATCATCCCATAGAGAGGATCGTAATGCCAATAGAACTAGTGATTGTTTACCTCCATCCAACACTCTTCCATCTGAGCACCCGTCCACTTCTTCGCAAAGGGTGCCAGAAGCTCCATCCAAGCGCACTGTACACGAGTTTTCTGAAATACCTGTGACGAGCCATGATCAGCAACCTCCGAATCTTTCATACCACAGCTTGTCAAGCCACCATCCACATGTTAGTCTTGGTGTGAGCATGGCAGGAGGGAGCAGCGGTGTTTCCTTAACACTGGGTCTCCATCAGAATAATGCAATCGGTTTATCAGAGCCCTATCCTATAAATGGAGCGCAACGTTTTGGCCTTGGCCTCGAGACAAGTAACGAAGGATTTGTTTTAAGTGGTTATGAAGCACAAACTCGGCATTTTGGACGGGATGTCATTGGAGGACAACTTTTGCACGACTTCGTCGGCTGAACATCTTCAGATTCCCAGTTCTCTGAGCATCATCATTAAACTAACAACGTTTTACTTAGAAGAGCTTATAATATCAACTACCAGAAGCGAAATGGAAACAACCATGCAGTTTATCAAATTTGGTGCTCTTTTTTAGGGTGTAATAGATGGTATGTTATTCAAAATCCGGTATATATGGATTCCTTAAAAGGTGCCTATGACATACAATGATTGGTGTAAAATTCTTCTGTAAATTTATAATTTTATATGATAAGAAATGCCACATTTTGAGGCCAAAAGTTCCAAGGTTAGATTGGCCTTAGAATGTACTTTCCAGTTTGAATGAAAGCCTTGATATTGAAAGCTCCAGCTATCTCTTATAACAAAACTCAAGTGTTTTTCTTGCGGTCTCTATTATTATAGTCCTGAAAAAGTAACTATGGTGTTGATTAGTCTTAACTTGCGATAAAGCCAGCGGTAGACAATAAAAGCTGGGATATATTAAGATACAAGATATATCAACCTCTATTTAGTGCTTTTTAGTTCTAATATCAAAAGGGAGGTTTGATGGTTGTGTGTGAGTGTAGGTAACGCAAGCATGCACACTTCAGAATATGTCTATTGGTCTATTATTTTTTATACTGTATTTGAGGAGTCTACTGTTGACTCGATTCAACTTAGGCCAATAAATTAAACTGCTTTTATTCTTTTAGTTATTGAAGTAACTTAAAGGGAAAATCCTAAAAAATAATCCGATGTAATGAAATATATCTATTTTACAATCCATAATCTTATATTTATCTGAAATATAATTTGATATTAAAAATATTACATAGTTTCAGTAGCTTGATGATTATCGAAGATTGATAAGAGGTTAAGGATGATGATGAGTATGGGTTGTGGAGATTGTGTTTGTTGGTGGATGGATTGGAGATGGTGAGTTTGCTAGTGGAGATGACGATTCAATTTTTTATTAAGTTTTTTATTTTTATTATATTTCTAAATAAAAAATTTGGTGTAAAAATATTTTTTTAACTTTTCTAAAACTTTTATGTTAAAGTTAACTTTTATTGGATTTTGGATAAAAACGAAACATTGATGGGTAAATGGATAATGGTTCAAACGTCATGTTATTTTTTGGGACTTTTTCTAAATTAAATAAATAATCATAGGAAGATCATAGTTTACTGCCAATTTGGTGCATGAAAATACTTGCATGGATAGTTCTAGATTTGTTACTTCGTTGAAGTGACATATATGTCTGCTATAACTGGGTTAGCGGAACCCTTAAAGTAGCTAGGGCAGATGCTCTTGCATTCGATTTTATAACTGCGCCTAGAACCAATCTACCACCTTGTGGAAGGAAACCGCTTCCAAAATTACAAACTGCATGTCGAAGCCGTATAATGGGCCGCTAATTAGTAGTAGCTAACAGGCCCGAAAAGTTCCTGCTTGGGCCTTGTTGGATTTTGGCAGATTGTACACTAAACCCAATGGGCCCTAATGCAATGCAAGTATTTTTAGCAGTGCACGAAAATCGTATCCTAAGCAGGTATCTTGTGACACGTGAGACACGAAAAACATTAATCTAATGGTAATTAATTTGAAAGGTCAATTCGTTGGTAAAGACATAGATAACGAAAGTATGAATGTATGATGCTATTGGTCTTGAGTCACCTAACGAACTCATCAATAAATTGTATAATTGACTTAGAATTTGATCATGTTAAAAACATGGCCATTCTGGTGGGTCATTTTGCCCCATCAAAGTGGATGTTCAGGCATGTCAACTATGTGCACGCGTTATCGAACAAAAAGACCAAACTCATTGAATGTGTGGGTGCAAATTCCCTGTCACGGTTTGGGGATTTTTCTCTTCATTAAAAGACCTAAGAAAAATGTGACATGCATTACTTGCACGTTGTACACGTAGAACTATATATATATATGTTGAAGGATACAGTGATAAATATCGAAAATGTTATTGCTATTTCCTTTATCTTTACTAAAACAAATATTTTTCTTCACGATGAAGCTATATTTGGGTCCATCTAGCTATTCAAATGTCAATGACCCAATCCGTTCCATATACGCAAATTGATTTGAATTTGTTTTAAGAATTCAGTCACCCAATGGATTTAGTTGTGTAAATAATTTTGATAGATTTTAATATAAATCCCTAACCGGTTCAATAAATGTAAAAAAAAAAAAAAAAGTTAAATGCCTAAAAGATGTTGGAGGATTGAAGAAAATGAAAGATCCAAACCAAAAGGCATCTAATCATAATCATTTCAAAATTCTAAAAAACACAGTTGATATAGAAAAAGTAAAAAAAAAAAATTAACAAAATAAAAATAAAAACCAAAAAAAACAAACAAGCACAAATAAGCACGTTCGTCCAAAGCACGCAGATAAAAAATATTCCAAATGCAAATCCACACCACCACCACCAACCCCCCCCCCCCCCCAAAAAAAAAAGGTCTAAACCCACAACCCAAAAAACCCCTAAAAGCAACAAAAGTCCTAAACCTAACGTAACTCACTCTCCTTTTCTCTGCAGGACTCTGTTTCTTCTAGGGTTTTTTATTTTTTCTCTCTTTCCCTAAAAAATTCACCTTCTTCCCACAAATTTCTCCACCCATTACTAGAACCCATGTCAGATCAAATCCAGACTGTTCACTGCGGCTAAGATTTTTCACAGATATCCTCAAAGTTGAGATTTTTTTTTGGGGGGGGGTTTCTATAAACATGAATATGGAGGCCAGAGTTGGAGTGGTGGTCGAAGGAGGGCAGAGGGCTTTGAACACTGCCCATGGAAGCGTTGTGGAGACGGGTGCGAGGAAATTCTTGCAACAACAACATCAGAGTTTAAACGCCCACGCCCCTAATAGGCCTCTAAATCACCAGCAATCACAGATTGGGACTGTTCAACAGCTTCTTGCTGGTGGTATTGCTGGTGCTTTTAGCAAGACTTGTACTGCTCCTCTCGCTCGTCTCACTATTCTGTTTCAGGTCAATTGGGTGTTTTTTAGATTTTATTCTTCTTTGTGTAGTGTAAAATTTGCTTTTTTTCTTTTGTTTGTTTACTGTCCAGGTTTTATATTTATAGTGGAACTTAAGCGTAGAACTGTGAATTTATATGGACAGTATATTTGTTTTGGATTATAGTCTAAAGCTATATGAGTTGACAATTGTTTACATTGTTGGACATGTACAACATTTGTAGGAAAGATAGGTTTTTTGATTTGTTTATGTTGTTGTATTTTGATAGGTGCAAGGTATGCAATCTGATGTTGCGGTGTTGAGCAAGCCTAGTATATGGCGTGAGGCTTCGCGTATTGTTAATGAAGAAGGGTTTAGAGCTTTTTGGAGAGGGAATCTGGTTACTATAGCACATCGTCTTCCGTATTCTTCTGTGAATTTCTATGCGTATGAACGCTACAAGAGTGTTAGTGTTTCTTCCTTTTGTTGAATGAATTCCTAGTTGCTGTTAATATAGGGTGTGTATATGTTTCGTGCTAGTTGCTCACTGATATTTGATTTGGCTTCTTTGCTTTTAACAGTTGTTGCAATCGGTTCTTGGTGTGGAAAATTGTAAGGAAAGTGCAAGTTCCAATCATTTTGTGCACTTTGTAGGTGGTGGGTTGGCTGGAATGACAGCTGCATCAGCTACATATCCACTGGATCTTGTAAGGACACGCCTGGCAGCACAGGTAAAATAAACGTACTCTGGGGTGAGTGACAATTAAGGGGTCGGGTAAAACTTAATATCATCGAGAGTTTTGTTGTTTACTTTGGTTAATAGGATTTTGGAACAGGGTGTGGCTTTTTATATATGCTTTTAATTTGATTTTGTGCCATAATTCGATTTGGCTTGGCACTTTGCAGAGACAGACAATCTACTACAGAGGTATCTGGCATTCATTTCATACCATTTGCAAAGAAGAAGGATTTTTGGGCTTGTATAAAGGACTTGGAGCTACATTATTGGTATCTTTTGCTCTTTTTTCCCCTTAATTTGATATGGTTTATTTCATTGACCTTAATTGATGTTTAACTATTTCTTGTAATGCAGAGTGTTGGACCTAGTCTAGCAGTAAGTTTTTCTGCTTATGAGTCTCTGAGATCATTTTGGCGTTCACAAAGGTGAGAAAAATCCATGTTAGGTGCTGTATTGTGCCTGTCCTTTGCTCTTGTTCATAAGTTTAAATATCTTTTGTGTTATTTTCTATAAAATTGATTCAGGCCCGATGATTCCCCTGTAATGGTCAGTCTTGCTTGTGGCAGTCTTTCAGGCATTGCATCATCAACAGGTAACTGATCTTATCCAACTTAAACTTTCCCTCAACTTTTAATTTAATACATTTAGGGTTCTGACTCTGCTGATGTAGCTTGTACATATGGTTGTCGGTGATTGGTTGGTTATGTTTTTATCCTTTTATAATCTTGTGTTGATTTAGTTGAAAGCAGAGAAGCAGATAAATATTAGCATATGATTTCTGTCATCGTTGTAATCTCTTTTCAACCATTGCCTTATTGTATTTTGTGGTGTAGGTCAGAAATTTTATGCTGTTAATTTTTGCTTATCTTATCTCACTACTTGTTAATTTGAGTTTTTTAAGTGTTAGTTACATGTTTTGCCTCCAATCTCTCCCTCATATAAGCTACCACCTGTTTTGTTATGTCCTGAAACTTAACTTGGGATAAATTAATGAGCTAGGCTGTGACTCAATGTTTTCTTGTGTTGTCATCAACTGCATAAATAAATTGAATATGATAAGATGTGGTAAATAATTGGATAGATATTTTCTATTTTCTCCATGACTTTCTTCCATCCTGTTTGATATTGCAGCAACATTTCCTCTTGATCTTGTGAGGAGAAGGATGCAGTTGGAAGGGGCTGGAGGGCGAGCCCGTATCTATAATACTGGATTGATTGGGACATTTGGGCACATAATCAAGTCTGAAGGCCTGCGAGGCTTGTATAGAGGAATTCTGCCTGAATACTACAAGGTTGTTCCCGGTGTTGGCATTGTTTTCATGACTTACGAGACAGTGAAGATGCTTCTGTCAGGCTTCCCTACCAGTTCTTAAGCGTTTTCCTGTGGCTTCTGGGAAATCGTGTTATGAGGTCAATAAGTTACTAAGCTTTTTGACCTGAAAGAAGGAAAAATAATCAGTTAAAAGATGGCTAGAATACATGTTCAATTAGTGGTCCTTGTCAAGAATTTTCATGGTGGTAAATTTTGTCGTTGCCACCAAAATACTTCTTTTGGTTTTTATGTATAGGCAGTAGTTAGTGCTGTACGAGTGATATCAAGTGTATCCAGTTCGAATATATCTAGGTCTTGACTTCCATAGCATTCATTGATGATCATGTCATTGTGACAATTTTGTTTCTTCTTTTGATACATTGGTCAACAGCTTTTTTTGTAACTCTGTTCTGACTGTAATGTCATGAACTATTCTTTTTCTTGAGCCACAAAGGATTATACATACATGAAACGTGATGTGTTATTTATTTTCACTATTACTTTTGGAAAAAGAAATTTTCTGTTTTAGGATTTGAGTCTGTGCAGACACTGATTTTACATTTTTAATGTTTGTATGATCGAGTGATATCAAGTGTATCCAGTTCGAATATATCTAGGTCTTGACTTCCATAGCATTCATTGATGATCATGTCATTGTGACAATTTTGTTTCTTCTTTTGATACATTGGTCAACAGCTTTTTTTGTAACTCTGTTCTGACTGTAATGTCATGAACTATTCTTTTTCTTGAGCCACAAAGGATTATACATACATGAAACGTGATGTGTTATTTATTTTCACTATTACTTTTGGAAAAAGAAATTTTCTGTTTTAGGATTTGAGTCTGTGCAGACACTGATTTTACATTTTTAATGTTTGTATGATCGTATTGATCAAGAGACTGCAAATGGCCATCCATGTATTAGTATACTTTAACAGCTCAAGTATTTGCATTAATCACTCGTGATGAGACCAAATTTCTTTCTCATATTTGAGCCACTAAAGTGTATGATTTCCACTAGTTTGGCTCCTTCGCAAGTATTGAGCCATAACGGTGTTTACACTATTTATTATAGCATCCCCTAAACATTGAAACTCCAATCAAGACTAGTGTAACAGTCTAGTGAATCCAATTCTCCATGGTGAGGAATTAGCCTGTTATGAACTTTCCTTTGGTAGCAGGTCAATGTATTCAACTTTTGTCTTATTTATCACAGTAGAATATCCTGGTCTGCATAAAGAAGCCGGGCTTAGAGTTGTTTTGTGACGTTATTTAAAGAGTGCTGCAGTGCAGATAGCGGCTACTTCAGCAATAGCTTCTGGACAGCAAACAAGACAAGACTGATGATTAATGAACAAGGCAAAATATTATAATTCAATAAAAATGGGATATGATAATCAGAATATCATTAATCAATTACCCACTTGTTCAGAATTTGATACACATATCCTCCACAGATACTCTCCACCTTAATCCAGGTTGCTGTAAGCTGGGACTGTAGCTAAGGGAATAGAATATGCTTACTCTATAGAAGCCGATGCCTGATGGAGACCATCAAAGGAGATACAACGTGTAAATTGGCAATTCCATTAATTTCCCTTTCTGTTCATTCACTATCTTTAATTGAGAAGTGAGAGAATTGAATGCACATAAGCAGTTGCATTTCAAGAAAGCTTAGATTCTTCTTTTACAGAGATAGAACTCAGCTTCAACAACACTGAACACACCTATGTGCACATGGTGACAGATTTGTGATGTGGGATATTTTTATATCGATATTTACAACAGCGTGACAATAATTTGGTAAGAATCTTTTATAATTAGCGAAGGAAGATCTCAGTCCTCTGGCAAAAAAGCAGTCAACATCTAAAACATCATTGTCTATTAAAAGCAGCCTCCTGGCTTATGATTGGTTTCTAAAGAACAGAATCCTCTGTGATTCCAAGTTAAGAGCACCTTATCATCGATCACTTTATACTATATCAGCCCTACTTAGAGAATAAATCATGTTTACTGTCTTTAAGTGCCATTATAAATTCCTGTCATCATGTAGCCTTTAAGTGCCATTATAAATTCCTGTCATCATGCATGTATGGACCTCAAAACTCTCCCTCCTACAAAGCTTCTAAAAAACATTGATTATTCTTCTCTCCCATCTCATTACAAATTCCTGTCATCATGCATGTATGGACCTCAAAACTCTCCCTCCTACAAAGCTTCTAAAAAACATTGATTGTTTTCTTCTCCCCCATCTCCTAATTATCCTCTTATTCATATCTCATCATCTTTGTCGTGTTGATATTGGTGAGGACCAGGTAATCTGCATCCTGAGGTTTGGATCAGCATATTAATTTGTTGTGTCTAGCCCTTGGGATGCAGATTACCTTTTCCTTATTGGCAATACATAACTTGTCATTTTCACTCTACTGCTCAAATACCAGGCATTAACATTCAGATGCACAGCTTATGCACAAAAACATTCAGTCCAAGAATTTTGATCTTACAGGTTAAAGTTGCTTTTGTTTAATGAGTTTTTCTTGTATTATTTTACATAGAATTGTAGATTATGGCAGTGCAATTTGCCTTCAGAATATAAATCCTGAACTCTGTTATATTTTGGTTTATTAGATCATATGGCATTTATACGCTTGCAGCTGAATCCAAATAACTAAGGTATGAACTTTTTGAGTTATATTGATTCTCTAGAAGAAAATTAATCATAACTCTTCAAAAAATTCATGCTCGGTTTATTTCAAGCTATTTGGCTAAGAGAATCTTTTACTACAATACAAACTTTGAACTTAATGATAAAGAGAATGATGTGAATAATATAGTTTTTATGGATACCTTCAGGCCTCAAGTTGGGTGGTAAAAGGTTAAGTGGAGAAATTCTATGGATCGATTTTCTTGGATTTTTTCAGCCCTCCAATTGCCTCTTCCTTGCTTTCAGAGATGTCTTTGCCATCCTTGAAAACGAGAAACTCCATCATCTCCACGCGAAAGAAGATGAAACTTCCACATAGATGTCTTTGCCAAACACACAATGCCATGCTGGCCCATAAGCTTCATCGAACTTCTGTTTAGCCAGTTAAAAATATTAGCTTAGAGCTATAGTTTTTCCACTGAAAGCTCGGAAAGCACCATATTTTCCATAGTCAATAAAGTGGTTGGCACAAGGATGTATCAAGGACCCTTGAAAAGCACTTTTGTAAAAGCAAGAAAAGATCTTATCCTCTTCCTGCTAGAAAAATTTATAATTGTACACAGAGTTTTGTGTTTGATATCTGATTCCTTTTACCAATTTTTCCAATTTCTTACATCAACATTTTACTAGACAGTATGAAGCAAAAATAGAAGACATATATCCTTAATTGTTATAGATTAGAGAATAAGTTAAAGTGATTGGACAGAAAGTGAGATTTTGTATCATTGAGTGATGTGTTATTCTTTTAAGAAAATTAACTTTCCAGTTTTGATCCCCTTATAACTATTTTATCACTCTCATGTTCTTTTTTATAACCTAACAAGACTATATGAACAATGCACATATACACCAACACTATATAAGATTCTAAAGGTCAAAACTACTAAAATTATACCTGCTTCATGTAATGAGCAACTGACTGACAATCTGAGACCTCGTGTAAATCGAGAGCCTGGTAAGCTAACTCCATTACGCGGCTCTGTACCTCCTCAGGCATGTCTGTCTCTCGCACCACTGCTTTTCCTTCCAACATCTTGGCCAGCAGAGGAAGGAAGAAAACGTCTTGAACACACAATGCTGAGGAGAAGCCTGTAATTGCCTTTACATGCAGTATAAGGTGAATTTTTTTTTATTTTGAGAAAGAAGAAGAATCTAGTGGTGGAGAGTAAAAACCAAATACTGATATTTCCTTTCCCTTTCAATGGCATTTTGCCTATTGAAAAATTGGAATTTGTAAGCATTTAAAACTGTTAAAATCAACACAGTTGTAAGCGAAAAAAATATCTTTATTAGGCACTGATTGTGTACAATTGCAACTTACTCCATGAGGACAGCAGCAAATCCCTTGCAAGTCTGTCAGAGGCTTTTCTTTGTGCTGCTTATATGAGATAGGTTACAAATAAAGACTGGACATTGAGAAACTTGCAAAACAAGAGTAGCCACAAAGTGATTGATTGATACCTTTCTCCTTTTGCTGATTCTCTGGTTAGTTGGAAGTGGTCCATGGTTACATTGACATGACCAAACTAGTTTAGACAAAGTAAGGTTTTGTTTGAACTACTCCAATTTTTGTAGGTGGAAAATTGTTTCATTCCGGGACCACTGGGCTCAGGTCAGCATTGCTTCCTTAGTAGCTTAATTGCCAAGCTTAATTGTTGTGTAAACTACAAAAGATTTGGACTGGTGGTCCAAAACCTTTATAATAGTAATCCAATACACAAAAACAACAAAACATGAAAAACATCAAACACCGAAAAATGATCATAGCAGTTTGAGCACATACTTTAAATGGTCTAAATGTTAGGGTTTGTGCCTTAAAAGTTTGTAATTTATAAATGTTTAAATAAATAATAAATAAATAAAATTTATTTTGTTCAAATTAATGTGCATTTATGAAATATTTACTTCATACGAATATGATCTAACATGCATGATTACTTATGTAGTCTCAAATTAAGTATGTAAGTATTATATACAAGATGATTTAGTTTGAGATTAGTAGTCTAAAGAGTCCGTAGAAAGCAAACAAAATTGGGTACTTTATTTGTGGTAAATCTATAGTTGCAGGTCCATTTCGTATTTGATACAATGATCTTACCCGAGATTGTTTATATAACGATATGAAAATAAAGACATTTATATAATAGAAATTATATAGGACTGGACCACGATAAAAATGAATTTCTTATTAATATCGTTAAACAAAAAAATTCTTATTTATTGACTAAATGATCATATACAGATTGATCTTAATCCTGAGTGTTTTATGAACTCCTATTTGTTAAATCATATCTTTTGATTTATATGGGTGAGACTGTTATATATTTACGGTCAATAAGTTTCGTCCTTTGGAGATGTGATTTAATAAATGGTTGAGAATATTTTACACAATATTGGAATCCACTCATTCTTGCAAGAAATAGATGAGTAGTTCCCTTAAGTGTTGATTCTAGTCTTGAACAATAAGAGCGCCCAACTTTCAGTTTACGAGTAAACAGAAAGATTAATTCATAAATTGTTATGAATATATTGTTCATTAGAGAATTAATAGTACTTAATGGAACAAGATATAATTAGAGAGGTATAACGGATTTTAATAACCTAGTTTTAATTATGAACTACTCGTGGAGGATCTAACCATATGTAATGATTAAATTGATGAACAATGAAAATTCAGATTGTGTAAAATATCTACGATTTTGAGAGTATAATCTTTAGTTTTTAGTGAAGTAACTCTAAGGTTAATAATAGTGAATCATTAATTAAAGAGTTTAATTAATAATTTCAATATTATTGGAGCTCAAATTGTAAGTTAATTTGGTGCTTTTGCTAGCTCACAACCAATAAAGAAACAAATTGAAGAATATAAGTGAATTGTACAATTATAAGTATACATATAAATTTATAGACACGTTCACAAATTATTTAAATAATTTGATTATTTAAATATTTTAATTATTTAATTAATGGTTAATTATTTAATTATTTATAGAGGTCATGAGTTCAATTTTAAATGGTGTCATTAAATTAATTATGATTTATAATAATTTAATTTAATAAAAAATCATTTAAATAATTAATGAAAATAATAATTTTAATTGGAATTATATTTCACATTAAATTAAATTAACAGAACAGAATTATAACCCAATAAGAAATTTGATTCTATATTGAATATGAACTAAGTCTTTCAATTTATATAGGAAATTGAATTATTTGTTAACTTGAAAAACCCTAGTTTACCATTATAAAATGATGTTTTATGATTAGTAATAATGGTAGAGAAAATTTTTAGCTACTGGAACAAAAAATTTCCATTGATTATAAATCATTATATAATCATCTACTTCAAAAAAATCTTTTAAAAATTGTGCCCACACATAGCGAATAAAAAGGGATCAATTCAATCTTAATTCAAGGTAAAATTCGATCTTATTAATTTAATCATTGAATTGTTATTACTAGCATTAATTGAACATGTTTTGTTTTGAAAAATTTTTTATATTCACGTTTTCGCATTCATATTAAAATCAAATTTTCCCTTCACAAAAACCAATCAAAGAAGCCATAAAACTAAAACCAAAGAAGAAAAAAAAATGAATGAAATTTCATGGAATCCGTTCATCTTTTGTTATATGATATACAAAGGGAATTTCAAGTCTTGAAGAGCCACCACCACCATACATTGAACTTAAAAAACCCTCAAATATTACACACACCTAATACAATTGAAATCCCCAAATGACAAGTTAGATTTTTATTCATCAAGTTCCTCTCTCAAAACCTGAACCCAAAAATTCCTGATAAAGAATCTATCACCGCCTTTAAAATTGCAAGAAAACGCTTAGTTTTCAAAACCACCCCAAGAAACCCTAATTTTCTCATCCCCCAAAATCGACCATATAAATTAAACACCTTTCTGATCAAATCAAGTTGACCTGAGCAAGAACACACTAAATTCTTGACCCGGTGACTCATCCGGGTTGATCAAATGAAACGACTCCGAGTCAGCACTACCAACCACGTGCTCGTAATTGGCCCTCATATACATTATCTCCTCCGTATCCGAAACCGAACCCGACGATCCGAACCCGGCAGGAATGACACCAGCACCAACGGTCATCGACTGCATCGTCTTCAACATCATACGGCTCTGGCAACTGGGCTTTCTCCGGACGGCGAACCCCATCCTCCGGCCGTTGCAGAAGACTATCCAGACTGGCACGGACCGGAGCGGGCAGGAGCAGAGTTCTGGTTGGGCGCATTCAAGGGCGATCCGGACGAGTCCGCATTGCATCTCCTTGACAAGCTGGTGAGTGGGGACCGAGAGCTCGAGTAGAAGGAACGGTCTCGTCGAGAGACGGTCTTGTTGGACGCAGAACCAGACGTGGCCGCGCCGCTGCCCGAAGACGGTGCCGATGACCATCGACTTCGAAGGCCTCGGCTGCTGGAGCGAAGTCGACGTCGAGAAGGAAGCGGTCGTGCTGGGAGATGACGTCGTCGACTCTTCTTCTTCTTGGTCTTTTCCGGTGGTTTCTCGGCCGTTAATGGCGGCGGTGGTGGTCTCGTCAAGGTCGTCTCTCAAGGAGGTGCTGAGGCGTTTCTTGACTGTGGCGGTAGCGTGGGAGGCGGAGGAGGAGGCGGAGGGGAAGATGCAAGAGAGGAGGAAGCGACGGAGAACGTCGATCTTCGTCATTTTCTTGATTTGATTGATTGAAGAGTGAATCAAAAATCAAGATAGGAGAGGCAAGTGCGTGTGTTTTTTTTTTTCAATTCGTTAAATCTTTTTAATATATATAAAGGGCGGGAAGTGAATATAGCCGTTGCAATTTTTGCTCGTTTTTAGCTGGGCAAGGAGTGGGATTCATCGAAATATTGACACGTGGACTATTTCGTTTGGCTGGCAGGCATCAGATGGGGTACAGCAGGGGCCGTAGAGGTCTGCAGTCTGTTTATTGTTAATATATGTTGAACTCTCTCTCGTATGTATATGAGACAATCAAAATTATTATAAATATTAAAAAAATTAGTATAAATTTGTTTTTATCCAAAACAGAAGTTAATTATTCTAAAAAAAAAATAAAAAAAGAAGTTAATTTAGTCTCTTGCATTAAACAAAATTTCAATCGTTTTGGTTCATTTTGATCTCATATAATATTATATGTATAACATTTTATGTGAAACATTTAATGGATTATATTTTATGTATGTACAAAATCATACAGATGATTAAAATTTTATTTTCAATTAAAAGATTGGTTCATTTTTTTTTAGAGCTAAAATCAGAATTTTCTTTTTGTATTTTGGCTAAAAATTAATACGTGTTTGGATTTACATAGGTTTTAAAAAATCTTTGTTTTGTAATCGGAGTAAACTAAATTAATTTTGTCCTTTTAAGTATATAGTATAAGGCTTCATTAAGGTTAATATTTCAAAAACTAAGAAGGGATGTTTATGTATAAGTTTATATTCATGTATATTACAATTGAATTGAACGCAAAATTAAGGGGATTTTTTTTTTTGATAAGTCTTTTTTTCATTTACGTATTAATTTAAGTCATTTTATTTTATTTTTTTATTTATACCTTAATTTAATTTAAAAAATATCTTATTTTAAGAGTCACATTTTCTCACTTTTATGTTGATAAAAAAATACTTTTATCAATAAATATACTATAATTTACCAAATTAACCTCATTATTATACTATTACCTAAATATCCTTAATAAAGAAAAAAAATCCTCAATTCTAATCAAATCCAAACCTCATCCCTAACCCTAACCATGATCTAAAATCTCTACTCTCTAAAACTGGCGACCGTTACTGACAATCACTAATACATTATCGAAAGATGCCGGCTGGCCTCCTCCTTGCGTTGGCGGAGGAGTAGGTCGTGACCTTCTCCATTCATAATTTGAACAAATCAAATTGTTCAACTCTTTCTCGGTTTTTGCCGTCAGTGGATGTGGTCCTTCAATTAGGGTTGAACAAGTTAGGTGCAGAGGATGTGGTTGGGCTCATTGGTAGAATCTTGTCGTCGCCATTTTTGTCAAACTTGTTGAAGACTCTTTTCACCTCCTCCGTACAAGATTGGCCTCCTTTTGCTCCGTCGATTGAGGTTGTTAGCCTTCGACATGAAGGTTAGCGGTCTCAATTGATGGCCTCCTCTTACATCGTCGGTGACGAAGGAGGACCTCCTCATTTGTCAAATTTTTTTTAAAAATTTAAATATTATTTTATTTATATAAAATAAAATAATTAAAATATAAAATATTATAAATAAATTTTATTTTAAAAATAATAAAAATTAATATTTAAGAACAATGGTATAATAGTAATAATCCAGTCACTTAAATATTAAATTTAGGAATCCTAAATGAAAAAAAAAAAAAAAAAGAACAAAAACTAATAAAGTCTTGAAATAATAACTTAAAATAAAATCTTATAAGATTTCTGACACTAAGTAGGAGATAGAGTTCCACATTAAATCGATCATCTACTTACAATTAAGTAACCGACGTAGAATTTCTAGTTCCATTATCTTAGACGTACTGAAGGTGTCTCTAAGAGAATCTGATACACATGGTCTTCATGGAATGTTTTCTCAATGGGATACAAACAAGCACAACATATTTTGAGAAATGAAGAAAGCATTGATCAACTTGTATTACCATAACTTTCGTCAATGATAATGGTGAGGTCTGTGGAGAAGTGTGACTTTCGAAATGTTACACAGTTTCTTCCATGTCCTTATTTTTAGATTCTATTTCATTGGCAGCATTATCGGTCACATAACGGCTGGCGAAGAAAGTGAAATACAACAAGTTCAATACTTCAATTCCTGCGACAAGAAAGTAGTACTCAAGAGTGTCCTTGTTGAGATCAGTTCCACCAAGCCAAGGAGCTTGGCCGATTTTGCCCGTTACAGCGTAGATGATATTGACAAGGAGGGAGTTCAAGTAGCGAGCAACTGATAGGCTGAGAAAAAATATGGCCTCAGATACAGTTCTCATGCTTTCAGGCAATTGTGTGGTCAAAAACTCCATCAGGGCAACAGCAGCAAAGGCTTCTATCAATCCTGAGAAGGCAAACTGTGGCAAGAGGGCTAAAATGCTTAGAGGCGACTCGAAAGTGCCTTGTTTCAAAGCTGAGAGCCTACGGCTTCTTCAATGCTGCCCGCTAATGTTAAGGTGACGATTGCCATTACAATTCCAATAGTGATACGTTGTGCCATGGTCGATCTTCGTTTTTTGCCTGTAATTTTATGTGCGAGTGGTATGCAGATGCGTTCGTAGATGAAGATCCAAAATGAGAGAGTGATCATTGCCATTAGACCCATCCAGGCTGGTGGGACGCTGAAATTTTTTCCTACGGTTTTCTTCGTTTGGATTGCTTGAAGCATTCCAATTGTGTTCTGCTGGTCCATGGCTAGAAAACAAACGATTCCTGTAGTCCAAACGGGGACCATTCCAAGCAACAATTTTAGTTGTTCCACTTATTGAAACACTGCATAGTCTCCAGTTGTTCTTGGCCTTGCCTTGGCTATCCAATTCGCTTGAGTCAGCTATCAATGCTGCCTTGTCCAAATAAGTGAATTTGTCGGTGTGAGGAAGCTTTGCAGTTAGCTGAATCTGATTCTAGCAGAGGAGGATCATAACGGGACTTATCAGAATCTAATCCATCTTGAACATTCTCTTTACGCTTCCTACAGGCAGCTGTGATCACTATTGCTATATCAACAAAAACACTGCCTTGAGGTTGCTTGATAATGTATGTGTGGTAACCAATCAAAAAACTCAGTATGGACAGGAAAAGGCAGGCCGTTGGTATGAAGAAGCCAACAACCCAGCTGACATTACTCTGAATGTAGACAACTGCAGTGAGAGCTATCACAAGAGCCACAGTGAATGAGAAATACCACCAATTGAAGAAGCTCTCCAGCTGTGCTTTTCCCTTAGGTGTCGTTGTGTCGAATTGGTCAGCACCAAAGGCAATATTGCAGGGTCGAATGCCCCCGGATCCAACAGCTAGCAATGCAAAACCTGCATAGAGGATGCCCAGCTGCCAACCTTTCAGCTCCACGCAATAGGCCTGTCCATTGCAGGGTGGGGGTCTTAACTCATTCAAACCTGCGGTCAAGGTGATGATCCCCATACCCTTTTTATAAATTGTTAAATTCATTGATTCCAATTAAAAACAAAAACAAAAAACAATTAGAGCAGATCAAAGCAATAAAAAATAACATGTTGTTTTACCAGGAAAGAGGCAATGGAGCCAAAAAGGTGAGTGTAGAACTTGCCCAGGTATGTGTCAGAAATCAAAGCACCAGGGATTGACGTGAGATTGGAAGAACCAGACCAAATGCTGACAGCATTAACCAAAAGTATACCATTCATGTTTTATCTGGTACGTAAATACACCGTTATATTGGCCATCAAACTCATTGAAGCCAGCTTCTCGAACTGTCTCGTTCCATGAATGATCAAATACAATAACTATATGAGTCCCCATGCAAACATGCAGATATGATATGATAAAACAAAACATGTCAATGAATTATATATATAAACTTTCATGATTTGCATTTTGTCTTGCTTGTACTTTGACCTTTTTATAACTGTTAAGCAGAAAATGTGTGAGAAATGGAATCAGGTAACTCCTAAAATAAGAAACTTTTGAGTGTTTTGTGACAAATCAATATTATTAAAGAGTGAGCGGTTACAATTTGTCCTATATGTATATAAACTTCCAGTATACTTTGATACTCTCCATTTAATAAATGATATATGCACAAATTATACCATTTTGAACATCAGATTTATCATAAATTTCATTTTCTGAATATAAAACTTACATAAAAGAGTATAAATCGTGAACGTATCATATATTAAATGAAAAAAATGCATAAGATACTATATTTGAAAGCTTGTATAGAAATCCTCATTTTTAACATATAGGAGTCCTAAATACACTCCATTCAATAGAATATACATATACAAATTATATTTTTTGAAGATGGAACCTACATCACAGTTACACTTTTTGAAGATAAAATTTACATCAAAAGTTGTAATTTGTACATATATTGTGCATTGAATCAAGAGTCTCATGAGAGAGTGTACTAATTTTGAGAAAATTTTTTCATGTTTCTACCAATGTGCACCCAAGTATCTACGAAATCGAAATATGCTTTCTTTTCAAGAGTCGAAAGATAAGACTTGTTTGGTATATACATTTTATGAATTTGTAATGTAATTTTTTTAGAAGAGATTTATGTATATATATATTTTTTAATTTTTCAATACAAGTTTTCTACGAATTTCAAAATTAGTAAGCTGAACTTTTTCCTAAAAAAAACCAAAACTTGAATAAAATGTTACAATTGTAGCAACAGCTCCCCGCCACTTTTTGTGCTTGTAAAATCTAACTGGCACTACTAACAAGTCTACCACAATGAAAATTTAAGTGGTTACAAATAAGAGACCATTTCTTGTAGAATATGATATAAACATTACAAGGCTATTGCACACCACTCCATCTAGCCCAGTCTACAAATTGCATCCCACCATAAACATTGTTGGCAAATCGCACCCCCACTGTGAAAGCCAATGCGACAGGTGGGACTTGCTTTGCTAGGGGTGACGCTTCTACCACGCGTTCCAGTCCATTGATGATTTGATAGCGTGTATTGGAAGATACCGCCAGAAATACACCTGCAAATTTTCAAGAGATAAGAAATCAGATTATTTGAAGAGGTGGTGTGCAAAGATCAATCCATTGATGCTAAGAACGTTTTTGGCCTATACAAAAAGCGAATTCAGCTGAGAAGTTTGGCATTCATCGTATGAGAGGCGCTGAAGGGGGAAAGACTTTTACCAACAAGGCCCTAATGAGAAATCTAGACGTTAGACCGTGTAAGGTAAACAGTACACAGTTGTACCTTAACAATGTGGACATGCTATTCTAAGTAAGTACAATTTCACATAAAGGGTATACATCACTTCTGCCGAAGCATGAGTCTTAAGACAAATTATGATTAGTGTCCAAGTAAACTTTTCACTGCATTTCCTATTTCATTTCTATTACAGAATCATATTGCTCCGAAAGATGAGAAAAAAAAAAAAAAAAGCTAATGAAACTAATAAATCCACTGTTAGAATGTCAAGCAAAATATTCCAAAACCAATTTAGACAAAAGCTTCAGATACTAAAAACTGACAAACAATCAAAGAAATGAGTTGGCAACACTAAAGGAATCTTAAATAGGGAAGCAAGACATACCCCAAAGAGCTGCACTCTTCAAAAGAGGTGGCACAGGTATGTCCTCTTCAGATTTCTTTATGCTCCTGGGATAGAAAAATACAGTGAGCAACAATACACTTAAAGAAACAAGAAGATGTACATTTAACAATAATCTTTCACTTTATGACAGCTAAAAAGGGAGTGCTGAATCCTTTAATACATAAAATAAAAGCAGACTACATAAAATAAAAGCAGATAACATTACATATAATAAGTGCAAAAAACCTATCATAAAAGTAATCATCTCAAAGTAACTGTCAAGAAATTGATTTCCAACTGGTCAAAATTTCAGTAAAGCATGATTGAAAACCAAATCGGAGGCTGATTGAAAAGTTAATCAGTCAAGTATATCAATGTGAACAACTGTGGAGACATCATGTTGTAGGGGGATATAGGGTAGCACAACTTAACATCATTTTCACCCAAAAAGAAGAAACATATTTACCATCCATTTTTCATGTTTGATGGCAAATAGTCAACTAGTTAATTTTGCTTCTTTCTTCAAAAGAACTTGATATGTATCAATAAAAAAACATTTTACTGTTGCTTTCTTTAATTAATATTAGCGTCTCATGAATGGGTCTAGTTAGGACACTAAAAGAAACTCTTGAAGGCAACACAAAGATTCTTGAACAATTAACAGGTATACCTCTTGGCAGTCATGATTAAATTTGCAATGCCTTGGCCTATAATACCGCATCCAAACCCAACTGTTCCATAGAGAATACCCTGAACACAGAATGTAAAAATCAACAAAACAATCCACCAATATATTTACTGTGACACAGATAACATACATATAATTCTTACCTTATAAAAGTATGTAGCAATTCTCTGATTCACAGAAAATCTGCACCCTGGTCTTTCAGCTTCAAATACACTGCACAAAATAATGACTTATGAAAGCAACAGACGGCATCGCAACACAACTACTAAGAATCATGTTGATTCACATTTCAGTTGACGAGGAAAAAAAAAAAAAAATTGAAGTCAATGCTGGTATGAACTATCAACCTGCTAGGAAGTGCTCCGTATGCACGTTGCAAGTGTCCAAGGAATCCTTTAGAAACAGATGGTTGCCCAATACGCACATAAGGTGCTAGCATACCAACCAATGCAACGTTGACCACTGTCCCTACCAAAAGATCTGCCACATACAACTCAAATTCTGCCCAGAAGTCCTTTCCCCTCTTTTGGACTTCAGCAAATGTAGCACAACAAGAATCAATGACAATCTACATCACCCAAAGTCAATAATGTTATATTTCTAGCAAAGTTGGCAATTAAAACATTAAAAGTGCCCCCAACTCTAGAAACATATGAACAATACAGGAAATTGGTCACAAGTTCAGCAGGCCTTCAAATTCATCAACCAAATGTCAATAATGCAACCTTCAAATTGCAGCAGAACTAGCTAGTACAAGCTTCTCAACTCAATTTATAGTTTTAAGTAATCTAATTTAATATATGCCTCATGTCCATCGATTTATCATGCCAGAACCAACTTAACACATTTCTGATCATTTAAGAAAACCAGATAGAAATATGAGTCACACATTTAATTCTTTTCTTCTTTTGACTTATTATCTCGTCTCAACAGTTAATAGCAATTAATCACATCAACAAATGGGATGATCATCCATATATGTTCACATATTCATCACTAAAGTAGTTCTAGAATATAATGCAAACAGTATATGCATAAAAGTGAGTAACAAACGAAGGCCAACAACATTTCAAAAATAAAAAATTAAAAATAAAAAAAAGAAGGTCAACAAACCTCAGTCCCAATCTTGAAAAGAAAAGATGGATCAGCCAACATTCGGTTTCGAAGCATAGCCCATGACCTAATTAAAAACCCCAAAGGCCAACTCGACCCCTGAAATGTGAGCATTAAAACCACCAATCACAACAGCAGTAAATTGGCATACTGACAAAATACCAACAACTAATCTGCAGTACCTGCAAGTCCAAATATCTAAGTAGAAGCACTTTGCGAATCCCCACATTCTTGGCAGCCTCTAACATATCCGATGGAAGTTTAGCCCCTCGAGCCTCCACCTCTTTCATTACCTCATCAAATTTGATAAGCGGTCCAAACTCCTCCTCTTCGTAATCATTCTCCTCATCGTCATCGTCACCACCACCACCACCTCCACCACCTCCATACTTCCCATTTCCACCACTACCATCAAAATCCCCACCATTACCATCACTATCAATTTTCAATTCCTGATTAACATCCAAAACTTTAACATCCTTACTAACAATACCATCATTTCCCTCTTTTACCACTGTGGTCACCGCCCCACCAGCCTGCGGCTCAGCTGGTGAATGTGACATGTTACTCATGACAACAAGCCTCTTTTTTGTCCTCAGAGAGACATGTCTACAACTATAACTTCCACTCAAAAGTGGTAAAGCTACCTCCTTCACCAAGTTTTTGAAACTAACAGTATCAAACACCAAACTCTGACCCCACAACTTCCTCAAAACCACTTCATTTCTCACATTCACAACATTAGACAACCCCAGACCCGAAACACAATCAGCCATATTCAACTAGAGATGTCAACAAATAAAAGACACGATTTTTCTCTAAAAGAAACAAAAATCTATAAACCCAAGAGTGAAAATCTAGCAAATGTAGCAGAGAACTGATCAAAATCACAAACCCACTAAAGATTCTACACTATAGCCCTGATACAATAATCAAAAACAGAACTTTCAAACTCAACTAATCAGAAACATGCACTGTGAAAATAAGAGAAAACGATCCAGCGTCTACCTTTGTTTGGTTAGAGAGAAAGTGGAGTCAAAGTAGAGTTCTTGAAAATGATTTTTTTGGAGGCGGAAACAGGACGCAGAGACCCTAAAACGAACTAGCGACGTCAGATTTTTCTTTATTATTATTATTATTATTATTTTAATTTTTTAGTGACCTCCTCGTTGTTGAAAGAGGCAGTTGGGTTATACAAATACAACACTACTACTAGTTTTGTCTTCGGTCTTCACCAGTGATGGTAATCGGTCCTCGCACGTGCGGTGGACATTCTCACGTGTTGACATCTTCGGGGTTTTATTGACATATGTGCTGATGCACATGATGTTATTTTGAGGTTAAAAGTATAATTGAATACTAACATTAGTATTATTCTACAGCTAGTTGATGATGCTGTCATTTTTTGATCAACATAAACAGAGACTGAGATTTGTAGCAGTTTCAAACTTGGCTGTTAGAATTTGGAGTCACTGTAGTGGCATCAGCAGTCATTATTTGAAATAGTAGGCAAAGTTTGAATGAAGAACTGGAGAAATCACTTGGGGAGTCTTTGATGATCATGGAGAATCAGATACGGATTAATAGATTTCTGCTACTTAAAAATTGTATACAGTTTGATAACTAGCATCAGTTCCAATTTACAGTTAATTTTATTGTCTTCTTGAATCATATTCTCAACGAGGGACAAACAAGAAATGATGTTTTTTGACTTGGATTTGATGAGAGTGTTATGATCTATGTGGAACTTTTAACAGGCTATAATTATTTTTACTGACAACATTAATTTTGTACAAAGAAGAAAAAGAACTTGAATCTAAAAGCATGGACTTCCCTATAATACAACCATGATTGTCTTATGGTCCGGGCTTGATGTTGTTGACTCATCATATCCGGATAGAAGCTCGACAACCTTGCTCATCTGAGGCCTTGCATCGCGATCATCTGCCACACACAGCAGAGCAACCTTCATCATTCTATCGATCTTCTCTTCGCTGAATTGGTGGCTTATTCTAGGATCGAGTATTTGCTTTAGCCCTTCGTGTCTCATATTTTTAACCGCCCAGTGTACCAGATGGTTGCACTCATTATGAGGAAGTTTAGCTGATTGAAAACGTGAGGAACTCCTTCCTGTCAATAGTTCTAATAGAACAACCCCATAACTATAGACATCAGCTTTTGCATTGATTCTCAGGTTCATCATCCACTCTGGAGCCAAGTATCCTCTTGTGCCCCGTACCCTGGAGCACATTGTGTCATGTCTGTCTTCGAAGAGCTTTGACATACCAAAATCAGCCACCTTGGGTTCAAGATGATCATCCAAGAGTATATTTTGAGGCTTCACATCACAGTGGAGTACCCACTCTAGACACTCCTCATGGAGATATGACAAACCCTTTGCTGTCCCTACTGCAATATTATATCGATGGTCCCATCCCAATGCGCTGGCTGAACTGTCGAATAAGATTTTATCCAACGAACCATTCTCTACATACTCGTAAACCAACAATTTATGCTCGTTCTCAGCACAGAAACCCCACAATTTCACCAAATTCCTGTGATTGATCCTCCCTATGATGCTCACTTCTGCCCAGAATTCTGCATCTCCTTGCAAAATGCCTTCTAGTCTCTTCACAGCTACAATTCTTTTATCATCAAGCACCCCTCTGTAGACCGTTCCAAAGCCCCCTTTTCCTATCTCTTTGTTGAAGTTCCTTGTTGCCTGCTTCAACTCTGCATAAGTAAAACGTTTGAAGCCCATAGCTAGCACAGTGTAACTCATATTAATCAGTTCCTCATGAACATGCTTTCTGAAGAAAAACCACCATCCCTAAACCAATCAATACTATTTCAAGGACTGCAGAGGAACCCACAAATGCTATTAAGTATTTCATGTAACCGTTCTTACTGGTTTTTTCTCCCTTATTACCACTCTCATCTTCTAGAACAATTTCCTCAGAAGAACAGTTCAAGTCATATGTCCGTAACTTCACCAGTTCTGCTGAAGGGTTTATCATTCCTTTGGGGATCCTTATATGCATAATGGAGCTTTTACTTGGCATTCTATAACCATTCAGGAGAATGCCTTTTGGAAAACATCGTCCTTCTCCGTCTGTTATATAGGTAAACCCCTTGCATCTGCAATCATTTAGGCATCGATTCTTGCAGTCCTTCAAGGAAATGCCACTTTTCCAGGTGCCCAAGTCATATCCGTAGTAGTCAGTGTTCTGGAGCTCCACTGAAGTCAGATTCATTCGGATCACAAGTCAGTTTAAACGAAGGCGAGCACCCCTTGGACCAGTCAAAATGATCATTTATCTGAAAACCATAAGGGCAAGTGCAACTAGGTTGCGGATTGTAAATGCATACACTATTCACACCACACAACCCATGCACCAAGCAATTGTCTAGGCCAGCGGGTGTCCATGAGATTTTCCATAGCCTGGTTGACTCATTTAGGCTATACAATCTCAACATCCCATCATAATCTAATGTTAAGCGCCTCCTGGGGCCAACTCCAGAATCAGATGCATTGAATCTGAAATTGTCACTTGATCGAAAAGTTCCTCTTTCATTTAGAACTGCTATTCTGGTACTGTTGTAAGGCATTCTGCCATTTTCAAACATGGGAGTGTTTGTATCAGGCCAGTAGACACTTGATACTAGAGGACCATCATAGATGAGATTTAGAACATTATTATCATCAAATCTCCAGTGATAGAGTCCCGATGAGTAGGTATATTGGTTTCTCTTAGAGACCAAGGATGTGTTTTTGGTGAGTGGCTGAAATGGAAGGAGTGTGTCAGTGGGGGAATCAAAACTTCCCCAGATGATCCTTTTTGCTTTGTCGACCAAAACGAGATTTCCTGTTTCAAGAAGCTGAGCTTCCACATCTGCAGCTGTGAATGTGTCAGTTGACCATACCACTGAACTGTCTTCATCAGTCAGGACCAGGTTTCCGTTTCTGTTGAGGGTTAGTCTGGATCGCTTTCCATTAACTGGCTTGTCTCTGTTGGCCATCCAAACAACGGTTTTGTTGACAGAATTAGTGAACCAGATTGAATAACAATATGCATTGGTGCCCACCTTGTAAAATCCAGAAGAAAATGTCCCATTTGGTGACACCAAGAAGTCATTCTCTTTTTCAACAGCCAAGAAGTTTCCAAGGCTTAATCTTAGCAACCCCTTCAACTCTGCTTGTGCCCAAGCCATTGTTGATGCATATATCAGGAGAATGAACAAGTCAAGAGATCCCATTGCAGGCTTCAGAAAAGATTTAGACTTGGTTAATAGTACTCAAGTTTGGTATGGAATATGAAATTGCCTGCTTTGGTAATATATAGAGGATAAGATTATATTTTTATATTCCAAAAAACAATTTGCTTTTCATGACCAAATCCGATGAGATCATTTAAACTACTAAATAACTCCATTTTCATTGTTACCCGGTATTTCTTGCAATTACCTTTGACATTCAATGAAACAGCATCACGTGTGCCGGCTCTACTGACTAAACTTCTGAAAAACATAAAAGGGGAAGGATATTCAACCATCTTCTTGGTAGCCTATATCTATATACAAGAGCAACTTAATATTTTTATTGTAGTTTATGATGATTGATTTCTTAAATCTAATGTTTGACAAACCAGTTATAACCTACCCAGAACCTGGTCTTCAATACTATTACTGTCAAACCGTCAACCATGTGTCTGAATTTCATTTTAATGGTTCTCTCTCTCTCTCTCTCTCTCTATATATATATATATATATAGGTTGACTTCATAACCTGAACTTTTGATTAATCACCATTAACCAACAGTGGTGTGAACCAGAGTTTATGTTTTTACAATATTGATCAGCAGCTAATTTTTGTTGGTTTCTGTCTATCTGTCTTGTGTATATTCCATTATGTATCTAGGTCTCTGAGCATAACAAATAGTCTGACAAATCACAGGATGACAAAAATAGAATTTTTTTTTTTTTTTTAATATTGAAAGACATATTATTAATCATTTTTCATTTTTATATGTGGCAGTTGAGTTGGCTGAGGTGATTCCGATTCTAAATGGTCATTTTCTTTCTCTACCTTGATCCTAATCAGCTCTGTCTGAATAGTTTAATCTTTGCTCCCTTATTCCTTGTTTACCAAATACACCTAAGTTTTGTGATTGCAGACATAACTGAGTTGATAATCACGTCTCTCAACAAAACTGAGGTCCCAAGTTTAAATTCCTACTACCCCAAAATTAAAAAACAAATGAATAAAAATACACCCAAGTTACAAGCAAGTAGATTTACTTCAAAGATTGAGCAATAGATTTCTACAAGTATCAGTTTTTCGTTTGGAAATGTTAGTGAGGCCACATGCATCCTAAGCATTCTAGTGCATGCTTGATACACTATATTTGCAAATACCATAAGTTGATCATATGAAATAAAAACTACCCTATTCATTGAAGCATGAGAATACAGTGTGGCTAAGCAAGAAAAGAGATTTACAGCTGAAATGCAGTTAGTGTTTATCCAGGTTCTCAACTTCAGATTCAGCTTCACATTCTAACAGAGTTTGGACTACTGCATCCATTGTTGGTCTCTTGCTTCGATCTTCCTCCACACAGGATATACCAATTCTAACCAATGCTTCAACCTGGTTCCTGCTAAACTTCCTGTTTATTCTTGAATCCACAGCGCCCTCTATCCATGAGTCATCATTGCATTCAACGTTCCTTTTCACTATCCTAACGAACCTTTTCAGCTCCGTTTCCTCTTCATCACCATCCTCTACTACCCAATTCGAAAGTCGAATTCCTTTCACCATCTCAAGAATCACAACTCCATAACTGTAAACGTCAACTTTGGCAGTGATAGGAAGATTCAAAGCCCATTCTGGAGCCATGTAGCCTTTTGTTCCTCGAATCCGCGAGAATTCAGAACTTTTACTGCCCCTTTGCAACAACTTGGCTAAGCCAAAATCTGCAATCTTGGGTTCAAAGTCACTGTCCAGAAGTATATTTTCAGGCTTCACATCACAATGTATAACCCATTCAAGACACTCATGGTGAAGGTAGGCTAGACCTTTTGCAGTTCCCAAGGCAACTTTAAACCTCTCTTTCCAGCCAAGAAAATCTGATGAGAATAGGTGCTTGTCCAGTGATCTATTCTTCACATACTCGTAGACCAAGAGTCTGTGTTTATTTTCCGAACAGAATCCCCACATTCTGACTAGGTTCATGTGATAGATATGTCCGATTGTACTGACTTCTGCCCAAAACACTTCTTCTCCTTGATAAAAATCCCCTAGTCTCTTTACAGCCACCACCCTTTCATCTTCCAAAACACCCTTATAGACAGCCCCGGATGCTCCACTACCAACCTCTTCTTTGAAATTTTTTGTTGCCTTTTTGAGTTCAACATAGCTGAATCTCCTGAACTGACTTGATATTGCACGATATCCATCTTCCAAAAAAGATGGCACATCATGTCTTCGGAAGAGGAACCACCATCCAAACACAAATAAGATAATTTCAATTGCACCAATAGCAATTGCAAAGCCATAGAGGTAAGCCCATCTTACTCTCTTAACAGTAGTGTCGTACATGGATGAAGATCCTATCACAATTTTAGAGGCAATTGGGGGGCACACAAGATTGGTGCCAACAAGAATAGCAGCTTCTGATGCCTCCACATCCACTGGAAATTTTAAATATATGTCACCTGGAAAGTTTGAAGTTTGTAAGCCATTGAAAAGCACACTTTTTGTGAAACAAAGCCCTTGCCCCGTTAGCCTATAACTAAATGCTTCACACCGGCAATCAGTCCAAGCATAATTTCATACAAGAGTCCATTGATATAGACGTACTGAAATTAAGATCATAGCCATAGAAATCCACATGTGAAACCTTGATGAATTTCACTTGCTGTGCATCAGAACAGGTTCTATTGAACTTAGGCTTGCAGCCTTTGTTCCAATTACCAGGTTCCGCAACCTCATACCCAGGAGGGCAAGCACACTTTGGCTCTGGTGTATAAACACAAATCCCATTTCTACCACATATACCATGCACATTACACTGCTGCGAAAGAGCTTCCCACGAAATCATCCATGACCCCGTGTCGTTATTCAAGCTATAAAGCCTTAGATTCCCATCATAATCCATAGTCAACCTTCTTTTAATCCCAAACCCCATGTCAATAGCACTGAATTGCAATCTATCACTAGACAAGAAACTGCCTTTATCATCGAACACAGCAATTCGACTATTGTTATACAATGTTCTTTCATTTTGAAACACACTAAAATCAGGATTAGGCCAATACACACTTGAAATATCAGGGCCATCATACATTAACCTCATGACATTATCATTATCAAAATAGAAACTAAAGTACCCAGAACCAAAATTCTCACTTCCTAGACTAGAAACCAGCTTGACACCCTTTGTAATATATTGACTAGGAAGCAGTGTATCAGTAGGAGAATCAAAGCTTTGCCACAAAATTTTACCTTGCATGTCCTTCAAAACAAGGTTTCCGGAGTCCAAAAGCTCAGCTCTATCAGCCCTGGTAGAGGTGGTGTTGGTCATCCAAATGACAGTCCCATCAACATCAGTCAAAACCATTGCACCATTTCCACGTAGAGAGAGTCTGGAGCCGTGACCATTGACAGGCCTGTCACGGTTGGCCATCCAGACAACAGTCCTGTCTCTGGAGTTGGTGTACCAGATGGAGAACCAGTATGCATTTTCACCTATCAAGACTGTAGAGGCCACAAGTGAATGTCTTGTCTGGGGAAGTCAACACATGTGAACTGTCTTCAACGGACAGATAAGATTCTCTTCTCAACAAGTTCTGGGAACTCGTTGAAGTCTCAAGAGACAAGAACAGGAAGATCAAAACTGTGACTAGACAAGGCATGTTGTATAGAAATGTTACAGTTTTCTGTTTCGTGGTTGTTTTTGTTCAGAACTCTGATTTGTACATGATATGATTTTAAAGACAAGTGTTTGAACTTTAACTAGTAGTTTAGATGGACAAGTTGATTTGATTTATAAGCCAACTGTTTTGACAACGACTCTTCACCAAATTGTCACATGAATTATATAGTATCAACAGACTGCCCTTTACTTGGCTGAATAATTTTGTCATATATAATAATTCTGGTGGAGGAAGATATTTATTTATTTTACATAAATAGGAAGTATGAGGCTGCTGGTCAAAGTCTAATTTTCCTCTGCCTTGGTTCAGGAAATAATAGAGACGTGTGGGACTCGCCCGGGTTATATATGATGAGGTAGAATTTGTCGATAATATTATGACTATGGTTGACATTTGTTATCAAATCATTTGACCTAATGATTGGTAAATTGATAAACTTTAAAAAGTACAATTCAATCAATTTTAGAAAGTTCAGGAAGATTTTATTCTCTGGTACCATTTAAAATTGAATATTTTGAAAGCCAATTCCCAATAAACATATTTTAAAGACTCTATAGATTATTGTTTCCCTTATGGTAGGATTATTTATTCTTCAATTATTGAAATAGATATAAAAACCCTAAAACACAAGTTCAGGAAAAGATTTTAATGTAGTGAAAACGTTTGCAGTGGATAATTTATTTGTGGGATGTAGGGAATCTGGCAGCAGAAAGGGAGAACAAATATTTACAAATAATCAATTCCTGAAATCACAGAAGCGAGAATGTTACATTACCTACTTTTAATACAAGTTGAAACCAATAACATCCCAATCCCCGGTGAAAGAATAGAGCTGTACAAAGAAATATTTTTACATTGTAAAATAGGGCAACTCATCATTCGAAGGCATAAAACTCTCAAAGTCATGCTTGATCTTGACACTTGAGAAGAGCCATCCTCTGAGACCTCAAATGACCTTGCCGGTTATTAAGGATATCAATGTAAGTTCGAAGCCTATACCGGTCTGAGTTTGTGAGCGAAAATGGTGGGTTTAGAATGAGAGATGGTGCTTCCACTAGAAGGAAGACTAGCAATCGCACCGCTTTTGAATACAGGGAAGCTGCACTCTCCATATCACCCATGAGCTCATCAACCTGCCAAGTCGCGACAACTTCAGTTGGATTTCCAGTTTATTACATATAATATCTATGTGGTGCCAACTTTTTTTACTTCCTGAACCCCACACATAGAATTTAATGACCAAATGAACAAAAAGTGAAAAGAAAAGGCACTCACTCCCCCATGTCTGCCCAGAGCAAGTGCAGCTTGAAATATCGTCTCCATTGCATCAGGCATCTCTGTACTTCCTGCAATATGATGAAAATATACCATTATCTAATGTATACACACAAGCTACCTTTCTACTGACTAAAATGTTTTTATGGCACTAGATGTTTATGCTATTCTCATGATCAAAATGTTTTAGGTTTCATGAGACCCCATAAAACATACAAAAAATTATTCGAAGAGTCATTGTAGTGCTAAGAGTTGTCAAGCACTGTTTTCAGAACTTAGCAGAAAACCTAAGATAATTTAACCTTACAGGCTACAATCACTCACATGCCCAAGCAAACGAAAAAATAATAATAGTAATTTTAATTAAATTACCAAGGCCATACCAGGCTCAATAACCTTTGCAAGTTCTTCAGCATGCTCAACTTCCCGGAGAAATTCCCTCTCAATTTGAGAGGCCAATTCCTCTGGTCTTTGAGCATTAACATCAGAACACTCTTCTGTATCAGGAGTACCATGCTTTTTGCTAGAGCTTCTCCTCAATCTAGTAGTCTCTGGGCTTGGACTTCCATCCATAGCTGAGGCAGCCTGTGTATGGCAAATATGCAATACTTGCTTCCAGATTGCAAGAATCACAAGCTGGATCGAGAATGCTTCTAGATGCCTACCAGCCTCAATCTATTTCAGATAGCAGTGTCTACATTAGAACTAGAAAATTGAGCAATACAACTGACATCACTAAAACTTGTAATTCATAATACTTGTAAAGACCATGACAATTAAGACTGGCAACATTTAGTGCTCATGCAAACCGAAACCATTGCTTTAGTATGAAGTCCCATCAACTTAAACATTCCTCCTTTATATGAAACAAATAAGGTTTCCCTGACCCAACAATGAAGGAGATGCATCAAAAGATCACCTAATCTTAATCCAGTACAGGCAAATGAGCAATGCTCCACAATGAGAAGTTTTTGTCATCCCACCACCTGCATGATCTCATTACAAAACTGCCTTTGAATAGACGATGCTATGCTCTTTCAAATGGATGACAAGGAATTGGTTTCAAAGCAATCATATAAATGTCCAAATAAGACACGCCATTGCAGATCTAGTGAAACTAAGACGTATGTCATCATCTTCCACCATAAACAAACTAGTGACAATTCGATCCCTTGTACTCTATGTGATTCTACGTGATTCCAAATTATCAAAACATTTAACAGGTCAGAAAAACTTGTCCGGTTGTATAAATGGGCATGCCATGACATACCTTTCCATGTACTAACTCTGTGATGGCAGATGCACACTGTTGCAATGACTTTATCCTTGTCATGCAGTGAGTTGAAGGCTGCTCCAAAGCATCTCGTGCATCCACCGATCCTAGAGAAGTCCCTGGAGCAGAGGTCTGACTGTCCAAGCTTCCAATGCGACAGAAATTACTTTTTGAGGCACCAATGATTGGCATGGGGGCACTTGATGTGGTATTGTCAGCAACAGATATTAGCAGTGGACTTTCTGATTTGTTTGGCACAGGACTTGGCTTGGAAATACTTGCTGAAGAAGACGACACGTCCATAAGCGGCCCAGAGACAAGAACATAATCTTGATCGATTAAGTCCAGTGAATCCCCAACTGTGGAATCCATGAAGATAAAACCATTAAAACTGATGTTTCTGAAGTATATTTGATCTTAATAATACAATACTGAAAAGAAAGCGGAGCATAAAAAGCATCTTCATACCTCTTGACCTAGTGGTTGCCAATCTTTGGTCCATCAATTCTGGAGGTTCATTTAGATTTTCATCTGATAATTTGTGGCTATCATGCCTAAAACTAGTACTTTCTGATTTGTGTCTGATAGTATTACCATGTCTTGAAGTAAAATCCATGTTGTTTAAAGCATTTGATGTTGCTTCCCTTCCATCAACTTTTGCATCAATAGAGAATCCATAAGTAGACTTTATTGAGGATCTCCTTTTCGAAAAGGAAGGGCTCCCCTCAGGACCACTAGAATCGTCATCCAGAAAGAAAGGTAGACAATCATCCTGAGAACTTTCCTCTGTGTCCCTCCCAGAGTTACTTTCAAACATAGGAAAACCATCAGTTGGTGCTGAATGCCTCCTACTCCTGCATGCCCCCGGAAAGTACATTATATTAATAACCAAAAAGCAATATCATTATCATAAAGTCTGAACAGCTTGTCTCAATCACCTGAACATATTATCTGATTGCCTCTGAGAAAGGAATGGATGGTTAAAAAACTCTTCAAATGTTAACCGTTCCACTGGAAATATCAGGACAAAGAGAAGATTCAGTAACTAGGGGTCAACTTCTAGATGATAATAAAAAAAGACCCAAGAAGTTCTGATTCCATCAAAAGATGCACAAATTTCGTATGACAGCTGTAACATTCTGTTTCTCTTAAATCTTATCTTGAGTGAATTGGTCAGTTCAGAAGCCTACTTAACAGGAATAATTATGAATCTAAATGATGTGCAGCAAAAGTAACATTCCGTTTATCTTATCTTGATCAAATTGGTCAGTATTTACCTTAGCATCAGAAGTCTACTTAACAGGAATAATTATGAATCTAAATGATGTGGAAGCAGCAAAAGTTAGCATCAGCATCCCAAGAATGGTCTCTGTAAGTAATGGAGTGCATTTCATCAAATCTTGTCAACTTAATCACATGCAGGTGATCAAAATTATGCACATCTAAAACATCAAGGCAAATTTATTGGCACAACTACTTATATAGAGAAAATCCTACTTTAACATTACAGGCATCTATGCAGTTCAAATAAAGTTCAAGTATGGGAACAACAAAGTTCAATGGGGCCCCGAGTCCCCATCCCCATTTAGGGAGAGATTTTGGGGACTGTTGAGGACTGTGGATGGGGATGGGGATAGCTTTTCCCCTATTTCCCCCATTTAGAATATAAAAATGTAAAAATAATTATATTTAGTAATTAAATTTATTTTAATAATTTCTTCCATTTCCCCCATTTATGACTATTATATGTAGTAGTTTTATATTGTCTAAACTTTTGTCATGTGTTGTGACTTATGTAAGAGGATCGTAATTGTAATTTAGTATGTTGAAATACTATAAAATTATTTTGTGAACTATATTTTTATTTTATATATATAAAATAAACATATAGTTCACAAAATAATTTTATAGTATTTCAACATACTAAATTACAATTATACATATATTTATTTTATATATTTATGTATTAATTTATTTTAATAATTTCTTCCATTCCCCCATTTATGACTATTATATGTAATAGTTTGATATTTTCTGAACTTTTGTCATACGTTGTGACTTATGTAAGAGGATCGTAATTGTAATTTAGTATGTTGAAATACAATAAAATTATTTTGTGAATTATATTTTTATTTTATATATATATATAATAAAAATATAATTCACAAAATAATTTTATAGTATTTCAACATACTAAATTACAAATATATATGTTTATTTTATATATTTATGTATATTAATTTATATATATATTTATATTAGTTTTGGGTCAAATGGGGGTGAAATGAGGAACGAAAAAGGGGGGAAATTGGGTGATTTCACCCCCAAATACTGCCATCCCCATTTCCCCCAAATGAGGATTTGGGTGGGGATGGGGGAAGGATAGAGGAATCGGGATGGGGGAACCCACCCCTGCCCCTGTTTGCCCCTATTGACATCTCTCACTTCCGTTTGTCCCATTAATCAACTCTTTGGTCCAATTTTGAAATTATTTCACACATCAGAAATTTGAAACTTTGAATAACTTCCACTTACACCACCTCAAATTTTAAGAATAGCAAAGCACGGACACAGCCATTTGATTGCATAGAGAACACATACAATGAACATTTAGCATCTAATGACAGTCTGTTTAGTTTTCAGTCCAGTATAACTTCATATCTGTACATACAGCCACCACATATGGTCTTTTACCAGACATCTACAGTTCTCAAAACATTGCACTTTAGAAATTAAGTTTGAATAGGCTACATAATTTTGCATACCTGGATTACGTCGCAACAATTTCTGGCATAAGTCTTTGCAGTCGGCACTTAAAACTTTTGCACCCAAAGGGAAATGCAATTCAGTTGATTTCATAATGTTCTGGAGCAACTGTGCATCACAAAGAACAAGAAGGGAATGGAAATCATTACCAGTTTGGCTGAAGTACTAGTAATCCTACAAGCACATAATTTAAAGTCCCAAGTCCAAAGAACTCTACGGGATAACTTCAGGTGTGTATAGAAGAGGGATAAGTCATTCAAACCTGTATTTGATTATTTCCAGTAAATGGGGTTCTCCCAGTCACAAGCTGAAATAAAATGGCACCAACACTCCAGAGATCTGCCTGCATATTCATTTCAGGATTAGTACAGGAAGCAATTAACACATATGCGAACGCTTGTCATATTAGATGAACAAATGTCACCTTTGCATCATATTTCTGAAGTTGCATTATCTCTGGAGCCATGTAAAGAGGTGAACCACACAAGGTTTCTGCAAGGCCTCTAGGTTGCAGAGATCTGCCAGATAAAAAATACAAATATTAAATTGGACTTTCAAAGCTTTCTGGCCACAACACATCCCATTAGAATTGGTATGTGTTCTACAAAACTTATACAAGTTATTCTCTAGCCCCATAAAACTAGGTAAGTACACACTAATAAATTAATAAAAGCTATTAGAGCGGCAATTAAAGCCAAGAAGCCTTTCTGCACCATCAAATTTAAGTGCATGTCACCAGCATAATATTACCACACATTTGAAGTTTAATTTACACTAATGTTCAGAAAGAAACAAATGTGGGTCCAAATGTGTCTTGGTCATACAGGTCTGGACATCAGAGAGACAGAGAGAACACGTAACAATGATGATGTTAACGATATACCTCGCAAATCCAAAATCTGCAATCTTCAAAACAGCATTGTTATCATCTGTGGAAAGAAGAAGATTCTGCATTAAAAAGAACCACATTATAAGTAAATGTTTCGTGTAAAAAAGAATCTCAACACAGACAATATCAATTTTTTTACATCGCGCATTATCCTATGTCATCACCAAACTATCTCCTTACACAGCAAAATTTCTTAGCCTTCTACAATCTTGTCCAACAATATACTCTACTAAACAATACCACAATTGTGCATATAAATCTACTTCTGAATTGAACGGATTACAATTCAACCAAACCTGAGGCTTCAAGTCTCGATGTATAAGATTATTATCACGAAGAACTTGCAAGCCAGCCGCTGTCAAAACACACCATTCCTCAAAAATCACTACATGACTAAGTCACCAAAAAACACAACAACATAAAAACCAAACAAACAACTAAAACAATCCCACTACATACCCAGCTGCTGCATTAAATGCTTAGCGGTTTCTTCTTGGACACATCCGTGGCGTTGTATATACATTGAAAGATCACCTCCTCTACAATACTCCAATACGATATGTATCTTCCCAGGTACCTAAAACACAACAAACAAAACCTCCCTTTTAACAAACTAAATATACATCGACTACAATTTTATCAGCTCACATTTTAAACATGTCTTCAAGTACCACAATTTCAAATAAAAAACAAGTGTATTGATGTCAATACAAGTCCACATGACCACAAACATTTTTAAAAATAAATAAATACAAATCAAAATTTTTGACCAAAAAATAAAATAAAAATCGAAACTTTTTAAATTTATAAAAGACCAACCTCAATAATATCGTGTAATCGAATGATATTAGGATGATTGATTCTCTTCAAGATAAAAATCTCCGACATGAGACTCTCCTGCAACTTCTTGTTGAGTCGACCCGTGACGATCTCCTTTATCGCCACTTCGGTTCCATGGACGCGGTGCCAAGCGTGCCACACCACCGAGAACGAACCCGACCCGATTTGCCGACTCAAAAAGTAGTCTCCGACGACCCTGCCTCTTCCCGTCGGTTGAGCCATTGAAAGCAGAAACTAAACCCTAATTAGAAAAGATCCGAACCCGGAATTTTGCTCCGGCTAAAGAGATTCAAGACCTGGAAGACGAGGCTATCGAATCTGTTTGGAGATTCGATTGGATTCGATTCGACCCACCCGAAGTTCGAAAGGATCGATTTTGGTGGTATTTGGATAAATGATGAGAGAGAAATATACAGGGTAGATTAATGGAGGTTTCTTTAATAGAAAGTGTTTATGATTGTGATTATTTATATTCTTGTTTTATTATTGGATCAGATTTTCATTAATTGAGTTATTTAATATAGAGCGTAATCGGTGATTATTATTTCCTTTTTGATTTGATTGCTTCTACGTAGTAGTTAGTAGTAGAGAGGAGGCCGGCGCTATAAGGCAAAGAAGAAACTAACGAGAGAGAGAGAGAGGAAATGTTAAGCCGCAGCCGGGTCTACCGTGCACCGATGAGCTCCTTTGGGCTCGTTGGCGATCAGTTATTGGTTGGTGTTTGTGTCATGTTGTGGAGGTGATGATGGAATTTGGGGGTCCATTATTGGGATTTGGTGACGTGTTGGTAAATCACTGGTTTAAAAAACAAGTACATTTTCTGCCTTATTTCTATTTTTCGAAAGATTAAATTTTCTTTGTTCGATCATAGCGAGTCTTTCTTCTATGTTTATTACCAAATTTGAAACGAGTAAATTACTAGAAACCTTTAGAAATATACTTTATTATAAACGAAACCACTTTTACTTTTCGTAACAATAACTTTTCTGTACTAATGGTTTAATTAGAATTGACTACGAGAGTTAATTGTGGGCAGTCAAGATCAATTTGAAAAAAATATAAAAAAATTTAAAAAAAAAAATTGAAAATGGTTGTGAAAACCATATTAGTTCAACACTACCATCTTCAACATTTGTTGATGAACATCATCAATGCAAGTGGTTCAACACAAATAGGGATCCATCATCAATCATCAACAAACAAAAATCATTTTCATCTTCATTCATCGTCAACACACAATCAGGAGTATGTCATCATCAATCATTAGTACAAACAAAAACCAAATATGGTCTTCATGAAAAACCACTATCATTTTCATTAATTAAATGCACATGCAACAACCCAGTCTTGGTGAGAGCAAAGAGAAGGAAGGGAGATAGAGAATACCAGATCGTTGCTAATCTGATTACTTAACCAAATCTATTTTAAGTGGGAATCAGACCATCGCTGACAGGCGACGATTGGGTTCTATCTTGGAACCAGATCCGGTATCTGAGTTTCGATTCAAAAACATAGACGCTCGATACCCAAACATCGATCTAGGGCATTCGAGCAACGAATCAGTTTGTTGACCGGTGAAGAAGATGAAGAAAAAAAAGAGAATAATGAGAAGAATAATAGGAAAATAATGGGAAGAACAAGAAGAAGAAAAGAAAGAATAGAGAGAGAGGGGGAGTGTAAAGAGACGATGATTGGTCTGGTTTGGTTGGCTTTAATAAATGGAGATCCAATCTTTCTGGATTGGATCTCCATTGTCATCTCATTAGATGGACGATTGGATCTCCATTTATTTTTTCTTTAAAGTTTTTATTTTTTAAAATATAAAAGATTTTTTTTTTCTAATTTTGATTTTCTAAAATTAACCATCATCATCCATCAACATGATGAATGGTGTATATCTCATTTTTTGAAAAATTTTAATTATTTTATAATTTAAATTTATTTTTAATTGTTTAATTATTTATAGAATTTAAGGGTTTTTTTTTTAACTATATCTCAACCGTTTTTTTTTCTTTTAATGGATAGTTAAGATTTTTTAAAAGTTTATTTAGTTTTTTTTTTCGGCAAAAGTGAGGCCACAAATTAGTTAGTTAGAGGCATTATTCTCTTTAGTCATCTCAAACGGTCAATATAGTTAGACTATTATTACTGAGGAGATTTTGATTACGAAAAGTAAAAGTGATTTCCCATTGTAATAAGACATATTTTCAGAGGTTTTTCAATAACCCTTTCAGTTTGAAACTAACAATGGCATGCAGGAGCCTTATATAGGAAGAGAAATTATTTATTTTGAAAAAAGTTTTATACTGTGTATTATTTGGTTTAATTAATTCTTAAAACCTCTCATATGATATTTCTAAAATTATGGGACGTGATTATCATCGAATTATATTCTAATGATATAAATATTCATACATTATATATAATAAGCAGATGCAATAAATGTGTTTGGGCAATTTGGGTAAATGTGTTTTTGTGTCCTTTGGCTTATATAACTCGGCATTTTGGGTGCTTTCAGTCTTGATCACAGCCTCAATCCACCAATTATATAGTCATATTCTATAATTATATTCATAGACAATCAAATCATCACCAAGTAAAATGTCATTACACATTCTTTCGCAATTTATGTAATTGTGCATATTTTCATCCGTGCTATTATTAAATTCAAGTCTATCATATACATTATATACATTTTATAAGTACATATATATAAAAAAATTGCTGTCTGTGGGAGATTAGGAATCGCATATTGGGCCCAATGCACGTGGTCAGTGGTGCATCGATCCACTTAAAATTTAATAGGTGTTAATTCTACTAATAAAATATAATAAAATTTTAAACCAAGCCCAACTTTATGTTTTATCGAAATTTTCCATCACTAATCTCACTATTGACCTGTGTATCAAAATGACACAAATAAAATATTGAATGGTAGGTGCACCTTAGAATACTTTCCGTTGTAAGAGTAAATATGTCTAAATTATGATAGAATATATTAAAACCGTATAAATAATGACAAATCCTAACTTGTTCCAACATGCCTATAATTTATTTGATATTAACTTAAAAACTAATCTCATCATATAAAGATGCACTAAATAGAGTATATCTGTAACGATCCTACCTCACAGTCTTGGGCCTCGACCCTCACGGTCTTGGTAGGTCGACCCACTTGCACCTCGTGCACCATGGATAGGTACTGTCCCCCGGGCCCCTGGGGTTTTACTTGTCTCCCACACCCCTCGAACCCATGACCTGAGTCCTTGAAGTTAAATGGATTTTTAGAGCAAGGTGTGTATCAATTGAGCTACCAATTGAGCAAGGTGTGTACCAATTGAGTATCAATTGAGCTACTCAATTGGTACACACCTTACTCTAAAAATCCATTTGACTTTAGGGGCTCAGGTCATGGGTTCGAGGGGTGTGGGAGGCAAGTAAAACCTCAGGGGCTCAGGGACAGTACCTGCCCATGGTACATGAGGTGTAAGTGGGCCGGCCTACCAAGACCGTGAGGTAGGGCCGTTACAATATCTCTTCTTGCACCATACAATCAAGATTAAAGGCGTAAAATCATTTCAAGTAAAAATGGTGAATAAAGAATACATAAACTAAGTTTATATATATATATATATAAACTAAATTATTATAAATGAATATTTATTTAATGTAATATCAAGTAAACTATAAATGTTTAAACTTCAAACTTGCTTATTGTTACAACTGATATTTATAATGCTCAGAGTAATGTTAATAAATATTCCATTCATTAATTAACATATTATGAACTGTGATATAAAAGTTGGGCTATCTAGTATTACTGTACCGCCAGTCTGGTAGGATGAAAGCTAAAAAAGTCGCAAACTATGTATATATGTGAAAGATTTCCCACACTCTCATCAGCGTCTGGGTGGTGTAGTTGGTTATCACGCTAGTCTCACACACTAGAGGTCCCCGGTTCGAACCCGGGCTCAGACATTACCCTTTTTAACATTTCCCATTTCTCGATCGCACCTTTCCTTCATTTCTCAAGTCACTTTGAAAAATCACAACCGTCCCTAAATCAAAACCTTTCTTTTTGCACAAAAATCCACAAAATCTCTTCCCATCGAGAAAAAACCCACACACAGCCTCGACTCTCCCCTGTCCGTCTCTCTCACATATTTGCTTCAGCCTAGGGTTTCGTCCTTCTTCTCAAATCACGCATACCGGTAACGTAACAGAACCGTTTTCTAGGGTTTAGCGTCCCGAGCTGAGAAAATCAAGTGATCGAGCAACACACGATGGATTGGGGCAACGTAACAGCCGAAGATCTGATTGACGCGCTCCGCGAAGTGGACTGGTCAACGCCGCCGCGTCCTCTCTCCGAATTCTTTTCCAGATTCACCGTCCCTAGATCCTCCGCCAAATGGAACAGCCGCCTCAAATGCAATCTCTACTAGTACGCTCAATCGCTCCAATTCATATAATCACTTTCCTTATCTTCCAACTTACGCTTTCTTTTGCTTTTCTACCGTCCACTGTTTGGTTCCTGATCTTTGCCTTGTGTTAGAAAACCTAACTAACTCAGTTTAACTTCTATAGAATGTAAGATTAAAGCACAAATTTTGCTGGATCAGATGCTGCGCGTTGAAGATTTATTTATTTTTTTTCCAACATTAAAGCTGATCAACGAGAATTGATTTTTTTTTTTTTTTTTTTTTGCAAGCTGTGATTGTTGTGTTTGAATTTTACATGTTTTTGCAGCTATCGAACCAACTACTTCATCATGATCACTCTCATTCTTGGTGAGTGGACAAAATAGTAATTGTTCGTTTGTTTATGTTTCATTTTTGTGCGTTTTTGTTAAGTTTGTGTGTTAAACTACAGGATTGGGATTCCTCAGGAGGCCTCTTGCTATTTTAGCTGCTCTATTGACGGCACTTAGTATTGCGTTTCTGAATGATAGGTAGGCTGTTTACGCCTGTTTTTTCTATAAGTTGGTGAAACTTTGGATGTTGAGAATATATTCTACAACGTGCATATTGTCTTCTCGTTTGCCCCTTTAACATAACGGGATTTTCCTGTGTGATTGACAGTATGAACTAATTTGTTAAGTTAGATGTTTTAACATTTGGCATTGGCTGTGTATTGTTAAATTTCTGGGATTGGAGATCTTTTTGTATGGTTCGAAATTTCAAATTTAAATGCCTCAAAATTGAAAAACTTTGTTGGAGTTGTCTCGGCTCGTGAAATTCTGATCTCTCTCTCTCCCTCTCTCTCTCTCTCTCACACACACACACACACACATCCCATTTCTAGACAATCTTTGGAATAGTACGATTTGAGTTCGCACTCTTCTTCATTTTCTTTTTAAAACAATAATAAACTTAACGAAATATGAAGAGAGTTATAAATACATCATATATAAGTTTGTTTATAGTTTAATTAAAATTAGGGAGCTTTGCAATTATTGGTCAAATTAAAAGAAAAGTTTTTTTTTACCCACTTTTCTATAGAAATTTGTTTTTAACCCCTTAGACAAACTATTTTCATCTTATACCTAAATTTACCAAAATACCTTCAATTCACAAAATATGAAAATAAAGTGCGGTTTTTAAGTCCACTTAAAAACGGTGACTTAAAAAACCGGTTTTTAAGTGGACTTAAAAATTGTTTATTGATTTTTAAGTCCATGTACCGGTTTTTAAATTCACTTAGAACCGGTATGTCCACTTAAAATCTGGTACGGGTTTTTAAGTGGACTTAAAAATCATTTCTATGTAATTGTCGTCTTCACACTACATCTCATTAGAAATCGTCATTTTCTAGTTAAATCCAACCAAATTTAATCCTAAACATCAACATCCAACATCCAAAACACAAAAAAACTCAAAAAATCACACAAAAAAAAAATCTAGGAAAAATCCCAATAAAGCTCAAACAATCAACAAAGGAAGTAAAAGATCTTATACCATGAGCAATGGAGGAGGAGAAAAATGTTGTGCGGGCAATTTGGGTAATTTGGGTGTAAACTACAATTAATTTGTTTGAGGGCTTAAAAATCATTTGTTTTTAAAAAATTGGGTAAAAACAAATTTTTCTTTCCAAGAATGGTCATGTTTTGTAATTTCCACTTAAAATTAACGTATGAGTTAATTGATATAATGTATCTATAACTTTGTTTATTTTTGTTAAATCTGTGGTGGTTTTACAAAGGAAAAGAAAGAGAGACCTAACTGTAGGTTTCAAGATTGGTTTCCAATTTATTTTGAGTTTAAAGTAATTGTTTGAATCCATTTCATGAAGTTTTCTTGCTCTATGAATGGAATATCTTTGCCTGTAGATTTAAGTTTAGGTTAAGGTTTGAAAGGTATTAGAATTCTGACTGGATTTGCAGTACTACTTAGTTTAATTGGAATTGTTACTTCATTTCTTAGATTGTGGATTCCCTTATTGGACCTGTTATAGCTTTTTCAGTTTATGCATTACGTAGGTATGCCATTTCTTTTCCTATAGAATCACTTACTGTGCTTGAATGGGTTTGAAGGTTGATATTCTTCCTGGTTGGAGTATAAAAATACAAATACGATCTTAATAGCTGTAAATTGTAGTTGTGGTGGACAAGGTTGTGATTGTGCAAGTGAGTAGCTGTTGTCTATGGTGCTTTAGTTGGTGAGTTAAAGTAGTGAGTCATTAATCTTAAAAGGCGAGGCTTATTGTCCATTTTCTGTGATGAAGTAAATTTTACCCATTTGAACTTTTGTAGTGTGCCTCTAAGGCATGATTTTCCCCATTATGTCCACTAAACTTACCTTTCCACCTCATTCTGTTTTTCTTTTTATCCTATGACTAAGACATCTTTAATGACTATATATACTAGATTGTTCATCATTAATGGTTCTCTGTATAGGTCTTCTAGAAGAGCTGCACTTAACTGCCTGAATATGATTGCTAAATTGTTGAATTTAGGTGTGGTGGTGGTGTACTAAGAAACTTTGAAAATATGCAGCCGTACTCTTATTTTCATGATGAAACACATCTTTTATGATAATTTGGGTTTATTAGAAATCTGAAAACTTTGTCTTTGTTGTAAGAAAATGATATTACATTCATTCTCGGTATACTAGTACATCATATTTTTTCTGCAATATAATTTAAAAGAAAAATGGGCAGTATTGAGAAGCAAAAATAGGTCTTGTATTAACTCATTACTGTTAATATAATAAATTAAGCCTCTGCGTCTCATTTCCCAGGGCCTTGACTGAGATTGGTGAAGTGTTGCTGTGTGGTAGCTTTTAAGCTTAAACATTTTATTTGAATATAACGTTATCAGTGTACTGTTATTTCTGCATCTATGATTATTAAGAATTCTTTCTCCAGCTTCGCAGGCACTTTTAGTGAGAAGGTAACAAGAACTGTGAGGCAATTCTCTCCACATCTAGCAGCAAAGATGAGGCCTCCTCTCACGTAAGTTTGTTTGCTTATTATTGTGTTGGCAGAGCATCTATAATTGCAGCTTGATTTATGGTTTTGTGTTTTTCCAGACCTGTTATTCGTGGACGTCCATCAGCTAAAAGATCCGTCCATATATGTGGTCGGCCTCGTTGGGTGTTTGTCTTACTATTTTCTTCTGGTAAATTTTATTGCAATATTTTCTTATTGAGTAAATGATTCAAACCAATCCAAGTTGGGTCCTCAGATAGTTTTAAATGTCTAATGCTTCATTTTCTGTTACCTGGCCTATCTTGTAGTGAGTTTCATCCTTTGGTACATTTCCTGTGGGCTATTGACAGTTCTGTGGGCACTTGCTATTGGACTTCTTGGTATGTTAAACCCTTAAAATTTTCAATCTTTCCCCTTGCTCTTTGTATGTTGTATGTTAATTTGTGCTCTCTCTCATTCACAGCTACTATCCTTCATGCAAGCTTTAGAACACCTAATCTGAAAGCACGTCTGAATACGTTCCGAGAGGAATTCCGTGCAGTTTGGCGCAATTACAGCGAGCTGTAGCTGAAACGGAGTTCTATAGCATGTGAGTAATTGTGCATTGATCACTAGTTTCTTGTATTAGACTTTGATCTTGTTTCTGTGCCTAATTATTGTATTATCGGCAATAGTCTACAAGCTTCTTGTTCTTTTTCGGATGATAGTTTAATATCCTAAGATCCTTATATGCTTTTCTAACATTTTGCTATTAATGTGTCAGTGTAAAGTAATTCAATTTTTGGCTATTTACAAGTCTTCATTTTGTTAATTTGTGATTGTGAAAGCAGCTTTTGCCTTTGTGCAGGGATTGCTTGTAGGGCTTGTTGGTCTGGATTGGGTGTAGCTGCTGTTTCAGTTGTTGATAAAATAAATTTTCTATGCTGGACTATAATTTTCAGGTGAAGCTGCCAATATTTGCAGATCCATTGAAGGAATGTAAATTGTCAAGATCTCTTGTTTTTGTAAAGAAAACTGTTTTCGTTGATAATCCATCTTGGAAGAAACTTTAGAGGATGATTTTCACTGTAGCCTTAGAAGTTCTAAGAAAAATGAAATTGAGATAAGACGTTAGGGTTCCCGGGCAAGTTCTTTTTAGCCCCTTCTAGGTGTCTAAGAATTTTATGATGCAGTTAAAGAAACATCAAGTACTTTGTCATGCAAGACTTTTACAATGTGACGGCATAATATCTTTGCTTTCTATTCTCTTGGAATCCATTGTCATAATGTTAATGTTGATGTTTTCAATAGTATATAATCCATGTATCTATTTGATGTATACATTGTTAGATTGTTGCAAGTTATAACCTTCATTTTCGTTGATTCTTATGATTAATTATGTGGAGCAGTTTCATAAATGTAATCAAAGAGTTTGGTGCATTTATAGAGGCTATGCCTTCTAGGTGTTTAAGCATTCTATGATGCAGTTAGAGAAACATCAAGTAGTTTGTCATGCAAGACTTTTATAATATGAGGCGTAATATTTTTATTTTCTGTTCTCTTGGAATCCATTATCATGATGTTTAAGGTTGATGTTTTCAATAGTATATAATCCATGTATCCATCCATTTGATGTATACGTGTCTAGATTGTCGTAGGTTACAAAGCTTCATTGTCGGAAGTTAGGCTGTTACTAATCACTGGTGTCCGTTGACAGACGGTTTTAGGTAACTGTGAGACAACATTCAATGCATCGTGTTACATGCATCTTATATATTTTATTTAACAATAAAAGTATTGTATCATATGATTTTGGTGGTGGGGACATTTGAAGATAGTATATGGTAACTGATGCTTACCATCATTAGAGGCAGAAGAGAAAGTGACCAAACCAGTGATGGAGTGACAGGCCGTGTGGAACTATCAACCCCATTTTGAAGGGGCGGCTCGTTTTTGGAGATTCCAAGTGGGAACGTGGCAACGTGAGGTAAATCCTCTCTTTACGCGCTTGGAATTATTGAAATTCGCTTTACAGAGGAGGGCAAATCACCGAGTAAAGTTTAAAGATGTAAATAATGTAATAATTTAATTTTCTTCCAAAAGACAAAACAAAAGATATAGTTTAATACACAAAAGCGTCCACTCTGTACACACCTCATAATAATGCAACTAACAAACAATCAACCCTAAGTCCAAAAAAAAAAAAAAAACAAATAATCAACCCATGTCAAAAGGCCCCGGGCCCCATTTGTTTTAACAAAAATGAACATAAATCGATAGGCTATTGAAATTTATTAGTATTAAACACTAGTGGCATGTTTTGAATATTATTTTTATAGATAGAATATAACTACTTCTATGATAACGTGAAACTATTCATATAAATTATATAATATATTTGGTGAAAATTAAATCGTCCAACCATCTTCATTAAAGGTGATATGTAATTTTGATATTATTTAAGTTAGATAATGATAATAAAAAAAACAAGCAAAATCATTGAGAAATAAGGATTCTTTCTATGTGCGTGTAGAGACTCTTTATTAATTACAAAAGTAAACTTAGAATTTAAAAGGTTTACCGTGTAATTGAATCATGTTTATTAACATAGTGATAAACTTAAATCGTTAGTTTTCTTCACAAGAAGGAGAACCTGTCTTGTTCCACAAAGCATCCCTGTGACGGTAAAGAGGTTGTTGCCGTGAAGCCACACCTTTGCATATTGGAATTTTTCTCTTCCCAACTTTATTTTTCCTTCTTCGAGGAAATGGGTATTGTCTCAACCAATTTTTCTTTCATTGATTGACGTTAACGTAACATCACCTTTTCTGATTGGGTAAATAATAACACTATATATCCTTGCAGGAATTGAAATTTGTAAGGTAAATGTTTAATTCAATTAATATGTGACAAATGAAGTATATCATAAATTGGGATGTTAACTAGGATTTTTAATGTCTTTGATATAGTAATGTAAAAAAAAAAAAAAAAAAAAAAAGCGGTACAATATATTTAATGGTAAGCTCCAATGGAATGTAAACGAAAAAAGAAATAAACTCCAATGGGATTTGCTTGATAAAAAGAGGAAAGGAGAGACAATAGTAGTGGTGGGGTTGCTAAAAGAGCAAAATGGGGAATAATTTCAAAGGGAAGCTTTTGGGCAATGTATTTTCCAATTGGATATCTCTATATACAATATTAACTTACTATTTTCTTTTTTTTTTTTTTAAAAAAAAAATGGAACCCTTATGAGATACGATTCTCAAAGAAAACGCTTTGGTCTGTGTGGGTCACGTTGCACATTATTATTATTATTATATATTGGTGTCAAGTCCTCTTCTTCAACATATAGAGCAGTTGAGTGCCACAGCATAACAAATAATAATTTAAACTAATCCATCCAAATTAACCCATTAATGACATTTTTTTCGAGCCAATAAATCATCTTAAAAACGAACCAAAACAACTTTATGTGTGGCCTTAAAAATACTAAGCTAGTTGGAGGGATTTGACGATGAGCTACCGTTTGTTGATGATGTTCGATTGAATTCAATTTCACAGGCTGGCCCCATGTTATTTTGGCTCCTTTCAAGCTCATGAATCCATGTGCACCACATCAACATTTCTCATAATTCTCTCTTTCTATCTCTCTGTCTCTACTCTCTGCTAGCAAAGCATAGCATCTCTCTTTCTCTAAAGAGTTTCCACACACACGCTCACCATTTCCAGGGCCTGTAAGTCTTGTCATGACAATAAAGTACTGCTGCTAAGACGATGAGAAGAAGAGTGGAAACCAGGTCGCAAACTGAAGAAAAATCATCCAAAACAACAACATATGGAGCATTACATGAACTGGGCACAAGCTTTGGCGTCGGTTTGGGGTTTCATGCTACTCGTAGGCCTTCTATGTTGCTGTCTCAGCACTCAACCTCGTCAACACTCCGATATCAGCAGCGGTGGCGGCAGCTGCACTTGTGACGGTGGTTATGCTGGCGTATGATGATATTTATTTATATATACACACACACATATATTAGTTTGTCTTCTTTTAACTTTCTTGTATTTTTATTGTTTCTATGTTTCTCTACTCCTTGTAGGAGGTTGATGGGGGTCATGTTTGCAGATTAAAAAATATAGACAAAAAAATTGGGTTCTGGTAGATTTTATTTGGTAGTAGGGTGCTATAGAAATTATCAGGAATCGATTTTATCATGTGTAGTGGATTTATCAGGAAGTTTGATTCTTTTTCCAATTTCTAATTATACATTTAGTTTTGGTCTTTTTATTGGTATTTGGAACAAAATTGTTTCATTTATTTGGTTAGAAGACTATGTATCTCTTCAATTCTGTCAGGAATTGAGAAAATGTATTGCGTGTAAATTATTGGTTTTGGTGTGTGATTGATGATGAATTCCAGCTTGGATTTGCGAGAGAATGGTAGTTGTGCTGTGCACATATGAAGAAGAAGAAAGCAACTTGTCCTAGCAAATTTAATGGGGACTCAACCACTCATACAAAACAGCATCCACTGACAGCACATGTGTACCATAGATACTTCCTTTTTGTGCTAAATTCAAGCAGTTTAATGGTCAATTTAATCAATAATATATACATGCATCCAGAGATGAGGATTATATTTATAGTTGAACATGAGAGCTATCTAATCACTTAGTAATTGCTTGTACTTCTATGGAAAAATAAATATGCAAGTATAGCTTACAATTTGTGGTTTAACTGGGAGACAAGAAAAATTGGTATTGTGTTTGTCAACTAAAGGAAACAAAGAGAGCCCATCAAACTCATATACTTTATTGGGTTAAAGGTGTACTGTTCACTCAACAGTCAAATACTATTGATGACATCACCAGCGAACTCCATCATCAAAGATCTTTATGTAATGTGACATATTAATATCGTTTTCACTGCAAGTGATATCTCAAAAAAAAAAAAACAGTGACGACAAAATTCCAACATATTTTGACATATGTATGTGAACTGTGTTAATTAACACCTTTCGAACATATAGGGAGACAGGCAGACCGTTGATCTTACATGTCTATGATATCAACGATGGAAATGACTCATTTTGTCTCCAAAAAATGTTGCACGACGATTTGATCTTTGTAGGGTCTGTTCTCATCATTTGTATTCTTCTACTTTCAAGTTTCAACATTCTGCGACACCTTACAATATATATTTGCTTGGACAAGTCAAAAATCCTGGATTTCAAGATTATAGTTCTTGGAAGCAATAAAATCCTGATGATTACAAAGCTTCAAGGAAGTGCACAAAGTTTTTGTCTACAATGTTTGACAATAACAAAAGGCTTGAAGTGAAACAAGAAAATAGACAGTTATAAATCATAATCGCCGCTTGAAGTGTTTGAACAAGACCTGTATGTTACAACTACAAGTCAACAAAAAACGACATTAGAAATCTGACATTAACACGTAACTGTTGATGTGCCACAAACGAATAGATAGACAATAAGGACTCTAAAGATGGAAAGCATAAGTTAAGTGAAAAGAATTTGGACTAGTGATTTACCTTTTAAAGTAAAAATATCCTACTGAAAATCATAATATCAATTAATCAAAATAGATATCTATCAATCAATTAATATCAAATTACGCTAATCAATCAATCAATCAAATATCAAATTAAAAATCGTAATAAAACCTTATTCTAATAAAGTTTTGATCTCTAAAATATATTATTTCCTATTCTCCATTAATTTACCAATTAATGTCTCTTTTGGGTTAGTTTTAAACCACATGAACGATCAAAAAACTCTAAACTCGAACAGTCGCGACTCATTAAACTTAGACAACCATGCATTATATGAAGAACGCTCTTGAACGCGACTTGTGAAAGGTATATTGTGGTAGATATATAAGTGGTAGTGTTTTTGAGTTTTGAGGAGTTATGGGTTCTAAGAGCAAAGCAAATACAAATGCACCAGCTAACTGACAACATCAAGGTGAAAAAAGGAAAGGCTGTTTCCGTTCGTGTTTAGAGGATTTTTGTTGCGAATTCTTTGAATGCCTCCTGTGTCGTTGATGGGGGCGGAGGCTATTGCAGGTGGAGGATGCGCGGCGGCAGAGGCGGAGGCGGTTGACGTGCATGAATTCATTATTCATGCATGATCGTTATCATATATTGTTCTATTTGAGTTTCGTTTGTAGTTATCCTACTTTTTCCTTCTATACATTCATATTAGGGAAAATTAATTTGTTGTAAAAATAGTGATAACATTTTCTTGATTTTAAAAGTTTAAGGATCTAAGGCTCACCATTATCTTAAAACATAAAGTATGAATAATTTTCTCTGAATTCAATCTCTATTCAGGCCCTTGCCCACCATAAAAAGAGAAGTGATGACAAACATCCTGTGTACTTGAAATATTAGTAAGATGTTATTCAATTCACATGTCATAAATAATAATAATGGTTCAAATATTCCAAAAGACTCACTTAATATTTTTTTCATATGATTATAAAATAATTGGAAATCTACTAATTCGAGTGGTTAGAGATTTGTTGGAATTTATCATGATCTATCAAAATAAAACATTATTTGTAATAAAAAATCTATTCCATAACAATGAAAGATATATTCACCTACTCTCACAATAAAGGAAATAACTTTTTACATATACCGGTAAATACATGTAGTAGGACCTGACCTCTCATATTTGATGGAGAAAATGCAATAACTTAACACTTAAGCTCATTCAGTCATATTGTTTAATTACCAAATCTTCACTTGGCTTTGTCATGAGAATGATACAAGAAACTATTGAACTAAGATTGGTATAACTCCTTCACACGCAAAAAATATCGACAAAGAAACTTTTCCTTCAATTGCCATATTGAAATTAACAAAATTTTTCTTGGTTAAGAACCTACTAAGATTTTGTTATAGAGTTTAAATTGAATTTCCTATATGGACCAATATTGTTTTCATATTAAGAAAAAAGCAATATATATCCTGATCTGTATAAAAACTAGGAACAAAATTGTGATGTACAAGACCTTATTAATGGGTTGCTTTGGCAAATTAAGGCATAAGAAGAGAGCTAATAACCAAACTTGATTACCAAAATACAATTTTGATGCAGTGGTGGTGGTGGGACGTTAATTACAAGACCTTAGTACTGGGAAGCTGAGGATGCAGTGGTGGTGGTGGTGGTTGAGGCTGTTGATGTACACATGTTCACTACATTAAGAACATCTGATTCCAACATGACGTTCAGCAGCCCCTTGCTTTCCAAAAAGGAAAGTCCTGTGAGAATAGCAGTGGCTTCTGCAATTTCTGGATAACACCTGCAACTAAGACCAAACAGAGCAGCAAATAAACATAGCCCTCTATTATTTCTGATCACAATACCCGCACCAACCCTTTTCCTTTTAACATCAATAGCAGCATCAACATTCAACTTCAGCAGGGGAAAGATCGGAGGAGACCACCTACTCTATCGCAAATGTTGTTCTGTTGCTGGAACTGTTGTAAAACAGAAGGTTCAAAGAGCAAAAGAAAAACACAAAAAAGATGAGAACAGGACTGCCTCTACATACAGAGGTACTAATGTTTTCATTCTAAATATAAAAGATACAAAAAATTGTTTTACAAGTTAGTCTATACCAAACACTGACAACTAACCATACTTTTGCAAGGACAAACTCCTGAAAACATGGATCATCACAAACTTTTCAACTAAACCAACTTTTACATACCAAAATATCTAGAACAATCATTACAACCATAACTTAGCAAAAAATAAACTGGTTTTCAAGAAAAATCTCAATGTTGCTAGCACTCCTTGAGATTTTTCTTGGATACTCCAAGCATTGATCTTATGACTTCAAACTTTGCTTTAGGCAAAGCCTTTGTGAAAATATCTGCCCGCTGCTCCTCAGTGTTGCAATGAATCAATTCAACTTCTCCAGACTTCTCTATATCTCTTAAAGCATGGAACCTAACATTTATATGCTTTGTTCTTCCATGCTGAACTGGATTTTCAGCCATGGAAATAGCAAACTTGTTATCCACAAAGATAACAGAAGCTTTCTGTGGGTGCATGCCTAGATCAGAAAGGATTTTCCTAACCCAAATCATTTGGTTTGCAGCAGAGGCTGCTGAGACATATTCAGCCTCAGCTGTGGATTGAACAAATATGTCTTGCTTCTTAGAATTCCAAGAAAAAGCACCAGAACCAAAAGAAAAAATATAATCAGAAGTACTCTTATAATCATCAACATATCCTGCCCAATCATTGCCTGCAAAACCAACCAATGCCCCATTTTCAGCTTTTCTATATCATATTCCAAAATCTATTGTTCCATTTACACATCTCAAAACTCTCTTAGCTGCACCAAAGTGCTTTTGACTTGGATTCTACATATATCTTGACAATAAACTAGTAAAGAACATCACATCTGGTCTTGAAGTTGTCAAATACAATAAACTTCCAATAAGACTTCTGTACAGACTAGTATCTATCTTTTCTTCTCCATCATTCTTCATTAGTTTCTCATTCAACACAAGAAGAGTAGAAACTGGATTGCATTTTTCAAGCTTAAACCTCTTCAATAAAGAAGATGCATACTGCTTCTGAGAAAAAAAAAAAAATACCTTCTGAAATTTGAGTTATTTTTAAACCCAAAAAATACTTCATTTCCCCAAAATCTGACAAGTCAAATTCTTTCATCAACACTATTTTGAATTCTTGAACAGCAGAAAAATCTTCACCAGTAATCATCAAATCATCAACATACAATGAAACCACAATCAGCTTTCCATTGTCTAACCTCTTCACATACAATGTAGGTTCATTCCCATTTCTTTTAAACCCTTGACTTACTAAGTGAGAATCTATCCTATTATACCAGACACTGGGTGCTTGTTTTAACCCATAAACGCTTTCCTCAATTTATAGACTTTATCCTCCTCTCATGAAATTAGAAATCCTTTTGATTGCTCAACAAAGATATCTTCTTCAAGCAATCCATTTAAAAAAACTAACTTCACATCTAAATGAAAAATTTTCCATTTAAATTGAGCAGCAAGTGCCACAAGCATCCTCACCGTTTTCTGTCTAGATTTATTCCTTACCAAAGCCAAAAAAAAAAAAAAAAAAAACATGGGCCATTCCTTTTTGAGTGAAACATGATTGCATTTTATTTTCATTCATGATTAGCAAATGTATCGTTACACTATTATAATAAAAAATAGATATAACTTGAATTCACAAATTCATAGATATGGGTGTAAGAATTATCACTGGACCAATTTTATTTTGTTCTTATCTTAACTGCCTTTCTACCACTTCACCCAATAATTATGGGGGACGAATAACATGCACCCAAAAATAAATAAGAACAAAAATTAAAAGGCTGTTGTATTATCAGCTTTTGGAAGATCTAGTGCTGGTGAAGTTACACATTAAGGCTGGGTTTGACACATGGGATTGAGATTAAAACTAAGAATGAGATTGTAATAGATTAAGATTGGATTGGATTGAATTGAATTAAAAAAAATTATTGCCTCATGTTTGGTAGAACTTGAGATTGAATTAAAATTACACCATATTATATTTGGTGTAAGTTGGGATTAAATTGAAATAAAATTAATCTAATTATTTTATTATATGCTTAAAATTAATTTTAAAAATTTTTTTAAAAAAATTTGAAAAAAAATGGAGATCCACTAGATTGGTTCTCCACCGATCCAATCTAGTGGATTTCCACCATCTTCAATATTATGAAGAATATCATCAACAACCCAATTCCATCAAATTCAACATCATCAAGAAAATCCAAATCAGCACCCAAATCATCATCCACCAAATCAACACCTAAAACTAGCATCATCTCCCACCAAATCAACACCCAAAACAACATCCATATTATCTTCCACCAAATCAAAACAAAAACATAGATTTATCAATACCATCTTTGATTTTGTGTTCGATTGAACCCAAAACTTGAGGTTTTTCCTTAAAACCAGAGCTCTGATTTTGGGTTCGATCAAAACCAGACCACAACATCAACAAAAAATAAAATGAAGGACAAAAACAAAACCAGAGCTAGGTTGGTTGTTAATGATAAAAGGTGTTGTTAATGTTGGGTTCGTTGATGCTTGTTGGGTTCCTAGACGGTGATGGAGGAGGATGTGGGAAGGAGACAAATTGAGATCAATAGAGAGATGGAGGAGCGAGAGAAGAGACAGAAGGTGACGGATGGGAAATGAGAAATCACAAACCTACCAAATCCCACCATTTGGATTAGGAATGATTATTCCTATGAGAGCTGAAAATTGGAGAGTTTGGGATTGGGTTTTGAATCCCTCCCACTGCTCTCCAAACACAATATTTGAGAGGTTAGAAAATTTTACATTCCAAACCCATTTGTATTCCGATGTGTTAAACATGCCCTAAAAGCTTTCAAGAAAATAGTTTGAATTGAAGGCCCACTATTGATAAAACAGCTAGCACATATTAGATCCACAATGTGTCTTACCAGTGCTAGCTAGGCCAGCGACTTTTGGGTATTAAAGGAAGTCAATATCTAATCTAATAATATTATTATACAAATACTTTTCTTGGCTGTGATTTTAAGGTCTTCGTTTTACGTTTTTCCCAACAAAACCATGTTTACTTATGCACAATCACCATAGAGTATATGATTCCAGTCCAGCAAAAGCACAGCTACTGATGATAAAGCTTCTTTTTTATATCTCTTCTTTTATTTTCTGTCTCAATTTTTTTTTAAATTTTTAGGGATTTATTTCAATTTTTAAATAAATATTTGGTGGGATTGTTTTCTTTGGTGGGGTTATTTTGGTTTGTTGAAGAAATGTGTGTTGTTTTGGTTTGGTTTGTTGAATAAATCTGTGTGTTTAGTAGGAAATTTGTTTGATTGCTAGGAAATTTGAATTTTTTTTTTTAAAAAAATAAGGAAATTTGATGTTTGGATGCTAAGAAAATTGAAGAGAGAGAAGAAGGAGAATATGAGAGAGGAAGAAGAAGATGAGAGAGCTTGAAAAGAGAGAGAGAATTGATGGTATAAAAAATGATGAAGAAAATTTGATGGAGGTGATGAAGAAGATGACAAGATTTAAAAAAAATAATAATTTTTAATTATTTTTTAAAATTAAAATAATAATATATTAATTTATTTAGGGGTATTTTGATATTTTTGCTCAAATTGACTTTGTCTGTTTATCTTAATTAACAATTGACATGCTGCAGAAGAGGTCTGTGCTTAGTTTTAGAAACCTCAAGGGAGAGCTGTGTGAGTTTTCCAAATATTGTTATTTTTTTGCAATTATGCCAAATTTAGGAAGGTTTGTGCAATTTTTCCTAAATTTAATGATGATTCAAATACGAAGAATCTTAGTTATTATTTAATTACCAAATTATGCTTTCTAGTATTTTTCGTCTTCCCTGGGCTTTTCATAGAATGATCCACGAAACTTACTAAACTAAAATAGGTATTACCTTTTTCCTACTTGGAACAAACATATTGATAGAGAAACTTTCCCTTCAATGGTCGTATTGAAACTTGCAAAGTGTTTCTGGTTAAGAACCTACTAAAATTTTGTTATAGAGTTTACAACGAATTTCCCATTTGGACCAAAAGTTTTTTCATACTCATACAAAAGCAATATCCTGAGCTATATAAGGACTTGGAATAGAATTATGTTTGCACAAGACCTTACTGATGGGTTGCTTTGGCAAATTAAGGCATAAGAAGAGAGCTAGTAACCCGACTTACGGCAACACAACTTCGAAAAGCAATACTAGTGGTGCTAAAGATGGTAATAAGCTTGTCAGGAATCCTCCGGCCAAGTTCCGGTTGGCAGAAAAAGGAAGAGGAGCCAGCAGAACTGTAATTGGCAGTGGAGGCTGGAGTCGAAATACTAGGGGAGGCAGGGGTAGAAGTGGTGGAGGCGGGAGTGGTGTTGGTGCTGGCTGGGCTTTAGGACTTTCCATTGGGGGCGGAGGATGTGGCGGTGGTGCTTGTGGTGGTGGAGGATGTGGTGGTTGTGCTTGCGGTGGCGGAGGATGTGGTGGTTGACGTGCGTGGATTGATTCGTGGTTGATTTTTTATGCATTGTTTTTGAGTTGTGAATCCTTCGATTATTTACCAAAATAGTTATTCATCAATAATATTTGTATTTACGGCCATTCTATTTTTGGCGTGCTGCAACATTTAATGCCATTCATTTATTTTTTCCAGGTTTACAATCAATTAGAACTTTGAAGCTTTAGGAAAAGATGACCAATTTATCAACCGACTTGTACAATATTCAAGTTGGCAGAAAACGTACTAAAATATTTAATTTCATAAACCACACCATGCCAATATCTATTCTTAATTTCCAAGTATGTTTTCTTGCCTATTCAACTTTTGTTTTGACTTGGATTTGTCCTCAGAATGATCTTCGCATAAACTTTCACCAATTTTTTTTTGAGGAATCACCTGCCTACATTTGATAAAACTAGGTTTACTAATAAAAACTAACACACAAACAAAATTTCTGAAACCTGTAACAACTTAATTGTGTGCAAGAAAATTGTCTAAACGCCGCTAAATATAAAACTTGCCAATCATCCAAACAAAAGAAACAGCCATGTCATCAAAAAACAATTAAAAGAAGCTAATGGCCAAAAATCCAACACACATAAAAAACAACCATAAATGTCATCCTCTGCGGAGAGTTCTTAATATAATCCAGCCGCCAACTTAGTCGAATAAGCTGAAACCCATGTCATCATCAGACTCTTCTGCTGGCTCTTCCTTCTTCTCTTCCACGGCTGCAGCAGCAGCAGCAGGGGCAGCACCACCACCAGCAGCAGCTGGGGCAGCAGCAACAGCAAACTTGCTAGGATCCTACAACCATATACATAAAACAATTTAGGGGATAAACAAACAAATGGAGAATCAATTCTCAGCACAGAATGTATGCAATACAAACCGCAAGATACTCCTTGACTTTGTCAGCTTGAGGGAAGGAATACTCAGTAGCAACAGCAATGGCAAGAACATTCTTGTAGGCATTGATGAACATGTGTGGCGCAGCAGCCAGAGTTGGGTATGAGATAGCCAAAGCCAAGGAGGTGACCATTGAGACACCAGCGGCAAACTTCTCAATGAGGTCATCCTCAGTGAGATCAAGCACCTCCGGGCTGAAGACAGAGCCACTGTCATAGACAGACTGGACAATTAGACCATAAGAAAACGGCCTAATTCCAAGTTTGGCCAACAGTGCAGCCTCAGAGGATCCCACCTTGTCACCCTTCTTAATAAGCTCAACAGGTGTGATAATTTCAACAGTACCCTTGTTAATCTTGGTGGGAATGTTCAACACCTAAATAATTCAAGAATCGGAACCATATGAAATCAGCAAAACTCCACACCGCCACAAGTCAGAAACACTGTTATCATATACCCAAATCACATACCTGGAAGAAAGAGGTCTGAGAGGGATCAAGCCCTGTGTTGCCTGGTGGAACAACAACATCAATTGGAGCAATCAAACCAACACGAGCAGGAGCTCCCACCTGTTCACATCGTAAGATTATATTTAAAACATACATGAAACAACCGACAGACTCAAAACTCCTTTTAGATCATGGAAAATACAATAAACCACGCTACAGACATAAAAACTAATACTAAAAACTAACCAGAAATATAATTACAATCAGACTCTTAAGACCATCAATGACATTCAAAACTTATATTCCCTGCCATTTAAGTAAAATACCACACATGACAACACAACAGAAGAATAAAAATATTCAGAATCACATTGTATTCCCAACAACTGATCTAAATTTCATAATTTGCAAGACAAATGTAGCTTCATCTAAGAACAAAACCAATAAAATCACACAACAAACAGAAAAGAAATCCCCAGAACTCGAGCAATAACAAAATTTCATTCACTATAACAACCAAAAACTCAAAACTAATAACAAAATTTGATTCACTATAACAACCAAAAACTCAAAACTAACTCCAACACACACATACAGAGTATTGCAACTTTTCTTATACAAACTTCATGAAACTTAGCTGTTTCAAGTACATATAACATAATCAACAATGTATATTTAAATAAATAAATCAGTGAACACATATTCTATTTCAAAATCAATTTGGTAACAATAAATAATAAATTAAAACAAAAAAGAAACACACTAAAGTCGATGTACCTTGTACTTAGCAACCTCTTCACTCACTTCCTTCAAATCACCTTTAGTGAAAATCAACCCAACATTACCCTGATTCAAAGGACACAAAACAAAAATCAACAAAGCCAAACAAAACAAAATTAAAAAGAAAAAATGGAGAAGAAAAAGAAAGGACCTGAAGAAGAGGAACGAGACTGAGGAAGGCAGAGTTGCCGGTAGTCTCAGCGTGGAGTCTGATGGTTCTTTTCATCATGGTGTTTTTACCCATGAGAACCACGGAGTCGCCACGTAGACCCTTCCTGATGTTCTGGAGCTGGTTGGATCCCACGTTGTCGGCCGCCACTATCAGGATCTGGCTGTACTCGTCCAGCAGCTGGCGTAGCTTGGCGTCGTACATGCACTTCTTCTCTTGTTTGATGGTGCCATATCTGCTTCTCTTTCTGTTTTGATACAAACAAACAAAGTATAAACCCTAAAAAGTGAGGGCCAAGACGAAGCGGCGCTAGGTCAAGGCGGACAGCGCAGGCGTCTCTTTAACCTCGCTAAACCTAGGTATTTCTCTACACTATGTTTCTCTCCACAAACAAGCGGCGGATGTAGACTCTGTTAGGGTTTGGGTAATTGGGTGGTATTTATAGTGGAGAGACAGAGTGGGCTTTGAAAATAAGGGATTTTATGAAAAATCCTTTAAGAGTAAATTAACTGTGATTAGTTCTTTTGTTTTTATCAAATGAACCGTCCTCCGCCGCTAATTTTTCATTTAAAAAGTTAATATATTTTATCAAATCCATGAAAGAATCAAAATATCCTTATCAAGATTCTAAAAAATCATTATTATACTTTTAAACTTATATAATAATTGAAATACCTTTCAAATTTATTGATTATTAATTAATAATATTATTAAATAAAAAATAACATAAAATTTAAAAACAAAAAAATAATAGGTCTCTGAAAAAAATTAGAATGATTTTTACTGTCCATCAACATGACAGACGGTGGACATCATTTAACTTTTTTTTAAAATTAATCACCATTCACCACCGTGTCTCTCTCCATTTTTCTCTTCTTATTTTTCTTCTTCTTCTTCTAGGTATCTAGTTTTGAACCTAGTTGAATCTAAGCGACAAATTGGATTCAATTAGGTTCACATCAAATCTGGGTTCACGATGAACCTAGTTGAACTTGAGTTCACGACGAATCAAGTCGAATCTAAGTTTGAACCTAGATGTTTGAATATATATATATTTTATTTTTTCTTAAGATTTGTTTGAATATTTCTTAAGATGAGATGTTTGAATGTGTGTATATATTTTTTTTTTTCCTTAAGATTTATTTGAATATTTCTTAAGATGAGTTATGATGATGGTATGATGATAATAATGGTGGGTTGATGTTACTGATTGTGGGATGATGTTGCTGATGATGAGTTGATGTTTATGATGGTGGATTGAGGATGGTGTTTTGTAATGTTTCTGACGGGTTGATGAATGATTTTTTTTTTTTTTTAATATGAAAATGAGTGATGTTGATGCAATCACTCGAATGTGGAGATCCAATCTCTAGATTAGATCTTCAATATTTATTAAAAAAAAAAAAAAAAAAGATAGTGGAGATTGGATCTCCACCCCTAAAAAATATTGTTTTAATTTAGGAAAAAACTTTTTTAATTTTTTTAGATGATGTCCACTGTCACCGTCCATCAACATGATGGATAGTGAAAATCATCTTAATTTTTTTAGAAATTTATTAATTTTTTTAAATAAATTATTAATTTTTTTTATCAATTTTCCTTATTTTAAAATTTTAATTGTTTTATTAGATTACCATTTTGCCTTCAAATTTTAACATCATTTGAGTTTTTCAGATGGTAGGAGACGGTTTATCTAATAAAAACAAAATTGGGAGTTAATAATGATTAGTTTATTTTTCAATGGGATTTTTCATAATATCCCTAAAAATAACCGACTTGTTTTGTGAATAGTTTTGTTGAAAAATAGCCAAGGAAAATTTAATATATGTAGAACTAACGAAATTCTTGTATTGAAAGACAGTGATATCCTTAAGGTTTGGTCAAAATTACGGATGGAGCCTTGATTTTAATTAATGGGTGTTAAGAATTCAGGGGTTAAACCGCATTAACTGAAATTCTTTACCTTGGACAGTAAAAAAATAGGAATTATAAAAGTAACAATTACAAGTTGCGTTTAAAATTTAGCAGTACTATTATTTCTTTTTTTTTTTTTTTAAAAAAAAAAAAATCCTTATAGCAGTATTATTTCGTCGGCCTATAATCCATGCAGTGTTTCCAAACTAATAATAATTTGTAATAGTTTGTAGAAGTAGTTCGCGTAGCCTTTGAGAACTAATAATAGTTTGACTACTTTTTTTCCATTTTAATAAAAGCATTGTGTTCCTTTGAAATAGTTATTATTGTTACTATATTTCTATTTTGACAATTTATTCATTTGCACATCCAAGAAGGCGTCAGGAGATTAGGTGATTTGTACACTTTTCCATTCCTTCCGTGATAAGAGTAAAGATATTTTCTCGTTCTTTTTTTTTTTAAAAATTTTTTATAATCAAATGACATATTAACATAAAAAATAGTGGATGATCAAAATTATTATATTTATTATTTCTCATGAATCATGCAAACTTAATCCCCTCTTATAAAATATTTAGCAAAAATAAGAGTCTAACATAGAATCCTTGCTCCTATAATAAACGTTCGAATTCCACTTTTATAAATAAAGTTACAAAGTGCAGAAAACTCATAATCAACCATATGACATTGCTAAATCAGGAGTCCCATTGTTTGAGATACAAATTTTTGAAAAATAACAATAAATTCTGAATAAAATTAGAATTTATTAGAAATATTTCTAGTAGTTGCTTAAAATAATGGTTTGTTGTTGACATAATTTATAAATAGCAAACTATCAATTGTCAACCAGTTTAAGGTACTTAAAAAAAAAAAAAGAAAAAAAATCCTGCTTAAGGTACAAGTATCCGCCTATATAAATCTTAAAAATAGAAATGGTCAGATGCGTCCTCGACGACACTTTTACCCTCCAATTAGTTGAACCTTTAAACGCAAGCTTCCTTTCAATTCATTATGTGAAACTTAAAAAGTTTAACATTCTTTAAATTTTTCATGGTTTCTTAGAATTATAAAACGATAAATGGGTGGTGGGTGGAGACGTTATTGGATCATCACGAATTGCGGAGCTAACAGATCTAGAAAATGGAATCTCGGATAGTTGCAATCACTGTTGCTGCTTGTTTTTTCCTATTTGTTTTAGTTGTTGGTTGCATCATGAAATTTGCCAACAAGGGAGGACATGGTGGCAAGTATAGCGGAGGAGGAGGCGGTGGCAAGCACAAACCTCGCCGCTGTGATGATGGAGGTGACAATGCAGGCACGACTACAAGTGTAGCCATAAACGTAAGTGGTGGCGCTAATTATGATGCTGCGGTGGCTGGTTTCGCGGTTGGAGCTTTTGGTGGTGGAGGATATGGTGGCGGTGGCGGATGGTGGTGGAGGATCAGGGGGCGGGGGTGGAGGCGGATTTTGAAAGTAGTCTCTGCATTAAACCATGCATATGGTTATGCTAGATTGGCTCGTGTTACATGTACATGAATGAAAATATAAAAACATGCATGCAGTGATTATAGTCTAGTATTTGAAATTATTTGGAAATATGAGATGTATAATAATATAGGAATTTGTCATTTGTAAAAATTCTACCGATTTCTCTTCTTTTTTCTTTGTTCTTTATATATATATATATATATATAAAGATATATAATTTGATAGATCGATTATAATTTCTCTAATTTATGTCAAGATTATACACATTCTATTAAAAGGAGAAAACAATTGGTCTAGTTGTCTCTAACCTAATTTCTGGTCTTTTGTTAATTTGCAGAAAATTTTGAATCTTGTAATACATAAAAGTATTCCAAAATGAAAGAGATGATCAAAACAACGTTAATGCACTTACTTACAACCTCCAATAAAATTATGGGATGGTGAAAATTTTCAAACAATGTAGTCTCCCTTGTGAAAAAGTCATTAGATTAATAGTTTGAATTTTTATATTACCTAAAAATATGAACTGTTAATTTTACTCTTAATGAATAAGACGAAAAATTGGCTCTCTTCTCCATCTTTTTTGCCTTCAATTTTGTTGGAAAATAAGTGATAAAAGTCCATTTTCATGAAACATTTTGATTAGGTTTATTATTTCGATTTTGAAAGACCAAGATAGTTTTGTATTCTTTTCCACGGTATTATCGAATTGGTATATTCTTTTTGTCACAATGGTTCTTAGATGGATGAGAATTCAAGCTTAAAGTGCACTCATTGGGAAAAAAGCTCTTCATTGGAAAAATAAATGATGATCATCGTCATCGTTATTATTTATCAATTGTTGTTTTTTCATTCTCCTTTCTCCCTCTCTTTCTCTATTGTTGTTGCTCTGCCAAAAGTCACCCAAAAATATTAGTACACTGTTGTCGTCGCCACCATCATCATCGTGGCAATGCTTGTAATTATCATATCATTATCATCGCCATCATTCATTGATGGTTGTCTTTTCATTCTCCTTTTCCTTCTCTTTTCTCTCTCTACTATTGTCTTCACTTTCTCTTTCATTTTATACCAAGGTATTTTTGTCTCAAATCCATAATAAATGACACGAAAACACAAACTATTAGTTCAATGATATTTCCACAATAGACGATGCTATTATCCCCTTAAACAAAAAGATCCTTAATTTTAGTGGAAACCAAAATTATTACCATTAGTCAAGAGAGGATGATATATTCACTACAACATGTGACAAGGAAAAGTTTTCATTAGCAAATTTAAGACCCAAAACTTTTGAAAAGAGTAAACAGCAAAAACATATGAAGAGAATGGTCATCTGCATACTAAAATTACATATTCGGAAAAAAATTGTCCAAACTTAGCTCAAATAAAATGAAATAAGAGAATATAAAAATAAATAAGAGAATCAATAAAGTAGTCTCATAGTCTCACCGACCATTTATAAATCTATGTACTCCGTAATCTCGTAATAATTCCTAACAACTCAACCCGTGCAATTCATGCGTAAGCAGATCAAATTAGAAGAAAAACTACTAACATGCAGAGAATGTATTGAAGATATACGTGTCATATATATTGCTCTAGTTACTTAATTAGAATTAGTCATGCTTTTCGCTAATGTATGGACAAAAAATTCCATGGACAGAAAATTCTATCTTCTCTTCTAGATATCATAAATGAAAAGTCGTCTCAAATTTGAAGGACTTGTCTTTCGCTAATGTATTGACAAAAAATTCTATCTTATTTTCTAGATATCATAAATGAAAAGTCGTCTCAAATTTGAAGGACTTGTCCTCCGCTGGGATGGAAAAGGTTGAATTTTATTTTCGGAAAAGTGAAAAGGTTGAACTTAATCGCTACCGGAAAAAAATAAAAAAATAAAAATAAAACAAATAAAAAAAAAAAACCGACAAATCGTGCAAATGGAACAAATTATAACAAATGCGCGATCCCAGCAACGATGGTCAGATACATGACAACAAAAATTATGTTAATTTATTATCATAAGGTGTAACTCTTTACTTAGTCAAATGAAATTACGATATTTATCCACGTGGATGACTCAATGGCCAACAACTTCTTTCTTGCTGACCACTGCCCATGAAATGTCATTGTTCGTTTAGAAGACTGCTATTATTTGCTTCTAATTCCAACAAAATGATCATTAAATTCAACAAAGTGAGGTCATTATTCTAACCAATTTGTAAATTTTTACTACTTCCTCGCATTTCACTTTTCTTTTTTAATATTTCAAACGATTGTGATTATTATTTATTAATTATCACTGAATGTATCTGTTTCTGCTAATTATTTTAAATTATGTTCTGATCATTGCTGAGGAATAAATCCACACATATAGTTAGTGATAACTGGTCAAAGTGTTTGAATAATCATTTATATTAAGGTGGTATAACCTCTGACAATTCGATAACGTGAAGATACTTCATTTCTCTCATGAAGAAAATTCAAAGTGTCACGTTTGGTTTGAATAATCAAAAAAGCCAAACTATAAAAGAAGAGGTGTCCAGCTAGTTGAGGATAAATATTAACGTATCAGTCGTTGAGTGCTACAAATATCAATAAGATGGAAACTTGGAAAATTATAATCATAGCGTGGTTTGCATTGACAGCGTTGCTTATTGTTCTGGCTTGCCTTTCCAGGGTTTGCGGAGTAAAGCTTACTTGTGGCTCTGATGATCGTGGCGAAAGCCGCGAAACAGAGCTTTCTGGTGGCGGTGATGATGGTGACGGTGTAGATACTGGTGGCAGTGATGCTGATTCACATGCTCATCATGATCATCATCATTCTGATCATCATCATCATCATTCTCATCATGATCATCATCATCATTCTCATCATGATCATCATCATCCTCCTCATCATGTTGATCATCATCATCATCATAGCTCTTTTGCTGGAGGTGGTTGTGGTGGTGGTGGTGGGGGAGGAGGAGGAGGAGGAAGTAGTGCTTGTTGATTAATTGATATCAAGTCATATAGAATCATAGCTCTTTTTCTTTTGATCCTTTTTAGTCTTAGTAATATTACAAATATGAGCCCTATTATTTCTTCGATTATGTACTACGAATTTTTCTAATATGCCATGTATAGCTTTGATTCATCTTAAGAGCTTCTCGAGTCTTCTCTCTCTCTCAAAAGAGAGAAACTCTGGTGAAGCTCTATTTCAAAAATTATTGAAATATTGCTTCTCGAGTCTTCCTTTCTCCCTCGTGAGAATTCTAGTGATAGACTTTGGTGAAGCTTTGGGTGTCGGTTACAGCTGGTTTTTTGCTGTTTTGGGTGGAGATTGACAATCTCTCATTTACGATACGGCCAATAGTAGTGGAGACTCCTAGAATGATCTATGTAGGTTATGGCGTAGCAAGCTGGGATTTCAAAGCCCTCTTATGGTTCATCAACAGCAGGAGATCGGATTGTTGTTTGAGAATGCTCACTTCTGGTTTGTTGCCTTTGGTTCCAGGTAGTTGTTTTGTCGTTGGTGCCGTTTTTGGTCAAGGAATCGTGTTTGTAAATTTCTATTTTAGTAACTGTTGATCTGTAAATTTCATTTAATGTTGTTTGTGGGTTATTTTGAGCTTCTGAGTTTGTATGTGAGTGGCTGGATTCTAAAGGGGTATTAAGCCATTGCTATGTTTTAAGATTCGTTTGACATTCCTTCTAGTCACGCTGGATTATCCTCTGTAGAGGATTAGGATGTTGGTTAATGGTTGTAGTCTCTGCTCTCCTAAATTTGGTGGGGTGATTGGTGTCTGTATTTTTTGGGACCCCAAATTTGGGTGGTTTTAACGGATACTAGTACTTCTAAAAAAAAAAAAAGTTATTAATCTTGAAAAAAATTTGCTCTTCGAGTTGCTGATGGTGTTGGTCAAGGACGTAGTCAAGATTCGAGGTGTTATTATAAGTTAGGTTTGATCATATTCTAGCTATTTGAAACTCATCCTATTTGTAAATAACATTGTCATATTAGAAGGCACTTTTAGCTGTGTATTAGTATGAGATGTAGTCCAATTATCATCATTCTTAGGTCTAGACTTTTAATCTTGAAAAATTAAAACTTGGAAGTATGGAAGTGCAATTGACATATCTGACCATTGTATTAAAACCGTGATATGATGGGTATATGATTATTCATATAAAATTGTTAATTTCGAGAAAAAAATTGTTAATTAATAATTGTTATATTTTAAATTTTAAAATAAAATTTTCATAATTCCCTCAACTTTTAAAATACACTAAACAATTCTCAAAGAAATCACAGATTCATCACTAGAATAATATATTACATCTGCAATGAAGTTATATGACATTTTGATTTCCAACGTCTAACAACATTTTGATACTTTGAGAGTATTATACCATAAATTGACCTACCTTTTATAAACTGTCAAATAATTTGATTTGGGTATGGTCCTGCAAATTAAAATTAGAAGTCTTCTGAAATGACTAGTGAGTCGATTATAAGGATTTAAAAGTGACCTTCCATTAATATCCAATCCTACGACCAAGATAATCAAACTTATGAGATAAGAAGTGCCAAATTTCTTTTTCATACTATTAAAACTTGGAAGTGACAATTAATGTCACCTTCCTATGCCAAGTATTAACTTTATAAGGCAATAAAGTGACGAATGTCACCTTGAATTAGTGACTCGTGCCAAATGTCATCAACATGACAAGTGTCCTATAATTTAGCTACATGGACCTTGCATCTCTAAGTAGAAATAACCAAAGCACGTATTTCAAAAACAAAAAATTGCTGCCTCAAACAAAAAAAAAAAAAAAAAAAAAAAGCCAGAGCATTGAAAAGTAAATCAATAAAAAATGACACAAAATAAACTAGTACAACTAGTAACTATATGTCCATTTTTAAATAATTTTTGTCACTATTTCATAAATCATACAGTCACATCACAGACTCGAATCTGCTTTGAATATTGGGGGTCTTAATTGGTGCAGGCTATATTCTTCAAATCAGTGACCAAACGGTGTTCTTCAAAGTGTAGGAAGAGTTGAGTTATAGTAAGGAAACGCTAAATTTTAAGAACAGAATAAAACTCAAACTCTTCAAACTAATTGATTAATTTTTTGCATCAACAAACTATTCTTAAACGGTTAAAAAATATTTACATTCCTCTTAATAGATTTTTAAGTGTGCCTAATGTAACTACATGATTTGCTGTTTGATCAAATAAATATCAAATATATATATAGAACTTCTATTATTAGTGTCTCATAGTTTTAAATTGTTAGAATCATCTAATCAAATTCATTCATTACATTCTCTTTCTTAAAAAAAAATTATTTCTCATATTCAATTCAAATGTAATTGATCAATTTGATTAGATGGTTTTAACAATTTAAAATTTAAAAACACTGATCATAGAAATATTGTGTGCATATATCAGTGACTATATCTTCAGTAATGTATTACAAGTCATTCTTTTTTTTTTTTTGGGACATCTTAAACAAAATGTCATATCAGATTATATCTTCGGTTGTATACTACAAGCCATTCTTTTCTCAACAGAATTAAGCCATTCTTGTCTTCCGCTGGGATGGAAAAGGTTGAATTTTATTTTCGGAAAAGTGAAAAGGTTGAACTTAATCGCTATCGGAAAAAAATTAAAAAATAAAAATAAAACAAATAAAAAAAAAAAAACCGACAAATCGTGCAAATGGAACAAATTATAACAAATGCGCGATCCCAGCAACGATGGTCAGATACATGACAACAAAAATTATGTTAATTTATTATCATAAGGTGTAACTCTTTACTTAGTCAAATGAAATTACGATATTTATCCACGTGGATGACTCAATGGCCAACAACTTCTTTCTTGCTGACCACTGCCCATGAAATGTCATTGTTCGTTTAGAAGACTGCTATTATTTGCTTCTAATTCCAACAAAATGATCATTAAATTCAACAAAGTGAGGTCATTATTCTAACCAATTTGTAAATTTTTACTACTTCCTCGCATTTCACTTTTCTTTTTTAATATTTCAAACGATTGTGATTATTATTTATTAATTATCACTGAATGTATCTGTTTCTGCTAATTATTTTAAATTATGTTCTGATCATTGCTGAGGAATAAATCCACACATATAGTTAGTGATAACTGGTCAAAGTGTTTGAATAATCATTTATATTAAGGTGGTATAACCTCTGACAATTCGATAACGTGAAGATACTTCATTTCTCTCATGAAGAAAATTCAAAGTGTCACGTTTGGTTTGAATAATCAAAAAAGCCAAACTATAAAAGAAGAGGTGTCCAGCTAGTTGAGGATAAATATTAACGTATCAGTCGTTGAGTGCTACAAATATCAATAAGATGGAAACTTGGAAAATTATAATCATAGCGTGGTTTGCATTGACAGCGTTGCTTATTGTTCTGGCTTGCCTTTCCAGGGTTTGCGGAGTAAAGCTTACTTGTGGCTCTGATGATCGTGGCGAAAGCCGCGAAACAGAGCTTTCTGGTGGCGGTGATGATGGTGACGGTGTAGATACTGGTGGCAGTGATGCTGATTCACATGCTCATCATGATCATCATCATTCTGATCATCATCATCATCATTCTCATCATGATCATCATCATCATTCTCATCATGATCATCATCATCCTCCTCATCATGTTGATCATCATCATCATCATAGCTCTTTTGCTGGAGGTGGTTGTGGTGGTGGTGGTGGGGGAGGAGGAGGAGGAGGAAGTAGTGCTTGTTGATTAATTGATATCAAGTCATATAGAATCATAGCTCTTTTTCTTTTGATCCTTTTTAGTCTTAGTAATATTACAAATATGAGCCCTATTATTTCTTCGATTATGTACTACGAATTTTTCTAATATGCCATGTATAGCTTTGATTCATCTTAAGAGCTTCTCGAGTCTTCTCTCTCTCTCAAAAGAGAGAAACTCTGGTGAAGCTCTATTTCAAAAATTATTGAAATATTGCTTCTCGAGTCTTCCTTTCTCCCTCGTGAGAATTCTAGTGATAGACTTTGGTGAAGCTTTGGGTGTCGGTTACAGCTGGTTTTTTGCTGTTTTGGGTGGAGATTGACAATCTCTCATTTACGATACGGCCAATAGTAGTGGAGACTCCTAGAATGATCTATGTAGGTTATGGCGTAGCAAGCTGGGATTTCAAAGCCCTCTTATGGTTCATCAACAGCAGGAGATCGGATTGTTGTTTGAGAATGCTCACTTCTGGTTTGTTGCCTTTGGTTCCAGGTAGTTGTTTTGTCGTTGGTGCCGTTTTTGGTCAAGGAATCGTGTTTGTAAATTTCTATTTTAGTAACTGTTGATCTGTAAATTTCATTTAATGTTGTTTGTGGGTTATTTTGAGCTTCTGAGTTTGTATGTGAGTGGCTGGATTCTAAAGGGGTATTAAGCCATTGCTATGTTTTAAGATTCGTTTGACATTCCTTCTAGTCACGCTGGATTATCCTCTGTAGAGGATTAGGATGTTGGTTAATGGTTGTAGTCTCTGCTCTCCTAAATTTGGTGGGGTGATTGGTGTCTGTATTTTTTGGGACCCCAAATTTGGGTGGTTTTAACGGATACTAGTACTTCTAAAAAAAAAAAAAGTTATTAATCTTGAAAAAAATTTGCTCTTCGAGTTGCTGATGGTGTTGGTCAAGGACGTAGTCAAGATTCGAGGTGTTATTATAAGTTAGGTTTGATCATATTCTAGCTATTTGAAACTCATCCTATTTGTAAATAACATTGTCATATTAGAAGGCACTTTTAGCTGTGTATTAGTATGAGATGTAGTCCAATTATCATCATTCTTAGGTCTAGACTTTTAATCTTGAAAAATTAAAACTTGGAAGTATGGAAGTGCAATTGACATATCTGACCATTGTATTAAAACCGTGATATGATGGGTATATGATTATTCATATAAAATTGTTAATTTCGAGAAAAAAATTGTTAATTAATAATTGTTATATTTTAAATTTTAAAATAAAATTTTCATAATTCCCTCAACTTTTAAAATACACTAAACAATTCTCAAAGAAATCACAGATTCATCACTAGAATAATATATTACATCTGCAATGAAGTTATATGACATTTTGATTTCCAACGTCTAACAACATTTTGATACTTTGAGAGTATTATACCATAAATTGACCTACCTTTTATAAACTGTCAAATAATTTGATTTGGGTATGGTCCTGCAAATTAAAATTAGAAGTCTTCTGAAATGACTAGTGAGTCGATTATAAGGATTTAAAAGTGACCTTCCATTAATATCCAATCCTACGACCAAGATAATCAAACTTATGAGATAAGAAGTGCCAAATTTCTTTTTCATACTATTAAAACTTGGAAGTGACAATTAATGTCACCTTCCTATGCCAAGTATTAACTTTATAAGGCAATAAAGTGACGAATGTCACCTTGAATTAGTGACTCGTGCCAAATGTCATCAACATGACAAGTGTCCTATAATTTAGCTACATGGACCTTGCATCTCTAAGTAGAAATAACCAAAGCACGTATTTCAAAAACAAAAAATTGCTGCCTCAAACAAAAAAAAAAAAAAAAAAAAAAAAGCCAGAGCATTGAAAAGTAAATCAATAAAAAATGACACAAAATAAACTAGTACAACTAGTAACTATATGTCCATTTTTAAATAATTTTTGTCACTATTTCATAAATCATACAGTCACATCACAGACTCGAATCTGCTTTGAATATTGGGGGTCTTAATTGGTGCAGGCTATATTCTTCAAATCAGTGACCAAACGGTGTTCTTCAAAGTGTAGGAAGAGTTGAGTTATAGTAAGGAAACGCTAAATTTTAAGAACAGAATAAAACTCAAACTCTTCAAACTAATTGATTAATTTTTTGCATCAACAAACTATTCTTAAACGGTTAAAAAATATTTACATTCCTCTTAATAGATTTTTAAGTGTGCCTAATGTAACTACATGATTTGCTGTTTGATCAAATAAATATCAAATATATATATAGAACTTCTATTATTAGTGTCTCATAGTTTTAAATTGTTAGAATCATCTAATCAAATTCATTCATTACATTCTCTTTCTTAAAAAAAAATTATTTCTCATATTCAATTCAAATGTAATTGATCAATTTGATTAGATGGTTTTAACAATTTAAAATTTAAAAACACTGATCATAGAAATATTGTGTGCATATATCAGTGACTATATCTTCAGTAATGTATTACAAGTCATTCTTTTTTTTTTTTTGGGACATCTTAAACAAAATGTCATATCAGATTATATCTTCGGTTGTATACTACAAGCCATTCTTTTCTCAACAGAATTAAGCCATTCTTGTCTTCCGCTGGGATGGAAAAGGTTGAATTTTATTTTCGGAAAAGTGAAAAGGTTGAACTTAATCGCTATCGGAAAAAAAATTAAAAAATAAAAATAAAACAAATAAAAAAAAAAAAAAACCGACAAATCGTGCAAATGGAACAAATTATAACAAATGCGCGATCCCAGCAACGATGGTCAGATACATGACAACAAAAATTATGTTAATTTATTATCATAAGGTGTAACTCTTTACTTAGTCAAATGAAATTACGATATTTATCCACGTGGATGACTCAATGGCCAACAACTTCTTTCTTGCTGACCACTGCCCATGAAATGTCATTGTTCGTTTAGAAGACTGCTATTATTTGCTTCTAATTCCAACAAAATGATCATTAAATTCAACAAAGTGAGGTCATTATTCTAACCAATTTGTAAATTTTTACTACTTCCTCGCATTTCACTTTTCTTTTTTAATATTTCAAACGATTGTGATTATTATTTATTAATTATCACTGAATGTATCTGTTTCTGCTAATTATTTTAAATTATGTTCTGATCATTGCTGAGGAATAAATCCACACATATAGTTAGTGATAACTGGTCAAAGTGTTTGAATAATCATTTATATTAAGGTGGTATAACCTCTGACAATTCGATAACGTGAAGATACTTCATTTCTCTCATGAAGAAAATTCAAAGTGTCACGTTTGGTTTGAATAATCAAAAAAGCCAAACTATAAAAGAAGAGGTGTCCAGCTAGTTGAGGATAAATATTAACGTATCAGTCGTTGAGTGCTACAAATATCAATAAGATGGAAACTTGGAAAATTATAATCATAGCGTGGTTTGCATTGACAGCGTTGCTTATTGTTCTGGCTTGCCTTTCCAGGGTTTGCGGAGTAAAGCTTACTTGTGGCTCTGATGATCGTGGCGAAAGCCGCGAAACAGAGCTTTCTGGTGGCGGTGATGATGGTGACGGTGTAGATACTGGTGGCAGTGATGCTGATTCACATGCTCATCATGATCATCATCATTCTGATCATCATCATCATCATTCTCATCATGATCATCATCATCATTCTCATCATGATCATCATCATCCTCCTCATCATGTTGATCATCATCATCATCATAGCTCTTTTGCTGGAGGTGGTTGTGGTGGTGGTGGTGGGGGAGGAGGAGGAGGAGGAAGTAGTGCTTGTTGATTAATTGATATCAAGTCATATAGAATCATAGCTCTTTTTCTTTTGATCCTTTTTAGTCTTAGTAATATTACAAATATGAGCCCTATTATTTCTTCGATTATGTACTACGAATTTTTCTAATATGCCATGTATAGCTTTGATTCATCTTAAGAGCTTCTCGAGTCTTCTCTCTCTCTCAAAAGAGAGAAACTCTGGTGAAGCTCTATTTCAAAAATTATTGAAATATTGCTTCTCGAGTCTTCCTTTCTCCCTCGTGAGAATTCTAGTGATAGACTTTGGTGAAGCTTTGGGTGTCGGTTACAGCTGGTTTTTTGCTGTTTTGGGTGGAGATTGACAATCTCTCATTTACGATACGGCCAATAGTAGTGGAGACTCCTAGAATGATCTATGTAGGTTATGGCGTAGCAAGCTGGGATTTCAAAGCCCTCTTATGGTTCATCAACAGCAGGAGATCGGATTGTTGTTTGAGAATGCTCACTTCTGGTTTGTTGCCTTTGGTTCCAGGTAGTTGTTTTGTCGTTGGTGCCGTTTTTGGTCAAGGAATCGTGTTTGTAAATTTCTTTTTTAGTAACTGTTGATCTGTAAATTTCACTTAATGTTGTTTGTGGGTTATTTTGTGCTTCTGAGTTTGTATGTGAGTGGCTGGATTCTAAAGGTATTAAGCCATTTCTATGTTTTGAGATTCGTTTGACATTCCTTCTAGTCACCCTGGATTATCCTCTGTAGAGGATTAGGACGTTGGTTAATGGTTGTAGTCTCTGCTATCCTAAATTTGGTGGGGTGATTGGTGTCTGTATTTTTTGGGACCCCAAATTTGGGTGGTTTTAATGGATACTAGTACTTCTAAAAAAAAGAAATCTCGAAAAAAATACGGGACAATATGTAGGAAAATAAGTTTTACCATTACAATGGAGTCAACCAACTTTTGGAGTGTAAACTGTCGTCAGTTGAAACTCAAAGCCTCAATATTACACATAATTAACTCTCACATATGAAGAATATATATTAATCTTTTGATTCTAAAACAGAGTAATAAGTATTTTTCTCATTCGGTTGCATTTTTATTATTGCATGGCCCTTTTTACTGTCATGGAGTTAGACCCAAAGTGACAGGGCAGTTATCGCTGCCCATTGTGAATGAAAGAACCATGCATGTCCGCAGTAACAAAGTCAGAATTCCAAATTTAGCAAAAGTTGCGAGGTTAAACTATAAAATCTTAACTTTAAAGAAGTAAAGAAAATTTTTCAATTGATTATGGTGATTACAATGCAATGCTGGAGGGGTCATGTCATTTGTTGACCTTGTTAAACACTTCCACACCGGTTGAGAATGTGGGTTGAATGCGGTGGCGGGGCTGTGGGGGGGTGCCCAAAGGGGCCATGGCATTCCTGTGCCCGAGCTCATTAAGTTTTAATTTCTCAATATTTAATTATGTTTTAAATATAAAATATATATGATTAAAATTCAATTAATTCATCTAATTAATTATTATTATTATAATTAAAGTCACATATATCAAATTATATTTTGCCTAGAAACATAAAATATTTTTCTCTCATTATTTGATTTCATCATTCCTATCTTAAATAGAAATATTAGTTTCCCGTTATTAATATATTATGCAATATGTTTACATTCTTTGCATGTTGAATATTCATCTTGGTTATTGCATCTAAACTAATCAAGTTTGAGCTTGTAAATTAATAAATATTATATGAATGTTTTAAAAACTTATATTATTTATACTTGTTTTTTTGTTAATTTATTAACGATTAAGTTTGCAATAATGTGGAATATGACTTTTTCATAAACTCTTTGATCATTTGAAAAGAAAATCATAAAAATAATAATAATAATAATGTAATTTCAATATTACAAATGATTTTTGTAATTCAAAAGAGTGATAAATTTCATCTTTTCTTAAAAGAGTAAATGATATTATATTTAGTTTTTCAGTAACTTAATATTTATTTTTATTTTGCCCCCCTAAAACCAAAATCTTGTCTCTGACCCTAGTTATTTAGTTTATAAAGTGAGAATAAATCATTATTTTTAAGCTAGTTTTTATAATAGAGTTAAACCTAAAACCTTTTTTGATGTAGCATCAGAACTAAACTTTTTTAACAATGGATTAAGTTCTATCTACCTAGGTTCACAAGCGTAGGTGTTGTTGGATGGACATGCTAGGTTGGGTTTTGTCTACTGAAATTTTGGGTTGATTTTGTCTATCTACATTCACGAGGGTTGAGTTTTTCTACACGATTGCAAAGCTATTTAATGGACGCGCTTCGCATGAGGGAGAATTGAACATAAACTTTCATTATTGAATTAGCTTTTGTAGTGGAATTAAACTAAAGGTGTTAGTCCTACATTGATTGAGAATATAGGTTATGTAGTTTATAAGGTAAAGATGAACTCCACTCTTAATCTAAGTTTTGTGGTAGGTCCAAGGTAAACTTCACTTTTAAGCTAGTTTTTGTGGTAAGCTCAAGACCCTTTTCGACCTCTTCGCAGCTCGATTATATCATGTCGGATGCTTTACTATCACTCTAACTTTCTATCTGTTCTTGCATGTTGGGCACGTTACTCTTAATGTATCTACAAAAAACTCTCTCCGTTCTTGCATGTCGGGTACGTTACTCTTAATAGATCTACAAAAAACATTCTCTCCGTTCTTGCATGTCGTACGTCACTCTTAACATATCTACAAAAATGCATGGTTTGCAATAATTAACGTATTGTTCAGTGGTATGCAGTAAAAATAATGATTCCTATTGAAAATTGGCTCATTTTACTCACAGCCTTAGCTCCGTTTTTTCTCCTATTTTACTTGCAATTCTTCTGCGTTTCTTATGTAGATAATTATGTAAAATTTGCAAGTAAGCTTTGATGGTAGTCACCTTCAACATGGTTTAGGCACATGCAGGGCGAATAGACATAAGAGACGAAGGTGGCAATGACTGTGGCGATGGTGGTGGATCAGCACTTATTGATTACAAATATTAAACCGTATTATATATATATATATGTGTATATAATACGATTTAATATTTGTAATCAATGCACTCATTGAGAAAAAAGTTCTTCATTGGAAAAATAAATGATAATCATCGTCATCGTTATTGCTTATCGATTGTTGTCTACTTGTCTTCTTCTCCTCTTTTCTCCCTCTCTTTCTCTACTGTATAAATATCATCCAAAATTATGAGTACCCAGTCATCGTCGCCAACATCATCATCGTGGTGGTGGTTGTCATCATCATCATCATCACTCATTGATGGTTGTCTTCTCTTTCTCCTTCTCTTTTTCTCTCTCTGCCGTTGTCTTCTCTTTCACTTTATACAAAGGCCTTTTTGTCTCAAATCCATAATAAATGATATATAAACACAAACTATTAATCCAATGATGTTTCCACAATAGGCTATGCTATTATCCCCATAAACAAAAATATCCCCAATTTTAGTGGAAACTAAAATTATTGCCATTAGTCAGGAAAGAATGATATATTTTCTACAACATGCAGTGAATTGAAAGAGTCCTAGACAATGGTAAACAAATGAAATTACGATGTTTATCCACGTGGATGACCTTAAAAGTCAATGGTCAACTAATTCTTTCTTGCTGACCATTAGGTCCATTACACGTACATGAAAGTCTTTTTTTTTTTTTCGTTTTAATAATTTTTACAAATATCACGTTGCAGTGATTGTTCGTTTAGAAGATTGCTATCATTTGCCTCTAATTTCAGCAAAGTGATCATTAATTTCAACAAAGTGAGGTCACTATTCTAACCATTTAGTAAATTTTTTACTACTTCCTCGCATTTCACTTTTCTTTTTTAATGTTTCAAAGGATTGTGATTATTAATTTTCACTCATTATATCTGTTTCTGCTAATTATTTTAAATTTTGTTCTGATCATTACTAGGGAATAAATCCACGCGTATAGTTAATGACAACAAATCAAAGTGCATGTTTGAATAAGGCGGAAACCTCTGACATTTCGATAACGTGAAGCCACTTCATTTCTCTCGTGAACAAAATTCAAAGACGTGTCACGTTTGGTTTGAATAATCGAAGACCCCAAACAATAAAAGAAGAGGTGTCTAGCTAACTAAGGAAAAATATTAGCGTATCAGTTGTTGAGTGCTGCAGATATTATCGATATGATGGAAACTTGGAAAATTATAATCATAGCGTGGTTTGCATTGACAGCGTTGCTTATTGTTCTGGCTTGCCTTTCCAGGGTTTGCGGAGTAAAGCTTACTTGTGGCTCTGATGATCGTGGCGAAAGCCGCGAAACAGAGCTTTCTGGTGGCGGTGATGATGGTGACGGTTTAGATACTGGTGGCAGTGATGCTCATTCTCATGCTCATCATGATCATCATCATCATCATTCTCATCATGATCATGATCATCATCATTCTCATCATGATCATCATCATCATTCTCATCATGTTGATCATCATCATCATCATTCTCATCATGTTGATCATCATCATTCTGCGTTCTAGCGCTCCTGACCTAGGGGCTACAATTGTCACAAATTGAAGGCACTTTTGCTGGAGCATCATGATCATCCTAGTGCTCCTGACGCAGAGGCTATAATTGGCACAAATGGAAGCACTTTTGCTGGAGGTGTTTCTGTTGGCGGTGCTGTTGTGGAGGTGGTGGGGAAGGAGGAGGAGGAAGTGCTTGTTGATCCATTAATATCATGAATCATAGGTCTTATATTTTCTTTTGATCCTTTTATGATCCTAGGATCAGGTTGCAGTACACCCATACCTCTACTCCGCAAACCGATTTCAAAAACAACCATCCACTCTTTTATCACTTTCAAATCCAATTTTAGAAGTAATTAGCTAATGCATTTCTAAGTTTTGTTTTATGTAATGATTTCTTTATATTTATATATATGTTCGTTTTATGTAATGGTATCTTGTATTCTTTTAATATTTTCTGTAACTTTATAAATAGATTTGTAATTTCTAGATGAATTCAATTACCAGTCAAAACTCCATTGGTTGTAAACTTTAATTTGAAGTTTGTTTATCCCTTAAATTATAGCTAATCCATTGGAAAATAATTTTTAAAGTAAGTTTACCTTGCTTTTTGTTGTTACTACCTTTTTTTTTTTTACGATTTTTTCTCATCCCTTATTATTATTTCTATTAACATTAAAACCTTACAGGTTAAATGACTATCGAAATCTGTCGAGATGAATCGTATTATACTAGCATCTTACGAATCAAATGATTGTTGAGACGTCAATTCTTACTAAGAAGAGATTCACATTCCACACATTATATTTTAAAAGATAAGAGTAAAATTTAAATTTTTAACCTTTTAAAGTTAAGATAAATACTCATTTATTCCTACCAAAGGTGTTGTGTATCTTTATTGCTGTTTTGATTGTTAATAAGATAAGATATTATGATATACAAATTCAAATCCTACCTTGTAAATGAGGGAAGAAAGGGATGTAAATTGCAGATAATTAGGTTATACAAAAGTTCTAGCAGAAGCGAAGCAATTCAATTCAAGACCAAGAAATGAACGCAATTCTGATAGGTATTTTGTCTCTCGTTACCCTCCTTGGACTTCTTATCCTCCTGGTTGTCTATCTATCACGTAAGACTAATAAATGCAAAGGCATTGATGATGGAAGCGGCAGCCTCAATTCAATTATAAGCAACAGTAGTGGAAATGTTAAAGATAGTCGCTCTAAAAATCATGTAGGGCCTGTTAGTGATAGTGGCGGTGAAATCATGCAGGCGGGCATGCACATGGAGATGGTGGTGGATGTGGTGACCAATAGCATGGCAACCTCGCTCTTGGTCTTTATGCTGTTGAAGCTGGGGTGTATATATGTGCAGGATCACGCTGCAGGTGTACACAGTGATGGTGGTTATGCTGCAGGGCCTGCGGTTGGGACTGGAGGTGGAGGTGCGGGTGTGGCAACACCGAATGCGGTGGCCAGTCACCGTGGTGGATTGGCGGTGATGGTCATGGTTGCTAATCTAGGCTGGGAGGTATAGCTATGAATAATTTGTATAGCTTATGTTTCTCTACTAATTAATTAGTTAAGGATGAGAACTATTAAAATCTACTTAAAAATTAGAAAATAATGTCATGTTAATCGGTATATAAATCATTAATCTTTTAACTAATTATATATAGTGGTATACGCTTTCAGAATAAATGACAATAGTATGCCAAATATTTTTCTTTGATGAATTATATGTAAAGAACATTCCTTATGTCCTTACGCAATTTATTAATAATGTAAATTTCAAAAGATTATGTGGAAAAGGATCCATTTGGCATCGTGGAAACAGAATTGATCTCAATTTCTTCATAACCCTTTTTATTTGCAAGAAGACATCCATTGCTGTGCTGTTCTGTGCTATTACTTGTATCCTCTTTATGCTATGTTGCCCAGGATTGGACCGATGAAGTCCGGTCCACTCCTTTGTCTGCACAAAAGAGACTGAACAAAATTCAATCCTATGTCTTTCAATTGTGCCACAGCACATTAATGTTTTAAAATTAATTTAATATATATTATTAAAACAATTTTAATATTAATTAAAAATAAATATTATTTTATTTAAAATCAATTGTAAATAATTTAATCCAATTTAATTTATGATATTTTATTTTTTAAAATTGATTTAAATAAAAACTAATTTATTTAATATAACTATAACTAAACTCATAGTATATCGAACATAAATTATAACTATTTTTAGTCCAATCTCATTCCATATGAAACAAAACACAACTATTTATGATTCAATTCCAACCATAACACATCAGACATCGGACACTACTATTTTAAATCTAATTTTAATGGCACTAAACACAGGACACTCCATGTTAAATCCTATTCTAACGGCAATAAATACAACGCACATCACCGTCCATGATATCCTATCCAATCTAATCTAAATTAGTGACACCAAATTCTGATGCAAATAAATGCATATATAGTCATCAACTTCGTGAGCATCTCTAATTCTCAAAAACTCGGACTAAATTGTAATATTGTTCTACTACTAAGCCAGTTTGGGCCATCAATTTCTATCTTGATGGGATACCAAAAGGCAAAAAAGTTCGTCCGGTAGAAACTAGATACAAAATCAGACAAATTGAATGAATTTTACAACTACTTTACACAATCAAGGGGGTCTCTGTCAGGCCATTCCCATTTGAACAACTCTTTAAAGCAAGTCAGCTGATCAATAAAGAGTACAAAATCAAGAAAGCCTACAGAATTGATGAAAACACTCAATATCTCAAAATTGCAAGCAATTACAGTTTGGGAATTCGAATAGGGTGTTTTTCTTCAAGGAATCACGGGAGTGATTTTATGTACCAAAACAACGGTCTCCTGCATCCCCAAGTCCAGGAATTATAAACCTGAAATAGAACATTCAATGAGATGCGAAACAACATGATGATAAGCAGTTAGCCATTTTGGTATCCATAGCTAACAACTCTCTGCATGTGAATGATAAGAAACACTAACCCTTTGTCATTGACAACCGGATCGATGATTCCAGTGTACACATGAAGACTGCAAAATGCAAAAGCAATCAGAACTGGGAAAAGCTTAATGAATGCTCCATCCCGATTTGTTAAATTTAATTATACAATATCATATTACCCAGGGAAGTTCTCACTGAGCTTCTGAAGGGCTGGTGGAGCAGCAATAGCAGATATCTGCAACAGAACAATTTTTAAGTAGTGCACTGAAACCAAAAAAAAAAAAAAAGAAAGGCAACAAAAATGGACTATTTGTGTGACTAAAGACTGAAGAGGTCGACATTTTATACGTAAGAGTGTCAACAGTTGACAAGATGCATCTTGCACTGCAAAATGTTGACTAAGAAGACCACAGAAGATTAAAAATTCTTGAAACAATGATATTGAAGCATGCTCAAACCAATGAACGGGTCTGAGCCCCTATTTTTATGTTAGCAACGAAATGTGCATGCAACAATAGAACTTATGTAAGTCACTTTGATACAGAACAAGAAAAGATGTCTGCTAATTATTTACCACTTTAATTTGCTTGTTTTCAATGCCACGTTCCTTAATAAGTTTAATAGCAGCCACAATTGTCCCACCTGCAATTGATTACCAGAGAGTTAACTTGTGTGAAACTAAAAATATGTAGAACAAACCAGTAAGATATCATATTCCAGGAGACAACATCAATGTAGCAACAAGAGGCAAAGTCATTTGACTAGAAAGATGACGGGACCTAATAATGAATTCCAACTTAAATTCAAAGGTGAATAGTACGATTATGAGTTGCTTCATTTTACAAGGAAAAGATGGATAGAGATCCTTTGCTTGAACATTATGCACTACGATATCTCTGATACAAAAAATTTCTAGCCATTAGAATGGCAACATTAATACCTGTTGCTAGAATAGGATCTACAACAAACACTCGTGAATCCTCTGGAAAACTTTCAGGCAACCTATACAGGAGACAATAAAAATACCAAATAGTAAGTTTACTCCACTTGAAAAAAAGAAACACAACTAAAATCAAAATTAGAACCTCAAGTACAAATGGGACTACAGCAGCAGCTATTTGTTTAGACAAGATAATGAAAAAGTTATCATTGACTTTTGGAAACAACACACGGTAAAACCACTTCATATGGAGTGTCTCTTCAACAAATCCTTACTTATTCAAATAAACAGTCGGCTGAAGTGTCTCTTCATCTCTGCTAACCCCTAATTTGCAAGAAAAATAAAAATCATTAACTACTGATGCTCAATTGCATAAAGGAGTATGAATAGTCATCTATAGTCTAGTAGAACAACTCAAATTGTAAACGTTAACAAAAACACAGAGTAGTATAGAAGCAAAACCAAAATCTTTATAAAAGGAAAACAGCTGCTAGTGGATTAAATGATCATCCTAATAAAAAACCCACAGTTTAGTTCTTCAGCCTACAACATTCAACAACACAACTCACAAATGGCATTACATGTTTCAAAGTCATGAGACCCCTAAAACCAACAGTCTTTCTACAAATTAACTACTAAACCCCAAAATCCTCTTTAACTTTGCAAGCATGAATGTTTCTCTACCTATATGATATGTTTTTGTAGCAGGCAAAATCGATGATGCATGCTCCACAAGAGCAAGACCAGCTCTCAGTATTGGAACAACCTGCAAATTTAAAAGAAAGCAACAGTTAAGGCTAACTCGAGAGAAAACTCTGTTCCATGAAATTAGCATTACATTATGCAATACACTTAATATGCAATGAACAAACAAATTATAAAAGCAATAACTACACACATTTTAAAAACTGCCATACTTACCGCCACCGGCTCCCTTGGATCAATAAATTCAACTGAAGCAACACCCAGTGGTGACTGAATTTCCCCTGAGACAGTTGGCTGGAAGCAAGGCAACAAGCTATGTAGTTATAAAATGTTTAAATAACATTAAAACCATGCAATAATAACAAAAAAAGCCCTTCACAAACAACAGCTCAGCTAAATTGAAACAATTAAACAATAACATCTAAGTCCAAATGAATAAATGGTTAAAACAATGACGGAATTTAGAGAAGATTAAGGCTGTTGATCAGCCCCAAGTACTCCGATAATCAGTCACAGAACAAAGCAAGATTCAATAAATTTCAAAGCACTTCTACAAAGCACCAAACGTTTTTCATCCCAAATCTCCAACATAGTCCAAACATCACCAACAACTAGAGTAGAAAACCAGAGTTGCAATGCACATTAAACAGCCAATACAAGTACAAAAACAAATAATCTGACTTATTTATAACAAGATTCTATAAACGGAAAGAGCAAACCGAATTAATACTCCACAAGCTTCAACAGTTAATAATAGCATCATCAATTTCTCATATAAAGATGCATGCAAACAACATCAATCTAATTATATCAAAATGCATGCAAACATCAATTTCTCATTTTTGACAAGACAACATTCAATTTCAACAACTTACCAACCAATCCCTCGAAGCTTCATAAATAAGTAGCCTTCCCAACTCTGCCATTGCATTCTCTGCAAAACACCAAAGTCAAAAAAAAAAGAAGAAAAAAAAAAAGAATGAACTACCAACTAAAACAACAATTAATACATTTACATACTAAAAATTGGGCAAGGAGTCTGTTCATTTCTCAAAACAGAAACCCAGTGCTTGATCAACGGATGCGGTGGCACAAACACCTGAAAATCCAAAATCCACAACCAATTCAATTGATCAACAGTGTAAAATGACAATAACAATTTTGCATGCAAAGAATAAGAAGTGAACAACATACAAGCATGCGGTCGCCGGAGATTGGTTTCTCTTCAGTGGCCATGTGGGCCCTGACAGTGGCAGAGGAGATCTGAAGAGGAGGAGGAGGAGCGATTAGAGAGGAGAGAAATGGAGGACGAGAATTGAGAGGCGAAAAGTGCTACCTTGTGGGGAGTGAGAGTGAGGGTGAGAGTTGGGACGCGGAGGAGGAGCTGTTGTTGTTTAAGTAGGGGAGAGGATCGATGGTTTCGGGGTTGGTAAAGGCGCTGACGACGACACGTGTCAGCAAAACGCCGCGTATCGGTGGAACACCGGACCGTTACATTTATGTTGCACGCCATGCATCCGATGGATTTGAGACTTCTCTCTCAGAGACAAAGCGACAACGGGAGAATTTATCGTACATTTGGGTTTCTGGGGAAATTGTTCTGCTTGGAAGCCGAGCTACACTTGGATGTGGCCTGTGGGCCTTCTCTTACTTTGGAATTGGAGATCACACCCATGTCTTCGGCCCATTGGACTGCTTGATCACGTTCTCTTTGTAAAAATGGTCTTGTCAGAGGCTCAGGCTCAGGGCTCACTAACCAATTTCCTCTGTACACTCATGCACCTGAGTGGCCGCGGTTTTGTTTTTCATGTTGATTTTTTTGTTTCGGCCAAGTAAAATTAGAGAGAGAAGACTGCTGGTGGCTTTGGTTTGAGAGCCCTGGCTGACAAGAGCTTTTTATTTCCTTTTTTTATTATTTTTTTACACAATAATTTGTGGCCATTGACTTGATCCAACGGCCACAAAAGGAACCCGCATAGGGATGGTAAACTTATCCACGGATTATAATATTTATAAAAAATTCAATCCACTTCGAACATACATAAATACTATCATATTTATAAAAATTCAATCCATTTTAAACGCATAAAAACACAATAATATTTGGGAGCGAGTAAGGATAGATATAAACACTATCATAAACGGTTATCCAGATCATATCATTAGGGTTCTATCAATTTAATCATAATTATCTCTTGGATTCATCCTAATATTTAAAAAATAAATAAATAGAAAGACTCTTTTATCTTGTCTTCTTTGGAGACCCGTAGATGATAAAGTGTCACTGAATCTTATATCTTTTTTTTACTGTTTATTAAAATAAAATATGTTATTTGAAAGAAAATATATAGATATAAGTCAGGCATCCATTTTATTTTCAAATATGCTATAGATATAACCTATTGATATTCATCCTTACCGAAAAAATATTGTTGTCACACCCGATTTCTTTTTATATCTATATTAAAAAATTAAAAATTAATTTTTTTTCCTACATCCAAACTACCATAACTATCTTTACATATTAGTAACTGTAAAAAAGCCCTGACATGATGAAAAAATATTAAACAAATCATATATCAGTTTTCCAATTTTCACAACCCACGACTTCAATTTGTGCTCAGATTTTTCTCCTTCAACTCTAATTTAGAGGCTAATATATGTTCTCTCTTTTAATATATTTATCAAATTCAAAAGTTTTAAACAAAAATTGCTCTTATAATGATCATCGAAAAAAAAATGCTTCTATATTGGATGTGACGAAACCTCTTTTAGGGTGATTTTATCTAAATTCACTAATAATTTTAATATTTATATATAATAAATTATGCACTCACTAAAAATAGTTATGTAGATTATTCTCTAATTTTTTTCTCACTTGAAAGGTAAAGTTGTATTACAAAGTATCAAGTAATAAACTATTTTTATTCGATTCTAATTTGGAGGCTAACATTTGTTCTCTTTATCAACATATCTATTAAATTCGGCAGTTTTAAACATAACAAGAATTCCTTTTATAATGGGTGTGACAAGACCTTTTTGGGGTGATTTCATCTAAATCCATTAATAATTTTAATATTTTATAAATATAATGAATATAACTTTTATTATCCATCGACTGAAAAATAGTTATATAGATTATTTTCTATTTTTCTTCTTACTTCAAAGGTAAAGTTATTTTACATGTTACCAACTAATAAACTATTTTTATTCAAATTATGGATGCTAGTTATATTTCTTATCACAAGATGTTATTTATATTTTTCAAAGGTAAAATATAATAATTTAATATTTTTTATTGGACACGGAGGTGGAATGGATTCCTATTCAAATTTGAATATTCTCTCGGATTTGTCCTACACTCCTACTTATAGTAGTGAGCATGGATACGACAATGGGATATAATATCTCAAGTGAACATAGGGAAGGATACCTTGGTATTCATCTCTAATCCACTCCATTAGCATCTCTAATCCCACAAATTCATCCAACATACGGGATCTCTCACTTGAACATTGAATATATATATATATATATATATATTACTTTAATTAGAGGAGGAAAATATTAGTTATGATATACTTCTAATTAAAATAGTCTTGACGAATAAATACGTATTTTATAAGTACAATTTATGGATTTGAATTTTCTGTTAATCTTATTTTACTAATATTTTAATTAAATTATGACACGTGACAAAAACAACAACAAATAGTTTGGATGAAATCAATTTCTTTCTCTCGTTTTTTTAAAAAAAAAAAAAATCACAGAGGGACAATATTAAAGCTTTTCCTTTTTGAATGAAATATCTCCTCGGAACACCTTCCTTCAAGAATTCAACCTTGTGCAACACCTTTTGTGAGCCCACATTTTCAACATCCACTAGAACCTCAAATCCCTCCAAATGAGGCCACTCATCAGATATGGTCTCAGTCACCATTTTCATAGTCTGGTGGCAAATCCCTTTGCCCTAGTACTTGGAGGTCAAAATATAACCAATCTCATCTCTAAATATATTATTTTTTGAATTTGCCGTCACTGAAATAGCACCAATAGCGGCCTATTGTCAAGGCAAATTGCTTTGAACCAAGGGTGAGGCAAAACTTTGTTCTTGATGTAATCCATGTTTTGTTAATGGGAGAAAATGACAAAGAGAGGAAAATAGCTTCAATATTGTTGTTTTGTGATTAAAAAAAAAAAGAATGAATGGGAGAGAGGAAATTGATCGGCCTTTTGTTAATGGAGTTGTGCTTGAATGAGACCATATTTGATAAATGGCCTCATTTGGAGAGAGAAATTGACTGATGTAGGCCACTCATCAAATATGGTTTCATTCAACCATAACTCCATTAACAAAAGGTCAATCAATTTCTCTTCTCACTATTTTTTTTTAATCACAAAACAACGGTATTAAAGCCATTTTTTCCTCTGTCATTTTCTCCCATTAACAAGGCATGAACTACATCAAGAATAAAGTTTTGTCTCACCCCTGGTTCAAAGCAATTTGCCTTGACAACAAGTCGTGATTGGTGCTATTTCAGTGACAACAAATTCAAGAAATCATATATGTAGATCTAGAGATGAGATTGGCTATGTCTTGACCTTCAAGTACTAAGGCAAAGAGATTTGCCACCAGGCTGTGAAAATGAAGAATCAGACTATATTTGATGAGTGGCCTCATTTGGAGAGATTTGAGGCTCTAGTGGATGTTGAAAATGTGGGCTCATAGAAGGTGCTAGCGTGCTGCATAAGGTTGAATTCTTGAAGGAAGATGTTTCGAGGAAGTATTTTATTCAAAAATGAAAAGCTTCAATATTGCCCTTTTATGATTAAAAGAGAGAGAGAGAATTTGATTTTATCTTGGCCATTCATTGTTATGTTTGTCACATATCATAATCTAATTAAAAGATGAGTAAAAATAAGATCGGACAGAGAATTCAGATCCAAACTTTAAAATATCAACTATCCCATTGATTTTTATATTTAAATTTGTGATTATTTTACCATTTGTGTGTTTTAACTAATATTTTATGTTCCAAATCAACTGACCATTTTTTTAAAACTTAAAATATTTAATATAAATATTATTAAAAAAAAAAAAAAAAACCAGCAGCATAGGTCTCAGGGAGGTAACAAGACTAACATCAATCTTGCTTGTAATGGTTAGTACTTATTATTATTATTATTTTGGATACATTGCAATGGTTAGTACCAGGCGATCCACTAGCTATATCATATATGCATGTATATTTGTAAAAGTTCTTCTAAATCTTTTACTGGTCAACATCATTAAAGAAATTCTCAAGTTGCACTCTCGCAACATTTTAAAAATTCGGTGTTTTATTAGTTGGTCATAGCTCTAACCATTTTCCATGTCATCATAAATAGCATATGTATGTAGCTTGGTTTGTTCTGTTAATTCGGTGTTTGCATAAAAGGAGATCGATGGCTCCATTGCCAAAGAAGAGCATGCATAAAGCATTTTACCCATCCAGGCCATCAATTATTCGAAGTGTTTGAAAACAAAGAATACCTCTGAGATGCGTGCAAGACTCTTGGAATCAGCACCAGAAATCGATGCAACGCCTGCGATTGTGATCTGCATGAACACTGCGGCACGTGCCCCATCACTCTCTCCTCCTTCATGCACCCCCAACACCAACTCAACCTCGTCGTCCGCAAGCCACAAGCCGCGCGTCAGATCGAGCGCATCTGCGACATCTGTGGTGACCAAGTCGAAGGCCTCTTCTACAGGTGCAACCTCTGCTAGTTTGACGTCTACCCTCTCTGCACCCAGCTCCCACAACATCTCCGGCATGTGCTGCACCCGCACCCCGACCACCCTTTGACGTTGCAGCCAGCTCCATCTGGTTGGTGCATGGTTTGCCAAAGTGAGTGCACCGGTTGGCGCTACAGGCGTGCTGTTAGTAATTGCTTTGACATCCATGTTGGGTGCGTTTTAACCGAGTGTGATACCTCAACGTCAGCGTCAACGTCTCGATCGGTCCATCAGCCAAGCGCGCCGCCCGCAACAGCAACAGCGCCACCTTCTTTTGGTGGTTATGTTTACGGGGTGCCATGTGGTTATACTTTTGCGGGCCCTTATTGTATCATCAGTATCAATGTGGAGGCAATAATCAGGGTCCTGGAGGTGGCAAGAAAAGGAAGAAAATGTACGTGATTGTGAAAAAGCTAGCTGTTGGAGCGGTAACCAATATAGTGTTTGGAGCAACTGGACTTTGATTGATATGTGTTCATGTTAATTGGTGACTCTATATCAAAATTTGGATGTTGACATGTTGAATTCTGTTGTGATTTCCGGGCATAATTCCCAAATATTCGCTTAATTTTGTTTTATTTGTTTGTGATCATTTGCTTGTTCAAGAAATTTTTATTTCAGAATTATCATAAGCAGAAGATTAATTTCATTTGAGTAGGTAATCGTGTTATATGACGTAATTAGTGACATTTTCCGCGTTTGATGAGACCAAATCCTCATAAGTTTCTTTTTGTTTTGCGCAATAAACTTTGCTAGTATGCTTGTATGCGAGAATAAGTTATGGTCTATTGTTTATCTTTCTATTCTCTTGCAGTGTTGCCACTTGCCAGCTAGTTCCTAATTAAAAATGAAAAAACAATTAAATGTTGAAGGCAAGTTGGGTTTTACTTGTATCTTTTTTATTAAAATTGCATAGAGAAATTTGCTTGTATTTTACTGAAATGTTGACGAAGATTTCGTTGTTCATTGTACTAGAACCCATTAAATTTGAAAAATATATAATATATATTTACAAATTGTTAATTATAAATAAAAGGGTTCACTTTAGCGCGTACAGTGCGATTGTCAAAACTTCATGTGCAATAAAATAACATAGGAAACTAAAATACGCTAAATCTAATTATTATAGAATTTGAAGATATTAAGCTAGAATCGAAGCTTGCAGACCACATTCATCAACCACACAAGCACGTACGTACTCTTCAGCATAATCCTCTTGTGATCACAAAAATACCATTCAACTTTTAATTATGTTAATTGTCATACTAACAATAATTTTTTAGCAAAAAACTTAATCAATTTTACAATATTTGTCTTTACCCCTTTATGGTTTATAACAATTTTAAAACCATAATTAACCAAAAACTTCAATTATTATTTTTAAAACTACAATAATACCAAATTACCGACCCTCAGTAAAACTCGCGACTACCATTTAATCTGAATTTTTAAAAATTAGAGACGTTCAAAAAGTTAACGAGTACTCATGCATTTGTATGCATTATAACTTGGTTTGACCACATCAAAATTAATAAGGGTGCAAGTAATAGCACAGCAATCAAATTTTTCCTATGAAAAGGTTATGAAAAATTGAGAATCAGAGATTCATTTTGTTGCCACAATGCTATACAGATCCTTTTCCATTTCGCAATCTTCTAAAATTTTCTCTATCTATAAACTGCATAAGGTTCTTCTTAGTACATAAATGAAAGAAATCACAATATATGTACATAAAAGAAGAAATAATTGTTGGGGTTAATCGTCTTGCGTTCACAAAATTATCCTCCAACTTTTAATCGTATTAACTGTACTCAAGCCAACAAATAACATACATCATAATACAACTTAGTGTGATTTTATACATAATATTAAAAAATATTTATTTAATTTGATAATATCTTAGACTAGATTTCTACAATGCATGGTAACATTTTAAAAGTGAAATAAAATAACACACATTAAACTTTTCTTCTATCAAGAAAGGAGTCGGAAAACAGGATATGGTTGAAAAAGGAAAATTATAATTGAGAAAAGAATATTATGAGATTTGATATTACTTTGTACTGCTTTTTTCCAGACATTGTGGGGTAGATGTAGTAAATTTCTAAACTATTACCATAATGTTTAAGCTCTATATGTTTTGATAAAACCTTTTTTCTTTTAAGACAGAAAGAAGACATTTATTAAAAAAATAAAATAGATAAATGGGAAAACTTCAATTGAGTATATGAGATTTTGAAAAATATTAAGTTTTTTTGAAAACAACTATTTTAATCCCTTACTTTTCAAAACTTTTTAAAAAAAGTTTAAGCCTTAAGTCAACTAACAGTCAACGGTGATTTTAAGTAATTTAAATTGTAATTTAATAACTTAAATTTAAACGTATTTTAGGCAATTTAACATGTAAATTCAATGGTTTATGAGGGTAATCTGGTAATTTATGTGGTGTTAACAACAATAAAAGGAAAAAATATTTTTAATGCATTCTGTTAATATTAATCATTAGTTAACTGATAATTTAAACTTTTTTGAAGAATTTTGAAAAATTAGGGATAAAAGATAGCTGTTTTCAAAAAAAGTTTTAAAAATTTGATATTTTTCGAAACTTTAAGAACTAAAATAAAGTTTCTCTTAAATAAATAAAAACTAGTTAATCAAGAGGGAACACAGTAACACTTGCTCCTCAAGCTAATGCAAACAACTGAACTTAACATTGCAAAACATGATGCACATTGCATACAATCAGGAAAATTCAGACACTGAAGAGAGAAAAACTAGGAAAACTTATAATTAATTAGGTTGTCCCCAAGCATCATGAAGAAGAAGTTGCCGGATTGCCCAATAAGGAGCAACATTCCACCCATGATATAATCCATTCTTAAATCATAACTGGCTAGTATAGGTTTCCTTCTCTGCAAACATGATAAATTCAATGAAGGAACAATAAATTTCGAGGATTTTTTCCATCTATTCGGAAGCTTCCAATATACCTATGTTTAATTTCTTGATAAACCTTGATCAGATCCGTGTTGTATTCAAAAAATAAAATCATTGATGTACAAAGCTTTTGCTCCTTTCTTTGCGTTGCTGCCACTTTATTAGAAGAAATATTTTTAAAACATCTAACTGTATATGGCTAAAATTTTATTATTTATATATATATATTTATATTTTGAAGACCATAAAAAGTATATTTGATTGATTTATTATATGGTATACTAAGTATGTTGCATGAGCCTCTCAAGAAGCCAGCAATTTTTTTACCTTTGTCCGTATAATTAACAATCATTTACCCGCGCAACTGTACACGACCTCGATCTTTTGATCGCCTTGTACCTTTTTCATTTTGAAAATAAATGTATCGAGGTTGTGCCGCGCTGTGACGATGGATTTTGTTTATGTGAAGTCGAATGAACAGACAATAATGGCGGCTAGGGTATTTGCTGGGCGTGTCAGCAGAAATGTTGGGGTTCTCTATGATTTCGTTGTAGCCGTACTGGAACTTGAATTTTTCAGGATATTGGCTACATAATACGTCCAACTTGAATTTTGTGTATGTGACTGTATGCAGTAAATGTATGCGATCACGCGATTGTCTTCATCATCGAACAGTATGGACGTGGCGAACGGACGTTTCAAAAGTCACCACCTTTCATCATCAAAACTGATTGCGATAAACAAACATTATAAATATCGTACGACAAAAAAAAAAGTCTGAGTGGCGTTGGCGAGTCGCCTCAGTCTCTCAAATCAATCCAAACAGCCTCCATCGAACACCACAAAATCTAAATCTCAAAGGCAACACAGAATCTTATCAACGTCAACGCCTAATCTCCCACTTCAATCTTCCGCGTCCACATTCCACGGGTCATATGTACTTGGCTCGATTCAACTGCTGACATCTGTAATTCTTCAACTGTTCGACACAGTGTTCGTGCATGCGCGTCCTATGAGTACCATCATTCACGCGTTTTAAGCTACATGCTTCCAAATGCAATTCCAAGTTTCATAATAGCTGTTTCCAACTTTCATGATTCATGATTGATTCTTGAATTGGTGATTTTGGACATACGACTTCAACTTGGTTGAACTTCCTTTATTAATCTTTAAAATGATGTTTAGAATGAGTTTTGTGATGATGCATTGCACTAGTATAACCTTAAAAAGCTAGTGCGATCTTTTATATATGAGTAAAGTTTTGTTGAGCTGAATATCACTATGATGGGTAAATATATGAAATAGAATTTAGTGTTAATTAATCAGGAAAAGAGTTGGTTTTACTTTTGTTTGCACCGTTGAAGTTGCGTATAACTGTGGCTTGATGAAAATGGGAAGAGATAATTTTAATAAATTTGAATATTAGTGAAATACGTTTAAATTGTAATTAAATTCAAGTAGGGCTAGTAAATTTTTCTATCTCGTCAACTAATAAAAGTAGTGTCACGTGACATATGCTTTAGTTAAAATCTTTTATCGAGAAAACTTTGAGAGTTGTCCAACATAGAGGCATTAAAAGATCTTTCGATCAAGTGAACATATTGACTCTTCTATTGAGAACATAAATAAGCAACTATCTTATAAAAAACGAAAGGGGAAACTTCATTTTAGATCCTTAAGGTTTCGCGAAATATCAAAATTTTAAGCATCTATTGAAAACAGCTCTTTTAATCCTTAACTTTTCTAAAACTCTTCAAAATAATCCAAAATGTTAGTCAACTACCGATCAAACTAAGCAGAAAATTAAAAAGACTTAATTACCCCTCACAACTTACGATGACTGTTTTACCCCTAATAAAATCATAATATTACATATTATTTAACCAATTAAAAGCTAACACGTGTACACAATAATAATAAGATTTTTTTTAAAAAAATTAATTATTTTCTTTTATTTAAATTAAACAATAATTAAAAAAAAAAAGAAAAAAACATCAATTTTGGAAAAAAAAAATTAAACAATAAAAATTAAGTTTTTTTTTTTCTCCCCTAAGAGTCTCTCATCTGGGTTCGACCGAACCCAGATGAGAGACCTCATCTGGGTCTGTCGAACCCAGATGAGAGACTCATCTGGGTTCCGTCGAACCCAGATGAAGACTCTTCTGGGTTCGGTCGAACCCAGATAAGAGACTCATCTGGGTTCGACCGAACCCAGATGAAGACTCTTCTGGGTTCGGTCGAACCCAGAAGAGTCTCTCATCTGGGTTCAACGAACCCAAATGAGGTCTACTCATCTGGGTTCGACGAACCCAGATGAGAGTCATCTGGGTTCTGTCGAACCCAGATGAGTCTCTCTTATCTGGGTTCGACGAACCCAGATGAGAGACCTCATCTGGGTCCGTCGAACCCAGATGAGAGACTCTCATCTGGGTTTGACCGAACCCAGATGAGAGTCTCTCATCTGGGTTCTGCCGAACCCAGATCTCAGTGCAAGTATTCTATTTTTTTTTTTTTCTGATAAATAGTTTTATTATTTTTTCTTAATGTTGTTGTTGATGTTGTTTTTGTGGGAGATGATACTGTGATGTTATTGATGATGTTGAAGACTATGGGATTGTTGATGATGATGTTGAAGACTATGGGATTGTTGATGATGATGTTGAAGACTATGGATTGTTGATGATAATGTTGATGAAATGACTTGTTGATGATGTTAGTAAAAGGGTTTGATGAACAATCAAACCATGAGTTTGAATCAGATTTAAAAAAACAAAAGGGTTCAGATTTTTTTTCAGTTAAATTTTTTTTTTTTAAGTAATTTTTTATTTTTAAATTATTTTAAATTTTTTATAGATTTAAAATCTCAACCATACACGTGTCACAATCTTAACTTTTTATATGAAAAGACTATCTTACCCTTTTCATTCAAGTTTTCTGTGACCGTTGACCAATAGTTGACTAACGGTTTAGGACTATTTTGAAGAGTTTTGGAAAAGTTAGGGATTAAAAGAGCTGTTTTCAATAGATGTTTAAAATTTTGATATTTCGCAAAACCTTAGGGACTAAAATGACGTTTCCCCAAAACGAAACGTGCCAATCATTTACAATAGAAGTTGGACAAGTGATATAGACACCTGTAATGCATACGTGACAACAACAAAAGCCTATGGAAGCTTATGAATATGCCGTCGGTGCTTTCAAAATATAAGAATTTTTTAAATTTTTTTATGACCAAACACTTTACCAACATGAGAAAATCTCATCTTAAGATAACTTAGAAATTGGAGGGTGTATTGATGTGAGTCATCAAGGACATCCTAACGAGTTTGTTAGTCTTATCGGGCCTATGAAAATTGTATCAAACTAGATTGGGCATCAATAGATATTTATAATTATAAAATAATATGAAATTGATGGTTTAATATGTTCAAATCTATCAAAATAAAGAATTATACATCTCATTGAAAATATTTATCCGATATTATTAAAAAAAATCGATTATATATCCAATCATATCAAAAAGATATCAATTTCTATTAGGAATGTCGTCAAAAAAATTTTCTATTATGAATGGAAATGAAAGTGTAATAATTGTGGAGTCATGTTATGTTAAAAATCTTGAAGAGAAGTAAGATGATATTTCCTACATGGGTAATTGATCACAGTGACAATCATTTCGAATGGCTTTTTTTTTTTTTGTTTGAAAATCATTTCGAATGTCTTATAAAGAAAAAAAGAAAAAAAGAAAACAATCATTTTGACGTGAAAAAAAAAAAAAAAAAAAAATCTTACGCTTTGATTACTCAAACTCTACTTTCCTTTGAATCGTCCATTTTTGTCTAGCTTGAATATTTGCTTGGTGAAATCGTGTTTGATTTTGCCTCAAAAAAAGAAAAAAAAGAAGTCGTGTTTGATTTTGCTAAGTATCTTTGCTCTCATTTTAAATTATCGTAAAACAGTACCATGAAAAACGTAAAAAAAAAGTCATTTTGGTCGAACTAATAAAACAGACATGGGACTCACCCAGTCCTTTTTGTCTTCAGAAACGGCTAATTATGCATACTTGTCCTTGTTCACCACCCACTTCGGTCCACCAATTCACTACACTTCAAAGTTCACCACGTGATACTTCTGTACTGAAACTCATCAAGTGACTCTCTGCAACACAATATATATATCATAAAAATTAAAATAATACGAATTCACACTAAAATTTAGAAAACTATTATATGAACTCATAAATTATAGAAGTCCTTTTTATAAACCATCCAAATAAAGAATTTATCAAAATTTAATTACCAAAGGAATGATGCTCTTCTATATATATATATTTATAAATTGTGCTTTATAAGATTTAGCCTACGATAAATATATAAAAAAAAAATTCCACAATAAATAGCATAAAAGATGAGAGAAAAAATACATAAATTGAAAATAGAAAAGTTTAGCTAATATAATTATTGTTAAGTATACAAGGTAATTATTATGAGAGAATTATCAACTTCTTATCTTTTTTTTTTTCAAATTTTACTTTATAAATTTATCATTTAATTAAAATATAACAAATTAAACTAATTTGTGTACATAGGATTATGTTTTTTTTTTTTTTTTATAATAATATGATATAAAAATACAATTCAAAAAATATATACGATATGAAAATAAAATAAAAAATTTAATAAAAGGGTCTTTTTATAGTCCTGAAATGGACGTGCGGGTCTAACCGCCGTCTCTCATCTAGTCATCTTTGAACTCCGCCCACTGTTTGGGCTCTGTAGCATCACCTTCATTTTCTCTCTGTCTCGGTCTTTTCTTTTTGGTTCGGCTCGAGTTGACTCAGCGGGACTCAGTTCTCCTCCAAATTGGACTCTCCATGGATCCTTCCCGAGCTTTCGTCAAGGACGTCAAGCGTCTCGTTGTCAAGGTCAGTTTATTGCCCACATTCTGCTTCTTCTCGTGTTGTTTTATGTTTCTCTTCTGCAGTTCGTGTTTCCTGCGGTTTTTCTGTATCTGTGAGGCATCTGTTTGTTGTTGCATGTAGATTTCCATCTTTCAATCTCATTTTAGCTGTATTTGGTTTGTATGTCGCTTAATAAATAAAATAAATCAAATATCCACCAGTTCATGGTTCAGTGTTGAAGAATTTGAAATATTTAGATTTTAAGAGAATTTTGAAATTGATAGATTAGTTTTTATGAGGAAGCATATACATTTTCAAATGGCTCCATTTTTGGCATTATATTTAAACAAGTATTAAAGCCAGCCATAATCATATTTTGCAGCATTCACAAAATTTTCTTTTATTTATTTATTTTTTAAAAACTTTGATGTGATTGGGCTATTGGTGATGGTTTTTGATTGGATATGGTTGCTGTTTTTTTTTTTTTCCCTCCTTCAATTGGTTTCAGGTTGGAACAGCTGTGGTTACTCGGGCCGATGGGAGATTAGCATTGGGTAGACTTGGAGCTCTTTGTGAGCAGGTATCTTGAAATTTTAATGGATGTGATTACAAATGGAGGCAAACAAAAACAAATGGAATAAGGATATGTTTCAAAATTTTCTATATAGATTTTGAACTGAGGTCTTTCGGATTATGTTTTGGCTGATGATTTAACTTTCAAAAAATTTGTTTGCAGCTTAAAGAGTTGAATTCTCAAGGTTATGAGATTATTTTAGTTACTTCAGGTGCTGTTGGTCTTGGCCGCCAGAGGCTTAGATACAGGAAATTGGTCAATAGCAGGTTGGTATACTTCCTTTTGATTTAATGATTTTTTTTTTTTTGTTGATTCATGTAATTGTATTTGCTGATTATTTATTCATTTAGTTATTATTATTATTATTTTTATATTGATTTCCTCTGCATATGTTGTGTATACTCTGTTCTAAGTAGTTGAATTCTCTGAGAAATGGTGGACGCTAGACATTGTACTTGCTAAATCAATTCTAAGTTAAGAGTTCAGCTGCTATATAGTTTCTGTATAGTTATGGGAGATAATTTTTTTTTTTCTTTTTTCAAATTTTTATATCCTTGGATGTTAATTGAAAATTTAGTTAAGTAATGAAATTCTAGATGCAAAAATTCAAGTTATTGATCTATGAGTACACACTTGTTAAATCGAAGAATATTGAATTTCACATTCTTGGACTCACAGGGATTAACAAATGTCCTTGTTCTACTTTCTAATGGACTTTCTGAGTAAATCCGCATATGAAAAAGTTTTTGCTAATTCAATGGGAATCTGTACTTGTTTTTTAGCCTGGCTGATCTCCAAAAGCCACAAAATGAGCTTGATGGGAAGGCTTGTGCAGCTGTTGGGCAAAGTAGTCTCATGGCTCTTTATGATACACTGTTTAGCCAGGTGAAATATAATTTAATTATCATCTCATGGTTAGATTTCATTTGGACATGTGTGGGTCTTTGATTTTTAGCTATTTCAAATTCTGAGATGCTTTCTCAGTGAAGGAGGTTATTATATCTTATGCTTTTGCTATATCACATCCTTGCAAGTTTTAAGGTAAGACGTCCTTGATGCAGCTAGATGTGACCTCATCTCAACTTCTTGTGACGGATAGTGATTTTAGGGATAAAGAATTCAGAAAACAACTCTGTGAAACAGTTAAATCATTGTTAGCTCTGAAGGTTGTTCCCATTTTCAATGAGAATGATGCAGTTAGTACTAGGAGAGCACCATACGAGGTACTATCTCTTCTTCTGAGTTTAAAATGAATTCGAGCTTCCTCTGCTTTCATGTCTGATGCCCTTGTATTTCTCCAGTCTTTGTTTTTGTTACGATTGCTCATTTTATTTTACAACTATATTTCAGTTAATTCTAATTGTAAGAATAATTTTGCAGGATTCCTCTGGCATATTTTGGGATAATGACAGTCTGGCAGGTCTATTGGCTCTGGAATTAAAAGCTGATCTTCTTGTTCTATTGAGTGACGTAGAGGGCCTCTACAGTGGTCCTCCAAATGAACCAAAATCAAAGCTAATTCATACATATGTAAAATCAAAGCACCAAGCAGAAATAACATTTGGAGACAAGTCAAGGGTTGGAAGAGGTGGTATGACTGCTAAAGTTAATGCTGCTGTCTGTGCAGCTTATGCTGGTATCCCTGTTGTTATCACTAGGTATGGCCACATGATCAGACTCAACGTTCACAAACCTATTATCAGATAGTCCTGATTGTTAATTGGGAAATATATATGCTAATAGATTAGCTATCTTGCATCTAACAGTAGAAAGAAGCATGCTAATTTCTTTGCATAGTATGGATTATTCTCTGCTGGTACCCTAATTCTGCTTTCAACACTGTTGAAGTGGCTATGCGACAGACAATATAATAAAGGTACTTGAAGGAAAACGTATTGGCACTCTGTTTCATAAAGATGCACATTTATGGATTTCAAATAAGGAAGTTGGGGCACGTGAGATGGCAGTTGCTGCACGGGAATGTTCCCGACGGCTCCAGGTTGGTATTTAAGTTAATTTTGTAGATCTAATTTTTCCCCAAAACTTCTGATCTCTGTGGTCACTATAATTATAAATATGAAAATTGAAAAATCACTTTGATTGAAAGTCTATAATTTGCATGATGATCTCATTTGCAGAGTTTACAATCTCAAGATAGGAGAAAAATATTGCTAGACATAGCTGATGCCCTGGAGGCAAATGAGAACTTGATTAAAGTTGAGAATGAAGCTGATGTTGCTGCTGCACAGGAGGCTGGGTACGAGAAATCTCTCATATCTCGTTTGGCCTTGAAGCCTGGGAAGGCAAGCACTTGTTGTTTACTGGAGTACTTTTGTGATAAAGAACTTGTTCATCTATTTAGTTATTTATTTTTTCCTTGTATTATTGCTCTATCAACCACTGCATGTCTGGATCTGTTATAGACTTTTGGATTATCACATCAGTGTATCTCATTCATATCATTGTGTTCCACAGGTCTCTGGCCTTGCGAAATCAATTCGTGTACTTGCTGACATGGAAGAACCTATCAGTCATATTTTAAGGAGAACAGAGGTTTGGAAAGCTGCCTAAATATTGTTAATCTCATAGTCAATGAAACAAGGATATATATAGAGTTGTTAGTCATCGCTACGAGAAGGATATTCTATTACTTGTTCTATATCTTTTGGTTTCAAGTTAATGATAAGATACTTTTGCTTCCAGCTGGCAGATGGACTCATTCTGGAGAAAACATCATGTCCTTTGGGTGTGTTGTTGATTGTATTTGAGTCTCGACCAGATGCCTTAGTCCAGGTAAAAAAAAAATACAGTTCTTATAAAATTCTGAAGCATTAGGATGCTGAATGTCAACATATGTGCATTAAGAAACCTATTATTGAGCTAAATTAGTTGATTTTTTTCTGTTTAATTTTTATGGTAGACTAAAACATCCCCTGATATACAGTGTTCTTCAATGCGTGATAATTACCATGGGCCTAGATTGATTAGCATGGTCTTCTGAAATGAGAGGAAAATGGTTTTGGTAGAACGTGCCTCAGTACAGATGAATTACATTTTGCTTGCCATCCTAGACAGAAGGTTGAATGGAAAGATGACCATTGATTTGCTCCTTGACATTATACATAAATATCTGAACTAATGTGCATTGGACACCCTAATTGTGCTTTGGTTAGACTTCATGTTTGTATAACTAATTGCATCTATGCTACTTATGATTAGGTCAACTGTGCTATAGCTTTTTATGTTTCTTTTGTATCTACTAGTAGGCAGGGAGTGGAATAATGATCTTGGCATTATAGTGGTTGAGCTTCGGCTTATATCTAACTTCTCATTGCATGCTTCTTGTGTTTTCTTAATTATTTGACTGTTCCTTTGTTCCAAAATGGTTCGACAGATAGCTTCACTGGCCATTCGAAGTGGAAATGGTTTGCTGTTGAAAGGAGGCAAAGAAGCTAGGCGATCAAATGCAATCTTGCACAAGGTTTGATTCACCAAGTTTAAGAACTGAAGTCTTATACTAGAAGACAAAGTCACTTGTATTTATGACAAGGTTCATTTCTCTTCTAGGTCATTACTTCAGCCATCCCAAATACTGTGGGTGAGAAACTCATTGGACTCGTAACTTCAAGAGAGGAAATCCCTGATTTGCTTAAGGTGAATAATGAGATATTTATCCACTGATTGTTCTTTAGGTTATAATGGGTTTTAATTAATATTATTTTGCGCCAGCTGGATGATGTTATAGATCTTGTCATTCCTAGAGGCAGCAATAAGCTTGTTTCTGAAATCAAGGAATCGACAAAAATTCCTGTTCTTGGTCATGCTGGTAAGAGTGGTTTTGGACTCGTATGTCATTTATCTGCAAAGTAGAGTTTGTGATAGGTTGCAACTTTCTCTTCCCAGATGGAATTTGTCATGTTTATGTTGATAAATCGGCTGATATGGAGATGGCAAAGACAATTGTTCTGGATGCAAAGATAGATTATCCCTGCAGCCTGTAACGCTATGGTAATTTAAATTCTTATTCCATGAGACTCAGTATCAATATCTGTCAACTTGCATGCTGCTTATTTACACTATTATGTGTTTATCTTCACTTTAATCTTTGTTGTTTCCTAGCCTCTAAGGTTTGTCTATCATGATACTTGCAGGAAACACTTCTTATACACAAAGATTTGACAAGTCAAGGCAAGCTGAATGCGCTTGTAGTAGAACTTCAGCGTGAAGGTATGCATAAATGACTTTCACACATATTTGAGGTGAACTTTAATTAATTAGCAAGGGCAGGAAATACCATTCATTTTTGTCATTAGGTGGAATTTAAGCACTTGTACTTCCAGTTGGCTGTAATGCATTTGAGTACAATCTTAGTTCGGTCCTCTTCTATAATCGTGTCATCTCAAAAGAGATTATGCCAACAAATGCAACAACTCAAATGATCAAATTTAACTTAAAGAGTGCAACATCACAACTACAAGTTCATCTGTTGCAGGTGTTAAATTATTTGGCGGGCCAAGAGCAAGTAGTTTGCTAAATATTCCAGAGACGCACTCATTCCACCATGAATACAATTCTTTGGCTTGCACAATTGAAATAGTGGATGATGTGCATGCTGCCATTGATCATATTCATCAACATGGCAGGCATGTTGACATATCTTTGATATTATTTTATTTTTCTTTAGTCCTGTATCTTCTAGTTATTTATTGTTTCTCTTAACTTTTAAAACCTTCCTTTGCAGTGCTCACACTGATTGCATTGTTACAGAAGATCAGGAAGTTGCTAAAATTTTCTTACGTCAACTAGACAGGTAATCTTAGTTTTCCACTGCTAATCAACATGTGTGTGGAAAATCTCACTAGCTTAGCCTCCGAATTAGCCATTTGGTGGAAAGCTACTGTGCCACATATTTCATGAAATCTTAAATAAGAGGAAAAAATATATTTGGCCTAAAGAAATAATTTTTTTCTTAAGAGTTTGAGCAGAACTATGGCAATGACCAAAATAGCGCTTACGTTCTTGTCTTCTTAATATGGTGCATTGTGCTGGCCCCATCTGTATCTTAAGTGGCAACACCCCTTATTAACGACCACCCATTTCCATCATCACTTATCGCTGCTAAAAAAACAAAGGACTTTCCTGTGAACAGAACAAAGACAAAATTTTTGTTTTAGCCGTTTTAAAAGATTGTCAACAGCATTGGAATACCACACATTATTACAAGCCCATAATAATATTTGCTTTGACAACCTACATTCTCTCTGCCTGCAATGGTCCTCTCTCGCTCTCAGTCTAAACTAACTCACTACTGTTTGACCATCGAGGGCCAAAGACATGTCCTGTCTTATTATTATTATTTTTTTGGAAACTAAGACATGTCCTGTCTTATTATTATTTTTTTTTTGGAAACTAAGACATGCCCTGTCTTGTTTCCATGTCTTCCAGTGCACAAATACATACCCCTCGGGGCCAAAAATCTACAAAAAGAAAAAAAAAAAGAGAACTCCATTTTCATTTTGGTGTTGGTGACTAACACTGCTATATGGCTTTGCTGTTTATCTCAATAGTGCTGCCGTGTTTCATAATGCTAGTACACGATTCTGTGATGGAGCACGATTTGGACTTGGTGCAGAGGTATGTGACCTTCCTGCACTGCTCCCCTTGAAGATTCTGGCTGATTATGTCTTCTTGTGTCTAATATGTTTAATGGATAAACAGGTTGGAATAAGCACAAGCAGGATTCATGCTAGAGGTCCGGTAGGAGTTGAAGGGTTGCTAACAACCCGATGGTATGGAAATCTAAACTTCCATTTCTTCTTAAATTTTCAGTTTAATATAATTGCTCCATGGAATTATGTATGATGAATCAGTTATAATTGTGCCTCGTTATTGTAAATGTAGGATTCTGAGAGGGAGAGGGCAGGTAGGTTAATGGTGATAAAGGGGTTGTTTACACCCACAAGGATCTTCCCTTGCAGTCATAATTTAACTGATTATGGTTTCTAACCATATCACGTTTGCATTTAGCATTCGCTTGTATTATATAGCAAAAGCTTTTCCTCAAGACTGATATTTGCTTTGATGTATAATTATCTATCACGTCCCAATATTATCTTTCTAGATTTTGATACTTAGATCATGGTTAGGGCAAGTAATCTGAATTTGTTTTAAATAAATCAATAAATCACTATTAATCTAGTGAATTGCAGGTGTACAAAGTGCTGGGCATTATAGAATATTCCAAAAACCAGTAGAAGTTAAAAAATTGTATGAAAAGTATCTTTCTGTAAATTTACACTTAAATTGTTCACTTTGGCAATTTAAATTGTCTTCTTGGAGGGGGTAGAAAGCGCCTTGATATGATACCAAGAATCGATGACCTGTCTGCTCAAAACTCCCTAAATCTTGATTTTTCACCATTCTCTTACAGGCTCTATATAATCACTTGCTAGTTTTCATATTTCACCATCCCACAATTCTTCAAGGCTTTTGTAAGGACTAAGGGTTTCATGGATCGCGAAATCCCCTCGAAGAAGCCTTTGCTGCATCATGCAACATCAAGATTTACATTAGTAGAAAATTCTGGACATTCATAAGCACACAAGCGTAGCTTTATAGTACGCACAGTAACAGGCGTAGCTTTGCGGAGGCACTCCACAAGGGAGGTAATTATTTTACCTGGTGGATGCCTGAAAATTTGGAGAAGAGTTCCGGAGGTATGCACCAATCAAGCAGGCTTAAGTTTTCTTTGATCCTGGACTCATTCACACTCTTCGGAAGGATGCTGTGACCGGACTGAAGACCCCAGCGTAGAGCTGCTTGTGCTGGGGATTTGTTAAGCTTTTCAGCGATTTCAATCAATACTGGCTCTTTCAAAATTTCACCCTTAACCCAAGATCCTGGAGATCCCAGTGGAGAATATGCCTGCTAGAAAAATTACCACTTTGAAGATACTGAACGTGGATATATTTCAAGAGGATTCTAAATAATTTTAAAATTGATCAGAAATCTATGTTAGAGCATACCGAGAGATGGACACCAACAGAGTTGCAAAAGCTGTGAAGCGCAGGTTGCTGCCAGACAGGGTGGCATTCCACTTGATTGACAGCCGGTGCAACTTTTGCATATGCTAACAAGTCTTTCAGCTTCTTAGTTGAAAAGTTGCTGACTCCGATTGCCTTTGTCTTGCCAGATTCCAGCAAACCCTCCATTGCAGACCATGTTTCTGGAAGACACAACGGAAGCATGATTTCAGGGCTGAACCCACGCGAGCCTGGCTTTGTCCGGAATGGCCAATGTATCTGTAAACCAAAATCATATCCTAATTCATAACCCCCCAGAACATTGTAAAAAAATCACATTACAACAGAGTCTATTCGAAACATTGTCTACAATTTCCTAAAATTTCAACCAATATTTAGGATTCATGTGTTACAACATTTATCAAACCAATCTATAAAATAAAACACAACTCAGAAAAAAGTTATCACATATGTTGGCAACAGAAGTTAAAAATCATCACAACTTTACCAGCAGGTATAGTTTCAATAAACATTAGTCCGGCTAGCTTTTGGTCCAAGTAACAGAAAAATCTGTTTTCAGACTTATTTTAAAATACTAAAAATCTCTCCCAAGAGAAGTTGGAGTATATAGGCACATACAAGGTACAGATCAACATAGTCAAGCTGCAGATCTTCTAAAGTTCTGGTTAGAGCCTTTGGAACATCTTCCGGTGCATGGTCGCTACACCTATATCCAATTTAAACTCAGATGAGAAATTTGTGAATGATCAATTTTCAATACTATAAAAGTTCCCACAAAATTTTTGGTGTATAAATATTAGGAGAAAACAATTATCCCTGAAGCTATTTAGAGATGTCAAACTGATACCATAGCTTAGATGTGATAAAAATCTCATTGCGCTTCACCAAACCAGTGGAAAAGATTTTGTTCAATGCTGCACCCACCTGAATTACATCTAATATGAACAACATAAAGACCAATCATAATAATAATAGTATATATAAACACTGGTATACACACATGATTGTATGTAAACAAACCATGTTAATTAATTAAAACTTTTACCTCCTTTTCATTATCATAACAATGGGCACAGTCTATGTGTCTGTAACCAGCCTGCACAATGTTGGAACCAAAAAAATCAGAACTTTTTTACATTTTATGAAGAGCCCGGATGTATAATGAATATATAGAGATCGATAATGAAGCAATTGACTATATGTAAGATTAGTAGAACCTTGACAGCAGCAATGACAGCTTCACCAACGACACCAGGAGGAGCTTTCCATGTTCCAAGGCCAACAGATGGCATTTTAGCTCCAGTATTGAGTACAAAACATGAAGGGCCATGTTGAGTTTGATTTTCTTTATCCATAATCTTCTTCTACATAAATAATCGAAACTACGATGAAATACAACATATAGAACAACACTATCTACCAATAGAAGTAATGGTTATATATATATATATTGTTTTTGATACAATTACTAATGGAAGATGATATAAATACAGGTATTGCCTTTGAGGTAACTAATCACGATTTATTTGGCTTCAGACCCGGCAATTGCTTTGTTCCAAATCTTTATGTCTTTATACATGGCTAGTGTTTTATGTAGATATTCACGGCAAGAATACTGGATCTTTACATTGATCAATATACAAGAGAAAAAAGTGGGTGTCAGGCCTTTTTCTTTTTTCTTATCATTTGCAGTCAAGGCCAGAGAAACGGCCTTTCAAGTTTTTAACATTCCCCGTCTTAGAAGAATCAGGATTTGTATATAAATCCTAGTTATGTGAAGTGTATACTATGCCTTGCAAGTTAAGTTATTTTTATTTATTTATTTATTTATTATGGAAGTAGATACAATAGCTTGTTAATTGATGTAGGAAAGTTTGAAATTCTTATTTAATTTGATAGAATTGAAGAAGTACAACATATCTTGAAACAAAGATTCCCAAAGGGAACCATTAATACAGAAAATTGATGTTGATTGATCAACACAAAATTCAACCCTGCATAATATTCTTTCTCCCCTATTAAGGGTACTAATTCGATTAACAAACAATTTTAAAAGTAAAATTAAAACATTAAGAAAAAATACGAACTCGCCTAATAAATTCAACACGAAAAGTTCAGACTTGTACATTGTAGTCACTTTTCGATAAATTTCTTGAGGTTATTTAACCATTGCAAGTACTCTTTACTGTCCTTGTTCGCCATGTACTGGTGCAAGAAGTGGGTTGTGCTAGGTTTGATCCCTCTAATCTCTAGATATTTATAGAAAGCCTTCTGCAAGTTCTCGTCCAATTCCCTGGAAACAGAAAACAGGAAAAACAAAATCAGAAAACCAACACAAAACACAAATTAAGAAACTTAGTATCACTGACTACAACAAACTTACTCAAAGTCGGGTCCATTGTATGCAAGCTCATCCTCAGAATTTTCCTTTTTAATGGACAAGCTATCAATATGAATTTCATCAGGCAATGCAGTGATACCAAATTCCAGGCAGGCACCATCTCCTTTTGTTATACTCACAACCAACGGAATGCTATAGTTGAGCTCCTCGTTTTCATTGTCATCACCACCTTCTTCCTCCTCATCAACACCATCAACAGTAGGCATGTCAACTTCCACTTTGATAGTTTCATCTTGATGCTCTCTTGTCAGCAATATCGTCCTTTCTCCAGGATTATCCTGAACTTTAAAGGGGAATCCATCTGGGATGCTTTCTTCCTATTAAGGTAGCATCGAAAAAACAGAGTCAAAACACAATATTAACACTCAACAAAAGTCGTCGTGACATTCCTTTTAACAACACAACTTATCATCCTTCAATATGCAGAGCCATAAACTTGTTCAAATTAACGATAACCATAGACAATTTGACAAACTTAACAATAACCCTAGACAATTCATACGCATCTTGATCGAGTATCAAATACGAAACTTTAAGTCATTGATCAGACATCAACTTTCGATTAGTGTGCCTCAATGTATCAACAAGCTCTAGCTCAAAAAGCCCCAATTTCCCAAAATTCAAATATTGGGATTACCTCAAATTCACAGTTGCCACCAAACCCTAGTCACATAATTTCATCTCTAGGAAGCTAATCAAACAAAAAAGAAGCAAATAATAATTACTTGGAGGCGTATTAAAATACATATAATCTCTCACAATGAAAAAACAGTTACTTTAAAGTTTCTGGGATTCCAACAAACAAAGAGTTCCATATCACAAGACCGCCCAATATATCGCGATATTTTTCTTATTTTTACCTGATCAATACTTGAGAAAATTCTAGGTATTTCAGATATCAGTCAAGCAAATTAACACAAAAGAAAACAATCTTATTTATTTGATACCATTTCTCTGAAAACAAAACATTTCTTTTTTGTATCTCAACAACCAAAAGAACACAACTTACAAAATCACACACACACAAAAAAAAACAATCACTAATTACTTAAAAATGATGACATAATTTGTATATTTAGAGGAGAAAAAAAAAAAAAAAACAGAAAGTAATCTAACATGAGAGAAGCGGCTTATAGAAATAAAAAAGGAGAGCTCACAGTGGGTTCATCGGCGCATTCGATCTCAGAGAGCAGGACTTTGATGAGATTCTCATCGGAGCTAGGCTTGGTTGAGAATCGTTGGAAGGGAACGGCAATGCTCCGACTGAACTGGGAGCTGGGAGTGGCGGAGATTGCAGTGCGGAAAGTTCTGGAAGATCCAACAGTGCGGATGGCGAGAGGGAGTAAGAAGGAGGTGGCTCTGCGAAGCATCAGCTTTGACGCCATTTTTTTATTTTTTTTGGGTGTATTTTTGAGGTTTTGACTCTTTTTCTGATGTTAGGGTTTTGTGAAGGGACGAGGGTTTTAGGGCTTTTAAAATTGGCTTGGCTTGGCTTGGGTTTTACGCTCACGTGACTCACGTGATGTTTTTGCTTTTCCTGTGACTTGAATGGTAAAAACCTCATGTTATGTGCTTCAGGAAAAAAAAAAAAACAAAAAAAGCTCCTTTTGTTGTGGGCTTGATTTCGGGCCTGCGATAATGTCATTGTAGTTTTGGTTGATATAGGCGTGTTTATTAATTGAAAATTATGAAGAGGAAACGGCATCCTATTTTGGGTAAAACATAGTATTAGCTTATCACTGGGATCATATTGTTTCTAACCACAGAAAATCAAATTAAATGTTCTTTGGAAGGGAAACTTAAATTCTGTCTTCCCATCCAAAAAATCAAATTTCCTTTCCTAATTCCCTTTTCAAAGAAACTTGATTCACTTTTAATTTTTATTTCCGAAGGTAAACTTACCAAATCTCATTTATAGAATCTTCTATTTGCTAAAATCTCATTATATATATATATATATATTTCATTAAAAATTATAAAGATGATACACTTTCTAAGTATATACTCAAACCAGCCTCGACTTCCAATTTTTTATTAAAGACACCTTGAACAACAATTACAAATTCTGAGGGGAAAATAATACATAAACTCACAATTTTACAAGTTTAGAAAAAAAATATACTATGTGAACTCATAATTTCATTGACTTTAATGTGATTTGTGGTATATACTGATAAAACAACGTCAACTTTGCGTAGAGTGACTAATGTTCGGTCGTGTCAAGCCATTTCGCGGTCTGCGAATCGTTTGGCACATGATTTAATCGCTTTGACCTTGTCCTCTTTGGAGAACCTTACCTGGCACCATGTTGATGCCGCTTGTATTTTTCCTTCCGTTGCGTGGCGTCGGTGGTCCTGTTCTAATATTATTGTCATTTTCAAAAAAAAAAAACAACGTCAACTTATCAAATAATTTATAGATTAAAATAATGAAATTATGATGACAATTTTATCTATCTTGTGTTTAAGTAAAATTATTGGTTCTTAATTTATAATTCTTCTCTCAAATTTTCGATGTTTAATATTGATAAAACAATCCACGTTAAATTTGGATTGCATATATTATATTAGAATCACTAAAATCTTCAATTCACCAAATCCACATGAAATTGGTTATGGCCCCTGCCAACCAAAGCAAGGACAAAGCCTCAATGTTCATCATATCCAATCAGTTCAATGCATTATTATCAATAAACCTGAGAAACCAAACTGTTTGGCTACAAATTACAACATAATCAATCACAAAGGATCATTTCAGAACTTAAAGGCTGTTCAATGCGTGTGCCTTACGACCACCCTTTTTCCATTCCTTCCAGAGATGCACCATCACATTGCTCATAATTCACCATCCCAGAGATCGTCAAGAGACCTGTACACACCATAAGTGTCGTTGACAAATGAACTCCCTCTCAGTAGCCTTGCCTGTATGGTTGAAAACCAAACTCTCTGTTAGAAGAAGAGTTTCCCAGAAAATCATATATATTTTAGATGATCATTACACATTAGACCTTTTTAGTGACCTACTTAAAACCTGGTAAAACATATACGAACAAGAGCTAAAAATATTCAATATGATGAGGCTGTCTTTATCCTAGGCTGACAGCAAAATACCAATATCATGTAACGTGGAGTGATACCAAGGATCATAGAGAATTTCATAACAATAACAATAAAATGGATACTTGCCTGCTCAATTTCAGAAAACTTTGCAAACAAGTCATCAGGTATGGACCAGTTAAATACACCCAAGTTCTCCTTAATCCTTGCTTCATTTGTACTCTTGGGAAGTACACTATTACCCATTTGCAGACCCCAGCGAAGAGCAACTTGTGCAGGAGTTTTGCCTAACTTCGCTGCAACTGTGACAAGAACTGGATTCTTGAGAACATCACTCTTGATCCAGGTTGTGCCTGGCGAACCCAATGGGGAATATCCCTGAGAAAAGAAAAATTAAGCTAGCTCTTAGAAAACAAAGCAAAAAGAGCTTCCAATCCCTGACTGGTGAAACAATTCAATAGAACAATATTCTTTAAGATTTTCCTACTCACAGATAGGTGAACACCCTTGGATTTACAGAATTCACGAAGCTTTTGGTGCTGCCATGAAGGGTGGCACTCCACTTGGTTAACGGCAGGAGGCACATGAGCTACTTCTAGGAGATTCGCTAGCTTCTTTGTAGAGAAATTACTCACTCCAATAGCTTGAACCTTGCCAGAATCATATAGCGACTCCATCGCTTTCCATGTACTTGGTATGTTCGGTTGGGTTAGGTTTTCAGGCTTAAAGCCAACTGACCCACTTTTCATGCTGACAGGCCAGTGAATCTACAAAATTGAACAGCCAAGTACATTCACATTCTAGAATAGTGTCCTCAATTATATGACATTTTATTGACTAGCATAAACTAATCATATATGAAAATTCAAACTAGATGGCTCAATCAAGAATTTAACTACAAATTTCAACATCCTAAGCATGCACTGTAGCGCTAACAAGCTGTCATCACAAAACACATACCAGGTACAAATCAAGGTAATCAAGCTGCAAGTCCTGCAAAGTTCTCTCCAATGCTGCTGGCACATCTTCCGGTGCATGACAAGTATTCCTGTGAATCATCTCAATGTTAGATATACGGCCCATCCTATGAGGTTTAATATCCAATACAAAGAATCACTCAACACGGCGTGCAACATCCATGAAGCATGAACATCAATAAAGGGTTTAGGATTACGACAATCAGCAATTCCCCAATATATGTTCCAACTCAAATCAAATCAACAACCAAGTCAATACAAACCAAAGTTTAGAGGTGATCCACAAATCCTCACGCTTGACCACACCATCTTCGAACAATTTCTTCAGCACTGAACCAACCTGCAAGAAACAAATACCAGGCCATACCATCATATAAAGTTCAATTAACTATTTTTACACCACAAAAGAAAAATACTACAGCTACCGCATAAATTAGTAAAATACGTTTGATGGGAATTGAACTTCTAACACGTTAATAAATGAAAAGATTCACAATCACCTACACTAAGAGATGACGTTCATATAACAGTAAAAGACTTTTGACATGAAGTAATCACATAAATCAGATGAAACCAATGCCCTCAAACTTGGGCTCGACGGCCGACGGCCGCCGGCCGCCTCCTAATCAGGGTTTCTAGGCGGATCTCCAGCGAAGTAATCGTTCTTATCATTATTATTATTTTAAATTTTTACAAATAAGCCAAAATGTCATCGTTTCTGTGTTCATTACCTGAAGAAAAAATGGAAAATTTTATTTAAGTGCTTAAGGTTTCGAAAAATATCAAAATTTTAAAACTCTTTTGAAAAAAGATTTTTTTATCTCTAATTTTTTCAAAATTATTAAAAAGGTATAAATCATTAGTCAACTGGCAGTTAATGGTAACTTTAGACCATTTTTAACAATTTAAATTCAGAAACATTTTAAATAATTTAACTTATAAATTCATTATTTTATTAAGATAATCCGGTAATTTATGTGAAACTAACAACTATCAAAGGTAAAAATATTTTTTAAATATTCTACTAATATTAATCATCAGTTGACTGATAATTTGGACCTTTTTGAAGTGTTTTGAAAAGTTAAAAATGAAAAAAATTATTTTTAAAAGAGTTTTAAAAACTTGATATTTTCTAAAACTTCAGGGATTAAATCAAGTTTTCCCAAGAAAAAATTTGATTGCTGTTCAACGGACTACGTCATCGCACACGACACCCAACTCTCACCCAGCCGACTCTCTCTTCTTTCATTGGAACCGACACCGACGACTTCAACGATGGCAACTATTTAGGACTATGCTTATGAAACAAACAGATCCATTTCATTTAAAAAGAAAAAATATATTACAAAATCAATGGAAGTGGCAGAGAAAAGTTTCAAGAATTAAATGCAGTACCTCCTTCTCATTGCCATATATTTGAGCACAATCAATATGGCGATATCCAGCCTGCAATTTCGACAAAACATGATTGCTTTAGTGTTCATCCAATGCATCAAGAAACTACCTCAAAACAATAAAACAAAACTCGTATCATAACGAAGCATTCGATACTAGGAGGAGAAAAAAAAAAAAAAACCTTGATGGCCACATCAACGGCGTGACCGACGAAGCCAGGATCGGCCTGCCACGTGCCCAATCCGACGGAAGGGATTTTGGCACCAGTGTTCAACTGGAAGTGTCGAATTTCGTTTGCCATTTTTTTTGAGCTCGAGAGAATGTGTGTGTGTGAGAGTCGGTTTTGTTGAATATGACAGAAGGAGCAGCCAGCGGTAGGAATCGTACGGCCAAGACAGGAACGTCCTTCTTGTTTTTATAAAACCGAGATGTCATATCTCCAGAGAATTCTTTGATCTTCTTTGTCCACGTGTACTGGGACGGTTTCGATCCCTCACCGTTGACAGGACGAAAGTGATTTATCACCGCCGATCATTGATTGTTGATAAAGATGGGCCGAAAAGTTATGGACCCTTGTTGGTTGGAAGGTAACTGATTGGTCGAATTAAGGGACCTTTGAAATTATGGTTTTCTCACTGTTTATTTTTTTTTACTATATTGGAGATGGAGAGATCTAGACCGTTGATCGTGAATTGTCTGTTCCGGCAAATTGATGGGAAACCAATAATTTAGAAGCAGCCAACAAAGATTTTAATTGGCATAAATTCTGCTTAGCGGGGTTTCGCTTTCACCATAGTGAATATTGAATACGAGTAATGTATACAGACCAATTTTATTTAATGTTCAACATTAATAGAAAATTTGAAAACATAAAATTTTTAAATGACTAAAAGGGGTGTATTCAAGTTTAAGATTTTTTGAAATTTAAAATATTTTAAAAGTTTAGGTGTATTCAATTCAGATTTGAATGTATTTAATTAAACTCTAGGTATATTGAATCTATATTTATTTGGAATCTATTAAAATTTAAGTGTATTTAGTTCAGATTTGTACGGATTCCAATAAGATTTATGTATATTTAATTCAGATTTATATAAAATCTAATAAAATATGGGTGTATCTATTTAGATTTGTATGAATTTAATAAAATTTAGGTGTATTTAAAAAATTATTGACTTCACAAATTTAATTTAAGTAATAAATTTAGATGGATTTTAAAGTAATTTTTATAAAGAAAAAAGTTTATAACAAATTTTTTTATTCTCTTTAAGATTTCATTGGATTTTTTAAATAATTCTAACAAAATCAATATAAAGTCTATAAAATCTGTTAATTTCACAAACATCTATTATTAAAAAGAAAATTCATCAAATTTCAATAAACTCTAGATTGAATATACCCTGTAAATCATTGTTAGTAATTTTATTATAAAAACTTTAATATTTAAATTTTAAGTATGCACAAATATATTTACACCAAGTACAATTAAATTACTTTATTTCTATAAGGGATGCCAATGCAGCAAGCTTGGGGCGAGTGGTCCTCCCATACCCTACCCAAATCCTTTTTTTTTTTTTTTTTTTTTAACTATTAAGATCAACTCAAGATGCTGTTGGGATCAACTACCTTTTGACTTCGACGCGCAACGTGAAAATCAACTTATAGATGGGAGGGAGCATCCTACATTCGTGTGGGGAAGCAATAAAATCTATTAAATCTATCATATTAGATGGGAGGGAGTGGGACATGAAGATGGAGTGTTTTCCCCAACCCTGTCCTTTCTACCCATTTACAAAAATTATTTATTATATGAATAACGCATAGCAAGATAAAATTCATGCAATATATAAATTAATTTCATAAAAATGTTGAAGATGATCTCATTATCATTAAAAATAAATACAAATCTAACCATTATAGGGTATATATATAAAATTCAAATCTACATTGTTTGATGTTTGAAAAAAATTAAGTAATAAAAATATAAAAATTTTATTGTATGGGAAGGGGGGAGTGTAAACCCGGCGCCCACTTAACATCCCATTGTGGGTTTCATTATTTGTCCTAATTACCATCCCCAAAAATGTCATTTTCACAACATAAAATTTATAAACGAACTTATGAAATAATAAAAAGTTTAACAACAGATTTAATTAGAAACAGATTATTTTGTCCATACAACTACCAGAGCTTGTTTCAAAAGCCATAATAATATCATAGTGACTCTTGGACAAAGGCAAACCAAAAAAAAAAAAACACTCGCACATCTTAAGACTCAATGCATCTCAAACCTCAATTCCTCCGAATCTTGAGATGTTTTCCTTCGATTTCTGACGCCATGTCAATTTCCTTAATGAATAGAGTAACAAATAGGTCTAAAAAGATGAATTTGGTCTGCAACATGTGGTTTTAACATGTTGAGACGAAAACTCCTAGCATTGCAATATCAGGTGGACGTTCATAGTTCACCATCCCAGAGCTCTTCAATGGTCTTGTATGCGCCGTAGGTCTCGTGCACAAATGCGGTACCTTTAATTAGCCTCTCCTGCAAGATTATTTAAAAACCCTCTAGTCAATCATCTAAACCGAAACTTAAGCTCTGTTTTTATGCTAGATATCCACTTTACTAGTACCTAATTTTCAAAAGTGGAATCATCACTAAAATGTAAGCAACCAGAAACTTCCAAGAGTACCAGTATCCAAAATTCATATAAACTATAAAGCAAGCGCTACTTCGGACTTAGAATTAACGCAAGTAGAACATATATCATATGAGATGCTGCTAGAAGAAAACTAGGAAGCTAGCTAATCTTAAAAAAATGCGCCTTGCCTGATGGATTTCAGTGAATTTGGCAAACAAGTCTTCTGGTATAGACCAGTCAAAAACATCAAAGTTTTCTTTGATCCTAGTCTCACTTGTGCTCTTGGGAATGACACTATGACCCATTTGGAGTCCCCACCGAAGGGCCACTTGTGCCACAGATTTGCCCAATTTCTCTGCAACCATAATGAGTAACGGATTCTTAAGAACCTCACTCTTGATAGAGCCAGTACCTGGGGAGCCTAGTGGTGAATACCCCTACAATAAAATGAAAATTCATCAGAACTCTCATTTATTAAACTCAAAACATCTCAAGAGACAACATGATAAATCATATAATGCGTCCAAACAATTTGCTCAATTTTGACTTTGTGATGATAATCATGAACATAGAGCTGATGCTCTAGGCAGCATTTTAACACTCACAGTTAGGTGAACTCCTTTGGACGCACAGAATGCACGCAGCTTTTGCTGCTGCCATGAAGGATGGCACTCCACTTGGTTAACAGCTGGAGGCACACGAGCTACTTCCAACAGATCACCAAGCTTCTTCGAAGAGAAATTACTCACTCCAATAGCTCGAGCTTTACCAGAATCATAGAGCGCCTCCATTGCTTTCCATGTACTGGGTATGTCAGGTTGGGTTAGGTTTTCAGGCTTAAACCCAACTGACCCCTTTTTCATGCTCACTGGCCAGTGGATCTACAAAAATCAAAAGATTTCAACCATTTAGTACAAAGAAATAACAAAAACGTTTTTTTTTTTTTTTTAAAAAAAAAAAAAAAAAACAAAACAAAAACAAAAAAACTAAATTGACTCCCACAAGGCAATCTTCACGTTATTATACATACCAGGTATAGATCTAGATAGTCAAGTTGCAAGTCTTGCAAAGTTTGATCCAACGCTTCCGGTACGTCTTCTGGAGCGTGACTTTTGGACCTACAGATTTAAAAGAGGAAACAACTAGCTATTAAATTTCGTGCAGTACGCAACAAACATATTTAACCATCATAGTTTATACCAAAAACGAAAAAAGAAACAAAACAAACCAGAGTTTGGAGGTGATCCATAACTCCTCACGCTTCACAACACCTTCATCAAACAGCTTCTTAAGAGCAGCACCAATCTACATAACAAAAAAAAAAAACATATTTAACATGATGTACACGGTCTCAATTGGGAACATTGATCATGATAATTATGACGAACAATGATGTAACAATAATTACCTCCTTTTCGTTGCCATAAGCTTGAGCACAATCAATGTGTCGGTAACCGGCCTGCATTGACACAAGAATGTAAAAAATAATAATAATAATAAAAAAAAAAAAAAAAAAGGATCAAGATTGAATTACAAAATTATATGTTCACATATAAAGTTATTCAAAAATTAAAATGAATCAATCACCTTGATGGCAGCAGTCACGGCGTCGGCGACGACACCAGATTCAGCCTGCCACGTGCCTAAACCAAGTGAAGGGATTTTGGCTCCGGTGTTTAATTCAAAGTGTGGAATTGCTGTTGTGGCCATCGTTTTTGTAAAACTTGAAAATGCTGGAGTGAATGGAAGTATGCTCACAAGCATCCGGACTGGCCAGTCATTTATAGTTGTAGCAGGATGCGTAATGAGAGACACAAAATTAAAAAAAAGAGAAATTCGATACGTATTTCTGTTAATCGACACGTGTTTACTAAATATCTACTAATTTTGTAATATAATCTTATGTCCTCCGTGACGTTCAAATGCTATTTTAAAAAATTTGTTCAACGGCGGTTGGCCGGGGCAAAATGGGGGAAGTGGAAATTTGGAAAGTGGCAGACAATGTCGTTTTCGGTAGTTTCTTTTATGCGTCAGCGGCCATGTCATTCTCGACAAGAAAGAACTTGACGGAGAAAATATAGGTTTTGGAATCTTGGGCCGGGCAACCGGCCTTAGTTTGGTTGTTCGTGTATGTTTTAGCAATTTGGTTCTTCTTCTACTGTGTCTTTCACTAGATTGGGTGCATTGACTTTTGTTAAGGGAAAGTTTGATGATAACTTGATGTTTTCACATATTTTTTTATCACTTCACCTATAAACAAAATGCCACCATTTTTAATGGTTGTTATAATACTTTTATGAAGACATGATGAATAATTACCATGATTTAAATGATTGACACTGTATAGAAGTAAGGAAATTGTTTCAAAAAAAAAATTAAGGAAATTGCAATCCTTTCATTTTGGTTTTAGTTCTCGCATAAAAGATGTATTTTTTTAAAAAAAAAAAAAAAAATTAAATGACATGCTTTTAGATAAATAACATTATTTTTTTACTTACTGGCACCAGGTTAAAATACTACTGAGACCACTTGATATAGGACTGAAAAGCACAACTCAGATCTCCGCTCTTAAAGGCAACAGAGAGTTACCCACACAAAGATAAAAAAATTATCCACATATTCGTGGGACTTTGATAGATTGAACTCATCACTTGAAAGTTAAAGATAAGTAATAATGATAAACTTCATGATCAAACCACTTTCCTCAATAATTAACATTTTCTGTAAAATTAATTTAAAATGTATTTAAAAAAGGAAGTAATGATAAAATTATCTTCTTAAGAACAATTCAAATATATTTATGATCCAAATAATTTTTTAAAGATTTAAGTGTCAAATATTTCTTCGTGGGCATTGGTGATCTTTCTACCTATTCAAAGCCGAACTCCATAATTTAAATAAAAATGTGCTTCCAACAATGCCAGTAGAGCTTCGAAATAATACCACCAGACCAACTAAAACCCTTTTACACACAAGAATATAGCATATCACGTAAAAAGTAAAGCGATCTTACTCTTCTTTCTTGTTTCTTTTCAGAAATTGAAGAGATCATATTGTTTTAATTGTAACTTGAGCTAATACATCATGCCAATACCTTTGAGTTCACAGTTAATCACCAACTAATCAGCTATTCTCTACTAGAAATCTTGAGAAAAAGTGCTCTTACGTTATTTACTCTAAAGAGTAACTGAGGTAGAAAATATTTACTTCAGTAGTGCAAGTAGCATATGTAAAACATTGACGATTAATTCATATGAACCCTGAAGTCTCAAACATCCCATCTTAGCTCATATTTCGCCATCCCAGAGTTCTTCAAGGGTTCTATATGCACCGAAGTTCTCATGTACAAAGTAAGCACCTTTAACTAACCTCTCCTGCATGATTTTCAACAACAAATTATGTGATAGAAGCTAAAAAGGCCTTTTTAATACTTGACAGAACAAACTATCACTAAATGTAGGCGGCAAATCGAAAACACAATAAGGTAATATATCGAAACATATTGATCTAAGAACTAGTGAAACAAGAGAAATGCAAGAAGCTGCGTAGTTAATCTTATGGACTCGCAGCAGATGCTATCAAAGGAAGCTTCAAAGAAACAAAATGAAACAAAAATCTTCAATCCTGTTCAAAGTGAAGAATGTGCAAAGTAAAACGATTTATGTGTTGAACACTGAGATAGAAAAGAAGTGATGTGACTAAAAAACTACTTGCCTGCTGAATTTCGGAAAGCTTGGCTAATAAGTCATCCGGTATGCACCAGCCAAAAACATCATAATTTTCCTTCAACCTGGCCTCATTTGTGCTCTTCGGCAGTACACTGTGACCCATTTGCAGTCCCCAACGAAGAGCCACTTGTGCAGGAGACTTGCCCAACTTTTGTGCAACCGTATTGAGAATTGGATCTTTAATAACCTCGACATTGCGTTTGGTAGAAGGGGAGCCCAGTGGCGAATATCCCTGAGACAAAAATAAATCATCATACTTTGCCTTCATTATCAACTGATACGGTTAACAGAAAATGAAAGCAGTCCTACTGTAACCAAAGCTCTTAATTCTCATAGTGCATGAAACAATTAAAATGAGAATGGTCTCTCAACATAAACTCTTGAGAACAAAGAACTGCCTAAGAACAGCATACGTACAGATAGGTGAATCCCCTTGGATTTACAGAAAGAATGTAGCTTTGCCTGCATCCAAGAAGGGTGGCATTCCACTTGATTAATAGCAGGAGGCACGCGTGCTACGTCTAATAGATCACCAAGCTTCTTTATAGAGAAATTACTCACTCCAATAGCTCGAGCCTTGCCAGAATCATATAGTGCCTCCATTGCTCTCCATGTGCTAGGTATGTCAGGTTGGGTAAGGTTTTCCGGCTTCTTATCATCTAACCCTTTTTTAACACTAACCGGCCAGTGGACCTTCAACGGAAAATTTCCACATTAACTAACAAAGAATCAACAATATTTCACAAAGAGACCACAAAAATAACAAATAGAAACACCAATGTGACTCCCCACATGCTGAATTTTTCAAATTTATTGAGTCCATGGACAAATCAAAAGAGTGAAATTAAACATAAATTCCAAGTATAAATCCTTTACAATATCTTCAACCACATATCAGTTACAATTATAAAGAAAGTCTTGGTAGTGATATGCATACAAGATACAGATCCACATAGTCCAGTTGCAAGTCCTCCAAAGTCCTATCTAACGCTTGTGGTACATCTTCCGGCAAGTGATCACTACACCTACAAGTCATCATATATATATATATATATAAAACCTACTAATAACATCATGTAACTAACATCACATAAGAATCAAGAAAATTCAATAAACAAATAATGCGGAGCGAAACAGAAAGAACAACCAGAGTTTGGAGGTGATCCATAAATCCTCACGTTTCACTACACCCTCATCCAACAACTTTTTCAATGCTAAACCAATCTGTATGATCAAATGGAGTAAAACCAATTCTGATAAGAAACTACAGACACCTTGGAAAAATCTGAATCCAAGAGTGAATTATCAGTTAAATTGAAGCAGAGTAAACACTAAACACCTCAAATTGTTAATAAATCAGGACGTCACTTTTCTTTTCTTTTTTTTTTTTTAATAAATTAGAAGTTAAATTCAAGTAACAGAAACTATACAGATTTACCTCCTTCTCGTTGCCATAAATAGAAGCACAATCTATGTGCCTGTATCCGACCTGCATCATCAACAAAAACTGAAGTTGAATTAATTGATGATAAGAAATAATTATGCTTCATTGAGATTTCTGAGTGTCAATTAAAGGAAGAAAAAGAGTACCTTTACGGCAGTGGCGATGGCGTCAGCGACGACACCGGGAGCAGCAGACCACGTGCCCAGCCCAACCGAAGGAATCTCTGCTCCGGTGTTCAGTTTAAAGCGTCGATTTTCTTCCGCCATTTTTTATCAAATTACACACTCGTCCCATTTCCAACTGAATTTATTTGCATACACAGCAGGAGAAGCTATCCGTTGTTTTTGGAATCGCTTTTGGGGCATCGCTGACGTGGCTTCAGTAATTTTTTGTTAAATTTTGCTTGTAGAAATTGCAATTATATGTTGACAGTGAAAAGGTTAATGCAAATTTATATTTATTTATTTTTTTCAAGACCGATAATAAGTTAGAGATCCTTTGATTTTTTTACTTATACCTTAATGATATTGAATTACATCTTTTTTTTTTTAATTACTTAAAACTATCCAAAAATAATAGAAAAAAAAATGATACAAAGACTTTTTAAATTTTTGAATGATTTTTTAAATATTTTATTGTAAGTTTATCAACCTAAAAACAATTGCTAGATGTATCTCAAAGTCATCTAGCCATAAGGATGGACTAACACATAATGCATCATTCTCAGCTGATTTTGAGTTAACTTTTGTTCTAGGTATGTGTGCTTTACTGATTTTCAATTCGCGGTTGGTTCGCGTCGTTGAATACATCAGTGTAGCGTCTGTACGACACAGAACATCTAAGGGCATCACAGACCTGTTATTGCCTCAAACTTCCTTGGTTTAAGCGGTCATAATCCCTCTAAGAGGAATATCTGCGGAGGGATACCTCCGCATAGTTAGTTAGCAGGTTGAGGTCTCGTTCGTTAACGGAATTAACCAGACAAATCGTTCCACCAACTAAGAATAGTCATGCACCACCACCACCCATAGAATCAAGAAAGAGCTCTCAATCTGTTAATCCTTACTATGTCTAGACCTAGTAAGTTTCCCTGTGTTGAGTCAAATTAAGCCACAAGCTCCACTTCTGATGGTGTCCTTTCATCAATTCCTTTAAGTTTCAATCTTGCGACCATACTCCCTCTGAAATCCAAAGACTTTGATTTTTCATAAGGTGCCAATGGAGTCCTAAAAGCAACATTCGTTGATCCCTGGTCGACATCATTTATGATTGAGACTAGGACAGTACCTTGATCATCTTCAAGCCCCTAACTTTCGTTCTTGATTAATGAAAACATCTTTGGCAAATGTTTTCGTAGTTGTTCGTCTTTCATAAATCCATGAATTTCACCTCAACTATGAAATACGAATGTCCTCGATTGTCCCTGTTAATCATTACTCTAATCCCGAAAGCCAACAGAATAAGATTGAAATCCTATGATGTTATCTCATGCTAACGTATGCAGAGCGTAGGCTTGCTTTGAGCATTCTAATTTCTTCAAAGTAACAGCGTCGGAGGCACGACCCGACCAGTTAAGGTCAGGAGCGTATCGCCGATAAAAAAAGGACTAGCTGACTGGTGCACACCGCAAGGCGGACCAATCGACCTAACCCAAGGTCCAACTACGAGCTTTTTAACTGTAATAACTTAAATATACGCTGTTGGAAGTTGGAATTACCACGGCTGCTGCCATCAGACTTGCCTTCCAATAGATCCTCATTAAGGGATTTAGATTGTACTCATTCTAATTACTAGACTCGAAGAGCCCGGTATTGTTATTTATTGTCACTACCTCCCCGTGTTAGGATTGGGTAATTTGCGTATCTGCTGTCCTTCTTTGGATGTGGTAGCCATTTTTCAAGCTCTTTATTTGGAATCAAACCCTAATTCTCCGTCACCCGTCATCACCATGGTAGGTCTCTATCCTACCATCGAAAGTTGATAAGGTAGAAATTTGAATGATGCGTCGCTAGTACAATGGTCATGCTATCCGTCGAGTTATCATGAATCATCAGAGCAATGGGCAAAGCCCGCATTGATCTTTTATCTAATAAATGCATCATTTTCAGAAGTCGAGATTTGGTGCACGTATTAGCTCTAGAATTACTACAGTTATCCGAGTAACAGGTACCATCACACAAACTATAACTGATTTAATGAGCCATTCGCAGTTTCACAATATGAATTAGTTCATACTTATACATGTATAGCTTAATCTTTGAGACAAACGTATGACTATTGGCAGGATCAACCAAGTAGCATTCCTCTACGACGTCGACGCTCGCATGAAATCTCATGGAGCTGTGAGACTCCAAAGCCAAGATAAGTACGACCGTTGTTTATGTCATATTGACAAATGCATAATTCGAATGAATGGAGGTCATGACTCCTCGCCCACACATTATAATCCACAACCAAAAGAACGAGCATAACCCCATGAGCCATAGCAGCCGCGCAACAAAGTGAGGCATGCGTAGAACATGAGGCAAGCTTGTCGTCCACCTAACAACCCGAAAGGCGTCGGAAGGATATAGACATGAATCCGATCAAATTCTATTCCGTTGATAAGCAACATAGGATACCGGTCTAACCCGTAAGACAATGACTGTGCTCGAGGGAATCATGAAAAGAATGGACAGCTTGTAGTTCGTTGCACAAGCAATGAGTCTGCAAGCCTATGTCCATCCAAAAACCACTCATACGTTTGTTGCGTACACTTAGCGATGACCCAACCAAACGAATCATAACCCAACGATGTCTAGCATCATTAAGCATGCAGAAAGATCAAGAAAGGCCACACCAAGCACCGCTAGACGTGAAAGGTAACAAAATCTGAAGGAATGCTGATGGATACCACGAGGGCTTCACACCATGCCCAGACCACTACAGCTTACCCATCTACTGTCGTTAGATTTACACGACCGAGATTATAGTTAATGTTTTCGATAAGCAGAACGTTGACAAATCCAAATGCAATGCTTAATCTTAAGGTAGAAGATTGCACAAGAGATTCTCATTCTTAAATTTCGCTCTGTTCAGGAAAACTGAGTTAATGATGTATTTCGAGATGTCATGTCCCTGCTACCTTGAGATGTTCCCCACATGAGTTGGTGGAATCGAGCTATTCTTATTGTCTTAGTGGAATCGAGCCTTTAGATGTTTTTAATGATGTAATATATGTTGACATGTCATGAGTTGATGGGTTGCTTTATGGTTTACTTATTTTTGGGGCCTTTGAGCTGGTTGGTCTATTGGGCCTTATATATATATGTGGCCTAAGTGTTATTTTTAGATATAATATATACAACCATCTTTCTTTCTTTATTATTCTTATTTTTTAATTTTTCTTTTAAATATTACCTAGAATACAATAACTCAAATATAAAATATTACTTATTAGTTAAACATTTTTTTACAATAAAATCATATAAGATAGTATCGTACGTGGAAGTGTCTTATAAAAACCTGTATTTATAATTGTTTCCTTACATTATAACAATTCATATTAGTAGGAACTTTTCTTTTCTTTTTCTTTTTTATAATTTTTATTTAGAAAACGATGATTGAATTCAAGATCCTGATTTTGTAATCATTAAACTTTGTGATTGAATTTAGGATCTCCATTTTGTTATTATTAAAGTATGTTGTGACTATAATGTTAGGGCAATTTAGGATGTATATATTGGTATATTTCATTACATCAATTATACAGTGGGTAGTATGAGGTCTCAAATCTAATGTATTGATCTAATTCTCTTATGCATCGAGCTTTTTGGATGTATATCAATCTAGTGATATAAATATATAATATTGTCGTAAATATTTTAAGCCATTAAGAATTCAGTATATGATAAGATCTCAATCCATAATTATAATATGTTACCTTAATCCACTCATGTATATTATTATTCGGTTAAGTAATTACGTAATTAGGATGGAAGTCGAGTTTCATACTCATTAAGGAAAAGTATATGGAGAACTTCTTTCGTTAAATGGTATCCATAGGGACATGCTATTAATACTTCAAAAATATCTATGTACACATGTCAGGACAGCCTTCTATTCGGTACAGTAAGATCAAGATGAATAAATATGCAAGGTCTGGTTCGGTCCGTGTTACGTGTGCGTGTGTCATCAATGCTCGCTCAGTCGCTCTGCCCGTGATCACTTTACGACAAAAAATGGACCACCAATCCACTCCGACCATCTGGCAAGATTCACTACTCTTCTGGAGTACGTCCACTCTAAATCCCAAGAGGCCGGTGCAAATCCAACGATCCAGATTTCGCCAAAGACAAATTCCTTGATATCACAGGATTTGCCTTTTCTTTTCTTTTGAGACGACAACAACACATGTAGTTCCCACCATACTCTATCGGCATCAGATGGGGCCATATTTTGACTCCATAGTTGTCGTGTCAAGAACCGTTGAGGTCCCAGTCCACTCCTCTAGCAACCACTACTATCATTCAATCCTACCCATTCACTTCTCATATCATCACCTCACAAATGCCGAAACCTGAGATGCCTCACTACTACTGGGGGAGACCACTGATATCCAATGGTCGTTACTTCATATAAATATCTCCATCACCCACTCCACTCACGACTCCAAAAGCTAAAGGCCTAAAGCTGAAAAAGAAATAATTAAAAAAAAAAGAAAGAAAAAGAAATGGACAGACAGAGCCATACAGTACGGTCACTCTCACTGACTAATATTAAAAAGTAAGCATCACTTTAATTAATTAAGCACTAAACTAATGTTAAAATTCACTTTACGGTTCAAAGTTCTCAGCTGCTAACATCAATCACTGTCCGTCCCATCTCTATAATAGACTTCTTAAAACTTATAAAATACATATACTAGAGCCTGTAAAAGTTATTTATTGGTTATAGGTTTATGGAATTTATTAAGATCCGTCATTATATCCGATAATAAGAGATACACAAGTAGCTATATTAATTAGGATTCGCAAGTTTAGACATTCTTAAAGTTAAAGATAAAACTGTTGTGATGGAGTTTTAATAACAAATCTTTATGATGAACCGATGGAAATTTCTAGCTCAAAGTCTCTCCTAGGTTGAAAACCCGTGGTGGATTGATATTCTGGGTCTGAATTAGAGGAAAAAGAAATGGAATGGAGGTGATTTGGGGAGAAGTGGGTTCAATCTAGGGTTTTTGGTTTTGGGGAGAGAAAGAGAGAGAGAAATGAAGGAGTTGATAGGGAGTCCAGGGACAGTGAGTGGACTGGTACTGAGGATAGGGCAATGTGCGTTTGCAGCTGCTTCTGTTGGTGTCATGGTCTCTGCTTCTGGCTTCTCTGGCTACACTGCTTTCTGGTATTTATTTATTTTAAATTTGTGTCTCATTTTGGTTTTGTTTGTTGAATTGCTTTGTTCCGTTTTCATTTTTCGGTTTTGTTGTTGAGTCCATAGTTTGAAGCTTCTTGGATTGTGGTTGTTAAGTGAGGAGAGGACACTGGACAGAGTCTAGATTCATTTTGTTTTTGAACGAAAAGAAGAAGAAGAAGAAGAAGAAGAGAAGTTTGACTAATTGTGTTTTGGCAGTTGTGATTTTAGCAGTGGAAACTCTGTGATCAGATAGAATTTGATTTGGAGGATGCATTAGTTGGATTCACTTGGAAATGCTTTCCAAGAAGAAGAGAATGGTTTCACTTGGAAATGCTTTGGAAGAAGAAGAGAATGGTTTCACTTGGAAATGCATTAGTTGGTTTCATTTGTTTTTTTTCGAAAGAAAAGAAGAAGAAAAGTGTGAGTAATTTTGTTTTTTATAGTTGTAATTTTGCCATTGGACGCTCTGGGATGTGGGATCAATAGAGTTTCATTTGGAGGATGCATTAGTTGGTTTCATTAGGAAATGTTTTGGAAGAAGAAGAGAATGGCTTTGTGGCACGGCCAAATATTTGTTTGTCAAGTTGAGACTTGAGGTGTCTCCTTAAAACCATGTTTCGGTTGATTTAAGCCACAAGTGGCTACAAGTGTTGTTGTAGCTTGGACTGGATACTGTGTTCAAATGGGAAAGAAATGAAATCCGTATGTTCTTGCAACAATGTGTGAAAATATCTCTTGGTGAAATAGTGATACTGGCGAACTGCAGCACAGTTGCAAACAGATACAAGTTTATCTTAAGTGGGAGACACTTAATATATCATCCTTCGTTGTGACAATACTCTCTTTTCTTTAAAGGTCATATTGTCTTGTGGACACTAGTTCAAGTGTAGCTAATTCTGTCATTTAGGCTCTTGATAATAGAAGATTGGCTTCGATTTTTTCATCAAAAGAGTTGGTTGTTAAATTATTATTTGAGTGAAGTGCATCAGCTATCTAAGCGGATGGGTTCTTTAATATTATCAGTCAAGTGGGTTTATATTTATGCTCTCGGTAAATCAATGTATTTACTTTTCAGACTGCTAACTTGACATAGAGCAGAGTACTTTGATTCTTGTCAAAGCTGATGCATGTATTAAAACAGTTTACTAGCACATCATTACATTAATCTTGTTCGCACTTCTAAATGTGATTTGTGTACCTCGATTCAGCTATTTGATTGCATCAATGGGGCTTCAAATGCTGTGGAGCTTTGGACTTGCATGTCTTGATGTTTATGCTTTAAGGAGGAAAAGAGACCTTCAAAATCCAGTTCTTGTCAGCCTGTTTGTTGTTGGCGATTGGGTATTTAACTTAATCTTTTGGCTCTTCTCTGATTTCTTATATGCTCAAAATTAACGAACTCAGAGGGACTACATTATCCTAATCTGCATGAAAGCTTGCTGCATTTACTCTTTTAATCCAGACATCAAGCATTGCCTCATAATTTATACTATCTAGTCATTAAGTACTTCACAACATGTTCCCTGTTCTTTTGAATATGGGTTTTTTGTGTATACAAATTGATTTTGTATGCCTCATTTTTGTTTTCTCAATTGAGTGTTACAAGTTCGAAATGACACTAAAGTATTCTAGACAACCATACAGTCTCCCCTTTCAGCGCATGGTATTAAATTAGTCTTATGTTGCATGTATCATAACACCTGCAAATATTTCAGTAATTGATCATACATTTTTTAAAACTCCCTATTTGATTCAGACACTGGAAGCATTGTAGCTAGGATCTTGTTAGCTATCTTTTCTCATTTTAGATGTGCCTTTAGTGCAATGAACATAACAAATTTATTGTTTAAAATGTGCAGGTGACGGCAATGTTATCACTTGCAGCTGCATGTTCATCAGCTGGGGTTATAGTTCTGTATGCAAAAGACCTGAAGATTTGCAGGGTACAAGATCATCTTCCATGCAACAGGTTCGAGATTTCAGTAGTTTTGGCTTTCGTCACCTGGATTTTGATTGCCATATCATCTCACGTGATGTTTTGGATCTTGGCCTCGGTTTAGACAACTCGATGTCCTTGCTGTCCCAAAAGCAGCATATACACACATCACTATATCTTGTATTTGACATGTAAATGGTCCCCGTTATTATCTTCCACGTCATAATTTATCGGCAATTTTTATATGTTCTCTGTTGAGTTGCAGTAATTTTTGTGGATGTTGCTTCCTGTGTCATTGGTTCAGTTCCAGTTTATCATGATCTTGACTTTGCTTCCTGTGTAATTTCTGTGGACCTTGCTTCCTGTGTCATTGGTTCAGTTCCAGTTTAGTTTCGGCCATACACTTCAACATTTTTCTGTTTTATCTGAAGTACGCTTTAACCCATTTAAGATATCAAAACCATTGAAAAGGGTAGTTCTACAGCTTGACCAATAGTAAGGCATCTTCACCTGATCATAGTGTTATTTTTTATGATAGAGAAGGCGATGAAGCTCTGAAATAATTCCGCTTGCATTCATTGTGATTCAAGTCCGAATGGAGTTGTTGATAGTTAAGGTTGTATGAGTTGGTTTGATGCATATTCTTTGAGAGATTGAATCAGATTATAACTGTCACGAAAACATAACAGAGCACAGAATGTAGTGTATGCAAATCAACTGAGTTTTTTAATCAACCCAAACAAGTACAAAATCAGCATCAGAAATCGTCGGGCGATGCCCTATATGGTAGAATCTAATACCGCTGAGCAGCAAGCAAAGAAAAATTCTATATAAATCGGAATCAACTGGTGCAGTGGAAAAAAAGGGAAATTCAACACAGTTTATATGCATACAATCACATGACAATCTCAGGCTTCAAGATACTAGACTTTATCTCTTTGTGAGGCAGGACAACCCCCCCATTGCTATAAACTTCATCACCTAGATGAACATCTTCTCCCAAGATTGTCATATTTTCCACCCGTGCCCACCTGCCAACAGTAGAATGCCACCCAATGATGCTACTGGAGATGCAAGCATGTTTCTTGATTCGAACCCCACGCATTACAGTGCAGCGCGAGAGCCTAACCCCAGACTCGATTACACATCCTGGACCAATGGCCACATCTGGTCCGATTAGACATCCATCTCCAATCTCAGCACTCTCATCCACCAAAACATTTCCAATAATGTGAGATCCGGATGCCAATTCTGATGACGGCTGTTTTCGCAAGAAATCCAGATACAATCTCAGACCAGTTATATAGTCCTTTGGTTGTCCAATGTCCATCCAGAACCCTGGGAGCACCATGGCATAAAGCTTATTCTCTGCTGCAATATTAGGGAACACTTCTTTCTCAATTGAGGTAGGCCTCAATTCAATCCGGTTGAGCACAGATGGGTTCAACAAGTAAATTCCAGCATTAATTTTGTTACCCACAAATATTTTTGGTTTCTCTACAAACTTTTCAACTTTCCCAGTAGTTTCTTCCATAACCACCACACCGTATTTTGATGGCTCGTCCACCTTAAAACATAATAACATTTCTTTCAGTAAGATGGATAAATGGTTTATTTGGAGATAAAAGTGTTAGATACTAGTTCAGTTTACCTTGGTTACCATTATTGAAGCTTCCCCTCCATGACCTCTGTGAAATTCAATCATTTCTTTCAAAGGGTATTCACTAATAACATCACTGTTGAGGACAAAAAAGGGCTCACCAGAGTCGTCAATCAATTTGTCCCTTGCTAGAGCTAGAGGACCTGCTGTGCCGAGTGGTTCAGTCTCCTGTGAGCAGGTGATCTTGATCTCAAGTTTCTTCTCAAAATCTTTCAAGAAATTTAACATAACCTGCAAAACAAAATTAGCATAATAGAGCCAGAGAAGTAGAAAATAATCTAGCAGTAAAACTGATACATCATTATCAATATTTGCAGAAACAGTGGAAATTTTGTGTTACCTCTGGTTGGTAATTGATGGCCAAGACCACTTCAGTCACTCCAACTGCTTTAAGAGCTTCAATCTAATCAAAGGAGAACAAATATGTAAAAAGCTTATTGTTAACGTATCAAGTTAAAGCTAAATTTGGTCCCAGTGAGGATTTAACATCCATTTCATCCCTGCAACTGTACCACTCTATTAAGTACAATGTCACACTTCAACATATAAAAAAAAAAAAAAAAAAAAAAACACATTCTAGCATCACTAGCTATGAACTTATGGCTACAGTTACACTAGATTAAGAGGCAAAAGCTCACAGTCAAGCTCAGGGGCAAATGCTGCTAACCTAAACCAAAGGCTGCCTAAGAAGTAACAAGAAAGAAGTGAAAAGCTACATTGATAACAAATTAAATAAACAAATGCAATACAAGTACGAATAAATGTTTTCCAATCAGAAACGCCAAACTAAACATATTATACTTGAACAAGAATCAATTTGGTGAAGTAATACCTGATGCAGTATCATGGGTTTGTTCGCAAAATCAACCAGTGGCTTTGGTACACTGAGGGTCAAAGGCCTCAATCGTGTTCCAAATCCTCCAACAAGAATAAGTGCCTTCATGTTGTTAAAATAAAATCCCTTTCTATTTTTCCCCTGCATTGTAAATTATCAGGGTCAGAATACAACTTATTTATTCAACAATTGATCTATTAATTTTTATAAAAGAGAGATCGTGCCACTAATCTGGTGAAAACAAACAGGGGACAGGTTCAGCTGAATAAAACATCACCAATTGACTGCTGCGGAATGAGAACCGGTCAAGGACCAAGAACTAATTGAATAACAAGCCAATTGGGCACCCAAAACACAAACAGGAAGCTTTTAAACTTGTTTTTAAAATTGAAACGAGCAACCAATGAACATATTATAAGGAATTTAGATGTGTTTCTTTGCTGAACAGTTAGATACACGTATCCTAGTCCCAGCACAACTGTCAAATAAATTCCCAGGTGGGGTATTGAAATTATTCACTCAAGTTTTTTTTTAGTTGCCTAACCTGAATATACACGAAAGACACAGCTTTCAACTTATTATTGATTACCCAGATAACAAAAACAAAGATACCGATTTACATGACTTGATTGATGAAACACACACAGAACCGGAACAAACACAAGAACATATTGACTACCATATAAATGCATAAACCCAGATAAACCCGTCAAAAATTGGTCTAACCAATTGAAAATATAATATATATATATATAAGATAAAAGTAAGGAGAAGAATTTGACAAGACTTACAGGGAGAAGTGGGGTTTTGGTGGATCAGTTCAGGGGACAATGGGGTTGACGAGACTGTTAGATTGCAAACCAAAAAACACACATAGAATATTTATATATTTATTTCTTGTACTTCTTGTTAATTTCAGGCGGATAAAGAAATGGACTTGGCGTCCGCATCTAGTGGGGTTAAGGCCTTCATATTCTCCAAAGAAACCCATTTGTGTGCGGACGCGTCACCTTTGAACAGCTAAAGAGTGGGTTTTTTTTTTTTTTAAAATCAAGCTGAGGAGAGGTTTATTGGTTTTTGCCTTGGGGAAAAACGTCAATTTAGCATTTATTTATAATTGCTAAGTGTATTAAAATAAAGAAATTAAGAAGAATGAAAAATAATGTGGGATATATCATAAACCTATTGAGATTTTTTGAAATAAATCGTTACATATACATCAAACATTGCATCTAAATATCTATTAATTGGAAATATATACTCCTACAATAAAAGAAAACTCTCTACTTATAAAGATATTTACTCTTATAATCAGAGACATACACTTCCCCACCATAATTAGAGGAGAAAACTCCATAAACATATTTTAAAACCTATTATTAAAGTAAATGAGCATATATTTACAGCCATTTAAATTAGAAGATATGTTAAAACCTCAAATTTTAATAGTTTAAATTTATATAAATAATATTACATTTACGTGTTTGGTAGGCAAATTAGTAGGTGAAACTTTGAAAGTAGTTTTAACACTAACAACTAGTTTAATTGGGTGTTTGATAAGGAGAAGGGTATTTATTCATCTAAGTTCTAACCATTTTTATTTTCATCAACTAATGTAAATTTGAAAATTAGAGAAAGAAGATATGATTTGAATCCACGATATGATTGATGTAAGTGTGAAGACTATTATTAAACCATCTTAAATTTATTTTAAAAATTGATCAGAAACGAAAAAACTGAAAAAAAGGAACTGTGATGTTGCTCTGTATGTTGATAAGACCTCAAACGTCTCTTATACTAATAGAAGAATACAGATGTTGATACTCAAATCCAATATTGTTGTGACTGCTGCATTTTTGCTACATAGGGAGGTTAGGAAGAAAAGAGGTGGGGTGACTCTTCCAAAATAGGAAGTTAGAAAACCATTTTGCATTTTGGTGATGTTACTAAATACAAGGCAACTGATATGAATAAATGGCAAGGTTCATGTAATCATGTGAAATGTTAAGAGAATGCGTCAAAATGAAAATTCTACCTACAACGAACAATTAACATGATCTATTTTTTCTGTTTATAGGACATCATTATCATGTTTTGTCAACATTAACTCGTTAAATAACAATTCATGTGGATTTTGCTGTGGTGGTGAATTCATATTGTTGGCACTACTCTTTAGGGCCATTAAGTCAAACACTTTACAAATTTATGTGTTGGTCTCCTAGAAATGTAAAACTTTATAACACTTGCTTGTATCTATCAGTCAATACCCAAGAATTTATAGGAATTAAAAGGAAATGGTGGGGTGACTATGAAAACATTTTGGTCATGTTCAAATGATATAAGTGTTGAAGTATGAGATTTTTCTAGATACACTAAAGTTGTATTTTCTGTTTTTGTTTTGACTTTCAGTTTGTCATAGATTAGGTGATAAAGTTGTGATGATCCATACTTTAAGGAATATGTTATGTTTAAGTAATGGGTTGGGTTGTGGTGACCAACAACTCTTGTACTAAAAACTTGTAATATATATATGTTGCTGCATGAAAATTGTAGTAGTACCTTTTCCAGTAGTTTTTCTCCTCCTTTTTCATCTCAAATCTCTCTGCCATTTTACCATAACATAGTATCAGAGTTTTTTGGTCTTTAAGGGCTGTGAGTGTGAGAGCAAACCAGCAAGGCTTCCCTTCCTAAATGACCTGAAAATCCTGAGATACAGTCTATGGCTTCAAGTAGTTTTACCATTTCTTCACCTCCTGTTTTTACAGGAGAAAACCATCCAATCTAGGCAGTGAAAATGAAGGCTTACTTTAGAGCATTTGACTTGAAGGAAGTTGTTGAAACAGGGAGAAATCCACCTCCTTTGAGAGCAAACCCAACAGTTACTCAAATGAAGCAACATGGTGAAGATTGTGCCAAGAAATACAAGGCTTTGTCTGCTATCCACACTGCTATATCTGATGTGATTTTCACAAGAATAATGACTTGTGAAACAGCAAAAGAGGCATGGGAGAAGCTTAAGGAAAAGTTTCAAGGCAGTGACAGGACTAGACAAATGCAAATGCTAAACTTAAGGATGGAATTTGAAGTTCTCAAGATGAAGGAGAGTGAGAATGTCAATGATTACATAGATAGACTTATGGAAATAGTCAATCAAATTAAATTACTTGGTGAAGAGTTAAATGATAAAAGAATTGTTGAGAAAGTTCTGGTTAGTGTGCCAGAAAGATTTAAATTTAAAATCTCCTCTTTGGAAGACTCAAAGGATCTGTCAAAGTTGTCTTTGACAGAAGTTGTTAATGCTTTTCAAGCCTTTGAGCAAAGAAGAGCAATCAAACTTAAAGACTCTTCTAAAGGAGCTTTTCAAGCAAGCATCAAGGAGAAAAAGCCAAGCAGCAGTGGAAGTAGGAAGCAATCTGGAGAGAAAAAGGAAAAGGAGAGGAAAGAAAATGATGGCCACAAAGGTGGAGACAAAAAAGGAAGATTTCCACCTTGTCCTCATTGCAAATAGAGGAGTCACACTAAAAACTTTTGCTGGTGGAGGCCAAGTGAGAGATGTAGAGCCTGCAATCAGTTTGGTCATGTGGATAAAGTTTGCAAAAATAAAAACAACCAACAAGAATAGCAAGTGCAAGTTGTTGAAAATCAAGAACAAGCTGAATAAAAGTTATTTGTTACTTCTTATTATACAACAGATAGTAGCAGTGAAGCATGACTTATTGACAATGGCTGTACCAACCATATGACACATGATGCTAATTTTTTCAAGGAGTTGGATAGATCCTACACTTCTAAAGTTAAAATTGGCAATGGTGATTATGTTGCTGTCATGGGAAAAAAGATAGTTGCTGTTGAAACTTCATTAGGTACAAGACTAATTTCTGATGTTTTGTTTGTGCTTGACATAAACCAAAGTTTATTGAGTGTTGGTCAAATGCTTGCAAGAAATTATACCTTTTATTTTCAAGATAAATCATGCACCATGGTAGATCCCCCTGGTTATGAATTAATGTATGTTAAAATGAGAGACAAAAGCTTTCCAATCAATTTGAAACAAACAATTTTTCATGCAAATCCTAGTGTTGTTGACAACTCTGTTACATGGTACAAAAGGTTAGTACACAGTAGCTACACTTCTCTCATATATATGCATGCACATGAATTAACTCAGAATATGCCTGTTATTCATGTTAATCAAGGAGTGTGTGATGTTTGTTAGTATAGAAAGCAAAACAAATTACCATTTCCTTCAAATCAGACATGGAAAGCTTCAGAAAAATTGTAATCGATCCATACAGATTTGTGTGGACCCATGAATACTCATTTTCTAAATGGGAGTAGATATTTTCTTCTATTTATTGATGACTACATCAGGATGTGTTGGGTGTTTTTCTTGTAGAAAAAATCAGAAACATTAGCTTCATTTCAAAAGTTTAAAGCTTTTGTTGAAAACCAATCTGGTTGTAAAATAAAAATATTGAGATCTAATAATGGGTCTGAATACACATCAAGAGAGTTTAATAGATTTTGTGATGAAAGTGGCATTGAACACCAGTTAATTGTTCCTTACACTCCTCAGCAAATAAAGTGAGTGAAAGGAAGAACAGGACTGTTATGAAGATGTTTAGATGCCTATTGTTCAAGAAGGATCTTCCAAAAGCATTCTAGGCTAAGGCTATCAATACCTCAGTATATTTGTTGAATAGACTTCCAACAAAAGCTTTGGAAGAAAAAACACCTTTTGAGGCTTGGTATGGTGTAAAACCTTCAGTTGAACATCTCAGAATATTTAGACGTGTATGTTATGCTCTTGTTCTAGATGTTAAGAGAGACAAATTGGATCAAAAGTCAGAAGTTGGAATTTTTTTGGGTTACAGCAGTAACTTTAAAGGTTATAAAATTTATCGTTTTAAGAATGAGAAGGTTTTGGTCAATAGAAATGTTAGATTTGATGCAGCTGTAAAGTGGTACTAAGAGAAGAATGAAGTTGAAGCTGTTATCAATAATCAAACCAAGATAGTCTTAACTCAACAACAAGAAGTAATGGAACCGAAGGCGGATTCTGATGATGACATAGAAACTGCAGTAAGGGGAACCAGATCATTAGATGAAATTTATGCAAGATGTAATGTTGCAGTTCTAAAACCTGCTAGCAATGATGAACCTTCAAAGTTACATGATTAGAGGGCTGCAATGAATGAGGAGATCAATATGATAGAGAAAAATGGAACATGGCAGCTGGTTGACAGACCTGAAAATGAGAAAGTTATTGGTGTGAAGTGGGTTTATAGAACCAAATTGAATCCTGATGGCTCTATAAACAAACTAAAAGCAAGACTGCTAGTGAAAGGTTACTTTCAATAGCAAGGTGTTGATTTTTCAAATACCTTTGCACTTGTTGCTAGACATGATACCATAAGGCTTTTGATAACTTTAGCTGCAAAAATGGGTTGGAAAATTTACCATTTAGATGTGAAGTCAGCCTTCTTAAATGGTTTTCTTGAGGAAACCATTTATATAGAGCAGTCGGAAGGTTTTCTTGTTCCTAGTTGTCGAGATAAAGTATACAAACTCACCAAGGCCCTTTATGGTTTAAGAAAGCACCAAGAGCTTGGTACAACAGAATTGATGCCTATTTGCTGCAACAATGATTCAAAAGGAGTGAAAATGAAGCTACTTTGTATGTGAAGCAAAATGGAGATGGACTACAGCTTATTGTGTCTCTTTATGTGGATGATCTTCTTGTTATAGGTGGAAATACAAAATGGCTGGAGAAATTCAAGTCTAGCATGGAATATGAGTTTGAGATGTCTGATTTAGGTGAGATGAATTATTTTTTAGGGATGGAAGTATACCAAACAGATGCTAGTATTTTTATCTCACAAATGAAGTATGCTAAGGAGATTTTGAAAAAATTTCAAATGGAGAATTGCAAACCAATAGCTACTCCACTGGTTGTTAATAAAAAATTGATCAAGAATGATGAAGAAAGCAAGGCCAATGCTTCAATTTATAGAAGTCTAATTGGTTGTCTACTGTATTTATCTGCCACTAGACCAGATTTGATGTATGCAACAAGCTTGCTTTCAAGATTCGTGAACTCTCTTAGTCAAACTCATTTTAGTGCAGCTAAATGGGACCTGAGGTATGTAAAAGGGACTATCGATTAGGGCATTTGGTATGAAAAAAATGAAGGGGGAAGACTACAAGGCTTTGTAGATGGTGACTGGACAGGAAGTTTTGATAATTCCAAGAGCACATCAAGCTATGTTTTTTCATTTAGAAGTGGTGTCTTCTCTTGGAACTCAAAAAAGCAAGATGTTGTAGCTCAATCCTCAACTGAGGCAGAGTATATTTCTGCAGCAGCTGTAGCAAACCAAGCAGTTTGGCACAGGAAAGTGTTGTCAGATGTTGGACAAACACAAGAAAAAACTATTGTTATTTGGGTTGATAATAAGTCAGCCATTGCTATCACCAAAAATCCAATCCAACATGGTAAAACTAAACACATCAGAGTCAAATTTTATGCCATTAGAGAAGCAAAGAAGCTAGGAGAAGTAAACCTTATGCATTGCAACACAGAGAATCAGACTGTAGGCATCCTAACAAAAGCTCTTCCTAAAGCAAAGTTTGAGTTAATGAGAGCAAAACTCGGTGTCTCCAAGAAAAATCTCGGGGAGGGTTGAAGTTTGAGATTTTTCTAGATACACTAAAGTTGTATTTTGTATTTTTGTTTTGACTTTCAATTTGTCATAGATTAGGCGATAAAGTTGTAATGATTCATACTTTAAAGATTATGTTATGTTTAAGTAAAATCAATGTGGGTTGGGTTGTGGTGACCAACAACTCTTGTACTAAAAACTTGTACCATATATATGTTGCTGAATGAAAATTGTAGTAGTACCTTTTCCAGCAATTTTTCTCTTCCTTTTTCATCTTAAAGCTCTCTACCATTTTACCATAACAATAAGTAGAAATTCAGAGATCGTATTTAATATTACAGTTGATAGTCTAACATTATCTAAAAACATCTACGGCTGCTAGGATTCGGAGACTTTCCCTTTATTGACGCTAATAATATATTCAATCTCATCAGCAACTTCTTTCATTGAAGGCCGATTTTGCCTCCTCTCATCCAAACATGCCGCTGCCAGCAGCCCCACTGCTTTCATTGTCTCCGTGTCTAACTTGGTAGCTGTCTCCTTGAGAGCAGGATCCACAACATCCATCAACCTCTCTTCATCCATAATCTTTTTCATGTACACCACCAAGTTCACATTTTCTTCTTCTCTATTAAAATCAATGGCCTTCTTCGAAGTCAACAGCTCGAGTAGGACAACCCCAAAACTATAAACATCACTTTTGTCTGTCAACTGAAAATAACGATAGTATTCAGGGTCAAGGTATCCTAATGTACCTTGAGCACTAGTGAAGATATGACTGTCATTAGTTTCCATCCTCTCAACCAGCCTAGACAGCCCAAAATCAGAAACTTTGGCATTAAGTTTCTCGTCAAGTAAAACGTTGCTTGATTTCACATCCCGGTGATAAATAGGAGGCACTGCAGCAGAATGCAGATAAGTAAGTCCTTCTGCAGTCTGGTGAGCGATTATCAGGCGATGCTGCCAAGACAGGGGAGCCCATTTACCATTAAAGTGGCAATGTAGGTGGTCGAAGAGGGTTCCATTAGGTATGTACTCGTATATCATCAGAGGCTGCTCGAGCTCAACACAACAACCAAGAAGTCTCACAAGGCTCCTGTGGTTCACCTGGCAAAGAATTCGAACCTCGTTGAGTACTTGATCGGTGCCCTTTGTGTTTCCAGGCTTGGCGCGCTTGATTGCTGTAGTGGTTCCATCATCAAGAACGCCCTTGTATACCTCCCCAAACCCACCACAACCTATGAGGTTTACTTTGGAGAAGTTGTTGGTGGCTCTTATTATCTCTTTGCCAGTGAAAACTCTAGCAAATTTGCCATTGTTTTTGGAGCTTAGCATCTTTTCACGCTCTTTGATCAAATTCTTTTGAACCTCTTTCTTCAAGTGCTGATGTTGCTTGTAGACTAGAATCCCTATCATTACAGCGAGTGAAACACCTCCCCCGGCGCCAACCATGCCTGCTGAAATCATAGTCAGTAACATATATCCCCAAAATTGTTATTATAACAATGACTTTGCATTAATATAGAAATTAAGGGAGAAATTTCAACCAGTTTGAATATTGAATCTGTCATCTTTAATATAAATTTCTCATTTTGCTCTAGTAGTTGCACATACCACCAATGAGTGCAATCTGTTTCGTCTGATGTTTACAACTTTTCCCATGCTTGCACTTCGCACCTAAACACATAGAAAATTGTAACATTCCCATGGAATAAAAAAAAAAAAAAAAACTATAAAAAGCACTTATTTTTTGCCTTCAAACTGTTTGTTTCTTCTAAGGTTTGCATTCCAATTGGTAGTATCTTGTCTTTTTTTTTTTTCTTTTTTCTCTTCTCTAAATGAACTTTGTTGGCAGTAAATTTACATTGATTTGCACCCAGAAACTTTCATATATTATAGTATGCAAATAATAAAGGCACTAACTTGTGACAAAATATAATCCAAGCAAGAATCATAAACTCACTTCGACACAATCCATTGATGGGATCCCACCTGAATCCAGCTTTACAGAAGCATCTATTCTGTCCCAAACTCTCCGGATCAGCCAAGCAGCTTGAATGCAACAATTCCTTGCAATCTACTGGGACCTTGCAAACCGGCTCCTGTGGCAACTCCCACTCTAGCTCCAACCCAGGTTCAGGCCACTTCTTCGCAGGAACCCATTTAGAGTCCAAGTTCACGAAGCTCTGGTAGGCTGCACACCCTCCACCATTCACCCTCACCACGTACGAATTCTGAGACCCACCAGTCCTGAACATACAACAAAGTGAAGACCTCATGCATGCGGGTGCATTGTCTTTGATGTAGTTGTGACATATGCAGTTGGAGGAGCAGTTTATAGGAACTTGCAAGTACAACATTGCATCCGAGCAGTTGAGCAACAAAATGGTGTTGCTGCTTGTGATGTTGAATGGGAGGTTGTCGTCAAGCTGGATGCCCTGAGTGCGCATATCGCTTGCAACGCAAGTATTGCGGTCTAAGCTGGCGGGTCGGATGACTATTCGCTGGTTTAATGGGTCGATGGATTTGATCATGTAGGATGACCCGTTCATAGCATCGAACCACAGTGTGCCGGCGGTGCACCGGATTTTGTAGGACTGGTCACCGCAATTCGGAGCGGTGCTTAAAGGGTATGGCACTGGGGTAAGCCCACAGTTGCCGCAACGTGCCACAGCTAAAGCAGAAGTTGTGCATGTTAGCAGCGTCAGTGTGAGGATCAACGGTTTGAGCACTCGCTTACTCATTGCAAGCAAATTATGGATTGCTTTGCAGTGAAGAAACTAGAGAGTGAGGATGATATCTATATATATATTTACGGGGCAATATATACGGTGAAAACTGTACGGCTAATACGATTACATTGAATGAATGTGTATATATAACTTATTTTTTAAAAGGAATTTTTGGGCATAAAAAATATGTTTTCACGTTATGATACATGATGTTTTAAAACAACGAAATTATATTTTTATCTTGTCTATTAGGAAATACAATATATTTCTTGATGGTTAGTTGCCCTTTCAAACTTAGATTATCAAAAATCATTTAAATAATTATATGAATAAAAGTCCATCGAGAGAATATCAAGGTATTCATTTAGTCCAAATTTGAGTTATCCCCACTATGAGATGAATGGTATTTCGAAAAGACAAGAAATATATAATTTAGAAGGTTACTTCTTATTTTTTTAACTTTTTCTTAGGGAGGGAGGACGAATCGAATGGATGACCTCATATATCATATAATTATTAGAAGCATACTATCAGTCAATGTCATATTGTTTAATCAATATTTTTATTTATAACTTAACTTGTATTCCAATTAATAAGTTGTCATTTAGTCTACCTAATATGTGATAAGTAAAATAATTTTACAATTAAAGTGATCTAATTATAAAATAATATCCTAAAAATTAGATAACAATTTAAGAAACCAACCGAGTATTATTATTTATTATTTGTTATGATATGCATATCCTAACATTCTTTAACATGCAAATAATGGCCATTAATCTAGAATTTCAAAATGAGTTTTTGCCGTCTTTCCAATTGGGAGCTAAAATATTTTGATAGGTGCACAGATCAACTAATATTCTATTAAGTTGTTACATTGTACAGAGCTCACTTGGGTCCTTTCCCCAAAAAAGATAGCAATTTCTTAGTAAGATACATATGTTAATTCACTGATATGAAAAAATGGCTCGATCTCACAGTCATGAGTAGGTTTTGCTTACATTAACTGGAATTTCGAGCCTCTTGTAGGAGACTGATATGAAAAATATGATTAGTGTCACAATCACATGCACACATTCCCGAAAAAGGTGACAGAGAAAAATGTCAGTCTACATACGTATGTATGTATGTATGTATGTATGTATGTATGTATGTATGTATGCATGTATGTATGTATATAGATAATTTTTATAATCAGAATATTTTAACTTTAAAAAATAAGAAACAATCAATTAAATTTATTTATTTCATTCGAATTAAATAGGAAAGATAATTTGTTTTACAAAAGAAAATATAATAAATAAATTTGATTGGTTGATCCTTACCTTTTAAAATTAGAACATCCCGATTATAGAAACACTGTGTATATATATGTATCCTTATTAACTGGGTGTTTAAATTTTTGAATTTTACAATTATTTAAATGATATTAGAGCAGTTTTATTAGAGTTAATTTTACCAAAGAGACCCGAATCCCTTAACATGCATGAATTTGGTGGACTTACCCAATTTCATTTGGTGATAAACTCTAAAATTCTAATATTTATACATAGATTGTTTTTTCATATCAAAGACAAACCTAGTAAATCCTTCAAAAGGATTAAGAGGATATAGATCAAATCACGTAAGGAATTTTTTTTTTTTTTTTTGATGAACCATGTAAGGAATTGGTCAATGCAGAAATATTAATTTGGATACAATAATCATTATTATTATTTTTTTTCTGGCGACAAGTTCTAATTAATTTGAAATCCACTTCGATATTGCTGTTCCAGCAGCCTAAGAGTTATTAACTTATTCTCCTCAATTCTCAATCTCATTCCCCTAGAGAAGCAATAAAGCTATGCTATGCTGATATGCACCTTTTGTACCTAGCATGCATGAGTGTGTTCCCATGTCTGCTTCAAAATATCAAGATCCAAAGCTTAGCTTAAACTATTTGTTTTATCCTCCCATTACCATGGTTCCATGCAAACAATATCAAATTCAAAGCAATTGCTTCATCCAAAATAATTTGTATTCTCTATTGCGGTTGCGTTGACAGCACGAACAAGCTGCTTTCCTAGAATATCGGAAAGCACAATGATCTCACCCATTAGGTCGTCGGCGAAGAGCCACAAGTGCCTTTCCAAAACTCCTTGGAACTCGATGCACTGCAGGTCCATAACAAATTAATATGTACAGGTTCATGGACCCCAGATCACACAAAATTTCGAGAAGCCTCCAAGGAGATGAACTTTGGCCGGTGCCAAAATCACTTGCACAAGCATTGTATAATGAGATAGAGATGGGGATGAACTAAAACTCTCTTTCTTTCTTATGTTTTTTTCAACATTTGTTGCGGTCAGTAATCAGTAAATCTAAAAATTCAAATCAATAAGAAAAATCCAACTAATAATTTAAAGCTCTGTAGCAATTAAATGTACTTCGTAGAAAGTAAGATAACAACGTCCTCACTTGCACAATAATACACAAAGCTCATATAGATGTTCAATTTCTTACCATGCCCAATAAAGAAGATTTCGATCTAGATATTATATATAATGTTATCTGATTTTCAGAATTATTTTCATCATGTAATGTATAATAACCTTAATGATTTTTTTTTTTCCCAAGACTGAATCACTTGATCAAAAGAGAGAAGTGCTTAATGATCTCGACATTGCTAAACCAGGCTACATATACCCATCCTTAGATCAGAAATTTGGTTACGTCTCAAATTTTATACTAAAATGTCTAAAAAGCTGATTTTAACTTCTCAAAGTCATTATCAACGGGTGCTTTATAGCTCTATTCAGGATTACAAGTTTCTCTGTCAGATATTGCTTATTTGATAAATGCCCTTCTGTTTCTTTTATTACATAAAATAGTCTGGGTTTTGACTTAAATCTGAAGAATTTATAAAAAATTGCTAATTAAAGATGAGTTTGCATATATGATATATCCAACTTATATGGTATAGTACTAATCACTATCAAAGACTTTGATTGTCTAATAAACACTTGAATTCTGCAAAATGGAATGGCTATTACAATTTATTGATTGTTCTTAATTGTTTAACAATGACATTATCAAAATTTTAGCACCAAATGAAAGAGTGCCAATTCATGTATCTAACTGAGCCTCATGGCATGTGAGAATACTAATAATTTTCTCAATCTCATCAACAACTTCTTTCATGGTAGGTCGATTCTGCCTTCTTTCATCCAAGCATGATGCTGCTAATAACCTGAAACCCTCCATGCTCTCCAATTCCAACTTGCTAGCTCCCTCCTTAAGCATTGGATCAATGGCATCCATCAGTTTCTCTTCTTTCATGATCTTTCCATAATAAACCACCAAGTTTACTTCTGTCTCTTCTCTATTAAAATCAACAGCTTTCTTTGAAGTCAACAGCTCTACTGAAATGACTCCAAAACTATATACGTCACTCTTATCAGTCAGTTGATAGTTAAGGTAATATTCAGGATCCAGATATCCTTGTCAATATTTTAACCATAAACCATCCATAAACATCAACCTGAGAACATGGAAGACAGCACACTGCTGAGATACGGGGGAGGAAAAATGAGATAGAAAACACACCCTCTTCTTACATTACTTTTAAACTTCAATGACAAAAGTTTATATCCAAATACAAGAGTGAACCACAGCTAAGCATAGCTGTCAAAACAAATTACATCAACCCATACTTCTACCTAACACCATCAACATTGGTGACTGACACAAGTAACTCAAACAAAATCAACTTAAACCATTTGAATCTAACTAAACAATAGTTATAACATAACAAAAGAAAGAACCATAAACCAGAAAGTAAACAAGGCACAGCAAGCACACTGCAGTTGCATGCACCAGAACAAAACAGTATCAAAACAGAACAACAACTTTGGAGTCTCTTAGAAAACTTTTAATCTTTAACACTCCTCCTTAAAATTTTTCTGGGAGACTCCAAGTTTAGCTCTTAAGACATTAAATTGACCAAAGCCAAGTGCTTTAGTGAATATATCAGCCACTTGTTCCTCGGTTCTGCAATGAACTAACTTTATTTCTCCAATTCTTTCAGCTTCTCGAATTGCATGGAACTTCACATTGATGTGCTTGGTTCTTCCATGTTGAACAGGATTTTTAGCCATCGAAATAGCTGAAACATTATCACACCACAACACAGTAGACTTATCTTGAATGAAATCCAAATCAGCAAGGACTTTTCTGATCCAAATTACTTGGTTAGTTGCTGCTGCTGCAGCTACATATTCTGCCTCTGCTGTTGATTGTGCTACAACTTCCTGCTTCTTGGAGTTCCAAGCGAATGCTCCACTTCCAAGAGAAAACATGTACCCTGTTGTGCTTTTAGAATCATCAAGTGACCCTGCCCAGTCACTATCCACATATCCGATCAGTTCTCCATCAGATTTTTCATACCATATTCCTAGATCCAAAGTCCCTTTCAAGTATCTCAAGATCCTCTTCCCAACTCCAAAGTGAGTGAGGCTGGGAGAGTGCATAAACCTTGAAAGAAGACTTGAAGGATACATCAAGTCAGGCCTAGTAGCTGTTAGATACAATAAACTTCCAACCAAACTTCTGTAGTTCGATTCATCAGCCTTTGCATCACCATCTAACTTGGAAAGTTTTCCATTGATGGCAAGAGGTGTTGAAACAGGCTTGCAGCTTTCCATCTTGAACTTCCTCAATACATCCATGGCATACTTCTTTTGTGACAGAAAAATGCCATCATGGAGTTGATGCACTTCCATTCCAAGGAAGTAATTCATTAAACCCAAATCTGTCATCTCAAATTCCTTGAGCATGCTTTCTTTAAACTTGATAATACCATCACCATCATTACCAGTAACCAGCAAGTCATCAACATACAAGGAAACAATGATCTTGCTGCCATTCCCATCAGTTCTAACATACAAAGTGGCTTCATTCTGACTCCTTTTGAAACCACTTTGCAGAAAATAAGTATCAATCCTGCTATACCAGGCCCTAGGGGCCTGCTTCAAACCATATAAGGCTTTGTGAAGCCTATAAACATCACTTTCATGCCCAACAATCACATATCCTGGTGGTTGCTCCACATAAATTTCTTCTTGTAGAATTCCATTTAGAAATGCTGACTTGATGTCAAGATGATACAGCTTCCACTCATTTTGAGCAGACAATGCAGCAAGCAATCTAATTGTTTCATGTCTTGCCACAGGAGCAAAAGTGTCTCCAAAATCAACTCCTGCAACCTGTGAGTACCCTTTTACAACTAGTCTAGCTTTGTACTTGTTTATAGAACCATTTGGATTCAATTTGGTTCTATAAACCCATTTAACACCAATAACCTTTCTATTACTTGGTCTAGGAACCAACTGCCATGTTTCATTTTTTGCAATCATTTTCAGCTCCTCCTGCATTGCAATCCTCCATTCTTTCATCTTTGAAGCTTCCTCATAGCTGGAAGGTTCATTCACCATATAATTACATCTCTCATAGATTTTTGCTAAGGATTTTGTCTTCAAGATAGGTGAATCAGACTCAGCTATCAGACCATCATCAATTTCTGCATCCAGATTTGTATTCTGACTATTTTGTACAGCTTGTATAGGGTGCATTTCAAGCTGAGCTTCTTTGCCAACTCTCTGTACTTGCTTGCTGTCCCAATTCCAGTGAGCTCCTTCGTCAAACTGCACATCTCTACTCACTAAAATCCTTTTTGTTTGAACATTATACACCCTGTACCCTTTTGAACTTGTTGCATACCCAATAAAAATCCCCAATTCAACCTTCTCATCAAGTTTTGTTCTCTTGATATCAGCTACATGAGTATAGCAAACCGAACCAAAAACCTTCATATGCTTGACTGAGGGTTTTAGACCAGTCCAAGCCTCCAAAGGTGACATACCTTGAACAGCTTTGGTGGCAAGCCTGTTCAAGATATACACTGCTGTATGGACAGCTTCTGCCCAAAAAAACTTGGGTAGTTTCTTCTCTGCAATCAAGGTTCTAGCCATCTCCATTACTGTTCTATTCTTTCTTTCCGTGACTCCGTTTTGCTGTGGAGTATAAGGAACAGTGAGTTGGTGCTTGATTCCCATGTCTTCACAAAATGCATTGAATCTGTTGGAGGTGTACTCTCTGCCATTGTCTAATCTCAGCACCTTCAGCTTGCATCCGCTTTCAATTTCAACCATACTTTTAAACTTCTTGAATACATCAAAGGTCTGAGCTTTGTTAGCCAAAAAGTACACCCATGTCATCCTTGTAAAGTCATCAATAAACAATAAAAAATAGAGACTTTGATTCAAGGAAGGTATGCTCATTGGACCACATAAATCGGTGTGAACCAATTCTAGTTTGTTCTTGGCTCTAGTTACATTTGCTACTGGAAATGGTCTTCTGTGCATTTTTCCATACTGACATGCATCACATACATCTTCAATTTTACTGATTTCAGGCAAACCTTCCACCATGCCATGTTTTTGTACATAATCAAGTGCATTTACATTGAAGTGGCCTAACCTTTTGTGCCATAAGATTGAATTATCATGCTTAGATAATAAAGTAACATGCTTGACTTCTCTAAAATTGATTGGAAAGCTATTATCTAGCATTTTAATTCTAGCCACTTCTACATCATGACAATCAACAATAACACAACATTCTTCTTTGAATGACAATGAATATCCTTTCTTTAATAATTGAGCCACACTTAATAAATTTTGATCTAAATCAGGAATGAACAACACATTATGAATAACTTTAGTACCTGAATTTGTGTGAATCAAAACATTTCCCCTTCCTGCAGCCTGTACCACATCACCATTTCCTAACTTGACTCTTGTTCTGTCAGTTCTGTCAAGAGAGCAAAATAAATTTGCATTCTTAGCCATATGACTTGTACACCCACTGTCCACATACCATACTTCATTTGAAGTTCTCTGGCAAGCCTGAGTTGCCATGAATAGATGATCATCTGGCTGTTCATCGGTGAAGTTTACTTGCTGAGCAGGCTGCTGTGTTTGTTGATATGGTTTGGTTCTACAATAGCTCTCCCTATGTCCCCATTTCTTGCAATAATTACACTGAATTTGTGGCTTCCCTTTGTACCAACAATCTTTTGCAAGATGGTTAGTTCTTTTACATGTTGAACAATGTGGAAACTTGTTTCTTGCAGCAACTTCTGCAGAGCTATTGTCAGGTTTTGTTTTTCCCTTTCTATCACCATTTCTAGGACCATAAACTTGTTTCTTTTGATCTTTTTTGAATGGCTGATTCCCTTTATGTCTGTCTTGGAAAGCACCTTCCATTGCATCATCATTTCTTATGGCAAACCTTTGCTCTTGAGCTTGTAATTTGCTAACCATCTCAGAAACTGTCAAAGTCTTAAGATCACAAGACTCTTCTATAGCAGCTACTTTTGCTTCAAACTTATCTGGTAAACTTACTAGCATCTTCTCCACAATTTTGTGGTCCTGAACAACATCACCATAGAGCCTCATTTGATTCACCAATTCTGACAGCTTTGATGAATAATCCTTGACAGTTTCTCCTTCCTTCATTTTCAACATCTCAAACTCTCTTTTGAGAGTCAACAACTTCACTGATTTCACCCTTTCACTACCTTCAAACCTCTCCTTTAACTCATCCCATATCAGTTTTGCAGTGTCCAGATGCATAATACTTGTGAACACTGAATCTGACAAAGCCGAATGCAGACATGTGACAGCCTTGTCCCTCTTCATCTTTTCTTCCTCATGCTGCTTCATTTGAGCAATTGTTGGGTTGGCTCTTAGAAGAGGAACTTGCTTGTCTTCAACAACATAATCCCATAAACCAAATGCTTTCAAATAGGACCTCATTTTGACAGTCCATATTTGATAATTTTCCCCATTAAACTGAGGCACAAGAAGGGCAGCATTGCTTGATGTAGCCATACTTTCATTCATATATGTTTGTCTCTCACTCTCAAGTGTTTAGACCTTACTAAGTTCTCAGAAAAAGAACAAAAACATACCTCACAGACCCTTAAAGAAGTAGCTCTGATACCACTGTCAATATTTTAACCATAAACCATCCATAAACATCAACCTGAGAACATGGAAGACAGCACACTGCTGAGATACGGGGGAGGAAAAATGAGATAGAAAACACACCCTCTTCTTACATTACTTTTAAACTTCAATGACAAAAGTTTATATCCAAATATAAGAGTGAACCACAGCTAAGCATAGCTGTCAAAACAAATTACATCAACCCATACTTCTACCTAACACCATCAACATTGGTGACTGACACAAGTAACTCAAACAAAATCAACTTAAACCATTTGAATCTAACTAAACAATAGTTATAACATAACAAAAGAAAGAACCATAAACCAGAAAGTAAACAAGGCACAGCAAGCACACTGCAGTTGCATGCACCAGAACAAAACAGTATCAAAACAGAACAGCAACTTTGGAGTCTCTTAGAAAATTTTTAATCTTTAACAATCCTAAAGTGCCTTGAGCACATATTATGACTTTGCTTGTAGACTTTTATACGAACAAGTACTATTCCAAGTAACAACACAAGCGCTGCTATTGCCAAACCTGAAGAAATTTCAGATGGAACAACAACAAGAATTAAATGTTCATTGATCAACTTTATTAAGTAAAAGACAAGTAACAATGTAAATATAGAAAATACCTCCGGTAACTGGAGTTTTAGACTTTCTATGCTTGCATCTTCTTCTATTGGAACACTTCACACCTGCAAAAATCAAAGGTATTTTACCTGTATGAGTTGATCATGCACTTGACTTGTGATATATCTATATCTATATATAAATGTATATATATATTATTTGTTATGAACATATAGGTTTACTCACTGTGGCCAAGCGCATTGATTGGATCCCATTGGAACCCAGCTTTGCATAAGCACCTTTTGTGTGCAAGACTTGCTGGATCTGGCAAACACATTGAATTCAACAAGTCCTTGCAATCCCCTGGTAACTTCCATACCGTTTCTAGAGGTAGTGACTACTCAATCTCCACTCCAGGCTCAGGCCACTTGCTCACTGGCAAGTCCATGTTCAGATTCACAAAGCTTAAGTAGGCTGCACGTCTTCCCTCATGAACCCGAATCCTATATTCATTAATAGATTCACCAGTCTTGAACCAACAGCATATAGGCAAGTTCCCAGAGGCTGCTTTGGCCACTGCATTGTCCCTGATGTAGTTGTGACAAATGCTTGATGACGAACAATTGTAAGCTTTTGTCAGCATGTTGTTGGAGCAGTTCATGATCAGGACAGTGTTACTTCCAGTGATGTTAAATGGGAGATTGCTATCAAGTTCAATGCCTTGGCTTCCATAATCTGCCGCAATGCAGGTGTTGTTTGCGAATCCAGGTGGCCTGACGATTAGCCGCCGGTTCATTGGACTGATGGATGTGATCATGTAGGAAGAACCATTAAGAGCATCAAACCATAGTGAGCCTGCATTACACCTAACCTTGTACAATTGGTCACCACAGTCTGGTTGGTACTGAGTGGATATGGCACTGCAATGTGGCCACAGTTTGGACAAGATTTTAAGGCCACCAAGGATCTAATGCATGATAAAATCACCATTATTGAGATCATAAGTGGGGACATTTTTTTCTCTATTGAATGGAGAATGAAAGAAATTAGGACTTAAATTGCTCTAAAATTTGAGATAAATGGTGAGGTTTGTTTATCAGTTAGTGCTGCTGAAATTTATCAACACATTTTTTAAATTCATTCGATGAAAATAAAAGTGTGTTTTAGTTCTCGTTATGAAACATTAGATTGACAAAATTGTCTCATATAGTCTCGTATGCAGCAAATACATAAGTTTGTGTTACCAATGCCTTTGTGGGGGTTCCCCTGTATGTGAGAATATGGACCCTTAGCAACTTTCTCACGTTTTGAAGGCTTGTTGAGGTTTCCTAAAAACTAGACAATTTGTCTCTACAACATGACTGTGTCCAGAATCTCCAAATTGAAGACATGTGAACGTTGTGGTTTTGAAAACAATGATTACATTCGGACTACAATCCAAAATTTAAAACAAGTAAACATTGTTATTTAAATATAACTTTAGTGAATGTTTTTTCGTATACTAAGAATACTAATAACATAATTGTTTTTTGTATCACAAATAATTAACCCCTTCGTTTTATATCTTCTTATTACAATATCTCTATAGTGGAAATGACATTTAAGGAAATGGAAGATAACCTGTCATTACATTTTTAGAGTGGAATAGGGGTTAACTCAGTTATGCACTTAATCTACATATATGCTTTGTGGGATGTCTTATGTGTACATGAAAATGAAGTCCTAACCAATAGTACAAACTGGTTTACAGCAGTCATGGGAGTACTATTTCTTTGTTACAACCTGCTCTTGAAACTTATCCTAACCCAGTAATTCAGATAGTGACTTCTGAGCAATCTCATAATCAAATACCATGGTCACAGATACTTGCAGGGCTGTCCAAACAATGATAATGACCTATTTTTTATATCAATTTTTTGAAGGGCCAGTTTGCCTTCACAGAGAAAAGAGTCAAAATGACACTTTATCAGCCAGTACAGAGCTAATAGCAGCCTTAAAAGTAAAACCCGGATTAAACTTGGAACCTCCCCTTGAATTCTTCAACAAGGCCATTAAATCTGCAACAGGGTTCCAATCACTAGCAAGGTAGTTTTTACTTTTTAGGCAAGAAATGAAACAATTAAGCAATATCCTGGTTTACTTTAATTAGGCCCCATGTTTATTATAATTAACAACTCTACCAACTTGCTGCAAAGAGTCTTAAAACAGAAGCTATGCTTCAGGGTTGGTTAGCAGCTACCCAAGCTCATAGAAAATATGGAGGAAAAAGCTTTTTTGCTATTAAATAATATGAATTACTTGGTTTGCTCAATGTTTTCTTCAATTGTTTAATTAAGTCAAGTCATTTTTTGAACATTCAATTGCTTAAGAAAACTAAAGTAACGCTATTTTGACATTAAAGTGGTTGTATCTCAAGCAACTGGCAAAAATATGTCCGGGACAGATTTTTAGTATCAGAATCTTTTGATCTGATTTCTCTGCTTAAAACGTCCACCCAAGAAACACCAGTAGATGAAACAAGTACAGGAAAAAAGATTTATCAACAAATTGACCCTTTGGCCATGAAACATAAACATCTCTCAAACAGCACAACCAGTATATACACAGATCTAACAACTTTTTTATATATATTTATTTACCTTCACATTTCACACTAACAACAACAAATCAAGCATGCAGTTTCCCTTTGGTTTTTTCCCACAAGCTTGAATCTTCATCTATATGATCTTCACATTTTCACACTAATTAAACAACACAAAAGCATATGGCCCCCCCTTTGGTTCTCCACACGCTTATTTCCTCAAACCATAAAACAAGCAGCTAATCATACCATAAAATTAAAATCATATCATAATCTAGATACAATTTTACCACAACCCCACCTCCCATATTTGACAAAGTGCCACACCTTTAGCTTCCTTCAGGCATGTCACCACAACTTCATAATCAATGGTCATGATCATGATCAAGATGATCAAGTAGCAACCCTTTGGGAAGCCAAGCGACAAACAGGAGACTGAACACCGGTTGATAAAACAATCTGTGCAGTTGAGGAAGTAGAAGTAGATGCAGAGAAGACATAATCAGATTGAAAAAGCTGTATATCAGATGTCTGAAACCGACCAGAATCTCCAGGAAGTCTCATGTAGGAAGCAGAAGGTGACTCACTGAACCAGGACCCGAGCAGCGGGCTCTGATTTCCATTTCTGTATTGCATATATGCTCTGTACACAAAAGGAATAAGACCCTCCATTGCAAAAACCAAACCTGACAAGCAAAAGCGGACAAAGATTATTATGTGTAAGTTAACAGGTAGGTATCGTTTGTGTTGGTTCTAGTTTTGAGCAAAAACAGAAGAGGAGGTTTGGTTTTTAAAAGAAGAATGAGAAATGCTGACGTAGCGTAATGGGTATGAGTCACGCAATAAAACTTTCGTATATTACTACTTGAACGCAAAACAATGAATTGAAGCCCGCACGAAGACCTTGAAAATTACATGAAAGCTCTATCTAAACTAGAGGCATAAAGCAAAGGCCAAGACTTTGATTACAACTCACCAAATCTCACTAGAATCTTATGTTTATCCTATTAATTAATTTAATTTAAATTTTATGTAATGTGTTGGTTAAAGCTTAGTGAGCTTTCTTAATACGATTGGTTGGTTTTGCATTATTTTTAATAGGGTTTGATGGTGATGATCATGCATTATCAATTTTGTATTGGTAGTTCGTTTAGATGTGGTTTTAGAGTGAGGTTCGTGGTATGGTGGTATGAGCTGGTGGAGTAGACTGCGTGCGCCACATGTATCATACGGCAAGATCTAGTCTTAACATTCTTGTTCTGGGAACTGTTGAAGCTAAGATAATATTATTTTAAGTAATATTAGATGATCAAGATGTGATTGGTTTTAGGATTGTTATATATATATATATATATATTATGTGAGAATCTTCCTAGAAAACAAATGGTAGACTAGCTAGAAAGCTGTGATCTGATCTACGAAATATTTTATCAATTGTCTACGTGAAGCTCTCATTAGGGATTTTGAATCATGCTCGTAGCTGGCTTCCACAACTAATAATAGTAAATTTCACTCTTTCAATCGAATTTCAAACTATTAGATTAGATCCATATAAATTAATTTGTGTTACTCAATATAAAAAGAAAAATTTTGGATTGAAATTTTTATAAATATAGATATGTTGAACATTTTTTTTTTTTTTAAGGGCGGGAAAGGATGGATTAAATTCATAAAAAATTACTCACACCTTCAACAATGATGGAATTTGAACTCGTGACCTCTTAGGATCAAGAGAGGTACTAAACCATTTCTACTAAGAGATGGTGTGCAATATGTTGAATGGACTTAATCCAACATAATTTTATCAAAATTCATTAGTTTAAAACCAATGAAGTCTTTATAATTAAAAACAAAAAAACAAAAAACAAACAAAAACAATATTCAAATTTGTCTATCTACATTAAAAGTCTAACAAAGCTTATCTTAATCTAAATATATCTTTTTGACCTCCTGATTTAAACTGTATGATCATGACATGCCATCTAATTATAAGGTACATAATTAGAGCCGTCAAATGTTTTTATCTCCCTAACCTAAACTTGAAGTAAATTAGTCCAAAAGCAAAACCCAGAAAGGAAATTATTTAAAATAAGAAAATTTTTAAAAAAATAGCCAAATGAAGAATGTTCTCACGTTGAAAACCTGAAAATCAAAAACCTTACTTCACTAATAATTATGACAATATTTATCTAAATGCAGTTGTCAACTCTCTAGTTGTAGTATTATCAAGATCATGTTAACTATATATAACATGATCAGATCATAAACAACGTGCAAAGCTCCGTCACAAATCGTTGACATGCAAGTTAAATAATTTTTTTCCATATGCTTGCTTCATCAGAATAACCACTCCATTTGTCTCCATCATACTTGAAGTCATTCTTAGCATCATCAAATCATCACACGGTTGGAAATTAATCTTGAAGTGTCATTTTCTTGATCCAATATGAAAAATTTTAGCTTCAAAGCTGAGATCGATGGCCGATCACTCCATTTGCATTCCAAGTCCTAAGCAAAAGCAAGAAAACTGCGTGCGAGAGCTCTTGTGGGAATTGGAGGGTTAGGTGAAGACGGGAATCATATAATATTTGGTTTTGAATTTTAACAAGGGTTTGATGACACCATAAATTAAAACAAACCATCAAGTTGTGTATGTACATTTTCGTTTCCTGGCACCATCAAAATCCATTTTCAATCTTTGTGGTGGCCGGGGTGGGACCCCTGATTAATCTATTACTTCATTCAATATTTCATTATTTGTCACCGCAGGATCATAATAAATTTCTGCAACTCGATGATTTCATATTTATAGGCCATCTTAGCTTGCATTTGTAAGTGTACATCTTACATTGATATAATACATATTTTGATGCACTAACACTACAATTAATTTATAATACGTAAACAACATTAATAAAGTTAAGATTAGTTCAATGGTAAACTCATTACCTTTCAACTCCTAAATATATAATATTGGGAATAAAAATGAAAATGATGACTTTTTTTTTCTAATTTTATGATATAATAATTAATAGTGTTACTTATCAAGCAAGCTTTTTTACTATAATTGATTATGCCTATTAATTCCATGCGGCATTAAACTTTGAAAGTTTGAACAAATCTCTTGACATACATCGTATAAGTGACTCTTCTATTTTTCAGGATTTCTTTTATAACATTAAAATTAGCATGAGTTTGAAAAATGACAATAAACTATTAAAAAGAGTTTTTTTTTTTTTCTCTATTAGTGATCATAAGGTATAATTTACAAACAAAAGACCACAAAATATCGAAATTTTCATCCTGTGTTTGTGGAACTATAGATCGTGAAAGTTGAAACTAATGGTGTCAAAAAAATTCGTTTTAATAGTTTTAATGTCATTTTGTAAACTCACATTAATTTTGGTGTTATATATTAGAATCTTCTCTCCATTTTCATATATAAATATATATATATATCCTAATTCTTCCCACCCTAGCTAACGAAAAAAAAAAAAAAGTCTTTTTAAATGCTATTGACATTCATTAAAGATTTAATAATTACGTTTATTTTTTACAACAACACTCTAAATTCAAATCATTATTTAAATAAAAAAAACCATCTAAATTCTAATTCAAATTCACAATGATGCATGTATGTGGTGCTTAAATCAATCACGACACCAAGAAGTCAGTTTTTTCTCAAAAGTTTGTTAATTATTGACAACAAACAGTCCTTAGATTCTCTCCCACAAAAAATACAAAAAACAGTCCATGTTAGGTTGTATTTGGGAGTGCCTTCAGCGTCACAGTGGGTGCAACATAATTCTAATGAATAACTAATAATAGCGACAAAATTGAGTTTAATTCAACAATAAATCATCCACGTCCACGGCAATTATATTGTGGGCTTAAATTATGTTCTCCTTTAACTTCTAAATTTATAGTACTCCAAATAAAAATAACCCATAGTACTTTAAAAAAGTGTTTATCTGTCAAAGTGTTACTACAATTTATTTGGTCTATTCCGACCAAGTATCAATAATTATTTGAAAATAATTTTGAAAGTTTGAACAAATCTCTTAAAATGTATTTTAAAAGTGACCATTTCCAATTTCAAAAAAAAAAAAAAAAGGTGGCCATTTCCAACGAAACTCATGAAACCCTCACACCCCGACTTTCGAATTTATAATATTTGTAGATAAAAATAATGAATAATGATTTTTTTTTTTCTAATTTCATGAAGATAATATTACTATCAATCAAGTGTTTTACCCTAGTTTATTTTGCCTGTTTCGCCCAAGCACTAAAACAAAAAAGTTTCATATTCCGTAAGTATTTTAGAAGTGACCCTTCTATTTTCCTATCTTCACTCTTCCAACTCTAGTTAATGGGAAATGCTTTTAAAGTCACATTCATTAAAGACTTCCATAAGTAGTATTATTTTTAAATACTCACTCAAATTCAAATTCACAATAGTGCATTTGAGTGGTAGTTAAATTAAATTTCTAACAGTCATATAATGTTTAGTATCAATATAACTGATGGCAGACTTTTAATCCTGAAGTTAAGTTTTTCTTAAAAAAAATAGAATAAAAAAGAAATCAATCACAATATCAAATATCAAAAAGAATCTGCTCTTTCGAAAGTTTGTTAATTATTGACGATAACCTAAACAATTAGAGGATTAATTCAAGTGAAACAAGCAAGGCAGGTCAAGTAGATCTGTGATTAATTAAGGCTAATGACTACATCAATCATTAATTTACTCATTATCAAAGTCCCTTTTTTTCTATATGAATGGTTTGTCTTGTATTAATTTAAGATGTCTTCTGGTCATTGTTTCACTGATCAACGCAGGGATGAGTCGTGCTTTGACTGGTTGACACATGTGCATTAAAACAAAAACATGTTACAAATTCTTTGTTGCATATTAATTTAAGACTCATAATAGTCCAACTCGACTGCGTTATACTTTAAAACTTTACTAGGATTACGTAGAATAACATTTTTTTTATAGCACATAGAATAACAGTTAATACAATAATTTTAATAATCAAAATTGAATTTTAATGCATTGACTACATCCGTTTGTTTTACTATTATGGAGTTGGCGGCGACTAGTGAAAATCTTGTTTTAGTTGCCCATTGGATTCATTGGTATTGGACTCGATATTGTGGTCCACTTGAAATTGGGTTTTTATTCTAACGAATATTTTTGTTCGGCTGAAATGAAATTCTGGGGTCTTGCTCTTGTATTACGTATTTGTATTCAGTTTTCATGGCTATTTGATAAAAAATTTTTAAAACTCAGACGACAAGTTCAGAGATGTTTGAGTTCAAAAAGGAAAAAATAAAAAAGATTTTGGTAGTCAACACCTTACCATAAGGCAAAATTTCAAATGCATGGGATGCACTATACATATTTCACCAATTTAATGGCACACAAGGAATTAAATATTGATTTTAGTGAAAATATCAGGGTTTTAAATTTATAGATATATCAATAAAAATATCAAAAATATTCTCAAAATATTGATAATATTTCATGATATTTTTAATATCAATTACCTCAAAATAAAGATAATATCGAAGATATATTGAGTATTGTTTAGATATATAGTTCTTTAGTGATTGAGCCCGAGATAAATCTATGGGAGCTTGATTCAAAAGGCGCTAAATATAGGACTCCTGACAAAAATAACAAATTTAACCTTTTAAAAAGAAGGTAAAAAAGATAATTGTAGTGGTAGAAATATGTAATCAGTTACTCGATTAATAAACAAGTGAAAAAATAAGACCAACAAATAAATAAATTTTTCTCTCTCTCTTTCTTTTTTAGTTTAAAATTGATATCAAATATGTTCAAAATTTACTTTAATCTATTGAGCTCATTTACTATTTACACAATCCGGATATTTAATCCTATGATAAAGAAACATCTAATCCTTTGTTGAACTCAATCATTATATCTACTTTTATAATTGAGAGACAATTACCTTCACATTAAAAAGAGAAAACTAGCTCACTACTTGCACACCCATAATCAGGAGACAACTCCTCCGAGACTCCCACAATAAGAGAAAAAAAACTTTTTGTAAAATGTGTTTGATAAGAATTAAACTATCACCATATTAGTGAATAAGAAGTTGCATAACCATTCGTGCTAAGAGTTAATATGTATAAATTTTGTTTTGTTTTGTTTTTAGAACTAAGCATTAGAGTAAATTTTATAAGCCTTTAGGGATTAAATTAATAACATAATTCAAACTATTTACTATGATTGGGTGTTTGCCCATTTTTTTAGGTCACAAAGGGTTAAGAGCTTTAATTTTTTAAGGAAAAATTATTTTAACCATAATTATATACCTCCTCATTCACCAAAGTAAAATGGATTTGATTCTCATTAAACACATTATATAAACTTGTATGAATGGTTTTATAGTAGATATCAAGGTCATGCAAGTATTGATTAATCTCAATAAATCTTGATAGGTCTCTATTCCATTTAATGTCAACTTAAAAAAAAAAAATTAAAAAAAAAAGAAAAAAAAAAAAAAAAGAGAAGAAGAAGCATGTACGTCCTGCTCACTCAAGTTCTTCTCCACCAAAGAAACTCTCAAACATATTCACAGTGCTCTAGGCTATCTTTCTCAAAATGGACTCAGCCAGCATGATCTCTGCTCGCTGTGGTCCTGTCATCTTGTAAGCTGTTCAATGATGATATTATGTTGTAGTAACATGTTTAACATTCTCTACCATACTTGCCCAAAATATGATAGGATGCACTTGTGTAGATTTTTCCATCCAATCATCCAATATTGCTGCCCTTGATTGGTAATATCGTTGGAACATTTGAACCATAATATGTTGACTGGATAAAGATCTTACTTGCTCAAATCACCATCCAACATATATGAACATGTTAAACAATGTGTCACATTGTATAGCTAGCTAGCAGTTAATTTGTAAATTTATTGTGTCTGCTGTGGAAAAAAGTTGAAGTTGAACTACTAATCAAAGTCCTGCAAGGCTCATGGACATAGGAGATTATATATGAATCCTACCGCGTTCATTACAATTGCAGCAATTGGCATCCGCTTAGAGGTATGGTTCGTTATCTCCCCCACCATATCCGTCGACATGTGATCAGAATATTAGGCCAGAGATTTGAATCTTCGAGTGGTCACCACCTACTTAAATAGTTATATTCCTTGTACAAAATTAATGAAGTTTACAGTTAATAAGCACTGATGTCGACATTTTTCACCTCCAAGCTTCCTGTTAACAAGTAACATTAACTCATGCATCCACAACTTTTTTCTTGTTTCTCTCAGTTCAAAACAAGTAGAGCTAGCTATATAGAAATTCAGATAGTGACTTTTGTGCAGAAACGCACGCGTGCTCATCGCCTACTCTGTTGGGAAGCAACTTGTCCATTTTTCCCATACTAGTAATGCTTAAATGATACGGGCTTCCTTTTGTTTATTTAATAGGGGAAGTACTCTATTGCCAAGCCAAGCAGAGGCTTCCAGCCCTCATCTTTTTCTCCTTTTTGTATGGTCCCTATAAACAAAGTGCATGCAGCCTTTATACAAAGAATAAAGATGATTTTGCCGCTAAAGTTGCCTAATACAAATATTGAAAACGAAAGCCATGTACCGGTATTTTATTGTATGTTTGTCCATTAAAGCTCCAAGTTAAAGTGCTGGTATTAATATACTTACAATACCACTACATCATCATTTGTTTCCATGATTGCCACAGTAATATACTTCCGTCAATTTCTAGGATTTTAGTGATACTACGAAGCGTAAATCTTCCTAAAGGATTGCTAGTGTTGTTTTTATAGTGTACAAATTTTGACGAAACGTAACGTGTGCATATGGTTGCTATGATTCCTGAAGCAGAGTTTATTTTCAGGTTAAAAAAAAAACGAATCATGCATGTTGTCTATGGACTGGACTGGACTTTGTATGGTCCATGGACAGACTACTGGGCCTAAACGTGTGGAATTATGGGCCCATCTACAAGCGCGTGACCACTCCGTGAAAGCGAGCGTGGACCAAGAAACAAAGCTGCAAAAAAAATGTCTGAATTGATGACGTGAGAAAGGCTGGACTGGAGTGACTAAATGGCTTTCTCTGTAGTAGAATGATCAGATGGTTTGGTCTGTGCCTTAAGTTGCACTCCACATCTGAGCCAGTTTTTTTTTTTTTTTTTTTTTTTTTTTTTTGGTGTTGTATTTTTGACCCCTGTTGAGAAGGTCCCCATTGTACACTACACATTGAATACTTAGTTGTTCTCTTTTTGTTTGTGGGTAGGACCCATCTCTTTTTCCCAGCCTTGAAACCTGGAACCCACCTCTTTCTTGCTGAGTTATGTGAGGCCGTGAGGACTGAAGGTAATGCTCCATTTCTGTGAAAATATATACAAGCTGTGCCTCAGGTTTTGCTTTGTTTCGTTCTGATCAATTTAGGTCCACGTTTTTCTTTTCTACACGGATTTGAAAGCATTTCCAGTAGACAACTTGAATTTGAATATGCTTCCATCGAACAATCTAGGTAACATTTCTTATAAGCTGTTTAAATTTTGAAATCTAAATCAATATTAAGGTGATATAAATAAGTTATACGAGCTAAAATCTATTTTAAAGGAAATTTGTTGTCAATTTTGTACAGAAGATTTTAATTTTTTGATTTGTTTATAGGTGTCAGTTTCATATTTAGACATGAAGTTTTACAATTATATACCTTATAAATTTTTGAATGTGTAATAAAAAAAAAGAGCAAACTTTAAATGTAGCAAACATTTGTTTGATAATGAGTCGAGTTCTCGTGCACTCCATAGGTGTATGAATTATATTGATTATTGAAATATGTGAGAAATTCGACCTCTTTTATTTTATATATGTTTGATTTGTGCTTTGTAATTATTCTATGTATCAACATATATAAACAGACTCAGTATAACTAATTTAAACCATGAATTTAATGGTAATAATTTAACATTTTTAATAATGATGCAGACATTTTTAAATTGACTCCTATAGGATTTAAAAACACATATTTAGTTTGTGTAAATTGTAATCTACAAATATTATTTAATATAGTCAACACTTTTCATTGATGAAAAGTACTAAATATCATGTAGATTCTTTCATGCTTGTAATCTCATGATGTTAAATCATTTCAATTAGAAGCTTTCTTCTTTTGGACGTACACCAAAACTCTTTAAAACATAAATCAAAAGTTGAGATTTCCATTGATTATGTTAATTTGTGCCACGAAAACACAAACCAAAACCTGAGTATTGAAAATATAAAGCGAACAGAAATTCACCAGTGTCTGTTACAAAAAGTTAAAAGGAAAAAGAAAGTGGGGGTGCATGATGGGAATGGAAAGCTATGAGAGGCTAGAATGGGCCTCGTGATTCCAAAACGGTTACTTGGTGAAAATAAAAAGGAAGAAATGTGAAAGTGAAACGTGTGTGGATATAGACAAAGGAAGGACAATGGCTATTCCACTCACGTGTCCGGTGTAGATGACAAATGTGTTGCGGGGTGAGCAACAACAGCCATCACCTGTCTTTATTTTGTCGGCCGTGAACGCCACCAACTGCACAGCTTCTTTTCTTCTCGGTATTTCTGACACCGCTTACGTCTTCCATTCCACCTAATGACATTCTATCTCCTCTTTGTTACTCTACGCTCCTATGCCTGTTCTCAACTCAACTCTTCCATCTCCTTCACCAAAGTTATGGCTTGTAGGTGATGCTTGTATATATATATATGCTGTGTTTGTCATTAAATTCTAATTCGAAGTTCCATAAAAATTATTCTATTTTTTTATAAAAAAAAAAAAAAAATACAAGCTAAGAAATATATTTCCATTTTCATAAGTATTCACAATAAAACCGTAGGCACTATATTTGGTACCTGATGTTTTGTTTTACATGTATCGATCTAACAAAAAAGCTAAGTCTTGGAGGAGTTCCCTGATAAACATGAGAAATCTTGAGAGGACTTTCTGGGGGCGTATCTAAATAGTGAAATTGTCCAATCATGAGTGTAATGTGTCGACAAATTTACTAAGGATGTTATAAGTGGCATCAATGATATGCATGTGCCGATGTGCGACAATTCAATAGCTATAAATATGTAGGAAGATCATAGAAAAGGTGAGTCTTTTTCATCCTCCTTATTATAGAATTGATTTCAACTTATATTAATTTAGATTTGACCTGAGTATGGAAGGATGAATCTGATATAAGTCACACAAATATCTTGATAATGTGTTCGATCGTCTTGCAGGACCAGAAGGAAGTTTCGATTCTCACGCCCAAGGTTGCTCGCTACCGAGCTTACCACATTTCGCACCAGCAAAAATAATTTTATATTGTAGTTAAATTTTCAATCTATATTGATAAAGAATATGAATTCGGATTATAATTGAATTAACGTCTAAATTTATAATAATTATAAAAATTGCATCTTTAGGGGTGTCAATTGTTGATATAACTTAGTGACACAACACAAACATGATACGAAATTAATGGATTTGAGTTATAAATAGGCCAACACATTAAGCTTCTTTGAAAAAAAGGGGTTACTTTGGATTGTATATTTTTTAATCCATTAACCCATTTAATATAATTAAATATCAAACATATTATTTAAATTTTTGTTTTGAATCAATATTACAACATAGATGACTATTTTTAGTTATTGAATGTGTTTAGTGGATTAAATTGTATAACTAAACTCATTTTTTAAACTCATTTTAAATATTTTTAAATAGTTAAGTCAATTAATCAAATTTGTTTTCTCATATAATTGACATAACTTATATTTGATATATAAAATGAAACTTAATAGGTAACTCATAAATTTATTCGGTTGTGTTTGAGATTTAGATTAGTGAAACGATAATCCTTACGAGTCATGTTTAGAATAAATAAAGAATTAACAAGTCGTGTTTAGATCTATATAAATACAGCATTAATAACTCAATGTGCCATTAGTGATAACATAATTTAAGGAAACTTTAAATATTAAACATCTTTGACAATTTTAGGTGATTTGTATAACAGTCTCAGATTATTAACTTAAAATCAATCTGATCTATTCACTTTGTTTCCTTACGCAAATACCTACGTTTCCTCCATCCTCACGAACCAATAAATATTGAAACAAATCTCTCAATGAGTGTCGGTTGAGGGGATTGATGAGTAAATCTTTTGCTTTCACGGTAAGAACTCTTTGGTTATCTCAATTTAATAATATGATTTAATGACTTGATCTTTCTTGGTTGAGACTTGAGAGAGGGTTAAAGTTAATAATTGAAGGGCAGGAAATAGACGCAGTTAGTGGCTCACACTAGCTATTTGCCTATTTCCATATCCGATCCTTTAAAAACAAATATAAATAAATAATTACTTATTTAATTAGGATGAAATCATTCTTCTGTTTTCTCATTATTAATTTTTATGTCTTGTGAATTTAAATTAATAATGCAACTTAACTCAGCCGGCACTTTTATTATTATTTTTCCTTTTTAAATAAAAAGTGTCAGCCTCACAACACTCTCTCTCTCTCTCTCTCTATATATATATATATATCTTTTCATTCTTAAAAAGATTGAAGTTTCAATTCTCACAAAAAACATATATATCTTTCCATTCTTCAAAAAGTTGAAGTTTCAATTCTCACAAAAGACATATACATCTTTCCATTCTTCAAACAGTTGGATATTCAATTCTCATGAAAAGCATAATATAGTTTATGTTGGGTAGTTATCCATAATGCCAATGGAAAATCAAATACCTATAACAAAAAACCAAATGCATATTATAAGTTATGTAGGTAATTATCTCCTATTTTATTGAATAGATATCTGGACAAGTGTTTAATCGTAGTAACTCTTGATAAACCTTCAAAAGCTTAAGCTTTAGAAAAAAATCGATTTTCGCTCCAAATAGGGTGATTGAGTGGTAATCGTCCTCATCCTTACCTTCAAAATCAAGATTACGGTTCAAGCGTAAAAATCCTCATTTTGTATGGGTAACTTTTCCAAAATTGTATGACTATACCTCTCTCATCTTTGGAAAATAGATTTTCTAGTCGCATTTCAGTCTGATGTCTTAGATAGGTTTCGATAGGTGTAATATTAAAAAAAGAAAAAGAAAAAAGGAGTTTCTATTTCCTCTAGCCACGTGGTCCAATTATCGTCACAGCAACTCCCATTGACTTCGTCGCCACATATAAAACCTCTTTGTAACAGTCAATCACATAATTTATCCATGAAGCCGACGCCAGATTATGCCACGTGTTAGACATCGACCCATATCAGACCATTCTGATTGGAACACGTATAGGTTTTGCTGCTATGGCTTTAGGTCCCTTAATAGTTTTATGAGATCTTCGGTTATTATATCTAGATCCAATTATAAAAATGAAGGTAGGCCAAAACTATGTGGCTCTTAAAAAATGTTTATGATTATGAAAGTGAGTTTTCATGTTGTTTATTTTAGAAGAGTTGTGCCATGTGTGCAATGTATCCAACTCTGTCCAGTCGCTTTCTATTCAATTTTTATATCAATTTTGACCTGTCATGAGGTGAGATCATGGTAGATTGGTAGTGCTCTTTCAGTTATCTAGAAAGGATGCTTTTGAATGGATCCAAAACTAGAATTTTTGTTATTTAATCATGAGGTTCCATTTCTCAATCTTATTATTTGTTGAAGGTTTTTTTTTTGACATATATTATTTGTTGAAGTTATAGACTAAAGGGATAGTATAAATTTGAAGTAATCTCAGTTTTGATTAAAAGTTCATAGTTATATTAGAATATTTGTTATAAACTTCCACTCTAACTTTTTATACAATATAAACCAAAAAGTAAACCAAGCAAATATGTTAATATTTTAGACAAGATCTTTAAAATACCAATCAAATTCGCTCTATAATTAATTTATATATATATATATAACTTTTATGGTTAATACCTACTAACTTTAAAAAGTTATGACAAATCAATTAAATTCATCTATTGCATTATTTTTACTAAAATAAATGCTCTCTCATATTCAATTTTCAAAATAAATTCTCTATTCTATTCAATTTAAACGTAATGGATAAATTAAATTGTATAAACTTTTTAAAATTACAAAAAACTAACCACAAATATATATATAGAAGACTTTTATAATTGGGATGTCTTAATTTTAAAAAATAATGACCAATCAATTAAATTCACTCATTCCATTTGAATTAAATAAGAAAGAGAATTTATTTTATGAGAGAGAATACAATGAATGAATTTGATTAATTGATTCATTTATTTTAAAATTCGAATATCCTGATTATAAAAGCATTATATATATATATAAATAATTTTTGTTTTCATGTTCTCACTTACACGAGTACAACCTAAACTTAAATTATACTTTGAGTCATCTTCATCTTAGCTACTTACTGTCGGGCCGTCACTTTATTTTCAACATTTCATCAACATCAAGAACAGAGCCACCTTACAAACAATCGCATTTCATTGTCCACATGAATATCAAATTTTTTATTCAATTGCTTACTAATATTTTAGTCAGTAGTAGAAAATGTGAAATGGTCGGTCCAATTATGTTCTAAAGGGTAACAGCGAATGAAGTTAATGTTACTATCGTGCCGCCTCCAAACTACTAACAAACCCTTATAAATAATGTCAAAATATGGTTTATAAACATCAATAATTGAATATTCAATTACAAAATATTTTGGTGCAAGTAGTGTGCACACTTCCATCCCTATTTATGGTGGATGATCGAATCTCACCATTTACTGTTATTTGTTTGAGGAAAAATTTTTTCTCGCCTAATATATAAGAGTAGCTATCTCTAAATTACGAGATTAAATGTCAAAATTATTTATATATTACTTGGGGAGTAGATATAGTGATTACAAGACTAAAATGCCATCTACTCTTGATTATGGGGATAGCTTATGCATCTGTGTGTTCAAAATTTTCTTGATTATAAGAATGGATTTTACAGTTTTTTTATATAATTTTTAATCTTACGGTACTGTAGATTTCCAAGTTATTTATGTAATGTTTAATTTTGAATCTTGATTGATAGTATCGGATTTTGAAAATGACAACAAAGTTAACGTACCTATTATTCTTAGCCTGTTAATTTTAACGTGCGTGCTCTTTATGTATGTTACTTATTTTTTATAACGTCGATTTATTTAGATATGCATTTAGACTTTGCTTATAAAATATCTTGTTTAAAGCAAGCAAATAATTAATTCAACCTCCTTTAAATTTTGATGTCTCTTACAAGCAAACTAAACAAATGTCAAACACGCAAGTTTCTACGATAGAAAAAGTACGAGAAGAGTTCAAAACCAATATTGACGATACGAAGAGTTGCAAATTACTTGTTCAATTAAATTTTATATATAATAAATAATAATAAAATTAAACAAAATTTTATAAGATAATTTAATGAATCATGTTACGCAAACTATAAAATAAATTTGTCGATAATTCTTATTTATTCTGAAAATAAGAATAAAAAGTATAACGAAAATAATACCAAATCATTAAGTCATTTTGTATATACATGATCTCATATATTCGTGTCATAAAATGTGAACTGTTTATGTAGATTCTCTGTATATATTTTTCATAATGTCTACAAGGTTATTTTGTTAGTACGAGTCATTATACGAGGCCAGTGATCGTGTGTAGTGTTCTGTGGTATTCAAGTTTTATAATAAATTCTCCTCATAATCCAAACATATATACTCTCAGTGTTGGACAATCATGTTTCAGAAAATGAACTTGGTCCCATTACAAGGCCACAATTTTAAAAAAAAGATTGTATTTTCAGGAAAGGCTCGTGTTTTGGCAAAAAGGGTTAACATTTGTACTACTATACTAATTAATATCAATATATGGTGGTATGCAACAGTTAATATGATATGTTCAAGGATAAAGACAACCATCATTGATGATAAATATAGCTTTTAGTCAAGAAAATAATTTAGGTTTTTCCTCTTTCTAAATGTTTTTGTGGCTTGTGGGAACTAAGTTTATTTGACAATCAATTTAATTGGTTTAAACCATTTGATCAAATTAAAACTATCCTGACATTATTTTAATTTCTTAAATATATTAGATAAATTGGATTGGATTCGATACTTAAAACCAATTTAATTATTTTGGTTAACATGTAAGATTGTTCTGTGTGCATCCCTTACTTTTTTTACAAGAGAGTTCAAATTTCATCTCTCCATAAAAGTACCAATGCAAAGGGTTTAATTTTATTTTTATCCCTCGAGTGATCATCCTATCAACCCTGGAAAAAATAATGTATATTGAAGTAGTATATATTGTGTCATATTCAATAAAGTCATTATGAAATTGAATTATATTAATATTAAATAGAATTAATAAGTAGTGAAATTATTTCCCAAATTTAGGTCAACGAACGCTTTTATAAGCAAACTATTTGAAAATTAATATTACAGCTATCTGAAATTTGTTGTCTTAACCGAGGTCTAATCTAACCAAGTCAATAAATCCAACCCGACACTTCTTGGTTATTTCTATATTGTATGAATAGAAAAACATCCTACAATATTTAATCTAAACAATTTATGATAATCCGAAATTTTATTTTAAAAATAAATTGGGTTTTTTTTTTTTTTTTTTAAGGACCGAGATTGAAATTGGCCTAAAGGATAATCGGGATTAACCGAAATGGAAACACTAGTGATGCGGCTCAAGATATTGCTCCCATATGAGAGGGATCTATCTATACAAAAGTGGGAGAATGACCCACACGACGATGGGGATACAGCCCACACATATAGTTGGGGGAGCTTTTTATTTTCGTCGGGGCATGGGGCAATTGACTCTTAAACCGATGACGCTACCCTGCCATCTATCCGAAGAGGCTGTGTTTGTTGACAAAAATTACCAACTATAGTAGTTAGAAGAAGCAATCAACTACCACTGGTTGCCGCATAAACTAGATGTATTCTTCTACACTTGAAGCCAAAAAAAACTTCGAAAAAATGGAAGAAATAAGCAATGTCAACTTTGTTCCATTGCAAGCATCTAGACATTTTTACTACAATTAGATTATATTAATAATGACTAAATATAATCATATTTTACTTGGTTTCATTAAGTCATTATGAAATTGAATTATACTATTATTAACTAGAATTAATAAGTAGTGAAACTATTTACCAATTTTAGGTCAACGGCCGCTTTTACAAGCAAACTATTTGAAAATTAATATTATAGCTATCTGAAATTTGTTGTCTTAACCAAAGTCTAATCTAACCAAATCAATAAATCCAACCCGACACTTCTTGGCTATTTCTATATTGTATGAATAGAAAAACATCACACAATATTTAATCCAAATAATTTCTGATAATCCTTAATTCTATTATAAAAATAAATAATTACCTAAGAGGCTGTGTTCGTTGACAAAAATTACCAACTATAGTAGTTAGAAGAAGCAATCAACCACCGCTGGTTGCCGCATAAACTAGATGTATTCCTCTACACTTGAAGCCAAAAAATACTCCAAAAAAAGGGAAGAAATAAGCGATGTCAACTTTGTTCCATTGTATGCATCTAGTCATGTTTACTACAATTAGATTATATAAGTAATGACTAAATATAATCATATTTTACTTGGTTTCATTAAGTTAAATGTTTTGCTTAGAATAGCAAGTTACCTACTAAATGTGTTGTTTAGTTGTATATATTGTTGTTGTTATTATTGTTTCAGTTACAATTGATGTAAGCTTGATCAGTTGAACTCTTAAACTATTCTTATTTTATCAATAATGATCAACATGATCATCACATTGATGAAAATTTGGTCCTCTATCACAGAATATTCTGGAGATTATAAATGTATATATATATATATATGTGCTTCAAAATTAGAAATAATAACGTGTTTTCCTACCGTAATACATCGCCAATAAATTTTATTTAGACAGTTTTATTTTGAAACTAACTTCCATCAAAATACTGAAAACACATCTTGAGTTTCATATTGATATTTTTAGTATGTCAATTTCTTGGATTATACTAGCATATGTGAACTTTATCGATACAGGAACACTTATAAGAAGAATTTATTCTCCTTTAGTAATTTTTTTTTTTTAAATTTTCAAACTATAAATTTTTGTGGATCGTTGAATTTAAATCCAATTATCAATGCCAACACCATCAAATACACAGTCGTAGACATACTCTTATTAGTAATCTTATCATATAGTAAAGTTAAGATTTCAAAGTTCAAATCACACTTAATATATATATAAACACACTGCACGGTAGGATGACCCAAACTTCTTATATAATTGGTATCGAATAGTGGATATCTTAATATGTTGAGTTCCCATTTCACCATATACATTCAGCAATACATTGTGAAAATTTCTCCTAGTATTGTGAAACATCTACTTAATTTTGAAACTAAATATCGTGATTCAGGCATTATATATTTTCATTTGACAGGTTATGAGAAACAACTAAAGCTTGGACAATTGGATGGCTGATGGAAGCTTCTCCAATGCAGACATCAATATGAAAAAAAGTTGAGCAAAAGTAAAATTTCGGAACCATTGCAAATTAGTTGTTTCGAAATTATATTTACTAGTTTGTCTTGTATGAAAATTACTCTCGAATATATATCTTAATATGAAATCCCTTTATGAGAATGTAAATGAGATGGTTTAGTGATAATGTCTTCACTTATTCTTACTTTTTTAAGTAGAAATTGTACTTTCGATTGTAACAAGTTTTATTTTTGCTTTGATAGTCATCTATTAATATTTGAGATCTGAATCCTATTATTAGAATCATATTTAGAGTTGATCTCGACACTTTTTTGGTGGGGACGATGTGTTTGTAAAATAAAATAAAAAATAAAAAATCTCCTTTCCATTTCAAGAACCAAAAACATTATTATTTTAAAGGTAAAAGTAAAAATAAAAAATGAAGAGTACTAGTAGAGGGTGGGTCCACAGTGGCACTGTTGCAACCTGAGGTCAATTATAAAATCCAACTTTGGAGAGCTTTGAAATCCGGTAGCTGAGAGTATATAATAATATGACCAGTCGCCGGTGGCCAACTCTCCACAAAACAAAAATTACAAAACCAAACACAACACAAGAAGAAGCTTTTTGATTCTCTCTCAGAGACACCCAACACACAACACACAAACAAAAGAGACAAACATGGAATCCAACGAGTTCGATCATCGCAGTAACATTCTCTGATCTCTCTCTCTCTTCTTTTGATTTGACAAAAAAAAGATGGAGGTCGTTTTCCACGTTTTGTTGTGCTATCGTCAACCAGTGTTGTTTTGATAGTAGTATTTGTAGTGGGTAAAAAGAGATCACATTTGGGGGGTGTGAGAGCTTGTTCGAGTGTGTTTTAGGAGTCTAACTGGAGATGGGTTCGTTGCTGCTATGTTCAACTGGGCCACCAATAAAACGACGAGCTGGGTTGCGGATAAAACAGGCGGGACGAGGATCGTATCGCGGTAGCTAGAGTGTTTGTTGTTGTATTTGCAGCCGGTGAGTTTGTTGTTGTTGTTGTTGTTGTTGTTTAGTAATTTGTATTTCTTTTAGAGGGTGGGGCGGGGGGGGAAGGTCTGTGTTTGTTGGTGGGTTGTTTTTTGTTTTTTGTTTGATCAGATGGGGAGTACTGCTTTGAGGCAGTTGTTGAAGAGCTTTTGCTCCATTTTGCCTTGGAATTACGCTGTGCTTTGGAAGCTACTAAGGCGTGAGAATCATATGTAAGTTCTCTTTCTTGATTCTATGTGGTTTATATTTTGATGGTCTAACTGATGTTGCAGGAAGCTATTGTAGGATATTAAAGTTCATGGTCCCCTGTTTATGTTGGATTTTTTTATTTGGTAGGATTGATGTACTGTATGTAAAATCAAGTGTTTGTCTTGTTCACTGGTTTGGCTTTACTATTGGGTTTCTATATGATTTTTGCATGTTTAGTGAGTTTATGAAGTTGTTGGTTTCATTTTAGGATATTGAGCTGGGAAGATGGATGTTGTGAATATCCAAAACCTGCAGAAACAGTGGAAAAATTGTTGGAAGATGTTTACTGTACTGGTGCTAATAATGGAATATTTTCTTCGAATTGGGAATCACGGGTAAACAATGGAAGTTCGGGGGGTTATTCAGTTGGACTAATGGTGGCAAATATGTCGCATCTTTGTTATACCTTGGGAGAGGGGTAAAATCTTGTTCTTCATCTTTATAATTATATGTGGTGCATTTTGGTATTTCATTGTTATTACTAATGAATTGTTTTAGAAGAAATTGTTAGATAAGGGTAATTTATTTTAGGTTTCTATATGTCTCAGGGTTGTTGGCAAGGTAGCGGATACAGGGAATCATTTGTGGTTTTCGTGTGATAATGTTTCTAATGGAAAAGTCAACTCTAAATTGATTCCGAACGTGAGTTCCTAATCATAATTGTTGGAGTTTTAGGAGAGAGTTGGTTAGAATTCTGGAGATGCTTGAAGTAATATGTTCTCAATTGTATTTTTTTTCTTTTTTTTTTTCATTGACAGTGTCCTCAGGAATGGCTACTTCAGCTGGCGTCAGGTATCAAGGTAACTTAATTTTGAACTCTGCCTTACCGATCATATCCATGGCCAGGCAGACGTATGCACATGTGTGCGTGTTATGCAGGCAAGCGTTAGGCACACCTGCAGATTTGGCTGTTTGAATTTTCATATATCTTATCTCCTGAAACCGGAAGGTATGCTGACTGTTTATAATGCTTTTGCAGACTGTTCTGCTGGTACCTGTACTTCCACATGGAGTTGTACAACTTGGTTCATTAGAACTGGTGCGTGTTTCTTTTTTAACTTTTTGCATTGGCTGTGGTGTTTCATTTCCCAGTCTATATGGGCAGTCTGTCCCGCTGTTGTGGTGTCAACCGTTCAGTTTTGATACATCCTCTGTTACTTGCAAGTCTTTATGCTATACAATTACACCTGATCAGTTTCAAACTAATAAATTCATGGAATCTCAGCATTGCTTTGTGATTGTGACTAAGCATAGTGATAGTATTTGTATTGTTAATACCTTTTTGCCTAACAGCATTGCCTATAAAATTTTGAGTGTCTGTATGTTTATTTGTATTATGGTGTATACTTATGTTTGGGTTTTAATTCCTAACCACAGATTGCTGAAGATCTAGCCATGGTAGCATATATCAAAGATAAATTCGCACTTCACTATGACACCTATGGCGTACCTTTTACCTCTGAAAGGGATATCCAAACCCAACCATCATTTGCATTAATGTCTGATCTCATGTGGAACTTAGATGAACAATCAGTGTCTGCCATTCACTCTGTGAAATTGGAACATTCTGAGACAGTTGACAGTGTCAAGCCAAATAAATGTTTGCTATCAACTTTAGATCAGTTTGTGCCACTGATAGATTTCGAAGATGCACTCCATGTATCTGGACTGGAATTGTCAGGTTCTTTCAGAAAGGGAACTGAGAATAAGATTCCAGTTGGTCTCGATGAAGTATCAAAATCACCAAGCCTATCTATGGATGACTGCAACTTGGAGATGGTGGAGAGTAAGTTGTTTGAATTGTCTTGCCTGGAAGAGGAATTGGAGGCATATTTTCAACATAGCAAATGCAAGTTGGAAGTATTAGGAGAATCCTACAATGGAGCTATGAATACTTATCCTGCTGGATGTTCAGCTGAACAACCATTTGAAGATCAGATTTCGAGTGGTATGGATTATAGAAATTTAACTGGATCCCTTAGCTTTCCGGAAGATTGCGAGTTACACAAAGCACTTGGACCAACTTTTCAGAGCCATGAATATTTGCTGGACTCATTGTTCTCAGTTGATAATACTCTTGGCCCAGGTTTGATCTGTGATAGAGCTGATAGAACTGAATCAGTATGGTTTGGCAAAGGAGGTGATGGTGAGCATCTCTTGGAAGCTGTTGTTGCCAATGGATATAGCGGTTCAGATGATAAATCTTCTGATATGTGCAATAGTATCAAGTCATCCTTAACTTCAGGACAAATCACTGCTTCCACAATGACACAAACCGAATTCAGAGCAGATATGCTGATTGAGGATGATGCAATTCCTACGAGCAATGTTGCATCTGCCTGTGTTGCTGTGGGCAAAGATGAATTCACTCCTGCTTCAGTTTCTTTAGAGAGCATAAAGGACCCATCTGCTAACAGAGAGCATCATGGAAAAGGGTACAACAATACTCAGTCTAAGAAGGGAACAAAGTTGGCAAGCGTTAGCAAAAGGAGGGCTAAACCTGGTGAGAACCAAAAGCCAAGACCGAGGGATCGACAGCTGATCCAGGACCGGATCAAGGAACTGCGGGAACTTGTTCCAAATGGTGTGAAGGTCAGTTGCTTTCTCAAGTTTAATGTCTTGATGTTAGTATTTATCAGTGGTTTTCATACTAATCGGATTACTTCATGTTTGGTGGCAATTTCAGTGTAGCATAGATGGCCTCTTAGGACGAACCATAGATCACATGCTGTACTTAAGAAATGTTACTAATCAGGCTGAGAAGATGAGGCACTGGGTACATGAGGAGGTATGATCTCCTGTGATGGTCAATTTTGTTTCTCTCTTTATGTCTACTTGAGTTTATAACCGTTAATATATGTGGGGTGGTGATGTACTTAATTTCAAGGGTTGTCCATGGACAAATTCATCGAGATGTGGAGGTGTTAATCATTATGACATATACCCATCCACATCGTAAACTCAAGAATTTGTCCAGTTTTAGGTGGAAAGGAAAAAGCTAAACATTAGTTTTTCATCAAGAAACAGTACCAACATCAGTGACTGATTTGATTCAGTTGGAAAAACTCGTGAAATAGGCATAAAATAGGTAGCAGGTGATCATAGAACTCTAAGATGTAGCTAAGCTAGACTAAATATTCTTGCAGGTTGCTGCTCGCAAGGATTTGAGATCATCCGAAACCAAAGATAACATCCAAAATGGGAAGACTTGGGCATTTGAATTTGGAAACGACCACTTCATGTGTCCCATAGTTGTTGAGGATCTTGCGTACCCAGGACACATGCTAATAGAGGTTTGTTTGATAACATTTGATTATCTCAGAAGCCACAAGGATGCTTTTTAGTAACTTTCTCATTCCTAAGCATCATTTCAATGCAGATGCTATGCAATGAGCATGGACTCTTTCTCGAGATAGCGCAAGTAATTCGGAGTGTGGACTTAACCATCTTAAAGGGTGTTATGGAAAGCCGCTCAAATGATACATGGGCTCATTTCATTGTCGAGGTATTGTTGATTAGTTCGAAGTCCTTTTGGGAGCATATTAATTTAACTTATTAGAATGACATTATCGAGACGAATCTGAGACATAATTGCTACATGCACAGGCTTCCAAGGGCTTCCACAGAGTCGATATATTTTGGCCTCTGATGCACCTCTTGCAGCGCAAAAATAATCCAATTTCAAGCAAGATTTGACAAGCATATATATAGGTCTTGTTTAGATGATTTGCAACTATTCTAATCCTTGCGTTTAAGTAGCATTAAGAGTGATAAACCTAGTCAACTTCAAACAGTTTCAATACAAGGACCTATTGTTTGTGTACAGACTCACGGAGTGTACTGTTGACATTAGCAACTGCTTATCTAAACAAATGGAACATATGGTCATAAATACGTTGTACATACAGAGACAACGTACATAAAAAAGAAGAGACTTGTTAAACAGACCACTACCCTAACAAAACTGTCAACAATTTTTTTGTTCTTTTCTTCCATACAAGCGGGTTTGGAATTCAAGGCAATTTCTCAGCCACCAGCAGCGTGTGCCACCATCCGCACGCCACATTTTTTGGCAGACAGCCACTCGTTGGTACTTGAGAAGGGATGTTGCGGTCCATGGAATCACCCATACCAAGCTGCGTCAACAGAGTAGATTATTAATTTGTGATAGAAGATGATTTGAGGAATTTTCGATCAAGAATTTCAAGAATCATACCTGACCATACTTGTTCCATCCCCAGCTAAGCACTTGGCCGTCCTCTTCAAAAATGTAAAACAAGCAGTAGTGTCAAACCAAGAAAATAAAAGCCTGTAGTTTTTGTGGAAATAATTACTTGCAAGTTACTACTTTCATGGCAAGCATAATGGCAGTGGCAATCACTAAATATGCTGTGACAAACGTAAATTTATTACTCAAAATGGCTTATTTTTTACCAGCTGTAAAACTACGACAAGGCATTCTCATTTTCGACCAAAAGCCCATCTAGTTTGATAGTCTCAATGTGGTTCTGTTGGCCATTCCAAGTAATATCAGTTGTGAAATCATACCTGTTACTACGGCACTATGACGAGCCCCGCACGATACAATTTTTGCTTGCTTGTTTTCCAAACTCGGAGCATCCAACAGCTTAGGTAGAGTCTGAAGCAGACGTGAAAATCCTTTAGCTAGTATCTTAAATGTCAACAAGTAACAGTTTTCCAATAATGCATGCTATTTCCAAACAAGCAGCAGAAAGTTAGAAGTTGAACCAATAGCTAAACTATACTTGCATGGAATCTGTAACGAAATCAACAGATTATGGCATTTGGTAGATACCTCAGCCTGATCAACACCGGTTCCTAACTGTCCAAATTGATTTCCACCAAACACATACACACGACCATTGACTGAGATACACACAGTATGCCACAGTCCAGCTGCAATTCTCTCCACTTGAATACCAGTTAGAGAGGACACACAAGTTGGTCTCAGTTGATCATTTGTACTTCCATGTCCACACTAGATCAAAAGAATTGACATAAGAGAAAACCATTAATAATAGACAACTAGAATTTTGAAACATTAGTAATAATATGACTATGCATAAGCCAAAAAAAATGCTCTTCAACCAACTGCTGATATCCAGTATTTCACCGACTGTAATATTACAATTTAATCATAATTACTGCTTCTATTGAAGCTCAAAATAGAAGGCTGCCAAAGGTGCAAGATTCCTTGAGCTAATAGAAAATTTATTCTATTGAATCATATCAAGATAACAGACTATTAGTGGCTCAACCTAAGCAGTTGTACCTAGGATGGCCTAATCTTACAATATGCAGAATTAGTGTCATCAATTAAGCATTCAAGATAATACCCCTAATCTTATAAACAGCTCACCTGTCCATAGAGTCCCCAGCCAAAAGTAAGTAGTGCTCCTGTATCTACAAAATGAAAAAGTAATGAAGGGGAAAGGTACAAGTTAGAATATATTTTTCTCAACTATAATCAATACCTTCTCCAGATCTCAACAAAAGCAGCCAAGAATGCAACAACAGAACTCTGAGAAAATCGAATCCTTGAACAAACTACGAGTTAAGAGGTATCTGACATAGACTATATCGAACATCAGCAGGTATATTACGCTTTACAAACTAATCCACTGAATTGGGCTTCATTCTCTAGGAAGAACATAAATACTTTCCAGCAATATGACGACTAAAAAATCAGCCATCAAATGCTGACCTGTTATCAGTGCACTATGCCGACCTCCACAAGCAATTCCCTTCACATAACTTCCTGCAACCTTAGAAACCTGTACGGACGAGTTCATGCTTCCTTGACGACCTACTACGGATCTATCTTTTCCAGATGTAGTCAGGTCAATGCAAGGTATGAGATGAGGAGTTGACACCATTTTTATCCGGGAGCCCAAACCCAGCTGTCCTTCGCCTCCATAGCCCCAACCCCACACTTGTCCCATATCTGAAACTTTGGTAAAAACATGATGCATCAGGAGTCTTGCTTTACATCAAAAATCTTCCAATAGCTTCGTACTTCCTAAACATACAAAACTATGTAGTGTGACCAGAAAGAACAGACAACTACACCTGAAAATCACAACTGTCAGTGTTGGCTGACTGAACCAAGACACATTTAATTTACCTGATAGTATTAAAGTGTGGCGCCCACCCACTGCAACAGTGGTGATCCTCACTCCAGGACCCAGCGTTACATGACATGGAGACAAAGTAAAAAATTCATCTCCTAATGATGAGTTTTCAGGTTCTTCTTTAGCTGATGTTATTTTTCTCCTCTTTACAACTTCCTCTCCGGTTTTCTTGTTGTCAGGAAGAGATACTGCTGCACCTGTATTATTTGAGCGCTGAGACCTAGGGCTAACTGTGAAAATTTCAACCTTGATAATGTTAGTACGAAACAACAAAATCGGCTGGTCTCACAGTTTCTCTCTTACATTTTACATATCAATTAAAAAATTCACCTTGTTCAGTCAGCAATGCACTTTGCTTTCCAACAGCGTCTCTCTGCAGGTTTCCCCCAGCAGTAACAAGATCACGTCCCATTTTTCCAGAGGGGACACACTCTTTCCAGCCCCAAGTGTATACATCACCTGGCTCTGTATAACGAAGAAAGACAAACATTATTAACACTCTGTTCAGTACAGGTTACAGGATCAAGAAGCGAATTTCACCCATGTATGTGTCTACAAACAAAAGGTCACTCAACTAATCTATACAACATCTCAACTAATGACCACATCAAGCTAAAAAGATTAGCTTAAACCACATGATTATCTCCTATTCTACGTCAAAAATGATTCAATCCACATTATGCTATAAATGAACAAGAAATAGAAAATAAAGTCTACCTGTAACCGCAATGCAATGGGCCCAGCCAGCAGCAGCTTTGACAACGGAAGCCTCGGTTGGAAGAGGAAAAGCTTCTGGAGTTTCCTTAACAAATGTGACACAGAAACAGTTGGCTAAATCGAAACAAAATAAACAATTTCACACATTAGAAAGATCACTTCATTACCCCATGCTTCCCAGAAGTCAAATAGCTCTGACCTTCATCGTCATTCGAGCCCCAAGTTATCAGCTTTCCACTCTCTATTTGCAAAACCACATAACCAGGTAAATATAAAGTCAGCCACTTCTTGTTCTGCTACTTTAAAAGCAGTTAATTTGTATGTAATGGAAAATTCTAGATTCAAGATTCAATCTTTCGAGATTTAATTCGATTCAAGAAATAAACCTTTTCTTCTAGCACTTGAATAACTCGATCGAGGTTCAGATACACAAAATCAGAAACTATAAGTAACTAAAAATTACAGAAATCAATCGAAAAAGGGTAAAAACTTTAAGACCTGAAATGGCGAGAGCGAATCCACAGCCACCTCCACAAACGTCCTTCCAGGAATCACCGTCAGGTAACCGGACAGTTACCGGAGAGAGAATCGGAGACTTCTCCGACGAAACTCCAGGTAGATAGCCCCACATGTACACAACCTTCTCTTTACATTCCTCCATTTTCTTCACCTCCTCCTCCTCCTCCTCTCGCTTGCTTCCGTTCATGTCCATTCAAACAAGTTTCAGAGAACGCAGGTTAAAACGACGACGAAGAAGCTAGAGGTCTCTGTGTGGTGTCAGTCGAGAGACCTGCGGTTTTTTGTTTTTTTGGTTTGGTAAATGAGGATCTTGATGAGTTCCAACTAATCAGTGAGAGAGAATGGGCGTATCATTTACAAGGATATAGCATATGCCACGTAGGATGCCACGTATTTGGATATACACGTGGCGTTATCATGACCGTGTTTCAAGATTATTCCTTTTACGCCACGAGTTCCCTCGAAGTTTCTGGAAGATCAGCCTGAGAGAGAAGGAGGAGTCAGGCGTGGGACCCTTCCTCCCTTTCAAGGCTTAGTTGCTGACACGTGGTGGGGCAACCCATAGCACCAACACCAATGCCAACACCACACCTCTTTTTATTTTTTGTTATTTTAATCAAATCAGGCAATGCTAATTATATCTTTCAGAAAAAAATCAATGCTAATTAGCTTTTCTGTGTTTGATTTGAATTTATGAAATAATCGTTTTCGAAATGGTTTCACGCTCATTTGGGGAATCAACCACGGTGTACTACGTGGGGTGATCTGGTCCGTTGATCAATTTCTCTTTATGATAAACGGTGATGGGGAATGCCAAGATAAGCATAATATAATCGTCATGTGTGTAACAAATTTATATATTTTTGTCATTTGATTAATGATGATGATAACAAGGTTGTCAACTTCTAACTGGACAAAACCAAGTCACAAGACTCACAACGAACGAGCAATTGCTGTTCAGGTGTCTAATCATCAACCTATCAAGAATTTAGATTGTTGAAAGTTTATGTGAAGTTTCCTTTTTAATTTTTCTCATCATTCAATACTTTCTTTTTCTTTTTTTCAGATTTTGATGGTGTTATTTTATTTTATTTTTAAAAAATAAAATTAAGGATCTAGATATTGGATAATAGGATAAGAAACTCATATGTATCCATGCCTTACGCGGATTTTAATTTTTTATGGTAACAAATATATATATATATATATTTTTAAGTGTTAGTGACACATTTCAAGAAAAAGAAAGTTAATTTGTATTCGTTAAAGTTCTAAATTATTATTCATTGATATGTATTATTAATATTTAAATAATTTTTTATTTAATATATGCATGTCTTTAAAGCAAATTTGTGAAGAGAATTAGAGAACTATTTTTATTACTACACATAATTAGCTTGGTAAAAGAATGGAAATTTATGTTTTAGCAATGTTGAAAACAGTGACAGGGTTATGTTCAAATAAGTAAATCACTTCTACAAAAACATCGGCTTTTAAAGTAAATGAAAAAGAAAAAGACCATGTATGTTGCGTGGCCCTCCATATACCTAAAATTTTCTGATAATTGTTACATTGATATCTCAAAATAACAAAATTTTTGTCTTTATTTATGTTCTTTGAAAGAGATTTGAAAGTTATCTCATAGTTGTGTCCAAAAAAAAAAAAGATAGTAAGTCTTTGTTTTTTTTTTTTTTTAAAAAAAGAAACCAAAAAAAAAGATAGAAAGTTGTCCTCATAGAAAGTTAAACATGTTAAAGAGAAAGTTATCTTCGTAGCTTGTAAGAAAACATGTTAAAGTGCATTTAAAAGAAAAATCATTCAAAAGTTTCAGCACTTGTACTGTCCTCTTGATAAACTAGATCAGTTGGTTGGTAAATTAGAAAAGAACATTGAAAAGATCAACGATGTGGGCTACATTTTACAGCGTTAGCGTAGTAATCCAAAAAATTCACTGCTGTAGAACATCATTAAACTTAAGAAAAGACACAAAATTCTTATGACATGTTTATTAATTAGAAATTCAAATAAAAAAATGAAATTTAATTCAAAAATTTAAATTTCAATGTTTAATTACTAATTTTCTTTGTAAAAATTTAATTACGTGGACTCCACGTTAAAATCAGTTAGAAAAAAAAACTTGATTTTTCCCTTTCACCTTGGGAATTAAGTTTCATTTTCTGATTGAATAATGGAATCCAACTGATTTTACTAATATATTCTCAATCAATATTAAATAAGTCATCCATATGCCATATATATGTGACTATTTTTGTAATTAATTTTACTTTATTCCTATTATTTAGTTTATTAAACACTAAAAAGGAATTCTAATTTGATTCCAATTTAATTCCTAAATGTTAGTGAATAGTGGAATGTAATTTTGTAATTTAAGTCCGATTCATCTTTGTTTCCTTTCTATTGGAACTTAATTCTCTTTTATTCTTATTCTTAATTAGTGAATACTCCCTTATTCTATTCAAAGATTAATCTAAATATAAATCATATGACAAACACATTCACTTCCAATTATTACAAGAGGAAGTGTGTATGTTGACATATATAGATGATACAACATTCAAATTTGCAACCATTATTTTATGAGGTTGGTTACAATCGATTAAAGTCGAGTTTCGATTATGAACTCTATATCAATATTATAACATTATGCAGACCCATCACAATAAAATTATAATTACTTGTTTTATTTTAGGAAATTGATATTTTTAGTTACAGAATTTTGTATTATTTCTTTTTTTTTTAAAAAAAGAAAGTTTTATATAGTTAGTTGGACCATTCCCTGTAAGTTCAAACTTAACAAAATTAAGAGATTGTAAACAGTTGTTCGATTGTGAAGATCATACGTTTTTGGTTTTGCCTTAAAGGTGTGAGATAGAGAGATGAAAAAGATAGAAATTAAGCTGAAAAGACTGAAATTGAAAGATTATAAACAATCGTTTGATAATGGAGTTAAAGTTTCTTGATTTGCCTTAAAGGTGTGAGACAAAACGGGTGAGAAAGCCAAAATTGAGCGATTGTAAATAACTATTTGATAGTGGAAATTAAATATCAATGCAGTTAAGATGTGAGACAGATATATGAGAAAGTCGAGCACTTAAAAATTTTGTATTTTTTTTATCCATTTGGTTTTGCAGTGCGTTGGTTATATAAGAACCACTTTGAAATGTTTAAGAAACTTGTGTTTCTTTTATTTTCAAATTTGTGTTTGTTTGATTGTTGTTTTGCCATTGTTGATTTCTTTACAAGAAGAAAATGATACCAACCCTTTTTTTTTTTGTCTTTTTTTTTTTTTTTTTTTTCCATCTAACGTGATAAGGAATGGTTGTTTACACATGCCAACCACTTGGAAGGAGAACAACAACATCTTTTAACATTAATTTTATTTATATTTGTATTTTTATAAATAATAATAATGGTAAATTAAAATGGCAAGGTCATAAAGGTAATTACAAACAGTCATATTAAGACCACGGTCGTCAACATGGTCAAATACCTTTATCTATTAGTTTTCCAAATACCTGATCACTCTAGTACTTACCTTTCTAGTTAGGGCATCTAGGTGCAATTCTCCCGAGCAGAGTGACAGAAAGATTAAGAGGCGTAGATGGGCATGTTCACATGATCACATTAGTAAATATCAAGATTGATCTCTCTATAAATATTTAAACCTCTCCAAGATTTATAATCTCCATGGCTTTTACCAGACATTATTCATTAATAATGATAACAAGTGTTTTTTGCAATATTGATGAAATTGTTGGATAGGTATGTGTGAAAATTTGGTCGCCTAATAGGTTACTCTCTTATATTCTATAGTTCGTTCAAGTCCTACAAAACAACTTCACCTCAAACAACAGATGCAACAACAACAGCAAGATCACTATAATACACGAGCATGTATAAGTTGTCTTATAAGTTGGAACGAAAGTTGAAACCATTCACAGTAAATCCTCCATCAACAAAGATAACCTGCCCGGTGATATACGAAGCAGCAGGGACGCAAAGAAATGCCACCAGTGCTGCAACCTCATTCGGCTCTCCTGGCCGGAAGATGGATGTTCGAGAGATCATGTCATTAAAAGTTCTATTTCTTTTAGGATCTTCCTGCAAAAACAAAATTCAATTTCGATGGTATAGGTCCAACATTCAAATATTGATACACCGAACTAAGAAAGTGACTCAATTTTGTGTGTACAAAGAAGGAAAAAGTGTGGAAGAGTTGTTTATACCAGTATAGGAATCACAGACGAAGTTCTGATGAGACCCGGTGCAACTGTATTTACACGAATTTTGTCCTTTGCCCACTCACTTGCCAAGTTCCTTGTGACTTGATTTATTGCTCCTGGAAGCAAAAACTGTTCATCAGCTAAATATGTGACTTCAAGCAGACATATTTTATTATATCTCAATGAACATGTACCTTTAGATGCTGCATAGATGGCAGAGTAAGGGAGCGCTATGGCACTGGCGACGGAAGAATTGAATACAATGCTTCCATTTCCTGAAGCTTTCAAGAGGGAGTGTGCCAGTTGACATAGATGGTAGCCAGACTCAAAATTGTTGACCATTATAGTTGTAACATCTTCGGCTGTGAATTCCTTGGCTCGTTTCGAAATTGTCATCCCAGCATTGTTCACCTAAGCAATGTAATAAATTCATTCGAAAAAAAATTCTCTATGATAGTTACTATTATACCTAAAATTTTAAGTTGATTTAATTATAATATTTAAGATTTGAGATAAACGCGTAACACTCTATTTAAGCTATATATGTTTATTGGCAGTACTTACAAGGATGTTGAGCTTTCCTTGAAAGACAGAGGAGACAGTTTCCATCAATTTCTCTCTTTGGTCACGGTAAAACAGGTCACATACTGATCCTGTCACTGAAAATCCCATGCTTTTCCATTTTTGTAAACATTCGTCAAGCTCTGTTTGTTTTCGACAACACATGTGAACAGTTGCACCAAATCCTGCCAGTTCTTCTACAATTGCATGCCTAAATGCCCAAAACAAAACAAAATAGGACTCTAGAAGTGAATAGACTAGATTCAGACCAAAGTAGAAGAAAAAAATAAAATAAAATTGAAGGAAATTCAAGGTGCCAACCCAATGCCTCGAGTTCCACCAGTAACTAGAGCAGTCATTCCTTTGAGGGACCATCTTTTTTCTTTGTTGTTGATCTTTACTTCTTCCATGGTTTATCAACCTGTGAAGTCTCATATTAGTGGTAATGGCATATATAGTTTCCCTAGTAGGAAGAAGCAATGGTGGTCTTATAGTCAACTTTTTGAACAGGGCCAAGTCGACAACTCACAAAATAACAAATGTTTGGAGGCTTGGAACAAAAATCCTGTTTATGTACAGGAGGGCTGCGGCTATAATTCTTCCAAAAAAATAAAGCAGATTATGATTGTATAAAGTATGATTTAATTATGACTGACACGACGGTGGAGTCAGTCAGGATTTGATTGGCAATCAATTTTTTGTTTTAGAATGTTCAATGTATAAGAAAAAGAAAAGGAAAGGTCATAAGTGAAGAAACTCTTAGGTAGTACAGTTGTAGCTGAAGATTAAATATTCACGAATGTCTAAGAATAATAGTATTTTTTGTCTTCATTGATATTCTTCTGTTTAAAGTTCTCTTTTATGCCATGACATGTGCTATGTTAAATACTGTACCAAAGAAAATTCATCCAAAGTTTTCGATTATTGCTGTCTTGCAAATCTTTTTAAGTCAATGCGGTGGAGGATTTGAAAAGATCCAAGAAAAAGTCAACAGTGTTGGCGGCCTTTTACTGCACCTTAATGGTTAATCAGACAGAAAATTCAGCGTTGCTGCATGATTAGACTAGAAAGACAGACATTTTCATTTTATTCACACATCTATTATAAGCTCCAATTCTAACACGTTACATAATACGAAAAAGATTGTAGGATGTTCACATGATACCCCAACAAACCAGAACACTTCAAACCAAAAATAAAATAATAGAACCTCACCTTTTAATAAAGGTGTACCTCCCAATTCAATAAGGTGGTAGAGGTATTATTTCTATCAGTCACATTGCGTTTTTTGTGTAGCATATTATGACCATATAATGGTAATAGTTGGGGTCTGCTGCTGTTTTGGTTTATGCAGTGTATGTGTTAGATGAATTGAGGTGATGGTATCAAAAAACAATTGGAATTGGTTGTTTGGTTTTGGGCACAGTATCACCTATTTTAACGTTCTGTTCATTGATAATTTTGACACTTGTATGATATTTTATTTTTTCGATAAGCCATTTTTGGTCTGTTTGTATTAATGTATTTCTAATTATGTCCAGTGTAATGCGAGCAGAAGTGTTTAAGAGCGGAATAAGACTGTGTAACACCAGGTGGGACATTTAAGAACGTGACTGAAATGATCACCAGTTTTGGGTGATGCATGAAAAAATAATAATTAAAATCTAAAATAGTTTGTTCCCAAGTTTATTCCTATATAAGCAAAAGAAAATAGAGAAAGAGCACGTCAGATTTAAACAAACTGGAGAATTCACTAGAATCAGACTCTCAAATTTAGAACAATAAGGTTTACTCCAACAACTAAAAACGTAACGATAAAGAAAACGGTTTCATATGATAACAAAGAGAGCTTGTGAGGATTGCAACCTGTTCCAATAAAATCCTTGACATGACTTGACTCAGGAAGTACCATCCAGAAGTTCAGTTAAAACCCTGTCACAGTGTATCCTCCATCAACATAAAGAACCTGCCCGGTGATATAAGAAGCAGCTGGGAAGCATAGGAATGCTACCACTGATGAAACCTCTTCAGGTTTTCCAGCACGGGAAATGGGAATACGGGATATTAAGTGGTTTACAAGTTTCTCCACATCAGGATTTTCCTGGGAAAGGGAAACCCAACAGTTAATATAAGCTCCATTTCTACCTGTTGTTACATAATGTGGCACTTCAGACTTTGTATCCTATGAAAGTTTTATATTAATTTTAGTCTGAATGACAGCACATGAGTTTCTGTGATATGCTTTTCCATTAATAATGTAAAAAGAATATGCACCAGAAAGTTCTCATGGACAGACAGAGAAGATGAAAAATAATAATTCTCTGAAAATTAAGTGTCAAGGAGAAGATTTATACTTCTAAAGCATCAACGAGCGGGGTTCTGATAACAAATGGCGCGACTGCATTCACACGTATATTGTCTTTTGCCCACTCACATGCCAAGTTCCCCGTGACTTGATTCATTGCTCCTGAATTGAAATTTTGTTAGATGACACATGAAATTCTTGGAACCACTTTTTGTTTTTGTTGTTTGTCTAGCAGAAACAAAAAAGAATAAAAAATGAAGTATACCTTTAGTTGATCCGTAGAGAGAACAATTCAGCACACCACGAAGCCCTGCCACAGAGGACATAAATACAATGTTCCCATTTCCTGATGCTTTTAAGAGGGGATATCCAAGTTGACTCAGATGGTAACCAGACTCAAAATTTGTACACATTACTTTCGAGAAATCCTCTGCAGTGACTTCTGTTGTTTCTTTAAGAAATCCAATTCCAGCATTGTTCACCTATGGAAATGTTTCTGTTACAAGGAAGGCCTCAAGTTTGGAGAACCAAAAAGAGCCTAAAAACCTGCATACCAGGATGTTGAGCTTGCCATCAAATAAAGAAGAGACAGTCTCCATCAACTTCTCCCTCTGAGCTCTAATTACCAGGTCACATACTGAACCACTTACTTTGAACCCCTTACTCTGCCATTCTTGAATTCTGTCGTTGAGTTCTGTTTGGTTACGTGAACATGTGTGCACTGTTGCTCCAAATCCTGCAAGTTCTTCTACTATTGCATACCTTAAAAACAAATTAAGTATATCAATGTTAACGTAACAAAAATAGAATTTTTATCATTTGAAAAGAGGAGAATAGAATATGTTGAATACAGGAAAATTAATAAAGAGAGAGAGCACTTACCCGATGCCTTTGGTTCCACCGGTGACGAGAGCAGTCATACCCTCCAGAGACCATCTTTGGTTTCTGTATTCTGACATGTTTTATTTTATTTTTTCGTCTATGATTTTCTTCACTATGTTTTCCTATTGCGACTTGAACTGCATTTAATCTTACAAGGGCTACAACATGTACAACAAAAATCTGCCAAAGAAACTATATTATTTAGTTGTCTTGTATCGTTGAAAACTAAAAACATTTGGAATAGAGAAAATGATATTAGCATCTTATAAACAAGTAACTATTAGCCGGCCGTTTTGCACATTATTAAAAATTAAGCCTAGTTTTTTTAATTTAATTGTACAAGGCAATGTAGATTATGCAAGAAACATTAGCATGACGTTTACATCTATTGTGATAAGAAAATAAACTAACTACTTAAATGATGAGTGGATATGCAACAATAATCTTCTAAATTGAGGTTTTGGTTCTACTAGAATGCATAGTGATTTAATAATATTTATGATTGATGGTCTGAAACTCACAAATTCTCTGGTTGGTATATCCAGTCTCATAGCTCACATTGGATATATTATGAGGTAGTCCATATATTTATCTAATAAGTTAGTCTCTTGGATTAGTTGTAAGTGTTGAACCTAGAAGGCTACAATAAATATTAGTGAAGTTAGGTGTCTCACATATCAGGTAGTATCGGCAAAATGAGTATATTGGGCTAGTGTTAGAGCCCATCTATCCATGAGGTAGAGCTTGGACCTTACAGGCGTCGACATAGCGACATAACATGATTGAGAATAGATGAATGGAAGTGCTCTGCTTGTGTCAAGAAGGATGTTTCTTTCTTTTTTTTTTTTTTTTGAGAAACCTTCTCAAGTGGAGAGCAAGTGATTCGAAATGAGATATTGTCAATCTGAATAATTTCTCCTTGTCTTTGCTAGTATAAAGTTCCACTTGCACATATCTTGCAGTGCATACTAGGAGTATAGGACAGACAAAAACTCAAAATATACCAGGCCACATTAATTTTTTTTTTTTCTAGACCATAACAAAATATCAGGACTGCACATTCTCAAACTCAAACCGAAAACTATGTAGCTAGGACGTTTTTCACTAGTCTCAGAGTGCTTCTAGTGTCCCCATTCCTCGAGCACAGCATGGTCCAAGCAGTTCCAGACGATTAGCTGTAGAGTCATGCCCGTTAGCATGGCTCTACAATGACTCAAAAGGAAACAATAGAAAAGAAACAAAAAATTGAAACCTGCAATCTTATTGTAACATGCATTGTGTTTGTTTTGAAGTTTAGTATTGGAGATGTAGTGCATGCAATGTTTGTCAATCCTTGTCGATTTTAGGTGTAAGACTTTTAGTAAGGTGAGGCCATGAGGCAAAAACTGAGTAGACAAAGTTATAATCATACTTGACGGCCTGAGTTTACATTTAAGTAAAGGAGGAGACTGTCTCCATATCTTTAGTTCTTTACTTTTAATAGTTTATATATCTCTTCGTTTTTTTTTTTTTTTTATTATAAAAACATTATTCTTATTTTTTGTGTTTTCATTTTATACAACATTTTTATTATTTTTTCAAATGGACCATCTCAAAAAACTGTATGTAATTTGAAAAAAGATCCGTTTTATCACACTAATTTCATTTTTATTCAAAATCCCTATTACTGTTATTAAATTAACAGAAAAGTTGAGTTTAATATACGTAGAAAAGAAAAAGATGTAATTACCCACGGTATTGATATTTTAAATGCAATGATCATTGACTAGACTTGCAGATTGAAAAAAGACGAAATTGTGTCTGGTTATAATATTTTAATTATAATGACCGAATTACCCCCTAAGGTGATGGTTGAAGCAACGACTCTTTGCACACAAATAAAAACCCATCCATGCAGCAATACAACACCATCCTCTCTCTCACCAAACTCTATGAAAATCCAAAAAAAAAAAAAAAACTCAAATATCTATCACTATGTTCAAATTTCTCACAATACTCTGTCAAAACTCTCTCACTCTTTTCAAATTTCTATCACTAAACTCTTTCAAAAGTCTCAAAAATATGTTACATACACAGTATACAAAATACAAAATATATTCACACACCCTATTATCAAACAAACATGTAAATATTTGCATACGTATCAACAACATATCACATAATATACACATAATACACAGAATAAATAGATAATATACACATATTATATCAAACACAATATACACTTATCTTCAACCAAAAAAAAAAAAAAACAATATACACTTTAACAACATCAGAATATGCACAATATATGACCAAAACAATTTAACATGTCAAACATCAAACACCATACACTACACAGAATACACAGAATATGCAGATAATATACACATGCACCATCAAACACCATATACACTTGTAACAATATCATAATATACACACATGGTATCCACAAAATATCAAACATCAACCAAAATATTTTATTACGTTTAAACCAAAACAGTTTATACTGAAAAAATGTAAAACATTAACATATATGATTTTCCTAACCATTCATCACATTTAAACCTATTTCAACACGTAATATGCAATTTCACTCTACCAATTAAACTTTTCCAAGCTTAAATCGAAAAACCCCCAATTTTTTTGCTTTAAAAACCATAACAAATTGCAAACCCTTCAACAAAACATCACTAAAATCCATTTCAATAAATCAGTTTCAAACAACATTACAAATGGAAAAAACCTCTTAAAAACTTTACCTTCGAGTCGAGAAAAATAGTTCACTTCCTTTTACCAAAACTTTTTCAAACCATCGCTCGACAATCACAAACAAAGGTATGAACACAGTATACAGGGTAAAGGGAACATGAAAACAGTTCAAAAGATGGTGGAAGTGAACAGTTCCAGGGCTTCTTATGGTGTAAAGTCGAGAAGCAAGTCGCCGGTCTCTTCCTTTTTTTTTTTTTTTTTTTTTTTTGAGTGAAAGCAAGCGGATGGTTGATACTCTCCACTTAGTGATTTTGATATTTTATCATCTGGTCCACTACAGTACTTGATGATGTGTTACCTTCCCCACCATTCATCATTTTCAATTTTTTTTTTCTTTTTTACTTACCATGCCCATTTACATTAATGCCTTTGCAGCCAAATGAATATTAAGTATGTTTCCATTTTTGTCCCTAGAGTCAAACAATCAACTAAATCGATCTAACGAAATTTGTTACCGTTAAGGGCATTTCCATCCTTTAACATGCTTCCATAGAGTATTTTAAGTGTTTTTATTAAATTCAAATGAATTTTGGATAAAAATTAAATCATAGGTGGTAAAATGAATATTTTTGCAAACTATATGCGATTTTTTGGGATTATCCCTTTTTTAAATTATTGTCTCAAATATATTCTTGATATCAAAAAATTTCATTCATTAAACATATTTTTGAAATACTAAGATATTGAAATGTAATTTTAATTTTAAAATTATCTCTTAATCTTTTAGAAACTTATGATTCAATCAATTGATCCAACAATGTTTTTATATAAATTAATAACTTTTAATTTTCTAAGTAATTCAATGAACTTTATATTACTTCGCATTTTTAATAAAAAACATCTCATTTAATTCTTTGTATTTATCCAAAATAATATGTCTCAATATTGCTATCTAATTAAGAGTCGGTCAGTGGCGTAGTTAGTGAAAGCCATTTGTACCTTTAAGGCCTAAGTTCAATTCTTAATAAGGTAGTCTGTCCCATCATATAAAAATGTGTGGATTGTACCCCCATCTTGTGTGAGTCCTCCCCCCCACCTATGTGTGAGTTGCTCTCTCCCACATGGAAGATGCTTCCCGGATCACCTCACAGAGCCAAACCCCACTTGATCCCGATTGATTCCTAGATTTATCCTAAACATTAAAAAATATATATAGAAAGTGTTTCTACCATCAGTGTTGTCTCTTAACTTTTTAAAGTTAGGACGAACCAATAAATTCATCAATTGCTTTTTCTCTTCTAAAACAAATTCTCCCTCCCATTTAATTCAAATGCAATAAATGAATTTAATTGGTTCGCTATAACTTTTTAAAGTTAGGAGACACTGATGGTAGAATTGTTCTCTCTCTGTATATATAATTGTGATAATTAGCATAACTCTTGGTAATTACATTTTTTTTTGGACAAAAGTGGAGGCCAATTAGCGTTTAGGCCATCTTTTTTTGTAGGCCCCACTCAGATATTTATTTAACTACTGTCCATAGGTTTTAGTTGCACATTACATTTGAGAAATCCTCAGAGTTGGCTTAAAATAATTAATATATATATATATATATATATATAAGACAACAGTAAAAGAAACTGTCTCCTATGTTAACATAGAGAGCTTGTCAAGATTTCACTTCTCTTTACAGTAAAATTCTTGACATTACTTGACTTAACTTGAAAGTACCATCCGAGAATTTTTGTAAGATCCTTTTTAGTTTTTCCATAATTGGCTAAAATCATGTCACGGTATATCCTCCATCAACACAAAGAACCTATCCAGTAATATACGAAGCAATTGGGAAGCACAGGAATACTACTACTGATGAAACTTCATCAGGCTGTCCTTCACGTTGCATGGGAGTACGAGATATCAAATGATTGAGGATTTGCTTGTGATTTAGATCTTTATGAGGAAAGAGAAAATCAACAGTTAATATAAACTCCATTTCTTCTAAAAATCAGAAAGTGGTATATTTATGTGGGCAGAAAGTTGTATACTTCTTTTATTTTTTCTATTATCTATTACCTTTTATGGGTCATACCACTACTAAAACTATTCTAGATGGAACTCTAATAAAACAGTTTAAAACTCTACTTTCATATATCTAAAGAGAGCTGCGCACATAAATGGTGAGACTGTTGAGATTTAAACTTGTCATTTGAGTGGAGCAGATAGGAGATGAGTTTATCATTAGACTACTTCGCTTTTCTCCAAAAAGTTGCATACTAGTACAACATAAATTTATGTTGTTCATTGCCTGTTCTTTTACATAAAATTTATCATGCGTGGGGATTCCATATATTTGATTAGTAGAATTGGATTCTCACCGGTAAGATTGAATTATTTCCAATGAGAATTAGGCGTCTCACTCCTTATATCCACAGGTTTTTTACATAACGTGGCATTTTGGACTTAGAATATATCTTGTGGAATTTTCTTTTTTTTTTTAATAAGTTAATTTCAGTTTTATAAATGTCATGTGCGGATGTTTTCCTGCAAAAAGAATAAAGTTGGTTAAATTTACAGCAAAAATTATGGTTTCCTAATTCTTATGGAAAATGTATGCTAATCCCTGATGAATTCTGCACGAGAAACAGTTCGAGGCAAGTCATGAAAACAAGAAGATAGAACATACTGAGCCACTTACATTGAACCCCTTACTCTGCCATTCTTGAATTCTACCGTCGAGTTCTGTTTGGTTACGTGAACATGTGTACACTTTGGCTCCAAATTCTGCAAGTTCTTCTACTATTGCACGCCTGAAAAATGAATTATTATCGACACCAATGTAACGAGAATAGAACTTATTATTTCAAAGAAGTAAAATAGAACATCAACATACAGGAAAATCAATAAAGAGAGAGAGCAGTTACCCGATGCCTTTGGTTCCACCGGTGACAAGAGCAGTCATGCCCTTGAGAGACCATCTTTGGTTTCTGTAATCTGACATGTCTTTTATTTTTTATTTTTTCGTTTCCTTATGTTTTCCTATTGTGATTGAAACTGCATTTATTCTTGAAAGGGCAGCAACATGTACAACAAGAATCTACCAAAAAAACCTTAATTATTTAATTTTCTTATCTATCTCGTTATAACACTCCAATCTGACCTTACAATTGGATTATCCTTATCTACATCTTGTGAACCATATTCTACCTGTTACCATATTTTGACAGCATCAGGGGGTCCACTTAGTTATTGGTGAAACTAATAGTGATCTAATTGATGCACTTTACATTTAAGCCTACTTCTGTTATCATTAAGGGACTTCTTTCATTGATCAAACCTTTCTAAACGTGCATATTTCCTGCTTTTTAATCTTATCGACATTTAATTTTCATGTTTTCTTATTAATTTGCTCCCATTATTGGCATCTCTTAACTTCTATACTACTAACATGCATTATATCTCATTTCAAGTTGAGACAGAGCTTAATATATTACAACTTGCATGTGCACAACAAATTACAAAGAAATTTTGGTCACTGATTTGACATGTTACAAAAAGCTAAAATTGATTTAGATAAAAGAAATTGTAATGCGGTTGAGCTGTAGACAAATTCAAAGAAACAGATCAAGGATGAGGCTGGAAGTTTATTACTGATGTAAATTCAAGCGGCTTGTTGCAAATCTAGAAGTATTTTAATGAATTATATTCAGAAGTTCATTCAGATTTGTGGTAATATTATGACCATATAATATATCACATTACATTTTTTGTGTAGCATATTATGACCATATAATGGCAATAGTTGGGGTCTGCTGCTGTTTTGGTTTATGCAGTGTATGTGGCAGATGAATTTAGGTGATGGTATCAAAAATTAATTGTAATTGGTTGTTCGGTTTTGGGCACAATATCACCGATTTCAGTGTTCTGTTCATCGATAATTTTGACCCTTGCATGATATTTTATTTTTTTCAATAAGCCATTTTCGGTCTGTTTGTATTAATGTATTTCTAATTATGTTTAGTGTAATGCAAGCAGGAGTGTTTAAGAGCTAAATGAGATTGTGTAACATCAGGTGGACATTTAAGAACGTGACTGAAATGATCACTAGTTTTTGGTGATGCGTGAAAAAATAATATTTAAAATCTAAAATAGTTTCTTCCCAAGTTCAGTTCTGTATAAGCAAAAGAAAATAGAGAAAGAATGCATCAAATTTAAAAAAACAAGAGCATTCACAAGAATCAGCCTCTCAAATTTAGAACAATAAGGGTTACTCCAACAACTAAAAAAGTAACGGTAAAGAATACGGTTTCATATGATAACAAAGAGAGCTTGTGAGGATTGCAACCTGTTCCAATAAAATCCTTGACATGACTTGACTCAGGAAGTACCATCCAGAAGTTCAGTTAAAACCCTGCCACAGTGTATCCTCCATCCACATAAAGAACCTGCCCGGTGATATAAGAAGCAGCTGGGAAGCATAGGAATGCTACCACTGATGAAACCTCTTCAGGTTTTCCAGCACGGGAAATGGGAATACGGGATATTAAGTGGTTTACAAGTTTCTCGACATCAGGACTTTCCTGGTAAAGGTAAACCCAACAGTTAATATAAGCTCCATTTCTACCTGTTGTTACATAATGTGGCACTTCAGGCTTTGTATCCTATAGAAGTTTTTTATTAATTTTAGTCTGAATGACAGCACATGAGTTTCTGTGATATGCTTTTCCATTAATAATGTAAAAAGAATATGCACCAGAAAGTTCTCATGGACAGATAGAGAAGATGAAAAACAATAATTCTCTGAAAATTAAGTGTCAAGGAGAAGATTTATACTTCTACAGCATCATCAATGAGCGGGGTTCTGATAATAAGTGGCGCGACTGCATTCACACGTATATTGTCTTTTGCCCACTCACATGCCAAGTTCCTCGTGACTTGATTCATTGCTCCTGAATTGAAATTTTGTTAGATGACACGTGGAATTCTCGGAACCACTTTTTGTTTTTGTTGTTTGTCTAGCAGAAACAAAAAAGAATAAAAAATGAAGTATACCTTTAGTTGATCCGTAGAGAGAACAATTCGGCATACCACGAAGCCCCGCCACAGAGGACATAAATACAATGTTCCCATTTCCTGATGCTTTTAAGAGGGGATGTCCAAGTTGACTCAGATGGTAACCAGACTCGAAATTTGTACACATTACTTTCGAGAAATCCTCTGCAGTGACTGCTGTTGTTTCTTTAAGAAATCCAATTCCAGCATTGTTCACCTATGGAAATGTTTCTGTTACAAGGAAGGCCTCAAGTTTGGAGAACCAAAAAGAGCCTAAAAATCTGCATACCAGGATGTTGAGCTTGCCATCAAATAAAGAAGAGACAGTCTCCATCAACTTCTCCCTCTGAGCTCTAATTACCAGGTCACATACTGAACCACTTACTTTGAACCCCTTACTCTGCCATTCTTGAATTCTGTCGTTGAGTTCAGTTTGGTTACGTGAACATGTGTGCACTGTTGCTCCAAATCCTGCAAGTTCTTCTACTATTGCATACCTTAAAAACAAATTAAGTATATCAATGTTAATGTAACAAAAATAGAATTTTTATCATTTGAAAGGAGGAGAATAGAATATCAACGTACAGGAAAATTAATAAAGAGAGAGAGCACTTACCCGATGCCTTTGGTTCCACCGGTGACAAGAGCAGTCATACCCTCCAGAGACCATCTTTGGTTTCTGTATTCTGACATGTTTTATTTTATTTTTTCGTCTATGATTTTCTTCACTATGTTTTCCTATTGCGACTTGAACTGCATTTAATCTTACAAGGGCTACAACATGTACAACAAAAATCTGCCAAAGAAACTATATTATCTAGTTGTCTTGTATCGTTGAAAACTAAAAACATTTGGAATAGAGAAAATGATATTAGCATCTTATAAACAAGTAACTATTAGCCGGCCGTTTTGCACATTATTAAAAATTAAGCCTAGTTTGTTTAATTTAATTGTACAAGGCAATGTAGATTATGCAAGAAACATTAGCATGACGTTTATATTTATTGGGATAAGAAAATAGACTAACTACTTAAATGATGAGTGGATATACAACAATAATCTTCTAAATTGAGGTTTTGGTTCTACTAGAAGGCATAGTGATTTAATAATATTTATGATTGATGGTCTGAAACTCACAAATTCTCTGGTTGGTATATCCAGTCTCATAGCTCACATTGGATATATTATGAGGTAGTCCATATATTTATCTAATAAGTTAAGTCTCTTGGATTAGTTGTAACTGTTGAACCTAGAAGGCTACAATAAATATTAGTGAAGTTAGGTGTCTCACGTATCAGGTAGTATCGGCAAAATGAGTATATTGGGCTAGTGTTAGAGCCCATCTATCCAGGATGTAGTGCATGCAATGTTTGTCAATCCTTGTCGATTTTAGGTGTAAGACTTTTAGTAAGGTGAGGCCATGAGGCAAAAACTGAGTAGACAAAGTTATAATCATTCTTGACGGCCTGAGTTTACATATAAGTAAAGGAGGAGACTGTCTCCATAGCTTTAGTTCTTTACTTCTAATAGTTTATACATCTCTTCATTTTTTTTTTATGAAAACATTTTTCTTATTTTTTGTGTTTTCATTTTATACAACATTTTTATTATTTTTTCAAAGGTATAATCCTAAAAAACTATATGTAGTTTGAAAAAAGATCTGTTTTACCACACCAATTTCATTTTTGTTCAAAATCCCCTTTATTGTTATTAAGTTAACAGAAAATTTATTGATATTAGGTTAACAGAAAATTTGAATCTGACATATATAGAGGAGAAAAAGACGTAATTGCCACCTATATTGATATTTTAAATGCAATGATCACTAACCAGACGTGCAAATTGAAAAAGACGAAATTGCATCTGGTTATGATATTTTAACTATAATGATCGAATTACCCCCTAAGGTGATGGTTGAAGCAACGACTCTTTGCACACAAATAAAAACCCATCCATGGTGCAACACAACACCATCCTCTCTCTCACCAAACTCTATGAAAATCCAAAAAAAAAAAAAAAAAACTCAAATATCTGTCATTGTTTTCAAATCTCTTAGAAAAGTCTATCAAAACTCTCTCACTCTTTTCAAATTTCTATAACCAAACTCTGTCAAAATTCCCAAAAATATGTTACGCGCACAATATACAAAATACAAAATATATTCACACATCCTATTATCATATAAACATGTAAATATTTACATACGTATCAACAACATATCACATAATATACACATAATACACAGAATATACAGATAATATACACATGCTATATCAAACACAATATACACTTACCTTCAACCAAAAAAAAAAAACACAATATACACTTCAATAGCATCAGAATATACACAGTATGTGACCAAAACAATTTAACATGTCAAACATCAAACACCATATACTACACAGAATATGCAGATAATATACACATGCACCATCAAACACCATATACACTTTTAACAACATCAGAATATACACACATGGCATCCACAGAATATCAAACATCAACCAAAATATTTTATTACGTTTAAATCAAAACAATTTATACAGAAAAAATGTAAAACATCAACATATATGATTTTTCAAACCATTCATCACATTTAAACCTATTTCAACACAAAATATGCAGTTTCACTCTAACAATTAAACTTTTGCAGGCGTAAATCGAGAAACCCCCAAATTTTTTGCTTTAAAAACCCTAACAAATTACAAACCCTTCAACAAAACGTCACCAAAATCCATTTCAATAAATCAGTTTCAAACAACATTGCAAACGGAAAAAACCTCTTAAAAACTTTACCTTCAAGTCTAGAAGAATAGTTCGCTTCCTTCTACCAAAAGTTATTCAAACCATCGCTCGACAGTCACAAACAAAGGTATGAACACAGTACATAAGTTAGAGGGAACATGCAAGCAATAGATTACAGTTTAGAAGATGGTTGAAGTGAACAGTCCTAGGGTCTCCTATGGCGTGAAGTCGAGAAGAACAATTTAAGTCTTGAGTAAAAGCAAGTGGCTAGTTGGTAAACGGGCTTCTTATGGCGCAAAGTCGAGAAGCAAGTGGGAGGTCTCTCCCTTTTTTTTTTTTTTGTTTGAGTGAAAGCAGGTGGATGGTTGGTACTCTCCACCTAGTGATTTTATATTTTAACATCTGGTCCAAAACACCTCATGACGTGTCACCTTCCCCACGATTCAACATTTTCAATTTTTGTTTTCTCTTCTACTTTCCATGCCCATTTACCTTAATGCCCTCGCAGCCAAAAGGTGCGTTTAAGTGCGTTTCCCTTCTGGCCCTAAAGTCAAACAGTTAACTAAATCAACTTAACAGAATCTGCTACCGTCAGGAGTATTTCATCATTTTACACACCTCCAAGAGGTATTTTGAATATTTTTATTAAATTAGGGAAAATTTTAGATAAAAATAAAATTATTGATGATAAATGAATATTTTTATAAACTACACGGTTTTTGAGATTATCCATTTTTTAGATTATTGTTTCAAATATATTCTTGATATCAAAAAATCTCATTCATAAAACACATTTTTGAAATACTAAAATATTGAAATGTAATTTTAATTTTAAAATTATCTCTTAATCTTTTAGAAACTTATGATTCAATAAATTGATCCAACAATGTTTTTATATAAATTAATAACTTTTAATTTTCTTAGTAATTCAATGAACTTTATATTACCTCACATTTTTAATTAAAAAATATCTCATTTAATTCTTTGTGTTTATCCAAAAAGCGTATGTCTTAATATTGCTATCTAATTGAGAGTTGGTCAGTGGCATAGTTGGTGAAAGCCATTGACCCTTGTGCCTTCAAGGCTCATGTTTAACTCTCAATAAAGTAGTCTCTCTCATCATATAAAAATGTGGGGGTTATACCCCTATCTTATATAGGCCCTCCTCTCTATCTATATATGAGTTGCTTTTTTTCTGTATAAAAGACCATTTCTGGACCGCGTCATAAAGTTAAATCTCATTTGATCCTGACTGATGTCTAGATTTATCACAACCATTAAAATAAATAAATAAATATATAAATATATATAACTGTGATAGTTAGCATACCCTCTGGTAAGTACATTTCTTGACAACGTTGAGGCCAACAAGCGATTGGGCCATATTTTTTTGTAGGCCCCACTCAGTTATTTATTTAATTACTACCATGGATTTCAGTTACACATTACATTTAAGAAAACCTCCGCGTTGGCTTAAATATATATAGCTTTATTTATTTATCCTTAGATTTATCCCAACCATTAAAATATATATGTATATATATATATATATATGTATATAGTGCTATCTAACAATGATAGTTAGCATCACTCTTGGTGACTATATTTCTTGACAAAGTAGAGGCTAATAAGCGTTTGGGCCATATTTTTTTGTAGGGCCACTCTGATATTTATTTAACGAAGGAATTGCACAACACCCCCCCGAGGTTTGGCTAAAAACACCCAAAAACATATTTATCATTTTATTACACCAAACCCCCATGGTCAAAGTCAACTTTAACTATTTACAAAAAATTGAGATCAAAAGACTATTTTACCCGTTAATAAAATAAAAAATAATTAAAATATAAAAAATTAAAATAAATAAAATAAAATAACTTAAAATAATTAAAATATTAAAAATTAAATAAATCAAATAAAATAACTTAAAAATAAAAATCTTCTTCTTCTTCATCTTCACATGCTCTCTCTCTCTCTCTCTCTCTCTCTCTCTACTCTCTCTCTCATCTCTCATCTCTCTAGTTCTACACATGTCTCCCTCTGTCTTACCGCGCGTTCTCACCATCTTTCCCATCGCCGGCCCTGCCTTCACGGATGGCTCCAGGTGCCGTCGTCTCCTTTACGGACGGTGTCCAGGAGTCGTCACAGATCGAACTGTCACCTCTCCCGTCTCCCTCTTCTCTCGCCGCTCGTTCTCCCCATCTTCCCCGTTGTCGGCCCCGCCTTCACAGACGATATCCAGGTGCCGTCGCTGCATTTACCGACGGTGTTCAGGAGCCGTCACAGATCGAACTGTCACCGCTCACCCTTCTCCCTCTTCTGATCTGTCTCTCTCATCCCGATCCTCCAACTTTGCTGTCGTAGACAGAGGTTGAATCGACAATGGAGGAGCCGTCACAGATAAGTTGAACTGTTCTTCTTCTTCTTCTTCTTCTTCTTCTTTTTCTTGTGATGGTGATAGATTGGTCGATGATTGGTGATACATCTGGGTTAGTGATAGATTGGTTGATAATGGTGGATGATGATAGATTGGGATTGGTGTTGTTGAACTTATTATTTTTTTAAAAAAAAAAATTCTTTGACTTCAATTTAGAGTTTGATGGGTTGTAATGGCTTCTGGTTGAGGTTGAAGATGAAGTGGATAGGTTGAGGTTGCTGAGTTGAAGTTGTTGGTGGTTATGGTTATGGTTGAAGATGAAGTTGCCACTGGTTATGGTTGCTGGTCGTTATGGTTGGGTTATTGGGTTAGTAATGGCATTTGGGTATCCGGCAACTGGATTTCGATATAGAGGTAATGATAGATTGATGGAGGTGATAGATTTTGAAGATTGAAGAACCCAGATCTTGGGTTCTTCAAGATGTTGAAGTTCTGGGTAGATCTTGAAGATCTACCCAGAACTTAAAAATACTTTTTTTTTTTGTTAATTTTTATTAATTCTTAATTATTTTTTTATTTTCTATAATTTAAATGGTAAAAGAAAATTAAAAAAAAAAAAGTAAAAGTCTAAAATACCCTTAAATTAGATGATTTTGACTAACCTTAACGGTTTTTGACTAACGGAATGGGGGTGTTGTGTAATAAAAGGGTAAATATGTTTCTGGATGTTTTTAGGCAAATCTCGGGGAGGTTTTGTGCAATTCGCTCTTTATTTAACTACTACCCATAAGTTATATATTACATTTGAGAAATCCTTCGCGTTGGCTTAAAAAAAAAAAATAACAGTACAAGAAACTGTCTCCTGCCTTAACATAAAAAGCTTGTCAGGATTTCACTTCTCTTTCCGGTGAAATTCTTGACATGACTTGACTTGAAAGTACCATCCAGAAATTTTTTTAGTTTTTCCATGATTGGCAAAAATCCGGTCACAGTATATCCTCCATCAACAGAAAGAACCTGCCCAGTAATATACGAAGCAGTTGGGAGGCACAGGAATGCTACTACTGATGAAACTTGTTCAGGCTTTCCTGCACGTTGGATGGGAGCGCGGGATATCAAATGATTGACAATTTGCTTGTGATTTGGATCTTCCTAAGGAAAGGGAAAATCAACCGTTAATATAAAATATAAACTCTATTTCTTCTGAAAATCAGAAAGTGATATATTTACATGCGCAGAAAGTTTTATACTTTTTTCTTTTTTTATTATCTGACATCTTTGTAAGAAATTCCTCAAATTCGGAAAATTAAGAGAGCCTAGAAAACTTTCAATCCTAACGCGCGAAGAAGCAAGGAAGCATATATACCAGGATGTTGAGCTTGCCATCAAACAATGAAGAGACAGTCTCCATTAACCTCTCCCTCTGAGCTCTAATTTTCAGGTCGCATACTGAGCCACTTACATTGAACCCTTACTCTGCCATTCTTGAATTCTATCGTTGAGTTCTGTTTGGTTACGCGAACATGTGTGTACTATGGCTCCGAATCCTGCAAGTTCCTATACTATTGCATACCTGAAAAATTGAATTATTATCGACACCAATGTAACGAGAATAGAAATTATTATTTCAAAGAAGTAAAATAGAACATCAACATACAGGAAAATCAATAAAGAGAGAGAGCATTACCCGATGCCTTTGGTTCCACCGGTGACAAGAGCAGTCATGCCCTTGAGAGACCATCTTTGGTTTCTGTATTCTGACATGTCTTTTATTTTTCATTTTTTGTCTTTATTTCGTTTCCTTATGTTTTCCTATTGTGATTAAAACTGCATTTATGCTTGAAAGGGCAACGACATGTACAACAAGAATCTGCCAAAAAAGACTTAATTATTTAATTTTCTTACCTCGTTATAACTAAGAAAAGGTGGTCGGTGGAACGCAGAAAATTAATGACATTGGCCGACCCTTTTGCAAACTGTTGTAAACTAGGGATAGCTTTTCAATTTAGTTGTACAAAGCAATGAAGATTATGCCTGCTTTTTACCGTCCTTCGACAAGAAAATCGACATGAGCAATGAAGATTTGCAGTAACTGATGGCTTTTCAATGTGGTTTTTACTCCATTGAAGATTCATTGCCTCCTTCAGGCTAGCTAATGGGCAAAAGTGATGTTTCTTGATTATCAGTTTACCATTACAACGTCGATGATTTGACTTAATGAAAAAATGGTTGATGATTTCAAAACATTCTTAACTTCTACAATTAGGCTACATAAAAGACAAAAAGAAATACAAAAAATTCGGCTATTTAACACAATGCCAAGGCTCAGCCATCACAGAGCTTTTGTCAAGAAAAAAACAGGCTCATCACAGAATCACTAACTTTTTATACCCATTGTTTAGCGAGAAAGAATTGACACTCCCTCTTATGGGAACTGTATGTTAAACTTATAATGTCAGTCAATGACCGCAATACCAATACTTGGAATAATATCCAACTTACGTGAATTTGGTTGAGTTTTTCTCTAAGTTATCATATATTAAAAACTTAAACTGATAGGTAAATGTTCAACATCAGTATCGTGGCACATACATTTAATTTATTCATAAGAAGCTTTTAGAATAACATCCATTATTTAAAACAATTTATGTTGAGCCAGCAACTTACAAGATCTCTCTAATTATAATCGGTTGAGTCAAACCCATTATGTGTAAATCCTCCATCAACACGAATAAGTTGTCCATTAATATACGAAGCAGCTGAGAAGCAAAGGAATGCCACGAGCGAGGAAACCTCGTTAGGCTCACCAGCTCGGCCCATAGGATGACGAGAAATTGAAAGATCCAGCTTATGTTTGGTAACGGGATCTTGCTGAGAGAAGAGGAAATGAATCATTAGTTAACTAACGAAATAATGACGTCTTCTAGACATAGTAAAATCAAACACTTGTCAGCAAAGTTGACTAAAAAAATTATGCTTGTTTCGTCATGGAGAGAAGAGATAAAGGTTTATACTGCTAAAGCATCAACCATTGAGGTTTTAATAACCCAAGGAGCAACTGCATTAACACGAATGTTGTCCCTGGCCCACTCGCATGCCAAGTTCTTTGTAACTTGATTCATGGCTCCTGAACATAACAACCACGTTTTACATCAGATTCAAGACTTCATATTTGTTACAATCTTATACAAAATTAAAAAAGCAAAACTGACTATGTAGTATTGTACCTTTGGATGCAGCATAAACTGAAAGCATTGGTACAGCTATAACCCCTGCAATAGAGGAAATAAAGACAATACTTCCATGTCCTGATGCTTTCAAGAGAGGATGCGCAAGTTGACAGAAATGGTAACTTGACTCAAAATTTGTGCCTAATGTAGCTGAGATGTCTTCAGCGGTATAATCTACTGTTTGCTTTGTTATACATATCGCAGCATTGTTTACCTGAAGAAAATGATCTGTTAAAACCAATTAAAGTGATTCCAAAAGCCTACTAATTGCTTACAAGGATGTTGAGCTTCCCCTGGAAGATGGAGGAGACAGTTTCCATTAGCTTCACACGCTGTTCTCGAACTGATACGTCACAGACTGATCCTGTCACTTTGAAGCCTTTGTTTTCCCAATTTCTTAAACAGGCATTGAGCTCTGCTTGGTTGCGTGAACATGTGTGCACAACCGCGCCAAATCCTGCTAACTCTTCCACCACGGCATGCCTAGTCACATGCGTAAATCCAGGATCAACCTAAGTAAAATTAAGGAGAAAAAAATAATGACCATGGAAGAAGAAATTTTTGTAATCAACCTACCCGATGCCTCGGGTCCCTCCAGTCACTAAAGCAGTCATTCCATTGAGAGACCATCTCTTGTCTTTGCAGCTCAGCTCTGTTTCTGCCATGTTAGTCTTCGCTTGTTTACTCAATTTCTCAAACAAACTAACTTAAAAGTAGTTATTATTTTGGACTGATTAGTGATGTTAATAATTCTCTTTAAAAAAATTAAATCTCATATTATTAAGAGATTGATCAATCCAAGATCATTCAATTGATGAATCGAAGTGCTTGTTTCATTATAAAGCCATGATTTTTCAACTATGACCAGTGATAACGTAATCGGGAAGTGTAACACTCCAATCAGACCTTAGAACTGGATTACCCTTATCTACATCTTGTGAACCATATTCTACCTGTTATCATATTTTGACAGCATCAGGGGGTCCACTTAGTTATTGGTGAAACTAATAGTGATCTAATTGATGCACTTTACATTTGAGTCTACTTTTGTTATCATTGAGGAACTTCTTTCATTGATCAACCCTCTCTAAACTTGCATATTTCCTGTTTTTTAATCTTATCAACATTTAATCTTCATGTTTTCTTATTAATTTGCTCACATTATTGGCATCTCTTAACTTCTATACTACTAACATGCATTATATCTCATTTCAAGTTGTGACAGAGCTTAATATATTACAACATGCATGTGCACAACAAATTACAAAGAAATTTTGGTCACTGATTTGACATGTTACAAAAAGCTAAAATTGATTTAGATAAAAGAAATTGTAATGCGGTTGAGCTGTAGACAAATTCAAAGAAACAGATCAAGGATGAGGCTGGAAGTTAATTACTGATGTAAATTCAAGCAGCTTGTTGCAAGTCTAGAAATATTTTAATGAATTATATTCAGAAGTTAATTCAGATAAAAAGGAAGTTGAAGAGAGAAGGTACGGGTTCTCTAATTATTGTGTTGAAGCCCCACGGCAAGATTGTGTTTGTTCGAATGATAGCTGTTGATGGTGAAATTTTTCACCTAGTTCAAGGAGTTGTCTTAGAGAAAATGGATCCAGTACAACATGTGCCCAACAAACTACAAAGAGTTTTAGGTCAATTACTTAACATGTTACAAGAAGCTAATTTAATTCGATAAAAAGAGATTGAAACATGTTTGAGCTGTAGACAAATTCAAAGAAACAGATCAACAATAAAAATTGTTGATTGCTTATGTATATTTGAACAGCTTGTTGGCTAACACCTGCCAGCTGAAAATCCCCCATCAACCTGAATAACCTGTCCATTGATATATGATGCCGTAGGCAAGCAGAGAAATGCTACCAAGGACGAGATCTCGTTAGGCTCTGCCATGCGTGCGATAGGAGTTTGAGTCATTAGCATAGCAAATCCTAGAAGCACAGGATCATTCAGAACCTGCAAAGTAAATAATAATAAAATGTAAGATGCAAATGTAGAAGTATTTCAATGAATTACGTTCAAATGTTGATTTAGATGAAAAGGAAGTTGAAGAGGATAGTACAGGTTCTACAATAGTTGTTTTGACGCCCCATGGTGAGACTGTGTTTGTGCGAATGTTATCTTTAGCCCATTCGCACGCCAAGTTCCTTGTAATTTGGTTGATTGCTCCTGAGGAAAATAACAATAGTAGTACTAAATTTAATGAATTATGAACAATTAATGGCCTCATTAGCCTGAGGTTCATTTCATGTGTAACACACCTTTGGATGCTGCATAGGCAGATATAGTTTGGTAGACCCACTGAGCCAGCAACTGAGGAGACAAATACAATACTTGCATTTCCTGATGCTTTCAAGAGGGGATGTGCAATTTGACAAAGATGATAAGGACAATCGATATTTGTACTCATTATCTTTGAGTAGTCTTCTTCAGTATGTGCGGTCCATTTTTTTAGAATAACTGTTCCAGCATTGTTTACCTGAACAGGCAACATGGTCATCAGCCAAGCTAGAAACCCATCAAAGTTTGAAAATAGCAAATCACATGAGCCGGATGACCTAGACTTTACGTTCAAAACTATTTACGATACATAGAGGATGGAAGAGATGAGGTTAGAATATCATAGTCCAACATCCTGTGTTTTGACAAATTATAAAATAAATTATATTAAGGTAATAAATTCCTAATTTGTAACTCTAATATAATAATCCACTGAAGTGAATTATAGAATATTATTACTTTAATATAATGTAATTATTTATTTCCATTTTTATTTTCTCTTTTTTTTGTTATTAGATTTAATTACGATTGAGATTGTTTGGTTTTAATATTTTTAAAGTTAAGGAATACTGATAGTAAAATTAATATATATATATATATAAACATGTCAAGTTCGAATTTTTTCACCACTGCCTAATGTGGTTTACTAGTTTAGTGGCGAAATACATTTATTTAATCTTGCAGTATATCAAATTTGAATAACCTTCATCATAAGTATATCTAAAAGAAAAAAAAAAAAATTAATTTTATTGTTTCAGATAACATATGAAAGAAACATACACTTATAAATAATTAGAAGTCTAATAATTTGATATACTGACCACATAGCACATAGGTTATCAATCTAGGATTTAGCTAGAAGCGTTTTAAAACTATTTTCTGTAATTATTGAAATAATCAACATATTTTCCTTTCTAGTTTTATAAGGATAATGACATTGTAACCCATCTCACATTTACCTCCTTTTTTTATAATTGATGATTGATGGGTAACAATAATTAAATAGAATTAGATCTAACTATTTATTAATAATAGAAAGTGAAACCAATCCGAATTCTTGTAACACCTGTCTACTGTAATCTGTTGTTGACTTATTATCAAATATCATTATTCATAGCTCATAACTGAAGCCGAAAACAGTTTGTATTTCAACGTTACGATTTGTTCTTCTTACTTCTTTTTAGCGATCAGAAAATGATTAATTAATATATATATATATATATATTACGAATTAAAACACTTACAAGGATGTTAAGCTTGCCATCAAAAACAGAAGAGACAGTCTCAATCAGCTTCTCTCTGTCAGCTCTAGATGCCAGGTCACAAACAGAACCACTCACTTTAAGCCCCTTGTTTTGCCACTCCTGTACCCTCTCATCGATCTCCTTCTGGTTTCTTGAGCACATATGCACTGTTGCTCCAAATCGTGCCAGTTCCTCAACAATGGCATATCTGACACTCACCCACATCAACATGAAAAGTTCAATAACCCACAATAACAAAACTAACAAAACAAGAATTGAAACAGATTACCCTATGGCACATATTAGACATCAGAAAACTAACCCGATGCCTCTGGTTCCACCAGTGACCAGAGCTGTCTTGCCCTTAAGTGACCATCTTTGGTCTCCACAAAGCAGCCCTGCCTCTGCCATGCGTTAGTGTTACGTCGTTACAATTTTCAACGTTGTTTACTGCTCTACTATTCTAATCAATTTAAATAAACAGAGATTGTTAAAATAATGTCAACATGACTGTCAAGCTTGTTGTTGCCAGAACTATAATGCAAATAAAAAACCCAAATTAGTTAACTAGAACCAATATAATATAAAGAAAATATGTATTTTAATTATAAGTAATGCTAGATTTTCTAAAAATTTTGCTCACATCTATGCTCAAATAATGTGACAGTGAGTTGTTAAGATCTTATAAATCATGAGATAATATAATAATTAATAAGATTTCCACAACTTATATGTTACATCATTTAGGCATGTATTTGGGCAAAATTTTTGAAAATTTAGCATTACTCTAATTAATAGAATCTTGACAATCCACATATCACATTAGTTGGATATGTATATAAACAAAATTTTTGGAAAAGCTGGCATTACTCTGAGAGTAATGCCAGTCTTTCCAAAAATTTTGTTCATATACATGCCATATCATTTAGATATGAATTTGAGTAAAATTTTTGAGAAGTCTAACATTACTCTTTAACTATATTAAAATTTACAATTGAGAACTTATTTATAGGCTATAGAAGAGAATTAAATAACCTAAACAATCTCCTAAACAAGATAACTAGGATAATATAATAATTACAAAATCATAAAAAACATGAAATACTATTATATAGAAATAATAAATATATGAAACGGTTAATATGATAGTCAAGCTTGAGTTTCGGAAATCAAGTCACTGGAAAACGGCTAATGACAATGAGCTTTGGTGAGACATAGATCATTGGCAATGGGCATTCAAAGAAACCAAAACGAATTCTATTGCAAGCGCACGGGGGACCTCCACAGAATTCTGATCAATTTGATTTCAGTATCGTAGACACAAATGGCAAATGCTGACTTTAGAAGTAGTGGAGCTGCGATGTGACACTTGACAATAGAAGGAGGACATATTTGCAACAGAGAGAAATTCATTGGTTGTGCAATATTACAAGCACAATTGGAGGGATACGGTGAACAAATTGCAAACCAAGAATTCATAAAACATAGTTTTCTATTAATTTAATATCCTCCCAAAGAAAAAAATAATAATAAAATAAAATACAGTAACCAAAATGGGTTTGACCAATAGGCCAATGAAATGGTTGTGAGTGATTTAAAAGAGAACTGCAGTGCTAAAAGAATTTTGGGTGTTTCTGCTACCGCTGTCTAGGTCTAGTTGTGTTTATGTGAAGAATCTTAGCTTTGATATCATGATGGAATATATAAAAAATATATATATACATTTCAATATATTAAAATTTACAATCGAGAACTTATTTATTAGCTATAGAAGATAATTCAATAACCTAAGTAATCTTCTAAACAAAGTAATTAGAATAATAAAGTAACTAGAATAATATTATAAATAGAAAATTATGAAAAATATTATATAATATTATATAAAAATAATAAATATATGAATTTGATTAATATTATAACAAGAACAATCAAACATAATTGAAGAAGCTGCCAAATTTCTGTCCCGAATTGTATTATCATATAGGGTTAGGACTTTTCATTTTTCACTTAAACTTATTTAAATTATTTATACTTAGGTGTCATTAAGTATCATTAAACTACTACCGTTTGGTGTGGTTTAGTCGTAAAAAATCATCATTTAGTTTGATAATAATCCAAATTTATATAAGTATTATATCGTAAACAGTAACTAAAAAAATGTGTCATTAAATTAGTAAAATCCCAATAACGTGCCAGATAGAGAGAATCCTAAACATGATACGAATAATGATGTTGAAAAAATAGTCTTCTTTCGGTTTCAATTCAGCAACCAATTATGTTATGCCATGTTGATATATTAAATGTTTTCTATATGATGTGGCAAGGTCTAATTTGCTATTCAAGTGTGACACTTGGAAGACATTGTATCTGATTCCCGCAAAATGGAACCAACACAAGTGGGCAAGGTTTTATAAATTAAATTTGCGTAGTGGAAATGACACGATAGAGTAAATAAAACTCCACCCACCCGTTAAAGAGCCGGCATCATTTGACCTTATAATTGATTAGATTAACAACGCATATGTTATTTTAGGGAGCCAATGTCAATTTTTTTAAGGGTGGTTAGCAATGTGTTTGGGACTTTCAAAGTCTTACTGTTCATCATGAAAAATGATGGCATCTTATTATCATTATTATTATTATTATTATTATCTTTTTGTATGGGTGCTACTCTTTTGATATCATGGGATGCGATTGAATTTTGTTTAATATTGTAAGGCGAGTTGACTCTAGTTAAAAACGGATCTTGTCCCCTTTTTCAACAATCCTAGACATAATCATATTCTTATAATTTTTAAAATAAGCAAGCATATGATAAAGTTCTATTGGCAAAAAATATATGCGCATCATCTAAATAAGAAGAAATGATTTGACAAAAAAAAAAAAAATCATTTCATTGTTTGATTCTATCATATTATATAATCCTTCAAAAAGTGTTACAAAGTGGGCTATTTTAGCTCCCATTTTTTTTTTTATCAAATATTAAAGTAGTAACCCTTTTTGGCAATCAATTAGTTGGTCATTTAATCATAATCAAACGAAACTAAATAACTTTTAATAATAGTTTCGTTAAACATAATTATTGACAATATATATATATATATTGCAAGTAATATTTTAACAAAAATGTGATTATATGAAGGAGGTCATCAGAAGGCAAAATGAAATTACAAAAAAGGGAGCCATTTAAATGGATTATCTTTGCGGTAGGCCCAGAGGTTGGTGAATTGGACGTAAATAATTTCCACAAATCCGTTGTCTGTTTCAGGCCTCTTTGGGGAGATCGGTGGGATTCAGCCTGAAGTGGGTACTATTTCAGTCCCGTGCAGTCTCGTGACTTCATATTTGGATGTGCTTTCCAAATTGCCACCCTTATGCATAGGTCCCAAAATATAACTAGAACTCTAAATTTAGGGAACTTGTGTTTCTCCTCTTGAGCCTTTGAATCATATCATGTTAATATTGGAAACCAATCACTTTTGTACTCTAAAATCAAGTCATCACTTTCCAATGTATACATGCCATAATTTTTTATTTAAAACCTCTACCAGTATAATAGATCTTAATTTTTAACATAGAAATTGATGTTAAAACATTATGTCAATTTTTTCCTTGCAATTATCGAAGCTATTTATCTTAATTTTATAAAATCCTTACTGAAATGATGTAGATTTTTATTTGAGTAATACTAGATTGTCCAAAGTTTTAGTCTAAATTTATTAGTTGTAAACACCATGAATTATGAAATAATGCAACAGTTAATGTGGTATTAACAACTTTTATGCCACATCATTTGAAAAACATTTTGGATACCCAATAATACTCGTTTTATTTAATAGCTATAAATTTTAATAAAGACGACTTAAAAATGATTTAGAACAACTGGAGGTTTAAAATAGGCCCAAATAATGGTTAGCTGGACCGAGTTAGCTTCCTCTGAATCTTCTCTCCATGGAAACCCGTCAAAAAGGAGGACATATTGGGCCTTTCAAGGCCCACCCTGATTTCAGGTACTGGTACATGTGTGCTGTTTTTATTTCTCTATGCTGTTCTCCACCATCTTAGTCGGTACTGTCATGTAAGTTTAATAATGGTATCGAATTGAATTTTAATAACTAAAAACAAAGGATTTCTTATTTTAAAATAAAATTAAAAAAGAAGATGAGATTGATCCAACAAGCTTTCATATCAATAAGGTAGTGAATGCAAGTTATAATCCCATTTTTTTAATTTTACATAATAAATTTAGGATAGTTCATATGTATAGAGTAAGTTTTAGGTGTTGGATCTAGCACATTTACATTTGTTTTTTCATAATTAATTTGTGTTTGCAAACAATTAATGGTTCATAATCTTGAAATTCACAATAATAAGTTCAGCTGAAATTCTACTCTAGTCAAATTGATAATGAAAACAAATAATGATAATAAACTTTTTTGCGAAAGTTGTCAGTTTGGTGTAAAAGAATATTAAACTTCCTTTCTACCACTTTCATTCCTAGACTTACTTCCTGTTAAGATGAGAGAGACATACCTCTATATTATCAATCGTGACGAGAAAATGGAAAGGTAAATATAAATATAATTAATTATAAAAAAGTGAAAAATAACCAACTAACTATCATCGTCATTTTAAAAAATAATATAGGATTACTTGGCATCATTCCACATAGAAATAAAAGAAATTTTGTAATATTGCACGTAGAATATTTATCCCTACTCGCAAGGGTGTAGTCAGAAGCTTTGTTGTAGATGGATTAAATTTACGATGAGATGAAATTTTTAATTACTTAAACAATTTGTTTGAAATTGGTGGACTTTTTTTTTTTAATAAATTTTAGGGTTTAAATTCATATTTGATTTCTTATATCGTTAGTGATTATTATTTTTTCAAAATATATAACATATATATATGTACACACACACCCACACACTAGATTTTTTCTTCCAGAAACTTGGGTAAGCAAGAGTAGCTTTAATTTGCCATTGCCCACGTGAAATATTTTTCAAGAATGAAGAATGCTAATAATGATTATACGTTTGGGGCTTAAAAACGAAAAAAATAAAATAAAAGCTGGACAAAAAACAAAGTTTTACTTTTTATGTGACGTTTCTAATAATTTTCATATATAAACATAAATAAAAATAGAAAAAAATTAGTTAACTTGGTACAATAAAATGTAAATAAAAAGAGATAAGATGAGGTCGATCTAGTGATAAGTCATTCATATTTACATTCTAAAAGTTGTAAGTTTGTAATATTCCCTTCTTTGAATTATGATTTAATTGTAATAGTTTAAAAAAAATACAAATTAAAAGATCATACACTCAAACTAAACCATTCCTTTGAATATATTAGCGTAAAATCCCTTTATTTATTCTATAGTATTATAATTCCTTTTCTTTTACCTAAAAAAAAATTGTATACTAAACGTAATCCAAATATGCAATAAAATAATGCTTCTACAATGACAGGTGCAACAATTTCATGAAACATGGATAAGTGTTTTAATTTCCTTGCCGTGTTAGTTATCATGGAAGAATTATCACCCACTTAAAAAAAATCATCGATCAATATCAAATACCATTTTTTTCATGACTATATATGGAGGGTCCCTCTTCTCGCTGTCATACATATTATTAATACCAATTTCACAGAAATTGATAGGGATATTCAACCAAATTCCTTCCAAGATCTTTTGTAGCAGATGATCATGACTTATTTAGGGTTAGATATGATGGAAAATTCTAGCACTAGTCAAAGGGTTGAACCAAAGTCCTGCTAAAAACATTAGAATAAGGTTCTTTATCTTGTCATAATCTGTATCCGCATGCACGCTTCTGCTAAGAGCCAAGCGGTTGATGCGAAACACAAGCAATAATCAACAATCAACAATCAATATATATAAATTTATCAAATAGAGAAATATAAAATAATAAAAGGCACCTGTCCTTTAATATGTGCATATTTATTAAAAAAATAAATTGGGAAGACCTTTCAATCAATACCAAAACCAAATTTTGGACCACCCTAAAAACATATACAGAAGGGGAAAACCAAGTGTACCACTCTCTACCTAGAATAGAGATTTGAAATGTAAAAGATATGAAGTCAGCTTTAAACCAATATTTGAGTTGGATACATTCACAGAATAATAGTAAATTTTTTTAACTAATAATATGTTAATATACGTTTTTCTAATTGATGTAACGCGAGAATTACATATCGATGTTATATTTTTCTTAAATATATAATTGAGTCTGAAACTAATCTAAATATATCAATTCTACTTCAATTTTAATTAAAAAAAAATGTAGAGATATTTATTAAGAAGTACGTTATACTGAGATTTAATACCATCTAAATTAGCTAATAACCATGATCATGAACAAATCTATATATTTAACACAGAAGTTCATTTGATTATCGTCAAACTTTACTGCAAATAGAGGAGATCAAGCAAGATGGATAACTTTACATGACGACATGAATAGATACAAACTTTGCTGGTAATCGGCTACATTGTCAAGTAATATGTGATATATATCTACTGGTGATTATAATAGGAATGAAAGATGCATGTACGTGAAAGTTGTATTAAATTATCAGTACCACCAGCAACTAATTTTGTCCTTATATTCTTTAAAAAATCATTAAGGTACTAAGATAATGACCTTACCGACACTTCAATCTTTAAAATACATCCTAAGAAAAGTATTCCTCAATTATCAACAAGAAACTTTCAAAAATTCAAATATATTACACAATTATTTTTGAGGATGTACACATTTGAAGACTAATAACTACTAAAGAAACTGCTATTTCAATCAATTGTGACAGTATATTTAGAAAAACTAGAATATATTGAAAAACAAAAGGACATAATTATTGTCTACTATTTCCAGGTCACTTAGTGTCACGTCATACCCAGTTCAACCGCGTGTCCCCTCTATTTTTTTTTTTTCGAGTAAAGTGTCCCCCCTAATTTTAATAATGAGCTGACATTATATTTTTAAAAAATAAAATTATATAAATAAGCTAATAATGAAGACAATTGTGATGGAATCTCGTCAATATAAGACAATCTTAGTGGGTGTATTTTTACAGTATTAGTCTTCATAATATATAATTTAACATTAGAGAAAGTTATACGTCTTTTCTCTTTTGTCTATTCTTTTGGAATGGATCGATTCTGATGACCAATTGCAAATCTTATCCACTTTATGCAAAAGCATAAAAAAATATTCATATTTAATTTTCATTTCTTTTCAATTTTTATTACTTTTAAGAGGATCAATTTTAATAATTTAACGTACGTATAAATGCTTTCATGTTATGTAACAAAAATTTCTCATGATAAAATTATCTCCAAACACATTTTATATAATTAAATCGGCATCCTTTTCATCTCATGATTAAATATAAATAACTAAAATAAGTGAAGTTATTTTAATTGATAAGCACACAACATAATGAATTGTATCTTCATATTTGACCAAAAAAATAGTTAACATTCAAAGGTATTCAGACATTCTGAATTATTCAATTACGTTATTAGAGATAGCAACGGGTCGAGTTTGGACAAATTTACCTAAATTTACATCCGAACCTGTGAAAAAATTTTGTACCTACATGCAAACTCATGAAACTTCATAGTTTCAAGCATTAGTGCAACACCTGTAGGTTCAGGTGGACCAGAACCCTGCTCATGAACTCACAGTATTTCAATAAAATTTTTTTATTACTAGTTTTCATATGATTTTTTTCCTCAAATATCACCTAATAAGCATATATGATATAATTTTCAAATTCTAACAGTAGCATCAACCACAAAATATAATTACCTTAATCATCCAACATAAATACTAAGTTATAAGTTCTAACATCTAACATAATAAAATCAAAATAAAGAACATAAATCCAAATAAAACACAAAATATGTCAAAGTATTGGCCAAATACATGTGTTTGGGGTTCTGAATTTTATTTTATTTTCTATTTTTTTCATATACTATACTCAAAATGACGTCATTTTGAGTATAGTATATATTTAAAAAAAAATAACAAATGTAATTTTGTTTAATACTGTACCATAAAAAAGTATTAATATTACAGGTTTGTGACCACTGCCAGAGTATATTTTTTCTGCATCCACATCCGTTTACGCTCTCACTTAATAAAATCCACACTCATTCATTGAGAGTGAAAATCCGCGGGTTCATGTGTGAAATTGTCATTTATATACATGATACTCTTGTCAAGGATGGATATACTTAATAAGGCTTGACTAATTCAAAAGGTTAATTTTATTTTTATCTATAAATTTGAGAATAAAGGAAACAAATATAATTTGAACCCACAATCTCACCGATGTGCACGCATGAAGAATTAAATGTGACTATCTCAATTTTTATTAAAAAATTAGTCTGTTAGATTGTGGTCATACCTTATATATATATATATTGAAATACTCATACCTTATATTATATGCTCATAATATGCTCATAACTCATGCATATGAATTAACCAATTTCTAATCAGTGTGAGTTTTGGCAAAATAATTGGGCCTCGTCCATATCCGCGACATAACGGTCAAAAAGGATTAAACGTAGATAGTGGTTTACGGAAAAGACTTGACCCAAGTCCGAAACTTAATTAACAAGCGATAACAATGAATAAACAACAAAACCACCGCGGTTCTTTAGGGGAGGTAATAAAATTCAGCATTGACTGGATATCTGCGTGATCTTTAAAAGACTTTATCGAGAAACTACAAAACATTCAATAGTTAAAGGGAATAGTTCGCGGATTCAAACTTAGATAGGGTAGGTAACTGTTCTTGAATTTATTATATTCTCACTAAATTCTTCCATATATACATTGGCTACTTGGAGAATGATTGAAAGCTTTACATGGAAACATGATTCTTAATGGTCAAGCTTGTGGGACAGTTGCTTAAAATGATCACATAATGTGATTACTTCTTTATGCTTGCATATATAATTTATGTAATATTCAATGGAGCCATGCAGGAATTTAATATCTTGTGGTGTTACGCCAAAGCAATCGTTTTTGTATTGTAAATTTGTAATTGATTAATATTTGATTAGCAGGTAATGTTACTATAAAAGTTCAATAATGTCATTAGATGATGGTCAATTGGATTAAATTCATTTTCTTCACACCTTCATCATGAGAGTAAATAATGGATTCAGATTCAATTTCACTGATTATCTAATATATATTGATGTTTTATTGTGAGAGAAGAGAAAACAATATAATATGATGTTTAAAAGTGGGAGAGAGAAATAACAAAAAGTACATAAATTTTATGAATTTATTTGTAAAATTTATCACATATCAATAGAACTTCAAAACTTCAGTAAAAATCAAATCAAAATAGAATATATCCAAGTCCGTAAATAATAAGCAATGAAATCAAAATTGATTACCATTTTATTAACATATATGTTTGGCAGAAAAGTTTCAAAGGCATGGCATTAAGCTCGGTAGGGTGAGATCTTGAACCCAAGTCGTGTGTATACAAATTGGAAAAAGCAAAACTGACTTTCTAATAATCCAAATTATACAAGTATGTTGTGTATGCATTAGCTCTGCTAGTATACACGTGTGGCTATATTATCTAATCAAAGTTCATATTAGAAAAGATTCTACGCTTGAAGAATTAAGTATATTTTTAAATAAACCTCTCATTATTTAAAAGAATGAAATTTGAGAGGTAAAATATTAACTTGCAAATTGGATATACTACAATTTAATTCAAATGATATAAATTAATCAAGACAACAAAAAAGCTCCGCTCTATATTAGGATTTTAATTTGATGACATTTTAATAAGATTGATCCAATTAAGACATCCACGTATTATTAAATTACATTTCAATTGAAATCGTCATTGCATTGAAGTATATATATATATATAAAGATAACCATATATAACCCGGATGATACTTTGTAAATTCACGAGACTTGTCTTTTTCTCTGCCGCGGTCTTCATGAAATGTAAACTCTCCTTTCCACTATTTCCCTTTCTGCTCCATTTTTTTTAATATTACGTTTTCAGAGAAGATGAAGATAAAGTACAGAAGCTAGCGTCCAATTAGAATCTTTGAAGTCTTACCTTTTTTGTTTTTTGTTTTTTTTTTTTTATGGGTACACTTTTGCATCTAAAGACTTCTTTTTGCATCATCTTCATCAAGCTCTCTAGTGGAATTATGATTAAAGACATTTTCTAAAATGTTCCCACAGAAAATAATTTTATTATTTAAGACAATTAATGGAATTATTACCAAGTTGTATTGTATGAAAGTCTACGGATCGTCCGTGCATTGAAACAGCAACAAAAGGATAAATAAATAAATTTAATTAAGTATTATCTCTAAAATACAAGTGATGTGAATTTTTCTACAAAGTTGTAGTTTGTATAAGAGCATATTCAATCATCCCATAGATTGTAAAAAAATTATATATCACATGTGATAAATAGATATCGAGTTAAAAATAAATTTCTGTAATGCAATTATCACTTATTAATATCAATATAAGGTGAAAAAAAAAAAAAAACATTATCAACATGATCATATATTTTTGAAGGGTCTGTTAGATAGTCATCTTATCAATTCAATAACTATTTAATTCAAAATTTTCAAATCTAATTAAAAATTAAAAAAAAAAACATTAAATGAAAATACATGAAAACATTGGAGAATAATTTTTAATTTGATTATCTATCAAATGATATTTATGTTATGTAGAAAATAAATCTCTTGACATTAATGATATATCACTTTTTTTTAAAAAAAAAAAAAAAAAAAAGAACACAATCCATGAAAATATTTGAGATGTTCTAATGTATGCAAATAACACATTTAAATGCACACACCATGTCTTTGCACATATGTGTGTACTTCTCCATCTTCGAAAAGTTTGGGGTTAATTTCCACTAATTGCATATTATAATTTTTATGGATAGTTTTATCTTTTTATTGTGGAAATAGTTGTCTTTAGTTTATAGGAGTAGCAATATGAGCTACACAAATAGTGTTTGATCTCGGTAAATCTCAATAGAGTTTTGGCACATTCGGTGTCAATTGAGAGAAAAAAAAAAAAAAAACATCTTAGAATGCTTTTTTGTTTTTTCGGTAGAATGCAGCAAGACACATGTATGCTAAGAAAATACTTATTAATAAAAGATAAATGTAAAAGAGGCAGGAAAATAACCACTAGTAATAATAATAATAATTATTAATTGTTTTATAAATCTACAATAATTAGCATAAAATTTATCAAACGAATGCATATTGCTTTTGATATTTATAACCATTTTAATATTAGCATTACTCAAACAGTAATAGTCTGGTTAACTTCACTACATATTATTTTTTTCAGCATAATTAATATTGATCATTTTAAAAGTTACAACAACGTCAAATTGATCTTTTAACATTAATGTAAATAGAATCCTAAAAATTGGTTTTATTTTTATTTTTGAGTTGATTTCTACAGAATTCAGTTAACTTCATTTAACACAATCAATTTCCTGCTACAGAATAAAGTCTACTTGAGTGTTTGTGTTAAAGTAAAATCGACCCCATCATTTTGATTCCCTGAATTATCCCCATAAACACTATTGGAAATGTGTCTATTCTAAGTAAAAGTGATTCGAAAAGTGTCTATTCCAATAGTCTTCCAAAGTGTAAGAACTACCAATAAAATATTAGTTCTTTTCTGCAAACTCTAAAAAGGTGATAATAATTTCTAAAAGTTAATTTCATGTCACTAATCAAACACCTATCAATTTCCCTAAACTAAGATCAATAATGTGCGTCTTGCGGGAAAGAGGCATGACTTTTTCTCACATGTCAATAGACCTTTAATTTGGACTCATGTATACATATATACACTGACATGAAGCAATATGGCTAGATGAATAAGACTTTTATATAATTGAGGCTAGCCAAGTACAACGAGCCCTCATGTTCTCTTGTGAATTGTGCTTTTTGCATTTATGTCTTTACTCCCAAAATTCTGTTCAAAGATTGTTAAAGATAATTGAAAAAGAAATAGCAAAGGTATTTTCGACAATGCTCACTTCAACAGACAAACAAAATGTTTTCAACTACAAGCTTGATTCCAACTACAATCCAGAGTTAATATAATTTGGGGATCCATTTCATGAGTAACAAACTGCTTCCAAGAAAACTAAAACTTACAACTGGAAAAATATCTACGAGAAATTAGAACGAGCAAGTGAAATTGCTACTTTCAAGTGACCTCGTTTTTCCAGGGCAATGGTTTGTGAAGTAAATTGAAACATTATATTTGTCATTTAGTCCCTCAAAATGTTGTGATTATGAGCTCTCTTGAGGTCAAAAATTATTTGTTAATACAAGGTATCATTACAACACTGACATATATTTGTTTCTTTTATTTTTACTTTTTCTCTTTAACAACTTGCCTCATGCTTATATTTATTTGGGTAAAAACTCAAATCAATAATTGGATTTTATTTATGAAATCTCTTGCCTTCAACAATTTCCATATGTGGCTGATGGAATCTAGGACCTCAAAGTTTTCTGCTCTAACATACAAATGGAAAAAGTTTTTCTAACTTTCAAATGTACAGTTGGCAGGAAAATCCGAAAACTTTGTCAAATTATTCGAGTTGTCATGTATTGCAAATTCAGCTATGCAACCGTAGGTCTGGGCCATGTATTATTATTCCAGAATCCAGATGCTTGCAATATCCTTGAGAGTTGAGAGCAGACGTGTCATTCCATTTTAGATAGTTATGGATCATTTCAAAATTCAGAACCCACTGAAACTATAAACAAATTTATATTCGATTATTATAATTATTATTATCATAAACATCATCATCATCATCATTATTATTATTATTATTTTGAGAAAGAATACATGGATTTAGAAGATTTTTAAATGTCTACAAAAATTTTACATAGAATTCAAAATTCAACTTAAAATTAAAAAAGAAATCATTTTTAACTATTGAAATTTGAAAATGATTTCTGATCATCTTGTACAAAAATGTTATTTAAAGTATAAGAAAAAATAAAATAATTTTGTTTTTTAAACGTATTAGAATTTTTTAGAATTATTTTCAGACCACGAATCACATTCCATTTAATTTGTAACCTATAATTTCCACTCTTCCCGATCATAATTAGTTAATATATAGAAAAGTAACGCTAGCTACGACATCACACCTAGGTAGCGTTATATATACCTGGTGAAATTGATATATACTGTGTCCTCATTTCCTTATCCTGTCCTAGGTAGAATTGTGAGTCTTGAATAATGTGCTTAACAATTTATTCATGCCTTTACTTTACAAAACTGAATATTATTTAAATTTTATTTTGGTAATCCTATATATATTATTGATCTTCAACTAGGAGTATTAGATAATATGCTATAGAAAAAGTGAAAATTTTGTCTGTTTTGTCTTCATTAATCTTGAACTGTTAATTAATTAATTTATTTATTTTCATTTAACTACTTAATTGCAACTAGCTAAGAAGCAGGCTCTCTAACTTAACATGAGTCGAGGTCTTACATTGCACATATCACCAAAAGGAATCAAGTTTAAAAATGGGAGGTCGTAATTCAACAGGAAAATCAAGAAATTATTTGGCCAGAGGTAACATCCAAGCTGGATAAAAGGTGCAAGTTCAAACCGCTGTGTGCCACCTCGTCTCCTAAATCTCTCAAAGGAGATTTCAGTCAGATGATCACAGTTTGTCTGTAAGCAAGTGACTCTTCTTCTAGGGACCCACACTTGTAATTTTCTAAACCACATTGCTTCTCCTCTAAAACAAAGAGCAGAAGAAAAGAAATTTAAAGCATTCTCACACTGATTGTTTTGTAAGCCACCGATATTGGTAGATATATACAGTGCTTTGATTGAAAAGGTAGAGTATCCGCCAACTCTACCCAATGAATCAAAATCCAAGCCTCTAAATTTCTCTTCATTAAAATTCCAATATGCAGGTTTCAGGTCTCTAATTTTCGATATAGATTTGCTTTCCTCCCATCTCCTTATTAATTTCATGTTCTCTACCCCTCTTGAAGGCTACTATTACAATTCTCCTTCTCACAGACCAGCCCAATTTGGTGCAATAATGGAGCAAGCAGCTGGCTACTGGATGTGGACAAAACGAAAACACAGTTTGAGTGCTCATTTTCAATCGCCAAATTCTTATGATGATTCATGGGAAGAACAGGCTTTTGCAGAAGATGCAGCTGGGGCTCTAGGAGGTTGTGTATGGCCCCCAAGATCTTATTCTTGCAGCTTTTGTAGAAGAGAATTCCGGTCAGCTCAAGCTCTAGGTGGTCACATGAATGTCCACAGGAGAGATAGAGCAAGACTAAAGCAGTCTTTAAGTCCTCAAAATGAAACTCACCAGCATGACCAATACCAGCATAATAACCACAATCATCAGCTTCAAAGTCCCTTTTCATCTTTGGGTTTTCAGTACCCATCTCAGCTTTGTACCTTGGTTTACAAGCCTAACCCTAATTCTGATCCTGGCAATGTTATTGCATCACCATCCTCACCTTCTAGGGTTTCAGCTCCATCTAGTTCTCAAGAGAAATTTACAGAGAAGACCTTTCTCCCTCCTTTCTCTTCTCCAATCATTGAAGAGCACCCCAACAAGTCTCCTACTTCTTCATCTAAATCATGGTCAAACTTGGTGGCTGATTACCATATCTCTGATCTGAAAAACAAAGAGATGAATTCAAAAATTGTAGAATCATCTGGCTGTAGGTTTAAGGCTGATTATGTCAAAAGTGATTTGTCTGTGAGCTTGAATTTTGTTGTTCGACGAACACGCCCAACTATTTCTGATGGTAAGGAGGAGACCATTGGCTGCAAGAGAAGGAGAACAGAAATATCATCTTTACCTTTATTTCTAAATCCAAGTTCAGTTGATAGACATCATCCTCAATCAGAAGAACATGAACTTATATCTAGTTCTATTGAAGAGTTAGATCTTGAGCTCAGACTCGGTGACCGGCCTAAGGTAAACTAGCTAGTAGCAGAACCAATGCAACGACTGCGTCTGGTACTTGTTCCCGCTTATTTGTGTTGTTTGATGATTTGCTCTCATTTCCTTTGGCTACTATTCTTCTTTGATGTCTAGGCCTTCTGCTTTCAATTCAATCAATTCGCTCTCTCAAATCTTATAATTTTCAGTGTGTAATGATAACAATTATGAAAATTACCAAGAAATATATGATTATCTAATCTGTTCAAAGAGGAATTATCAAATTTGGCTCATCCGAGTTTGCACTTATTAACTCTGTTAGTAACATATTTTGTCGGTTCCATCGACCTAAATCAACGTATTTGGACATAGCAAACAACCAAATTACAATTGATGATTTCTATGCTATTCCCACATGATTTTTTGCTCCCTTTTTTGTAATTATCTTATTATTTGTACAAAATTCTTGATTTTTTTTTTCATAGTTGTTTACTGTATTCATGCTTTAGGGTTTGACAGGTTTTTTATATCCATCCATCTCTTGACCTCTCACATGAATTCACAACCTTCATGTAGCAACTTCCAGTTTCATATAAGAAACATGCACAGTTTGGGTTGACCTATTATGTGTCAAAACATCTCTACATATTCAGGTTTATCTGAGTCATGGGGTCATGGTACAGCTAAAGGTCACAGTTCAAGTTCTATGTTTTGTCCTGCATGTCTGGATGAACAATAAACTCACCACACAGTCCATGTTTAGAAGGATAGAGAACGCGAAGAGAGAGAGAGGGAGAAAGAAATAATCGGAGTTTTATTTGGGTAATCAGAACATGCAATTAGGGTAAGTGTGGGGTGTGAAGGGAGAAGAAACTGACTGAAACTGCATGGAAAATAGTGAGCTCTTTTTCCCATTCAGTACCTCACTGACATTCTATCAGACACACAACTAAACTAATCCACGAAAACACACACACACACATAGATGGATTTTTCAAAAGACATATAGGCCAGAGACATCACAACATCGATTCCCTTTTTTCTTGTATTCTTATTATTATTAATATCATAATCAGATCTGTTGCAGTTAGAGTAGTATCATCTCCCGCATAAATCCATTTGCTTGTGTTCTCTTCTTCTACTTTTCTCTCACTCTCTCTCTTTCTTCAAAATCCATCCAAAATAGCACCAACTCCGGGAATCAGTCCAATTAAGTATTCCACATGACATACTATAATGCACATTTTTTTAATAACAAAGAGAATATTATCACATCACTACTAACAGGCGCTGTCTACGCAACTTTTGTTTCTGCTTCTGTATGTATAATTAGTTATACGCTCTCTCAATATCAAATTATATCTCTATATGACCAAATAAACAAAGAATGAAGAAGTACATAAATTAATAAAGCTCCCTATACATAAACCCTAACCGTAGCCCCAACCCTAGGTACATTGCCTTGTCTAAAACCGTGCAGGACACCAGGAAGTAGTTTTCCTCCATGCTTTAAATGGAATTTTGATGGAACATCCCCTTGAATTTAATGATTAAACAGAGAAACTGAGGAAAAACTTCATATAACTCAGAGAATTTATGACACACCCAACAAATATTTTCCATAAACAAATTGGAATTAAAGCTTGTTTTAATGATTTGGGACTCCTTCCTCTCTGGGTTTTTTTGTTTTCTTACGATGCATGTGATAGGAAAAGTGAAATAATAATAGAGAAGTGTAATGTACATAGAAGCCTAGAGAGGAAAGTGAGATAATTAGCTTTGGCTTTTGTGAAGTTATATATCTGTGTAAGAGGGGATTAAAGGTGATTGGTTGGGGTTTGTCTTCATTATAGTATCATGAGTTGTATAGGTTTGTGTTAATGTTATAACAGCTAGCGAGGTCTGACTTATACAGAGAGTTTTTGCAGTGAAGTTTTTAGAGGGGCAGTGGCAGAAGTGCACATGGGATGATATGTCGTTTTTGTGTGGTTTATTTTAAGGAGTTAATATAGAATTGACTGAGGGAATTGGCAAGTTATTCTCAGCATGCGTGAGTTTCTATGGCTAGGGTATTTTGTAATTATTCCAAATTAATATTGTTTAAAGAATGAGAATTTTTGAAGAATAAATATTCCGGAGTAATTGGGTTAGTTGTTCGGAAGTAGTTGTTTATAATTGTTTTGACAACCAAGGGTATTTTTGCATGGGAGCGAGCCAGTTCCTCTTTTTACGAGCTCACTCAGCACGCCCTCATTCATTAAGTCATTAAGCTAGTATCTGTTTTTCGTTAGTGAAAAATTCCATTTAGTTTATATATATATATATATATATATATATTACTTATTCTATATTTTTTTTTTCAAAAATATATTTTCTTGTCATATATGACTTTTAAATTATCGTGTTAGGTTCTATTTTTATCTTTTTTTTTTTTTTTGTCCATTCTAACTATACCCATCGATTTTATAACAATTCATTGTAATATTTCTGACATTATTACATATATTAAAAGTCTTTAATTGATATAATGTCCTACTTTTCTTTTTATCAGTTATCACATTATGATATTCTATTTTTTATACTAGTTGTCCTACAAATATTGTTGCAAAATATTGGAACCTAAAAACCTAAAATACATAATTTATAAATTTACATAAAGTATTAGGACCTAAAAACCTAAACCTAAAATAATTATTCAAACTTCAAAAACGACATACATAAAAAGCTAAAATATATAATTAATTGAATAGAAAGTGATTGTGAATAAAGATCTCTTAATTTATAAATTTACTAATATTACTATTCAACAGAGTTTTAATTTCTAGTATCAGATAATAATATATAGTGCGTTATATATGATATATGTATGGGAGAAAAGCATCATTAATGTACTAGTCGTTTAACATATTTCACGAAGTCTTTCTATCAACATTTCCATCTTTACTGTGCTGAACTTTTCATCATATTTTCTGAAAACGAAAATGTAAAACAATGTGTTTTAAATGTATTGTATGTTAAATACCATTTAATTAGCCTTGGTTTTAGCATTTTCAACCATAATTTTTCCTTCGACAAATAAAAAATTAATTTACGAAGTATAATTTTAGATATAGTATATTCACTTGGTATTGAGTATTTGTACATCTCTAGTTCAATATTTACGAAGGAGGATGAACTTTATATTATTCATAAAATTAAAATTATGGGGATATCTCTTCTTTATATTGTGATACTTATTTCTTCTTTATATTATGAAAGTACTTATGAATTTTATATACATTTAAATATATATATAATAATAATAATAATAAAACATATATAACATAAATCTTGTGCAAGGAGAGAAACTTTTTTCCATCACATGCACAAAACTATTACACAATTAATATCATGCCGCTTTTCAGTTTTTACCACACCCGGCTGCCAGTGCAAGACATATGTTTCCCTCGATTGATTGAGATCAAGAATTGAATTATAATTATATGATCACAAAGCTGCAGCAGTGAATCTGAGTCACATTGATTGATTAATATATTAATATTTCTTGTTACATAGATGAGTCTATATATGCATCATTACAACATGAGAGCGATACAACAAGTTCAAGGAAAATCATGTGTCCCACTGTTGAAGTACATCGAGCTTTAATAAATCAAATCTTTTAATTAAAATATTTGAGCCTCTTGTGGACCAAAAGAAAAAAAAAAAAGATGGATAGGTTAGAATTCAGTGGGCTTGAGCAATAGCGGCCTAGATCATTTACAACATATTTTATGTTCACCGTTTCTCCATCTAGATGCATATTGCAACTTGATACACCTGGCAATATAAAAGCAGCCCAGTTACAAATTGTATTCTTTCGTGCCTAACTAGTTAATATACATTTTCCGTGTGAAGACATGAGCATCATCAGGATCATTTTGAATTAACATGATACTGAACCAGTGTGCTAAAAATTGCGATTTTCCGACGATTAGTCACAAGAAAATTGCTAGGCAATCGGTCATCACGTCGATTTCACTTAAATAAGTGGTTCTAACTATTAGAGAAATATTTAAAATAAATTAAATTTGAAAATTTGAAAATGAATAGACACATTCATTCACTAAATGTTGTGTCCATTAAATTAAATTTTCAAAGTGAAAAAATACATTATTTTATAAAAGATTGTGTCTGTTAGAATTCTATAGATATATAAATGCCACAACCAATATCTACACACACTTTAACAATTCTTTTCTTCACAAAAACAATCTTTGTTGTTCACAAAAACATCAATAATTTTCTATTATCTATAGAAATAAAAAATTGATAAAAATAGACTTATTATCATTTGATGGTACTATAGTTTGTCTTCACTAGTGCACATTATAAACAAACAAAAAATTTATTATATTTTAGAGACGTATTCGTAACTTGGTGCATTGCAAAATTAGTAGAAACGAATAACGTCTTAAAAAAAAATGATTTGTTACACGCCTTGAAACCATTTATCTATAGTTTTTGTTACTTTGTTTATACTATTTCATGCAGGTTTCTTCGACTGTTCTTTTGTGAAGTATTTGGTGAACTTTGTTGATTGGTCTGGGTGGAATACAACGCTGTTTTGCACTATCAATTGGACAACAAAATTCTACAATTTTTAAAAAATAGTACAAAATTTTTTTCATTTTCTAGATTGTTTCGTGTAGATTTTTCTGAGCTATTCTTAGGTTGATTTTATTCAATAAATACAACACTGGCTGGCAGTGGGCCGTCTAGAACTCCCTAGGCAGTCATTTAGGTGGCCTTTTTTTAAAAAAAAATCTAAATGAAACGACACCATTTTGGACTGCTCAAAATGGAGTTGTTTAGTAGGGCATGTGTGTATGTACATATGTATGTATGTATATATATATATATATATATATATTCAGAGTGAAAAGAAGCAAACGAGAAGCTTCTTAATTGTCGTCGTCAGCCTTCAACTTCATCTTCAAAATAGACCATCACCGCCTTCAACTTCATCTGTTCAAACGTATAATGGAGGTAGGCAACAACCAATAGCCATGACTGCGGCAACACCTAGGTGGTCTCCATCTTTATCTGCCTTTGTTTCGCTCCCTCGTTGCTCTCATTGTCGTCTCTGTTCCCTCCGTCTCCCTTCGTCTTTGTGTCCGTTTCGCATCTTCGGCTGTGGTTGTTGAGTTTGGTGGTTTTATTGACGATGTCGAGTTTGAAGAGCACAAAACACCATATTTTGCATCCTTTATTTGCAAACTATATTGTGAATAATTATGCTACTAAAAAGACTCATATTAAACGTCTAATGCTAATTCGAAAAATTACTTACTTTAGTTTTAGTATTTTTTTTTTCTAGAATTTAGTCTTGATGTATATAATAAAAGTGTATAAAGTATTAGCAACACTTACGTTAATGGTGATATCAAAGCAGAACAGATCTCAGATGCGCTATAAGAGAAGAAAATCAACAAGTGATATTAACATTGAACTGCTTTGGAATAAACGATCTCTTTCAGAAAAACCTTAGGCCCACCATGCGAGAAATAAAATTTATGAAAAACATATGAAATAGAGATGAAGTCAAATGCCCAAAATCAAAATGTCGTTTTCGCTCTCAATAGTAAATGTTATCGCTACAGTTTATTAAACTCTAGACACCACCAAAATGCTCCTAATATTCAAGCCAAACATGTAGGACACCCCACTATATATTTTAGAAATAGATAATTCACTCTTTTTTAATAAATAAATAATTATTTCTCTAAAACCTATCAAATGGCAATAATCAAGTGGGGTCCTAAATGCGTATGACTAGTGTCCTAACTGAATTTCTTAAGCCTTATTAGAGGCTTAAACCTTCAGGTTCAAAGTTCAAACTAAGAACTGGAATTTCATTTTCTTTATATTTATTAATTGTATTTTTTTCATTTATTTTTTATAGGAGGCAAGGCTCGTTTCATCATCCATTCAATTATCGTTCTAATTTTTAAATTAGAGTAAATGGTGAAAATTTAAGTTAACAATTGAAATGAATTTAAAATTTTTATATAGAAAGAACAAAAACAAGATTGAACTGCCAGAAGAACGGGCATATATCAAACAAAAAAGCCAAGACTCCTTTTTAGAAAAAATGAAAATGGAACATCTTGGAACTGCCAAAAAACAGAGTCATCAAACAAAAAAGGCAAGACTCCTTTTAAGGAAAAAGGAAATTTGAACATCTTCCAAAGCCATTATGTCTCCTGCTAATTTTTCTTCCACTGTATCATGAATTCATGTTAATCTTTCTTTTATTAAAATTTTATGGTTGTATCAAACTCATAAAAACTAAAACTTTCAAGGAAAAAAAAATAAAAATAAAAATAAAAATAATAAATAAAAATAATAAAAGACAAACTAAAACGTGACAGTGTAGTAGTGTACCTTTTATATATAGGTCAACTTACTAGAAAATTAAGCTTAACCTGACAGAAAAGCCCGAACTATAAATCACAATAAAACATGCTTTATTAATATCAAATCACCAATGGTATTGAAAATATAGCTAAGATGGTTCAACCATTACATAATATAGTAATTCCATCAATCAATTAATGGATCCCTTAATTTTGAGGGTAAAATGGTAATTGGGGGTTGAACATTTCAGTTGGAACACAAAATTTAATTTGTTAATTAAAGAAAAAAATTGAATTGCCACGTGTTGTCTGATGGGTGGTCCTTGACAACAACACCATCATCACCATTCACTATCCAAATCCAACCACCCACATCTCTTCTCTCATCTGCCGAGTCCCCACCTCTACCGTCTCTTCTCTCCCTCTCATCTATTGTCGCTAGTCTCACCACCTCCTCTCCCTTCATTCTTCTATTTCCGCTACCACCTTCCACCCTCTCTACCACTATCTCTTCGCCCTCTCCTCTTCCTCTCTCTCTACTTCGCCACTCTCCACTTCGACCACCACCTAACAACAACACCTTCATGGACTCGCTACTCCATCTCCAACCAAGCCCGTGGTGGCTCCGTCTCTAACCAAACCCACCACAACATCACCATCAAACATCTATGGCCAAATAGCTTCAAACCCAGACATCATCTAGGTTTGAAGACTCGGAACCTTCAACTGGGTTCGAAACTATTTGCTCTCAATTGGAACTAGAAAATCGTGAATGATTCAAAGTTATTCGTGGATGATTCACTCTTAATTGGAATGAACCAGAAAATCGTGGATCATTCGAACCAGAAAATCGCTCTCAATCGAAGCTATTCATGGATGATTCGTCGATGCTGATGATGGGAGGGACTGGGTGATTTGATGTTGGTAATGGGACTGAGTGATGCTAGTGATTCAAACCATGAGCTTTTTTACTTTTTAATTTTCATTTAGTTATTTTTTTCTTAATTTTTAGTTATTCGAACCATGATGCTAGTGGTGGGACTGGATGAGAGTTGAAAAAGGAGCAATGTGGTTGGTTTTTTGTTTTTGTGATGATTTTTGTTATTATGGTGGTGATGCTACTAGTGGTTATTATGGTGGTTATTTGTAGTTTGATTAATGATTTTTGTTGTTTTCATTTCTGATTGTGATGGTTGAACTCAGATAAAAATCTATATATTGAACTTTCAAACCTAGATTGTTCATTAGGGTTTGAACCCGGAAGTGGCTTGACTTTTTCTTTTAATATTTTTTTAATTTACTATATTTATTTGTTTAAGATTAATATCAATTATTATTATTATTATTTTAATTATTAGGACAGTCCAATAAGGGTTTTTTAATCTTTTAGTGTTTTTATCACAAAACCATTAAAAGGTTGAACGGAAACCACTTTTGGCTGCCTGTAGAAGATGTTTTGGTTAATATTTTCAAATATTGAGATAAATTAAGATTATTTTTCATTTCAGGGTTTTGTTAGATTTTTTTCTGTATTTTAATGTTCCTTAAAGAGTAATTAATTAATACCAATGCCGGTCGGTCAGGCACATATTTTGTCCACGTGTCGAAAACTCTTCCATGATGATGAAATAGTCGGTTACCATATCAATGTAATGGACGTCCTCAAAGCCACCAATTCAGCCCCATGGTCAAATCAACTTGCTCGAAGCCCTTGAGTGTGCCAACATTTTAAAATTATATCGTGGTTTTTATTTTGGACGGTGATGGAGGCACTTGCATCGACAACAACAGACATATAGCTACGACTCTCAAGTTAAAGTATCACTTGGGAAAGTGTCATTATCGAGTGTGAGGTCACAGCATCATGCTCGATGCTTAATCGGATTAAATGGTGCCAAGTCATGGAGCTGTTAGGCCCACGTAAGCTTCTAACAGACGGCGATGTCGGACGTAAAAAATCAATTAAAATTGAAAACCAACTAAATGTCACTTTTCACACCTCGCTCATCTCATGATTAATTATTAGTTAAATCAAGATTTTTGGATTAAGTGATTTAATTACTTGGTGACTGTATTAGTTAGCAGGACCACATAGTTTTCTTCAATGAGGGTCTATGCATGTATTTGATCTAACAATCACACCTTTTGATGTCAAAATATGCATGTGTTTAATATTAAGTACAATTCATTTTTAAATTTCCGTTAGTCAAATTTAAAAAACCCTAGAAGGATAGGTATTAGGGCTCAATGAATTGGCAATTAAGTCCCTTGAATTGTCCAAGTCGATAACTACTGAAAAAAGATTTGGGCAAGTTGTGATAGCCATATTGCCTTGCAAGGAGACCACTTCTTTAACAAACAAAATTATGTAAAGACAAATTGACTGCAGTACAAAATATCAGCCAGAAGCATTTTGAAAGAAGATAACAACGTCTTCATTGGAATCAATATAAAAAATAACAAAAAATGATTAGCTAAATAAATTAATAATTGGCTTGATCAGTATTATTTTCATTAAATATTGATCCTCGTCTACGTTACATATAAAGCAATCGTGTATTTTATAAGAACTTAATTATAGTTTGGTTTGAGTATACTCAGAAGTATTTGTGATAAAAGTTTATTGAGAATGCTAGTTTATCTATTGAAAAGGTCCAAGAGTTGCAATATAAAGCATAACTTTTGCGATAAGTTACCAATTAAATTTAACCTTTTTTCAGGTAGCTTCTAGTAAACATTAAAGCCTTCACTATATCTATGTCATTGGTTTGCCAGCCATTACTGACTTGTTAAACAAATAATGCATAAATTACGATATACCGGCCCTGTTTAATGACCAAAACGTGCCGCTATTACCTAAGTGAATTAGTTAAGTACTCAATCTTTTATTAGTTTTGGTCTGACTAATGTTGATGGTATTCTGGTAATTTTAGCAGGAATAGCTGACATACGAATGCATGCATGTTAACCTGAAAAAAAAGCAGGCTTGATATATACGTGTGTCGTTCCCTGGTTAGATGAACTTGGAAACCTCTCTCACAACAGACAGGTTGACCTTCTCCACTTGCCTCTCTCTCTCTCTCTCTCTCTCTCTCTCTCTCTTCTTCATCAAAATCTTGAAAATGGAAGCAAACCCTCCAGGCATCGAAAAGTCTAACCTAATATTATGGAGTAGCTCTGATGATCATCTTCAAAATTCATCAACCCATGTTAAGTCTTACACGTGTGCTTTCTGCAAGAGAGGCTTCTCGAACGCGCAGGCACTAGGAGGTCATATGAACATCCATAGAAGAGATAGAGCCAAGCTTCGACAATTCGCGGACGAAAATCTACTCTCTTTGGATATTACAAAGACCAATCCAATTAAACAACCTCTGGATGCATCTGAACAGAAAATGAATAAAAATATGTCACAATCTAGAGAAGAGAAACGCTGTACCCCTATAAGGCCAGACACTCTCCCTAGAGAAGACCACGACATTGAAGTACTTCAACAACTACCTTTCTTTGCAGAGACACCATCAGCTAGTGGTGATATAAAAGCAAGTAGTAGTAGTAATTGTAAAGAGAATGAAGAGAAAAGGAATCAATTCCGTCATAGTCATTTATCGAAGGCAGAGTTGGACCTCGAGCTTCGGTTAGGTCCCGAGCCTAATCATGATCAGACATCGGCAGCGATCACCAAGGCATTCTTTTAGCATCAATATTCTGGTTAGCATCGAAAATTAAAGTGGTTTTTGTTTTCTTTGTTTTTTCTGTTTTTTTGTCTTTTTTTGTTTTTTTTTTTGTTGCCTTGTTTCTATCATCCATCTCTTCTACTTTGTCTTTTAGAAGATTTTGTTTAAGGCCTTTTCTTCTAAGGATATAAAATTAATGCATGAAAAATATGACTACTGTTTTATTGTAACACAAAGGTTGTCCGTAATCGTTAATTTTTATATCATGCAAAAATTTTATCGGTCTCTTTTTTCTTTTGTATGAATATTGATTGGCTGTAATGGTTTTGATCATATTTGTTTTCAGAAGCATATATAATCCTCCGTCGAACAAAATCGACAGTGGATTATTTTTCTTGAATTAATAAGATTTTTGGTTGAGAATTTGGCACATGAGTCACGAAGTTAAATCATTAAAGTTTCACTTCAGATAGCTGACGGGAATCCTGAGGAACGATAATAGAGTAGAAGAAGTTATGTCATATAAGGAATAAGTTAGTTCAGAAGCCTTTGTTGAAATGGTATTATATATCATTTTATCTTTTGAATACTGTTACAAAGATAGAAGGCATAAGAAAATATCAGCTACCAAGTACTTTTTTCATTTTTCTTGCTCTCGTTGAGATTGTAGATGAAATAGTTATGTTAGGGTTTTCTAATCTTGAATTGTTATAACCATGGCATGTGAAAATTCATGTGTTCCAAATCAAAATCATGAGACAATGGTTTTATAATCGGTATGTATTACCCATTATAAAGTTTGACTTGCTTAGAAGTTAAATACTGTCATGGAAACCAATTCAAGTACTCTTGAGTACATATGAATTCTTAGAAATATTTGAAAACTGGTCTTGAGTGATAATACATACGTTCACTTTTATTCAACCCATTAATGGACTATAAGACAAGTACTCGTGGTTTTTATTTCGCCTTAATTATGGGTTCTCCTGAATATATATATGTATATACATGTAAATCTGCATGCAGTACTATTTGATTCATATCACTTCTTAGGAATTTGTTGATCCCTTACACATCATATCATAATTGAAGGACTTCTTTCTCTTTTATTATTTGCTGAAGAACTGCTGTGAATCACTAACATTCTTTTTATAATCCAGTTGAATTGCAAAGGATTTTAAAATGTATGTTATTTTGCTTAAGAGACATGGTGTGCAACCATTATTAATCCGAATACGCATGTATGTTTGCATTTTATACAGGGAAAAGGCAACACAGAGTTAAGGCTCAAGCTCATTGAAGGTAATTCATGAGAAGTTGAATTCTAACCGATCATTGTGGCTATGACTTAGCTAATGTACACAGTATTTGTCTTGAGAGAGATTTGTTTATTTATTTATAGCGTTTACTATTTTTTCAGTTTTTCTTAAACTACTGAAAATTTTTTATAGATCTTTACTTTTGAATCTTTCTTGTTTTTCTAGAATGATCCTTACTTTTGAATCTAACGGCTACTCATTACTATGGCAACTATTCACATCATGTTTATTAACTGAGAACAAGGATTTTCCCTTTTTTTTTTTTTTTAATTTGAAAAAACTTTATTTTAGTCCTCAAACTTTCAAAAAATATCAAAAATTTAAAACTCTTTTAAAAACAATTATTTTCATCTTAATTTTTTCAAAACTCTTAAAAAAAAATTAAACAATCAATTAACTGACAATCAGTAATGATTTTATGTCATTTCTAACAACTTAAATTCAGAGACATTTTAAATAATTTAACTTATAAATTCATTATTTTATTAAAATAATCTAGTAATTTACGTGAAACTAACAACCATCAGGGTAAAAATATTTTTTTACGTATTTTATTAATGTTGACAGTCAGTTGACTAATGATTTAAACCTTTTTGAAGAGTTTTTAAAAAATTAGAGATAAAAATAACTGTTTACCAAAGAGTTTTTAAAATCTAATATTTTTCGATATCTCAGAAACTAAAATGAAATTTCTCTTTTTTTTTTTTTTTTGCTAAGTATTTGAAAATCTATTAACTCATTAGCATAAAAAATAGTAGATGCTTAAGATTATTTTTTTTTTTTTCTTTCATATATCACTCAAACTTAGGGGTCGTTTGTTTTTTACACTTAACACTTAATAGTGCTGAATTAGATCAATTAAGTGAGTTCTGTTTTTTTTTTCTAAGTGGTCAAACCACTTAAAACCACCCAAAAACCACTAAAAATAAAAAAAACTACATTTTCTGACTTTTCACTGAATACCAAATCACTTAATGATTTTATAAATTTATTATTCCAATTTTATCCTTCTCAAAATAACAAATCTTCAAATTTGTTCTAGTTTTACATTATAAAAATTTCTTTTAATACTTCAACAAACATATTTCTAAATTTGACCTAATTTTACATTATATATATTCATTTTAATGATATTTCTTTTAATATTATTTTTATTTAAATACATAATAATAGTAATTCAATTTAATACCAATTTATTTATTTTTATTTAATTTACTTTACTATAATAATTTATTTATGTATATATAAGTTTTTTTAAAAAAATACTTTACTATAATAATTAATCATATTTTAATTATGAATAACAATATTATTAATATATATATATAAGTGTTTTAGCATTTGCTAAATAATTTATTATAATTGTTTATATTATATTAAATAAAGTTACATAACAACTAATAGTAAAATGATATAAATGTCAAATTACTAATTTTCAGACAATTTTAACTTTAAAAAAGCAAACAATATTACTATATATTCAGATGTAAAATAAAAAAAAAAAAAAAACAAATATGTGATTCAAATTTCAGGTTTCAGTCACTATTTAATCTTCAGTCTTCAATAGCACTGTTTAGTTTTCAGACAAAAAAACAAACGATCCCTTAAACTCCTCTTATAAAAAGATTAGCATAAATAAAAAATTAACAGAGTTAAAACAACCTTTTAGCCGATATATAATTACCTCTCTTGTTCTCCAGCCTCCCTCTTGACTCCTGAGTCTAGACTCCAGATCGGTTTTATCTTTATTAGTTATTACTCTAGGTTCGGACGATTAAGGAAATAGGCTTGAATTGTAATCACATGCCTCAATCGCAACATTGGGCCTAGAATTAGGCCTAATAGGACACGAAGACAAATATTAGCCCAGAATTTTATGGATTAGGAGGATACTTCTCTTCTTTATATCATATAATTCAAATCTAAATTAAATCTTCTTAAACATTTAGATATTACTCATATATAGACTAAATTGATGATGAAATCATAAGGGATAAAATAATAATTTTCTGTTAATTTTTTAACATCAGGAGTGATTTTTGACAAAAATGAAACTACAGTTGTAAAATTGACTTATTTACAAACTACAATGAGTTTTTAGGATAATCTTAAAAAACTCATTGTACGTAGTTTATAAAAATATTCATTTTACCACTTATAAATTTATTTTTATTTAAAATCTCTTCTAACGTTAATAAAAGTAATCAAAATATCTCCTAGAGGTGTATGAAAAGATAACAATATCCTCAATTGTCACAAATTAATGATGAAGTTATAAGGATAAAATGAACATTTTTTATTAATTTTTTAATATCAAAGATGATTTTGAATAAAAATAAAATATAAGTGGTAAAATGAATATTTTTATAAATTATAATAGATTTTTTTGGATTATCCCTATTAAATATATGAAAACTCATTATTTGCATGTCTCTTGTGCACCATTAGAATATAGGGATATTATCAGTGTTCAAAAAAAAAAAAAAGAAAATAGAGATATTATCAATTTGCCCCCTAAAAATGAAAATAATATCAAACCACCACCGGTTTCGAAAGTATTAACCAAAAAGGTCCGACCGTCAATTGGAATAGTAAAACGGTTAAGAAAGTGACGGATCCGTTAATATTGAGGATAAAAGGGTAATTGAATGCTACATAAATAGTAAATTACAGCTTAAATATAATATGCAATTTTTTAATTAAAAATAAAAATAAAAACAATTAGAAAACAAATTAAAAAAAAATCTCAACCTCTCCCTTTCTCTCTCAAGCTCACGCTCTCTGTTTCTCTCTCTGTGTGTCAAACCACCGTGTCCCTCTCTCTCTCCTTCACTCTTCTTCTTCTTTTTCTTCTTCTTCTTCTTCTTCTTCATCAGCCACTGTCTCCCTTCCTTTTCTTCTTCTTCTTCTTCTTCTTTTTCTTCTTCTTCGATCCTAGATGAACCCAAACGTTCGTGCACTTGAAGCTCGCCGACATGGTCGAAGTAGGAGACCTTCAAACCAGATGCCCTGTCGCTCACCCAGATTCGCAGGCCGAGTGGTGCGGCGGTGCAGATCAGATGGTGCAAGCGCTGTTTCCGACGCGGTTCATGGAGGAGATGGAGAGGACGGTGAGAAACAGAGCCGTGTGCCGTTGCGTCGAGTGGTGAGGCGGTGTGTTACAGATGCTGTTTCCGATGCGGTTCGTGGAGGAGACGAAGAAGACGGTGAGGAACGGCCGGCCAGCTGTAAATCGTCATCGTGGAGCGATGCGGCAGCGGATCTGCGAGCACTGTTCCTGTTGTTGTTGATAGAAATCTGGGTTTTTTTTTGCTGTTGTTGATGTGTTATTTGATCAATTTCTGTGTGTTGTTGATGATGATAATGATGTGTTTGATGTTGAAGTTCAACTGGAGATTGATGTTGAAGCTCAACTGGAGATTGAACTGGATCGTGGAGATCCAATCTGGATTGGATCTCCACCGTCCATGGTAATTGATGGATGGTGGAGATCCAGTATGGGATTGGATCTCCATTATTTTTTTTTTCAAAATCTCCACCGTCCATTTTAAATGGACGGTGAAGATTTGATGAAATTTTTTTTTATTTAAATTTAATTTATTTAGTTTTTATTTATATTTATTTAATTTTTTAGTTTTTTCAAATTAATTTATTATTTATTTAATGTTTTTTTAATTTGGTTATCAAAGGATAGTTTGGTAATTGATTAATTGTTTGTTTTTTTATTTTTTAAAATTATAAGGGTATTTTGGTCTTTTACTGTTTTTTTCACAAAACTGCTTTAAATCTGGATGAAAACCGCTTTTGGGAGACGGTAGGGGGATTTTTAGCTAATATTTTCAAAAAGTGGGATAAATTGATATTATTTTCGTTTTCAGGGGCGTTTTTGGATTTCTCCCTAGAATATAATATATTAAAGAAGAAACTATATATTACTAACACCTAATTATTATATCATATACGAGAAAACTGAGTATCTGCACATTCCTCGTGCGCCAATGGAAAATAATATATTAAAGAATAAACTATATATTACTCAAAAATTATATACATAACCACCTTAACATCATGTATCATATATAAGAACACTCATTATTAATTTTTACGTCCTTATGCACCATTAGGACCAATGGAAAGACTATATATTATATATATAACTACCTTAACATTATATCATATATAACAAAAGTCGATATACATTTGCACATTCCTTCTACAACTTCCCAACTTCCACCTCAGAGTTTATTCACTTAACACTAAATGGCACTTAACATATTTCATTAAGTTATTAGGTTTAATTTTTAAAACGATAAAATTGCTTAAATAATTCTTAAAATCATTTAATTAAAAAAATGAAAAATTTTCACTTTTCACTTAACAAAAAACCATTGAATTAAAAATGTATGTTTTATTTCCTAATCTATATAATTTAGTTTTCAGTTTAAAAAAAAAAAAACAATAAACATAACATGTAATACTTAGTTTTCTGTAACCATTTAGTGTTTGGTAAAATTCAGGATTGTGTTGTCTTCTTATAAAAAAACAAATACAACCTTAGTGGTCCAAGTGCAAAACATAAGAAAAATCAATACTTTAAATTAGTAAAACAGATATTACTTCCTAATATATTATGTAATTAGAAATTAAAAAATTTTATACTATTGAATACATTTTGACAAACTACTGTGCACTGTGGCTTGGCAACAAAGAGTGTTCTTGCAGTCTAGTAATATCACTTTAAGTTACTACACCATAGCTGTTTAAAAAAAGTCACTTGAACAACACATGCAACAATACATTAACTTAAGAAATTACATATTATTGAGATGTTAACATTATTAAATTAATTATTAAATACAAAATTATTCAAATTATTCCATCATAGATGGTATTTAATATATATATATATAATTATTTTTTAAAAATAAACACTAATATGACTTTTCAATTATTTTATAAATATTCAGACACCTAAAAAATTTATTGATCTCAACGGATCCCAATTGCTTGATTGATCTTGACGGCCGGGCCTTTGTCCATTGGTGGCACCTTTAAAAGAAAGTGATAAATCACTTATCACATGATTTAACTAAATTCTCGGATGGTAATTATCATCCTATAATGTAGGCAATAGATCAAAATAGGAGGAAAAAAAAATCCAAAAATTTTAAATATAATCTTCTGGCAAAATAAAGAAGAAAAAGGTCAATTTTTCTTCAAAATAATTAAAAAAATAATTGCACTTAAATTGGTCAAATTTCGTTAAGCGTAATCTTCTAGCAAAATACAGAAGAAAAAGGTCAACGTTTTTTCAAAATAATTAAATTGGTCAAATTTCGAAATGATTAAGAGGAGGTGGTGCTCCACTCTCCATGATAAAATCAATAAAGAAATAATTAAAAGAACAAGAATTTTCAAATTTAAATTAATCAACGAGCTAAATGACCTTCCACTACGATATATATATATATATATATAATATCTTCCACCAATCTTTGAAAGCCCAGAAGAAAGAAATTCGCTTGCCTAACTAAATCCTCACAAGAACCCCCTGTGATTTATACGGGAACTTTCTTGTTTGGTATACGTATATTTTGGGAAAGCCCAAAAAAGCTGTGACATATCTCTCGTCTCAGTTTTTAACACAGAGAGAGAGACGTGTTCTAGGTACAAACAAAACCAAACACAAACTTCTCCTTTTTGGAATTTGATTTCAATCAAAATTCAACTCTCCGCATATATCCTTTCCTTTTGTAAATTTTAGCATACGAAAAGATTTCCCTTGTGTGATTCTTGTTAAAATACGATGTCCTCTACGAGAGAAACCATTCACGATCCTTTCAAAGCCTGGAGATTCTTGGTTTTTCCAACAGTCAAACCCAGCGATGTTTTTAATTTTGTCATGAAGACCACTTTCGTTGTTTTCACTGTCCTCTCCATCTCTCTCTTCTTCTACTACGCTTTCACAAACCAAGCACAATTACGTTCCTGCCCTCAATGCGATAGACTGTTCCGTCACCGGAAATTCTCCAACATTCACGATAACGATAGCATCCCCATCAACAGTAGTCATGAAAAGACGAATATATCCCATATCGTGTTTGGCATCGGCGGCTCAGCCAAGACGTGGAACGAGCGGCGGCTCTACAGTGATCTCTGGTGGAAGCCAAACGTCACACGCGGGTTCGTCTGGCTCGACGAGAAGCCACCGGAGAACTACAGGTGGCCGGAGACTTCACCCGACTACAGAGTCTCGGCAGACACGTCGAGGTTCAAATACACCTGCTCGTACGGCTCGCGCTCTGCGCTGCATATTGCTCGTATAGTGAAGGAGAGTTTCGAGCTGGGGTTGGATAATGTGAGGTGGTTCGTGATGGGAGACGATGACACAGTTTTCTTCGTGGAGAATTTGGTCACTGTTTTGGCCAAATATGATCACAACCAGATGTACTACATCGGTGGCAATAGCGAGAGCGTCGAACAGGACATGATTCACTCCTATACAATGGCCTATGGTGGAGGTGGGTTCGCTGTCAGCTACCCTCTAGCCGTTGAGCTCGTTAGGGTTTTAGATGGCTGCCTTGATCGATACGATTCCTATTACGGTTCGGATCAGAAAATCCAAGGTTGCATAGCCGAGATTGGTGTCCCCATCACCAAGGAACTTGGTTTTCACCAGGTTAATTAATTAATTAATTTTTTATTTATTTTCTAATTTAATGATAATATTTAATAATTATAATGTTTTTTTTTTTTTTTGTAAAGAGATAATTATAATGTTTAGATTAGTAAAATATGACCCTTTTTTGAGTTTGATATGTATAGGTCGACATAAGAGGAGATCCGTACGGTTTATTGGCAGCGCACCCGGTGGCGCCACTGGTGTCTCTACACCACCTAGACTATGTGGATTCTATATTCCCAAGTCTGACCCGGATGGAGGCGTTAAAGAAGCTAATTAGTGCATATAAAATGGACCCGGGCAGGGCCCTCCAGCATAGTTTTTGCTATGATTTGAACCGTAACTGGTCCGTTTCTGTTTCGTGGGGCTACACGGTGCAGTTGTATCCGTCTTTGGTGACGGCAAAGAGGCTGGAAACGGCGTATTTGACGTTCAAGTCATGGAGGACTTGGAGAGAGGAGCCGTTCACGATCAACATTCAGCGTCAAAGTCAGGACCCGTGTGAGAGACCCCTTGTGTATTTCTTGGATCGGGTCGAGAGAGTGGGTGGTGACGGGACTTTGACCACCTATAAGAGGCACTTGGAAAAGAATTGTGATAGAGTTGACTATGCTCCGGCCCTGGCCGTCCAATACCTTAACGTTTCAGCTTCCGCGTTGAGTCCGGACATTTGGAAAATGGTAATAATAACAACAATCTCTCTCTCTCTATAGCTCTATTTGTCTTGAAAGTTTGTATGAACACACAGTAAGTTTACTTGGTCTCTCTCGCTATTAAATGGATGGTTGACCTAGAAGGTACAGCCAGTAAACAAGCTCCACGTGGGTTGTAAAGTGCCGAACACTTGGACCAGAAAAGACCAACTTAGGTGCGGTCAAAAAGTTGGAAACTAGTTTTCCAAAGTGATTGAAGTTTGTCGCGATTTGGTTGGTTAACGATATCAAATGCGATATACAGGTTTTTGACGACATGATCTTTTAAAGTGGGACACTAATTGCTATGTTATGCTTCCACGCAGAACCCGTTGAACAAGTGACAGTAATGTCCTTATATGATATTTTCAGGCCTACATTTTATGCGCAATTCGTGCAGGACAGGAACCTGGTTATATTTTTTCTTCTAATAGAATAGAAAATTGAAATTATTGTGCATGTGCCACCTTTACATGTTTATGATGTTGAATTTTAGTTGGTACCTAACATGTTTATCAAATAATTTGGTTGGGCAGGCGCCACGTAGACAGTGCTGCGAGGTCATCAACGGTAGAGAAGGGATGGTCGAGGTCAAAATCAGAGGCTGCAACAAATTCGAAAGTGTGACTCCACCGTAGCATACGATGAGATTCACAAGTAGTACAAAAGTCTCTTTTGGAATTGGGAGACTCAAGAAAATGACTGTAAATTCACTGATACGACAACGTTTACAAGCCGAGTGGCCTGGTTGGGTGGAACAGTTGCTTCCTCCGTCGAAATATTTGAGATGTTTTTTTTTTTTTTTTCTTCAAATGACTCCATTTTGTACTTTAATGTTGAGGGAATATTCTAATTTTGTTTTTTTATTTTTGATTTTTTTTTTGACAAACTCAAAAGTACACAACTAGATACATCTCATATATATCGAACAAGCTAAAACATATTATTCTATTCACAAGACCTTTTCAATTACAGCTACATTCTGATTATGATTGATTGAATTTGTGATATATTTATATGTTAAGAGATAGTGAGATCTGATTACCTTTGAATTGATGCAACTTCATGCGTATCAATTATCAGTTGTAGTATTGAGCAAAAAATTTGTACATTTATAAAATGATGGCGCATGAGGAATGGATGTTATGTCCATGAAATGAAAAGGTAAATGCCAAAACATTGCTATAGATTACACTTTTCTTTATCTGCATGTGGATAAAAAAGATATGTTTAACAAATGCACAACATAATGATAACAGACTAAGATAGTGTAATTTGAAACCAAAGAGAGTTGGAAATTAATTTAAGAGTAATGCTATATTACTGAAAATTTTACGTATTCAAATTTGATACAAATCATTTCATTATATCATTTACATTAAAAATTTTAAAAAGATTTTGGGAAGTGTAACATTATTCTTAATTTAACTTAACTTATATATCAACCATTTAAACTTTAGTTCAAAATATTTCTGATGGTTGAGATTATATATGCCAATGAAAAAATAAAGAAAAAACTTCATTTTAATTGTTGAGGTTTCTAAAAATATCAACTTTTAAAAGTCATTTTGAAAACAGCTCTTTTTATCCATAACTTTTCCAAAACTCTTAAAAAAAGTCAAAACCATTAATCAACTGACAATCAAACTAAATAGAAAAATTAAAAAGACTCAATTACCCCTTATAACTTAAAATGATTGTTTTACCCCTAATAAAACCATAATATTACATATCATTTGACCAACGAAAAATTGACACGTGTATAATAATATGATTATATATTTTTTTTTTGAAAAAAATCTGATTATTGTCTTTTGTTTAAATTAAACAATTATTTTTAAAAACAAAACAAATTTTAGGAAAAAAAAAATCTAGTCATTGTTTCTATCCATCTTCCATCCAACCATTAAAAATATTAATTTAAAAAAAAAAACAAGTTTTCTTTAAAAAAAAAAAAAACAAGTTAATTTTTATTTTTTTCTTTGATATGGAAGAATTCAGAACAAACTCATAAAATCTCTGTCATCTCCTTCTTCTCTTTTCCCTCTCATTCATCTCCTTCATTCTTCTCCTTCTCATTCGTCTCCTCCATTTGCCTCCATCTCTTTCTTCTTCATCCCTTCTCCTTCATCCTCAGTCTCTTATGTCCACCATCTCTTTCGCATTAAATGAAACACCTCTGATACAATAGAGGTTCTCTCCATCGGAAATGGAACCAATCTAGGTTTGATCAAACATAGACCCAGAGTCAAACCTACTTTTCATTTGGGTTCGATTAAACCTAGTAACTCTTCATCTGGGTTCAAAGGCCGTCAGTTCAAATGCTTTGATTTTTTTTTTTTTTTTTTTGATAAACAATTTTAATTTTTTTTTTTAATATTGTTGTTGATGTTGTTGTTATAGGAGATGATGATATTAATAATGTTGTGATGTTGTTGATGATATTGAAGACTATAGTGTTGTTGATGATGTTGATGATATTGGTAAATAGGTTTGATGAACAAGCTTGATGCGTTGAAGATGGTGCAGATCCACCAGATTGGATCTCCATCATCCATCCACGGTGGATGAACGATGGAGATCCAATCTGATGGATCTCTACTTTTTTATTTTATTTTATTTTTACAAAATTAATTTTATGGATATAATAAATTATTTAAATTATTTTTTTAATTTTTTTATATGTTTATAATCTAGTAAATTCATGTGTCATAATCTTACCATTTCACATGAAAATACCATTTTACCTTTCCTACCCAAATAATCTACCACCGTTGACCGTTAATTGACTAACAGTTTGAACTTTTTTTGAAGAGTTTTGAAAAAATTAAAGATGAAAAGAACTGTTTTCAAAAGAATTTTAAAAAATTGATATTTTCTAAAACTTTAAGGACTAAATGAAGTTTTCCCAAAAATTAACCTCATTTAATTTTTCAATGATATACACGTGAAATTTTATATCAACATTTCAAACTTCAATGCGGATTTCGAAGTATTTTCAATGATTGAGATTTAGGATTCTGTGAATTAGTTGAGTAGCTTTTTTCTCAGCTGGTGCGAGTGCAACACAACATACAAGTGTCATTTCTGCACAGGATTTATAGCGTCAAATTGCATTGTATCTTGTAGGAGGATGGAGGTTGATTTGTCATTTGCATAATGACTAGGATGAATATGCTTTTTGATCAGTCCATATGTCCTCTACATAACTACATTTAGCCAACATAACATATAAATCGTGATGAGCCTGTCATAAGTCACAAGAATGTGATTGCTTACTTTCCCCCAGCCTGTAACCTTAATTTCTTGAGGGTGATCTCGGGATAAGGGTTCTTGGGCTTGCAACCTTTTGTTAAGTTTCTCCCGACTTTTATATAAGCCGATAGTCTGGCAACATTTCTAAGGTTTCATGGGCCTACTGCGGCCCAGTTTAATTGCTTTACTTTCAAATAATACGTGCTATGACTTATGAATAATAGATAATAGCTACACCCTAAAAGAGTTATGTTTTATCTTTAAATCTTGAATTAAATGTATTATATAATTAAAAAAATAATAATATGACATATAACTCATGAACAGTAAAACAATATCTAACTACATAATTAATAAATGTGTAATTTTCATTTATTATTATTTTTTAAAAAAACACATTAAACTTTTAAGTAATGACTTTTTGCACGATGGGTAGAAACTATACTAGCTGAACCAACAACTAAAAACCTCATTACATCAAATATATGATTATCATTAATCTGTAATAATTAAAACTCGAATGAAGAATTATAATTTTGCGAGAACAAACCCTCCCATAAACTTAATTACGTAATTTAAAAATATTGTCTGGTGTTCGGTAGAGTTGCGCAGGTGTTTCAAGTGACTAGTGGCCGAAAGTTTTTGTATTGGTTTTCAGTCATCACAAGATTCATAGCTAGTAATCAATAAGCAACGACTAAGTCATAATGGGAAAAAGAAAATTTATGCTTGAATCTTGAAAGTTGTGTTTAATAGGGTTGGAATTCTAATTAAATTAAGAGAGCAAACCAATTCTACAGCAACTGCAATTTCATAGAATATCTAGCATTCACATTTCACCTTCGAATGATGATCTCTCAGCCTTCAACATTTTTTTATTTGTCAAAGTCTTATAGTTGACACTTGACCTTAAATCAATACGTACAAGAAATCTTTCGCAGGTTAGGAATTCAACCAATTTCAGTTTGACTTAAAATCATTAGGGTAAGTTTTTACTGACTTCTTCTAACAACTACATTCTAAATTTCGTTAGATAAGTTTATATATATGAATTATTAGGAGCTTTCTCTGATGTTCATAAAAAAATTCATTTTAGAATTTGCTTGAGACGTTAATTTCCTGTAGCGAGTCGTTAATGGAATTTTCAGTACAAATGAATGCAACTTACTTTAATAAAAAGATTTTGGACTCTAACAAATCAAATTAAGTGGAGAACTTAGTAGGTAATAGCTGGCTTGAATGATTTGATTAAAATTACAATTGACGAGACTAGAATTCTAAGATGTCAGTGGGAAAACGTTACAATTGAAAGACAGTAAACACGGATTCTTGACTAGAGAGACTTGACCTGATCATCAGAGCCAGAACCAAACAAAAAATGTTTGGACTTTTGTCGGACTTTCAAAGGTAGGGATGTGTACTTTCTCGCAGTGAGCTTCCGTTCCCATACTATTCATATAATGATGCCTTCCAATTGAACATCTTTCTCGTGTTAGATTTATAGTCCAAAAAAACAATAAAGTGTAGTGCCAATATTCATCAAAGTAGATTAAGTTCTATAATTACCTTTCGAATTTGGGTCCTGCCTAATTAAATATTCCTTAGTGCACGAATTAATTATAATTAAATGTATTAAGATAATTTTTTATTAGGAATAACATTACACCATTTAAAAAGAGGAAAACATATTTTTTAAAATAAATTATCTAAAAAAGATGTCGACACTACCGTGATCAATAGGATATTGTTGTTCTTTTATAAAACTCCCCATATGAAGAGATTATTAAAATTCGAAACCTGCATCTAATCAAAACTGAATATATTTTTGTTTTTTTTTTTCATAAAAATTATCAACCTATAGCACATCTATTTCTAGTTAAAATGGTTAACACACTTCTCTTTTTTCATATATGATAAGACTTCGACTCTCACCATACATATTGAAAGTATAGTTAATTTTCAAGGTATACATGTTATGCTTAATCTTGATGAAAGGTAAATATATGTTACCATTTTTTTTACACATAAATATAGATTACCACTAAGGCTTTTTTTTTTTTTTTTGGAAATGACCACTTAAGTTAAGTGAATTGCACGTTTTTAAAACCGAGGGATTGTGCAGCTTTTTAAAACTCTTCATTTGTAGTTTTTCTTTTTTTTTTTTTTAGAAAAATTTGACATAACCTTTAAGATAAAAAATAATACCATTGAACCTCAATTTTGAATATAAAAAACAAGTGATTTTACATTAATTTCAGTTTTCAAATATTTTTGATAATATCCCCTATTTTTAAATAACTCTACATATATATCGCATGTCTCTTACCATTTGATTTTGTGATATATGTGAACATAATAATCTAGCTATCATTAAAATGCTACCTTAAAAAAGTAAAAGGAAATTAAACGTATGATAGCTCATCTTTTGTAAGCTTTCATTCAAGAGAGAACAAAAAAAAACATAAAAATCTTTATGTTCACACTCCACACTCACATCAATGATGAGGATAGTCGTAATCATTTCATAGGAACGGGTCAAAATTTTCAATCAAGCAACGAGTTACTGGTATTTCTACGTAAAAGGTCCACTCGAAGCCAATAAACAATGAAGTGACATGTCGACATCCGGAACCACATTGGAGAGACCATCCGACGTGGCAAAATATGAAGACTGAGTGAGAGGATTCCCACCCTAGATTTCCAACTGAAGAAAACCAGAATTACATGCTGACATGGCAAGCACCACCCCCGTATCTTCCTCTGCAACAAAACGCGTCCGCATGGGAAAACGCTTCGAAATGTCCTCCCCCACAAACTATCCACCCACCATTTATAATCGTTTATATCCAAAAACCCTAACAAACTCATCAAATACTACCCACAACAACAACAAGAACAACAACGGTAGGATTGGCGGGGCTGGAACTGATCCGGCCCGCCCACCCTACGCATGGTTGTGAAGCAAACCACAACCACTACCATGTCGTGGCTTTCCGGTGGCAGGAAAACCCGCAGCTTGCTCCATCTACGTGACAAGTCTCAATCTTCCACTCTTGGAATCCTGTCTTTCGAGGCAGCCAAGACCATGTCTCGTCTTATATCCATGTACACCTCTCTTTCCGATGAAGAATTCTCCCAACTTCGGGAGGGCGCCATGAAATCACAAGGCGTCGCCTTCTTGAACTCCGAGGACGAGACGTTTCTTCTCAACGTCACCTGTGCCGAGAAGATCGAGGATCTCAACCGGGCTGTTGTCACCATTTGTCGTCTAAGCCAGAAGTGCACCGACGATTGTCTTCTCCGCTTCGATCAAGTCTACGCTGAAATGAACCTGGGTATCCTGGATTTGAGCAGCATCGAATACGACTCCAAAGTGGTGTTGAAACTAGTAGACAAGATGGAAAAATACGTGAATGCAACCTCAAACTTGCATGCTGCGTTGGGAGCCCTCGCCGAATTGGAAGTATCAGAGCGAAAAATAAAACAATGGAAGAAAAATCTCGGCCCGAAACTTGCCAACAGAACCAACATCGAATACTTCAACGAGAAAATTACGTTCCAAAGAAAGCAAGCCAAGTATTACAGAGACATTTCTCTATGGAACCAAACGTTTGATCAAACGGTTGGTCTCATGGCACGAATCGTTTGCATTATATATGCGAGAATCTGTGTCGTTTTCGGTCCCTTTGTTCCAGGCCTCCCTCGTCTCCCAGAGAACGTGAAACCTAATAATTTTCAGCAGAAAATATCACGCTTGCGTGTCAATCCAACAGATACCACTTATTGTCTCCTTCAAGGCCAAGACGAGTTCAAGAGAGGCACCGCGAAATCGGGTCCGATTCCGCAACCATCAAGGTGGGTTGGAGGCCCGACCCGGGGCTCGAAATCGGGTCCGTTGCCGAAATCCGAAAGGACCGACATGGACAACTGGAGTCCCTTGTACATCGGGAAATGCAAGAGAGCTCACCAATTGGCTACAGAATCCACGGTGGGTGCAGCGGGACTCGCGGTGCTGTACGCAAATATAATAACGCTAGCGGAGTGCTACCTGCACTCGCCGATGAACATAAACGAGGAGGCGCGTGGGCACATGTACGAGATGCTGCCGGAGAATTTGAAGGGGACTGTGAGAGGGAAGCTGTGGGGGAACTGGTGCAGGCGAATAGATGAGGAGAGTAATGGTGATGGTTGCAGGTCGCTGGCGCAGGGGTGGAGGGATGCGTTGGAGGAGATGATGACGTGGCTGGGGCCTGTGGCTCATGACACGTTGAAGTGGCAACAGGAGAGGAACTTGGAGAAGCAGAGATTCGACGTGAAGCCGACAGTTTCGCTTTTTCAGACACTGTATTTCTCGGACTTGGAGAAGACAGAAGCTGCCATCGCGGAAGTGTTGGTCGGGTTGAGTTGTGTGTATAGGTATGAGAACAAAAGGCCGGCCGGGCCACGATCCGGGGCTCCGTGTAGGTGACGGATTATTTTTTTATAAAAAATAATAATTATGAGGTAATAATATAAATTATGAAATGAGTTCAGCCTATACGAGTTGGCTCAGTGGGATACTTACACTATTTGTAAGTTCCAATCTTCACCTATCGAATTTAAACATGGAGTCTATTGTAAGAGTTCAAAACGAGTTTAAATTACTTTAGATTAGAGATCTTTCTAGTATTAAGCATCTATCCAAGGAAGGGATGATAGGAATTGAGGAGAGAGGAATTTTTTATTACATTAATTATTTAATTTATTTGAAATATTCTTGATGATTTTTTTTTATATATTTGAATGTCTCTGTCTTTGAATATTTAATAACGAAGAGCATCTATAAATGAAATTAGAGTTACATACATAGTTTTATTTTTATCTACCATATGATTGAGACCGCTTGAACTTCAATTAGTATTAACCTAGATGAGTGCCCTTTGCTACCTAAGTACATTGATGATGATAGTTAGTTTGTTAATTGATTTCAAATCCTTAAATCATATGTAGTTCACGAAAAGAAGTTTTACCAATAAGAGTTGTAAGGGTGTGTCTAGTGGACGTGTTTCGTTTTATGTTTTTCAAAAAAAAAAAAAAAAAAGAAAATGAAAACAATGTCTTTGGTTTAAATCTATTGGAGTAAGACAAGATTTGTTATACACTTTGTTATTCGTATATTTTACTTTATAATTCATTGAATTTCATCACTTTAAATAAAATAAGTAAAATTAATGATTTTTTAAATATACATATATTTCAATGAACGTATCTAAATTTCACTAGAATTCATATAAATTTGGATTGATTATTCAAACTTTTAAAATATTTTATTCTAATAAACTATAAATTCAATACGACCTCTAATTTATTTTTCAAATTACTAAATGAGAAAAAGGATATGGAGATGGTCACTGGGCTCAGATGGCTTCTCAACATGTTCCACAGAAGTATCCAACAAATCTTAAAGGGCTAGGCCCTGCAACTTGAATTTGTAATACATGTAAAAGAGTAAGGTCACATAAATGGATCGAGGCTCATAAATCGCTGGAGAATACATGAACAAGACAAAACAGATCTCTGAAGAACAGTATGGAAACCGCATTTCTAATTCAACGTGATAGTGATATACCAATGAGGACCACTCAAGGTCATGACACTGAACTGCAGAATCCTGATTGGCTTCCTGTTCAATATATGGCTAGCTAGACCTCTTCAACTCAGTTAAAAGAAGAAGGCTAGGTTTGCTCAAAGAATCATTGTTGTCCTTAATTTACAGAAGTTACTGGATTTCTGATTTTTTCAGATGGGTATTTCGAATTCTTCTTAAGCAGATTGTTGAGTCAATTTTGGGTGATAATTTTCCAAGAGAAGTTCTCTTAATGAAGGTAGTCTAGTACTGAACCAACGATTAAAAGGACCGACCTTGAGAATTTTATTTTACGTGAAAGTTAAAATTTCATCTCAAATCTAACCATTTTAGTTCTACAAAACTAATAATAACCCTAAATTTCATATTGTAATATTAAAAAAATGAAATGATACTGAAAGTTTTTAACATGTACAATCTAAGTTTTAAATAGCACTGTTACATCATTAATGATTTAAGTTTTTAAATCTAATAATTATTAATTAAATATTTTCTTATCGTTAGAATTTACCAACGATAAAGAGACATCTCGAAAATTTACTCCCATATTATATAAATATATTTACCCTTATAATATGAGGAAAACTCTCAAACATACTGGATGATATGCTACATGAATAGAATTACAATAATAGATGTGAAAAAAAAATACACTTAAGTATTTGAACAATAAATAAATATACTATTCATAATTCCTGTAATATAATCAAATTTCAAATCCAAATCTAAATGTTAATGCTTAAATAAAAAGTTGCTTCGATATCACCAGAAAAAAAAAAAAAAAAAAAAGATAAAAATGAAAAAAAAAAAAAAACGAAATTAACTAATTTTTAGTGGAGAATAAGGAAGCTCAAACCTTAGACTCTTGACAACAAAGTTACGCGAAGACTCCAATTTGTTTGCAACCAAAGTACTCACCCAAAACCATGCATCGAGCCTGCCACGTAATGCATACAAAAATCTGAAATGTGTGGCCGTTACAGATTTCGTCGACCAACCCACCCCATTTCTAACTTCATTTTCTCTCACGCTCTTATCTATAAATCCCACCAAACTTGCTCCAAACATAGGCAACGCTCCAAATACTGTTTCCCGTCTCGTTTCGTCTTCTTGTCTTAAAACATCCAATCCCATCTCAACCGTCTGATCCATGGCTGCCTCTCTCACCACCGTCGGTGCTGTTAACAGACTATTGGTACTATGTTTTTCCCGCCCTTTTTCCATCATATCTTCAATTTTCATTCTAACTTCGTCATTATCGAACATGCATGCGCTTGAATTCGCCCTCTTAACCTGTTTTTCTTTGTTCTAATCGTCTGACTAGTATCTTGCATTTAGAAGTTCAAATATTGCAATAAATATATTTTTTTTCTTTTTACATTTTTTTTGTAGTTTCTTTTTTTTTTCTCATATTTTGTGTGATCATATTAGACTTGCTTGGTTTTAAGTTAATCCATGGACTTTTCTTGCATCCGGGTTTGCTTATAAATTCAGTATGATTTGTGTAGAATCTTGTGGTTTATTGAGTGTAAAGAAGAGAGTATCTTTGGTGCAGTTGAATATAAATGGCTCTAGTACTGCTGGAACCAATCCCGTTCCAAGCTCAGCATTCTTGGGCAAGAGCTTCAAGAAGGTGAGCTCAAAGATGATCAATCAGAGGGTTCCGTTGAAGAATTTCAAGGTTGTGAGTGAATATGATGAGGAGAAGCAGACGTCTAAGGACAGATGGGGAGGACTTGCACGTGACACATCAGATGACCAACAAGACATTACCAGAGGAAAGGGAATGGTGGACTCTCTCTTCCAAGCTCCCATGGGTACCGGCACTCACTATGCCGTCTTGAGTTCCTATGAGTACATCAGTCAAGGACTTCGCCAGTAAGTAGCTGGAGAAATTTAAATTGTTGGACAATTGATTGATAGATTGATTATTGAATTATTGGCTTTTTTTTTTTTTTTTTTAATGTGATAGTTTTTTGGTATTATATGATCTTGAATTTTAATTTTTTAAATATTATACGTATTGTTTTTAGGTACAACTTGGACAATAATATGGATGGTTTCTACATTGCTCCAGCTTTTATGGATAAGGTGGTTGTTCACATTACCAAGAACTTCTTGAACCTGCCAAACATTAAGGTGAGTTTGCTGAGTATTTTAGTATTTCTTTTTCTGTTCCAAGTTGGTATTTGATTTTAAAGGTGGATGAAGTTGGATGGTTAACACAAATGTTGTAATTGGCAGGTTCCTCTGATCTTAGGTATTTGGGGAGGCAAGGGTCAAGGAAAATCATTCCAATGTGAGCTTGTCTTTGCCAAGATGGGAATCAAGTGAGTAATGCTATATTAGCCCATCATTTTATTATAGTTCTAAAAAATAAAAAATAAAAAAATAAAAAATGAGCAGCATTACAAGATTTCTCCATAGTGGTAACTGCAAAAAGGAACAAACATGTCTAATAACCAAAAGTGATGCTAAAATGAATGACTAATTTGTGGTGGTCAGTTTAAAATTTTTAAAGCTTAAAATTCTGTCCCTGTTATCCTTAAGCAGCATATGAAACACTGGTTTGGTCATGATAAGTATTTTATGCTGTTTTCATAGCCTAAATTAAACTTACTATAGAAATTAAATTGGTGGTCCAACAATGGCAGACTCTGTCAGAGCCATCTTCCACACAACTTTTTTGAACAAATCCAGCCAGAGAACAGTTATTCTCTGCTTTTATCACCCTGTCAATCGGAATGTTTCATAGTTTGAACATAATGCAATCTTATATATATTTAAAATATATAAAACATCCAAAACTTTCATTAAAGCAATTGTGGAAGGACATGCCTAAATTAAGAAAGAATTGAAGTTGAAAAATTTCAGATGTATGTTTGATTCTTAAAATTTGGTTTATGACAATGATAATTCAGCCCAATTATGATGAGCGCCGGTGAATTGGAAAGTGGAAACGCTGGAGAGCCTGCGAAATTAATTAGGCAAAGGTATCGTGAGGCAGCGGACATCATCAAAAAGGGGAAAATGTGCTGCCTATTTATCAATGATCTTGATGCAGGAGCTGGTAGGCTTGGTGGAACTACCCAATACACGGTCAACAATCAGATGGTGAATGCTACCCTCATGAACATTGCTGATAACCCAACCAACGTCCAGCTCCCCGGTATGTACAACAAGGAGGAGAATCCTCGTGTTCCCATCGTAGTCACTGGTAACGACTTCTCCACATTATATGCCCCCCTCATCCGTGATGGTCGTATGGAGAAATTCTACTGGGCTCCCACTCGGGAAGACAGGATTGGTGTGTGCACTGGTATCTTTCGTACTGACAATGTCCCCATGGAGGACGTTGTCAAGCTCGTTGACACTTTTCCTGGACAATCTATTGGTATGTTTATATTCTAAATGTCGTAACTAATTCTACAGTTAACAATTACATTAAAATAATTAAAGATAAGAAAACTTTGTTAGATTTTTCAAGCAACTTGTAGGTCTATTTTGAATTGATTGGTGAAATGAATCAAAAATCAGTTGGAAATGAAAATATTGATGTCATTGTTCGTGTTGCAGACTTCTTTGGTGCTCTTAGGGCCAGAGTGTACGATGACGAAGTGAGGAAATGGATTTCAGAAATTGGAGTAGAAAGTATTGGGAAGAGACTTGTGAATTCAAAGGAAGGACCCCCGACTTTTGAGCAACCAAAAATGACTCTTAACAAGCTCCTTGAGTATGGAAGCATGCTTGTCCAAGAGCAGGAGAATGTGAAGAGAGTCCAATTGGCTGACAAGTACTTAAGTGAGGCAGCCCTTGGTGATGCAAATGAGGATGCCATCAAGAATGGATCCTTCTATGGTTAGAACCTTGATTTAATCCTATGAAGTCCTTGATGAAGATTCATATCTGGCTTTAGGATTATGGTGGAATAACTATTGAAAAGAAATTACTTAATTTCTATTTATCATGGTTTTTTGATGCAGGTAAAGCAGCACAACAGGTTAAAGTTCCCGTCCCTGAAGGTTGCACTGATCCATTCGCGCAAAACTTTGATCCAACGGCTAGGAGTGACGATGGGAGCTGCAGTTACTAATTTTAGGTTTGTCTCAAGTGTTTGAGTATTACAAAGGAAAATAATCGCCAATAATAAGTGTTGCCAGTTTGTCTTAATAGATTTCTGTCCTGTAATTGTATCAATAGTGTATACTTTTTTCTCTTCTTTGTTTCTTGGTATTGGAAGGTGCTTTGTTTTAAACCTTTATTATTTGTAGTTAAACAAGTTAGTTTTTCTGTTTATAACTGCAAGAATTCACTAGATTTTATGTTTATCACTGGAAGATCTCTTCAGACATTATAATGCAATCTGATCAAATGAGATTGAAACACAAGCCATGATTTACATGTTTTCTTAGAGTTGATTGCAGGCTAGAAGTGTAAATTTACCAAAATACCAGATCAGGCTTCACATAACTTGTCCTAAACTACCACCTTGATATAGGGCAATGAGGTACATTTATTTTTAAATATGTGATATTGGGCTTCTACTGAGGCAGACCTATTTCATAAATCTTCAAACAAGAGCGGGGAAATACAAAAACTTTTAGAGAGTGAATATAAAACAAATTATGGGCAGTCAACTTGGTCAAGAAATTTTCTAGTCTCACAGGAAATTTCAGTTTTTTACAATATTTTTGCTGGTATTATAAGGATTCAACCCACCCAAACTTGACTTATTAAACATCCAAAAACAATTTATTTATTTTGGAAATTCATAGTTTTCACACAACTTTTAACATAATTATCATTAGATTGCTTCCGTACTGTTTATTATAATCAACATTATCAGCAATAGTTTTAGTTAAATCATCACAGCCAATACTGAAGAATATCAGTTTATCACATGGGGAATTTTGTTAGTGTCAGAATGATCCAACAGGTTCTGCACTAAAACATTGCCTTTCACCACTAGCAGTATTTTATATTATAATTATTTTAAAGCTACCCTATACCAGACTACCGACTGATTCTTGTCTCTAGCACTTGGGTTTGGCAGTCCAAGGTTGTTTTGTCTGTCCTTCCTTGCATTATAAAAGAAAAAGAATCACAAAGTAGAAAAGCTCTCATTAAATTTAAAACAATGTGTTTCTATGAAGATCATCAGACAAGTGAATCATGCCTCGGACATATATTAAGACTCCCATAAGAATAAAGATGAAGAAGACAATTTTTTTTAAATAAAAAACATTAATCATGGTGGCGTATGCATGACATGAATTGAACTCTTGCAATTTGAAAAGCATCACTTTATAGTGTCATTAATTTATTCCCAAAATATAATTTAATAGCTAGAGAGAAAATGCTGTTCTCACTAAACAAATTAATACAATAATGTTTTTTTTTTTCTTTTTTTGACGCGAAATACAATAATGTTGTATTACCTGAAAGTTTTGTCCTTTAAGTTTTGATTGCTTGATATCAACAATTCCATAATTTTATTGTGAAGTGGGAAAGTGGATTTGAAACTTTGAAGTTAAGTCTCTTATCTTCAATCAACTGTCAAATATTGAGTTAACTATAAAGTGAAAGGGATGACATTGGAGATCACTTGATGTTGAAAAATAAAATTCCTACCTCCCAACCTATTGCTTATGACAACTTCCATTACCAGAGCCTCAATATTGGCCACATTTACATTACATTTGATATGAATAGATGGTTAAAAAAATGACAACTTGGCTCCATAGTCATTTCTTCCGATACTATCCTTTAATTTCCATTTTCAGGCGCCTTTTGCTGCTTTACATATGGTGGGTTGAGAATTGAGAGCTGTTACAATCCTTGCGTTAGAGAAAAAAACAGAATGAAAAATTGACCGACACAATATAATCACGTGTATTCCTTCTTTTTTATCTCTAAATAAGACTTTATGACAAAAATCAAAGGATCCAGTAAAGGGGTCCCAGATGAAGATTTAAGCCCTTATTTTCATATGAATTAACATGGGAAGACCTGGACCAAATTACTATATATTTGTTCACTTGTGGGCTTAGGATCATTTTGCGACTCCAAAATAAAGATAAAAATCAGGATGCACCACATGGTTTGTCATTTTGGAACTAAATTCAACCTTTGGTGAAGGCAGACTAGCAGAGGATCTTAAACAAGCTCAAGAGTCCAAAATTCAAGTCTTCTACCGCTGAATCCTGTGACATCGTCAGTGCTGCCATTTTATACGGGTAATACTGATCTTAGTCATAGCCAATTTCTTTGAATTGGTGCAAGTGATAAGTGGCAGAATGTGGATAAACAAAAAACAGCACTGGAGAATAATATATTCACATTTAAAAAATGAAAAAGAGGCCGCCATCAGTTTGGGCTATGCTTGTTAGAAAAAAGTTGTATAATTTTGACTTTTGAGAATCGGTATGGTCTAATAACAAAATCCTGAATATGCATACAGAGATGTTTTGGTAGCTTTTGCTCTTTATACTGTCTTTACTCTCTCCTTTACAAGATTATAACTCAAACCATGTGATCAATAGATGCTCTCTGTCCCTCCCTGGAAGCCCACCACCTTCCTCTATCAGATCTGCTTTCATTCAACAAACAGCACCCAAGTATACATCCCAATCTCACCAACCAACAATTCTTCAAACATCTACTCAATTTTCGATTCAAGAGCTCCCTTACACTTATTAACATGTCCAGTTTTCTCATATTCTTCTTTCTTCTTATCTTTGTTTCAACCCAAGTGACGTCTCAGCTCAATGAACTCTTCTTTCCAGGATTCAAAGACTTGGGTACCAACCTGACCCTAAAGGGAGTAGCAGAGATTGAAAAAAATGGCATTCTTCGGTTAACGAATGAGACTAGTAGATCACAAGGTCAGGCCTTTTATAGCACCCCATTTCGGTTCAAGAACTCAACAAAAGGCCAAGTTTCTTCTTTTTCTACCTCCTTTGCTCTGGCTATAGTCCCTGAGTATCCAAAACTCGGTGGTCATGGCCTTGCTTTCACGATCTCATCATCTAAGGAGCTGAGAGGTCTTCCAAGTCAGTATTTAGGCCTTTTGAATTCAAGTGATGTTGGCAACTTCTCCAACCATTTGTTCGCTGTTGAATTCGATACGGTTCAGGATTTCGAATTCCAGGATGTCAGTGATAACCATGTTGGCATTGACATCAACAGCTTGCACTCCAATGCCTCCGCTCCTGCTGCTTACTACACTGACAATTCAACAACACAAGACTTGAGTCTCAAGAGTGGGAAACCAGTCCAAGCTTGGATCGAGTACGATTCATCACAAAATGTTGTTCACGTCACCATCTCTCCAAACTCATCCAAACCCAAATCACCAATCTTGTCCTTTCACGTGGATCTTTCACCAATATTTCATGAGTTCATGTATGTTGGATTCTCTTCTTCAACAGGTCTACTTGCTAGCTCACATTTTATCTTTGGCTGGAGCTTTAAAATCAACGGACCAGCTAATGCTCTAGATCTCTCTTCTCTTCCTTCACTTCCTGGTCACAAGAAGAAGCATTCAAGTTTAACAATAGTTGTTTCGGTGTCATCAGTGATTTTTGCATTATGTATATTGTCTCTAGCAATCGTTTACGTGATAAAAAAAATCAAGAATGCAGATATTATTGAAGATTGGGAGCTGGATATTGGACCACAAAGATACTCCTACCGAGAGCTCAAGCGAGCAACTAATAGTTTTAGTGACAAGCGGCTGCTTGGACATGGTGGATTTGGTCAAGTTTATAAAGGGATACTACCAAATTCCAAGACTGAAGTTGCTGTCAAGCGGATCTCTCATGAGTCAAAACAAGGCGTGCGTGAGTTTGTGTCTGAGATTGCTACTATTGGTAGGCTTCGTCATCGAAACTTGGTTCAATTAGTGAGGTGGTGTAGAAGGAGAGGTGATCTTCTTCTTGTGTATGATTTTATGGCTAATGGGAGCTTAGATAACTTCTTGTTTGATGAGCCTAAAAAAGCTCTTATTTGGGAGCAGAGGTTCAAAATCATCAAAGGTGTCGCATCTGGACTTCTTTATCTACACGAAGGATACGAACAGGTCGTGATTCATAGAGACATAAAAGCTAGTAATGTGTTGCTGGACGATGAGTTAAATGGAAAATTGGGTGATTTTGGTCTAGCAAGATTGTATGAACACGGGTCGAACCCGGGGACAACTAGGGTGGTGGGCACATTGGGGTATCTAGCACCAGAGCTGCCTAGAACAGGCAAGGCCACAGCCAGTTCTGATGTGTATGCATTTGGTGCACTTTTGTTGGAGGTTGCATGTGGGCGCAGGCCCATTGAGCCAAAGGCATTGCCTGAAGAGTTGGTCTTGGTTGACTGGGTGTGGGAAAATTATAGGCAAGGAAAATTCCTTGATGTGGTGGACCCCAAGCTAAACAATGAATACAATGAGGCTGAGATGGTGAGAGTGCTCAAACTGGGGTTGTTGTGTTCAAACAATGCGCCCATGGGTAGGCCCAGCATGAGGCAAGTGGTGAGGTGCTTGGAAGGAGAGCTGGAAGTGCCTGAAATTGTGAGAGCACCAGGTGCATTTGATGCTAATGAGAAAGGTCTTGATGATGGGTTTGATGACTTTTTGAACTCTTTTGCATCTTCTTCTTTTGACAAAATGACCTGTCACTCATTCCAGGGAAATTGTACCACCCATGCTTCTCTTTCTACTTCTCCACTTTCTCTTCTGATTCATGGTAGAGGAGAAACTAGATAACAATTAGAGGTTCAATCTTGAAACAGGGGCCCTGATTTTTATTTATTTTTTTCGCCTCAATTGCTTGGTTTGTATTAAGAGTTTTAAAATTTGAAGAGAAAAAACGGAATTATCATATGCTAATGTACAAAATTTTATTGTTAATGATAAATGTTCCAAGATTACAATTGTAAAATTGTGCACAAGTTACGTGAGCCTCCAGGAAAGATTAATTTAAATTGAATTCTGGTGATTGTTTTAATTAAATGAAATTCAGACGACAATTATGATTCTTGATTCAAGTTACAAAATTTATAACAACATATGGCAGGCTGGCAACTGTGATCTTTATTTGAATTTTGTGCAGTTTCGTAGCATAATTTTTTGTTGATTGGTAGTTGATCTTAACGCCATACGAAATGCCAAGTTCCAAGTTTTAACGTATAAGACGGGGCTCTCTTCAAAATATATCTCTCTCCAAGTGCCACACTCAATTTCGATTCATCGCTCAACTGATTTCTTTAAACATTCCAGTCATCTACTTGCTTAGTTTTTATTATCAAAACTTCGTTTGTATCCTTCCTTTAATTGTTTTTCAATCTAATGATTGAAAAATTATATCAAAATTTACATCACTCGATCCTCTCCCCTCTTCAAAATATATATATAAAATATATATATATTTTTTGAAGAGAGAACAAAATCGAGGGACATAAATTTTAACATAATTTTTCAACAATTGGATTGAAAAGTAATTAATGGTGTAGGTTTAATTTTTGTTCGAGAATAGGAGAGTTGTTGAAGAGGTGTATTACACCAAATTATTACATGTGCACTCATTTTCTCTTCACTCATGTTCTTTCATATTCTGTCTTTTCTTTATTTATTTATTTTTTAATTGATTTTTTTTATTTTAGACTAATCAATATGTTTGTTTAAATATATGCAATATGAATTTTATTTGAAAGTTCATGTTGAGATCTTCAAATCTATATACTGTTTACATGATTTGATTAACTAAATAAAGAGAAAATATTAAATGAAAATTGAATTAATATTTTTTTATTTGATTTAAAGGTAGAGATACAATAGAATGAAGTGTACAGATTCAAAATTAAAAGTTAATCCATACTATTCAATATTTTTCAATCTAATGATTAAAAAATTGTATCAAAATTTATGTCTTTTGATCCTGTCATGTACATCTATCTCTCTCCAAGTGCCACACTCAATTTCGATGCATCACTCAACTGATTTCTTTAAACATTCCAGTCATCTACTTGCTTAGTTTTTATTATCAGAACTCCATATGTATCCTTCCTTTCTTTTGCACCTAACCATCCGGACAAAATAAATAAATAAATAAATAAATTTATAATTTAATTTAATATAGTATAATATTAATAATGTATTATCTATCAAAACCTGTTGAAGTTAATCCATATAATATTCTTATGATATGGAAAGATCCTAGGTATAATAGTGATCTCGCATTTGGAAGTGCACGTTTAATAGGTTTATATATATGATTAAAGATTAATTTTAAAAATTTAATAACTTCTTATGTAGAATATATATATGTATGTATGTATATATATATTTTTTAAAAGTAATTCAGAATTTTGGAAAGGAATTACCATTCCAGCTCACAGCCTCAAATGGATTAGTCTATTGATATGCTCACAACCTCAAGCATACCAACAGACTACTCTCATATTATTAAATTATTATGATTTGAGAATGTTGGAACTATTATATTAGCAAAATATATGTGTCTGTCTCTGTACAAACATTATTTTAAAACTGTTGAGCACAGTGTGCTGATGGTACTAAAAATAACAAAAATATGTTGTTTAGAAGATGGGTCATCATGCTTTTATCTTCCTTTTTGACTAAATCACTCAACAATCTTCAAACCCACAACCAGTTGCCCATAAATTAGTTGTGGCAGACTGATAAGATCTTATTCTTCCCCTGAACAAAATAGCAAAATAGGTATAATAATAAAAATTGCAAATTGAAATCCAGTTGTTTCGACAGGCTAGGTGTGCTTTAGTTGTCGAGTGGCTTACGTGAAGTTGTGGGGTCCCCTGCTTCTCCATTCCAATCAAATCAAGCTTGTATTTGTGTTGTTGAATTGGTGCGGCTGCTTGCTTTTATGAACGAAAGACCAAAGCCATGTCAATTGCGGCATGCATTGAAAACCATTTTGTTATGTGAAAATGCAAGTCTTTTGAATATATGATATATAGATTTGGTAGTGGACTCATGTAAAAAATGTGTAGAGACTAGTGGATTTGTGGTAGTGGGACTTGGAATCTTTACTTTCTAACCAAGTAGACTAATTTTGCTTTTGAACATATCTATTTTCAATGTTTTCCGTTGATTTTTCTCGGGTTCATGAATTACTGTTTACTTTTAAATCATACATATATATATATATATATTTGAAAGACGTACTTTTTTTTTTTTTTTGAAAGGTAGTTATATTCTATTGATTAAGACAGGAGCAAGATACAATCTTCGGTGGTCCCATGCCACCTACGGACCTCAGACGAGGACAAGGTCATTGAGGCAAGTTTGTGCGCTAAGCGATTCCCTAGTCTAGAAACGGCACAACACACTTCAACACCCACCCCAACACTTAAAGCCTTAATATCATCAAAAGGAAACCACAATCACCCCACTGTTCCTTAGTGATCGAAAGCTCCGCAGCCACATTGGAGGCGTCCACTTCAGCAATCTGGACTCGCAGGCCCATCTCATAAGCCACCTTCAGACCAGCACGAAGTGCAAGCAGTTCGCCTGCTTCAGGAGTAACCCGCCCCTGCAATTTCCTTGATTCCGCAAAAACCACAAGTCCCTCATGGTTTTATCTTTTGAGTTTTGATAAACAAGTGCAAATTCTATCAGAAGATAATAATTTGTTGTAGAAAACGAGTTTGATTGTAGCCCCACTAGTAGCTCATTTCCATCATTTTTATTTTATTTTTATTTTTTTTATTTTAAAAAAGGTAGAACGAAATCTATACTTGGAAATGCGAAAAAGAGAAAACTTATGCCTAAATATATTTAGACACCTGAAATTATTAAAAATGTTTTAGAAAAAATATATAAATTCTTTTTTGGTAAAAAAAAAAAAAATCACTCAACAGAAAACTTCAAGTATTTTTTATTCGTTTTTATTACACCCAAAAATAATATCTGGATCACAAGTCAATTAACGTCTAAAAATCAACAAGGTTCAAAAACTCAAATAAAGAGTGAAACAATATGAAACTTTTTACTCAAAGATATATCAATAAATGTTATGTTAATAGAAACATATAGCAGATCAAATAACATTAAGACAATAAGACAATTTGAACCAATTAGTTCGTATATATACTTAAAAATATAATCCATAAAATAATATCATAAATTTTCAACATATTAAATCTACAACATTTCAATATATAAAATCTATAATCTTAAATCACAATTATAATCCTCTTATATAAATCATAACACGTGATAAAAATTTAAATAATATAAAACTATTACATATGATAAAATCATAAATATAAAAAATAAAGAAAATTATTAATTTAATTATTTATGTAGAAATACATTTATATTTTTATATTATAAATAAGAGAAGTACGTCATAGTTCCATTCTCATCCCGATTCCCAAAAATCTCCCAAATGCGGTGATTTGAGAATTGAAGGGTTTGGGGACCGGTTGACGACTTTAAAACTCACTACACTTATTATTCAATACACTAAAACAAACAAACAGACAAACTTAGATTGAGCAGATCCATCACCCAATCCTTGGTGGCCTCTCAACTTTTCTAGATTCGTCAACATATACTCGTACACGATCTTCTCTATAATCCATAGTAACAAAGCAACTTGATTGAACCACTTGAACATAAGCCCTTGGCTTTTCTTCTTTAATCTTTTTCTCAGCTTCTTCAGCTGTCAACCCCACCAGCTCCGGCCACTCTCTTTTCGGACCCGTGTTCGGGTTTGTTCCAAGTAACTGCCCAAAAGTCCCTGCACGGATTCTCACCTTCACACACATTAGCAGAGAACACGGAAATCGGACAAAGAGAAGTAAAATATATAGCAATAAAAAACTTACTTGGCAATGGCACGGTTGGTGTAGACTCAACAGGTTGTGAGGGATTGGTCGATCGGTTCCCTTCGGCCATGATTTTGAATATGTCACACTGGTCGTCTAATCTAACAAAGATAGAGTTGAACCTTGATATAAAGAGTCCTGTTTGAGCTTGGTATCATCAATTCCTGCTTTGGTTTTGCCAGTTGGACAAGATTTCAAGGGATTTTGTCCATTTTTCCCATGGCCGGCCAGTTTTAATTAATTAATTAATGAAGTTGATTTGTACATAGGCCTAAGGATAAGGAGTGGAATATCAAGCGGTCATTTGAGTTTAAGATGAGAGCAAACTATTGGGTTGTAGGAATATAAACGGGCCTGAATTAGGGGCCGTTAAACTTTTGGTCTTTAAGAAACCTTCAGGTCATTCCACAAAAACGCCACTAGAGCGCTGAGCCCCTTGGAAACGAAAGAATTTGATTCCTAACTAATAAGCTGCACTAGACATAGCTCACCGCCTACAAATTATAATTAATAATTCTTTAATCAATGTTGGTCATTAAACTTTTTTTTAAAAACACGTAACGCTGTATAATGTTACACAATAACCGTTAATTCTGAAATCAATCTTAACTTGATAAACAACCTATTATAGTAGTTGCAAGCAATATGGTTTCTCATCTTTATTGTACCTTTTATCATTGACCGATTATATTATCGGCAATAATAGCTTCTTTCAAACACTTTTCTCTGGTCAATTCCAACGTCCTTAATTCATTCCACTTGGAACTTAAATAACTTGAAAGTTCACCAATCTAATTAATTAATCATCCCAATTCCCCCACTACTTTATTAAGTTACATTTTTTTATCAACTAATCCTCGGATCTTATTCAAACTCACATAAGCAAAAAATTCAAAACATCTCGAATGAAAAAGCATTTGAAGAACAGTCATACGTATAAAAAGCCAAGTGACAGTAGATTCCAGTAATATAATTGATCCCAACAAATAATCAATCATGTTCTCATCAGCGCTTGCCCAAGAATAGAACATGTTGCTTCTTCATCAAGTTTTTGTTAAAAAAACTAGCATAATTGATTCATTTTCTAACAATACGTCAAGGCATAGAATAAAACAAACAAAGACAAGGACTAAAAGGAGCAGGTTCCAAGCTCGTACACGTAGTTGACCGACCATATAGCAAGGCCTCCAGGAAATTTTGGTGTAGTTACAATCAATCAACAATAATAAATGTGTTACTTCAAAAAAAAAAAAAACAAAAAACAATAACAAATGTGAGCGCGCCCGCCGCCACACTGCCTTACCCTTCACGAAATCATCGGTCCTCTTACAGCCGCTGAGTCGGTCTGCCAAGGTCTGTTTCGCAATTTGCTGTGATTTGTGAATATGACATAAAACGTGGCAAGTTCTGATCCAAATTAGAATTTTTAGAAACAGATTCCTTTTCGTTTCTAGAATGGTTGACCCTACCACGCTGCCTACCTGGCTACGACCGCGACTGCTCTTAATTCACTAGTTAAAAGGATCCAATTTAATCTCATAATCGGATTTATCTGATTTGTTACATTATTCTTTTATTTAAAAAATTTGAATTTAAGATCTCAATTTTACTTAATCTATTTGTTTACTTGCACTACTCCAAGTCTGATCAAAGCCGTCAAAAACGCATGGAATAATTGGAAAGCAACAAACGGACGGTGATGATGCTGCTTGTTTAAGGCGCAAAATGAAACAATAATTGGACGGTGACCATATTCACATGCTGTTCACGTTGACTGTGAGGAGTGATAAAGAACCTAACACAAAATATGAAACCAACCTTTGCTTTTATAATGGTGTTTGATTCCAATACAATCCCTCTAGCATTCTAAGCTCAATTAACAGCCATGTTTTTCAAGTTTGCTTTGCTCGTTTCTCTTCTGATTGCTACAAGCTGTGGAGCTAGTGAGAATCTTGGCTTCATCTACAATGGTTTCCACTTCCAGTCATCAGCAGGAGCGAATCTGACCCTTGATGGTCTAGCCGAGTTCACCACCAATGGACTCTTGCAGCTGACCAACTACACAACACAACACACAGGTCATGCCTTCTACCCCAACCCAGTAACCTTGAAAAACTCAACAAACGGGATTGCTTTCTCCTTCTCCACTGCCTTTGTTTTTGGCATCCTCTCTGAGTACCCGAGACTTGCAGGCCATGGTATCGCATTCGTCATAGCACCAACTAGAGGCCTCCCGAGTGCTCTGCCTAGTCAGAGCCTTGGCCTTTTCAACGGGACCAACAATGACAACTCCTCCAACCATATTTTCGCTGTAGAGCTTGACACTATCCAGAACACAGAGGTCGGTGACATAGACAACAACCATTTGGGGATTGACATATATGGATTGAGATCAGTGACAGCAGCTTCTGCTGCTTATCATGATGATCAAAATAATGGTAAGTTAAAAAACTTGTCTCTTATTAGTGGTAAACCAATGCAAGTTTGGGTGGAATATGATGGTATAGATAAGCAAATACATGTGACTATAGCTCCATTATATGTTGATAAGCCAAGTACTCCAGTTTTGTCTTTGTCTCGTGATCTTTCAGATGTTGTTAATGATGACATGTATGTTGGGTTCTCATCCTCAACTGGTTCTGTCTTCACGTCTCATTATGTTGTGGGTTGGAGTTTTAAGATCAACGGCCAGGCGGAGAAGCTTGATCTTTCTCAACTCCCTAAGCTTCCGCGAACAGGGCCTAGAAGGAGATCAATGGTTTTGACAATTGGGTTGCCTATAATCTGTGTGAGCTTGGTTTTAGCTGTGGTTTCAGGGGTTGGTTTTGTGATGAGAAGGAGAAGGAAGTTCGCTGAAGTGCTTGAAGATTGGGAACTTGACTATGGGCCACATAGGTTCAAATTCAAAGATCTTTATGTTGCCACAAAAGGGTTCAAAGATAAGGAGCTGTTAGGTAGTGGCGGGTTTGGTAGTGTCTACAGAGGAGTGTTACCTACCTCTAAATTGGAGATTGCTGTGAAGAGAATCTCTCATGGATCAAGACAAGGTATGAAGGAATTCATTGCTGAAATTGTTAGTATTGGTCGTCTCCGTCACCGGAATTTAGTACAACTATTGGGGTATTGCCGGCGTAAAGGGGAGCTGCTTTTGGTCTATGATTATATGCCAAATGGAAGTCTAGACAAGTACCTCTATGACCAGCCCAAAGTCACCCTCAATTGGAGCCAAAGATTTCGAGTCATCAAAGGCGTCGCTTTGGGACTGGCTTATCTCCACGAAGAATGGGAACAGGTCGTTATCCATAGAGATATTAAAGCCAGTAATGTCTTGCTTGACGGGGAATTGAATGGAAGGTTAGGAGACTTTGGCCTTGCAAGACTATACAACCATGGAACTGATCCACAAACAACACATGTAGTGGGCACTCTTGGTTATCTTGCCCCGGAGCACACTCGAACAGGCAAGGCCACAACAAGTACTGATGTGTTTGCTTTTGGGGCATTTTTGCTTGAAGTTGCCTGTGGCAGGAGACCAATAGGGCTAAGATCGTCAACAGATCAGGACTTGATTTTGGTTGATTGGGTGTTTGCATTTTGGTACAGAGGTGAAATTCTCGAGGCAAGAGATCCAAATTTGGGCACGGAATATGTGCCCGAGGAACTAGGATTAGTATTGACTCTTGGGTTGATGTGTTCCAATTCAGATCCATCAGCCAGGCCAAGTATGCGTCAAGTTGTGCAATACTTAGAGGGAGATGCCCCTTTGCCAGAGTTATCAGGACTTGGTATCTCAGTTAGTGGCCTAACATTGGAAAATCGTGAAGGCTTCACCGATTTTGCCATGTCGTATTCCTTTTCTATAGATAAATCATACACTCGTTCATCTTCTGTAGCTGAATCCTTACTTTCAGGTGGCCGATAATTTTCATAATTTTTTTGTATTATTTGGTTATGACTTTATCAGGCCTTCCTCTTGATATCTTGATAGGATGTAGTTTGTATACCACATTACGTATAAATTATGAATCTCGAAAGAATATACTTGTAGATTGCCTTTGTCTACTTACATCACTCACAAGTCTCTCTAGTTTCCAAGCTTTGTGATGCTTGTCCATAAACTTGTGGAATCGTGGATATAGTTTCAGGTGGCCGATAATCTTTTGTAGCTGAGTTCTTATTTTGAGGTGGGTGATAATTTTCATAATTTTTTTATTATTTGATTATGACTTTATCAGGCCCTCCTCTTGATATTTTAATATTTTGCAGATATAGTTTGTATAACATATTTTGCAGATAGCTGGTGGTGTCATTGGCACAGCCAGCCCATTAAGATTTTGGTCTATTTGGGTCAAGATATTCATGATTTCGATCTGTACTCATGATCTTTTTATTAAGGATAATTTTTTCACGCGATATAAATTTTTTCTTCGGTTAGGAGTTTTCATTTAGATTACATCTTAAAGCTTTGATAAAAATGTTAGATAAACTATATGATAAAAAATATTTGATAAACTATACAATAAATAATATGTACGTGATAGATATAATAATAAATAAATAAAAATATTACATATAAATCATGAACCTCAAAAGAATATACTTGTAGATTGCCTTTATTTACTTACATCACTGACAAATCTCTCTAGTTTCCAAGCTTTGTAATGCTTATCCAGAAACTCGTGAAATCGTGGATCTAGTATCCAAACTTTGTAATGTTTGTCGACAAACATGTGGAATTATGGACATCCATATAGGTTTGGTTTGTCAAAGCTCCGTACCCTGGATATATCTTCATGGCATATATTTGTGGGATAATATTAGTCCAAAAAGACGGCTGTTAGATTTCAATTTCCCCACAACTCTTGATTCACGTGTGCTAGGCTCCCTGGCAGTTGAATTTTACTTTCTTATTTTATTTTTTTAATTCATTATATTATTAAAGTTTAAAAATTTAAAACAAGGAATTTTATCTGAATTTATAAATATGTGTGCCAATACTATGCTGTGGGTTCTATTTTTGTCTATAATTAGAAATAAAATCAAGGAAATCTTTTGTGAAATTATGTTACAGTTAATGTGATGAGATTGAACTAATAAAATTATATACTTTTAGTTTTCTTTTATCAATGACTTTTTTTTTTTCTTATCTTTTTAATTGATCTGTTGAAATAGTCCATCAAAAAAAATTTCGTCTTAAATAATAAACGAAGCAGCATAAAACGACAGCGTTTAAAATCAAGCAATGACATTATGGGCCAAATTCTGGGCTTTAAACTATGGAGCCCAAACTGATTCAGGCCCGACGAACTCGAACTGTAACTTCATGTCACTCATTTGTATCTGTTTAGAGAGAGAGAGAGAGAGAGATTGCGATCGGTCAATCGATCAAGAAATGCCAGTGAGAGTTGTAGAGAGCTCAGCACCTTCTCAAATTTCAGGTACTTTTGATTTGGCTTTGAACATGTGTATTATAAAACTTGTGTATTGTATCGTGTTCTTATTAAAATTTATGGTTTGTGTGATTCTAACTAATTTTCTCGAACAGAAGGTGCAAATTCTGGGCAAACTTCACCACCAGCATGCACTCTTTTGAGTGTTGGACAGGTAATTTTTTTTTTTTCATTCACAAAATGAAAAGATTGCAAATAGACTTTGTTATCTTCGTTAATGTTAATATGAGATTTTTTAAGCCTTGATTGTGTAGCATGAATGTGGCTGGAGTATTTAGGTTGCAAATTAAATCTGAATGATTTTTTTTTTTTTTTTTGTCATCGATTTAAATTAATTGTTTAAAAGTTTTATAGCTTGTTACATTGGTGGTTAAATAGCTCAAACGAAGATGTCATTGAGAGGGTTGAATTTGTTTAAATGAAATTCGAGTGTGAAATTTTGGATTTCAGCTATATAATGGAGAAAAATATATGACAATATGCATGCTGCATCTTTAAGACACTGCATGGAGTCATGTACACGGAAGTTGTTTTTCTTGTCTAATAGAAATTCATATTTTGTGTATTAAAATGTGGTACGGTTTGTTGTATTTGAGAAACTTCGATATATAACTGCAAGTTTGTGTTATAGGCCTTTTCTGGTACTCAGAATGTTTCGAATCTACAAATGGAGGAAGCATGGAGAGTTAACGTTCGGATACAAGGATGTGACCTTGAACATGGGTATTTATGTGGCACCATGGAAGCCCTGAATGTTCCTAAGGCAGATACACCAGTAAATGTTCTATCCCTTCAATCTAACAGTCATTAGATTTTGTTTTTGCTCTTTTTATCGTTGTCTTTCCTTTTCTGCTTCTTTCTGCTCTTTTTGATATATAGAGCTCTGCTACTGAAATAGTTACTAGAGTGTATTACTAAAGCCTAATAAAATGTGAAAAAGTAGCCTACATTTCAAATGTTTGGTGAGCAGTCCTAAGAATGATGCCTAGCGACAATTGACACAGTTCATAACCTCGCTCTATTTAGTAGTCATGCAGCTGAGAAATTCTTTTTTCAGCTTCCAGCAATTAAGGATGACATTGTTGTGTTAAATTATGTATTTTAAAACTTTAATGATTAAACACCGTCCATTGATTTGATTGATTCTTAATTTGTATGACCATATTCATCTTCTTCTCCATGAGTTTAATCTGTGTAATTTTCCTGTTTTGACACATTGTTTCTTGCCTCTTCCTTAATAATATATTAATTTAGTAATGTGATAAATTTATGGTACATCTATTTCTGCTATTTCATGTATGATTATTCTATTTGGCACCAAATGTTACAGGGCTTTACATGTTACTGTAGCACATAGGTAACGGATTGTAAAGACCGCCATTTTGGCTTTAGTGTATATGTAAATTTAATCAAATTTTTTAAATTTCTTTTCTAACTGTATTGAGCATTTGTCTTCTATAATTTTTTTCAGGTAGTAACCTTCTGGGAAGGAGAGATTGTTGATACAAAAAATTATACTTTCTACACAGGCAAATGGGAAGCAACGTATGTTCCTTCCTTTTTTTTCGTTTAGTCGAGTGTGAAAGCTGCTGCTTAACATCGACGATAAACAATAATTCATCACTTCCATGACTTCTGGCAATATTAGTTGCAAACATAATTGGTTCACAGAAACATTTTGCAGGCGGGAGGATGATATAAGGCACTGGACAAAGTTTCCATCTTTTTCACCTCTGCTGGTAAGGAGTTGGAACATTGTCTTTAAACTGCTTTGCAACAGCTACAACTTTGTCCTGCTGCAGAATCAATTATCAATGGATCAATTCTTTCTTTTCAGAGTCAAGTGCAGATTGATGGTGGCAAATCTTCGGACCTGAGTACCTACCCATACATATTTATGGTAATTTTCTGTATTAGGAGTAGATTTCAGTTAATAGTTTTCCACTAAATGGCAGGGTAATTTATGATAGACTTCTTCTGTTAATGCATTTTATTCACTCCTATTTACTGCTGGGTTGTGGTATAATATTGGCATATTGGAAAAGGTGGCTGACAAGATTGCCATGCTATGTGCCACATGAGCTGCTAGAGTTGCTACGCCATTCAGTAAAAAATTCTGTTGCATAACTGTTCAGTAGTTTTCGTATTACTATTTATTCAATTGATGGAAGGGACTCTGTCAAGTAATATATTATGTTTTGACTTTCTTGTTGCAGAGATGGAAAGAGCAATACTTTGTGAATGTTGGAACAGATTGTGGGCTGACTATAGCTGGCTTTTACTACGTTTGCTTCTCTTGTAGTGATGGTTCCATCAATGGATTCTATTATGATCCGAATAGCAGGTAATTCTTTGCTGCCATTTCATTTTTGCTAAAGCTGGATTACTTGTATTAACTGGAATGTTGAATGCCCCATCACCTTCTACCTTCCCTGTCAACACAAAACACTCAGCCTCCCTCTCTTTTTATTTCATTATCTTATATGAAGATTTTCTTTCCCCTAGACTAGCCTTTACTCTAGAAAAAGAAGCACAAAAGGGTTTGCTTCTTACTGTGTCATGAATTAATAAGTTGCCCGTAAATTTGAATTGCAGCCCATTTCAGAAGCTTGAGCTGAAATCTACCAATGAGGGCAGATCAGGTTTCAGTTTTTCATCATATGAGTTGCAATAAAAAGAGAAATCGATTGAACAGCTCAACTTTTGCAAGTTCCTTCTTTACCGAAGCTAGAGAGAATTGCAAGAGGTCAGGGACTTCTATGAACATATATTTTAATGATAGTATTGGAAACGATGACGACATAGATTACTCATGCATGCATTTTTTGTAATCAACTTTGAAATGAATCTTCAGAAATTGCAGACTCCAGAAAAGTAAAAGCATGTGATGAATTTTTGCAACTTGTTACTTTATAGTGTATGGAAAATGCAAGCCGTTTACTGGCCTATTATGGGTCTGATATATCTTTCTTATGAGTATGTTAATGTTAAATTCGAATATATTGATTCGGTTGATGAGTCACCAAAATTAGTTCGAGAACGGTGGATGATGGTGAATGGCGGTTTTTTGTTGCCGACTGTCAGTGCGTGTGACGACTATGACAGACGAAATAGATGTGTATGACTGTATGCGATTGCTAATTTGTCAAAAAAATAGGTCAGCATTTTGTCCATTATTTGGCATGATATAAACAGATTAAGTGGTTTAAAACTTCAAAAAGAAAAAAGATTAAGTGGTTTAAAATTTGCAGTAAATTTCTATTATGTTTTAAGTTTGTTAGAAATTTCTCACAAAATTATAGAATTTTTTCAAAAATCTACGAGAATATGTTAATAAAATGATAAATTGGGCAAATATGCTTTTATTTTGTTTATTTAATGCTAAATTTTTCAAATTTTTATCAAAATTCATACCCAAATACATGGACCATGTGGTATATGAGTTGTTAGCATCGTGTAAATTATGATATGATGTAATAATTAATATGATATTAGTAACTTATTTATTTGAACATGAGTTTCGACAAAAAAATTTTAAAATTCTAATATTTTTTTTAAAGTATTTTTTTTTTTTAAAGTTCGTTAAAATTTATCGTGAACATAAGAGCAATAAGTTTAAAGATTACGCCTCCTTAGTCTAATTCTTTTTTAGAAAATCAAATTCCCTACAAAGAAATTGACCCGAGAATTTATATAATTATATTTTATTTAAATTCTCAGTAAATAATTTTTTTTTTTTTTTGGTGGGCAACTTTGATTTCAATGTAACAGGAAACTTGACAAGGATCCATAAATTAGCTGGAAAGAACTAAGGTGGTATTTGACATAATTTTTAAAAATGGTTTTTCATTTTTAAAAATGAAAAACATTAGAAAATATGTTTATCAATCGTTTTTAAAAACATATTTTTGGAAATAAAAAACATATTTTCATAAATATACAGTAAAATTTAAAGTAAAAGTAAAAAATAATTATTTTCTTTTTGGTTTTCTAGCATTTTTAAAAACCTATTTTCTTTTGTATAGTAAAACTTAAAAAAGTAAAAACATTTATCTCTAATAGTAACATCGTCATTTTTAAAAACAATTTTCATTCAAACACATTTTCATTTTTTACCTATTTTTAAAAATGATACTAAATAATTTTTTATCATTTTTCGTTTTTGAAATATATTTTCAAAAATGTTGTACAAATACATTATCGTTTTTTAAAATGTTATTTTCAAAACATGTTTTTTGTTTTTGAAAATATTTTTCAAAAATATCATTTTAAAAAAGTCTCCAAACATACCCCTAAGTATTTTGTAAATAGATAACAATAAAAAAATGCTCCCTCACAATTCGAGAAAGTGAAAAAAAAAACAAAGTTAAAAAAATGGTGTGCGCTTGTTAGATATGTTGTAAGCAAATTATAATAAAAATTATTATTTTGTATTATTATTTTTTTAAGTAATATAAAAATATTAAATTTTAAAAAAATTATTTCTATATTCTGTTTTAGGATAAGAGTAGACTTAATTTTTGATCTCTTAATATTAAGAAAAATATTCAATCATACCTATTAAAAGATGGTGTGAAAAATGCTCCTTGATAATTTGAGAAAGTGTAAAGAATAGTGTGTGCTCGGCGTCTCTTAATAAAATTGCTTAGACATTTTTTCAATTATTAAAACATAACAAATTAATATTTCTATTCACTAACATTTTTTTTTTTAAATATCTATTCACTAACTTATTAAAAGTTTAATTAACATTAAAAGTATTTTAAAATTTATATAAATAATTTTTTTATTGTATGAATAATTATTTTTGAATTATGATAATAGACCTAAACTACATAAAAAATTCTTTATCTGGATAAATGATAAATTATTTATTTATTTGGTGTCTTTTAAAAAATAAATTAAAAAAATAGGCTGATGTTGGCGCTACCAGTTACTAATCAGCGAGTATCTCTCGTGCATGCAGACAAGCACAATCAATCAGCCGCACTGATTAGTTGGAGGAGCAGTTACTGCATGCAGCCTCCTCATGATCACGACTTGATGCCCTTTCAAACGTGGGACCTCCCCTTCACAACTGGCACCCAAGCCTTTTCTCTGCAGCCCCTATATTGAAGGGGAATCCTCCACATTTATGCCCTCCTGCGCTCACGCAATTGGCTACTATTCGGTCAAATTAAAATATCCCCCCCCAGCATTTACCTCTCTTCATGAGGGACGTGTCCTTCTTTTTATATCTCACCACCAACTACCCCTAAAAGCCACCACCCTCCCTTTTTAACTGCGCCTCTATTCAATATAAAGCCTATAAACCACCTCTTCTCTTATCAGTTTCACCCTTCTCTTTTTGCTTTCTATTTTTGTCATGCACATCACTTTCCACGTACAATAATATATCACCGCTAGATTTTCCTTGTCAGAGACTTGCCCTTGTCAACACACACACTTTCCTGGGTACCTCTTATATATATATAGGAGGCTTACGTCATGGAGAGTCTGCTTTGTGATGAGGTGTGGCTTTCTAGTCCTGAAACTGATGGGTGTTGTGATCATCATGAACCACCCCAAGAGTGGAAGAGTTTTGAGAGAGGTGATGGTTGTTGTAAGGAGGAGTGTGATGAGACTAATTTTATGTATCTTGAGAAGGAGTTGCGCTACTTGCCTGAACCAGGATATGTGGACTATCTGCTGTCTAATAATGACCTGATGCAGTCTAGGTCCAGAGCTATTCAATGGTTTATCAAGGTCAGTCGATTTTTGTGAAGAATATAGGCTAGTCTAGGCTTATAACTTCCAAGAATAATATATAATATATATAAATAAAGATGACTAATAGTGTCATGTTGTGTGTGTCTATGTGTTTTCAGTCACGCAGTCGGTTGAATCTCTCTTTTGCAACTGTTTTCAATGCTTCAAATTACTTGGATCGTTTCATATCCATGAATCATTGCCAAGTAAGCAAACCTTCATTTACTCTACGTGCTTTCAATTTCTTTATTTGTATGTCGAATTGAAAGTTTAATTATATGATCTTTTATATATATTATATATATGTATTTCAGGGATGGAGATATTTGATGATTGAACTACTCAGTGTGGCATGTTTATCAGTAGCATCCAAGTTTACTGAGACCTCGGCTCCTTCTTTGCTTGAAATTCAGGTGTCTTAATTTGTATCCTGATTTGATAATGTATCATGAATTCATATAATATGTAACCAATTTAATTGAAATGACACATTCATAAGTTGGAAAATCTAATTTTATTTTAAGAATATTAACCAATTCAATAACATTTGTGTATGTATGTTGGATGAAGGAGGACCTTGACTATTGTTTTCAACCAAAAACAATCAAGCGGATGGAAATGACACTGTTACAGGCACTGGGATGGCGCCTTGATTGTATAACAACTTACTCATATGTAAAGCTGCTTATATCTAATCTTGACTCGATGGATTCTCACGTCCTTAACGAATTAAGCACCCGAGTCACTAAAATGCTCCTTGGATATATGATAGGTATAAAGTACTATAGATTCACTCTCTTACATTTGAACTACACTTGTTTGTTGGATGGGATATTTGTATAATTTGTAGAACAAGTTAATTAAAACTAATTGATACAGATTTCCAACTGCTGAAATACCGACCAAGTGTGGTTGCCGTATCTGCTCTATGGTGCAGTCTAGAGGGGTTAAAGTTACCATCTCATGCCCACCTTGCCCATATTACAAAGCTATTTAAACATGATCAAAAGGTACAAGTACCATGAGTAGGTTTTGAATTAGTACTTCAACATGAATTAGATGCATAATTTACTTATTCAATTATTGGCTACATTTATAGGATGATGTTGTCAAGTGTCATACGATCATGAAATCGCGAGGGGAGGATCCATTGTGTAACATAAGAGTCTGTGGGCAGCCCTGCTATTGGCCTTCAAGTCCTGTGACAGTCTTGCTAAGAGAGAGGAATGACATTTATGATCACCAAGTTGATCTTTCTATGTTCAAGAATATTATTCCTGCTGCTGGTTCCAATCTCGAGTCATGCAAAAAGAGAAGGAAGAAATGAGAAGGGTAGAATTGATGATGATCAAAGATCATCGATCAGAGTCACAAAATATTCAACAATGGGTGCAATATCATGTTCTTTATTAAATGTAACCAAATACAACCATAAGTCATCAGGCGTTACTATTCGGTTTGTGTCTCTAAATGTTTATGCTAATATATTAGATATTGGTCTTCGGTCTATAACAATATCTAATTCATTAGCACCTAACAAACAATAAATTGAATTATTTTGATTAATAGTGAATTTTGTCTTTCTTTTCTTTCTTATTTTTATTGAATTTGATTAGTTTGAAATTATCATAATCTATTTTGCATGAATCAATTTAAAATACATTATTAGTTTAAAAAAAATTTAAAAAAAATATTTTTTTAGTTCTTTTTTTGAAACCAAATTGCTTTTTGGTTCTAAGAAGAAAAATCATGAAATACCAATCCTGTTTTGTAAGAAACAATAAAGAATTTCTCAACAATTTAAATTAAATTTTATGTTTAAATGTCAACTTTTTACATGTCATTTAAATTAAATTTTATGTTTAAATGTCAACTTTTTACATGTCAACTTTTCAATTTTTGTTTAAATGTCAACTTTTTACGTTAAATTCAATTTCAACCGACCAATGAAACATATCAAATTTCTGTCAATTTATACAGTACAAAAAAAAAATTCTGTCTATTTATACGTACATAATTTTGAAATAAGATTTTAGTACCACTGTTCAATGGAAGTCACTCACTCAAATTGACAGCACATTTATTTAAATATTTATTTATTTTGAAATAAATTGACAGCACATTTAACTTCCATGAAGTGACATTCTAAAAAATAATAATTGTTAGTTTCAAAAAATAATAATAATAATAGTTAATTGTAAGACAATAAAATCTCATAATCGTATCACTTCCGTGTCAACATTTCATTGGGAGACCGTAGAGAAGTGAAACGTGACGTGGTTCGTGGGGCAGTCGAAGAGGACATCCACATACTCTACCAAGTGGGGACCCACCAACGCTGCATGGTGAAGTAGATAAGGCCACCATTCCAACTTAAGAGCTCTGCTTGACAAGCCAACACAACGATAACCATGGCCACTTCATCTCTCATTTCATCATCTTTCCTCCCCACAAAACCTCTGACATTTCATCCCCACAACAACCACCAATTCTCGCTTTTCAACAATCACAACCGGATTGCTACAACCTCCAAGAAGCCACCCTCTTTCAGGGTCCAAGCTGCAAAGCTTCCTGCTGGGGTATGTGTCTTCTTTATCTGCTCTTTGTTTTTCCCTAAATTTTTCTTGCTATTCTAGTTGAGGAAATTAGATGGGTTGTGACTTTTTTAAAGGTGGAGATACCAAAAGTTGAGCCAAAATTCCAACCCCCTTTTCTTGGATTTACAAGGACCGCTGAGATTTGGAATTCTAGAGCTTGCATGATTGGTCTTGTTGGAACTTTCATTGTAGAATTGGTGGGTGCTTCTTCGTTTTTGTGTTTATCATTTTTATACTAGTTTGAACATGAAACAAGCTGCTTTAATTCTTGGTGCTGTTGGTTGATTGGGAACTTTTATTATTTTGCAGATTATAAACAAAGGGATTCTACAGGTTATTGGGGTGGAGGTTGGAAAAGGTCTTAATCTCCCTCTATGAAGTTCTCATTTATAATATTTACTCTTGAATTGTATTTTTTAGCAGTGTTTTGTGTATACACAAGAACCGCATACCAAACCGTAATTTTAACTGCATTATGGTCTCAACGCTAGAAGTGGTTGTGAAGAGATGGTACTATAGGAGGAAAAAATGTTTTATTTTATAACATGAGTATAGCATTAAATTGTTCAAGTTAAACAACACGAAGGAATTATTACATTCACAAACATGAAAAATATGGCCAGGAAGAGCTGTGCCTTGATGGATATTACAAAACTAGAACTGAATCTGTGTCATTGTACATTATTATCTCATCACAATCGGCCAAGACTGATTCTCTCTGCCAACTCTACAAAAACCTTGAGATATTCTCTGGCATATTAAGAATTTTAGCAGTCTAGTCGACAAAATAAACTGCAAGAATTGTTGACAAAACCTAAAGATCTAGGTTATGTATGTGCTTCAGTAGGGCATATTTGTAGATTAAGACACAATGGAGAAAATTCTTGGTTTTGGAGCGAACGCCTGCAGTGCCTTGTGTGTAGAACCAAGGGGTAATTTAGCTGCTTGAGAAGAGACGATTATATGGCCCTGCTGGTTCGAGCATCAATAACCAGCACTTTGTTAGATGGCGCTGAAAAATCCAGTGCCTCAGCCAGTGACAGGCGACGGTTTCTCCATGCAGCCTCTGCCCACCTTTTCATTTTCTCTCCTTCACCCTTTCTGTTCTGTTGAATACAGAGTGTTTCTGCATACCCGCCTGCACAATTAACCAACTAGATGAATACAAAAAACTGGTGCATAAGTCAACATAGGAAAGCACCACAGCCAGTCTGCAACAGCAAGACACCATTATGCATACTTCTTGAGGAGCAACATGCAAGTCAGATATGGTTTGCGCTCATGCTACATGGCACATGCATCAATCTTTAAAGCATGCAAGGCCACAAAGGCCACAACAATAGTTTTAATTATGGTGGCAGTGTCGCTTCATATGTTCAAGGAATTTTTATTTTTTAATGCAATAACCACATAAGGCCACTACAAGTCTACAACTCAGATGGTGCAATGTGTTCAACTTCAAATCATATGAACTTCAAATCATATGACATTCAAGAGGTGCAAAAACTAATGATGACATTCAAGAGGTGCAAAAACTAATGTTCTAAGTGGTACATCGATACAATATCTGCCTGACGTGATGGGCACAAATCACTCATGAATACCAATTTCATCATTGTATATCAGATTGTTATATGACTATATAAGAATGCAATGCACTATAATGATCAAGTATACCTCTTGCAAGGGCCACTATATCCCTTCTATCTATCTTTGTCTCTTCACCTGAAAATAAAAAAGACAAAACAGTTGTTTCATCAATTGAATGGGGAAATGATAATTCCTAAAATGATTCCAATACCTTCAGATTCCAGAGGTGGAGCTTTCAAGAACTCTAATGCCCTTCTATAAAGCCCCTGTTGGTGTAATTTTGTTAAAACCATCAGGAGAGCACAAAGTCCGTTATAAACTACAATGGCATTCGTTAAAGCATTCAAAATCAAAATATATAATTATTATCTTAAATAGCTTTGTCAAATTGTTTGAAAAGCACTTACATATATGCAAAAGGTTTACCCCCATCAACTGAAGGGATAGTAAATTAGAGTCATCTTAATTGGGGGATATTGTTTTATAGTTATAAATCCTTGTGACCTGACTCCAACTAGGGCTATACAACAAACCATCCTCTTCAATTATCAAAGTTTATAATGATTCAGTATATTATTGATCTTGGTTTTCAGACAATATTGATCGAAAAAGAAAAAAAGAAACTTATTTCCAAGATCATAGATGCACGCCAAACTTGACCATACTTACACAAGATAAAACCTAGTGCTAAATTCATGCGTTCATGGAACCAAGAATCAATATGAACAGAAGATGTCTCTGCAACTGGTTCTTCTAAGTATTAAAATTTCTAAATTTGTCAAACTAAAACTATTGGGACGTTTGGAGGTTCTAACCTCTTGAATTAAAATAGCACTAGAATGCTCCTGTGCTGCTTTATTCCGAAACATAAGAGCCAAGCAGGTTAAAACAACACCAACTTTGGGATGATTAGAGCCTACATAACCAATATAGTCACCAAAAAGGCAATATATTATCCGCAACTATATTTCAAAAATTGTCATCCGAATAAGTATTAACAATATAATCCAAGGTAACAAACCAAAGAGTTCCTCTGTTGTAGTCAATGTCCTTGTCAATATCTCCTCAGCATCAGCAAAGTTCCTGGATTGCAGGTTATAGGTATATGTCATCAGAGAATGATACTAGAACTAAACAGTGATAAAAAGCCACTAAAGCATTCTAACCCTTACCCCATGTGTGCCTCAAGCTGCCCTAACGCAAACTTAGCTGCCAAGGAAACTTCCTCTAAAGTCATATTACACGATCCTAAGGCATTCAAGTTGCTAAAAGCTTTCTTATCTGCCACCACTTCAATCACCTTCTGGTAAAATTCCTTGGCCGACGAAAAGTTCCGTGTCGCATGCAGGTATTCTCCATAAGCTAAAGCAGCGCTGCCTATAGATAACAAGTTTAATTTATTGAACAACAAAGCTTTCCATAGGGGCCACCACTAACAGAAATGAACCTCACCATTACAACTCTCATTCTCCCGAAAGTCTTTAAAATAAGATTCAGCTGCATCAAAGCATGTCAGATTTAGTACTCAAAACAAATCAATATGACCACAAAACAATAGAATCACAAAATGTAACTTGAAAGAAACTTCATACATACCTAATTCAACATTACCACAAATGATCTCAACAAGCCCTTTTACAGCATCAGCACGAGCATTTACTGCTGCATAATCTCCTCCACCACTTTCTGGTTTGTATTTTCTCAATAGTTCTAAACATTTATCTGCGACCACTGACGAAGTATCATCCTATATGGCGAGAACCAACCCCAGATAAAGTTCAAACTCTATATATATAACTACTAGGAAATAAAACCGTAATCAATTATTTGCAAACACTCACTTCCCCCAATTGTAAATGGAGCCCAACAAGCGCTTCCAGGGCAGCAACTACAACGAAGTCCAAACAACAATTTTGAATCAAACCCTTTTCATGATACATGTTCAACAGCAACTACCAAAACACAAATTGAAACTACACCATCTTTAAAAGGAAAAAATCCAAACTTTCAAACGCGAAATTACTGCTCTATAAAAACAACTCACCTCTAACTTCCAAAGAAGATTGCTTTAACTTATCAACCCTCTGTAGCTTCTCAATTGCCTCCGAAAAATCCCCTCTGTAAGAAAACTCAAATAATCAAACACGTCGAAAATTTCGAATATACAAATTGCAATAGCACCAATCAAAAAAATCAAACCTTTCATATAACAAAGTAGACATAGCAAGTAAAGCAATTCCTCTCCAAGTCTCAGCACACTGACCTTCGCTTGGTTGAGTAGAGACACACTGCTGCAGTACCAGCAACCCTTGTCCGTACGATTCACCTGCACATATACAACTCCACGTGTCAACACCATCTTTAAAACTGGAAAATTCGGAGAAGCTAAATTAAAATGATGGGGGTTGGAATGGAAGCAAATAAAAAGCGACCTGATTTCTGGGATCTGGCGTGAGTGAGAGCGTAATTGATCATCTGAAGAACAACTGGGCTCGAATTGGGGCCGTTGATGTTGGTTTCACTTTCATCATGGAGTAATCTCAAAGGCGGTGCGTTGAAGGTGGTGGGTCCAGGTAATCGAGTGGTTCGAGCGAGGGCAGCCGTTGATCTTGACAGATTAACTGCCGCGCGAAACATGGCTGGTTGTGATTCTTAAACCCCCAGTAATGGGAGGGTTTTAGAGGAAGAGGAGAGAGTTTGGAGTTGGGAGTTGGGAACCGAGTTCTGTACTTCTTGTATCTTCTACTAAGCGGTCGCTTAACATCAAAACTAACGTAAGTAGGAAAACCCCCACTGTGTGTGTGTGTGTGTTTTTTTTTTCAAACATATTACAAGTACTTCTAAGTTCTAACACGCATAATAATCATCTGTAGGACTCTGTTGCTTGGAATGATTAGTTATCATCGTATCCAAAAACTTAAATTGATTTTAGTATTAAACTTGAGATTATGATATAATAACACGTTCCTCCATGTGTAATGTGAACAAGTAACAGATAACGGACACATATAAAACGTCTCATACCGTATATCATGTGTAATGAGAATAATTTCAGGGGAGATAAAAGTTTGAACCGCGAACCTCCAAGTTTTGATACCATGTTAATTATTATCAGACCCAAAAATTTAAACTGATAGAAAATTATCAAAGTATATCATTAGACTTAAGGTTATGATACGTTAATAGAAACGCGGCTTAAAATCAGAGTTCTCAAAAGTGGAAGGAAATAAAAACTCTCAAGTGCGAGGAAAAACAACTTAAAAATTGTCTACATATTATCAATGGGAGGAGTGCACAGTCGTATCCATGATCTTAGAAGCAAGACATGGGTACGGGGTGGCTATCGTTACATTGCATCACTATGCGCAAGTAGCATAACAATAATTAACCAACGCATTTTTCATCTATTAATCATCATATTTAAATTTATTAGTCTGAAAAAATTATGTTTTGAAATTAAAAAAATAAATAAATACTTCTTATAACTATTCTAATATTGGTTATATTCTTGTATATTAATAGAATCCATATGGGATCACATATGCAAATAAGATATTTAATTTTTTTAAATTTTTGTTTAGTGTTTTGATTATTGTGATGATATCTTTTTAATTCATCTGTATATGATATTTGTTCTTGGTTAATTTTGGATTGATGCAAAGAATAAACATCGATAGATATATATATATATTTGAAGCACGAATAAACATCGATGTTTTGATAATGTATTTTAGTTCATCTGTACTTTATTAAATGTTTGTTGATGATCATATTATTATATTGATTCAATGGATTTGTGGTGTGATAATTAATTTTTGTTAAATTTTAATCTAATATTTTAAAATTAATATTTAAAAAAAAAAAGTTAAAATTCATTAGAAAAAATAGAAAAATAATAAAAAGTAAGACAAGTTTTATAAAAGTTCTAATGACAAGTTGACAACCATACAACAACTGAATCTATTTAGCAGTAAAATCCTCCACTACAATACCTATTACCAAATCTAGTAGACGTGGAGATATCTCATTAATCATTTTTCAAACTATATGAGATTAACAAAACTCTACAGACACTGTAATAATATAATATATATTTTACATATTATATAAGTTAAATTATTTTAACCTTTTTTTTTTTAATTCAACATCATACCGTTCATATACTTTTGCTGAGTTACATCCATTTTCAATTCTTTGATTAATTGTAAAATGAATTGCTGAAAGTTGTAGTTAAATCATAAATTTAAATCGATTTATCTTGACTCTATGTCATGTAATTTTTTTAAACTAATTTTTATATAAAATTTCGAATTTTAAAAAAAAAAAATCATTAATGGAAGACGCCTGGCCCTCTCAAACGGAATTTTATTTGGCAGGGTAGTAGCATGACAAGTTGGTATGATTAAACTATAATCAAAAGAAATTTTTTCTTCCTGAAAATGAGTATATGATTCATTTATTTATTGTTATTGAAGTATTCTCGTTAACTTTTCTTATTAATTGGCTATAAATTTTTGGCTCCGCAGTCCGCTCCAACCTAACACCAATACATTTTGATTCTTTTCTTCAATATTTAACTATTTAATTTGATCATATTGTCAAAAATACCACTACCTAAACAATAAAGACCAAAATATATAGGACCATCCATGGACCATGATAAATTAGTGGGGCTTCCTAGGTTCCTCCTAAAGCTACCTATAATTCATATGTCGACAATGCCTTTAATGCCTTGTTAATTTAAAGCAAAGCTTTTATCAATTACAAACATGCACGCCCAAGTTCTAGTTTCCGTTGAAATCAGCTTCCCACACACAAAAGATAAGTGCTTACACGGCCTTAAACAAAGTAAACAAACATAATCATGTCGTTTGATTTCACTTAAACCTTTCTCTTTATCAATGATTCTGTTTATAAATATTTTTTTGCAAAAAATTCTCATCGCCACTAGAATATCTTTTATTATTTCTGAAGAATAAATCAGTACATGGTTGGCGTCCTTGGTTGTTTTTAGGCCATGTCACGTCACATGATATTAGATTACTTGTTGAAGTTTCTGACTAGGACTTGTGTGCTTGCTATATGATTCATGTTCATTCTCTATGCCAAGAAAAGAAATAAATAAAAGGATTCAATAGATTATTATAACAATTGTGCTAGATAAAGAAATCCTCGAATTGAAGCAATGGATATAAGCACTTTAACAAGAAAGTAAAGGTTCAAAGACATCAAGTGGCACCAACCGTTAATAGTTTAAATAGGTCGAAGTTGTTTACACCTATCTTTACGCTCCACAAACTCACTTCACAGGCAACATTTTGTGCAACCAAGTTCAGCTAACAATGCCAACTTCAATTCTCTTACCTGTTGGTTTTTATCTGTTTGTTTTCTTCTCTATTACAGGTACTGAATTTTCTTCCCCTTGGTTGGGTTTTGAATATGAGAGTTGATATCTTGATGTGTTTGTATGTTTTTGGTTGTAGATGGGACACAACTCATACTAGTGAACAACTGCCAGGAAGGTATATGGCCTGGACTACTTGGAACTGTAGGTCACACCACCCCGAAAGATGGTGGTTTCAGGCTGAATAGTGGAGAAGAAGTAGTGTTTGATGTGCCTGAAAAGTGGTCAGGGAGGATATGGGCAAGGCAAGGTTGTAACTTTGATCAAAACGGGAAAGGCTCGTGTGACACTGGAGATTGTGGCAGGCAACTTCATTGCCAAGGTACTGGTGGTGCACCACCTGCAACAGTTGTTGAGATGACACTAGGGTCATCCACTTCCCCTTTGCATTTCTATGATGTGAGTTTGGTTGATGGCTTCAATCTGCCAGTGTCAATGAAGCCTGTTGGTGGAGGAATTGGTTGTGGAGTTGCATCCTGTGAAGTTGATCTGAACATTTGCTGCCCATCAGCCCTGGAAGTGAAGGTTGGAGGCAAGGTGGTTGGTTGCAAAAGCGCTTGCTTGGCTATGCAATCAGCCAAGTACTGTTGCACCGGGCAATATTCAAACCCCAAGACCTGCAAGCCTACACTTTTCGCACATCTGTTTAAGGCTATATGCCCAAAGGCTTATAGTTATGCATTTGATGACTCTTCTAGTCTTAACAAATGCAGAGCCTCACGGTATGTCATCACTTTCTGCCCTCCAAAATGAGGAATCAAACAAGGAAAATAAGGCATGGCTCTGCAAGGAAGTCGAATTAAGGCATTATCGACAAAATGTCTCTGATTTTTCCTGCTTTTTTGTAGTTGAATATGCATTGATTTCTCTTTTGTTTTTTTTTTTTTTTTTTTTTTTTTCCATTTTCCTTGAATTAGATGATAGGGTGATAAAGATGTATCAGTAACATATACAAGTTTATATCTTTTAATTGGCCACTAAAGTGAATGTACTCTGGTATCTTAATAGAATTAATTGATCATGAGAGTTGTTTGCATTGTAAGAGTGATCTAGTTTCTCATCATATCATTTTCCTTCTCAATAGAGACAAGTCATTACAACGCAGAAAATTAGTTTATCAAGACAAGATGACAAGATCATAGTTACCACTAGCTGAATTCACTTTTTTAATGTGCAGTACATATGTGAACAGCAGTTTTAATTAAGCAAACAAGTTGTGACAATTGTCTGTTCCTGTCTAAGCTCCTGTGTACGACAAAACTTGGATGCTTTGTGCACCAATGAATCATTCCTTCAACGGAATACCCTGTTGTGGGCATTAGTTATATTTGGTTTTAATGCTGCTCAAAACTTATATGGATGTCCTAAGCTCAAATGTCCAATTTTCATATAGCTATCATTGGAAGAGAAAATACCATGGAAATCTAAAAAAATTTCTTAAATTTAAGGCAACAAAACAAAGCTATTTTTCTTGGATAATCCGTCTTGGACAAGGCTGCCAAACATACCAATTTCACAAACACAAATACTAACATATTTATATAATAATTGTCGAATCTAGATTAAACTAGAAGAAAGTTCCAAGTGTACACCCAGTAACGGAATCCTTGATTGAGGGAATAAAATGATTCATTTAGCTAACAAATAAGAGACAAGTCTTTTTCAAAAAAGAAAAATAAGAGACATGTCACAGCTTCTCTACAGCACTTGGCTTTAAATACTCAGGTAGATGCTAATAAGAAAACGTATAGAACTAATAGTTTCTGATAAATAGAGAAAATATAAACATGGGTTCAATTTCTGATGAGACAGTCATAGAAAATGTAGAAACCCCTACTTATGCTCCATCTCTACCAGTACCAAATGTTCAAGAGTTGGTGAAGAAGGACCCTTTGCAGGTTCCTGACAGATATGTAAGAGACCAAGATGACAGACCACATGTGAATGAGATGTCATGGCTTTCTTCTAAGATTCCTATTATAGATTTGTAACTGCTCTCGAATGGCGACAAGGAAGAGTTAAGCAAACTAGATCTTGCTAGCAAAGAGTGGGGTCTTTCAGGTAAACTATTAAAAATGAGTTTAATATGGTTTGTAGTGTCCATGACGTAACACTTTTGCATGTGATTTGCTTATTGGAGATCCTTTTTTCAGGTGGTGAATCATGGAGTGGCAAAAGAAGTGGTGCAGAATATGAAGGATGCAACAGCTGAGTTCTTTGAGCTGCCATTAGAAGAGAAGAACAAGTATGGAATGCCCCCCAATGATCCGGGCATGCATACGTTGTCTCTGAAGAGCAGACACTAGACTGGTCTGATGCTCTAATTCTTGTTGTCTACCCTACTCAATATCGGACGCTCAAAATCTAGCCAAGCACACCAAAGGGATACAGGTAAGGTTTCTATACATACGAGCACAGTAGGAAAAGTACTTGCTGTCTTCTAACTACAATGTTGCATTAATACAGAGACATTATCGAGGCATACTCGAAGGGAGTTAAAGATGTTGGAGTGGAGCTCTTACGTTAATTTTCTAGGATCATGGGACTGGATAAGGATGCCCTCCTTGGCCTGCATGAAGAATTGGTGCAAGCTTTGCGTGTGAACTATTATCCTGAATGTAGCAGACCAGACCAAGTACTAGGAATAAGTCCACTCTCGGACACAAGTACCATAACCATTCTTATGCAAGGACATGATAAACATGATAAACATGGGTTACAGATCAAGCACAATGGTGGATGGGTGCTGGTCAAGCCAGTTCCAGATGCTCTGGCGGTTAACGTTGGAGATGTCATTGAGTCTAGTACTACTTATACAACTCACCAATTTTCAGTTCAATTGAATGTAATAAGAAGGGAAGTTGAAATGTTTTATGTTGTATATTGTAATGACAGATTTTGAGTAATGGGAAGTACAAGAGTATAGAGCGCAGAGCTGTGACAAACCAGAGCAAGGCAAGGATTTCCTATGCATCATTTCTTGTCCCCCGCGACGATGTAGAGATTGGACCATTAGATCATCTAGTTCATTCTCAAAGTCTCCAGAAGTACAAGAAAGTTGTGCATGCAGAGTATCTATGTAGTTCCATGAAGATAAAAATGGAAAGGAAGGTACACACCCGGATGGCCAAAGTTGAAACTTGAGCAGACATTTCTAAATATCAGCAAGCCATTATATCAAGAGCTGATGATTTATGATCAATCATCAGAGCTCGTGGCTTAACCCTTTTCAGACGTATTGCTTTGCCACGTAATGTAAACGACAAAATATAAATAATGAAAACATGTGTTACTTGGCTTTCATGGCTTTCGTCAAACAGTTTCTTTGTCAATTTGTTCTTGAATGAGCGTTCATCCGGTTCGATGTGGACCAAAAGAAACCATACAGGCCAACCAACTTCACTTTCCATCACAGTAAAAATTTTTAACTTAAAAAGAATACATCAACTTCATGGCTTGTCTAAGAAAACCCAAAAGAAGAGATCAATGTAAAGAAACAAAATCTATTACACAGTGGCAGATTCCTTCGTTTATGGGTAAAAACAGAAATGTATGCACTAGTCAAATAACATACAACTGCCTGAGCTACAATATATATCTGCATCAATTCAATTTGTCTGTCAATTAGCATTGGCTTCACCATTTGAGGAGCCTTGATTGTTCGTAGCCTCGGATGGAGGTCCTGGTCCTAATAGGAGGGGAGCTTCTTTCTTTTCAGTACTGGCATTAATATTGGCACCAGGATTTGCTGCCCATGCTCTAAGAGGTGGTTCAAAATGCTTACTGACAACATCAGGTGGGGGTGCGAGTGCATCTTCCCCAGGAAGAACAAGAAGGCCCTTCCCTCGAAGGGAAGATGGTTCATTGTAGCAGGTATTCCATAGGGAATCTACAAGCTGCCTTTCCTCTCTAGCTGGCCCAAGATCTTCTGGTGACATCTTGCTGATGCTGTTAATCCTTTCTTCTAGAAGTTGCTTTAACTTTTCATCTTCTTCACCTAATCCACCAGTATTCCCACCAGTCTTGTCATTAGCAAGCTCAAGAAGGCCCCGGAGAGCAGCTTCTCGTACATCTGCATCTTCACTGGATGCAAGGTGCATCATTATCCGAGGAAACCCTAGCTCACTCACCACATTGCAATCTGAACTATTTTCGTGTAGTAGATATTGGATTAAGTTCAGAGCTTTCCTGAAAAATGTTCAAATATATAAGAAAACTAAGTCATCAAGAAATTAACTTGGTAAAAATAGTAGGCACAAGAGCAACATAACTACAAAAATTTGCAAGTTAATTAGAATTACTCAGCCTTCTTGGTTTTTTAATATATAAAAATTTCTAGAGTCAATTACACAATATTTTTCCAACCAGAAGAACACAACTAAGCTTCTCCCAGAATTACCTTTGGAATCTCACGCTCTCAGATCCCAGAGCATCTCTTAAAGCTGCATAACCATTAGCTAGACGAAAGGCAGTAATACCAGGTTTGTTGTGCCGGATTAAAGCTGAAAGTGAACCAAAAACATTTGAGATCAAATTTTTTATCCCAGGACTCCAAGGCCAAAAACAACTAATATACAAATTTATAAAACAAATTAATAAAACACACAATAGAACTGACCAGAACTTACATGATATTGCACCCAGTGCTTTGGTTCGAACAGTGACATCAGTATCTGAACTAAAATTAGAAAGAAGAGGTTCTAAGCCATTTGCTTCCATAACCAGTTGTTGACCCCGTGGATTGTTCTGGACAATGGTAGTTACAACCTCTGCAGCCTTTGCTCGAATGTTGGCATGTGTATTCTTCAAATAACCAAGAAGAGGTACTAAACCACCGATCGAGTGCAGATCTGTCATAAACATCAAGTCAGCCTAAGAAGCAGTGCATAACACTACGTAAAGCACAAACAACATGGAACTGCTAACAAAATGGTTAGCATAGAAGAATAGACAACAATATAATAAACAGCTTCGGGAAAAACCAGGAGGGAAGCAAATTCATACAATAAATTATTCATTTAACAACTTCAATTATTGTTTCTATTCCACTTCAACATTGATTTCTTAATAAGTGTTAAATGTTCAAACTTATCGAAATAAAATTAAACCAAACACGTCATTATGTTTTATAAAATGAAGATTATAATCACTCCAAAACTTACAAGCTGCATAGTACAAGACAGACCTCAAACCAAATCCAACATGACAAATTATTAAAGGAAGCAGAAACGAGAACAATAACCATCATGGGCATGTGAATATGTGTACAGGTGAATATATGCAAGTTACAAAGCAATGAAATTCCATAATTCTCTAAACCGACATCCATAAACTTTCTATAGAACATTTGCACGTTAACAACAATTCCAATGTTAACCTAAACCACACCAGACTAGTTCAAATTTAAATAATTAAATGCACATAAATTCAGACGATAGCTAATACATATTACATATATTAACAATTTCTAATCCAGTTCAAACTGTATAAAACATAAAACTCACCATTGGCCATGTCAATGGACTCCACGTGCTCTTGTAACTCATCCAACATATCTGCCACCATATACACATCCACAAATCACCATTATTACGTATACAAGTACCATCAAATTACGCATAAAAAACTGCGATAATTAACAATAACAACTCAAAAACCTTCAATGTCCTGAGGCGTGACGCCTTGAGACTCCAAGACTTGTTCAGGAGTTTGCATGACAAGAGTTATCTCTTTCATGCGCTTGATTACATCGACGCTCTGCGATTGCATTGCTTCCATGAACCATCTCCGATCCTCCTCACTGAGCCGCACAATAACTCAATCATCAGTCAAATATATTTTTTTCATTTCGAAATCGTAGCAATTGATAATAAGTGAGGTACCTCAAATTGCGTGGGCCTTGAGTGCCGTCTGAGTGAGCCAGACTCCACTTGAGCAATCCGTCCCAGTTGGGTCCGTCTTTCGCCATTGTTTCGCTTCCTTCAAATAAAACCCTTAATTATTTTTGAAACAAAGTTAATGATGTCTGCTAGTGAAATGGATACGCAATTAGAAGCATATAGAAGAAGACTTAAATTGATAACCTGAACTCGTTAAATAGCAGACAACGGAAATGCTGGAATTCTCTGTAATATTCTAGAGATAGTGAGAGAATCGGCGAGGTTTCAACATACAAAAGTGTGACGCAAGTGAAGACGTTCCTGGTCGGCATGGGCTGGTATAGATTTCAAGGCCCAATTTGTTTTTGGACAGGTTTGGAGCCCACTCAAATCAGCCCCATAAGTCATTTGTATGGGAAAATGCTAACGTGCAATATAGAGGCTCTTTTTGAAGATAAATAAATAAATAAAGGCCTATATAGAGTAGATGTGACAAAAGTGAGTTGTGTTAAGATAGATTTCAAGCATCAGATTAGATTTGTTTAATAAATCAATTGTATAAAGTTTGAAAGATGATTTATACAAAATCAAGTCATGACAAGATTAATCGGTTTGTTTCTTGTCACGTTTATTTTAGTTTTTATATTATCTTATTCCTTTTGATGACATTGAATTTCGTCATGTCATGTCATTTAATTCCTAATTTAAACTAACATATTGATTAACATCAACTTTTAATTGCTTTTAAAACTAAAAACATCAACTTGTTATTTTTTAAAATTTTAATAAACAAGCATGACCACTGAAAGTGTAAATAGTTAATACACTTTTTTTTATATCCATCGTGAAAACTGAAAATTCAAGTTTTACCATATATATTTAATAATGTATATAAAGAAATTTTTTGGTATTATGGAAATATATATACAAACCACATAATTTTGTTATGGAAATATATTTCTGAACGTTATAGGTAATTTTTAATCTCAACAAAGTCCACTCTAATGTTATAAAAATAGATTTTTGGACCACATACATAGTATTTATTTCATATCAATAAATTTTCAATTACCTTTGAGCCACCCAAAAAATCCTTGTTGCACCTTTTTTTATAAAATATTTTATTACTATTATATCCTTAAATGTAAGTACTTAAAAATACATAATTATATAAATAAAATTTCCAATTTACTTTCCAATTTAATATAAACCCTAATAATATATACAAAGTAAAACATAATATAATATAAAGAAATATAATTTTCACAAGTAAATAAGAAATGGATGAACGAAAAATTGATTTGATGAATTCTGAATGTATAAGGATATGTTTTTTTTGACTTCTAATATATTTGATGTTCATAATTTTTTATGATTATTATTTTATGTCAATATATATATATATATATTTTTGTTTAAACAAAAAGAACTAGTTTCTTATTGAAGAAAAAATGTTTTGTTTAAAGAAAACTATTTTGTTTCATAAGTTTTTAGACAAGTAATGTTCACAAAAATAGAAAAAAAAAGTATAAATAATATTTAAAAATATGTAAGAGAGTTTTTTTTTTCCTATACAACATATATGTATTTTCATCACTTGTTTTTTTTTTTTTTAAGTCACATCATTATAATCAATATCATTAATAAATTATGAAAAAAAAAAAAAGAAAACCAAATGAATATGAAAGAAAAAATGGAACATGAGATAAAGGAAGAATAAAAATCAATGAAAAAAGTAAGAACAAGAACACCGATTAAAATCTCGATCAAATTCAAATTAAAATAATAAAAACTATAAATGTGTTTTAAACGAGTGTAAAATGGGTGTAATGAGAAAAAGATATATAATTAAAATTATTATTAATATTGAAGGATGATTTTGGTATTTTAAAAAAGGTAGGAAGTAAAATTTTAATTTTAACTTTTTAATATGGATTTATAAAGTAATTAAGTATACTCAAAAAAATTTTGGGTGGCAATGGAACCACCTTACCCTATATTAATATATATATTTAATAAATAATAATATAAATTATATGTGACAAAAGTTGAGGGGTCTCAACCCCCACAAAGTCACAAGTCACATCCACTTTATTAAACTTCTAGATCCAAATTTGATCCCCTCACAAAATCCTAATTGTACATATCTTGACAAACGAATATAATTTTTTTTTTTTTAATGTTTTTATAACTTGCGTAAAAAAAATTAACATAATTTTAAGTTAAGATTATTGTTATACCATCCATAATTGGTCTAAAGATTATTTCAAATAACTAAATAAAAGATTGTGTTTTTATTGTCATACAAATAAGATGGTGCAACGATTCCTAAAAAAGGAAAAAAAAAATGAAGTAACAGATAACGTAACCTACTAGTCAATTGGGGAAGAGTTTCACAAAAACTTTTGTACTACTATTTCAAAAGAAAAAAAAAAATTGTAATAGTATTACTCTTAAGTTAAACTTGTTCATATAATTGAGTATATTATATTAATTAAAAGAAATCAACTAAAATTTTAACTTTTTCAATGACTACTCGATGAATTAAGACAACATTTAGGTTGACTAAAATGACAACGCTGTTAGTGGGGCTTATATATTTTCCAATTTGTTTAAAGGTATCATATAATTCTGCTGACGCTCGACACGTAGTCTTGTTAAGATTACTTGAGTGGAGAGGATGACACATCATCGTACACGTTTTATATTGGATTACAAATCGGCTTCACTGTTGAAACGAGCACCCATCACTCAACGCCAACGGCGCATCTTAGCAAGTACGCTTTCCTCCTTGGCGCTGAGTGATGGCCAATTCATGAAACCAACGATTTGTTCCTTCTAACCAAACCATTAATAAATCAATTTGATTCGTGTTAGTGGAAAACATGGAATATTCTCTTCCTCTTAATATTTTATGGTTTTGTTATTTTTGTTTTTTCGTTTGAGGGAGATTCCTCGAAGCTCATTCACCTTTCAACAATTTTGTAGTTTTGAATCTAGACGAAAGTCTTTTCACAAGAGCTTTTTAATTGCTAATAATAATGAGTTTGTCTGATTGGACTAATAACAATTTTTAGATGTTATTCCATAACACATTTATAATAAATTTAATTATTATTATTAATGAGTAACTTTAGTCAATTGATAAGATAACAAAACTCTTTAATAATTAAAAGGTCGTTTAGCTAAATTTTAATATTACTGGTTTTTTTATAAAATAATTTTTTTTTCATTTAAATATAAAATTAAAGATTTGTTTATATTTAATTTAGATGATTGTATTTGTGCATCTTTGAAGACACCTTAGTTATGGAGTTTAAATTTCATTATATGCATTTTATAAGTAAATATATGTAGTTTTGTTCATTATTATAAAAATAGTTATCTTCTGTTATAAAATTATTTATTTTGTCTACCAAATGATAATTGACCTACGCAAACCTTATTTAAAAAGTAAAGTGAAAAATATCAAATCTTATGAGGCTTTCTTCTTTTTAATAAGTTGTAAAATAATGATAAATCTATTAGCATCAACATGTAAAAGTTTGACATAATCTATTAAGATTAAACACTCTATATATAGCTCTAAGCCTTTTTTTTTATAACATTGATGGATATTTATTCTTAATAAATAACAATTTATGAAACTTGAACTTCGATTATAGATATAAAATAAAACAACGCTAACTATTTAACCTATAAGTGGAAGTGATGTCATAAAGGTTTTGTAATTCAATCATTTTGTTAATTTATAAATGACTAATGTCATGTTACCTAGATTTATTATTAAAATCATATGTCAAACTATTTATAATTGTACTTTTTAAAAATTTGTCTAAATGATATAATAAACCGATTTATAACTATTATATTAATTTTTGGATAATATATTAACGATATGATAATTACATATAAACTTATTACATCATTTGGGTAATGAATTTGGATAAATTTTTAGGTAATGTAGTATTACTTTTATAATTATCATCACTTATAAAAAATCATTTACTATTGATAAAAACACTCTTGAAAAATTAACAAAATTTTCAACGATATAACATCATTTATTACAACACAACATTTCTTAGTAAGAGAGGTTGAGTATCTCTATTAATCTTAAGAGATAAAATATTCAAATATCACATTTATTCTATTAAAACACAAGATATGTGTATGAATCTCCTCTTATAGGAGTAGTCATCTTTCGATTGTGAGAATAATCATACACATTACGCTATCAATGATCAATTTTTATATATTCTGACTATCATCACTATCATCTGTATATTTTTTATTTTATTTTTTATTGTTTAAAAAAATAACATCATCATCTGCTAATAGTCACCAAGTGGCATTTTCGTCCTCGCAACAGAGAAAAAAAAAAAAATTGACTGTAATTTTTTTGTTGTTAAATGTTAAGACTAAAATTGACTCTAATAAATTTGCTTGGCAGGAAACGGTGAGAACTTTTGAAAACCGCCCTCCTAGGGCGACAGAAGCTGGCGGTTAAAAGAGCTCACGTGGCGGTCAACGGTGAGTTGATGACCGCATCTTTGAATAGATCTGGAGATAAAAGCGTCGAAATCCGCAGACATGTTGTTTTCTTCGTCTCCCTCTGCAGTAAACTTTGGCTGACCATCGCTGACGCGCATTCACACCATATATCTTCAGACAAACAAGGAACTTTTTTTCGTTAAAACTAATAACTTCAAAACTAACGCCGTTTAAGTTAATTGACTCTATTGTGATATTAATGCATTATAATCAACGTAATTAACCTTTTTTTAAAAAAAGCGATTAAAAGCGTGAGTGCTACGCTTATATGCTTGATAACCCAATGACGCGTTTTCACCGTTGATTCTCTTCCAGGCCACGCCTTAAAAGTCTTTGGTCTTCATTTTTCGCTTTAATTTCTCTCTCTACTCTCTTTCTCTCTCCAGCTCTTGACACGCTTCAGTCAGATTAGGGTTCTTTGAAATTACTGATATTTCAGCGATTCGTGTGATAAATCGAAGGAATCGAGTATCGTTTCTTTGAATTGATCGAGTTCGAATCCATGGCTTCGACGGGAAACTCGTACTGGTGTTATCGTTGTAACAGGTTCATTCGGATCCGGGTACGGACCCAGGACTCGATCAGCTGCCCCGATTGCGGGACTGGATTCATCGAACAAGTCGAAACCACTTCCCCATCTCCTCCACAGAGATTTCCCGCCGCCGCAATGTACGTCGACGGCCAGCAGAATAATCAGGACCCGATCACTAGCCCGAGACTACGAAGAACCCGGAGGAACGGCGGGGATCGGTCCCCTTTCAACCCGGTTATCGTCCTCCGTGGACCGCAATCGCCCGAAGCCGGCGGCGGGAGCGACGGAATCGGTGGAGAGAGAGGGAATTTCGAGCTTTACTATGACGACGGGGCCGGGTCGGGTCTACGACCGTTACCGGCTAGCATGTCGGAGTTTTTGATGGGATCCGGGTTCGACCGGATACTGGACCAGCTGTCGCAGCTGGAGATCAACGGAGTGACGCGGTTCGAGAACCCGCCGGCGTCGAAGGCTGCCATCGAGTCAATGCCGGTGGTGAAGATCGCGGCGAAGGAGTCCCACTGCGCGGTTTGCAAAGAAGAGTTCGAGCTCGACACGGAAGCTCGCGAGATGCCCTGCAAGCACATCTACCACGCCGATTGCATCCTCCCCTGGCTCTCCATTCGAAACTCCTGCCCCGTCTGCCGCCACGAGCTTCCCACGGAGGCTAACGCCGACTTGCACGCCGAGACCGACAGGATTCGAGACGAGGACACCGTCGGATTGACCATATGGAGACTGCCCGGCGGCGGTTTCGCTGTCGGCAGGTTCAGTGGCGGCAGAAGAGCTGCCGAGAGAGAGTTTCCTGTTGTATTCACTGAAATGGATGGTGGGTTCAATAATGCATCTGGGGGTGCTCCAAGAAGGATTTCTTGGGCACCCAGTGGAAGGAGAGCTAGAGAGAGTGGTGGGTTTGCTAGAGCTTTTCGCAGTTTCTTTTCATTTTTCGGCAGGATTAGGTCTCTATCGTCCCGTTCCAATAACTTGGAGTCTGGTTTGTCTAGAAGAAGTCGGTCCATCAGTAGGTCCTCGAGGAGGACCTCCAGTCGCCGCCAGCAGTGGGATTTGGACGATGAAAGATGGTGAAGTTAATATAGGTTGCCTTGTTCATTTTAGGCTTATTATAAAAATACCATTATTGTTGCAGTATTCCTTTTAACAAAAACAAGAAACATTCGTAAATTGTATCATCAAGTTGTTGTATATAACTTGCTTGAGGAAGAGATCACCAAAGTAATTTATTTTGCGTCCGTCAAAAAGAAAAGAATTTTGTACTGCTAGGTGATAGTTTTTTCTTGCATTTGGAACGCGATGATGATGGTGACCATGAAGAAGTAAGCTATGCAATTAGACTGGACATTTAAGAGTTACTGTTGAGGTACTAATCCTCGTGTATAATTGTAATTGTGCTCATTATTATTTTTTTGTTTAGATTCTGTAGCTTATTATGCTTACTTCTTTCTTACTTGTAATTTTGTGACAATAGTTTGAAATGTTTATTTACTATTTCGTTATATCAAATTTTCAGTTGTTAATCTCTGTGTCATTGTCTTTTATGTGAAAGTTCGTTCTTTCAGTAATAGTGCGTTTACTTGCCGGGGTTTGCATTTGTCTTGTTTAATTTGTTTGGGTGGTGATGTGAATTGGTTGTGTAGATTTAATATGTCTATTTCATAATTCATTGTAGAACAGATACTAATGCTGGGATTGGGTTCTGGTGATTGATGTAGAAAACGAGTGAAACAGTTCAAAATTATATAAACTATTGGTAAAGAGTCATACATGCGGCCTATCGCTTTACGTGAATTGTTTGAAATGCAATAATTATATCAAGCAGTTATTAACCACTTGGATTGTTTGAACGGTTCGTATTTGCTTTCATTTCCTTTTCTTTGTGGCATCAAAGTCTCTAACTAATTAATTGTGACATGTATCTTCAAGATAATAAATCTACTTTGGATTATGTCTTCGAATGGTCAGACAAAAGCAGGTTGCCCAGTTTTCTTGCATAATTGTAATTGTCTGTGTGTTGATGTTAGCTGGCTATGGTAAGATTTTAATCAAATCAATTATCACAGGTCTGTGTCTCTCGGCCACGCTGATCGTGTGTTGTTTCTTTTGTTCATACTCGACTGAAAATGCCAGTCTTTTGATAACCGTGGGTCTACATTACTGGGGTTATGTCTTGTCATTGAACCATGTGACTGGTTTTGCAAATTCAAATGTCAGAAACTGTTAGTTGGGAATGGGGCCTTGGTCATTAATGTAGATATGGAACTTAGTGTTACATATGGAAAATGTTGATCATGAGGAATCTTGTGATCCAAATTGTCAATACTGTTGCAAGCAAGTTATAGATGAGAGTCACAGGGAATTGCTTGTATAGATATTTTAGAGCTCTTAACTTCATCTACATCTCATTGTTGTCAATTTCTTCATCCTATTTGGGTGGTGTTAATTTGTTTCTTATTCCATATTGTGGCATGAATATCTCTGATTAGATTCTTTACATTTGTATTCTTGAAGGACATTTTACTTTAGAAATGTGTTTTCGAAAGGTCAGTGATGCAAGTGAAAGTAGTTTATGGACATGTTTTTTCACTTGTCAAAACTTCATTTTGATGTTTCTTCCCATCCAAGACTTTTTATGGAGCTTCAGGAAGTATGGATGGATTAAATTTGCACAGTTGTGAATATCAATTAAGCTTTGCTATGTTACCATGCAATGACAGGATATAGGTTGATAATGTGTAATATCTTCTATTCTGAAAAACAAAAACTTTAATATGAATATTTTTTATTTGCGACAGAAGTTTCAAGGCAGGACCTGTGACTTCTTGTATAACAATTAGGTGACTTATTGGGGAATTAACATAGATTTTCGCAATCGTCAAAGGTATATATTGCATGCTTGTTAGCATAATAGATATTAGAATTTGCATCTTTGCTGTCTTCTTTACTGTCTTCTTTATTCCTTCTACCTTGCCCAGTATGCCAATCTTGTAATCAGAATGTGTTTCCACGATGTCACTCGCAAATATTCTCACATGCTCTAGATTATATGTTCAGTAGACTGTTATCAGTTAATGGTTGCTTTCTGTTTTGATGGAAGACTGTTATTAGTTCGTTTAGCGTCTTTTCTTTTATCGTTGATTAGTACATGCCATAAATGCTGATAATTTCTCCTGTAGTGGCCGGGACTGTAACCATTGACTAAAATTTGCACAACGTTTGAATTTTAACCATTGCCTTACAATACAATTGATAATTGACTCTACTTTACAGTGCATTGATGATCAATGATTTAATTCTACCATCAAGTTTCCTGTAGCTTGGGGTTCATGTGACTTTCTTTTATCAAGTGGAGGGTGAATTACAGACTTGAGCCGTCAGCCCTGTTCTCTTTGCTTGCTTGCTTCTGTTTAGTTAGTTGTCTGAGAGTGAGATTACCTTGCTGAAAATTCCCTATGTTATATATGCACCTCTGATCTCACAACAAAAGCAAAGCAGGGGCCACTTGACTGGATATAAGAGATTTTAGCAATGTATATGAGAACATGGTTGCTCATCATCTGACCGTGTGGGTCTCTGGTAAACGATGGTAAAAGTGGCAAAGTAAGAGGTTGGCTTCTATGAATCAGTGATACTGTTGGGACTTGGGACCACCCTTATCCAGAAAACATATGATCTTAAGCTCTGACGTGGCCTTATCCAAATGCCAGGATATCCGTAAAACCAGATGTGCGTGTCGTTTTGACATCCAACAATTGAAATCCCCGGTCCATGCCTATTTCTTGAACCAGTTCAAACTTCTTGCAGTAACAAAACTGGAAATAGCAAGATGGCATCGCTAGCACCTGTAAACAGTTTTTATGGTACTAACACAGTGAAGCGTTTGGCAGTAGCAAGCAGCCCTTGTTTTTCTGGCTTTTGTGCTCTACCAACACCTACAGGTAGGAGCCACAAACATAAGAAAAGATCCTTGACTGTGGTTGCAGCTGCTGGAGATGTCTCGGCTGATGGCACCACCTATCTCTTTGTTGGTGCTGCTACTGTTGCCCTACTTGGAACTGCCTTCCCAATTTTCTTCCAGCGCAAGGACTTGTAAGCACTTCTTTCTCCGTCCCATTGCCTAAATAAGTCTTTATGTTTTAGTTTTTCTTAACAAGGTTAGAAATCTAATCAAGATATTTCACTGACCGCAAATGTGTTCAATTTCCAACATTAAAGCTTCAATATGTTCATGTGTTTGCTCTGCTTGCCGTAGGTGTCCTGAATGTGATGGAGCGGGTTTTGTTAGGAAGTCGGAGGCAGCATTGAGGGCGAATGCTGCAAGGAAAGACCAGGTTCAGATCGTCTGTGCTCGTTGCAATGGCCTTGGCAAGCTCAACCAAATTGATAAATAAAATCCATCGCACCCTTCTCTGTCGTGTAATTTCACTCCTTTCTCTGCCTTCAAGACCTTTTACACTGCTATATCAAATCCTTCCTATATTTACTCGTTTGTAAGTCTAACGTTACATATAATATACTTGCTCTATCACGATGTCAGATTGCTTGATCTTCTCCCATGTATTGTTTGCATACCGATAAAATGCTGTAGATTCCTTACGTGCCATAATTGTGAAAGTAGTTATGAATGCCAAAATGTGTTAATAGTCCGTCTTAGTACACTCTAAGTATGTCTCAAAAAGGGGAAAATTCTTGGGTGCAACGGATGCATATGGATTTTCCTTTGTGATTTTACTATAAAATTACAATAGTAGATACATTGCAAGATTGTAACCGGAGACACATGTGCATCCCGCAATATGGTACTCTCGTCAAAAGGTTATGTGGAGTGGAGGTATTCCTCCATTCCATTAATGGTAAATCTACTGGCATTCCAGCCTTGAGAATCAATATCTCCAATGCCTGAGGCTACTCAAGCGACAGAACGGGTTGCTACTTGCTGGACAACCAATACAAAATATGGATACCAGGCCCATGCAATACGATGTATATTCCTGTAAACTGATAAAGATGATTAAATTTCAATTTCATGACGAAGTATTCACGAAGAAGGACGCTGTTTTTCTGGCCTATGTATTTATGAACTGGGACATAGTGAGGAAATTGTGTTAGAGCATCATTTTTCCCCTGAGAATCGTGTAATTTGTTTCAGCCAAGGTATTTATTGATATGTTGAACAGCATATATCTTTATTTGTTTGTACCATTATTGATGTTTTCTTATTTGACATAAAACATCTTTCTTTCCATTCTAAATATAAAAAATTATAAGCATCATTTAAATTCTAATTTGACGGACACATCCAAAGTGCAAGTCTCAGAAAGATTTTTTTAGTACATTGGGTGTACAAGTGAAGAGGAATTCTTTAATACATTTGAGTATATATCATTTAATCACTAAAATCATATTATGTAACATAAAAAAGCACACGTGATTGAATTTCTATACTAAATGAAAACAATTTCCTTGGTACTGCAAAGTCCATATGGTATTACAATGCCACTGAGAAACTTGCTGAACTTTAACAACCCCGGCTGCCATCACTAAACCTACATGATTTCTGGTAACAATGTGCAGCCTAATCAGCTTCCAACTTGAATTACCCGATGCAATGCGTTAAGTTATCTAAAACCCTTGAATAGGAGCAACCACTGCATGATCCTGACAGCATGACCGATTTTTGGAGGCAACTCATCGTGCTGAGGCAGAGGACAGCATTTATCTACTTGGACTTGGTGCTCCTCGTGGTTGGCAACCAATTCTGACAGGCCTTCCATATAAAGAGGAGGATCGTAGGAGAGACAGTGAGACTCCACAAAACTTTCCACCATGATATATCTTGTTGGACGTTGGAGGCATTCTTTAATAGGCTTGAGCATTTTGTTCGGTCACTGAAATTATAGCAGATGACATAAAAATCACATGTGATTAGATTTCTATATTATATTAGCGTGATATCATTGGGTTACACATATAAAACAATAAGCTTGAGTGTAGTGAAACATTTTCCGTTATGATAATAAAATATGCATCTAAGGAAGTTCACATAATAATTATTATTATTTGATTTAACTTTAGACAACTAATTAATTTAACTTTGGATTGTGTTAGGACACACTTTAAGAAGTAATATCTAATTTTAGAGAATTAATTGAAACTATTTATATATGTAGAATCTTAATATGTTTGACCAATTCATTCGGTCACTTAAATCATATTATGTAACATATAAATTATATGTGATTAAATATTTATATCATATTATTAAGACATTATTGGGTTACACATATAAGATGATAAGCATGAGTGCAGTGAAACATTTTCCGTTAGGATAACAAAAAGTGCATTTAAGGAAGTTGACATAGATATCACTGTTATTTGTTTTAACTTTAGACAACAAATTAATTCAATGCTTGGGCACCTATTAAGAAGTAATATCTAATGTTAGACAATTAAATATAAAACGATTACATATATAAGTAAGTGTAGAGAGATTCTTCAATATATTTGAACGGTGTTCTGTCACTAAAATTATATCACATAATATAAGAATTACATAAGATTGGATATCCCTACCATATAAACAAGATATTAAATTACATATACAAATTGCATCAGCCCGAATGTATTGGAAAATTTTCCTTTATGGTATCAAAAAATGCGTTTAAGGAAGTTCACATAGACATTATTGTTATTTGATTTAACTTTAGATAACTAATTAATTTAACTCAGGAAGGTCGTAGGACACATCTTAAGAAGTAATATCTAAAGTTATAGAATTAATTAAATACAAAATTATACATACTTTCCCATCTCACAAAGCATAAAAAAAAATATATTTTTTAAATTGAAATTTAATCTCAAAGTTCCTCTTAATTTGTGCCCCTAATAACTTAATTTATTTCCTTGAGTATGTTTGTTGCAAAGAATTAGATTGGGATTGGATAATTTCGAATTCAATCCAATCCGATCCTTTGTTTGTTACTTGCATGGGATCATATTTATCTAATCCCATGCAACCATCCATTTTTATATTGTTTTTATATACCTTTTTAAATATTAAAAAAATAATATATGTCAATAATAGTTATAAAATAAATATTATTGTAAAAATTAATTTTAAAGAGTTAGGTCTTAATTTTTAAAATAATACTAAAATATTTTTAATTTAATTTTATTAAGATAATATAATACGTAATTATTTTAAGGGTTTGACTGTCTTACCTTAATCACTAATTTTACCCCTCAATAAGAGTCCTTAAATTAGTTGTAAGGATGATTATTAAAGCAAATCAAAGGGTTACAATAAACCCTTATTTTTTGTTCAATCTCATAATATGTTGAACAATAGATAATATTATTTTTAATCTAATCTCATACAATACTAAACAGAGCAATTAATTTATTCAATTCAATCTAATCAAATCTCATCAAAATAATTCAATCTGATCCCACGTACCAAATAAGGTCTTAATGATTAAAAATACATGAAAACCACAACGGAAAATAGAAAAAAAAATTGAAGGAAAACAATTAAAAAGGAAAAAAAAAAAAAAAAAAAAACTGGTCAGCCCTTGCCATGGTGGTTGTAAAGTGTGCTTGGCCATATTAATTGAAACCCTGATTAATCGCCAGATAAAGAAACGTGTAGACATTGTATTTTTTTTGCATCTTGAAAGATTTTTCTTATGAGTTCTCTTCGATTAAATTGTCTTTGTCTTGGAGACATTTTTCATGTGAGTTCTCTTCGATTAATTAATCGTCTTTGTCTTGAGACAATTTTAGTGTGAGTTCTCTTCGATTAAATTGTCTCTGTTTGACTTTCATTTATATATCTTTTTATTATTAATATTTTAGTTTGTTTCCCTTTATGAAGTATTTAGTTTTTGCATGTTACATAAATATCCATATATACACTTTAAAAAGAAAGCCTAACAAGAACCGGAGACAGACTCGTCACACGTTTATGCTGTTATTTTGTCGTGTTGTATAGCTATTACTAGTGTTTTCAAGAAGAAGATGATGAAGCGAGGCGAGGATCTGAGACCCGAAAACGACGTGGAATTCTACACAGATGATGAAGAAAACCAGGCAGAAGGAGATGATTCGGATTCAGATGACTCTCACACCTCCAGAAGCCCTTCCAACAACCCTGTATGGCCTCAAAGTTACAGGTTTGATTTTTCATCTCGTCAATAATAACATTAACGTAAATTTCATTGGTCACCTGATGCGTAATCCTGAGCCTGGAATTTAAAACAAAAAAAGAAAGACATGAACCTTATTCACATGATTTTTTTTTGGGTCCTTTATGTGTTGAATGCGTATGTGCAGGCAATCAATGGACATGCTTTCGAATGTCAGCTCTCTGAATTTTGGAATTCTGACAGGGAGTGGCCTGTCAGGAATAGGCGGCTCTTTTACTTCAATAAATAGGAGACATCCAACTCCTTATATGGATTCTTCCCTCGATAAGCCTCTCATAGATGATCCAAACAAAGACTTGCTGGCTACTTCAACAGCCCCACCAATTTTTCGTCCGAAATTATCTGTCAATGAGTTGCCACCCCCACTACGCCAGTGCTCATTGTCACAAGCAGCTCTTAACGGTAAAAGCTGTCTACTTTGAATAATTGATGCTAGTTTGAGGCTCTTGATTATCTTAATCACATGTTTCATTGACCATTCTTTCTCTTTCAAGTTTTTGATGTGTAGTACGTGAAGAAACTACAGGACACTGAAATTTACATGTATATATCATATATCTGACTTTAAACTACTTGGGGCTGATTTAGAAGCCTAGACATTGTTGTTATTTGTCAAAATTAGGCGATGATACTGTTAATTACTTTCTAAGGTAATGAAATTTGTTATATTCCTTCGATATTTTGGGGTCCATGATCTTCCATTATGCAGGAATTAATGTTCTATGTGGGGTTGGACTTCTTGCAACTCCATACGCAGCCAAAGAAGGAGGGTGGTCGAGCCTCATACTACTACTCTTGTTTGGCTGCATCTCTTGTTATACTGGTATCTTATTGAAGCGATGTTTAGATAGCATTCCTGGGCTTAAAACTTATCCTGATGTTGGACAGGCAGCTTTCGGAAGATTTGGTCGTCTAGTGGTAGCTGTAAGTTCAATACAATTTTCCAATGTCTAATTTGCATCAACACCAGCTGATAATTATGCTTTTAAGCTAAATTAACACCTTGTTAATTTTATTTTATTTTTTCCCAAATGCAGATAATTTTGTACACAGAATTATATGTAAGTTCAATAACTGCTGCCCTGTATACTTGTCTCAGTTGTTCAATTATTTCAAGTGCACTGTTTTATTATGGGCTATAAAATGTAGGTTGCTGCTGTGGAATACTTGATTATGATGAGCGACAATATCTCATCGTTGTTTCCAAATGTCACCTTAAATTTTGCTGGACTGCATCTCAATTCTCATCAACTCTTCACCATACTACCAATTCTTATTGTTCTCCCGACTGTTTGGCTTCAAAATCTTAGTTTACTCTCATACATCTCAGGTTTTTATATATCCTTATTCTTTATATATATTTACTCACTTGAGGTATAGCTGATGCTAACTTTGGAAACCTGTTTGTTCAGCTGGAGGAGTTATTACAACAGTTGTGACAGCGCTTTCCTTGGTATGGCTTGGAGTGGTGGACCAAGTTGGATATCATCCAGGTGAAACAGTTTTTGACTTCGCAAATGTTCCTGTCGCGATTGGTTTATATGGATTTAGCTACGCTGGCCATTCTGTTTTCCCAAATATATATTCTTCAATGAAAGAACCGCCAAAATTTATATGGGTTCTTTTAATCAGGTGACAATCTTCTTTTTTCTGAATTGCTAATGTATCTGGAGTTTAGCTAATCTGTGAGCTCGAGTATTATTAAATATCGAACACTTGTATAAATATGTATATGTATTTACTCTGCTGCAGCTTTGGATTTTGCTTTTTTATGAACACCACGGTAGCAATCTATGGTTATTCATTGTTTGGTGATTCAATTGAATCTCAATTCACTTTAAACATGCCCAAAGAATACATGGCTTCCAAAGTTGCAACCTGGTTGACGGTACAATCAGAAACTCAAATCATCATTCCAGTTACTATTTGCATAGCAAGTGATCTAGCAATTGAACCTCGATATAAGTTTCTATCAATTGTCACATCTTCAATATCTTTTTATCATATTTCAGATTGTGCTTCCAACGACAAAGTTTGCCCTGACACTTGCCCCAATTGCTTTGAGTCTAGAGGAACTCATGCCTCCAGCACGGCGTCAATCTTACACTGTATCACTAGCCATCCGAACAACATTAGCACTAACAACTTTGGTTGTGGCACTAACAATTCCCTTCTTCGGTAGGAAAGGTTTTTGAACTCTGCACATCAATTGGTTTAAACATTGGCTTGATTTTCTAGTATGCTTTACAAGCTCTGAAGGTTATCAGGATTTCTTTGCTAAGTCACTCTTCTCTCAATTGGGCTACAGGTATTGTGATGGCACTTTGCGGATCATTATTCGCGTTGCTAATTGTAAGTTTTCTCTGCATAGATAGATAAACTGCAAACTTTATGTTTAAAAACAATGAACACATGTAGTTATATCCATCGATTTCTCTCAATCTTGTTGTGCAGGCTCTTGTTTTCCCATGTATATGTTACCTCAAAATAAACATGGTAAAATACACAAGTTGGAGGTAAGAATTTCTTCAAATGAAAGAAAGAAATCAATTTCTTTGCATCTAGAAGACAACTTTTTCACTAATCTTGATCTTTGTCCTCTTCACAGATTGCAGTTTGCCTCTTCGCTGTGGTGGTGGGAATAGCATGTGCATGCCTAGGCACATATTCGTCAATTAAAAGAATAGCTGACAAATTGGGCTGACACAAGGAGAACTCGAGTATATCTTGACTGAATTTTAATAAAGCATTCGTTGTAATTTCCAAATCAAATTTAGATACAGTTCCCATTTTTGTTACCACGTAATGGTAACCTTGCAATGAACTTCAAGCATCAGAGAAGGAAAAATTTTGAAGAATAGACCCCTTTTGGGACCAGGGGGAGGCTTTTGAAGGGTATTTAAAAGCTCATAATTAATATGAGATATTGTCTTTTAATAATTTAGGTATCTACTTCGTCATACATATATAGACATTTTGGTAATATACTATGACCTTCTAATTTCACATATATAAACATTTTGGTAGATATACTATGACATTCTAATTTCAATCTTCTGGTTCTGTATTTAAGTATATCTATAAAATTATGTAACATATTGACAGGTATACTTTGACTTCTCAATTTCAATCTTTTGGTTCTGTACTTGAGTATACTTATAAAATTATGCACACTTGAATATACCTATGAAATTATGTTAATTTTGGTGAAACCAAGTATGTGCAAGCTATATGCTATTGGCAGGTGAATATTGTTCATCAATCATGTTTCCATCAAGTCTATTCTCGATAAAATCCTGTATACTAAGAAACATCTAGATCATTGTATGCTTTAAATTAAATAAATCCATTGTAACAGTTAATCGAGATAACCTTCAAATCACTTAATTAAATTTAAATTTACAGAATTAAATGTAATATTATTAATTCATTAAAGAAAGAAGTCATACCATAAAATATTCTCTTAAAATATTTGTCTGTCCAACAACCAAGGAATCTGCATTTCATGCAGAGAGCCAGCCGGCAAACAGTGCGCTTGTTGAAAGAGGGTTACTTCCTTAATCTTCCAAAAAACCAAAAGCTAAACAAGTAGGATAAATGCATGGTCCTTCATCGATATAGACAGCTCAAAAGGGACTTTGTACTGTAATCTATTCTCTCCACTCCAAATCTAAAGCGCCAAAAAATAAAAAGGGACTAGAATGACACGTTTAGTGAACTAATTATATGAAAACAACCTTGAATTTTCTTATCAAATTTAGTGGGGCATCCATTCTTGGTGTGAATAGTAGCTTAAAGTTGTTAATTATGATTCATAGATGTCTAAAATGGGTTCGGTTTTAATTCGTCGACGATCACAGTCCAGTAGTCATTATCGATATGGTTAGCGCCATCTGTTTAGATTCGTAATTGATGCATAGCCTTTGACAAATTGAAGCTCAAAACGTGTAATCAAACCTGACATTGGCGCAGACACCCAACAAACATATAAAACAAGTAACTTGTTCTTGTGTTACGTACAAGTCAGATAAGTCTCCAAACCAAAACCCTCATCTCCCAAACGACACCGTCCAGCACTCTATCTCCATTTCTGTTTCTGTACTCGACAGTAAACACGGATCTCATCTTATCTTCTCACCACGTCTTTTACCAGAACCCCTACATCACAACACCACCACCACCACCACCACCAACAACAGAAGCTTCTTAAAACTCTCACACTTGCAACACCAACCATAGATTTCAGTACTTGAAAAGATTCCTCTCTCTTTCTTTGTGTCTCTGCATTTCCTTTTTCTGCAAAAACGTACTCACAAACTGTTCTACTACCATGAAAACCTACATTATCTGCAGCTTTGCATCGGACCCATATCTTAAATCTCTGTTCTTTTCAGTTGTTCACATGCTCTTGATCCAAATCCACCTCATCTTCCGTTTCTCTTCAAAGCAAATGCTGATACTCCCCATGAAAACACAAGTCATCCCATCTGGCTCCATCCCCAGATCACCCAACAAGCTTCCTTTTCATCACAACGTTAGTCTAACACATCATAGTTTTTGTTGCTTTTGAATGTGATCTATATATCTTCTCTGCCTCAGTAATAGTTGCAAACTTCCTCATCACTAAAGTGCAAACATGATCTAAATCTTGATAGTTTTCTATGTTCACATTGACCTGAAACAATTGATTGCTTTGCTGAGATTTTCTTGATATTCTCATCCATTTATCTCTCTAATACTCCTTTCTTGTTTAATGAAGGCATTTGAACAGAATTTGCAGGTTGATGCATTAAATTTAGCTGAGATTGGTCCTAAATTCGAATATCATGCTATGTTCACGGCTCGAACCAACGCAGGTTAGTTTATATCTTATTATGAACATGATTTGGCACTAGGGATTCAGACTAAGGCCTAGGGTGTTAGCCATTTGATGTAGCAACAGGTGATTTTTCTGTTCCGTCTTCATTCTTCATTGTTTCTGCTATTGTTAAACTGTTGTTCCATGTAGTAATTCGGGTTGGCTATAATTTGAAACGAGTTCTGTTATTCGTCTTCAATTTATTAGCATCGTAATATGAGTTACCTTCTAAAATAAATTCAATATGTGTGGATACTTCATGGTTGTGTTACTCACGCACATAGATATGTACAAGTTACAGGCAGTATACCCTACTCTTGGGTTGGTGAGTTTGAAGCATGTTTTAAAAGGCATCTTTTTTTTTACTTTATAAGCATGGATAGCCTATCTTTCCAACCTTAACATTTTAGGCTTCTTTGTATGAAGGTCCAGATCTATGGTTGCTCAAGGCTGTAGTTTATCTCTGCCCTCTTTTTGGCAGTAATGATATCTTGTTCTCTTGGCACACTATTTGCACAGTTAAGTAGATCAGAAGGATGATATTTTTAAAGCCTAAACGACCCGGCAAAATCTGAGTTAAAAGTATGTTTAGTTCTTCAAAAATGCATGGAACTCATTAGGTATCGACCATTTTACCTGCTACATTCTTTACTTGCTACTGTAATAACATATGAACGAAAGTGAAGAATTCCGTATTATGTTGTTTGCAGAATTTGTGGAAATTATTTCTCCTTCCTATTTCTCCGTCCCATCTGAAAATGCGTGTTTGGGAGCGTGGGGCAGGTTAGGTTTTACCGTGAAATATTGTGCTGCGCTCATGATTGGCAGATCACTCCACTGTAAGTTGTCTATTAGTTGTATCTGGTTTTGCTAAAATCTTAATTTCTTGCCAATTATAGGAGCTACACTTGCATGTGGAACTGGCATTTGTGCCATGGTGGTTGCCGCAGTTCTTGAGGGTCATGCTAAGAGAGTAAGTGTAAATAATACCATTTATGAAAGCACATAATGAAATTATCTATTAAGTCATATAATATATACATTAGATGAGAGTTAAAAGCGTTCCGTCTTTTGGGATGCCATGGACCGTGTAGTATGATGTACCAACTCAATAATGCTTCAGAGTTCATTCTATCTGCGTTTCTTTGTTTAATAATGATAATGTTTTCTTCTCACTTTGTCACTGCATTGTAAAACAGAATTGCATGGTCGATCTACCTGGAGGACCATTGGAAATTGAGTGGAGGGAGGCAGACAACCATGTGTACATGACAGGTCCAGCTGAAGTAGTGTTTCATGGAACAGTAACCCTGTGATATGTAGTATGTGCCTCCATGAAATCAATTTAGTAACGGAACAGTCATTATCTAAGATTTCCCAACAATTTGTAGACATAAGATAAGAGTCCTATGATCACCAATAAACGTTTATTTTATCGAATCAATGAATGACGTCGGAGGCTGTCCTTGTATCCCCTTACTTTCCATTTCGAATTTTCGATTGCATATGAGGAAACTAAAGAGATCTGTGCAATGAAGGTGGTGCGAACTTATATTTATATTTTCTGGGTGACCTCTTCTGTCAGTGTTAACAACTCAACAATTGACGATTACGATCATTATAACTATACCATCCTGCTTAGTTTTGGGAATCTTTCTAAATTGTTTAACACAATTTCACCCCTCAATCTGAATGATTACAAAGGGCACTTTCTTCTACTATGATATTTAATATGCTATAAATCATAACTCCCAAAATTGTTTATGTTTATTTTTTTTGACTGTCGGCATTCCTTTATTCTTTTTTATTTTTTAAAAAAGCCCCTTTTGCTTCAAAATTTTGATATAATAATAATAATAATAATAGTGTGTATCAATAATAACAATAATAATAATAATAATAATATATCAATAGATTGGACAAGTTTTTCTTCTTGATGAAGAGAAATACTTAAATATACTTTGTCAAGACATTATTTTAATTCACTAACCAATGCATGATAATAAATTTGTATTTTTTATTATACTTTCAAGTAAATTAAGAAAAATGTATTTAGCATTCCTCGATGAGAAAGGAGAAGCAAAGTTTTGTATTTCAGGTTTTTATTCCTCGGTAAGCTGTTGCTGCTGATATCATCATGAACTATCTTGAAAAGTATATCAACGATGATGATCTTTTTTTCAAGATCATCACATTCATCAATCTGCTTATAGTTCATCATCCCACGTTTATGCCTAAGATAACTCCTCGTCCTCTTCGTTGAGTTGTCCTCGTTCACAAATGTGAAAACCAGCGAATCAAAGATTCGTGAGGACCGGAGAAGGTTGGTTACTGCTATCGGGGATGGTGGATTGGGAAAATGCTTGTAATCACATGCCCTAAGCATGCCAATCACCACAAAATTTACCCCGTTTGCTTGTGCCAATCACCACAAAATGATATATATATTCCTTAAGATTCATTATATATATTTTTTCATATATATTATTATTAAATAGGTAAAAATTCTAATCAGTAATTTCCTTAAAATCTATAGCACAAAAACTTACTTCCTACTTCATATCTTGATTGAAAAGCACTGTTGGCCCTAAAACGATGGGTATGGGAATTCCGAATGGTGTTGCAAGAAGTCTAATTCCTGCATAATATATATATATATATATTCTTTAAGCTTCATTATATATATATATATATATATTCATATATATTATTATTAAATAGGTAAAAATTCTAACCAGTAATCTCCTTAAAAATCTATAGCACAAAAACTTACTTCTTGCTTCATATCTTAATCGAAAAGCACTGTTGGCCCTAAAGCGATGGGTATGAGAATTCTGAATGGTGTTGCAAGAAGTCTAACCCCACATAGAACATTAATTCTTGCATAATAGAAGATCATGGACTCCAAGATATTAAAGGAATACAACAAATTTCATTACCTTAGAAAGTAATCAACAGTATTATTGCCCAATTTTGACAAATAACAGCAATGTATAAGCCCCCTAGCAGTTTAAAGTCACATATATGATATATACATATAAATTTTATGTACTACATATAAAAAACTTAAAAAGAGAAAGAATGGTCAACGAAACATGTTATTAAGATAATCAAGAGCCTCAAAGTAGCATTAAATTTTCAAAGTAAACAACAAGTCTTTGTTTGAATCATCTATGAGAGGCTTATTCAGGGAAGAATCCATAAGAGGAGTTGGGAGTTGGATTTCTCCTGTTTATCGAAGTAAAAGAGCCGCCTATTCTTGACATGGTAGAAGAACTGTAATACTCGTAGTGTCTTAATCGAAAAACACTGTCGATGGGTATAGGAATTCTGAATGCGCCAATCACTGGTACCATTTTAGCCTATTCAACTCCTCGTGATATATGCCTGCACAAATGCAAGGAGACATAGATAGAGATGCAGATAACTCATTTTAGGGTTTCTTTGTTCTTTCAACTGTAGTTTTCTAATATAATGCTATATTTATATGGGGGAATTAAGTGTTGTTTGGATACGTTTTCAAAAACAGTTCTCCATTTTCAAAAACATGTTTTTAAAAGACCATGTAAAATATGTTTTTAAAAATGATAACTAAAAAGTGAAAAACTTATAATAGTAAAATAGTAAAATAATCTAATTTCAATAATAATGATAAAAAATTGAGATAAAAAGTTCAACTGTAGAGTTTCTAATATAATGTTGAGGGAATTAAGTGCTGCTTGGATACGTTTTCAAAAACGAAGTAATTACATAATACCTCTCTTGAGGTTTGCCAAAATACAATCGAAAACATATTTGCCCTTTTATGACTCAAGGGCAATTTCGTCTTTTCATTTTTAAATTATAAAAAGAATTTAAAAATAATTAAGAATTAAAAAAGAGAGAGAGAGAGAGAGAAAGACCTCTATCGTCCATCATGTGATAACAGTGGAGATTAATTTAAAAATAAAATTATTGTAAAAAAAAAAATGAGAATGAAGAGGTATAGGTTTTGAACCCTGATTTTCATGGTGAAGATCTTCAACTTGAAGATCGACTTAAAAAACTAGATCCCTTTTCAGATCGAAGAACACCGGTGTTCTTCTTCTTCGTTCTTTTTCTCCATTCTTCATCAACAAACACCAAATCAACAAACAACAAATCCAACCATAACTACCAGCCCCGATCGAAGCTTCAACTTTAACTTCAAACCCAACAACAACAATCAACAACAACAAACCCAGACTTCAACTTTATTTTTTAAAATAATAATAACAATAATAAAGTGCATCCGAGTTCATGGACCCAAATGAATAAATGTTCTTTATCTATATACCCAGATGAAGGGGATAATATATTTAGGAAAAAAAAAAAAAGATGAAGATAGTGAGTAGGTCTCATTTCTCTTCTTTGACAAATCTTATCATAACCCAATAACATGTCTTCCACAAGAAAAACCTTCATTAAATCCTCAGAAAGAAGAAGAGGAACAAAAAAAAAAAAAAAAAACAATTCCAATAGAAGCAAAAGAGATTCTTTTATTATTTCTTTCATATCTGCTAAGGAAGAAATTAGAAAAACGATAAACTTTATAGGTTGATGCCACAAATTCCATCCCCAAAAACCATATTTTGATTGCACCATGACTATATCAACTGTACTTGAAAAACACAAATACTAACCCCCAAAAAACAAAAAGTATGCTCCTTATACACACAGATTAGATGAAAAAAATATCACAAGTGGGTATGGCTAAATGAGTACCAAAAATAGCAAATAAAAAAATGGGTACTCTTGGTTTCCTCTGTTTCTACCTTTTTTGTTTGTGCTTGTGTTTGATTGACATAGGGACCAAGATAGAAGAAGATAAGGAAGAGGAAGAAAGAAACAGACTTGTGATAGGGAAACTAGAGGAACAAAAGCAAAATGACAGCTATTTAGAAAATATTATTTTTTAGATAATTTCTAACCCATTATTTTTTAAATATTATTGGTGATGATTTATATGATTTTCATTTAGGAAATTTGACCAACATATTTGGTCAACTGCTAAATTTAGCCGAATTTGATTAATTGAGTAAGGGTGTTGTGTAATAAAATGATAAATATGTTTTTATTTATTTTTGGCAAATCTTAGGGTGTTTTGTGCAATTCATTCTTTCAAAAGCTATTTTTCGTTTTTACAAACATGTTTATGAAAAACGATATAAAACGTATTTGACAATCATTTTCAAAAACATGGAAAACAGGTTTTTAAAAGTGATAACTATTGTAAATTATTAAGCATGGCATTATTATGATGATGATGGTGCTACACTCCGTAATTTACTTTATACTAAACCAAAATAGTAAAAGAATCTAATTTCAATAATTATGATGCAAAATTGAGATAAAAAGTTGAAAAACTAACCTTAATCGCTATGTGTGCTGAGCGCATAGATGTAACATTTTAGGAAATAACATGTGTTAGCTAATGTACGCCTTGTATACATCTATTTGACATAACAAATATAACCTTAATTGTTATGTGCTGAGCGCATAGATGTAACATCTAATTTATTTCTTTAATTTTTTGATAAATTTTGCAATATGAATTCAAGTTCTAATGTACCCCTTATCAAAAATTCAAAAATTAGGTAAACTTTTATATATATATATATTATTATTAGTTTTACATTACAAATTAAACATAAAATCAATAATATGAGAAAAAAAAAATATATATATATATATACACACAATATGAATTCAAGTTCTAATGCACCCCTTATCAAAAATTCAAAAACTAGCTAAAAGAGATATATATACATCTATAACAAATATAACCTTTTTTTTTTTCTTGAAAAACTAATAATATGCATATATATTCTCATATTGTTGATTTTATATTTAATTTGTTATGATTAACTTATATATATATAACTAATTTTGTTATGTACCTATTCAAAGGACTGTGACAACACACATATGATTAAAAATTTTTAAAAAAATTTTATATATATATATAACAAATCAAATAACTAACAGATCTTTATTTAGAAAAAAAAAAAAAAAAGAAATCTAAAAAATATAACATATCAAATATAACAAATCAAATATTTACAACAAATTAAATATATCTAACAAATCAAATATATGTATACACACATATTAAATATAATATCAAATATATATATATATAAATATATAACAAATCACATATTATATATAATAACAAATATATATAAATTTGTTATTAAATATAATGACAAATATATATCTATATATATATATATAACAAATTAAATATAACATACCTAGGGTTGAGGTTCGACTCACCATTTTCTCCTCTAATGTGTTGGGTGTTCTCTCCTTCTCTTGGGAACCATTCTCCCGTTCAAGGAGGCTTCGTTCCAAGCCGTGCTTGCCTGACAACACCATCTATTTGTAGTAATAAAAAAAACATGAAAATTGTAATATCTAAGTTAACTGTATTGTAATGTTAATCGAGACAACTATCAAATCACTGAATTAAATTTAAATTTAGACAATTAAATGTAATATTATTAATTCATTAAAGAAAGAAGTCATACTATAAAATATTCTCTTAAAATATTTGCCAGTCCAACAACCAACGAATCTGAATTTCATGCAGAAAGCCAGCCAGCAAACAATGCGCTTATTAAAAGAGGGTTCCTTCCTTAATCTTCCAACAAATCAAAAGCAAAACAAGTAGGATAAATGCATGGTTCCTTCACTACCAATATAGACAGCTCAAAAAATATATATAGACAGCTCCAAAGGGACTTTGTTTTATAAGTATCTATGCTCTCCTCCCCAAATCTAAAGCGCCAAAAAGAAAAAGGAAAAAATGAGTTAGAATAACACGTTCAGTCAACTAATTATATCAAAACAACCTTGAATTTTTATATCAAATTTAGTGGGGCATCCATTCTTGGTGTCAATAGTACCTTATAGTTGTTAATTTTTTTTTATCAAATTAAGCCACGCTGGCCATTGTGTTTTCCCAAATGTATATTCTTCAATGAAAGAACCACCAACATTTATATGGGATCTTTTAATCAGGTAACAATCTTCTTTTTTCTGAATTGCTAATATATCTGGAGTTTAGCTAATCTGTGAGCTCAAGTATTATAAAATATCGAACACTTGTATGAATATGTATATCTATTTACTCTGCTGCAGCTTTGGATTTTGCTTTTTATGAACACCGCGGTAGCAATCTATGGTTATTCATTGTTTGGTGATTCAATTGAATCTCAGTTCACTTTAAACATGCCCAAAGAATATATGGTTTCCAAAGTTGCAACCTGGTTGACAGTATAATCAGAAACTCAAATCATCATTCCAGTTACTGTTTTGCATAGCATGTGATCTAGCAATTGAACCTCGAGATCAGTTTCTATCAATTGTCACATCTTCAATATCTTTTTATCATATTTCAGATTGTGCTTCCAACAACAAAGTTTGCCCTGACGCTTGCACCAATTGCTTTGAGTCCAGAGGAACTCATGCAAAGCCATCCGAACAACATTAGCACTAACAACTTTGGTTGTGGCACTAATAATTCCCTTCTTCGGTAGGAAAAGTTTTTGAACTCTGCACATCAATTGGTTTAAACATTGGCATGATTTTCTAATATGCTTTACAAGCTCCGAAGGTTTTCAGGATTTCTTTGCTAAGTCACTCTTCTCTCAATTGGGCTACAGGTACTGTGATGGCACTTTGCTGATCATTATTCGCGTTGCTAATTGTAAGTTTTCTCTACATAGATAGATAAACTGCAAACTTGATGTTTAAAAGCAATGCACACATGTAGTTATATCCATCAATTTCTCTCAATCTTGTTGTGCAGGCTCTTGTTTTCCCATGTATATGTTACCTCAAAATAAAACATGGTAAAATACACAAGTTGGAGGTAATAATTTCTTCAAATGAAAGAAAGAAATCCATTTCTTTGCGTCTAGAAGACAACTTTTTCACTAATCTTGATCTTTGTCCTCTTCACAGATTGCACTTTGCCTTTTCGCTATAGTGGTGGGAATAGCTTGCGCATGCCTTGGCACATATTCGTCAATTAAAAGAATAGCTTACAAATTGGGCTGACACAAAGAGAACTCAAGTATATCTTGGCTGAATTTTAATAAAGCATTTGTTGTAATTTCCAAATCAAATTTCGATACAGTTCCCATCTTGTTACCACGTAATGATAGCCTTGCAATGAACTTCAAGCATCAGAGAAGGAGAAATTTTGAAGAATAGACCCCTTTTGGGACCAGGGTGAGGCTTTTGAAGAGGTATTTAGAAGCTCTTAATTAATATGAGTTGTTGTTTTTTGTTAATTCACGTATCTACTTTATCGTATATATGTAGATATTTTGATAGATATACTTTGACTTCTCAAATTCAATCATCTGGTTCCACACTTGAACATACCTATAAAATTATGTGACATATTAGTTGGTATATTTTAACTTTTCAATATCAATCTTTTGGTTCTGCACTTGAGTATGCTTATAAAATTATGTGATATTGATAGGTATACCTTGACTTCCCAATTTTAATTTTTTGGTTCCGCATTTGAGTATGCCTATGAAATTATGTTAGTTTTAGTAAACAAACCAAGTATGTGCCAACTACATGTCATCCACAGATGAATATTGTCCTTCATCAATCATGTTCCCATTAAGTCTGTTCTCTATATGATCCTATACACTAGAGAATATCCACGTCATTGTACGCTTTAAATTAAGCAGATCATGTTTCAAAATCTTGAAGAGGGTTGTCCTAGTTTTTACATTTAACCTTACAAAATCAGGCCGCTGTGCTGCAGCTTTAAGGCTTGCTTTGAGTTAATCATGAGTAGGGTGTCCTACCACTTTCACTGCTCAATGAACCATGTTGAAATGGAGCTTTTTCTTTATAAAATGTGGAGCAGGAAGCTTTTTCAAAGGAATGGGAACCATATGCAGAAGCCATTTTTCAAGGGACCCAACCAGGACCAGTGTGTTTAAACAAATAAGCAGAGCATGTGCAACCACCTGACTGGTTTATCTTTTTTAACAGAAGAAGACATCACTGTATTGTCCTGCAACTTTGAATTAATTCAGCAATCTAGTGCAGTCCACGTGATTGTCTAACTATCTTTCATATATTGTTTGAATTAGTTTATATTCCTTCTAATGTATTGAAATCACATTTACTGCATGCATATTTTCGGATATTTTAAAAGTATGGTGTTGCACACGGAATAGAATAAAATTTTAGTGGGATTTAGCGGGATTGAGATGTGATGAAAAAAGTGTTAAAACTTTATTTGGTGTAACAGTGACAAGATTGGTAGGGCTTTGATATGAATTAAAATTAGCATTGTTCTATTTCTTTTATTTTTTTCCAAAACTAAAATAAATTTCTTTTTATTTAGTCTCATCACCTCTAAACTTGTGAGAGGGACTGGACTGGGACTTAAATGTCCTGCCCAAGCAGAACATTTTAAGCAAATGATGTTCCAATCCCATTTGCTTTTGTCAACCTTCGATTGGATTCCTCAGTCCAATCCCATCTCCATTATCTGTCTAATAAATGGGACCCTCATGTATTATAGATTTACCATTATTGAAATTTCTGGTATGAGTAAATGGTTACCGAGGATTTAACGAAAGCAATAAAGACTATTAGATTACATTTAATGTTTATCGAATAATTACCTACTATTTTAATAACATGGCACATACATACACAAACTTAATAAAAAAAAAAATTGTAATATCTAGGTTACTGTATTATAATATTAAATTTATATAATGAAATGTAATATTATTAATTCATTAAAAGAAGAAGTCATACTATAAAATATTCTCTTAAAATATTTTCCTGCCCAACAACCAATGATTCTGTATTTCATGCAGAGAGCCAGTCAGCAAACAATGTGCTTGTTAAAAGAGGGTTCTTTCCTTAATCTTCCAACAAATCAAAAGCTAAACAAGTCGGATAAATGCATGGTTCCTTCATTAATATAGACAGCTCAAAAGGGACTTTGTACTGTAAGTATCTATTCTCTTCTCTCCAAATCTAAAGAGCCAAAAAAAAAAAAGCGAATCAGAATGACACGTTTAGTTAACTAATTATATGAAAACAACCTTGAATTTTTCTTAACAAATTTAGTGGGGCATCCATTAGTAGTGTGAATGGTAGCTTATAGTTTTTTTTTTTTAAATGAATAGTTGCTTATAGTTGGTAATTATAATTCATAGCTGTCTAGAATGGGTTCGGTTTTAATTCCTCGACAATCACAATCTAGTAGTTAGCGCCATTTGTATAGATTTGTAATAGATATAGAACCTTTGACAAATTGAAACTCAAAACGTGTAATCAAACCTGACATTGGCGTAAACACCCAACAAACATACAAAACAAGTTGTTAAGTAACTTGTTCTTGCGTTACGTACAAGTCAGATCTGTCACCAAACCAAAACCCCCCATCTCCCAAACGACACCGTCCAGCACTCTAACTCCGGTTCTGTTTCTGTACTCGACAGTAAACACAGATCTCATCTTATCTTCTCACCACGTCTTTTACCAGCCCACCGACATCACAACACCACCACCACCACCACCACCAACACAACGACAGAAGCTTCTTAAAACTCTCACACTTGCAACACTAACCATAGATTTCAGTACTTGAAAAGATTCCTCTCTCTTTCTTTGTGTCTCTGCATTTCTTTTTTCTGCGAAAACGTACTTACAAACTGTTCTATCACCATGAAAACCTACATTATCTGCAGCTTTTCATCGGACCAATATCTTAAATCTCTGTTCTTTCCAGTTGTTCACATGCTCTTGATCCAAATCCACCTCATCTTCTGCTTCTCTTCAAAGCAAATGCTGATACTCCCCATGAAAACACAAGTCATCCCATCTGGCTCCATCCCCAGATCACCCAACAAGCTTCCTTTTCATCACAACGTTAGTCTAACCGTCTCTTTGACGGTGGGCACGCCTCCCCAGAACGTCTCCATGGTCATAGACACTGGAAGCGAGCTCTCTTGGCTCAACTGCAACACAACCCGATATAATTACCCGACTGTTTTTGACCGGAACCGTTCCTCCTCTTACAGACCCGTTCCTTGTTCTTCACCGACCTGCACTAACCGGACCCGGGACTTCCCCATACCTGCTTCATGCGACACCGACAACCTCTGCCACGCCACTCTCTCTTACGCCGACTCGTCTTCCTCTGAGGGAAATCTTGCGTCCGATAATTTCTTCATCGGGTCATCCGAGATTTCGGGTCTGGTTTTCGGGTGCATGGCATCCACTTTCAGCTCCAACTCGGATGAGGACGCGAAGAATACCGGGTTAATGGGCATGAACCGTGGATCACTTTCTTTCATTTCTCAAATGAGCTTCCCGAAATTCTCATATTGCATATCGGGTGGTGATTTCTCGGGCCTGTTATTACTCGGGGAGGCCAATATCTCGTGGCTCATGCCGTTAAATTACACGCCGTTGATTCAAATACCTACGCGGTTACCGTATTTTGATCGGACCGCCTACACTGTTCAGCTTGAAGGAATTAAAGTTTCGGATAAGTTGCTGCCGATGCCGAAATCCGTATTTGTACCGGACCATACCGGGGCGGGTCAAACGATGGTTGATTCGGGTACTCAGTTCACTTTCTTACTCGGACCCGTTTACAGTGCTTTGAAAACCGAGTTCTTGAACCAAACCACTAGTGTTTTGAGGGTTTTAGAGGATCAAAGTTTTGTTTTTCAAGGAGCAATGGATTTGTGTTACCGGGTTCCTTCGGTTCAACCCGAGCTGCCCCAACTACCAACAGTAAGTCTCGTGTTTCGTGGAGCCGAAATGACGGTTTCGGGCGACCGGCTGTTGTATCGGGTACCGGGTCAGGTGAGGGGTAGTGATTGGGTGTATTGTTTCACATTTGGGAACTCCGATTTGCTAGGTGTTGAAGCGTATGTTATAGGTCACCATCATCAACAAAACGTATGGATGGAATTTGATCTTGAACGATCAAGGATTGGTTTGGGCCAGGTAAGGTGTGATCTGGCGGGTCAGAGATTCGGTGTGGGCCTGTGATGGTGGGCCCACTACACTTGATTTTTGATTGGGATATTTTATTGGTGTGAGATCTTCACACGTGTGATTAAACTAAATATTAAGTTTTTTTTTTTGTTTTGGTTGATTTTGTTGTATAGGTTAAGGTATCATCATTAATGTCCTTAGCATATGATGGCAATTTTGTCTCTCACCACTTCTACCCTACTGTAATTCTTTTATATTATTTGCTTTCGGATTATTACTAATAATTGAGATTTGGGAGAAAAAAAATAAGACTTAAATTCATAAACATATAATGGAAGTATGAGAGGCGTATACGAGATGTATAACAGAACCAATCTCAAATTCATTTGTATTATTGCAAACATATATATATATATATTTTAATATTCTAATTTAAGTCATTTATTCTTATTGTCCTGCATGGGAAAATTATTAAATGGATTTGAAAGATAATATTTATTATTAAGTTGAGCAAAATCAAGGTTGGTGGCCTGCTTGTAGGATTTTGATGAGATTTATCATGCACTGGTCCCCCTTGTGGGAAGACAGTTTGGGCCATAAATGAGCCTAGCACAATGTTATTACAACTGCGTCATGAAAATAAAATACCATTTGGACTCGAATTGAATTTTAAAATGTCCATGTGAATTTGGTTTGCAAATTCCATTTAGGACACAACACCAATTAAAGATAAAAGTAATCAACTTGATTCTGAATTGAATTCAGCTCATATTTGAATCGAAAATAAGAATCCAATAAATTCGTAAGACACGTTTTTATAGAAATTATTGCTTTATTTTATATAATTGCCATATAAGCAATAAAATGATAGGACAAAAGATACAGCATTATTTGAAATCCAAAAATTTTTATGTTTCATGTTAATTGTTAGTTGAATTAGTTACATATATCCTTCTTCATCTTACTTATATGTTCGAATTTCATGATACTCAAAAAATATATATAAATGAAAATTTTTCATAGTTTGTAAAAAGTAACGATCACCTTGTTTATTGAAATTCATTTCTTAACTGCACTCAGACCGTAATGTTAAATTTAGAAAAGTCGTAGACAGACCACTAATCCTACTGTCAACCCTAAAAAATAAATAATAACAAATGATAAGTATAGCATAACTCAGTGTTGTCTCTTTAGAGGCTAGGCTTAGTAGAACTCGATTATTGATCTTAAGTTACATTTGTGGACACCATTAGGCTTCAAGTGCACTTCGTTTGGTTGATAGGTCAGAATTATGGGCCTACTCTACCAGTCAGCTCATCAGATCAGGGTCCATCATATTTGGAAATTTTTTTTTAGGCCCTTCTTGTAAGGTAAATGACATGGCCCATCGGTGAAAGTGAAAATGAATATGAAATCCTAAAATTTTTAGCAGCGAACCATATGCGCAATCTATACAAAAAGAGTAACACTACATTACCCTAAAATTTATCCAAATTTATTATTTAAATAATGTGATAAGTTTACATGTAATTACTATATCATCAGTACATTATCCAAAAATTAATGCGGCAGTTACAAATCAGTTTTCATATTATTTGGACAAATTTTTTGAAAGTATAGTATTATTCATATAAGAATTGTATGAACAATCCCTTTTATAATTTACATCCCATTAAAAATTGTTTGAAAAAAATTCTAATATATAATTGTAAACTTCATCCAAACTATTTTAAATAAATTATTTTCTTTTAAATATTTAATTGAATGTACCTGTGTAAGGGTGCACATATAGATGGAAAACCTTATTTTTGTCAATAAGTTTTTAAAAATAGTCCATGAGTTTTTGAAAGTATCCATTTTTTAAACTTGTTTGCATTAATAGCTTCCATGGTCCCTAAAATTTCATAAACTCATCAATCTGGTTCTTTTGATTTTTAATGTTTGACTATGATGGAATTATGAAATGACTTTTTTACCCTTAACAATTTATAAACAAGCTAAAAGTATCATTTTGCCCTCTCATTTTTAATTTATTTACACTAAAAAAGTATGTTTATTTAAAAATTAAAAAATAAGGACAAACCTTTTGGTTGATCCTCACCATTGATGGTTTTCTAAATAAAAAAAATTAAAAAAAAATTAAAAAAAGAATTTTTTTCAAAATAGACAAAAGATATATTAAATCTACACCATTGATTGAATAGTTTTCAAGAAGAAATATATGTATATATATATCTCCATGGCTGGCGATCAGCACCGACTATTGAATCGAACCATGATCTGGGGTCCAGATCATGGTTCGACGATCCGAGAACCTAGATCGACGCCTAGAACTCCAGATTGACATTGGGATGATTAGGGTTTTCAAATCTTTCGATCTCTATAGTCGGTTGTTGAGATCGTTGGCCATGGAGATCTTTGAGCTTCCCAATAGATGGAGATCCAGTTACGATCTCCACCGATTTTCTTTTCTTTTTTCCTAAAAAAAAATTCACTTCATTTTTTTAAAAAAAAAAAAAAAAATTGTTTAACAACATTTTATCTTCACCGTTCATCTACATTTCGGAGATGAATAATTAAGATCAAATTTATTTATCTATTTATTTTTAATTTTCTTTTAGTCAATTTTTAATGTACCATCCATTTTTTATATGGACAATAGAGATCATTTTCCTTTTTTTTTTTACTATGCATTTTTTATTTTCTTAAATTATTTTAACTAAAATTAATATCTCCTACTAAAATGACAAAAATAATCCTCCCTCCACTTGTTTGACAAACATTTGATTAATTGTAGAGACCAAATTGATAAATCTTTTAGAATTTAGGGGCCATGAGTCATTAATGCAAACAGGCTTAAAGAATGATCCTTTCCAAAAACTTAGGAATCAATATGAAATTTTTCCATATAATTTTAAGGCCTACAAATATACATCTCACAATTTGGATCAATAATTTTAAGGACCGTTCAACTTGAAGTGCGCCACCTTAAAGGTTGCACCTAGGATGCTAGCTTTTTTTAGATGGAAAAGGACGTGACGATAGGCTGCACTTAGTGGTTAGTACATGTGGAAAGCTTCTTTTGTTTTCTTCACAAAGGTTTTCATGTCACTGTATCAATCTTTGATGTGCTGGAAGGTACATGCACAATCTACGAGAATGATTTATGATTAAGTAATGAAAATTACAGAAGTGGTCATACATGTACAACTTGATAATTTTGATCATGACCTTTAAATTTTTTCAAATTGTCTATATGACTGACTTTTTTTTTTTTTTTTTAATTAATAAGTTCACATAAGTTTTGTCAAATGCTTATACCAAAAAATTTATTGTTTAAAGTGTTTCCAACCAAAAAAAGTTATAGTGATTTTTTAGATATCAGATAACTTGAATCTAGATCATTATTAGACTGAATAAATATACCCTAATTGCCATCAAATTATATTGGGTGGTTGTTAAAGATTGAGTTTTAAAGAACTATTATGTTCATGGAAATTCATTTTATTCATGCTTAAATCTTAATCGGATTGCACTATTTTTTTAAGATTATATTTGATAGATAAGACAAAAATCGATGGAGTTCTAACAAAATCTCTTAGGTAGTGTTTGGTGCATGAGATTTAAGATGGGATTGGGATTCAAAAATCCAACCTATTTGAATCTCATGTTTGGTGAACAATTAAAATGAATGGGATTGAGATTTTTGAAATCTCAACCTCCCATCCAATCTCATTCTTTTAGCTTTTTTCAATCCTACCCCCACCTATGTCATTGGGTGGGATGTGATTAGATTTGATATATTTTTTTTCTCTCCATTTATCTCTCTCTCTCTCTCACATTTCTTCTCATTGTTTTTCTTCTCATGCCCATGGAAGCTCTCTTATTCTTCTTCTTCTTCTTCTTCACGCATCTGGTTCTGGGTTTGCCGAACGCCAGAACCAGATGCTGGTTTTGGGGGCCTACCCAGAACCAACGATCGGTTCTAGGTCGGCGAACCCAGAACCAGACTTTCAGTCTCTTTTTTTTTTGGTGTTATGATGATTTAATGTTGTTGAAGATGATGTTGTTATAGGAGATGATGATGTTGATGAATTAGATTGATGATATTGATGAATTGTGGGTTGATGATGTAGAATTATGGGAGATGATGATATTGATGAAGTGGGTTGATGAAGTTGAATTGTGGGAGATGTTTTTTGTTTTTGTTTTTAGATTTTTTATAAAATTAATTTTATATAATAAAAAAATTAAATTAATTTATTTCAATCCAATCCCAATCTATACCAAACATAATATGGTATAATTTTTAATCCAATCCCAAGTTTTACCAAACATTAGATGATGATTTTTCATTCCAATCCAATCTAATCCATTCCATTCCAATTCCGCATGCCAAACAGAGCCTTATGTCCATAAAAACTTGTTCTATACATAACTCTTATTTTGGTTATATACCATTTTAAATCATGTTTGGTGGGTAAGATAAGGTTAGACGGTGTTTTATAAGAATATTTCTAATGTCTATAAAAATTCAATCATTTTATTCATATTCTATTCTTAATAGTTTAATTTATACCCTTTCAGACCTCATCATTTGATGGGTAGATAAAACAATATAGCGCAGGATTGAATTATGGAATAAAAACCCCGATCAAAATCTGATGTTCTTCAATTAACAAATATCAGATATATCAAACTATTTTGACAAATAGTTCCTCGTAATATGACTGAATAGTGTACTTCATTGCTTTAGTGGTTAACTATTCTAGGCCCATGCAGACCGACTAATTAGAAACACATGAGCTGATCGATGTTGACCGGAAAGAGACTGATATCTAAAATAAGAAGAAACTCGTTTATATTTTGATATGAGAAAACATAGAAAGAATATACTAACACAGAGATAGATAGCTCAACCTCAACAAAAGAAGAGTAGTTTTCCTCTTTAAAAGGTTTTTTTGCTTCTTTTTTCATGAAAAAGACTGTAGTTGGTACAACTACAAATTCTGTCCTCTAAGCTTCAAGATTGCATGAAACAAATTTCATTATGACAACTGGGACCTCATTTGCCTCCATTTCAATCAAGCTTATAAGTTTTAATTAAAAAAACCTACATTTTTCCCCTCCTAATTAATTTTCTTCTATCAATCCACACACAACAATATATATTGACCCTTCTCTTTCCGATCGCTTGCGTAAAAAATCTTTAAAACTTAAAGTAAACTTTCTCACCCAACGGAGGTTTCCATGACCAGCACTACTACTACTCTCTTCCCTTTTTTCCCATGTCCTTGTACCTTGTTCATGAAAATGAAAAAGCCAATTGCTGATGCAAGACTTTTTAACAACTGCTTCTTGATGCCAACTCTCCTAGGAGATAGTAATTGAATTGCTTGATCAACAAGTTTAACGGTTGATGATATATATAATTGTTACATGAAAACGTTATTAGCTAGTCAAGTTCTTTTCTTTTATTATGATTCACCAACTAGCATATATTGGACTATATTGCTACAGCAACCATATGATTTTCAGGAAATGCCTAGATTTTTTTTTTTATTTTTTTATTATATAATGAAAACATAGTGATGCAGTAAATTTTAACAATAAGCGAGTGTGGAAAAGTAGCTAGGGTGGTGCATTTGTTAAGACCTTGTTGATACTAGAAGCAAACTTGCTGTTTAGTTTTTTTTGGTCAATCAGAAATTTAATAATTCATTAACTTATATCTCTATGACCATAAATAAAGACAATGAGTTGAGATGAATTCGTGAAATTAAAGGATCTTCGTTAATTTGTTTCTTTAATTATCATGATCATATTTTTCAATACCAATTAGAGTACTCTTTATTAGAGCATAGGAAAAAAAGCACATCGATGCATCAAATTTTAACAATTCGGAGTGTGAAAAACTAAGGTGCATGTATCAAATCATTGATAATATTAGAAGAAACGTTCCGATATTATTTTGGATCATTTGTAAACTAAATTATTTTCATTAACTTATATCTCTATAACCATTGACAGAAGTACTCGTTAATGTTTTTAAATAGTGAAAACCTTTTAAATACTGTAGAGCACTGAAAAAGAATTCAGGCAGCAGCGCAGCTGTTTACCTATTATGGAAAAGTATCACGCACAGTATATTGTTTATAGAGGATAATAATCCACAAAGGGTAACCTGATCGAGTTGCATGCGTGTCAGAAATTGGGTCACGATCGAAATTTGAAAACAATAGGACGAAGGAAGAGGTCATGACAGACAATGGATTGTCTTTGACAACACTCTAGAGTTGTTCAAACTAGAGCTTGTCTTTTCAAAATGGGAGTTGAATGAAGCTATTATAACACTCTCCTCTAATAAAATTTGATCAAAATTTTTGTCACCTAACTGACCAAACAAACCCCCCTCTTCACCTCCGTTTCTATATATATGCGATCACTTAAGCTAGCTTTGTCAAACTCAGAGTAGTACTCCACAGCACATATTGACAAAATGGCCGCTTCTCTTCTTCCATCTCCAGCATTCTTCTGTGTTTTTCTACTCTCATTCTTAACATTGAGTCTGCTTCCTCAACTGGCTCTTGCCAGCGTAACCAGGCACTACAAGTTCAATGTATGAGACTATAACATGCCTGCTTTATTGTAATAATATATATATATTTCTTTCTCTCTTTCTTTCTTTTTAACAGCTTTTTAATGTTCTTTTTGCAGATTAAGTTGCATAATGTGACAAGATTATGCCATACAAAAAGCATCGTCACAGTGAATGGACAGTTTCCTGGACCACGAATTATTGCCAGAGAAGGTGACCGTCTTGTTATCAAAGTGGTTAACCTTGTCTCAAACAACATCACTATCCACTGGTATATAGTAAACATATATATTCTCCCTCTAAATTATGTCACCATTTCTTTTTTTTTTTTTGCTGTTTAAAATCAAACTGCATGCAAAAACTACTTGTATGATTGCATGTGTTGTATGGACCAGGCATGGAATCCGACAGCTCCAAAGTGGGTGGGCTGATGGACCTGCATACATAACACAGTGTCCCATACAAACTGGCCAATCTTATGTGTACAACTACACCATTGTTGGACAAAGAGGGACTTTGTTCTGGCACGCCCATATTTCCTGGTTGAGAGCGACTGTCTATGGTCCCCTCGTCATTCTTCCCAAGGCTGGTGTTCCCTATCCATTTCCCAAACCACACAAAGAAGTTCCTCTCATCTTTGGTATATAAACTTGTTATCAACAGTTTAATCGATTTTTTTTTTTTTTTTTTTTTTGAAATCAACGGTTTAATTGAAATTTTAAATCTGTTTAATTTAATTTAATATGCCTCTTTGTTTTCAAATTCACTGACAAATGTAACAAACTAAATTACAATGCTTAAATTGCAGGAGAGTGGTTTAATGCAGACACTGAAGCAATTATCAACCAGTCCTTGCGAACAGGTGCAGGCCCAAATGTCTCTGAAGCCTATACAATCAATGGACTTCCAGGTCCTTTGTATAACTGCTCAGCCAAAGGTACTTTAAACCTGTTCTCTACATATATCTCTCCATATATAAATCATATGTTGATCAATTGACATGATCAAATATTCAATTTGCAGACACATTCAAGTTAAAAGTAAAGCCTGGAAAAACCTATCTTCTACGGTTGATTAACGCTGCACTCAATGATGAACTCTTCTTCAGCATTGCAAACCACACAGTCACAGTAGTTGAAGTGGACGCCATTTACATCAAACCTTTTCAAACTGATAAGCTTCTCATCACTCCAGGACAAACCACAAACATCCTCTTGAAGACCAAACCTTTCTTCCCAAATGCAACTTTCTATATGCTTGCAAGACCATACGCGACTGGCCTTGGCGCTTTTGACAACTCCACTGTTGCTGGTGTACTTGAATATGAGCTACCCCAAAACCCCCCCCACTCTTCAGTTTCCACCAAAAACTTGCCACTCTTTAAACCAAACCTACCTGCTCTCAATGACACTGCTTTTGCTGCCAATTATACCAGGAGACTTCGTAGCTTGGCAAGTGCTCAATACCCAGCAAACGTACCCCAAACTGTGGATAAAAAGTTCTTCTTCACAGTAGGTCTAGGAACAAACCCGTGTCCGAAAAACCAAGTGTGTCAAGGACCAACCAACACAACCAAGTTTTCGGCGAGTGTTAACAACATATCTTTTATACTTCCATCCACAGCCCTACTTCAGGCCCACTTCTTTGGACAATCAAATGGCGTTTACACCACCGACTTCCCAGCTACTCCTTTGGTAAAATTTAACTACACAGGAGTTCCATCGAACAAGACGATAAATGTGATGAATGGAACTAGAGCTGTGGTTCTTCCGTTCAACACCAGTGTGGAGCTGGTGCTTCAAGACACTAGCATTCTTGGTGCTGAGAGCCACCCTCTTCATTTGCATGGTTACAACTTCTTTGTTGTTGGACAAGGTTTTGGAAACTATGACCCCAACAAGGACCCCAAAAACTTCAACCTTGTCGACCCTGTTGAGAGGAACACCGTGGGGGTGCCTTCCGGCGGCTGGGTTGCTATCCGGTTCCGAGCGGATAACCCAGGTGGGTGATAAATAAATATAATTTCTTTTTAAAATATATTACAATTAAATCGGAGTGACATGATTTAATCTCATCACCTTATAGATATACGTCAACTTTTATAAATAATTATAATTAAATTGAAAAAAAAAAAATACTTATGAATTGTTATATTTAATTTACTTGTATTAATTGTTGATACACGTATATACGTAGGGGTGTGGTTCATGCATTGTCACTTTGAGGTTCACATCAGTTGGGGTTTGAGAATGGCATGGGTTGTCTCAGATGGAAATCTTCCCAACCAGAAGCTGCTTCCACCTCCAGCAGATCTCCCCAAATGTTGATTTCGTTGCATCAATTAATGTGGATCAGTTTGATTGAGCTAATTTCTCTGAGACTATTGATTAGTTTTTCAAATTTGTAACTTATAATCGGCCGTTTTCTGTTTCGGGGCACGGCAGCTTCTTCTTTTTTTTTTTCTTTTTTTTTCGTTTGTTGAACTATTGATTTTGTGGTTCCCATGTTTTGTACTTTTGTCTGTTCGATTGGAGTGAAGTGAAGAGGACTGGTTTTTTCTTCGTTTTTACTAGTTTTGCAAGTTGCAATTTTTTTACGTTATCAAGAGCTTGAATTTTTCGTATCATCGTATGGTCCGAAAAGGAGTTTCATCTATTAATTGGGGTTAATTTAGTTGAGTTGCTTTAAAAGAAAAAATTATGACACGTTGATTTGGTTAATTGCATATTGGTTCTCAACAAAAATAACAAAGAACTTTGGTGGCGGTTATAATAATAAAGTTATATTTACTACTTCAAAGTTTAAAATTAAGATTTTTTTAATAACATTAAATTAATTTGAGTTTTAGTATTAATACCTAACAAATAAAAATGAAAATTTTAAGCAGCAAGATAACTAAACTGATTATTATACCATTTATTATAAATACAAAACACAAACCACGTTTTCAAAGAATTATTATTTTTATCTATTTTTGGTAACTATTTTCTTTGTTTGTGAGTCATTGCCTTGGTCATGATCTAGTTTTTTTTTAGGACTATTTTCTTTATCCATGAACTACTTTATTCATATTTTTTTTTTTTCGCAAACTAATTTTTTGTGTTTGTTCATGAACTAATTCCTAAAATAGTGAAACACATTTTGCATTCTTTTGCGTATTTAATGAAGGGCGTAATGGAAATTCAACTATTTTGGTACTAGGCAAGTCCATTTTTATAATATCTAATGTTAGTCTCAAAACTCATAGATACTAAATTTGATTCTACTAGATAGGAGATTTTTATTTTTAAAATATAAAAAAATTTTATTAATATATTAATAATAATTTTTTTTTTTTATAAAATTTACAAATTCTTTACATGTCTTTAGATAAAAAAGAGAGGGGGAAAAAAGGCAAGCACCCATGATGAATATTATGCAAAAAGATTCCTCTTATAAATTATAGCAACGAAAATTTCAGATCCTACTAAAGAAGGACTCACACTTGGAAATTAGTTACAACAATTAATTAAAACTGGTATAAATTGAAAGAAATAACAAAAAAATTGCGAAACATATGCTTAAATGTAAATCAACCGCACATGGGTCCATATAAATTATTTGTTTGAATAAGGGTCTCACATATTAGGTTGAATCATTTCCAATAAAAAGTATGTTAAAATATCGTTCATTTTCGTACTAAAGAAATGATACCTTCTATTTGAATTTTTTTTCATGCAGTAAGTATAACTTCATAAATTTGTGGTATGCATGGACATTCTATAATTATTAAATCCATAAAAATCAATATTTAGGGAAATATTAATTGGATGACTTAAAAACTACCATAAGAGATTCAACTATTGGAGTTCAAAGATATTATTATTATTATTTTAACAAAGATTTGAAATGTCAAATTGAATTATAGATCATCTCTTAGTATAGTAGTTTTGTACCTTTTCATTCTCCAAATAGTATAAGTAGTTATATATCTCTTCAATTTCTAAGAAAAAAGTAGAATTTAATTCTCATCAAATACACATTACAGTTTATATAAATAGTGAGTAGTTTTTCTCTTATTGTGAAAGTAATTAGAAGTAGTTTTGTACTATATATAAAAGCATATTGGAAATTATATAAATAATATTTTATCTTTATAGATTTGAATAAATATTTGATTTGTTGGATATTGAGTTTGAATCAAATAGATTATTACAATAAATAAAAATTTATACATCAGCTCAGCTTAAACAAATTTAGATTCAATTCATTAATCTCAAATTATTCAAAATAACTTTAAAAATTAGAAAAGTCTTAATATTTTCACACCTGAAATGACGATGCACTGCTCTTTTATTATTGTTAACATTATTATAATTGACATGTATCTTTTAAATCAAACATAAATAATAAAATAAGCCATAATTTTACAATACAATTAAAAATGATAGACACATGTCACCGTGAGCCTTAATTTTGCTGTCCTCTCTTGGTTGTTTCCTCACCCCCCTGGAAGAAATTTACTCTGTTCGGTTTAATTTTTATTTTTAAGAAAAATATTAATTCGAATCTCCAATTTCAAGGTAATAAAAATTAAAGCACGTCAACTTTTGTGTTAAAATTTTGTAACTTCGTTACCAAATGAACGATAACAATTAGCTATTTCTTCATAGTCGTTTAAAATTTTAACAAAACAAAATCCAAGATTCTTTGAAAAAAAAAAAAAAAGATTCCAAGAATTTATGGTGTCCCCATGTGCCATATTCCCACTTCTATTAAATTGCTTCAACCACAACCCATTCCTATTTATTTCAGATGTCCTATATAATACACAAGTGACAGAATCCATAAATGGTATGCCAAATCATCTTCAAATATAGGCATTTATTACTAAACTAATTATTCATTACAACCATATGAAGTTATAGTTTCTCTAAATTCACTCAAAGATACACCAATTGAAAAAGATATTCAAAACGTTTCAAGAAACTAGTATTAGATGTAATTAATAATGAAATATATAAAATAGTAGTTTACAAAAGAAGAAAAATTTCTTCAATTAATTGACATGAGAAGCTGTTCAAGAGTTGTAACAGTCAGGAACAACCCACAACTAACAAGATTGGTGTAACACCTTCCTATTTCCCTTGATTAGTAAGTATCAACGGTAGGAGGTTGAAGGCTACCAGGCACCCACATTTTATTGCTTTCCCCTAATCGATCCCTTTCCCTTTACTAATCACATTTTTATTTATGGTTATTTTGTTTCCACTCAAACCCCTAGAGATTCCTTGTATTTTATTGGACAAATTTGCCCCTTTGAAGATCATCTATAGTCCTGATCATTTGATAGGATTTATTTTCATTAATTTTACTTGCAATAATCTTAGTGGGGTTTTGTCTAAAAAATTTATGTATGGTGAATCCAAATACAGATATTCATTCTTTCGAATTTGGAGTTTTTTTCATTAGTGATTGAACATAAGACCTCTTTAGTCATTATCTTCATACTTTTGATACTTTACTAAAACTTTAAAGAGATTTAAATGGTGATCTAAAAATAAATTTTAAAATTGTGTAGTGATTTAAAGATTAATTATAGAATTTAGACATCATCTGCCTGAGAAAGAAAGAGAAAATGACATTTTATTTTTATTTTTTTTAAAGATTTTATTAGTATCTTGTTTCTTGTAATAGAAGAATCATTTCGGAATTGCAAATCAAGTAAGTTATACCTACAGCGGACTTAATCTTGACTGACTGCGACCTAATGTGCCACAGTTTATATTAACCACGATCATGTTGATAGCAATGTTAAGGTTATTTAAGGAACTTCAACAAAAACCGTTAAAACGAAGATTAATATAATGTAAGTGGCTTGGACATCACTCTAAAGTAATACATGACCAGCAAGTAGCTGACTCTAGTTGATCGAACCAAATTTCAAACTTGTTGCTGATCATCAAGGCATCATCAGAGCTAGCTAGCACCTGTCTGCAAGATTATCTCTATAATATTGAAAACTCACCTAATTAAGACACCCACCTGCCTTGATTTTGTTTTCTTCTCACTATATAATCACCCCTCTTCCTCACTTTCTCTCCACCCAATCATCTCTCCTTTTCTCTTACCATCATTTGCTCCTTCAAAAGTCTGTCAGAAATTAATTAGAATTCAAAAGAGAGAGATGGGTCATAGCATTTTTCCTCAATCAGCTTCTCTGAGGGCCATGCTGGTCCTTGCAATGTTTGCTGCTACAATGTTGGTTTTTCCCGAGTTGACTCTAGCTAAGCATGCAGGCATTACCCGGCACTACAAGTTCAATGTACGTACTACGTTTCTCGATTACCAAGATTTTAGTTATTTGGAGTAATTATTTTACTTTTTATCTCCTTCTTATTTATATTATTTGTATTCTTTTGCAGATTAAGATGCAAAGTGTTACAAGATTGTGCCAAACAAAGAATATTGTTACTGTCAACGGGCAGTTTCCAGGGCCTCGAATCATCGCCAGGGAAGGTGATCGCTTGTTAATCAAGGTGGTTAATCATGTTAAGTACAATATCACTCTTCATTGGCATGGAATCCGGCAATTGAGGAGTGGATGGGCAGATGGACCAGCCTATATAACACAATGTCCAATTCGAACAGGACAGAGCTATGTGTACAACTTCACTGTTACAGGGCAAAGAGGAACTTTGTTTTGGCATGCACATATATCATGGTTGAGAACGACTCTCTACGGACCAATTGTTATCCTCCCCAAAAAACATGCCTCTTATCCATTCCCGCAACCCATCAAAGAAGTTCCCATCATTTTTGGTAATATTATGTTACCATAATTGTAACATATTCACTAGCTTCTTTTATGAATTAAATTACATATATATATGAACAGTACATGATAGAATATATGAGTTTCGTCTCCAATTGTAGGTGAATGGTGGAAGATGGACACTGAAAAAATGATCAGCCAAGCTTTGAAAACAGGGGGTGCACCAAATATCTCTGATGCTTACACCATTAACGGTCTCCCCGGACCCTCCTACAACTGCTCTGCCAAAGGTACACATCTCACTAGTACTACTAGTAGCTGAAAATCTACTGCTCTCAACTCTAAAACATATGTATAAAAAAATTGTTTTCTATTATTTAATTCAGATATAATATATAACCTTTATTTATAGTTCTAATAATTTAAAAATTAGAACGTGCTCGTTATTAAATTATATTATATATATTTTTGTATAAATTAAAACGATATGTATTTTTGGTGCAGACACATTCAAGTTGAAGGTGAAGCCAGGAAAAGCTTACCTTTTGCGGATGATCAATGCTGCACTCAACGATGAGCTATACTTCAGCATTGCCAACCACACTCTGACGGTGGTCGAAACCGATGCAGTCTATGTGAAACCCTTTAAAACCAAGGTTGTTCTCATCACCCCAGGACAGACCACCAATGTACTTCTCAAGGCAAAATCCAAGGCCCCAAATGCCAATTTCATTATAGCTGCTCGGCCTTACGCCACCGGCCCGGCCTCCTTCGACAACACCACAACCACCGGAATTCTTGAGTACGAGCAGCCTTCTGCTGCTGCCTCCAAGAACAAAACCAAGAAACTCACTCTCCTCAAGCCAGCCCTTCCACGGTTCAATGACACAAACGTTGCCATGAAATTTGCCAAGCAAATCCGCAGCCTGGCCACTGCCAAATTCCCTGCCAAGGTCCCCCAAAAAGTGGACAAACGCTTCTTCTTCACCGTTGGTCTAGGGTTGAGCCCATGCCCACAAAACCAAACCTGCCAAGGACCCAACAACACAATGCTGGCAGCTTCTGTCAACAATGTGTCCTTTGTGCAACCCAACACAGCCCTCCTCCAAGCTCACTTCTTTAACAAATCTAAAGGCGTCTACACAACTGATTTTCCCGCCAACCCACCATTCAAGTTCAACTACACAGGCACCCCACCGAAGAACATCATGGTAAGCAGCGGCACCAAAGTTGTGCAACTAGCTTTCAACACAAAAGTGGAGCTAGTGATGCAGGATACAAGCATCATCGGTGCAGAGAGCCACCCTCTCCATCTTCATGGCTTCAACTTCTTCGTAGTTGGTCAAGGCTTTGGCAACTTCGACCCCAACAAAGACCCTGCCAACTTCAACCTCGTTGACCCCGCTGAAAGAAACACTGTGGGGGTCCCTTCTGGTGGTTGGGTCGCCATACGCTTTCTCGCTGATAATCCAGGTACAATGCGGACCTCAAATTATATATATATATATATATATATATATATTGTATGGTTAGATAGCACACATTGCACATCATATATAATGATATTTAATGATGATATATAGGAGAAGTCGTTAATAGGAAGATTGATGGAATGTGGTTAGATGCAAGGTTTGTGAACCATATATTATCACAATATATATATATATATATGTCTAGAGACCCACAAACCACAATAATACTCAAAATCAAAGTTGGTTTTATTATTTTTGTAATAAAATCAATTGATGATGACAATTTTCTTTTCTTTTCTTTTCTTTTCTTTTTTCGGTTTTGGACCGTATCTTTGTCTGATTTGTTCTGTTTTGTGATGAATCACGAACAGGAGTTTGGTTCATGCATTGTCATTTGGAAGTACACACCAGTTGGGGCTTGAAGATGGCATGGCTTGTCATGGATGGAAAGGGCCCCAAGCAGACGCTGCCGCCTCCACCGTCGGATCTTCCTAAATGTTAAATTTTGTTTTTTTTTTTTTAACATCCAGATTTTTCAAGATTCTTACTTTATTAGACTTGTTATTTTTTTTCATCTTCTTTCATCTTTCTTTGCAATATTTTTTCATGTTCTGAATTGGCCTAGGCTTTGTAGCCTATCATGAGTATTGTTGTCATTTCATTTTTGTGTTCCCACTTCCACTAAAAAAAGGCAGTTGGGATTTTTTGGGTAGGACGTGAACTTGTAATACAATTCAATTATTGAATCAAATCGAGAAAAAGTTTCAATACTTGATGTTCTTTTGCTTCTTCTTTGCTTTTCAAATAAATTAGGTTAAGTAATAACCTCGGCAAATCAAAATATAATGTCAAATAATTTGTTAGTTAAGTTAAAATGCAAAAAGAAATAATAAAAAAATTGAAAATGCTATAAAAAAATTGCTTCTATGTATCGAAGGAATACTATATTTTACATCGCTCCAAAAATAAGTCTAATAATTCCCATCATAATTCTCTCCATCTAATGTACTTGCTTATAAAGTTCTAAGAAAAATATAACATTAATGCATTACTTACTATTTTAAAATACGTAGTTCTAAATTCCTTTGTAATTGATTTATATATATATATATTTAGTATCAGAACAAATAAACTATATTTTAGTGATATTATCAAATGTAATTGTTAATTGTATTTGTTGGTTAATTATTAAAATCTCATCAAATCATCATACGATTAAATTCACATATAACATGAATAATATGTGGCAAAATTATTATACACTAGATTGATACTATACAAGGATAATTTTATTACCTTTAAATTTTGGGTTTAGTTATATACCTTATTGGTTGGGTAAGATATTTATTAATAGCAACTTTTAAATATTCTTTAATAAATACCCTTATAATCAATCTAAAAACTATTATTGATAAATAATTTTATCCAATTAGTTAGTTAGCAAAATCCATAAAATTTTTCTTAATTAAGAGAATTCTCCTTTTATTATATTCCCTCTTTTTTCCCTTGTAATTGTCTAGCTTTTGTAGCCTATTTAAGAATATTGTTGTTATTATTGTATACTAATTTTATACGCCTTAGTAACTCTATCATTAATATTTATTTTTATTAATAAAGTCGAAAAACAAATCTACATATATGTAAATATAGTCAAAATGAAATTATGAAAAAAAAAAATCTTAACATTATCAATAATTCTCATGCATCATATGCTATTTTGCTAGAACAAACTGTTAATTTGGTGAGATTTGTTTTTATCCATCCAAATACGATGATTGACATGTCAAACAACCAGCTCATCTAATAATCTCCGGTCATTATTTGTTTTTAGAACCATGCATTGCCCAACCAAAAAAAGAGTACACATATCCAAATACATAAAAGCAAGAGGCCTAACTTGCAAATTCAACCTTGCATGGCACATTTCGTAAAAAAGAAGAAAACAAAGTCCAATGAAGTAAAAGCATTCCAAACTAACACCTAAATTGCGCGGACCTGTCACCAACTTCTAATCTTTCTAGCATTTCCCCGCATAATAATCCAAAAAAATAAAAACACGAACAAACAAATTTGAAAAATAAAATAAAACACCAAAAACGCAGCGGAGACGCCGTCGTTTAACGCCGGTGCCTCCGTCAACGCCGTCTCTCTCATCAAAAATAGAAAAAGAAAAAAATTAACATTTCGTGGACGCAACAATGAAGCAAGGCTTCAGTTTCTCTCTGCCAGTAAGCGTCGTCGTTTTAGCAATCTCTTACATATACGTCACCACAGTGTTCGTTTTCATAGACCAGTGGTTCGGTCTAATGTCCTCTCCCGGCATCATGAACGCCCTCGCCTTCACCGCCGTCGCTCTCATGTGCGCCTTCAACTACGCTGTCGCCATCTTCAGGGATCCGGGTCGGGTCCCTCCCGATTACATGCCCGACATCGAGGACGATGAAAACCCTATTCACGAGATCAAGCGCAAGGTCTCCTTTTGAATTTACATTTGATGTTATAGATTAATCGTTTTTTTAATTTCTTGCACGTGACTTGTTTTTGGCTGTGTTTGTTCAAAAAGCTTGTGTTGAAAATTTTGATGGGCATTGTTGGCATATGAATTGTTATCTTGAATGTGTGAGGATGATTGGTTTCATTGTGTGAGTTGAGCTGGTTTGAGTCATATTAGAAGATATCGTATATTGTAGAACATGTTCGAATTGTTATTTTGTTCAGGTTTGGTCAAATAGAACATGTTTGACTTTTTTATCATATGATATGTGCAATTTTTTGATGTGGGTTGGATGAAGAACATGTGATTACTTTGGTGAGTGGTTTTAAAGGAGGAATCTTTGGCTCAAAACTATAAAGCTTTATGATTGTATTGATAGATAATGGAAGTGTATGATTTAAACGGCATTATTTTCAAAAGGATGTGGTAATGTTGTGATGGAGATCAATACTTGATTTTCATAAGAAGGTTCTTGAGGTAATGCCAGGAATGTAGTCAATTTGGGTTGTTGTTTGTTTTTGTTATTTTGACAAAGTTTGTTAGTTTTTCTAGCAGAGGAGTTAGAGATATGTTTTTTTGATGTTGTCGTTACAACCGGATGGCTGGTGGTTCAATTTTTTTGTTGTCGTTTTTGGGGTCTTAGCATCACCTTTGACTCTTGCCACTACTCTAGTCTTGTTATCCAGTAAATGGATGGTTTGAAAATACAAATAAAGATGTTACTATTGATCTCCTATGTGAGTATTTACGTCAGAATTTTAAAGATCAGTATGTCTATAAGTCCATTATTGCCTGCTATCTAGAACCGATTCTTGTTCTTGTTGTGCTGAAGGGTTTCTCTTGGATTTGCATATTCACTGGTGATGATGCACAAAGTCTATGTGCCAGTTTAGGTCAAGTGCATATGTGAATGAGGTCAAGTCTACAAGAGTTTATTTTAGTTTATTGAACCAAAAATGATGAAATTTTGTAGTATTTGGGAAATTTATTGACCTTCTCAAGATTCTGTAGCCTTTGGTATTCAACCTGCTTTGCTTCTCATTCAAAAGTGGCATGTTCAATACTTATTGTTCATGCTTAAAGCATCACGTTTCCTTTCATGGTGTATGTGAACTTTGTATTTATAGGTTTGGTTACATCAACTAGCTGAGTCAATGGGAATACTGCCCCACTTGTAAGTCTTTTAATTTCTCCATTGGCACTTTCTTTTCGCTTTGAAGCAGGCATGTAAATTCTTCTTCCATTTGTGATAATCCTTTTTTTTTTTTTTTTTTTGTTGAATTTGTGAAAAGACTGGAATCAGAAAGTTGTGATTGCTGGGTGGATAATTATCTATTGAATTGGCTATGAGCATGATTAGCATCCAAAACAAGCTTTATTATTTTTAAAACTTAATGCAAATAAATGTTCATATATGAGTTTCAAAAAAAAAAAAGGTTCATGTATGAAATCATTAAGTTGCCTCATAAATTCATGTTATTATGTGACGTCCTTATCAACCATGATGTTTGAAACTTCTTCCATTTGCTTTTTGATCTTCATGCCTGAGTTGAAATGCTTATTGTGGACAATTGATGTTTGTGAAGTATCTCATAGATGAAGTGATTCTTTGAAGTTGATAATGGTGGTATTTCAAATTCTTTTTTTTTTTCTTTATTGTCATTTGGGACCATCGCCTGCAAGTTTTCCAGAGCCTAGTAAGCTTGCTGTGGCAACAGAAACAATGTGCTGGTATAGGGCAACTACTTTTAAGGTCTTTGGGAACTGTGTTTTTCATCAGCTAAAATGTTATTCTCCATTCTCTGCCTTTGATAAATTAATTTGTCTTCTTTTCTTTTGTTTTTTTGAAATAATGAATGAATGTGTCGTACTTGTATGGAAATGAAAATTTTGCTTACCACAAAGTTCCTGCTTCTGACAGTTTGTTTGGTAACTTTGTGAAGTTAATGAGAGTGTTCATATGAAAAGAGTATGAATGTTGCAATCAAATTTTTTTCTTCTTTTAGGCATATTGGCAGGAACTTATTATTTGGATTTAGGAAATGTGTGGCTATGAGGTTGAATAACTTTGAAATATGCTAATTCCTGTGATATCTAGAGCTTGATCCAGGCTTACTGAATTGGCCATGTTTGGAACCTTTTTACAGGGAGGAGACTTGAGGTATTGTCAAAAGTGTTCACACTATAAACCTCCTCGTGCACATCATTGTCGTGTTTGCAAAAGATGTGTTTTGCGAATGGTATGCATGATCTATATTATTGTTCATGCCTTATGTCAAATGTCCTGGATAATATGTTAAAGTGATGCCTCTTGATTGTAAGGACCACCATTGCATTTGGATAAGTAATTGCGTCGGCCATGCAAACTATAAGGTCTTCTTCATCTTTGTTGTGTATGCTGTGGGTGCATGCTTCTACTCCTTGGTATGTCATATGTAATATGAACACTGTCTATTGCAGTTCTCAAATGCTTTTTCTTACGTAGTTATATCTTATATATGACTGCCTAGCATGTTATTTCCCTTTATTTCTGTAAAGAATGATCATTTCCCTTGTATTTTGTACATGTCCTATCTTCTATCTGATGGAGAGATTTCAAAATAAAAAAACTCATAATTTACCTTCCTCCTTTATGTTTCTCTTAAATTTTCAGGTTCTACTTCTGGGCAGTCTAACTAATGATTTTCCAAAGGATGAAGAGCAAATTGGAGGCTCTTTCAGAACTGTTTATGTAATGTTGATGACTGTTTGTTTGTTTTGAGTTAGCTTATAATATCAGTCATTTTACTAAATTTTTATCATTTACAGATCATTTCAGGACTGTTGCTAGTGCCCCTAAGTTTGGCATTGGCTGTTCTTTTAGGTTGGCATATCTGCCTCATTTTACAAAACAAAACCACTATCGAGGTTCAAGTTACTCATTCCCTTGTTATTCATTTGCTTGATTGCCAACTTGATTTCACTTTTAAACCAGTGTTTTATTTTATTGGGATGTTTTATTTTTACCTCTAATATATCTTGCAGTACCATGAAGGAGTGAGAGCAATGTGGCTTGCAGAGAAAGGTGGGCATATCTATAAGCATCCATATGATTTGGGTGCTTATGAAAATCTGACAATGGTAACTCCCATGCTTATTCTACTTGAGTGCCATAGCTAGGACATACCCTCGGTTGAATATTAGAATATTTCACTTTTTGTTATGCTTTTGATGAATGTGAAGTGAATTGAGCTTTTAAGTTGTAGTTTCCGCCCAGCCGCAGCTTTCATCCTTTTTACGCTTTTGATGAACATGAAGTGTATTAAGCTTTCAAGTTGTAGTTTCCGCACTGCTGCACCTTTTGTCTTGTTTTATTTAAGCAGACATGCGCCATATGTCAGCATTAAACCTACTGACTAATTTGATCATCAAGCTAAGAACATCAATTCAACATGGAGCATCATGGATTTTGGGGAAGTTTGTTCTATTTATGCTCACTTTGTTTCTACAAGACATTGGCTGGGGGCAAGAGAGCAATATTTGCAGTGCTTTCTGGGGATAAAGTTTTTGTCACTATATCATGCCCATTGGAGCTCATAAACGTTAAAAAGTATTGAGGCTAGGCTGACAATATTTCATATGTTGAGCTGTGTTTCTATTTATCTTTTGGCTGAGAATCTCTACCTGATTCTTACATTTTTGGCTTTGGCAATGCCATGTGACTTGGTCACTCCACCTGGACATCCGTGTAGTAAACCCATGGGCCATATTGACTTGCCCTGAGCTAATTTTGTTTGGAAACTTCCCTTTATATTTCATTTGTTTTTTGATGGAAAGACTAACAACGAGTTCAACCTTACATTCTTGACGCTTTGGGATGATCAAAGGATTAAGTAGTTAAAATAATTATCCATTCTATTAGATTAAATTTGGATTTTAAAGCACAATTATGTATGTACATGTATCTGTTTATGCATTCTGGTTTTTTAAACATATCCACTGTATGAGCTGGTATTTGCTATACTTCTTCAGGTACTTGGTCCGAACATCTTCACCTGGTTATGCCCCACTTCAAGACATATCAGTTCTGGTCTCCACTTCTGCACTGCTTACGACAAAACAACTGATGCATCTATTTCAAAATGAGTTTTAGAATTCCTTCATCAAGCAACCCTTCAGAAATAATGGAGTTTGAAACCTCTTAACCATCCAGACGAATGACTGGTGATCAATTGAGGGGTGTCTGATAGCCTCTTCTTAATAGCTGATTCTGCCTGTGAACTTCAGGCAGAAGTGAACTTCATGCATCATGTACCTGGTATTATAGAACGAGCCTGGAAGCCTCGGTGATTTCAAGGAAGAGGCATTCTGTAGGAGACTGCCTTGGTCGACAACTGAAGTGAATAACACTATTCGGGGAAACTAGAATTAGGATAGGTGGGGTTTTATTTGTTCTTCTTTTTGGTCATTTTTCGGGGTGTAGAGCTTGTAAACACACGGCTTCCTGTTTGCATTATGTACAGAGAGAATCAAAATCCCGGGCTCAACACGAAAACAGTTAATGTAGAAGAAACCAAGAAAGTCTTCGAAGTTGTAATTCTTCTAACTTAATGAAACAGAAAAATCTGTGTAGCCTCATGTTTTCCTGCACCAATAATTCGATTTATCTTTTCTGCAAATCTTTGATGTGGACATTTTCATAGCTAGAAAAGCTCGCATGTCGTGCCCCTTGGTTGCAACTGGAGCCAACTAGAACATGATGCCTAACATGATGCCTAAGCATGAACCTAACTATGAAACCTGAAGGCCTTAATACAATTTTGATAAGAGCAAATTACGTAGAGTCTTAGGACATTTATTTTTTAACAAACGGAGATAACGTTTATTGTTTATTGTTTACTATAGCGTTTTCTTGTGTATGAATGATAACATCAATTTTGACCATAAAAAAGAAGATTTGACTATCAAAAACGGGTAAAAAAAACAAAACAAAACAAAACAAAAATATCCTTAATCTATTTTCATCATATAGTTAGAAAAATAAAAAAAAATAAATTAAAAACTTAAAGAAATCTGAATCATCAATTAAAAAATGTTGGGATATATTTAAAAAAGTAAAAATTATAAAAATAGTTTAAAAAAATTGAAAAATAATTAAAAATTTAAAATTATAAAAAAAAATAAAATTGAAAAAAAATTAAAAAGGTGAAATCTGTTGATAAACACTGAAAATTAATTTTAGAAAATCAAAACTAAAAAAAAAAAAAAAAAAACTTTTCCAATTTAAAAAATAAAAAACTTGAAGTGCTTAGATGGATGACGTTAATATTGGCTGTCAAACGAGATCAAACTATTAAAATAGGGAAGGATGCTCTAATATAAACATTATTTTCTTTTGTCAAAAGGTAAATGTCCGGGTGTTTTTGCGTAATTTTCTCTCTTACGAGCATCAGAAATTATTCTAAATTTTGCGTAAACAAGTTTAGTGGTTCTTTCCAGCTCGGAGTACCTCATGTGACACGACATGGCCTCTGTCTGAATCACCGCCTAACGCGCCCTCATCCAAAGACAAGGGTGAAGTAGTCTCAAACAATGAGTTCGTGTATCACACGCTCCTCAAAGAAGCTGTGATATTACCTGAAAATTCAGTATAGCCATGATGAGTATTTATTCTAGGATATCCTCGAACAAAAGCGGCTAGTTAATAAAGTTGCCTCTTTTCATGTTCTAGTAGTCTGTGTTCTCTGCCTGAAATCATGGAAGTTGATAACGTCAATCCACCCAAGATTAACAGGTTTTTCTCACTTCCTCAGTTTTTAGTTTCCTTCAAGTTTCAATCTTGTTGTGTGATCTATGTTTGGTTCAGTCTTTTTTTTTTTTTTTTTTTTTTTTCTACATCTGAAGGCATGCTTGGAGTTGGAACTTACAATAGGAACTGAAGTTATCAGATATTACCCAAGCTAGAGAGTGTTTTCATTTATTGTAGTATTTTTAGAAGTGAAACTTTATCTGGGGTTGTAAGTTGATCCGCGGGTCTTGAAAAGTTTGATTTTGAGGATTAATATTGGATTGTAACTGTTAATCATGTTTTGCTACTGTAAGTGTGTTTGGAAGAAACCAACTAGTTGTTGTTTGTTTTTGATCAAGTGAGTGGGGCTAGATTTCTAGATTATTGTTTTATGATGTTATTTGAAAATGCCGAATCATTAGTGGAAATGTGTGATTTGTGAACAGATATGTAGTATCTTCTCTCTCTCTCTCTCTCTCTATATATATATATATGAGAAAGTATCTTCTCTAGATTTAATTATAACCAATTAAGCTTAGAAGTCTTATAAATGAGGAGTTTATTCAATTGTGGTTGGAGTTTGTCATGTCCATTCAATTAAATTGTTTTCCAACTTAGATTTAGCTTCATTTTGAGGTTGAGAATAAGATTCATATACCTTCTCCAATTCAAATATAGGGAAACGATATAGGGCAGAATTGGAATGAATTGAATCGAGTTGCATTGCCAAATGCGGAGATTCCAGATTATCAGGCTTTTGGTCTAGTATTGGACATTGATTAAGGAGAGGGGCAAGAAATTTTAGGTAGTCTCTTTGTGTTTCAGTTTTGGGTATCATTTAAGAAAGCCATCTATGTTGGGATGCTTTGTTTAGATACCATGGATGAACAGGTCCTTGTGTTGTTTACAATTTTATTGATGATTTGTTAAATACAATGTATCCATTTATCTGTTTTGTGTCTCCCTATATATTGCCAAAACCATCTCCTTGCAAGCTGTAGGTCTTGAATTTGTTTCTATCTCTATCTTCAGCCTTCACATCATGGAGCAGAGGACCAACATTATTGACTTGAACAAGAAAAGAAAGTTACGGGCTGAGCTTTTGGGGTTGCCTATAGCAAAGCATAAATGCTGGAATGGAAGTTTACCAATGAAGTCTCTCTCTACATTGGACGAGAATCCTGAAGTGGAAGACTCTACTGCAGCTATTGTTAAGGGGACAGCAGGGGGAGGGGCAGTTGATGATGGATCTGAGCATGAATCAGCAAAAGATAGCAATAGCTTTATGGAAGATTCTGATTCAGCAATGTCTGGACACGGTGAATCTAAGTTTGAACCAGAGAATGGAAAAACATGGCCATATCATAGTCCTTCCTCTTCGTCCTATAATTGGAGCTCCAGCTCCAGCAGTTTCAACAATTCCAGTTATGCATCAGATAGTACGGCTATGACGGAAGATACTGTTGACCAAGAGCAGTTAGCTTTTGCAGGTGAAGAGCACGGTCCTTCCCATCATGTCGACCCTCTAATTGGTTATGGGAGCCATGTTCATGACCTTTGCCCAGGATACGGCAATGACACTGATAAGCATTACACAGAAAAAGAAATTGAAGAGATTCTCTACTCCAAAGAGGCAAATCCCAATAATTATGTCCTTTCATCTGGAAGATGGAGCGTTAATCAAGGTAAACTTGTATGACATTCACATTTCTTGTTGCCAATGTGAATGTATAGCGTGAGTGTTAGTAGGTATTTTCATCTTTGGTTAATTTTGCTGAGTGGGTCTGTGCTATTATATTTGAATGCAGAGACTCCAAAAAGCAAGAGGAAACCAACAATTGATCAAGAATTCGAGCAATACTTCTCAATGCTTATGCTCTAGCTGAGAATACTCAGGCATGAATCCTAAATTGTATATATACATATATGTATGCTTTGTAGCTAATTTTTGCAATTGACTAATGTGACTAAAGTCAAATTGTGGAAATGGCTTCTTGTTTCTAGTTTTCCCAATAAACATGTGAGGTAACATTAATTATCTAGCTTTGCCTCATTTAATTAGCCAACTTTTAACTTTGTTTGTAAACATTTGTTTTTAACTAGGTATGTAAACTACATCAACTTCTTAGTTACCATTAGTGTTATGTCCGCCGTCTTGTATGTATTTCCAGGTTTGTGAGGGTTGTTTGGCTGAGATAAGAAAACCAGTGTCAAGGGCGATCTTCATATGTCCTGGCCAGTCTTCTTCGATTGCTGACAATATCTTGTTTTGATATCTGCATGCTGATATTTATTTTGGATTTCTAAAACTGAGTTGATTCATGGTTTTTCTGCATATAATTCAGACCATGGTTTTCTTTATTTCAATCTTGGTATTGCTATATAAATTCAAGCCTAGATGTGAATATATATATATATATATTTTACATTTCTAATCTTACACTGATTGTGTCCTCATATTTACACGATATTTTTTTAATCAATCTTTGATGCGGAACCTCTCACCTGTTATATTTTCATATAATGCTTGAGAATATCTATCAGGCTTTAACTGAAGTTCAAGCAAAGTGATTATTATTAGATTAATCCATGGAGAAGCTCACTTTGGTAGTTCTGGTCAAAAAAGCTTGACAAACATATGACAAAGTAATCCAATCTGAAATGTACACTTGAACCGCTGTTTCTTCACCAACACAATCAAATTTTCAAATCAATTACACACCAAAAAGAAAAGAATTTTTTAAATTATTACAGTAGAAAAGGAGGAAGATGCATTTGATACAAGAACACTCGAAAAGGAAAAATTGGCAGTCCCCGGACCAGTAATATTGGCCAGTCAACATCAGCACTTGGGAAGATCGGACGGTGGAGGTGGTAACTTCTGACTCGGTTGTGGCCCATCAAGTACTATCCATGCCATCCTCAAACCCCAACTTGTATGCACATCCAAATGGCAGTGCATAAACCAAACCCCTGTTAACAAAACACCTCAAATTTCACTAAAAACACCCATTTCATTCCTCTAATAATTAAACTACAAAAGTTCTATGATTTATATACAAAAAATTACGAATAGCTTCCATCAGTCTGCATGAAACATACCTTGTTTCATTTAAGTTCTGTTAACTTGTGTCCTAATAGTTTTCATTAAGAACATGTATTTAAAGCAAATATCCAATATCACTAATTAAAATTAAAAAATTTTCATTTTGATCTTTGTATGTTAGTGATTTATCTCATTTTAACTATCTTGTCAAATAATCTCTAAAGTTTTTAAAACTCATCAGATTGGTCTTTTAGCCTATCATCACAATATAAAACGAGATAAATTGTATTCGAAAAAAAAAATAGAGAAATAAATTGTCAAAATAAAGGATTCTAACAAAATTTCCTCATTAAAATTAAATCTTCAGATCAATTATCGATAGCAAGGTCATCTATCATGAACCTATACCTGGGTTGTCGGCGAAGAAGCGAATGGCAATCCAACCGTTGGTGGGGACACCGGCGGTGTTCCTCTCAACAGGATCCACCAAGTTAAACTTTTTAGGATCATTGTTGGGATCATAGTTTCCAAAACCTTGTCCAACGACGAAGAAATTGAATCCATGAAGATGGAGAGGGTGGCTCTCAGCACCAAGAATGCTGGTGCCCTGCAGGACCAGCTCCACACTCGTGTTGAACCTCAAGACCACCGTCCTTGTCCCGTTACTCACGTTGGTGTTGTTGGGCGGCGTGCCCGTGTAATTAAAGGGCGCTGGAGGATTCACAGGAAAGTCCGTTGTATATACCCCATTGTTTTGTCCGAAAAAGTAAGCTTGGAGAATTGCTGTTGAAGGCAAAAAGAAGGAGACATTGTTAACAGAAGCTTCAAACTTGGTCCCGTTAGGTCCCTGACAGGTCGTGTTTTTCGGACAAGGACTGGAGCCGAGTCCAACGGTGAAGAAAAACTTCCTGTCAGCTGTTTTTGGCACATTTGCTGGGTATTTGACACTGTTGAGGCTACGAAATTTGGAGGTGAAGTTGGCGACGAAGTTTGTGTCGTTTATGGGGGGAAGAGTTGGTCTTAGAATCGGAAGCTTGGTGAAGGAGTGGTTGTATTGGAGGATGGCGGCGGTGGTGGAGTTGTCAATTGCTCCCATCCCGGTGAAGTAAGGTCTGGCTTCCATGAAGAAGGTGTTGCTTGGGGAAGTAGGCTTTGGTCCTGAGGAGTACGTTGGTGGTCTGGCCTGGTGAGATGAGGAGCTTGTCTGTGTCGAAAGGCTTGACGTAGACAGCGTCGGCTTCGACGACGGTGACTGTGTGGTTGGCTATGCTGAAGAAGAGCTCGTCGTTGAGTGCAGCGTTGATCAGCCGGAGGAGATAGGTTTTTCCTGGCTTCACTTTAAGCTTGTACGTATCTATACATGCCAAAATCAATTAAATTATTTAATTATCAAAATATTGCTTACTTTTTTGATTGATTATTATTATTATTATTATTTTGTTGAATAAATATTAAAAATAGTTGAAAAGGTTGTTGAAGAAATTTTGATACGTGACCAAGCGTAATTCCATGCAATTTGAAATTACATGGAAGCTTTTGACATATTATTCAAAAAATAATATATTTATTAAAAAGAAACAAACTGAAAATGATGTTTATGGTTTTAATGTGCACAATATTGATTAAAACATCGCTATCAAGTATGTTCTCAAATATATTTAAAAAAAAAAAGGTATGTTCTCAAATCTCAATCTTGAAAATGTCACATTAGATTTTCATTTTTCATTTTACATTAATCACAAGAAATTTAATGAAACAATTCTGATTAGTTTTTAAAACTTGCTTATAATGGTGCATATATGTAGACAAAGGTACATTTACCTTTAGATGAACAATTGTAGAGTGGGCCTGGAAGACCATTGATGGTGTATGCATCTGAAACATTAGGTCCTGCTCCAGTCTGAAGAGCTTGTTTAATGATAGCTTCCGGGTCTACATTGAACCACTCTCCTGCAATTTTCCCCAAACAAGAACAAACAATTAACATAAATGCATGCATGTGATAGTCATGACCCTACTAAAAAAAATTACATAGAATTGATGCACCAAAAGTTCGCTGTTTTACCAAATAGTATGGGAATTTCCTTGTAGGGTTCCTCAAAAGGGTATGACTCATTGCGTTTTGGGAGGATAATGATGGGTCCATAAATGGTTGATCTCAACCAGGAAATATGTGCATGCCATAAAAGGGTTCCTCTCTGCCCAGTTATGGTGAAGTTATATGTGTATGATTGGCCTGTTTGTATTGGACATTGTGTTATATAAGCCGGTCCGTCTGCCCAATTACTTGTAAGCTGTCTCACACCATGCCTGCACAACCACAACCACAGTGTCTGTTACTAAATTTTACCATGTATTTGTATATATATATATATAATTGTATATATATATATAAAAGATGTGAATCGTATTAATATAGTAAGATAACATTTTGATAGGTTGTTACCAGTGAATGGTGACATTGTTTGAAACATGATTAATGACTTTAACGATGACCTGGTCGCCTTCTCTTGCCACCAAACGAGGTCCCGGAAACTGTCCATTGACACTTAGAATGGCCCTTGTGTGGCACAGTCTTGTCACATTGTGGTACATAATCTTACAACATTATTAAAACAAAGTCTAAAGTTAGAGGACAAAAAAAATTACATGATGATAATCAGAAAAACCAAAATAATTTCTTGCTCAAAGTGGTAAATTACATTGAATGTATAGTGCCTGGTTATGCCTGCTACGAATTCCGGCATTAGAGATACAATGCCGAAACCAAAAAGCAGGACCGCTATCGAAGGAAATGCAGGAAGCTGAGAGGTAGCCATTGTACTACTTCTTAGTTTGGGAGAGAGAAAAGAAAAGAAAAGCAAAGCAAAAGCTGGCAAGTGTTGAGAAATTATTGAGTGCATAATTAAGGAAGGGCAATGGGGTTAATATATATAATGAAGATTAATTATTTAATAAGGTAACAAAATTATAATATCAATTAGAGATAAATTAAAATGATGTTAATTACATGATTTTTTTTTTCGTTTGAAGTTCACACTTGTCCGTTCCGAATTATGTTTTGGTCGAGCTGAATTTTAGAGTGTTGATAAAGTAAGGATTCTTGTCCTCTAATCATCTATATATATTTTGATTACAAGAACGACCCTTTCTAATTGGTTCTTTTTAGGAACATTCGTACATGCATGACAATGAATTAGTCAGTCTGAAATTACTAGATAGTCCTCATTGTGTTGGTAACCTTGTAATGCTATTGAAGGGGTACAGAAAATTAAAAAGGACTTATTACTTACATGAAAGGTGTAAAACTAATTAAAAACAAAAATAGAATGATCTTTTTTTACAGTTTACGCTAATTTCAACAATGTTTTGAAGAAAATGAAGTCAAGTTCCATATTTGTTAGCTCATCGATGACTCATCTCCAATTCTAATGTTATTGTTTTACACGAGTATGTTTAAAATTTTTGGTTGAATGTCAACAGAAAATAAACACAATTGAAAAAAAATATTTTTTCAAAGAAATAAGTAGATAAATTATAATCACTTTTATTGATGTAGTATGCATGTCTTAAAATCTGTGAAAGTGTAAGAGCTTGTTTTAATGGAAGATTCAAGTCCGTCAATTATTTTATACCTATTAACTATATTAATTGATTCTCAAAATTGAAAAACTTCCCAAAGTAATAGATTTGATGAATATTTGTTAAGCTACCAATTTTTCAAGATAAGCCCATATATATATATATATATATATATATTGTAACCATTGGTTTATGAATTATGATCACTTACCGTGTTATTTCATAATTTACTGATAAAACATTGTTTGTTTTGAGTCAGTTCCTTTAATTCTTAGATTTCATCTCTCTATTGACTAGGCCTTTATTAAGATTTAGGAATTCAGAGATTAATGCATGTAAGGTGATTGAGGAGTGTATTTCTTTTTTCTCTCAACTATCACAAATAGAGGTTTAATTTTGAAACAGATAATATAGCTAGGACCTATAATTTTATTAGTATGAATATGAGAAGAATCAGTTAGGCCAATTTTATACCTTCAATTAAGGGCCTTTTTTTGGGGGCGGGGGGAAGGGGGGAAAGTAATTAAGGAGTTTATTGAACTTTAAGAAATGAGAGTTCTAGCGTAGTATCGGGCAACTTTGTAGTAGTTGCAGATATGACAATAATCCTGACTTTACCGTATTGCCAATTAAGTAGTTCCTACTTCATCCAAATCATTTAAAACCTCCACCGGGCCTCTCCCAACTATCTTGACTTTCAAACTGAGGAATAACATTTTACCACGTTTTCTCACCTCATTGTATGATTTTCAAGCAAGCAACTATTGATATCGATTGTTACTACTATCGAATTTTTACGCTTGGATTCGATTCCTGTTTATGCATGTACAAATTAATTCTTTTACTGTTTCAGATAATTACTATAGGATAGAGACCGAATAATGATGTAAAATTCAAAATATTTATTTAAAAATTATGTTAAATGATGTAATAAATTATTTATTTTTACTATGTGCATTATCCCACAAATTAATTGTATGGGTGCTACTTGCACACGTGGACCCATTAAGATGGATACACATGCCTGAAATTGAGTGGAAGTATCGTTTAATTATAAGTGGTATTCTCGTCTAATTATAAGCGGGTATTCTCCCATCATAGAAGATATTTCCCAATTATAAGAATGGTCTGAAAGCCTACTAACCTTTGCAGGTGACTAGTAAATTAAGTTGAGATAGATGTTCAACATACAATTATCAAGTGCCAAGCAAAGAACAAAAATTAAGCATGTTAAGCACGTCGACATACATAGGCCCAAGTGAAAAGAAGAGCCTTACCCTGGTATAAAAAATGGTGTAAAGTCTTATTTGATGACACTTTCAGAAACAGAGAAACAATAGAGCAAAACTGGAGAGATAAATAGAGCTTAGAGAAAGGGAGAGAGTCTAAATCAAACTTAAGATCCAAGGTGGTGCACCTGAGGTACTTAAGATCCAAGATGGTAACCTAGTGATGAACACCAAATCACCTTAACAATGGCGAACCATTTTATGTTCAAACATTAATAATAAATTATTTATCATATCATTTAAAGTGATCTTTAGTTAATTTTTTAAATTGTGTAAAATTTCTTTCAACTTATTCACCATGAGATGAAAGTTTTCTTATGAAACATCATCTTAAAATACTAATATATTTTTTTCTTTCTAGATCTTTATATCAATCAAATAAGTTGTCAAGATTGAACAAGATAAATCACTACAAATATAGTTTAAGATACAATTCTTATTACAGATAACTCTAAAATCCTTTGTGGTTCCTTTAGATAAATCTTAAATGCATTTAGTCATATTATATAGTATATAACCTTAACAAATATTACATCAATAATATCAAATTAAGAATAAAAAAAAAAAAAAATTACATCAGTTAATTATAGTTATTTTACGTCCACGCTCTTTTCTCCGCTTAATAATATCTTTCTTGTCTTCTATGTGACTTTGAAGCAGCTAGAAGTATAGAACCACCAAAGTAATTGGAGCTGAAGATTAAGCAGGGACGTGTGTTGAAGATCGAGAGCCATTGATAGAACAGGATCAGAAGACAGCCGTTGGATATTCAGATTCAGAGTATCGTCAGCAAAGTCCCTTTCCACCAACTCGTTGCAAGAGGAGGATGTGCCATCCGACTCGCGCCACGCATGAAAGTAACTGATATCTGCTTCTACAGACAAGAAAATTAAAGAATTGGTATCGAATGTTGAGAGGTTCAGATATCGTTTTTTAATGTAACCATGATGTGATGATGAAACCGTCCAGAGTACTTCTTGAAATTGATTGGTCAAAACCTATAATTTAAGGTACCATTGGTTGATTGACATAGAGAAACATGGTATTGCATGTCTATGATGCTGCTCAAGAAGGATATATATCTTGAAGTCCAAGTATTTGTATAGAAGCTTCCATATAATTTCGTGTTTGATCTGGACATTTATAAAGTGCCAATAAAGAGTGACTACTTGTAATTGCTTCATGTATTAGTTTTAATCAACTTGAAATTTTTTAACAATAAAGTCAGTCACTTTCAAGAAGGGAATTTCCACACACAGTGAATTCATAGAATCTCGTACATATGCTGAGCTTGCGACCTATACGTTGAGAAGTCATTCTTGCTTACTAGCCCTTTTATCGCTGAAAATAGTTTTGCAACTTTTGCTTTCAAAAGATGAAATACACATGAAAAATAGGTTTCACAATCGAATAATGTTATGCATAATTGATCCAAATAATATAACAAATGAGATATAATTAATACATCAACATATATGCAACTAATATATTATTATATATCATTACGATTACGCTATCTAATCACATTAACTTGATTTATATTAGGAAAAACTTCATTTTAGTTCATGAGATTTTCGAAAATATCAAATTTTTAAACAACTTTTAGAAACAGCTCTTTTAATCCCTAATTTTTTCAAAACTCTTTAAAATAGTCCAAATTGTCAATCAATTAACAGTCAAACTAAACAAAAAAATTAAAAAGACTTAATTACCCTCAACACTCAAAATAACCGTTTTGCCCTTAATAAAATCAAAATATTACATATTTTTTTAACCAATAAAAAGTTGACACATGGACTATTATATTTTTAAATGATTATTATTTTTTTAAAATTAAACAATAATTAAAAAATAAAATAAAAACCCTAAAAATGAAAACCAGATCAGCATCCATCAAACTCATCTCTCTCGCCTCCATCTCACTTTTCCTCACTGTCTGCTTCCGGCATCGCCTCCATCGTCGTCGACAAGCTTAACAACCGCCGCCGAGAATCCATAAGCCACAGCAACCTCCATCTCTCTCTTTCTCTCTCATTCCTTCAATTTTTCTTCTTCTTTTTTTTATGTGATGTTATAGATCTGGTTTTGGGTTCGATGCAGAACCCAGAACCCTTTGATTCTGGGTTCGATCGAACCCAGAAACAGGTTTATAGGTTTGCATCGAACCCAGAACCAGAGAATTTTTTTTTTACTCTTAATGTTGCTGATGATTTATTTGTTAAGGGAGATGATGCTGATGATGTTGTGATGTTGTTGATGATGTTGAATACTATAGTAGAATGTTGATAAACTGGGTTGGGTTGATTGGCTTGATATGTTGAAGATGATGAAGATCCACCATATTGATGAACTGGTTGGAACTAGTTTGATGGTAGAGATGGAGATGTGTTGAAGATGGTGGAAATCCACCAAATTAATTCTCCACCGTCGATGGATGGATAGTGGAGATCCAATATCTTTTTTTTTTTCAAAATTTTTATAAAATTAATTTGAAATATATAATAAATTATTTAAATTAATTTTTTTAGTTTTTTTAATGTTTAAAATCGTAATCATCCACGTGTCATGATCTTAGTCTTTCCTATGAAAAGACCATCTTACCCTTCTCATTTAAGTTTTCTGTCGCCGTTGACCGTTAATTGACTAACAGTTTAAACTTTTTTTAAGAGAGTTTTAAAAAAGTTAGGAATAAAAAAAAAAAAACTATTTTCAAAAAATGTTTAAAATTTTGATATTTTCAAAAATCTCGTGGACTAAAATAAAGTTTTCCCTTTATAATTATAGTTATAATTTATGTCTTATCGAATAGAATGTTTTTCATTTTTTTTTTTTTTGTTTTTTTTACTAATTTTGTTTCCAGTTCATGAGAAACTGAAACTTTCCTGGTCATCACCTTGTTTCTAACCTTGTAGTTTGTCGAATGCCATTTTGCTCAAACTAGATTCCATGTGCCCATTTTCCGTTTAATTTTTCTATAATCAATATAAGGATATTAAAGTCTCATAATTTACTAAACGTTTTGTTATAATACAATTTTATCAATTCACGTCAGAAGATAAGTCGTCAGAGTCGGTACATGATTGGCTTTGGTGCATATTGCATTGGATTCCACTATACAGACCAATGTTTTTTATATTATTATTTTTATTTAGTTTCTGACAGGATGGATAGATAAGTGTGTTTCAGGTTTAAAGGCTGGCTCGTTTACACGAAATTGTACACATCACATCTTTACCAGCTAATCTTTTTAGCGGAAAATCATGGCGTCTGACAACAAACGAATCTAGCAACAATTTCAAAAAACAACAGAACAAAAAACAGAGAAAACAATTACAACAATAACGTCAAAACAAAAACCTGTTCTATTGCATACAAATTAATCCTTTTTTTTTTAAAAAAATAACGAATTCGATCGAACTTCACTCTATGACTCTAATATGGTAATACCTATCTAATCTAATAGCGCTTAAAATAAAATATATATACAAATTAATTAAAATGTAAAACTAAGTAAAAAAAAAAGAAAAGAAAAGAAAAACATAGAATAGAGAAAAAAAAAAATTAGAGAAGCTAACTGCTAAGCATAGGCTTCCCGTCTCGGCGGCATCGAGAAGAGAGCGTCAAGATCAGGCGGCTGGAAATAGCCGTCCTTGGGTGGGTCCCGCTTTTTGCCGCCGGCGGATTTCTTCTTGGGAGGCGGCGGACAAACTGATAGCAGAGGGATTCTGTGCTTCTTTGGAGTCGAGCAACCTTGGTCTTCTCCCATTCTCAGCCGTCCGATTAGAGTGAGGAGTAGGAGGAGGATCTTTGATTCTTGAAAAGAGCTGGAAACTGGAGACAGGAGTGGTTTAAATAGAGAGCGATTTTTGGTTTCGTTTTTGTGGTTTTGAAAGATTTTGAAATTTTGAAAATTTTTGGAAGAGAGTGGGAAAATGTAATGAGGGACGGTGCTGTGTTAGTGAGGGGTGACGTGATTGATTTTATTAACCACATCGTGCGGCGCGGGTCCGTGACAGCTGGCCGTGATGGTGCAATAAACGACGTGGCGGTTTGGTAGCGGTTCGTACGATCTACGTGGAGACGTGGCCCCCTCTAGAGAACACCCTTTTTATCGTGTTTCAAATGTGGCGGCGCCAACTTTGGTCGGTGTTTGCGCGGGAAAATTTGTTCGGTTTCGAATCTGGAGTCTGGACCCGCCCGCCCCGTTTATGCGCTCATTGGATTCCAGATTTCTGTCAGAAGCTTTATCAACTGTATAATTACTTAGATGATGAAGAGTTGTACAAAATTTTATAAAATTAGAAACTTGGATTTTTAATGATTATTTATAATAAAGTCACATTATTATGATTTTTATGTTATTGGACCTTGATCTAACTTCAGATTGTTAGGTGTGAATTTAATCAGTATATATCATTTAAATTTAATAACACATAAGAGAACAAGTCTATCGAACATTTCTAAAATTAAGCGTCATATGTATGATTTAAAAACTTATTTTATAATATTAGATGAAATATTCCACGGTCCAAAGAATAATTATTTCCACGGTCCAAAAAGAATTTACCATATATATATTGATAAATATGTATGGTGTAATTTAAACTCATAATAAAGTGGAAATGGAGATGTATATTGATCTATCAAGACAGAGTGGACAATAAAAAAGAAAATTTTGGTGACTAGATTGAAATTAAAATTCTTCAATTTGTGTGAAAATTTCCCATCAATTCTATCTACGTATTCTCAGATTGCAAATAAATTTTGGAATATTTACATTTATGTCCCTTTGAAATTGTATAGAAACCCATGTGAATTTGGATCGTTTCATAATCTAAGCATTTAGGTAGTTTAATAACATATAAAAATCACAAGCAATAGATAGTTTAGATGTGACTGCTTTTCACATTTATTTTATCAATAACCAATTGCATGCTTTGAAAATGTTGAAAAAAGCTCACATTAGAAGAGAATCAAAATCTTTGTTGAATACATCTCATCAAATAAATCTTAACAAGTGTTTTAACTATCAATAACTCATAATTTCAAAAAGTTAAGATGAACAAATTAGATTCATCAATTGTATTTAAATTAAATAAGAACAAAAAAATTATTTTAAAAAAGAAAATGTAATTGATGAATTTGATTGTTTCATTCCAACTTTTTAAAGTTAAATATGTACTAATAGTAAAAACACTCAAATTTTAACTACGTAAAAAATATGGTTTTATGTTGTTCATTTACAAGTAATATTACAATGATTTCAAAGAAAATATATATTTTATATTACATGAACCATAAATATGTGTTATAAGTTTTTAAACGATCTTTAATGTAGTATTTTATGAAATGGATTTTTTTTGGTGACCTTTTTTTTTAAAAAAATTTTAATTTGAAAACAGACAAAGATACCTAGAGAACTTTTTTTTTTTTTTTTTTTTTTTTTTCTGAAAGCAGACAAAGATACCTAGAGAACTTTATTAAACCAAATTATGCAAAACAAGCTGATGGATCAAAGCCGGGCATTCATCAAGCCAAAGTTCGTCTTTGGAACAAGGGATTGTCTATTTTGCCAAAACATGGGTAATCTTATTGCCTTCTTTGGGAAGAAATACATCCCAACTCTTCAAGAAGGGACTTGATATCTATGACAATAGGACTCCCAAATAGCAAAAGGATAATAGTTATTGATAAGATAAACAACTAATAAAGAATCGTTCTCCAACCAATGAACAGAAATAGCAATATCAAAGACCTTCATCAAAGCTTCTCTATCTGCAAAAATATCCCCAACACTAGCAGGAGAGAAAGATCCCCAACGTCGCAGAGCCAAAGGAGCACGAACTAAACCCAAATGATATCTAACAATTGCACCCACACCAACATAATTCTCACCATCCCCACTGAAAGCCACATCTACATTCATTTTTAATTCGCCGAAAGAAGGAGCTTGCCACTTTGGATGACTTGAATGTTTATACAGTACGTATGTACATTGTTTGTGGTGCAAATATCGTCACCTTAAATTTTGACGCTATACATTTTTTCACATTCCTCACAACTTGAGCCCACGAATATAGAATCCGTGGGCCTTGATCTTGATAAGGATCGGAACAAAAAACAGAACCGCAAATTGAAAGGTAGGCCCATCAAGCAGATGCCAGGCAAAGGCAACCTATGATGCCCAACTTTAACTAATTCCTCCTTCTCCAAGTTATGGGTGATGACTTATGGCCCAAAAGAGAAACCTAGTCTCTACTGCCCTACGTTCAAAGCTAAATCATCATTACTTGATCGACCAGGCCTTGATCCCACCCGATGATATTCAAGACGCGCTTAGAATTGACAATTGTTAGAATGGAAAAATACTTAATTTTTTTTATTACGGTGTTTACTAAAAACCATTATGTATGATTTAAATTATACAAATTCTGTGTCCAAATCAAAAATTAAATTTATGTTGAAAAGGAAACTTAATTTTTCTCTCCTATTAAAGAAATCACATTCTTACTTTTTTAATTTTCTTTTCAATAGAATTTTTTTTTTCACTACCAATTAATAGACATGCCCTTCAAAAACTAATATTAATTCGATCCATTGTCCTCATCTAATCAGTACCACCTTTAATATCCAGAGTCTTCGCAATGCCATAGTCAAAGCCGATAATTTTGATCATTGCGCAATATCATATTGTGTGGACATCTTTGCAACTATAGTCAAAGCCGATGGTATTGGTCACACGCTGCATGCACGTTATAATGGTCTCTGTCCACACGCTACTACAATTTGAGGCGGAAAAATACTTAAGTAGATAACCTCCCGTTTAAAAAATCACACGGGCATTGTTAAGTTGTAATCGAACCAGATGTCACGTTGACTTGCAAATTATAGAATATAAAACAACCAGTGTTGTGCGGACACATGGACCCACAGATACCTGACCTGGCCTGAACTTTTTGTTGTTTGAAGCTAAGATGAGGTTCGTCGCAAAGTTACACCGTCATTTCTGGGAGCCCTCTCTACGGCCAGCCACGACGGGGACAGCTCAAACTGATCCATTCTTCCCCACACGTGACACGTCGACACGAGTGGGGTCAGACTCACAAGCCCATCCCACGTGTCGACCCACACAGGTTACGCGGTCCCACCTAATAAAGGGTTGACTTTTGGGAAACGTCCATATGGATTTGGTCTGAATCTCACACCCCACCCAACCTTCACTAATGGACGCGCCTTGCATCAACTAACCTGCGCCCATTCTGACAGTCATCGCCTTTGGCTCCATCTGCCAAGTTCGAGGATTCACAAAGTCAAAGCCAGATAATTACAAAACTTTCCTCACTTTGAAGCAAACCACTCAACAATTCACGATCCATCAGTCTTTCTAGTGTCGAAGATAGAATTTGTATATAGAAAATTTGTGGTTTGTATTATTAGATCATGAGTCTTAAATTCCTATATTGATTTGCTTGTCCATTTCTGCTTCTGCGCACATGCAATTCATCAGTGTCTAAATACATTTTCGCTTGCAATTTGACTCGAGTCTCTTATGTTAAAATGTATATTGGTAAATTTCGATGGGTTCTTTGTTTTTTGGTTGGTAAGTACGTGTATAATATCAAACTGTTATTTTTTATCATATAATTACTAAAATACAAAATATTATTAGATAGAATGAATACTTTATCATCAAACCGATTTGAATGATTATTTTGTCTACCTATTTTCGAGTTTTTAAGTGCACTTGAAAATGTTGTTTCCAAAACTTGCATGGGCGGTCTGCATAGTATTCATTCATGTATCATTAATTAATCAAGCTAGAACAGGACTTTGCTATTAAATCTGAATGAGGATATACAGGAAAATGTAGTTGGGTTTGCCTTGTCTAAACTATAGATGATGCGGCAGCTTCTTTTAATCATTCTATATCTAATTAATACCATAAACTTTTAATACCAATTAGCTAATGCATTCAACTGCCATAATTAATTATAATTAATCAGAGAATGAAACCAGGTTAGACTTTAATAAAAAAATATAATTTAAAGGTATAATTTTATACATTCTTTAGTAGTTGACTCTTGCTTTAGTTGAAATGGGGTCCGGAGTCAGGTAGTCTTTGTCCATTTGATGCAACAATCCCATCAAAACAATGTAACAAGACAAAATCCCAACCAAAAAAGCTACGGACAGGGTCAAGAAAAAAAGAAAAAAAAAAAAAAGGAGAGAGAGAGAGAGAGAGAGAGAGAGAGAGAGAGATTAGTACTGTAAAAATCAAATTCAAATTATCATGAATGATCACTGTCTTTCTATGAATCGAGACGGACCATGGAAGCTGTCAATTCCAATTACCTTGTCATGCAAAATAGAAAAGGTAAACCCCATCAAAAGCAATGAGGTGGTGACCCAATTTACTGTTACCATACATCTAAGAATTTACAAAGCATGCAATTCCTGACAAAGTCTTATGTTCTTATAAAATCTCTCCCTACCCTCTCAAAAATAATAACATATGGTGAATGTTAATTTATTGTGAAGAGAGAACACCCATAGACGTCACAACTTCCTCTTCATATCTACTCCACTCTCTCTTTTAAAATCTCCTTCACCTTCTTCATATTCTTTTGACTCATCAAATTAATTATATCCAGTAGTTTCTCTTTATCTAATATATGCAGACATACACTTCAGTTTAGTTAATGTCAATGATGATGGAGGAAGAAAAGGGTGGTTCTAGCTGGTTTGAAGATGAGCTTGTGAGGGAGCTTTTGGATGATGAGACTCCACTATTTGTACTACCAGAAGTGACAACTTCCGAAGCCAAGTCAAGTTCTTCAAATGATGAGCCTGTAACTGTAAACAGGCTGACCTCTGCCGTCCATTCTGGCGGCCCAACCATTTATGATATTGAGAATGCTTTATCAGTAACAATTCACAAAGACCATTTCTCTGAAGCACTTTCACAAGCCAGGTTTGTTCTAGGCACTAGTCTTTCGATGAACATACATGTTGGTGATGTTACATATATTTCTTGTAGTGTTATCAAGTCTTATTTATAATCCTATGTATTAAACTTTGATTTTCCAGAATTTCATTGTCAGAAGGCGGTTTAAGCAAGATTGAGAACAAGTACACTCTAAAAATCAAGAGTTGCGGTAATGGAATGGCTGATGATGGATACAAGTGGAGGAAATATGGGCAGAAATCTATCAAAAATACTCCCAATCCTCGGTATTATACTTCTCTTATTTGGTTTTAGGTTATAGTTTATGAAAAATGCTAGTTCTTATGGACAATATGCTTTTCCACATTATTTTAAACCGTCACCAAATTCTTGCACATCTTGTTTTCTTTATCTATCACCTAATGCAATTCTTTGTTTTCTCATACCCAATATAGTTAAGGAAATATTATAAACGCCCTTCAAAATTCCCGTGTCTTATTCATCAAAAAGGAATCTATAAAGAATAATTGACACCAAAGATGAGTCCAGCTCTTATTGAATAAAACATTTCTTAAACAGAAAGCTAGGTCTAATAAGACTAATATTGGTCTTCTTTATTCCAATTTCCAACCTAGCTATAGCTAGCTGGTATATGTATTAACTTTCTTGAACAACAATGCCATAGTGCCATTTTCTTTAGTTAATTTGTGGCTACTTTTTTAAGTCATCAAAGAATGACAAATTAAATTTTTTCCTAATATAATCACACGTTGTATTATGTTGTTAACAGGAGCTACTACAAGTGCACAAATCCAAGGTGCAGCGCAAAGAAGCAAGTGGAGAGGTCCGGCGAGGACCCGGATACACTCATCATCACCTACGAAGGGCTCCATCTACACTTTGCCTATCCATATTTGCTACTAAACCAACCCCAACAAGTACAGAGCCCACCAATGAAAAAGCCGAAAAGGGGCCCTATTTCACAACCCAACGATGTCCCAGTTGAGGACTTTCAACAAGGTCCATCAAACTGTGACACTGAACCGCAACCAAGAGCAAGGACATTCGATGACAGCCCCCTAGCTTCGGTTGTAGAAGCGCCCAGCCCACAAGGGTTGCTTGAAGATATGGTGCCTTTGATGATTCGAAATCCGTCTGGCAACAACAATAACGTTTCCCCCAACACTTCTTCTTCTTCGTCTTATCGGTCACCTCCCACTTCACCTTCTTCTCTGTCGTGGTCTTCCAGTTATAATTTTGATATGGGTTTGATTAATTAATTAGTAATCAGTCGATTAGGTTAATCATTAATGAACATCTTTTGGTGGGTTATATATAACATAAGAAGATATCCATGCACTTTATTGTTATCATTTTCAAATATAAATGATAATATAAATTAATGATATCAAGAATTTTACATAATTTGCTCTATTATTGGTGTTAACAACTTATATTGATAAAATATTTTGTATGATTTTAATTGCATTTACTGTGTGATTATGATGATTTATCCATCTCTCTATAAGATTAAATTGAAAATCTAAAGTCTGTATTATTGAATGCATATGTGTGCATGCATGTGTAGTTGTGTACAAAAATTAAATGCAAAAGAATGACATGAGTCACATGATAAATCAGGGAAAAAAAAAGAATTAGTTTGGATAGTATATAAATTTTTAATTTTTTATATGCATTCCTTTATGATGTTTGTAGAATTTTAATATAATGATAAATGATAATGATAAATGAATATAATCGTTGGACTCAGTCATAGCAAAAGCCCAAAATGAGAGAGGTAGGGCTGCCAAACATTATCGGCCGCCGTCGAGTGCCAAATTCAATACGGTCCGACGGATTGGTAGGTTCCAGGCTGCTCTGGATTTTATATGGATATTAGAACTCATAAGTAAACACTCGGTCCAGTTCCAGACCTAATTTTTACATTTTTTTTTTTAAATAAACTTTAACAGGAAAACTAAAAATAATGTTTATGTATAAATCACAATAAAAAGGTATTTATAAGAAAGATAGAGGTAATAAGGTATTAGTCGATATTTCTCTTGAAAAAAAATAATAAATATGTTTAAAAAATATACCATTGTACATATTACTTTCTACCTCAATGATGAGAGCCCAGCTCTTATCAACTACAATTTAATTTTATCAAAAGTTAACATCAAATAAGTTAGAATATTTTGAGATTTATAGAGATCAAGTATTAGTTGCATGGCTTAAATATCTACAATCAGAATCTATAAGATGAAATATTAGTTGTATGGTTCAAAAATTTACTCTCATAAATGGATATTTTACTCGATATGAATAATTTATTTTAAGGTAAAGTGCAGATCCTTTCAAATCAGTGCAAAAATCCACCAAACATGAATATTTTGATTTAGAAAGTTTTTCTTTTCAGCATTACAACTTATTCAAGATTTGAGGATAGAAAATAACTTGAACTTAAAGCCTATAAGTGCAAATGTAAAAATTATACCATAAACCAATTTCATTTTATCATGATAATTTCTCTTCTTTTTTTTTTTTTTTAAAAAAAAACCTAGAACAGGTTAGATTATTATTCCTTTGTGATCTTATTAACTGAATAAATGCATAGAATATTGATCCTAAAACGACTAAGAGCCTCTCTCCAAAATGGAAGGGATGATGGACAACTAATTTAAGTGAAAATTGTTGTCACATATACATGTACGACCAACTATATAAATACATATAGTATCTAATGATTTTTACATCATCAATGATTCAACATCAACCAACAGTATTAATCCGTCAATATAGGTGTATTTTATGATAAAGATTGTTCTTTTAACTTAAGAACGTTCATATTCATGATAAGTGATATTCTAAAAAGAAATTAACCAACAACAATTATTAATTAAATAGCAGTTACAACTTTACAAGTCAAGTGACAAATAAATTAAATTCAGCCAACGGTTCGCCTCCAAAGACGCAAGTATCGAATCTAGAACAAAATTAAACGAACAATATATTTTCATCAGAATAATTCAAAGAATAAAAAAAAGAAATTCACTCAGAAATTAAAATGGAAAATCCATAATGACCAAACTAACCTCACCTGAAGCTCACCGTAACCCAAATCACCTAAGGGTACAAATGCAATTTCAATAAACAACGAGGCGGTTTGTAGAGTTCTGGTGCGTATCTAATTCCTCCGCTTCCATGAAAAAAATTGCTCATCTTTCTCTGCGTCTTTCAGTTTGATTAATTTTGTGATTCACCAATCAAAACCGGAAGCCTTAGAGGTATTCGAAGGTCATCGGACCTCTTTCATGTCACCATCTCCAATACCATGATTCTCTCAAGGATCGCTCGCTCCTCTCGCTCTGCTTTCCGCACAGTAACTCTCTCTCTCTCTCTCTATGTATATAATTATAGCTTATTTATTTAATTTTTAAATTAATTGATTTTGAAGATATGTGTTTGATATTTATTGTTTACGCATTTGCGTTTTGTTTATTATTGTTGGCGTAGAAATTACAATCCGTCAATCATAATGCAAGGACTACTGCGTTGTCAAAAGAATCGATTTTCCCGTCGAATCCTTTCGGAGACGCGTGCATTTCACGTGTAGAAGGAGGGTTGGGTCTTGTGAGAGGCTATTTGGCGTCTGCTGGAGCTGGGAAGCAGCTCGGTTCTAATGCCAACTTGTCCATTTTTGCAAACCCTAGATTTCGCCGACTTTTCTCAAGCGAAGCACCTAAGAAGAAGAACAGTAAGTGAACAAGGTTTGCTCTTTTATGATGTTTATCATTTCTATTTATTCAATTTTTAAAAAATATTTTTTGTAATATTATTATTATTATTGTTATTACTATTATTATTATTATTTATTGGGTTAATGTAGAATATGAGAATTACTACCCCAAGAACAAGAAGGATATCCCGAAATCAAATGAACAGAAATCCGGGTCGAAAGGTATGTCAGTTTGATCATAAGTTGATTGTTTCTATGGTTGTTTGTTCTGGTACGATTGATTTTATGGTTTGTTGATGATCTACCTTTTGATTTTGAAGTACTTTAAGTTGATTGATTGGTTATCTGTGGCTTAGAATTTTCAAAATGACTCGTAGTATGAATAAACATCAAGTCAAATGGATATGTTTTTTGATTTGCTAAGCTTCTGTTCTTTCTATGCTGAACTACTGTGGGGTACGGAAGAAGAAGCCATCTAGAAAATTTATCTACTTGTTTCATTCTATGGGTAATTTGGTGTATTGGTTTTGTTTTATATTTTTCATGATTGTTTGAAATTTGAATGCATCATGTTCAATTTTTGATAATTGTTCATTTCCTTGACTGAACTATGCATTTCTCTATCTGTTTCTGTTCTTCTGAATTTCATTGGTTCAAGTGTTATAAAATTATTGAGGACCTTAACGTTGATAACTTTCTTGTTGTGCCTTTCTAGGGGAATCAGGTACTGGTGATCAAGGGAATTTCCAGAACTTTATTAGGCAGTTTCAGAATATAATTACTCCTTTATTGTTTCTTGGATTTGTGTTATCATCAACTGCTTTTTCTCCACAGCAACAGAAGGAGGTAGCACTTTTTTCTTCCATGCTTTACACAATCATTTCAGTTGTTTTATGAAGAAACATGGATTGCTTTGGGTCAGTTTTGATGGTGTGCAATAGTTGAACAAAATGGTCTGCTAATGCTAATTTTATGGTGAATATTGAACTGTTTATGCTAGTAGTTTACTTATAAGTAGATTTATAAGTAGATTTCATTGCAATTATGCAGCAGTTGAACTTCTGCACGTTCAATAGTACTATAAACTTATTCTCTGTGTATTAAGAGAATGGAGCAGCCTGTGGAGAGTCTAACTGGCAATTAATAAAGCATAAATTGATGCATTTGAGCACTATTCTGGGGAAGTTCTGGCTCATCAATTTACAGTCAATATTTTCTCTTATTATTGGTTTCATAAAAAGAAAGTTGGTGTTTATTATGATTGGTTGCTTTGTGTTATTGATTCTACTGCAGTTTTGTCAAACATTTCCTGGTACATATGTACCTTTTTTCTGTCTTATATAATACCTTTTATAAGCTATATGATCACTTTTCAGATAAGCTTCCAAGAATTTAAAAACAAGCTACTTGAACCTGGTTTAGTGGATCGAATTGTTGTTACAAACAAATCAGTTGCCAAAGTGTATGTGAAGAGCACTGCAAATGGTGCAGGTGAAAGCAATGATGATATTGGACAGGTTCCCATTAATGGTAGCCCTGGGAGAGGAAACTCAAGCCAGTACAAGTTCTACTTCAACATAGGCAGTGTTGAATCATTTGAGGAGAAACTGGAGGAAGCCCAGGAAGCATTGGGGATAGATCCTCATGATCATGTTCCAGTAACTTATGTTAATGAAGTGAACTGGTACCAAGAATTGATGAGGTTTGCACCAACGGCCTTGATTTTCGGAACCCTCTGGTTCATGGGACGAAGAATGCAGAGTGGATTTGGTGTTGGAGGTCCTGGTGGCCGAGGTGGTCGTGGAATATTTAATATAGGAAAAGCCACTATTACAAAGATGGACAAGAATGCCAAAGATAAGGTTAGTGCTGGCTACACCTTTGCTCTTTTTTTTGTTCTGTCATTGTGATGCTGTTTCATTGAATTTCGCATGGGAGCAACCAATAAAAAACATAACAATGTCATGGCATAACAAGCACTTTGATGTTACATTTGGAAATTCAGGTATTTTTTAAAGATGTAGCTGGTTGTGATGAGGCAAAGCAAGAAATCATGGAGTTTGTACACTTCCTCAAGAACCCAAAAAAATATGAGGAGTTGGGAGCGAAAATTCCAAAAGGTGCCCTTCTTGTTGGGCCACCTGGCACGGGGAAGACGCTACTTGCAAAGGCAACTGCTGGTGAATCAGATGTGCCTTTCCTCAGTATGTCTGGGTCAGATTTCATGGAAATGTTTGTTGGAGTTGGGCCCTCTCGAGTCAGAAGCTTATTTCAGGAAGCAAGACAATGTGCACCTAGTATTATATTTATTGATGAGATAGATGCAATTGGTCGAGCTAGGGGTCGTGGAGGCTTTTCTGGTGGCAATGATGAGCGTGAAAGTACTCTGAATCAGTTGCTTGTAGAGATGGATGGATTTGGAACGACTGCTGGAGTAGTTGTACTTGCTGGCACTAATAGGCCTGATATTTTAGACAAAGCACTGTTGAGACCTGGTCGGTTTGATCGTCAAATAACAATTGATAAACCTGACATCAAAGGTCGTTGTCAGATTTTTGAAATCTATTTGAAGAAACTAAAACTGGACAATGAGCCGTCATATTACTCTCAGAGACTTGCTGCACTTACTCCTGGTTTTGCTGGAGCTGACATTGCAAATGTTTGCAATGAAGCTGCTTTGATTGCAGCAAGGAACGAGAGTACACAGATCACTATGAAACATTTTGAGGCAGCTATTGACAGGGTCATTGGTGGGTTGGAGAAGAAGAATAAGGTTTGTTTGTTTTTTCTAACATGTTGTGCCATACTAATACTTCATTATGTTAACTTCATAACTTAATGTGATCCATGAGCATGTTTCTGCTCCAGTGAGAGGGTAGTGAGCATGGTCCAGAGTAATTAGATAACTCAGGCAACCTTACATATTAACTTTCATTATCTTACATAATATTTTTTATACCTGTGAGTAGTAAATAGATCATCACATTTCGTGTGAGATATAGTATTTGTTTTAGGATGTGAGAGTGACCCATATCAGGCTATGTTGATTTTAATCTATGCTGTGATATTACTTATCTTTGAATTTGTCTTTTACTTACTACAGGTGTATATATACTGTCTCTCTCTCTCGTCAGAGTCTATTGATTTTGCTGTTAGAATAATATGTCAAACCATTCGGAAGTATTCCTACATGTTCTGAAGTTTAATGTATCAAGAACATATTAGTTTTATTTTTCATTATAACTTCTATTGAATTTTTTACTTGCAAAATGTTTATAAAACCGTAACTGTCAACTAGAATTTCTAAGGTTACAAGGAGAGTGCTTGGTGAAAAATTGAAGTCTTTAGAGCCTATAGGTTCTGTGTAAATATGCCTTCTGAAAGCTTATTTTTTTTTTCATGTTATAGGCTTATAGCCTTGTGTTATTTATTGATTTGTTCCTTGTAATGTAATTTAGTATGGTGTGTCACTGCTTGGCCCTTAACTGTTCTACTTGTTAGGATTTATTGACGGTGTAGTTCACATATGGCATATGAAGAGCTTTAAACCTAATGTTAGTGTACTTCTAACAGTTTAATTCAAAACGTAGCAAATGTAGAAACAGATATTAGCTGTAAAGGATGAGTGAAATGTCTCTATTTTTCTTTTCGTTGTGTTTTCATACAAGCTAGAGAATGAAGAAAACAAATTGCTCAATACCTTCTACGTAAATCCTATAGTCTATGACTGCTCACCATTATATATGCTGTTACTCCAACTCACTTGAAGTTCCTAGAGTAGATACTTGAGCTTGCTTAATGATGTGTAGAAAAATATTTATATGTTTGAATTCTAGTTTTCTATGTGATTTTAGTTTCCAGGCATTGTTTGATATTTTGCTTTTATCTTCTCAACACTAGAGAGATTATAGTGATAGCTGAGTCGTAAAAAAATATTTTCCATTGATTTTGAACAACAGACATCTAAATATTCTGTTTACGGCAGCACTTGATTGATGGACCTGAGTGGTGTTGGAAACTTCTGCTTGAACATTCTTATTAAGTTATTTTTCTTTGTGAAAATTTGGGATTGAAATCTTTGTCTGTATTCACATCAGGTTATAAGCAAGCTGGAACGGCGGACTGTTGCCTACCATGAATCAGGTCATGCTGTTGCTGGGTGGTTCTTAGAACACGCAGAACCCTTGCTTAAGGTAACAATTGTTCCTCGTGGTACTGCTGCTCTTGGATTTGCTCAGTATGTCCCCAATGAAAATCTTCTGATGACCAAGGAGCAGCTGTTTGATATGACTTGCATGACATTAGGTGGTCGAGCTTCTGAGCAGGTAATTTAGGGACCACATCCTCTCCAGTCCTCCCTTGTTTCTTGTTTCTTTCTATTCCATATCTTTTTGACTGGATGAAGATAGACTTATTGGAAATAAGAGGCTTGTCAAATATAGCTTGAGGCTCAGCTCTGGAATGTGTTTACGTATTCTTTCATGTATAAGCTTGGTCCATGTTTTTAGGCGCTTCTGTTTTTTAATTCATTAATACTAGTTGATTGGATTGGAGGTAGTTAAAGTTTTGTTGAGTACTGACACAAAGCATTTTTATCATATATATATATTCTAACTCATTTATCAATCTGAAAACTAGATATTATGAGGTTTAAGACTTGATCCTTGAGGTGTGCATTGAACTTTTGCTCTTTGCCCTTGTCTGTTAACCTGTAAAACAAAGCCTGCTTTGGTGATAAAATGTTCTAAAATGGAAAAATATGCATTTCCTTGTCTTGGAAGCATTTTTCCCAAGGTCCAAAAATCAGTCTGCGCATTTTCCTTTTTTGTTAGCCAGATCTTCCTTAATTAAATCATGCATCTTGTTTAGGAGGGAACTGTCTAAAGTTTCGGTCACCACATTTGATTCTTGTCCTGCCAGTGTTTACATTTGCATGAATTAATAAATGATACATGATATTAAATGCAATTCCTGGTCACCATAGCAGTTAAGATGAGATGTGTATACATGCTACCATATATATATATATATGTATTGGAAAGTATATACATGCTACTATATTGAAGGACTTGTTTTTGGTGTAAAGAGAAGCTCGCATGTTTGGTATTGACATCCTGGGCTTCAACTGCTATTAATTGCTTATTCATGCTTTTGTTTTACACATAAATATAAATTTCTTGGACAGCTATATAATACCTCTTATGTATGCTTATGAAATACTCCATTGCTCATTGCTATTATGCTATTGTGATTTTCCTTTGGGGTAGGTTTTGCTGGGGAAGATATCAACTGGAGCCCAGAATGACTTGGAGAAAGTCACCAAGATGACCTATGCCCAAGTGGCAGTGTATGGTTTCAGTGACAAGGTGGGTCTCCTTTCCTTCCCTCAAAGAGATGATGCATTTGAGATGACCAAGCCTTACAGCAGCAAAACTGGTGCAATTATTGACAATGAAGTAAGAGAATTGGTTGCCAAGGCATATGACCACACAGTAAAGCTGATAGAGGAGCACAAAGAGCAAGTAGCACAGATTGCAGAGTTGTTACTCGAGAAGGAGGTGCTACATCAAGAGGATTTAGTTCGAGTATTGGGAGAACGTCCATTTAAGCCAGCCGAACCTACAAATTATGATAGGTTCAAGCAAGGGTTTGTAGAGGATGACAAAGCGTCTAAAGATACTGGAGAGGGTGGAACCGCAGAAGATGATGGTTCAACACCCTTGGAACCCGAGGTTGTACCTGCCTAGGATTTGATTAGGCCATAATGATTTTGTAAATGGAACTTTTTTTTTTTTTAATTTTGTTTATTCACTTCACCTACGTTTTTCATTCGAACTAAATTGTCAAATGTAAAATTATGGAATGAGCTAATGAAGATTCTTTTAGAAAACTCTGGTTTAAAATCTTCTTTCTTTGAACTGTGATTGTGTATCCTATCGGAAACCTTGATCAGCACAGCAATGGATGGAGCTGATGTGTAGTGAACGGTGGTGCCAAATTGGTGCAACTTTTGGTCTGCTTCTTGTCTAAGGTAGTCCATGGGGTGGATTTTGTGGCATTTTTTTTAACCACACACGATTCAAATAAATGATAGGACAAGGACATATGTGAGTAATTCAACTGTTAGTGGTACATCGACTACTCACAAGAAATTCCACTTTTGGTATCTTTTTACTGGTTCGATTGTAACGTAGCTAATGTAAAAGCGACGGAGGAACCACAGCCACCGACTGTTTCATTGCTCTAGAACTCACAAGCCTAGGTGATTGTGATGTGATGTGGGTGCTTAAATTATAAACAAGTGGCAGATAAAGCACTTTAGACCAGCTGGAAAAATCAAAGAAAGACATGAAATCAATGTGTGGTATGCAGTTATATCCCAAGTTAGGGAGTTGTGTTAGATGATAAAAGCCTTTTGTTCTCATGTGAGGATCACAACAAATGCACTGTACAGTGGTGTCCTAACCTCATTTTCATTTTATGGTGTTGAAAAATGGGAAAACATGGATGGTGTTTTATAAACCATGTTTTTTGCCTGGAACGTTTTATATGGCTCGAAAATAATCTATACCTGAGTGGGAAATGATGTGGCCTTGTGATAGGAAACATTGTAGCTTAATAAGTAAAAATCAACCAATAATGTTTTCAACCACATAAATTGATATGAATGATGTAACACATTATCTTCTCAATCAAGTTTACTCCCGATTAGACGACAAATGTCACAAGAAGGGGCTGTTGTTTGCGAAATGGAGGGTTGTCCTGAACCATAATAATTCAAGTGATGAAGAATAAATTTGGCTTTTGAAATTCACTTGGATGGACTAGAGAGATTCCCGTACAAGATAGGTTATTTGTGATTAGATACATTGTTCCGTAACTTTGTATTGATTGATACTGGTGTTCAGTGGAAAACCTGGAAGTCACACTAGACGAACAATTGCTGCTTTTGTGCATAAAAAAAGCCTGCCCATAATTCCAAACATAATGACCTCCTTGTTGGAAAGCAAACACATGGACAAGAGTAATAATTCATCACCAATCATTTGTGGGGTTTTTGGTTGCAACATTATTTGATGCGATTAATATATCATTTTAATTAAGTTACGAAATCTAAGCTCATTGTTTTAAAAGAGATAATGATGGTGTGGGGGAGAGAATTTCAATGGTTTGAAATGCTGAGATCCCCTTTCCCATTCTGTAGTTTGCGGCTGATTGCAAAATTGTACCACCAATAAACCATACAAAAGCACAATGTGGTTGTAATTTTATATTAAATTATAATTAAACCCAACCTTCAAAGTTGGGGGGACTTTTCTTAATCACAATTGGGTGGATTTAATTAGTGCAACTGTGGTCCACGCTTGAAAGCTCTTTTGTCAAGAGGCACCTCCCCCTATTTGTTTAATCAAGTATTAATTTTATACTTCCTTCTAATGGGTTAATCAAGTATTAATTTTAAAATGCTTAGTGAAATGTAAACATGACGCAGTTGAACACTAGCTTAGCATCACATAAAGCATTAAGTACAGAATGTGCTCATTTTACCTATAAACAATGCAAAAGAACAGCCAAACTTCTACTCCACCCTAAAAATAACATTAATATTCCTCAACTCTTACTCGGCAAAAATCACATGTCATTCCGTGTTGTTCTCATCCTTCACAGCAATTTCAAGAACTATGCTTGCTTCTTTTTTTTAATTTATTTTTATGTATATTTCTCAAAAAAACCTCAAAATATACCCTATTAAGCCTATTGATGGTAACTGATACAGTCACATTCACATTAAACTTTACAATGGGTCGATTGGGTGTGTGGTGAAAAAGTAAGATGCTTTGAGTGCTGTTGATGAAGCCTCCATCAAGTGTAGATAAACGGTCTCGTGATGACTTTCAATTTGGTTTAAGGTTATTTTGCTTCTTTTCATGAGTTTCACACGATTAGATGCACGATGAAAACTTAAAGATACCTCTCATATATATATTTAATGATTATCACCATTAACACGTTAATAAGATATGTTCCTTTGTTATATTTTATTTTTTAACTATCAATCATAAATCTATATAATATTTTAGAATAATGTTACACTTTCCAAAAATTTATCTAAAAATTTTACCCAAATAATATACTAAGCTAATTTGTAATTACCACATCAATTTAAGATAATATATTGATAATATGGTAATTACATAAAAGTTTATCATATTATTTGGGTAATGAATTTTGATAAATTTTTAAATAGTGTAACATTACTCAATATTTTAATGTCATAAAATTATAAAGCAAATATTAATGAAAAAGTAGTGGATAAAGACTAACTTAAATCAAAGTCCAAATTATTGAACACCTACGTATGCATCTATCAGATATTCATTAGCAGGATGCTTGCATTATTGGCATTGCTATGTCTGACAAGTATCTATCAATCACTCTAAGAACTAACTTAAACTTCTTGTAAGGTAGAACAACAGAGTATAAAAGAAAACAAGCAACAACGAGAATCAAATATCAACTCTGCAATGTTCTGGACACTACTTACAGGCAATTAATTAAAATATTATGAAATGTGTAAATTTTCTTAGCTTCCAATCACTGATTGATTGATTACACATGTTCAACACTAGTCTCCATTGAAGTACCTGTCGCAGGCAACCCACCTCGCCAACTGGAAGCTAAGACCCCCCACTAATAATAAAACAACAACAATAATAACGTTAATAATCATAGTCGTAGCAAGAATAATAACATGCAAGTCATAGTCACACAGCCGACCCAGTTCAGGTGGTTGAAAATTGAAATTATTGAGAGGAAAGAGTTAGAAATGGTGCTTTCAAAGGAGTCAGTAGTCCGCCACTACAAAATCATAAGTATGTAAGTATTTTACATCAAATACGTAACCATCTAACACAATATTTTATGGTTATCTGAATGAGAAAGAATTACTAAACAAAACAAAGGTCTGCTCATTTTTCCTTTAAAAACCCCTTCCTCTTGTACTTTTCCTCACCACCAAATCTTAGGCCTCCAATTATTTCCATCTAGCTCATTAATTAGCCTTAATTTTCTGTCCTCATCTGCATTAGGTTAGTAACCCCTTCCTCTTCTACTTTTCCCCACCATCACATCTTAGGCCCCCCATTGTTTCCATCTACCTCATTAAATTAGCCTGAATTTTCTCTCCTCATCTGCATTAGGTTAGTCATTTTCAATTATCAAAAAATGGCAACACCACCTCTAATTAGTCTCCTCTAATATTCAATTTCGGTTATACACGTTATATCAGCGATCTCGTTGAACGAATAATCAGATTTAAATTCAAACTTGAATTCTCAACTTAATTGAAATTGGTTTAGGTTTGACAGCTAGGTAAGAAAAGAAAATCTAGATACTTGCTTGTATATGATAGAGAACATATATATATACATATATCATATATATACATATTAATATTATACACAACAAACAAATTTTATTGCAACAACCCAACTTAGGAAGTGTATGTTTAGTGTTGTCATAAATCATATATTCTATTGCTGGATTGCATATCAAAACAACAACAATGTTGGTATCTAAATCTTACATTGGCAACCTATAGCTAACTTCTACATATTTATATATATATATATATATATATACACACACACTATGCACTTTGCAGAACTGTACTGATACGTGTTGTTTAAGAATCTATCAATTATTGATCTAATTTCAGATGATGATATAAAAGATTTTTATTATCTAATTTAAAAACAGACGTGGGTATTCTGTCTTCTCCTTCAATAATAGAGGTCATAGATAATACGTTCAAAAGTGCTTAACAAAGAAGCCCACAATTAATTTCAAATAAATAAATGGAAATAAGCCCACAATTATCTACTCCACTTATGTTTACATCAAAATCATAATTTCTAAGAGTGAAAAAAATCCATTCAGCTTCCTTATTCATGTGTAGTGAAAGGTTAAACGAAAAAACAAACTTACCTGTAAATGAAAAAGCACTTTGCAGAGTCAAATGTGCTGTAAAGAGCGCTGCCTACCCATTAGAGGAGAGAAGCACTTTATATGAAAAAAAATGTGCTTTTCATGAGCCAACTCATATGTTCAAAATATCTAATGGCTTTTTACCAGAACTGATGAACCTGGATACTTCACGTGTCCAGAAGCGTCCAGATTTATTATTAGGTATGGACAGGGTCCTTTTGTGCAACCAAAATTTAGCATCTAGGCTCCTTAAAAGACCAAAATGTCCACTGCGTTTTTTTTTTAACACACTGGAGCTTGGATTGATTGGTTCCCATTTCATCTAATTTTCTGCACAACTTGTTAACACTTTATTTGATCTGATTAAACAACTAAAAAGTATCAATAAATATAGTCTCAACTTTCAAGTTTGTGTTTTCAGTTCCACTGGTGGGTTCTAGGTGGTTCTGGGAATTTTAATAGTACACATTAGCAAAATTAAGAAGTTTTATGCACGTTTACAATTTTCGAAAAATCATTAGTTTCTCATTTTTTCCCTTTCCATATTACAAGTGCATATTACACCAACCAAGATCTCTGAAATTATGACTCTAAGAAATGACCCGAAAAACAACACTGATTAGCTTTACTCCCAATTAAATTGGAGAGAAAGGTTTGCACTGAAGTGAAAAAACTGTCGTCTAATTAAAGAAATATAAAAATAATTTATTCATATATAAATAGGGTTAGACTGAAATTATCTATATTATGGACATTGCTATTTGGACAGTGACCTTGCTTTGTAAGAAAGACTTAGACCATTGAATCAAGTAACTTGTGAGTCATTAGTCTCTAATCGAAACTTATCAATAAAATGATAAACAACTGCTGTTTTCCAAATCATTATAGTTGCGGGTCTTCATTTACAAAGCTATTGGCTTTTCCTACAAATTTGTCTTGGTCAAAATAGAAAAATTTATGGTCTTTGATGAATCTAATTAAATGAAACTAATTATGATTCGAACATTCTCCACAATATTCTTATCTCTAAAACTAAATTCCTTTTTGAGAATTCTAATGTAATGAAATTAGTTTTTTTTTTTTTTCTTTAAACAGAAATGAAATTAGTTAAAATAAAATATTCTCCATAATATTCTTATCTTATTTCTAAAACTAAAATTTCTTTTTTAAACAACTATCTGATTTGTCACAACCAGCAAATATTGTATCCTAATTTAATCTTCAACAGCTGTAATTTAATTTAACATAAAGTAGATTTACTCTATATTTTGGTGGGTTCTGGTCAATTCTGGAAAAGTAGTAAAAACAGGAAGGGTAAGTTGGGTGATAAAAGTATATAGCGTACAAAAATGAAAGTTTAAACATAAGAGTCCAGTCCTACAAGTACAACGTTCCTACTCGGTTTCATTATTATTAAATTCTACACATTTGTGTTTGTTTTTATTTATTTATAATTTCGGTTACTTCTTGTAGCTTTCTCAACCACTTCGTAAAAATTCTTATTTTACTCTAATTTTGATCAAGTCTTCAAAATCATTTTTTTTTTAAAAAAAAAATTGAGGCATCGAATTGCCTATATAAGCCCACCTCTTCCCCTCTTCTTCCTCCCCCTCTCTCGCTTCTCTTTCCTCCTATATTTCATTTCCATTGCTTTCTCTCTCTAAAACCTCTCCCTTCCGTTTATACACTGGTGGGTGGTCTTCTTTTCTTGCTCTCTTTTGCATCCTTTGTTTTGCATTCTCGTTGTTTTGATCAGTGATCACCTTCATGACTTGATGCTTGTGATCATGAAAAGATTGAAGCTTTGAACTTGATTTGGTCATGAAATGCATCCGTTTTAATGAACTTTTTCTGGGGTGTTTTTTTTTTTTTTCTTTTTTCTAGGTGATAAGTTCATGACAGCTAATATAACTATAGAAGAAAGTTACGTGAATTGATTTTTAAGCGTTTTTCGTTTTGCATTATTTATATAGCTCATCTTTTTTATCTTGTTCTCATTACAGCTAATTTTTGCTCATAATTAAGTGCAACTTTTAAGTGTCCAATTTGGTCTACCTGTTTTTATATTGAGTACATGTGGTTGTGATTTATATCAGCTCATGAACTTAACCAGCTTTGCTTTCCAACTACTTGGATTGGCCACAGATTGTCCTTTCATTTAGACCATTACAACAAATTCTAGTCATGTTGGCTACAATGATCTTAGAAATTAACCATGAGAAGAAATATGTACTGGATTGTTAGTTGTAACATGTTTCAATTATCTGTTGAAGGTCTTTTGAATTAAAATGGAATTCGAAGACCGCTACAGGCTTCCTCAGAGCTCAAAATATGATTGTCTTCTATTTGGTAAGTTATTCTTTTACAGGACATTTAGCTGGAAACTCAAGTTTCTTGTTAGAGAACATAAAAATAACAACCTTTTACTTCTGATGTTGTATATGCAGATCTAGATGACACTCTTTATCCTTACAGCTCTGGTCTTGCAACAGCTGTTGGACAGAATATCAAAGGTAATCAGTCATATATGTCATGGTTGTTATATTTAAGTCCTATGCTTCTGTCATGTACTAGGCATTTTGTTTTTGTAATAAAATGAAGGGCTTTTTGTAGATTATATGGTTGAAAAACTTGGAATCGACAAGAACAAAATCGTTGAGTTGGGTAATTTACTGTACAAGAATTACGGAACAACAATGGCTGGACTCAGGGTATGGATGGTTCTGCTTTCTTTTGTATTTTTCCAAATTTTTGTAGTATGGTCATAACAACATATTGATTGATTTGTGTTTGATGGGGTTCATGTGCAGGCAATTGGCCATGACTTTGACTATGATGAGTACCACAGGTTTTTTTTTTTTTTTTTCGTCTTCAACTTTTTATTTTTTCTCTTTTGACCTTTGTCTGCATTTGTGATTGTAAATTGACTTTTCATTTTTCTTTATGCAACAGTTATGTTCATGGAAGATTACCTTATGAGAACCTGAAACCAGATCCGGTATTGAGAAGTCTTCTACTAGGCCTGCCTCTCAGGAAAATTGTAAGCATTATTCAACAACAACCAATAATTTCCTGCAAATGACCATGAATTTTGACATGAAGAATGCTCACAATATGACTTTGTTTTCCATGTGGGAACAGATTTTCACCAATGCAGACAAGGTCCATGCACTTAAAGTTCTCAGCAGGCTTGGATTGGAGGACTGTTTTGAAGGGATTATATGTTTTGAGACCCTGAATCCAACCCACAAGAACACTGCCTCTGATGATGAGGATGACATTGAGTTTGTGGGATCAACTACTAATACCCCCACTACCACAACTAACCCTGAAATTTTTGACATCATTGGCCATTTCGCTCTGCCTAACCCGGATATGGCTATCTTACCCAAGACTCCCATTGTATGCAAACCATCCGAATCTGCCATAGAACGCGCTCTCAAGATTGCAAACCTTAACCCTCAGAGAACAGTATGTTACTTGAGAATTTGATTATCATATCTTTTGAAAATGTATTCGTGTTTTAGTAAGTTAGCTGATTGTATTTTGTTGTTGCAGTTGTTCTTTGAAGATAGTGTCCGCAACATACAGGCTGGAAAGCGTGTGGGACTTGACACTGTGCTGGTAAGTCCTATGAAACATTTTCAGACTAAACGGTTATATGTATATTATGCAACAGAAGAATATAATGACACCCCAAATTTTTGTTTTTTGTCTAGTCCATGTAACTAACTAAACATGATGATTGATGCCCTTACAATATTGCTGTCAGGTTGGCAATTCTCTGAGAGTTAAAGGGGCAGATTATGCATTAGAGAGTATCCACAACATCAGAGAAGCAATACCAGAGCTTTGGGAGGCTGACATGAAATCAGAGGTGGGATATTCCGGCAAAGTTGCTGTGGAAACATCTGTGACAGCCTAGGTTCATGTAATCACTAGTAACATGAAGAAATCAATCAGTCATGTCTTGGGGCCCCATGCTTTTCTCTCCATATGATCTATCATAATGTTCATATAATATAGATATCTTGTTCTGTTCATTAATTTAATAAAAAAAAGTAAAAATAAAAAATAAAAATAAAAAGTTATTCTCCCTTTTTGGGTTCGATTTGATGTTCCATATGCTGCAATGTTTACCAGCTGCTGAGGATTTCTGGGATACCTTATCAGCAGTGTCACAATCTCAATTGCAATCACATAATGAGGTCTAGAAGACCGAGCTAATCACGGTTTAAGATATAAATAATATTTCATTAGGTTATAATTCAGTCCATTATCATATAATAGAGGTATTGTACATAATATATATTCCAGATTTGGAAGCAGATTTGGTGCATGAGAAAATGCAAGAAAATAACATATATTATTATAATCTATGATTGAGTGACTACAGGTGGATTATATTTCAAAACTTAAAAAGAAGATAGACATTATAAGTCATTAGGTGAAGCCAGCTTAGAAAATAACATATATTATTATAATCTATGATCGACTGACTACAGTTGGATTATATTTTACATGCTTAACATGAAGTCATTAGGTGAAGCCAGCTTAGGCCTTTTATTAACTTTTTTGAGTTTTTGAGTCCCTACCATTTTGCATCAATCTGTCTCTATGCATGCGGATTTTGCATGCTGCCAAAAAGAAATTTAGGTTGAAAGTAACTCAGTCTGAGGCCACTTCCAATTTTTGGTACTGAAAGGCATCAAAACATTCATGCACATTAGTATTTCTTATACCTCTAGCAAACTACCTTGGAGAATCACTCACTGTGGCTTGGCTGCTTTTCAGAGTTTTTATTTTATTTTATTTCATTTTATGTTTTATTTAATGAGACTAATTCAGGAAGTAATTGGGATTAAAAAAATCGGACATTATTGACGCAGTCGAGAGAGCGAATTTTATATAAGAGGAAATGATCTACACATAGACGGAGGAACAATCCACACAAGAGTGGAGGAGCGACCCACACATAAGTGAAAAAACACCGACTTGGGGTGGGGTAAGATGGATGTCGAACCATGATCTTACATAAAATCTAAAGTTTAATTGAACCAACAACACTACTGTCACTGCTGTCCAACTGACGCTGCTTTTCATAGCTTGATTGCTAGATATTACTTAAAATTTGATGGTACAATTTCAATAATGCAAATGTACAGTTGTTAGATATTATATATGATATCAAATTTGATCGTACAGTTCTAATAATGTAATATACGGTTGTTGCATCCACTACCAACTGCACGTGCACAACCACAACCTAAGATAGAGTTGTAGGGATTACATGAGATCATAGAATTTGGATACACAACAAAATATCCCAACTCTGTCCATTAGCTGTATATCAAGGACCATTATATACTGATCAGTACAGTTGTGTTGGGGGACCAGTACTCATCACGACAAGATTCATGAATCCAAGAGCACCAAATTTTGTTGTAGGTTAACAAACTTTGTTGAATTTTAACTTGAACTCCTATGTAAAAGTCAAATTGTGACTTGTGTAATTAAAGTTACACAATAAAATATAAAAGCTACATTTGTCAACTCCGGACAATTATCTTAAATTATTCGTTACTTTTTCATCATCATCATATAAGTTTTTGTTACGGTTAATTGTGTTAAAAAATCTACACTCAGTATATATAAATTCGTAAATTTGAAAACTAATTTTGTGATGTCTGTTATTGATGCAAAAAATTTGAATTGACTAGCTTGAAGAGCTTGAGTTTTTGTAATAGCTCAACTCTTCTTGCAAAATGAAATCAAGGAAACAGGGAAACGCACCGACGCTTAAATCAAACTTGAATACTTAATGAGTACCTGGTTTCTAAAGAGAATATTAACAAGTGCTTTTGTTTTTTGGGCAATGTGTACTGCGTATCATAGCCTTATAGGATGTTTTTCTCATACATACCTTGGTTTGAGCAGTTTCTCGGACACATAAGAGGCCATGTTATTTGTATCTCATGCATGCTGCTACGTGGAGAGTAGTTGTCATAACTTGTTGAGATAGCACAACTCATGTGACAAGCGTACTCATTGCCAATTTGTCTTTCTTGCCTAGTTTCCATCTTTCAATACCTTGTTTTGAGCAGTTTCCGTGGAATTTTGAATTTACATGCATGCTTTCTTGTCCGCGTGTTGTTACTTTAAGGAGCTGCATGTATACCATGAGAGGATGATATCACATACAAGGCCACGTAATGTGTATCTCAAACACTTGGAGAATAGTTGTCATAGCACATAACAGGCTATGTAATTTGTACCTCAAGCATTCTACCAACTGGAGAGTAATTGTCAGTCATATTTTAATTGTTAACCAGCCTATGTGACTAGTGTAAGCATCTGTGACAAGTGTAAGCATCTGTGACAAGTGTACTCGTGTATTGACAAGTATGAACACTATGGCTCTGTCTACTTTTTGAGGAAGAATTGATCATCTCATAATGACAAGTGTACTCGTTGCTAATGTGTCCTTGTTGCAAGCCTCCATCTTGCACTCAAAGTAGTTATTGTGTTTGACAAGTATAAGCACTATGACTTGCCTAGTTTTGAGGAAGAATTGTTTTTACAACAAGTATACTAGTTGTCAATTTGTGTTTTTTGCTTGCCTCCATTTGGCAGTCAAAGTTGTGCATGTATTGACGAGAGCACTATAACTCTGCCTAGTTTTTGAGGAAGAGTTTATGGTGTAACCCCTTATAAAAGAAATCCTTTATAGTACTATTATAAAAGAAATATATTATCTCACAATTAATATAATGAAACGGATTAATAAATATAATAATAAAAAAGATAAAAAATTAATTAAAAACGTAAAAGAAAAAGAAGTGATATTATTCATTAATCTGCTTCATTATATCAACTATTAAACAATTTTATAAGAGATTTTTATTATCTATTATTTAAAGATTATTGAAATTGAATATAAATTTTTTATGTGTAAAGTTAAATTACAATTTATGTAATTGAAATGATATAAAAAAGATAAATAAGCTCCATTTGTCGAGCTGGACAATTATTTTATTGTTTCTGTTAATTTTCGCCAAAAATTGACTTCTCTCCTTCCCATCACCTGCCTTATAAGTGGTCATTGATACATATGGACACAAATCAATATGTTTAGTGACGAATCAGTGAACACAATTAACATTATGACAAATTTATTATTGACTAAATCTCACATTAAACATTAACAAAATGGCCCGCATTAACAAATCCCTGTGATTTGGAAATTTCTCATTTCAAATTGTTTAGTGTTCCCAAGAATTTAAGCAAAATAAACAGTAAAATAAAAAGACCAATCTAGCAAAATGGAGGCTTAATTTACCAGCCCTACTCTGTACAAATACTTGAAATTGTGTTTTGACCTCGATTTAAACACATCTGGCCACGTTGTAAACTTGGATGCGTTAGTTGACTCTAAAGTCCACAGTCCTCACAAACATTTTGCACGTGATTAAAAACCATTCTCAAAATGTATTATTGTCCTGCCTGACACAGCTGTCACTTTGTCTCTATTTAGGAAAATGATGATTATAGTTGTTACAAGATCTTTTCTTTTTCTTTTCTACTTTTTTTTTTTGAGTTATTTAAAGTAATATAAAAAATAATCGACATCAAATTAGTATATTGTGTACCTCCATCTTTTTGTTGGCTTCCTCCTTTTTGAGATACTAGACAACAAATTTATTCTTTTTTTTTTTTTTTTTAATTTCAAGTATTAAAAAAAAAAAAAAAAACTCGATAGAGATTCGTGTCGTATAACTTTTAATCGAACTATTAACTAAAATTTTAGATCAATATTTTCTTTTCTTAAGTAGATATCGAGTTTGTCTAATTACTTAAAATGGGCCTCAACCACAGTCAGCTTGTTTATAGGCCCTTTGTTTTTATGGGCCTTTTGAGTGAACGATTTTATCTGTCCTCACTTAATGATGGCAAATTTAATTTCAAAATGAGTGGGATATGTATTTCAAAATATAAAAATGAGTGGGATATGTGCACCGAAATAATGCTAAATGTCTCACCTCTTATATCTTGTTCATTTCCCATTCACGATGTGATCATATTATTGTGAATTAATATATTTAAAATAATATAAAAGATCATTAACGTGTGTACATTCATAATTTACTCGTGGAATAGAAGAGGTGAGATTTATAGCATTATTATATAAACAATTACACCCCTCAGAAACTGTATTTTACACCCTAGATTATAATTTTTTTTTTTTCAAAATCCTAGTATTATCCTTAAATGAAACTATCAAAAGGATCAAAATAATTGCATACACACTTCATATATCATAATCATATAATATTTATTATCTTAAACATTTATTCTATGTGTTTACCAACATCTTAACTGTTTTAAAATAAAAATATACTATACAAACCATTATTATAACTATCTTTAAGAAATAAAAAACCATTAAATTTAATTTAAAAAGTTAAAATAAAAATTAAATTAAATAACAAAAAGTAAGGAGATGCATGGGCAGGAGGTCATTTTCATTCTATTTTTTACCTTTTATCTTTAAATAATTTATAGATTACTAGCTTGCAATATACAACCGAAACTAAATGAAATGACATTTTTAGCTATGTTTAGATGCATATATAAATTATAATATTTTAAAAACGTTAACAAGGTTTCATATAAATAGGGGTGCATATAAATTATTTAGATAGAATGCATTAAATTATTTGTTTGTCCCAAAAAAAAAAAACACTTTGTTTTTTGTAAATCAGTGAATAGGTTAAATGTTTAGGTATCTACAATGAGTAAGAAATTAATAATCTATCATACATTACATTAGATTTTATAACCTGAGCTCATAACTACCTCGACATATCAAATAAGGGTAGATTATATCAATTGTTAATTTAAATTTATAATCATTGATTTACTTTTAACGAAAAAAAAAAAAAAAATAAAGATAAGATAAAGTTGGTTCAGCAGTACACTTCTCATTTTTATATAGAAATTTATTTTTTATTTTTTTAAAAAAGAAAAACTTTAAATAGTAAATATTAAAAGTAAATGTATAAATGTCATCTTAACAGTTTTCTCAATCTTTACTATTTGAAAATCTAATTATGTTTGATTAGAGATCCTAGAATTTCAATTTGGAAAAATTAGCTAAACAACATTCTTCCACGGTAATTTTAACTTAGATGATTATCCAAAAACTTTTTCATTGTTAAAGATTCTATAAGTTAAACAATGAAAATATAAATAATACCTAACTATATTTAAATAATAATAATAATAAATTAATAACACCTAACTATAATTTTTAAAACCAATCCAATTTTAAAGCTATGTTTAAAGTATTTGTTCTCGGCTTAACTTATTTAAGGTATATAATATGAGATTAACTCAATAACATTATCCGTTACCTAATATAACTAAAATTTTTAAATTCAATTGAACTTTATCACATTGTTAAAAAAAAGTATTCGATCTCGATTTTAATTTATTTAATGTATAAAATATGAGATTAACTTAATGGTATTACCCCTTTCACCGTTTCATCTATACCATAAAATCGTGCATTCAAGTTGTGTTTCTCAAAACCTATTAATTATAATAGTTAAAAAGTATATATAATTTCATATAGAATCTCATTTACTTTTCTTCATCATGTGAATAGCTTTCAAAACTAGCCCTCATAATTTAAAAAATGGTAAAGTTCGGTCCACTTAGCCATACCACGTGATAATGGACCGGGCTTTACTTTTGAGTCACTGCGTCGCCCATTTAGTAGCTTTAATAAATAAATAAGAGTCCTGATATTTACATCTCTACAACGTTATATATACATCTCTTCGGTAAATAACCTCCAAATATTTTAAAATAAATTCTAATTACATAAAAAAAAAAAATAGTTTGATGTAGCTTGGGCAGTGGCATAATGGTAATAACACTGTCTCTCATTATTTTCACCTTCAAGTAGTGGCCTCTATACCCACCCCCATAATTTATGAGTTCTCTCCCTCGTGCATGTGAATTGCCCCCTGCTCGATGTGAGTTGTTCGTTCTAGTCTTGGAAGCTGTTTCTCGAGCCACGTCACCAAAGTCATATCTTAGCTTATATTGGCCACTTCATGGGCTAATACCAGTAATAATAAAAAAAATAGTTTGATAATTATAGTACAATAAATTTAAAAAAATAATAATTTTTACACATTAATTGAATTATTGTTGCATGCTATATAAGATATGTCTATAAATGGTGGATTAAGGTTGATTTTATCTAATGAGTTATGCTAACTTACCGGTTAACTAAGGTTATCTTTCAATAACAACTTTCGAATTGACTATAAGAACGGCTATTGAAGAACATTCAAAGATTATCATTAATGGATAAGTTTATGCAAACAGTAATATAGTTAATCTCTTTATTTTGGGAGTAGAATTAAGATTAGCTTTAATATAATGGTTAGATTAGAATTATGCTCAAATTGAAAGGTTATGGTCAAGGGTGGCATTGATTGACAAATAGGTGCAAGCATAGAGTATAAATAAAACCCTTTCACACCATTATGGATATATCAGAATTTGCCCAACTTGGAGTTGAACCTAGAATAAACATTTATCATATTATCCTTGTCTACATTAATGAGTCAAACATTCAATTACCGTATATAATATTGCATCTTGACAGATTTGTTATCAAAGATACACCTGACTTCATCAGAGGCTTAAAGTTGATTTGCAATAATTGCAGTTGATTTTCCTTACAATTCTTGCACCGTAGCTGTCTTATAAAGGGTAAGTAGAGCTGATTTTTTTTTCTTGAAACAAAGTGGAGCTGATTTGAAAGTGAAGAAAAATAGAGAAATAAAGTTCAATAATACACAAATTAAAGCTACTTTAGTGGCTCTCTACTCTATATCCGCACCCATGCTGCTCTTTCTTCCTTTAGGCCTTCTACTGCATGCATCACGCGAAAAACAGTTGTAGGGAGCTCGAATTCAAGTTCAAACAATCAGGTCCCTCCAACCCCTCCTAAAGCTTCCAATACTAGGCAATTTACACCAACTTAGGGCATTGCCTCATCAACCTTTCGAAAAAAATAAAAAGAGAGTCCTGGCATGCTTATTAAATTTGTCATATACCTGTTTGTCGTAACCTCATCTGCCGAGGAAGTAGGACAGGTCACGGAAAATGTAACTAAATTTGGAGTGATCATAATATGTAGTGAATCTCACGCTTAGTACTATTCTTGTTAATGGTTCAAGCTAGTGCATTCCTATCACCTTTCAAAAAAAAAAAAAAGTGCATTCCTATCAAGGTCACAGAAAATGTAACTAAATTTGGAGTGATCATAATATGCAGTGAATCCCACGCTTAGTACTATTCTTGTTAATGGTTCAAGTGCATTATTATTGCCTTTCAAAAAAAAAAAAAAAAGTGTGTTTCTATCATATTCATTTCACATTAAAACTATTGAGGTTAAAATAATTTGGTTTTGAAGATGATAGGCGGCCTAATGGAAAGGCGCTTCTCACTTCTTATTGGTAAGATTCAATCCTCACCTAGGTAATTTTCTTCTGATTTTGAGAGTAGATTTCCAAACCGCCTATTAAATAGACTCTATTAATAGGTCTCGGTAGTTATCTGACCTAATGTTAGGAGATGTTATATAAAAAATAATAATTCGATTTCAACAATTTAATGAAAGTAAGAAAATTTAGAAGCTTATTTAAATTAAAAAATTGTAAAAATAGAAAATAAAACGGTTATCAACTGAAAGCTTCATTTTTTTTTTAAATAACATAATTTAATTATAAAGAAAAAGATAATAATTGAAGAAGCAAAAACTCCACAGCTTTCAATTGTTTTAATAGTTTTTCTTCTTTACTTTTATTAGACTTTTTGTGATCATTTTTTTGAAATACAACGACAAATTCAAAACCTGAACAAAAAGTGATATTTTTATTTTCCAGAAGGCTACTAGCTAGCTTTCTAATTAAGGAAACGAACTTGGGTATATCTATATTCCATTAAAATTTAAGTATACGTTATAAGAGAAAAAGTTAGTGACAACCACGAGATAATTTTAACAAAAGATATATGAATTTATGGTGACTTTTTAATTAATGAAGGTCAAGTGATTAATTATTAGGGTTATTATGAAAAACCCCCCTGGAATGAAAACTAATGAAAATTTACCCCCCGTTTTTAAATTATTAGGTAAATCGCCCCTTACCGGTTAAAAAAACCGGATGATGTTAACTTTGAAAGGTAAAATGGTAATTGAATATGTAATTTTATTTCAACTCTCTCTCTACCGGTCTCTCGCTCTTTCATCTCTCCCTCACTTCATCATTTTCTTCTCTCTCTCACTCGCCCATCTCTCTTTATCTGTCGCCTCCCTCGCCGGCGATCAATCCACACCCTTCTCCTCCATCTCCTTCTTTTTTTTTTTTTTTTTTTTTTTTTTTTTTTTTTTCTTTTTGGGTTATTTGGTTCTGGGTTCGTCGAACCCAGAACCAGACGGTTCTGGGTTCGACGAACCCAGAACTAGTCTGGTTCTGGGTTTCACGAACTCAGAACCAATCTGGTTCGGGTTTCGCGAAACCCAGAACTAGTCTGGTTCTGGGTTTAGACAGGTTCTAGGTTTCGAAACCCAGAACCAGACTGGTTCCGGGTTCGAACCTTAGCACCAGACAATTCTGGGTGGGGTGTGGTGGTGGGTGGTTTGTGGTGGTGGTGGGTGGTTGATTTAAGGTTGTTTTGGGTGGTGGGTGGGTGATTGATGGTTGTTCTTGGTGGTTTGTAGTACAATGGGCCTCTGTTGGGTCTGGGTTTTTTTTTCTCAAATTGTTGTTGATGTTGTGAGTTGATGTTAATAATGGTGGTTAGATGTTATTGATGTTTTGATGATAATGGTGGCTGACTTGGGTTTCTAGATTTAGTTTTGATTTCAAATTTGATTTTGGTCTCTTTGGGTTCAAATTTTTTCTTCAACCGGAAACCATAAATTTTGGCCGGAAAATGTTATTAAGGGTATTTTGGTGATTTCATTAGTTTGGAAGGAAAATGTTAACATTTTGGATGGAATGTTAACGGTAGGGGGCGGTTTACCTAATAATTTAAAAACGGGGGGTAAATTTCCATTAATTTTCATTCCAGGAGGGTTTTTCATAATATCCCTTAATTATTATTTACCCACATAATTAACCTTGGAGGTTCATTAATCTAAACCTTTTTTGTTTTTTTCTTTTTAAAAAAAAAGGGATACTCAATGAATTAAAATAATAACTACTTCCACAACAAGGAAAAATTATCCAGACAAGCTTTCAAATGCATTTTATGAGAAATGAACTCCCAAATCTTAGTGAATGAGAAGGTGTTCAACCACCTCTTAACATGATGTGTTTTCATGTATCTAAATTTGAGTTGACACTTTTTTTTAATTATCTACATTGCTGCAAATCTCTTTGCCTCTCTCTTTGGCTTCCTCCTTCTCTACGTTTTGCACAACAAGAGCTTCAAGACGGACCTACATTGTCCAAAGCTTCATCAACACCGGAGATTCCTCGCCCGAAACCCACTCCGGCATCGACGTCATCGTTGTCGGCGCTGGTGTGGCGGGTACTGCTCTCGCTCATACTCCTGGCAAGGTCCCCCTTTTTTTTTCCCTTTTATGTTGTTTATTTCTTTTCCTTTTATGGGTGTCACTGTTTTAGTGTTCATATAAAATTCTTTGAATTTGATTTTTTTTTTTTTTTTTTTAATGTTTATAGATATATATGGTTAACTTTCTCCGGAAAGTATGTGGTTAATTTTTTTAGGGGATTTACTATGGCTTTTGGCGTTGATTTTTTATTTTATTTTTATTTTGTTTAAAGTTTTGTACTCCATTGTTTATGCGACTGGACCCGTATTTACTTTGGAAAGTTGACATGATTAGATTATTTTATATGTTTAATTGTTTGTTTAGTTGTTTCATGACGCAATATCCCGTATATGTGTAGAAATTTGGCTTAACGGGACTTAAAAATCAATTTATAGTTGCAGTTGGTTATATGTTTCTTTTTCTTACAATCAAACTACATAGATTTATTTAACACAATTTATATGTAGCTTGACCTATTAACAACTTGAAGATCTACGTATTAGTTGCATCTAACTCTTTTAAAAGTTTAAACTAGTCAATGTATTACTTTTCAGTTTGTGAAGAAAAACTTGTAGTAAAGTTACGTATTTTGTTTACTTGCAGAAGGGAAGACGAGTTCATGTGATAGAAAGAAACTTTGACAGAGCCGGATAGAATTGTTGGTGAATTGCTCCAACCTGGGGGGTATGTGAAACTAAAGGAATCGGGCCTTGAGGTTGAGGGTATGCATTAAAGTTAATGTGTCTCTTTCATTGTTTACTAGCCTTCTAAGAGATGGTAGCTATTGATTACTGTTTTTGTAGATGATATTCTAAGTGGTTAAGAGCAAGTTGGTTGTGTGACTAACTTTGTGTTTATGATTGTTTTTTTTATTTTTTTTAATTGCAAGTATGTAATATATGTGTTTACTTACTGCAGATTGTGTGGAAGAGATAGATGCCCAGAGAGTGCTTGGTTACACTTTGTTCAATGACGAAAAAAATACCTTTCTGAGAAGAAGTTTGCTCTTCTGTCATTCCTGCTGATCTTTTTGAGAAGTTGTTTGCTCTTACTGGAAGTATATTATTTCGGATGGCTTTCGGGAAGAGATTCCAAGGGACCAGTTTAGATAATCATAAATTTAAAGACCTTGTTCATGAAGCTGATCGAGGCTCTTATGGCAGCCTTCACAGCTGAAGAGTGCTTTCCATATGTTGGTTGGATAGTTGTCAGGCTGAGTGGTTTATATCATGCAAAACTTGAAAGAGTTCCAATGAAAAGATATTGCGGGACTTGCAGAAAATCGACATCATAGTGGTTGTTCTTCCTAACAAGCTCAATTCTAATGACCTCCAAGATACCAGCAGTGATCGTGGCTACAATTAAAATGACAAGTCCGATGCCCATTCGTTGGAGTTAAGTGAAGCCTTGCTCGTGGCCTGTGAATTTCCTCGCTCATGGGACGATGATTCGGTCATATACAGGAGCCCATAAGATAGCATTAATGGTGCCAAAGACAGAGAGGGATGCTGATGAAATTTTAAACTTCGATCCTGTGTGAGGGTCCATTGTGTTACCTAGTAAAACAAACACGGTGCTGGTTTGACCGTACATAGTCGTGAAAATGATGGTAGTTACCCATATTGTCATCAATCTGATGCTAGACTTGAGCTCCTCAATTTCAGTTATAGTGCACAGTGACCATCCGCTTGGTGTGCCGTCTCTTTTTGTTCTCTTTCCGTCTTCTCCACTTCACCCCAGTGTGTATACGTTCCAGTTCCACTTTCCACCAATTACTTTCTTTGTTTTCTTGGTTTTTCTTGGTGGGGTTTCTTTTTTTCGTGTTTAAATGCATGCATGCTCGTTGGAGATATACGAGACTGTTTTTTTATGTTTAACTCGATCTATGCTCTGTTTTCTTGTTTGATTATGTTTTTTCTTTTGCATGAATGTTTAAATTATCAACTTTGCTTGTTTATTTAACCGGAGTGGACTTGTGGAGAGGTCCCAGATTCTTATAATTTATATCATATAGCGTGATTATTATATTATTTTAGTTTGATAGAGTCATGATTATCTTATATAAAATTTTTATATGATAATTTAAACTAACAATAAAGTTAATTATTTTTTAATTTTACAATTTGGGTTTGAGTAGTGTAGTTTTGAGCTATTGTGGAGTTCATGATTTTTCAATATTTGAATTCCTAAATCATCTATTGGGTTTTGACTTTTGAGAGATACAAAAAAGTGGGGTTCTCTTTTTCAATTGTTTTTTGTCATATTCTCTTTATTATTATTATTTTTCATTTTTCAATATGGCAGCCTGATTGTGCTGGTTAAGGCAATGACAAGTTGACAACACAGTTTTTAATATGATCAGATTCTGCTTATTGTGCTGAGATTTATGCAGCAATGTTGTTGAATACTTTATATTATAAAGTTTATTCAATTTCCTTATAATGTTGGTGTGATTCTTGCATGTGTCTTTATATTCAATATAATGTTCTATAATTATTGTCATAATTTGTATGAGATGACAGTTTATATTGAGAATCATTTTTGTATATTGTTGTCATAATGAGTCTTATTTTTTAATTTTTATTTGAATGATGATAGATTTGTTCATATTGAGAATTATTTTTGCTGATTTTGTAGGTGAATTGTGAGAATCAAAAGACCAACTACAACTTTTCGCTGCTCATAGCTAATTTGTAAGGATAACATGACAGAAGAAGATTTATATACGAATGATGGGATCGTGGATATAGGTAAAAATCCGGTTAATAGGAATTAAACTGGGAAATGGAAGGCTTGTCGTTTTATTCTTGGTGTGGTTTTAAATTTGGATGTTTATTGTTTTTAAATAATGTGAATATCAACTCTGTTTTTCGCTCTTTTATAATGTTGAACATGTTAAACTCATTTGCAGGAAATGAATATTATGAGAGATTGGCATATTATGGGATGAGTACGAATCTGGTGAGCTATCTGCAGATTCATCTCAATCAAGGAAATGCCACTACTTCAAACACTGTCACAAATTGGCTAGGGACTTTCTATGCTACACTATTGTTTGGAGCATTTCTTGCTGATTCAAGTTGAGAAGAGAACAAAAAGGGAGAGCACACCAAGTCGATGGTCACTGCACTGTAACTCAAGTTGATGAGCTCAAGTCCACCCCTAGATTACTGCCAATATGGGCAACTGCCATCATTTTCGCAACTGTATATGGTCAAATGAGCACCATAATGGACCCTCACATAGGACTCTCACATAGGACCTAAGTTTAAAATTCCATACGCATCCCTCTCTGTCTTCGACACCATTAGTGTTATCTTCTGGGCTCTTGTATATGACCGAATCATTGCACATGTGTGCAAGGAAATTCATAGGCTATGAGCGAGGCTTCACTCAACTCCAACGAATGGGCATTGGACTTGTCATTTCTATTGTAGCCATGATCACTGCAGGCATTTCAGAGGTCATTAGACTTGAGCTTGTCAAGAAGAACAACTACTATATAAGTGATTCTAAATATTGTTTCAAATAGCCATTGATCTTCTTTCTTCATGTAGATTACATGTGTTTGCTATGCTATTGTTTGGTTTTGAACTTGCTTAATTGCAATTTTCTTGCCCCATTTTCTTTTTTAATAATGTATGAAAAGATCTCTCGACCTCTCATAGAAATGGAGTATGATTCAAAATCTGTTATCCTATCGTAGTTCTAATAAATTAGTCAGTAGAGATTTAAAGGTTAGGAGATGTGTACAATCATCTGTATTAGGAGATAATGCGTATAAAAATTATATCTTGAAGACTATATAAATTAAGATTCCATCTTGAAGATTATACAAATTTTATTGTTGGATAGTTGGATATGTTCGGATACAACCAACATTAAAAAATGTAAAATTTGGAAATTTCTCTTCCTTTGTTAGTATTTAAAAGATACTAATTCAATTATGATTGTTTCGATCAAAACTTTTGTTCGAAGGTCAACTGTATCTTCGAACGTCTCTTTCCTGTGTTACATTACTTCTCTTCGATTTCCTACTACGGTTCAACCTGCAAGACAAGTTACTACCTTCATTAAGGTGGCTCAAAGGTTATCTCTAAGAGCATCATTCGATGCTTAAGTCAATTTTTTTTCTAATTATTTTTAAAAAGAGTGTATTTGCTTCTACAAAACTATATCTGTCTGATAAAATACTCAATTAGCTTTTATAAGGAAACAAAACTTATATTTCAAATGTCACAATGCATGTGACAGCATTGTCATTTGTCAATGGAGTTGTTCTTGGGCTGATAAGTATTTACTGCATGTTACACATTTATCACTAATCTAATCGGGGAATAATTTCTCTGAAGGTTAGTGTTTTGTATCTTGAGAGACTTATTTACTTAATTATACAGTTTAATGTGTTATTTGGTGTCTCCTTCACTCAAACTTCATGACACTTGCCAGTGTCTTGTTCCTATTGCAATGATGTGTCTTTTTCCCATTTGATATCTCTTGCACCCGTACACTATCCCTGAATCGACTTGACCTGAAGCTATTCAACAGGGTCGTGTCGGTTCAAACCAGATGTTGATACCTTAACTAGGGTTATGCTAGTTTGGTATGCAACATTTGATGTTGCATTAAATGCTAACGTTGAATACAATACAATATTATTTAATTATGTCTTTTTGATTGACGTGTTATGGTGATAAAAAAGAGATGTGCCTCCAGCTATTTGAATGCTTCTTTGCATTTTAGTTGTTGATCTTCAGTCCATCTCAATGTTGAAGATTAACCTCCAACATCTATAAATAACGGGTAATTTTTTCCCACTTTCACCTTTTTCACTTGCATCCTTACTTTAACTCTCAGTCAACTTCTTTTCTCTTAGTAAATCTCCTTTACCCTTTTTTCAAAATGTCTTCACCTTCGAAGCGCTTACAACTTACTGTGGATGCCACCGAATCCATGTCTCTTGGGGATCTTGAATCCATCGGTTTCAATGAAAGACTAGAGTCTTACACTCAGAGAAGGGATACAGAAGCTTAAGCACCAAGCGAAGATTCTGAATTCGCCATTGAGCCTGAGTATAACTGTGAAAAGGTCAACCGTTGAATAAATAACTTTTCCATCCACGAAGTTCCAAACAAGATAACTCCTAAAAGGCTTAAAGAGATAAGAAATGAGTTTTCTATTCACGATCGTGATGAACTCCGTTGGTCGTTTCAAGATGAGCCTACGAGTGGGCCACTTTCAGGCTGTGTCGCAATTCATCTAGTATTTTTGGATGTTGACCTTCGAATTCCATTCCAAGGCTTTATCTTGAAGATGTTAAGATGCATGTGAATCATGCTAGCCTAACTTAACATAAATGGATGGTGGGTTTTAGTGGATTTTTATTCCCTATGAAATATCCTTGACTTTGGGGATGGATGACCACCTTTGGAGATTATAAAGCCACCCACAAAAAACTAAAGTTCCAATCATCAACCACAGACCGGAGTGAATGAGTGTTTCTCCCTCATTGCTTGGGAGAAAAAAGATGGGGTGCCCTTAATTATCGGGCTCTCAGATTCGATTAAAGAGTGGAAGAAAACCTAGTTTCTGGCCAATAACTTAGGCAATCAGTTTACAATTGATGGGATTAGACAATAGGCTTGAATGGTATTAAAGGACCCAAGTTGAGTTGCCTCAAAGTCCCTTCTTTTATTTTCCTTAGTTTACTCGTTTACTCTTGAACCTTAATTATCAAAAAGGCATCACTTTAATATCAAAAACCTATTTACAATAGGTCTAACCTTACACTACCATAAAAATAATATAAAAGCATCTCCAATGCAACTATTTATTTAGATTAAATTATTGTCACATGGGATAGGTAGATAATAAGGCTACAAAACCCTTTCTAATGCAATTATTGAATCTAAATATGGAGTTGATGTGATAATTTTTTTTAAAGGATATAGAGATGGGTTCTCAATTAAGAAACTCTTTTAAAAATGCTGATTAGAATTTCTTTTTTTTTTCCCAACCAATTAAAATATATGGAGATTTATCTCATTCTCATTCTTTTAATTATAAATATAAAAGGAGATAAAGAAAGACGTGTTTTATTTTCATGGGTTAAATATTGATATATTTGTAACACTTTGACAAGAAAATTATAAGAACAAAATGCATATTCGTTGTTCAAATGCAATTATTAAAAACAATATATAGAAAAAAAAAATGTCAATGTGTTACAAATATAAGCTAAAAAATACATAATAGTATTAAAAATACCCTAATAAATCCAATTACTCACACACTAGATAGTCAATCTTAGTTGTCAAAAGGGCATCGAAGTAATTTCAAAGACCTAATCATTCCAATTCCTACCTCACACCACCACAAAAACTACAGACACAAAAGGTAAATAACCAATGCTAGAAGTGTCAATAGGTAAAAAGAGAAAAATGTTAAACAACGAAATGGATATTCGGTTCGGTTTTGGCATGTATTCGATTCCAACTGGGTCAAGTTATAGAGAACCGAAACCCGAAGCAGAAATAAGGAAAAAAAAAAAAAAAACGTTGTTTAATTTTGGTTAAGTTTTCTTCAAAACCGAGCAGCTTCGAAGTCCAAGCCATTCCGATCTCTCTCCCTCGACTCCATGTCTCCGATCTGACTTCCAGGTTATTAGTTCTCCAATACAATTACAAGTCACAACACCGTATTAGTCTCCGATCTGCCCACTTCAGGTACGATCTCTGGTCGATAGGCTGCGAGTTTGAAATGTTGAAATCTAGACTTATTGCTGGTGTTCGTGTTAAATTTTCATTGTGGCCATATAATTAGAATTTGTTAGTTGAAATTGGATTGCTTACTCTCTGAATATTTTGGTGGATATTTTAGATGGCTATTTTGATTTACATTTCCATTTTTAATGTGTATCACATCATTTCTTCACTGTACGTGATTTGTTTTATTTTCCAGATTTGTGTAGATTGGGCGCATTCTATATGATTGATATCTTGTCATTCCTGATTAATAATATAAATTGTATGTAGAAAGGTTTGGGAATAATTGGTCTTTTGAATGATATTTGAACTATTAATTTATGGTCTTTTGATGCTGGTATATTTTTGACTGATTTTCGCCTATTATATTGATAGTTCAATGTGGGTTGAATGTAGAAAAAGCCTTATAATTAGATGAGATGTAAAGTACTAACCCCTTCGCGTTTAAAGGAATTGGAAGTCGAGGGGAATAACACGAAGATTCTGGAAAGATGCCTGCTCAGAAGATCGAAACAGGTCATGAAGACACTGTGCATGATGTAGCTATGGATTACTATGGAAAGCGTGTTGCAACAGCTTCGTCTGATGCCACCATAAAGATAATCGGTGTGAACAACTCTGGTTCCCAGCACCTTGCTACATTGAAGGGTCATAAAGGTCCTGTTTGGCAGGTTTCTTGGGCACATCCTAAGTTTGGATCAATACTTGCATCTTGTTCATATGATGGCCAAGTGATTATCTGGAAGGAAGGTAATCAAAATGAGTGGTTACATGCTCATGTTTTTAATGATCACAAGTCATCTGTCAACTCCATTGCCTGGGCGCCTCATGAACTTGGTCTGTGTTTAGCATGTGGATCTTCGGATGGGAACATTTCAGTATTTACTGCTACGGTTGATGGTGGCTGGGACACTACCAGGATAGACCAGGCTCACCCAGTTGGAGTAACATCAGTTACATGGGCTCCAGCAATGGCTCCTGGTGCTTTAGTTGGATCCGGTTTGCTGGACCCTGTTCAGAAACTTGCTTCTTGCGGCTGTGATAATACTGTGAAGGTTTGGAAGCTCTATAATGGGACTTGGAAAATGGATTGCTTTCCTGCCCTCCAAATGCACAGTGATTGGGTGAGGAGTGTGGCATGGGCACCCAACTTGGGGCTTCCGAAATCCACAATTGCAAGTGCTTCACAGGATGGGACAGTTGTTATATGGACTTGTGCCAAGGAAGGAGAGCAATGGGAGGGTAAGGTTTTGAAGGACTTTAAGACCCCAGTCTGGAGTGTCTCATGGTCACTTACTGGGAATTTGTTGGCTGTGGCTGATGGAAATAACAATGTAACATTGTGGAAAGAAGCGGTTGATGGACAATGGGAGCAAGTGACTGTAGTCGAGCCATATAATTAAGATGTTCCGTTTTCTCGACTCACAGTCATTGTATTTTGTCCTTATTGGAATTATTCCTTCTTACAACTATGTTCAGGTCGATTTGTTTTGAATATTTTAGTTGTATTGGTTAGCGGTTGTTTCTTGCTGGATTCAGAAACAAATGAAGGTACTTTGATAGTTTGATTTTAAACTATATTTGCACCACAATCTGTACTTGAAGTATACATTATTCTGTCAAAATTTCAGGTAGGTTACATTCGTCCCGTTAGCCTTATATGATTGTTTATGGATTTGTGAGTTATCTCTGTTGTTTTGTATTTCTAGTGCATATCATTATCATAACTTTTCAGCTTGGATTTTGCCATGGTTTTTCAGGGAGTACAGAAAGTTGCAATTTGATCTCACTTCTATTTCTGGGGTTTCATGAATTCGTTTTAGCTTTTTTACTTTTATCATCCCCATCCTTTGTACATCTGTCTGCATTTTTTTTTCAACCGTTTTCAAGCTCCTAGCCTCTATGTTGGATTTGATCTTCAGTTTAGGAAAATGTATGGCTCATAAATTTGCAGTTTTGAATGCTAGTTCTCTTTTTCTGTGTGTTATGGAGTCGTGGTAAAATTTAGCTTGTATAAGGATTCCACAATAAAGAAGCCAAATCAGATTTCCTAATCTCTCAGGGTCCGTTTGGTGCCCTAGAAATCAAAAGGGGTTTAATTTCTAGCATGTAAATATGTGTAATGAGAAAAAAAAAACAAATTTATAAACAATATGGTAAGATAGTTTTGGAATGTTGAGAAGTGTGAGAAGTAAAATTTTTAATTTTAATTTTCTAATATCAGTGTAGCAAATACATGGGTATAGCATGAAAAATTTCGGGGGCTTTAATTCACTCTTCACAAAGCCCTTCCCCTTTAACTTTGTAACTTTTAAGTATTATTAATTAAATCTTAAATTCTGGGGAGATCCCTCATACAGTAAGGACTATATTTGGAACCTTGCTCGCAGGTATTTATCTCATTAGATCTCAACAAATGGTTTCCAACTGATGTTATGGATATACATAATTGGTGTTTCCTATTTCAAAAAAAAATTGGTGTTGCCATAATCATCGTTAGGTGTTTGAATCTTAAAAAAAAATAATAATAATAATGTATGATATTTTGAGACGTCCTCAAAAACTTTGGCAATGTTGTGAGTAAAATAATAATAATTTAAGGAACAAATTACTATGATAATAAATTAACAAAATAAAAGAAAAGAAAAGGTGAAAATGATGGAATTGGATAAGGTAGCCGACGACAAAAGAGGATAAGAAAAATCCTTTAGTAAAACAACCAAACTCGATTAACGGCTACGTACGACGGAGAACCAAATCAGTTCCAACGCTATTCGGACAAATTCGGCTTTAAAGAGAGCGGGGGCCGGATGTAAACAACTTCCAACCAACAACCAACCAGTCTCTTAAGATCAATGTCTACAATTACACGTGTCCCATTGATCTCCTCATCATCATCGTCAAAACGTGTAGGTGTACTTCCCATTAAATTTGGGAAGGTGGCGTCATCAATGCCATGCCTTGCTCGCCTTCCAGAACCTTCTTTTCACGCCTTTTATAATTCCTCATTTTCATTTCTCACCAAAACACAACGCACAGAGTCCTGTCTTAGAAGAACAAGTTGTAGAGTTGTCAAGGTATCTTCAGGCGCTGATATGTCTAAAAGTACTGTTCTTGTCACTGGCGCTGGTGGTAGAACCGGTACTTCTCTCTCTCTCTCTCTATAACTCATTTTACTTAATTTCATATTTTCTATGTTTCATTTCATCATATGTTGGAGTAACTTGCAATCTTCATAGTGAATCCTTTTATTTTTTGGTAATAGTTTAGTGGTAGTTGTGTGGATATGCAATCTGGGATATTTTTGTTTAAGGGTTTTGGGACCAGGGTTCATGTGGGTAGTCATTTTGCAATCTTAGTTAGAGATATTGGGATCAAGAAAACTGTTACTATGAGAATTTAAAAGATTTATTGGACTTGTAAACTGTGTATTGATTTTAATTTGAAGGCTTGTACCCACGGTATGAGTAACAACGCAGCCATTCGATTTTGATTAGATGTTTAAATGTGTTTTCTATGAATGCCTTTTACCTGTTGCTGCTTGAGATCAAGTTTTATGTATCAAGTTGATAATGGCATGCCCCGAGTTATGTTGTGTTTTTATTCACTAGTTTATTGTCACGTTGCTGTATGTTCTTGGATCACCTTAATTGGAATGCAAGTTTCAAATATTAAGAGTAGTATACAAAACTGAAAAGGATAGAAGAAATGGGTGTTTTTTTTTTTTTTTTGGTTACTCTAATTATGCTACGAGTTGTTTTCTTTTTGTTCTTTTCGTTGTTGACATTGTTTTGTTGCTTGACTTTGGCAGGTCAGATAGTTTACAAGAAACTGAAGGAGAGGTCTGATCAGTATGTAGCAAGAGGTCTGGTCAGAACAGAAGAGAGCAAGGGGAATATTGGCGGAGCAGATGATGTTTTTGTTGGGGATATAAGGGAAGCTAATAGCATCGTTCCCGCAATCCAGGGAATCGATGCTCTTATAATTCTCACCAGTGCAGTACCAAGGATGAAGCCTGATTTTGATCCAAGCAAAGGTGGAAGGCCCGAGTTCTATTTTGAAGATGGAGCATATCCTGAACAGGTAATAGTAAAATAAAATTTAGTTTGAGAATCTTGGTACTTTACAACTTTTGCTTCTTTCATTAGTTTAATGGAATGCTTTTGAGTCACAGGTTGACTGGATTGGTCAGAAAAATCAAATAGATGCTGGTAATTATCTATGTAATCGCTTTCTGCATTAAATCAAAATAAAAGATATCTGCATGCGTTGCTGAAATAGACAATCCTTGTGAACAGCCAAGGCCGCCGGCGTGAAGCAAATTGTGCTGGTTGGATCTATGGGGGGAACAAATCTTAATCATCCCTTGAACAGTTTGGGTAACGGGAATATACTGGTCTGTAATCTTTTCTAATATCACTTTATGATTTACTTCGTAGACTCCCTTTCATGCTTTTTTTTTTTTCCTTCTTTTTTTTTTTTCATTTTGGGATGATTTTGCATTTTATTTTCAGGATTTAGTTGATCTATTGTTGGACTCTTCCTTCTGTTTTTTTTTTTTTTATTCATTTAATGTTGTTGAATTATTTCAGTGAGCAAATATATTATAAGCTCACTTATCACGTTCACTATGCTGCAGGTTTGGAAGAGAAAGGCTGAGCAGTATTTGGCTGACTCCGGTATCCCATACACTATTATACGGTAATGAGAATAACTGTTTCTTTCATTTAGTTTTTGATTACTTGAATCTTATGGATCAGTCGATTGATGTCCACTTTTGTTTTTCTTGTGATCACTATAGGAAGGAAGAATATGATTTATGTGTGTCATTTTGTTGCTAAAAGCTTTTTTCTTTTACTTTTGGAAGTACCAATTGCCATTTCATTTGGAAATTGGAGCTACCATGATCTCAGTTACAGTTTACTAAGATAATACTGCATTTTGATAACTCTGTTCTGTAATTTTAGCCAAAGTTTTTCCACAATTTGTTTGCAAACATTAATAAAGAGGCTTGCTTTCAATCTCTCTTCAGGTGTTTCAGAGTTATATTTCAGTAACTGAACTACTGCTTTGCTATTACAAGGCTGCCCCTCATTTACGAAATGAAAAATTAAAATTAGACCATTTGATGATGCCACATCCCAACTTTAGTGTTAGGTGCACATCAACTACATAGGTGATCAATAGATCTCTCTCTCTCTCTCTCTACGTCACACACATGCACTTGAAATTAGAGATGCAACTTTGGTTCAGGTTGACCTCCAACCAGAGCCAACCCATGGAAAGAGGGTAGGTTCGGTAGTTGATGCTTTCATATTTTGGAGATAATTTTTGAACATATCAGTCATCCTCCTATTAATATTTTAATTTCTTGTTAGCCCTGGATGTTGTTTTCTCTTGCTTGATTAGGGCTGGAGGCCTTCAAGATAAAGAAGGTGGTATCCGAGAATTACTTGTTGGTAAGGATGATGAGCTTCTTCAGACAGAAACAAGAACTATCGCCAGACCTGATGTTGCCGAAGTCTGCATTCAGGTACTCTTTTACAAAGATTTTGCTTTCGCAGAAATGCAAACTCCGCAAATCATTCGTTTATTAACTGCAGATCTGCATAAATCTTCTATTTACTATCTGGACTAGTGAGAGAAAGGTTACCTATATATGCACTTATCTTATCTTTGTCCAACCTTTTGTTCCTTTCAACAGGCACTGCAATTTGAGGAGGCCAACTTCAAGGCGTTTGATCTGGCCTCAAAGCCTGAGCGACAAGGAACTCCGACAAAGGATTTCAAGGCTCTCTTTTCGCAAATCACAACTCGTTTCTGATTCTCTGTGGCTGTTGTTGTTTTATAAGACCCTGTTGTTTCCCTTTGGACTTAGTATTATTGAATAAGGAAGTAAAGCAAAGGATTAAAACTTAGTGTTATTGAATAAGGAAGTAACGCAAAGGATTAAAACTATGTCGTGTTGAATGCTCATGATTTTCTAAAGATAATGTGATACAGCTCTAAATTAAAGATTGTCATGGAGTTTGTATACCATGATCTAACTAATATTAGCCCTCTTATATTGTTGGCCCTTGAAATCTTCTCATAGTTCATTCATGTGCATCTTATGTTTTTCTAAAGCTGTCAAACTTTGCCTTGCAGCACTTTATGTTCGAGACACTACAGAATTCCAACACAATGAAGCATCTAGATGGAATGATTGAATTATTTTTATTTTCGGTTTGTTTTTTCATATCCAATATGGATTGGCTGAGTCAAAATCTCAAATCAAATGCCTGGAAACATTTTTATGGTCTTTGGGCGAGTGGTTACGCAGGAACAATCACAATTTTCAGGACCAAAGAGTTCTCAAAAATATATTAATAGGAGAATGAGAGATGGCGGGAAACCGCTAACTATAAGGATGCCATCATATGAAAAAAAAAAACCCCTCAAATGGTAGTCTTAGCTAATCATGGGCGACCGATCAAATATTATTAAATAAATCTAAGGTCTGAAATATTCGGTTCTGTAAATTTGATATACGGTGTTAATGTTATGTTTGTTTTAAAGTTGATACTAATAGGATTAGAAATTAAAAGAATTTGAGGAAATCAATCATTTATTATTCTTTTTAACTTTGGATATTGGTAGGTTAGTAATATGTTATTGCATCACTTTTGAGTACTGGTGATCTTTTTATAATTGAGCACCATTAAAGTAAGTGCATCTTCAATGTAAATTTCTATTTGGTTGAACTTTTTGCTACATAGGATGGATAGCAGATAACTAATGAAGGTAAAAAACTTTCTTCAATACAATTATTTAAGCCAAATATAAAGATGATGTGCCAATTTTTTTTTAGAGAATATAAAGATGAGTTTCTTAACTAAGAAACTCTGGTAGAAATACGGATTAGGATTTCTAACCTTTTCTAACTAATTAAAAGATATGAAAATTTATCTTACCCTCCCACCTCTTAATTATAAAATATAAAAGAAAAAAGAGAAAAACAAATATTTTATTTGAGTAAGGATTTTTTACCAATTTTTTTACTAATTTTTTAATAATCCAATGACACAACAATATTTGAAAAAGTGAATAATGAATATTATTAGATTTTTTTTCTTTCATACATCATTCAAACTTAAACTTCTATTATAAAAAATTTAATATCAATAAAAAATTAACAAAGAATCCTTACTCATTTTAATTTAATTGGTTAAATGTTAATATATATTTTGCTTTTAATAATTGCATTGGAGAAGTGAATATGTATTTCAATTATTTGTTTTTTTTTTTTCAAATTGGATCCATATTAAAAAAGATTGTTGATGTATTACAAATAAAAAGTCAAAAATATATAATAGTATTGAAGATGATAACCTTGCTAAATAATCAAATATAAAAGTTTAAAATCTTTAAGCATATTTATGTCCTCATTCATGTGATCCATAAGGGGTTACTAAAATAGTTAAACTTGTTATTAACTCTCATCAAATATAAGTTTCAAACCGCTAAGGGTATACTTACATAACCAAATCAAAAGCTACAGTTCCAATTCGGATTTGTTAAGTGAATTTAAAAGATTTCTAGATATTATAAAACATGAAAAAAAAAAAAAAAAAAAAAATCATGCCACGTATGCAGGGAATCGGCCAGGCAGAAACAGACGATAGGCAAGTGAAAACCGACTTGAATATATAGTAGCGGGAATGAATAGAGAATCCAGTTTGACGGTTGGAATGGCAGTTATTAGTCTCAACTGTCATAAACCCTTGTTTACCCAAAACCCTAACTTTTCTTCCGCCATATCTATCTCCAAATCCAGAAGACACCGCACCCTAATCCTCTCTAAATTGGGCCCGGATTCTGACCCAATTACTCCACAAGGTCCCTCTCTCTATCTCACTCTCTGTATGTTTAAATGATTCTAAGTTGTTAGACTGTGAAATTTTGATGGATTTAATTTGAATGTTCAATCAGATGACCAGGTGGATAGTGTAGGAGTTAAAGCTGCTCTTTCTATGCTCAGGTTTTATAAAAGTAAGTTTCTCTTTTGTTCTTTTTGTTGGTTTTAATAGCATGAATTTGATTGAAGATTATGAAAATAAATGAATTGGGTATTGGTGAAAAACAGGAGAAATATCACCACTCCTGCCAAAGAGTTGTAGATATGTACCAACATGTAGTGAGTATTCAATGGAAGCTTACAAGAAGTATGGAGTTCTCAAGGGCACCATCTTGACTGCTTGGCGAATTTGTCGTTGCAATCCTCTTGGTATTCACTTTTTTTTTTTTTTTTAGCTTTTAATTCTCATTTTCGTTTAGGAAAAAATCATGATGAATCTTGTTAAATGAAAAATTAGTGCAAGTGTGTGTGATTTTGTTATTGTAGTGTGAGGTTTTTATGAAATGATTTTTGCATCTTTAGGTGGGTCTGGATTTGATCCTCCACGGTGGTTTGATGAGGAGAGTCCACCTGAAATGTGATATGCCAACCTAAAAGGTACTCTTTTATCGTTTAGGTGCTAGATTCATATAACATTTGTTACTTTAGGTGAATGATTGGCCAATATGTGCATAAAGTAGCTTTTTTATTTTATCCAATGATTTGCGCTTGAGACATAGTAAGAATACGGTACTCGATATTGTGATAAATTGTGCTAGGATTTTGGCTTGAAGAGTTATGGTCTATCGGTGCGTTGTTGCAAATGTATTAACTCTTCAATCCCAATCCACTGCCCTACAAAGTGTTGAATTAACTAGAAAATGTATTGATATGGATATGTGATACTCTTTTTTTCTGACATTGAAGTGTTTGTATGTTGTAGAGTACATAACAAGTTTTGTAACCTTTATGATGGATGGCATAATTTCTAGGCTTTTGGCTTCAATGGTGTTGGTTTGTTGGTCTTTGGAGCTCTATTTTGAACTGTCTTAACTGTGTTGTCACAATTGTCCACTCTACAAAGGAGAAATAATAAAAAAATGAAATTGCTTTTTCATGGACTTGTAATGTTCTTTGTGCCAACACTACAGAGTTAAGGAGTTGTAGCTCCTAATGAAGGTTGATGATTTTGACAACAATTTTGGTGTTATTAGTGTCAGATTAAGTGCAATCATCCTTTGTAAAAATCATATGTGACAGGGAATGTGCTAAGATCTTTGATACACTTCCATCCAGCATTCTCCTCAGATGGATGACACTTTACAAGTTGAAAGCAAAATCGTTTGATCTTGTGTGACATGAGAGTCTATCAATTTAACCCCATTACTCATAAGCACGGGATCATTAACCTATGGTCAAGATAGTGCAGTCAGAACAAGTGTCTACCTTCTCAATTTTATTGTAGAAGATAGCGCACAGCAAGTTAATTGGTAATTTTATTGTCACAGACTGGAGGCGTATAGGCATTTACCCACGCATCAACTATGTGCAATAATACCAATATGTGATTCACATCAGTAGGAGAAGCCATTTTCTACACCATAGACAGCGCCTATGTTGCAAGATACATAACTTTGATGGAAGCTGGAGAGGTTGTCGAACTGAACTTTAACCCCTTGGGAGAAGGAAGTTTATACATTGGTAACTATACTTCAGTAAAAGAGATGATTAAAGCTGGCTTTGAATTTTATTTGTGTCTTACAATCATATGGCCATTGTTTCTTCTTAGTTCTATATGTACAATGATCAAGCAATAAACATTGTCTGGCTTGCATATTGAGGAACTTATAGTTGGACCTCTTTCAGACTTTGCCTAAGGGTTAAACAGAGATAAAGATAAACTATTTTTGCTTGTTATCATCGTATTACATGGTGTGCCAAAGTGCGACCAGTGTAATTAGCTATTCTAGTGAATTATCTGTCTTTCAGATGCATCTTCCGTGGTAGCCATTGAAAATTTCCATGCACTTCCCTGAGTTTTGTGCTTTAGCAATGTTTACTACACAGAGTGTTAGGTTGGCATACTGGTTCCTATTGTTATGATAATTGATGTTAGGAACTGAGATGTGAGTGCTTATGTAATACTGGGAGTTGAAAAGATTTTAACTGTTTGACCAATGTATATTTAGGTGAAACCATTTTATGATAGGGTGTATGCATAATTATATTGTTAATTAAGGAGTTTTATTACAACGATTTATTCGAGTCTAGGTTATGATATATAGCATTTATTTATTTGTCATAGGGATGAATAAACTATTGTGCATTATTCCAGCATTATAATATTACGATACTTTCAATTGTTCTCCACCTACTTTTTAGTTTGGTTAGGCTTTGGGGTGCCTGTCAATTAGATCATGCACATCGCGACTGCCAAGTATAGTAGTTTGTGGGGTAGAATTCATGCTAATTTGGCAAATCACAAGATTTTGCCATCACTACTTTGTTTAAAATTCTTTCTCAACCTCATCTCTTTTCATTATCTGTAGGGTCCTCCCAATCTATACTGAGATTATCTTGTACCAAGTGAGAGATTATGGATTTGGCATCGTCGTTTCTTATTTTGTATTAAGTCTTCATGCAATGGATTGAAATTTTAGTATGCCTTCATTCTTCTTTGGAGATTTCTGTCAATCAACTCTTATATAATAAGAAATTGGACCGCCAATAGATTGTTGTTGAATCGAAACAGTCAAGCAGCAACATAGAATTTTCTTTTAGAATCAGTAGATGAATCACACATCTTTCCCAATTAGGAGGAATTACACCATTTATGTAATCAGGTTACAAATGCATTCTCAACCAACAAAAACTCCTATACATTTGTCCAGGAAGAGTATCATCATCAACAGTTATTCATAAGACAGTAATTGTTTGACCTCATTCCACTTGGAATCCAACACTGTCATCTACCGCACAGGATGTCCTAATCATTTTTGTATCATCCATTGTATCATCTCATATTTATATGGCATTTTCTAATGTAGTGTCAATTTTATAAAGAGAATCTCTAAAATCAGAATAACTTGTTTGTACGAATTAGATTGGTCCCCACTTGAAAATCACACCAGCCAAGGTCAATGTGATTGGCTTGTTTTAGGTTGAGGAATCAATTCATTTAGACAGTGCTAGTCTACTTCAATAGTTGGAATAACACCCATCACCCAGGACCACCCCCATCAGCTCCAAGCCCACCTACGGATGTCTCTGGAACTTGGCACTGTTTTTTTAATTGAGCAACCCAAATTTTCTAGTAATGGGAGTCATGTACTGCTTCTCAATTTCTTGTATGTGACTGGTGTTTGGTGGTGCTTTGGTTGAGACGCTGAATCATAACACATTCTGAGCATTAACAAAGATTTTATATATCCTATTAATGTATTAATAAAAATTCTCTTTTCTACAGTATATGCTAATGCAAGTAAAATCTTTGTGATAAATTTAAGTTTTTGACGTATTTTACCAAAAATATCAAACTGCAAGACCTAAATGATTAGTACTAATAAGTTTTGACATAAAAAAAAAAATCTGTTTTTTTATAGGGTAATGAAGGGTCCCCACACGATTATACTGGGATATGTCGATTTCAGGGCCCTCCCAGGGCAAGAAGCTAGCACCATTGTCGGTTGATAAGTTCACAGTGAAGGCTTTTATATGCGTCAAAGCAGAAGCTGTTCATTAAATTTCGAGGTTAATGCTAATTGAAAGTGCTGTGAGTTGTCTCTTTAGTGCTTTTGGTTTCTAAAATAAACTGTTTTATCTGTTTTGAAAGCTCACTTTATCTCTTCCCTGCCACCATTCTTGCTAGTGAATAAAATTAATATGTATTTTGAACTTTAGCTGAAAAAGTAAATCAAAATGAACTACTGGAAGACCAAAGTTGAATTAAAATTTAAGGACTAGAATTGAACATCAACCGATATAGTGCGGGTGGGAAGCAAAGCCAAATATATATTTGCAATGCCTTGATGATGCTGTAGCATATGTTGAACTCAGAAGTGATCGAGGACACAGATTCCTGTTAAATCACATCTTACAATTTCCTCTACATGTCATTCGTGAACATGATAATGTTTGTGTTTAACGTTTCGGCTTAGCAAGTTACGAAAGGGACAATCAGTGCTCAGCCAACATAAAACATTATCTGCAAAAAAAGTGTACATGTTGTTGTTTCTTCAAGTGTTGTATCCATTTTCCCATGAACTTGTTATCAAGACTTCTTCTTGGTCAGCATTCGTCTACGACATTTACCTGCCAAATAGCAACTGAGTTACAGTCAAGAGAAATTGAAAGACCATAAATAAAAACCAAAGAAATGCCTTACCTAAGGTTGTCATATACATATCTATGCCACAGGATCTCCAGGCAAGAGGCAGAATTCAGATTTTCATAAGCACTGCTTTCAAATCTTTATGCAGGCTTCCAAGCTGAAAGGGCATAAATGATTCGCCCCTTCCATCCTTGCAATAGCCACCGGTTATCTTCATCAATTACAAAATCCTTGTGGTAACTTGACCTCACTCTATCAGTTGCCCTCTTCACTACATCCCGGTCCAAAGGAATTTGAACAAATCCTGCCCTCAGGTTACGGATTTGCCACTGCTTGTAAGTCTCTGGTCTCTCCACTCTCTCCCAGCCCTCACAGGCTATAATATTCAAGGCCTCCCTGCCAAAGATCTCTTTCTCAATGATCATCCTCTCAGGATCTTCACGGGGTACTATAGTTTCAAGCATATCAAACATTGCAGAGAAGTGAAACAGAGCTTCTCGGAACCGGGTGACAAAGAAGGGAGCATTGAAAGCACCATTGACAATCCCATGAATAAAAATATCTGGATTAATCTTCCTTATCAAATTGAGAAATATGTTTCTCGGGCTGTCCACTGCAACAGTTTCATCGAGTAAGTTCTTACCTCGATATAAGCAGTTAACGACAAGAAACTCATCCCTATCAATTTTGAGCTCCTCAAGTTGAACTGTGTCCCATCTTTTCGCTATGGCATTGTACTCGAAAGGCACATCGAATTCCTTTGCATAATCTGCTAGGCGACGTCCTGTTTCCTCAACTCCCTCTGCTGGCCGGAAGCCAGGTAAGGGAAATTCTATTCCAGTGACTCGAAGCTTAGGGGGTCCACCAGGTCTCAATGAAAGCCTTTGAATAAATGTGGGCCACTGAAAACCATAAAGGATACCGAAGTCTATGATATGAACCCTAATGGAATTTTGAGCTGAGATCATTATTGTTTTGTTCGCAGTAAAATTGGAGATCTTTCTGAAAGGACATGCAGCAAGATATAAGTGATAAGCTTTCAAGATATCAGCAGCCGATGTTCTCTTACTAATGAGGCCTTTGTAAATCTGGCTACCGGTACCTGCCAAGCGTGCCTCAAGGCCATCAGCAAAGCAATAAGCCAATCTTTGGTTTCCATCTCCGAAAGGGGAAGAATGCTGCCTAATCTGCTTTAGCAATTCATTTGCACTCCTACGATCATCAGCAGCAACAGCTTGTGCACAATGAATGAGGAGAGTTCGTAAATCCACAACCTCTTTTTTACCACCTTGTTTCTTACCACGACCCTTTCCAGCATTAGAGCCTTTTGGCTGTCCGTTCTGCTGCACACGTTTGCTCGTTCCATTCTTTAAGGCATCACGAAGAGCTGCCACAGGAGATTGACCTTTTCCTAAAAAGCAAAGCAAAACATTATCGAACATCTCTGATCGCACAGTGGATTCATGAAAAATGGCTGCCTGCTTGCTACTTCTCTCTTCTTCTAAATCTTCTTCCTCCCTATAAGGATTCTTCCTTCCCCTTGATCCATTAGGCAAGCAATCTTCACCTCCATCTTTTTTTTCCCCCTCCACAGCCACCTCAGTAGCCCCTCCCTTCGAATCCTGAGATAGCAATCGATTCATCTCCATATTAACAAACAGCTCATTTCCACTAGGCAGAAATTTACTAGCCTCCTCAACCCCCTTCCTGAACTGCCATATAGATTGGCTCTCATCATTCCAATCAGGAAGCTGAACAGTACTGCTTGGAGAGTCCACCAGCCCATCCACACTTGTGATTACACTATTCAAAGAGCTATAAGACGACTGCGATATGCTAGAAAGAGGAAGAGTTTGTAATTGAGAGGTATAATCTTCACCAAGATTTTGAGTCCAATGGTTATTAATCAAGTAACCACCCCCATCAAAACCACTAATGCTGCAGTTTCCAGAATTTCTAGAGGTATTACCATCTGGGGGGTATCCACCATTTTGATCAATGTAACTCAAATTCGGTTCAGGGGAGGGTGGATACTTCTTGCCAAGAACATCATAAAACGACTTCTCAGCAGCTTGAAGATCCAACGACTCCTGAAGCATGTAAGTCTTATCCTCTATATCTTCTTCCATAAGCATCTGGTTTATGTATCTCAAAACTGCATCCGAGAAATCACAGTCTTCTGGAGAATCTTCCTCATGGTTCATACTTGGACATGAGGCAACATTACTGGGAGTTGAACTTGGATCAGGCTGACAGTAACGATTGTCCCTAAAATTGTGATCTAGAAAGATATTGTCGAATCTTCCAGAAACAAGGTTCTGATTTGGAATGACTGAATTCGGCTTATTACTCAATTGGATCCCATTAAGCGAACCAGAAAACCCCCTCAACCTGTGATCCATAGTCATCTATATTGCCACAGCCCCAACAAAAAAGTTGAACTCAAACAACAACAATCCAATTCCACAGCCTAGTTTCTTGATTTCAAAAAACTCAAGTTCTAAACCCTAAATAGATATTAAAATGAACATACATATATCAAGTGCCAAAATGGAGTCAACAACAAGGAGTCAAGGACCAAACTTTGAAGACTCCCACAGTCTAAATTTGTCTACAATATAGTAAAAAACCAAAAAAAAAAAAAACAAACAGCATAGACTAATATATAGACAAATTCACCATTAATATCGAAGTCACAAAACAAAAGTAACTATTTTGAACAGTATAGTCAATGCCCAAGAACACAAACACTAAAAAGTCTGTAAGTGGATCAAATTCTGATAAATTTAACCCTTGAAGAGACAAACAAGTAGAGCAAAAAGTGTACCTCAATGGAAACCCTAGCGCACAGAGAGAGAGAGAGAGAGAATGAAAGCTGGGTGTGTGAGGGACTGAGAGAAGATTTTCCAGGTAGTTATGTTCTGTTCTCTTAAGAGGAGAGTGAATAAGGGGGTTTCCCAGGTCAATCAGAGCCGTTGATTTTCTTAAGGAAAGACAGATCCTATGTTGTCTTGCTCTATATTAAAACAAATGAGCTCTGATTTTCTTAAGGAAAGACAGATCCTATGTTGTCTTGCTCTATATTAAAACAAATGGACTCATTGTATTTTACCCATTTAATGATCGACATGTGGCAGCCTGAGAACTATGTTTTTGCTACAGTTTGGCATGCGAAATTAGAATGATATTGATTGGATTTGATTGGATTAAAAAATTACTATTCTATATTTAGTAGAATTTAGAATGAATTAAAATTATATCATATTATGTTTAATATAGATTGAGATTGAATTGAAATGAAATTAATTTAAATATTTTGTAATATACTTAAAATTAATTTTTTTTAAAATTAGAAGATTTGACAAAAGAAAAAAAGTGAAAATAGAATGTTCATTCCTAAATTCATCAAATCTCAGTATTTTGGTTGGAAATAAGTATTCTCATGAGAGGAGAATTTGAAAGAGTTTGCAATCGGGTTTGGAATCTCGCTCATTGTTCTTCAAATACGATATTTGAGAGTTTGAAATATTTTAAATCTCAAAACCATATAGATTTCATATTCCAAACAAAGTTTTTATTCTTATTTTCTCACTTGTTACACTCGTTGTCACGACTCAACTCATGGGAAGCACTTTCGCTTTCGTATTTTTGGACATAGTTAATTACGATTATGCCCTCCAGGGTGTGAGTGCCATCGCCGTTGGTTCGTGGTCCATGGAGATAACGATGTGGGCGCAGCGCACCTGATGTGGAGAAAGGAATGGGATATTTGAAAAGGCCATTAACGGACGTTAAAGTGAAGACGAAATTTTAATTTGAATTCAGACAAGGAACTGGTGGAAGACCGTTGCTTTTGAGAGCTGCCTCGTTGTGGAAGTGCGTGTGCATTGTAGGTTGACCCAATAATTTTGGTGACCTCTTACGTGTCCCCTCCTCCAGTCTTCCTACGCCAAAAAGCTCCCTCTCTTTTCTATTTTCTATAAATAATTCCATCACTTCTTGTTACAATATTTACTCATAATCGACCAATAATATTTGAGTTTTTTTCTTGATTTTGAGAAATTAAGAGTTTAAATTTTATTATTATCTTAAAATATAAAATATAATTTTTTTTTAATTTAATCATCAATCCAACCACTGAAAAATAATAATAATAATAATAATCGATTAAGGATTACGTTCTAGAAGTAGAGCATGTAGAATTGAAACTAGGACGGGTTGGATTAAATTGGAGGAGATGACATGGAACCACCAGCAGTAACACGAATGTGCGCACATGGGTGGTTCGAAATTAAAGTGATTTTGTTTTAAGAAAAATAATAGTACTTTTAGTAGACTCTTCATCATATACCAAAAAGAAATATATAAATATTTATGTATAATTATTCATTTCATTTATGATTCATTGATATAGGCAAACAGAAGAAATGTTATATAATATATGTTAATATAAGATATTGATATGGTGTGCAGACAATCTGCAGTTTTATCAGGATAGAGGTGTTGCACCATTCTTTTCTCCTTTTTTTTTTTTTTTTTTTTTTTTTGAGGAGGGTGGCAGGTCCATACACCATTTCAAATCATTACATGTATATATATATATATAAAACATGTATTTGGACGGTTTTTGAGCTGACCGACCTACTGAGCATAATATAGTTTATTTTGGAGAAGGAGAATAGCATCTCATGAACAAATCACCTGAAAGAATCCATGGTGCGCACTTTGTAATGACCCAGCAGGCAACAACTTTGCATAAACAAAAACCATGTCAGACCCACAATCACATTGCAACCGAAAGCATTTGGGCGTGTTTTCACTTTGTATACTTTTTCTCTGAAAAGTTGTTACTCGAATCAGAGAAGTTGAACATGCTTTTCTAGAGCATGTTGTTAGGTGTTATTTTTATGAAAAGTGCTTTTTATTCCAAAGTAGTTAATTATAATATATATTCCCAAACACACTTAAAAAGATGTATTTGAATCTTTCCATAGTAATTGACAGCAGCATCAAAAAGCCTAATTTCTTCTCTTAAAGGATAATTTTCCATTTGATCAGTTTCTGATACATTTCTACTGAGAACAATCTTATACATAATGGAATATCATGAGTTATTTACAGAGATTTTTCTATAGAAAAAAATTTTAACAGGGAGACCGAAAAATACGAAAGAACAATCATACACAGATCAATGAACAACTTTACAAGGCAGCCTGGTTGGATAACTGTGAATCAGAACAGGTTACATAATTTTCATATACAACTTGTAATTTAATCTTTACATGAGAACAACAATAACAAGGGATGTAGTGATGTACCACGAAGCCATTTTCGTGCTGTGTCTAAGCATCCTTTATGTTCTCTGACGAAGCGGGCCAAACCTTAAATCGCTGGTTTGACTTTTGCTTGGACTGATGATGCGACCAGAATGCACGGGCAGCTAGGACCCTGTCTAAGAGTTGCTGTGGCACAGGTTCTCCCCTCCTTTGCTGAGGGGATATTCGAGCTGTGTGCACCAGAGTTTTCCACTTGTCCTGCACCATTCGAATACCATAGGATGGTTAAAAGGAAGCCCGTTGATAGGTATGAGTATTAGATTCTTACTGCTGCAGGGAGGTTAACTGATTAACTCAATGAAGCCTTTCTTAGGTCTAAATAAATTTCTAACTTTATGGATCTCAGAAAATGTATGAGACGCACTGCCTTTACAAATTAGTAGGTGTAACATTCCAGAATGAGATTGAAATGGATCACTCACCTTCAAATCCACATAAGTTCGATGCTCTGTGCTGTCAAAAGCACGTAATTTAATATCACGCCACCTGTAACCAAGAATAATCTTAAGCACTTCATTTGATGCAATTGAACATTCATCAACCAAAGCAAAACGGTACTAATGAGAATACGACCTTCCAGTTCCAAGTTTCTCAACTGCCTGCACTAATGCTTCTACTTCTGAAACAGAGAAAGGTCTTCTAGTCCGGCGCCGCACAGACTCAGGATGCCCAGATTTCTGTCGCAAAGGAACCACAGGCAATGCCTCCATAGTAATTGTTGGAATGGCAACTAGAGCTTGGGAATCTGGCATGGCATTGTTCATTGAAATATCAGCGAGAGAATAAACAACGTCAAAATTATTGTCAAAAGAACTACCCAAATTTATCACGGGAGGAAGTGAAGAGACGTCAGAAGGCTTCGATTGCTGAGTCAAAGACATAGTACGCCTGATAATAGAACATACAGACATAAATTCAATGACAGGACAATTGAACAAATCCAACTACAGAAAAATGAGTTGTACACCCCAAAGAACCTCACCTTTCCCTCCCTTCTCCCACTAAATATAAAAGGAAAAGGAGGAAATAATAGACCAACTCTTGATCATTCTATTTATAAGAAATTTAAAGCATCCTTACCTCATTAGACGCTCAGGTCTGCTCCCAGATAACAAATGAGAATCTTCAGCGGGTGGATGTGGCTTAATTGGTGCATGGTTGGGCTCCAATATAAAACCCAAGCTATGATGATCATCACCATGACAAATCCCAGTCTGAAGCAGAGTCTTGTCGTCATCTCTAACCGACTTCCCCTGAAGTACAACACCAACATGTAGGCCATCTCCAAGATTAGCAGCCACTGCCTCCATCACTGCCCTCTGCATAGATGTTAAATGTCAAATATCAGCACTAAACATCTCAGATCAAGCATGGGTGAAAAGCTTGCAAGGTAAAATCTCAATCATGGGTAAAGACGGAGAAAAAAGGCCATTTGTATTGTGTTGAATTTTCAGCCTTCAAGTTTGCCTCTTTGCTTCTTCGAAGAAAATAGTATTGGAGCATTGTTTAACGAAGGAAAAAGCAAGAAAGGCAATATACAATACCTTCAGCGAACCAATTGTTGCATTTGCAGGAATCTCGATTAAAAGCTCTGGAACCCTGATTGACTTGATACTGAGTTTCACTGAATGGTAAAATCAAAGCATGTTAGAGCTTCCCAGGATAAATGAGTGACTGATTAATCAGTAAAATCAGATCCTATAAGTTGCCAAAAACAAAAAGAATCAGATAGTATAGATCATCTTCTTCGATGGCTTTTGTACCATTACAATCTCTAGATGTAGACTCAGGAAGTGCTTGTTGACCTGCCGCAGAAGATGATGCTCCATTTGCTGTATGTAGCAGCTAGTATGATTAAGCCAAAACTTAATATATCCCTGAAACCTATGCCTAGACACAAACAGAGAATAGAGGAAAGGAAAAGCTTGCAGCTACACATTCTAGTACCGGCACTGCAGTTGTCGCTGTTGCTTCTCTTGTTAGGAGAATTAAATGTGGGTTTACAGTGAAATCTTCCATCAATAGTGGATAACGGAATCCGTTCAAACAACTTTCTCCTTTTGTAAAGAGAAATCCTCTGAGATCTTTGACGAGTATGACAAGGCCCTCCATTACAATAAGCTGATTTCCTTTTCCAATCTAGAAACATCAATAAGAAACCACAAACTTTTAAAACTTATATAGCTTATGGAATTCAAGAATACAAATTCACAGTACTAAAAGAACAAATAAAGAAATCAGGCTGCCAAAAATACAGCAAAACAAGAACTTATTTCAATTACAAACTTCAAAAAACTTAATGGCCAACATCATAACACCTACAATACACCAGTAATAAGATCAACCCAGTTTATTAATTCATAAAGAATCCAATTACCAGTTCTACGACAAGGCCCACCCTTCAAATTCAGAGCTTCTCTCCAGTTTCTGGATGCAGAAAAACTCCTTATACTTTGATCTACAATATTATGTAGTGGCCTACTGGGTTGAGAGCGCCAAACAGAATTTTCGTCAACATTTCTATTATCTGCTTCTACATTAGCACTGTGCCTGGAAAAAGAACCATAAGTTTTCCAACGCCTTAACAAAGGGGCCTTTGAATTACTTTCTGGCCTGACCAATAAGGGAGGTTTCAATTTCAGTTCCACTGCATCCAAGCTGCCTTTAACTGGAAAAATTCCACTCCCATTACTTTGAATAATTGATGTTTTCACTTCATACCTTCTCTCAGTTGCACTGTCTACTTGTCCTCTGAAGAAATCCACAGTCTGAGGAGCATCTCTCACTACCTTGCCAAATGGACACATACTTGCATTTCTACCATTGAAATAGCACCGTTGTTCTGTGAAAGAGATCTTATCTGACTGTCTAATAAAATCAGTTAGCAATTTGGCTTCAGACTTCATCTCAATAACACTGTCCACTTGGCCTCTGAAAATTTCCAGAGAGTTAGGGGAATAGCATCCTACTGTAGCAAAACAGCTTCCACTCGCATCTTTTTGATTGACAAAGGCTCTCTGATCAGCAAAATATGAAGTTGAGTTGGTCTTAAAACCAAAGTTTTCCTGAGCATGAGAAAACTCATTTAATTTATAGCTTTGTCGGTGCCCTTGCAACCCAGGCACATGGGAACAGTCACGAGTAGAATTTTCCTCACAAATTTCCTGTTCACAAGGATCCATCATCAACAATTTGGCCTCACCCTCTTTATAACTTTGATGGTGCCCTTGTTTGCATTTGATAGTATTTTCAAACATATTGTCCCATTCCTCTCGACAAGTGGTATTAGAAGAAGAATTTCCAGTATCTTGCAATAGTTCACCGGCTACACAAGCCAAGATTTCAATTGCACGTATCCGATTGTCGTCACATTTCTTCCTAATCGGTACCCTCCCCTAGAACCAGTAATAAAAATTCATAAGATCAAAAAATTGACTCTTTACACACAAAAGTTAAGTCAAAAGCAATCGTGTACTGGGAGCATTGTTTACCCTAGGTGATCTAGAAGCACGTGGAACCACAGGGACCTCATAGCCACTGAAACCATAATCCAACCTCCTCTGCAACACCATATCTCAGATGCTCATCACAGAAAGTAGGACTCATTAAAAAAACACCAGCTTGTTGAATCAACAGTCCTGGAAGATACCCTGTCAGCAAAGGATCATCGATAATAACTAGTGGGCTTGAGGAAAATAACTATACCAAAAGACACTGCGATGGCATATTGACATGGAAAGAATAACACAAAGTCCATGTCTGTGTAAAATGATGGAGAATCAAATATTTGAGCGAAAACAGTCGTGGAGATTAGTATTAGATACATCTTTCAAAGAAATAATTAAGTATTATTAAGTCTTTGAACTGGTCAATTAATAACAGCAATATTCAGAAAAAATTACTTCTGCAAGTACAGTGATATTATACAATGCACAACACAATGGTAAGGAAAAACATCCAATTTGAAATTCCAGTCCTGTAAAAATGAAAGACTGAAATGAATAACATTGCAATATAATTAACAAACACCAGTTCTCTGCAAAGGAAGGGCTGAGGTAAATACAATCTCAGATGTCCAAACCGGTCCTAATAGCTACTATATCACGTTTCCCTAAATCCAGGTAAACAAATTTTTCATATTAATACTAGATTTTACTATGTAACAAACGTTCAACATAATGCCATAATTTAAATTCTTCTAAATTCTCATGATCTTATAATCTATAATTCATCAACAATTCAAGCAGGAAGAGACAAACAACCAGTAGAAATATGATCATCAATCTTGTGAAATTACCAACTATAACTAGATTGTTAAGAGAAACAAATAAATAATAAAATATCAAAACATACTCACATTTAAAGAGGTGTTGAGAAAAATTTACCCCATATTTGGTGAAATATAATGAAGACTTGAACTTAAAACCCTGAAGAAATAAAATGATTTTTTTTTTCCATTATAATAAAACCCTGAAGAAATTCAAGTACAGCAGAATAAAATCCCATTCATTTACAGGCACAATAATCTATATGGGGTTTTCAGATCCCAAAACCTTCATGCAAACAACTGAACATGATTTTCACTAACAAAAATCAAAACTTTCTCAAAATTTCACAAACAAGAGCACAACATAATGAGTGTTTTAAAAAGATATAAAAAAAAAATTTCAAAATCCACCCACCACTAACTTGATCAAGATAATCTGAAATTTTACATTTAAGGCAACAATTCAATAACTTGATCAAGATAATATCATTCAGACACACCGAAAAAAAAAAAAAAAAAGAGTTAAAAGTTGCAACATTTGCCTGAAAACGGGCAACCTTAAAGAACTGACATCAGTTAAAAGCAAGCATTATTATTACAACGTAAAAATGAAACCAAAAAAAAAAAAAAAATCGGACCTTGCAAATGTTTTGATGTCTGAATTGTGATAAACTAAAAACCCCTTGAAAACCACCCAACATATGCGTTTTTTTTTCCTTAAACCCACAAAATCTCATTAAATAAATTGAAAACGGGAATAACCGGTAACGTCACGTGAGTTCACCGGCTAGTGAAGGTCAGACAAACCACTTGGACCAGTTCCTCCGATCGGGGTGATCCACTCCTCCCTACCCATGAGTTCTACAGTTGACACGTGGTGGTCTCTCCATAGATGTGGGTTGATCTTATCTCATTCACACAAAAAAATAACTGGGGAATTTACAATTTGGATAACAATGCCATGAATTTCGGCCAATAATATGGTTTTTTTTTTTGAAAATCGGCCAATAATATGTTGTTCTTGGTGTTTTGGGTAGTTTTTGTTTTGGACAAAATGTGAAATGCCTCCCATGTTTTCTCTTTTTTGGAAAAATAGAATTCTCAAGCCTATATTTAGTCAATTGCATGCATGCTTTATGCTCATATGATTTCTTCGCATGACCATGTCAAAGAGAAATTGCGCTAGACAAGCATGAAAGAAATGAGATCAAACATTAGTTTAAATAACTTGTTAAAGTTAGTAGATTATCTGAAGGTTTCTGATATGGTTTTTAGAAATAAATCAAATAAACTTTGAAGTAATAATCATAACTTGATAAGGAATTTTTAAGTTTAAATTTCACTTATTAGATTCCAACAATTAAAAGCAATAATAATAAATTAATTAAGCGAAGATGGTTATCACTTTTAACATCTAATCAACATTAATAAAAGGCACAAGGGGAAGAATTCACATACCACTACATTCAAAATTCAAAATTCAAAATTCAAATTCAATTAACTTTTGATAGGTGTATTGTGTATTCTACACTCCTTGGAATTAATTTGATTAATTTGAATTACATTTCAAACTTTAATATTTTAAGAATATTGACAATGACTCAACCCTTTGAGTTGTGGATAAGCAGGTACATTGTCAATTTTTTCTTTTTCGAAGGCTCATTAAAATGAGACAACAACTTGTAAAAGATCAAATCGGAGGGAGCCTACTACGACGTTGATTTGGAGATAAGCTAAGGGTGAAATTTAGCCATTGTGTGGTGAGACATCGATTCTCTTAGTTATGTCGGCGAGACAGACAAAGTCAAGAACGGAAGCCAATAACCTAAAGCCACGTGGCTCACCAGTGACAAGTTTCAGCTACGTTACATACCTCGTTTTCACGAACACGTTTGATTCTCATTTTTAACCCAACATCGAGAAAAGCGCTCCTCTGTAACCGTTCTATCGCTTTTCGATTACATGTGTAGATACTGGAAACAACACGTGTGTTGTTAAGAGTTGAGATGGCACTCGCACCAGCCCAGCCCAACCCAATTTGAGAAAATGCAAAAATGAGATACAAATCAGGTAAGTTAGAAAGCGATGTGAACAAAAACAAACTGCATATTTCTTTCGAACACAAAAAAAACAAACAAACTACATATAAGATTTAAAAAGCTGTCTCACAATTGATTAAATACTAGCTAAGACAATAAGACTTAAAGAATCAAAAAATACATATACATAATACAAAAAGACATGAAATTCCTCATTCAGCAACCAAATTTTCATATTGCCAGGGGTTGAATTCGGTTGTTGTGGGGTTAATCTCTTCAACACTGTCTGAACTATCAGCAGCTGCCCTATGCTCAGTATACTTGCCATTGTACTGGTACACCTCCAGCTCACCCCAAGGTGTAGGGGTGATTTCATTAGTAAGGTCAAACCATTGCGGAGTGAACTGATGACCTTTAGCCTCGCGGTTTCTCTTTTCAGCTCTCTGCCTCTCCTCCAGTCTAAAGCAAATGTAAACAGAATAAGAAATTAATTCCGTTTTCAGGTTTTGAAATAAACAAACACAAATAAAATCAACAAAATGGACAAAGAATGTGTTTTCCGCATTGCAACACAGTCCAACAATGCTAAATTCTTGTGATCCAGTAGTCCTGATATCAAATCTTTTATTCATCCATACACATCGTAGATACGTGCATATGTGTGCACATGCTTGTCAATTGTGATCGCATGTACACCTGTACACCTGTGCTTTGTGTGTGTGTAGGTGAAAGGGAGAGAAAGAAACCTGCTCTTTTCTGAACCAGCTTTGGAGAGATCACCATTTTCTAGAGCCAGTCGATCAGAACGCAAACGAGAATCAGATGCCAACAACTTCTTGGGGGCGGTATCAAAGCTGTTTATCTTGTGAGCAAAATATGTGTACTGGAATTTGTCATTTTTTGGAACATCAGCAAGTCTCCAGACCTGCACAACAGCAACAATAGAATAATGGCAATAAACTTCATTTGAGGAAAGAATAAGGTTTTTATTGAGGTAGTTTAATACCACAAATTGGTCAAAGAAGGTACAAAAATCAAAGAAACTTCTGAAGATGAAACAAACCTCTTTCAGTTCAGTTCCTGGGAGTGGCTCCCCTTCTGAGTCACAAACTTGGTAACTCATCGACTCATTCCATTTTCCAGTCATCAATATCTTGGGTTCCTCAGCAGCGTTATATACATATCCATCCACTTCATAGCGACCAGAACTGCAAATTACAAATGTATGAAGAGTCAAATAAAAAAACGTAGATATTAATGATAAAGTTTGGCTAATGTTCTTGAAAAACTGATTGAAGTTGGAAAACAAGAATTTATTTCCCTATCCATCTAGACAACCTGCATGATCCTGTCATAACTGAGACAGTAAAAAAAAAAAGCTTACTGAGGCTAAAATTTGTAAACAATAACAATTCTTAGAGACAAACAGATAAAAGTAAACTAGCAAGCCTGAAGATTACATGAAAAGAGTGTCTTAGCAGTTCGGTGACCTTGCTTATGTGAAAAGATTTCCCCCACAACATGGTATTAACTATTAAGTTAAACGAGCAAGCATGCATATCAATATGTATACAGCAGAAGATTCCAATATTATTCGAAAGGAAAAAAAATAATACCCAAACCACCCGCATGGTTGAAAATATAGCACAGCTTTGTCTCCTGTTGTCAAGTTTGTCATGATCATCTCCCCTGGTGAATCAACCCAAGTTCGTCCAAAAATTAAGTTGTTAACTTTCGTGGGAGGGGGCACTAAATCAAGAACCACCCCATCTCGTTTAAGAGTCACTCGTGTTCTGCACAAACATTTTTTGGAATGGCTAAGTAAACATACAACATGTGAAATTATCCACATGAACTGAAAAGCTAATGAATTGTAAGTCAAATTCATGCTTAGCCATGAATTTCTATGATTACTAACTGAAAAAAAAAAAAAAAAAAAAAATGATCACAAATATGCAATGTAGGAAGAAAAACAATTTAGTATTTCAGAAAAGAAAAGTTAAGCTTGATTAATGCATATGATAACATTTTTTCTGGTCACTAGCCATGTAAAAATTGGAACAGGTCTTTATATCCTGAAATATTCATAAAATTCTTACCTGTCATTTATTTCTTAGCTTTCTTAAAGAGGAAAAATAAATTATTATATTATTTCTTAGCTTTAAAAGTGAAAAATTACATCAACATCAGACAGATCAACACCAGGAACTCCATTCAGTTTCACAACATACTCTAAGAAATCAACAAAAATCTAGCCCTAGAGATTAGGAAACTGTACCTTCCAACTGGATAAACATCGATTGAGTTTCCTAAAAATTTAGTTTTCAACTTTGAAGTCACATCATAAGTAAAATGCTCATTTTCAGCATGTGCAGCACTCATCGGAGGATGATGACTAACCTGTGAAAAAAAAAATGAATACCTCATAAACAGGCATCATATAAAATAAACCAAATGGGGACACTGGCTTCTTCAAAATCCCAAAGTAACTCCACTAAGGTATAAGGTATATAAGAAAATTAAACATTCCCAGAAAGAAGCATCAATATTAAAAAAAAAAAAAAAAAAAAAGGGATATTGAAGATTGATATCCCCGAAACCTTACTTGTTCTGCTATGAATGTAATGCCACCATGGTTAACCATCTCATAAGTTTCACCAAGAATTGGATTAAATGGCTTCCAGGTGCGTTGATAAGCATAGTAGACAGATATAGCCCATGATGCTGCAATCATTAACTATGAGTTCCACACCATAAAAAAATAATAATAACAAAAAAGTGGAGAGAGACACAGATTCAAAATAATTTATTACTAGAATACACCAATCTCATGTAGGGATCCTCGCATTTATCCGCCAGATCTAGCAGGTAGGAATACTCCATCAACTGTCACAAACAGAACACTTCTCTAAATTCTATTTGCAGAAAAGCATAAATAAAACAAGAACATAAATGCAAAGAGTTCCAAATAAAATATACCTCTGCCACTCTCTGCACCATTGTCATTGGCTCAAAAATAATTACAGGAAGTGTCACCATGGATTGGACATCAGATCCTATATACTTTTGCATCATTTTCCAGTACCCATCCCGTTCCTGAAAATACAAAAACATAAAAAAAAAATTTATAGGGAGCTTAGTAATGAATGCTTGATTTTAGAACATAGAAGGCTGACTAAAGTTTTTAATGGTATTCAGTCTTGGACACTTGTGGTCTCCCCTTCTCATAAACTTATGTAATCATTTGATATAAAACATACTCCCATAAAAAATGCACGCAGAATGGAATTTGCATATTGGTCTGTCAAACGTGTCATTGTTAATACCCAGGGATTGAATTTGTTCCAGACATTCCCACAGACAGAAGCATTCGAAACATCATAGCACATGTTTTATCAGCGTATCTTATTCACTAATCATTAAATGCAGTATTTCACGTGCTAACAGAAAACAACTTCGATATACCAACTTAAATCTATTAACGTCCCTCTCGCTACAAAAAGGACTCCCAACCACAACACATGACCAAGGCCCTAGTTTTCAATGATGCTAAACATCTCATCTCATATCTCAACTTCCAACATGGCAATTTAACAAACGAGATGAATCATCATTGACATATATCAATTCCGCGACTAACAAATCATGAGTTAAATTACAAACAAATCATGATAAAAAATAAAAAATAAAAAAACCAATACCTCTTGCTTCCATCTTCCTCTCTTTGCTTCTTCTTCAGCATCTTCCGTGCTTCCTTCCGGATTTATAACTTCCAGCCCTTCATAGCCCAACAATCTGAACAACAACAGATTATTCGCTTGTAACCATTCGAATATTCAAACATCAAAAAATAATAATAATGTTTTTGACGCCACAGTTACAGATCCATCAGCACAAAGATCAATTCAAATAATTCACGTCGTAGTGAAGAATACAAACTACAAATCCACACGTGTTTTCACAGTAATTCAACATGATTTTATCAGATCTTCTTAGGTCTACATTAGCATAAAACCAAATCAGCTAGTGTTATCGAACAGGAATCAGATCAACATACCCGTTGACTGATTTGGTCATCGCCGAGCCAAAATTAGACAAACTGGAGACGACAGACGCGAAGAATCCTCCGCCACCGCCGCCGGTGGCTTGCTTTTGTTCGTTAGAAGCCATCTGAGTGAAAAGTGAAAAATCTAAGAAAGTGAAAGATGGAAGAGACGGACTGACCAAGAGAGCGAGAAAGAGGGAGGGAGGGAGACAGAGAGAGAGAGAGAGAGAGACGTTAAAATGATGAAATTAAATATTTGTTTAATGTATAGGAAATTAATTTGAATTATTTTTATTTTTGAAACTTAATTTGAATTATTTTATAGAGAAAAACAGCTCGGACAAGGAGCGGTGCTCGTTGGCGGTTCTTTTGTTTCAAGTCAAAAAAGGCGATTTTTTTTTTAAGTGCGCTTGTGAGATTGTGATTTGTGATGACAAATTTTTTTTTAAACTCTAGGCTTCTAGATTCATGAGCCACGCGTTTCTTGGAGAGCGTGGCTATAGATAGCGTGATCAAGCCAAAGTTGGCTGATTTCGTGGAAACTACGCGCACCAGTCCAACGCGCTATTGTCCAACTTTCCTTGTTGTTCTGTTTGCCGGCGATGTGAAGTCCAGCACATGCAGCTTCGCCGCCTTGTAATGGACTACGTGGCGTTCATTCGTTCCGTTTGGACCCACATTCAGTGTACTAGATGGGATCCTGACCGTTGATTATGAAAACTTGATTTCCTTTTTCCTTTTTTCAACTCTTTTTCTTTAGATTCCTTCTCATTCGCATTATGCACGATTGCTCTCGATAAAATAATAACATAACTGTGCATTCTTTATCAAAAAAAAAAAAAAAACCGTGCATTATTAAAGTTTATGTACACTAATTACACTAAATTAAGTAACAAGTTTACTTTCATATCAATTATGATTTTAAAAGAAAATGTCCAACAAATTTGTTGGAATATATCGAAATCAATCCTCATTTGAGCAGTCCAAATGTTTCAAAGTTTAAATTATTAGTAAAAATTATTGGTTTAAATTAATTACAATTATATTGGACTTTCTAATGTTGATATATATATGGAGAGAGCTATTAACATGAAAATAGAATATTTAAATTGTTGACAATCCAAGGATTACAAAATTCCAAACGTCGGATCAACATACTCATGTATTTGATTTTATTCGTGTTTTTATTTCTTTTTTATTTTAATTTATGTAAATCTTTTTTTTTTTTCTGTTTTTTAATCCATTTTCTTTAGATTCGTATTAAGGATGATTGTTCTTAAGAAAATACTAATAAAACCGTGTATTGTTAAAGTTATTGCACATTAATTAAACTATATTTAAATACATATCAAGCTTATGTTCATATCGATTATTGAATTGTTTATGCATGTAAATCTAGAAAGAGTAACTCACGTGTCAACTAATTCATAAAAATTAATTGTTTAAATTAATTATGATCATGTTGAACTGTTTAATGTTGATCGTTTTATATAGAGAAAGAGCTATTATTATGATATTAAAAAATTTTAAAGTATGGACATTTCAGTCTACAAATTCTGGATTTTAATGTTGGATCAATACACTCATGTGTCTAATTCTATTTGTGCTTTTTTTATTGTTTTGTCTTGCATCAGGGAAAAAAAAAAAGTCAATTATGAAATATGTGTAATACGAAATTCGATATCTTATATTGCCATATATAAGGGTTGATTTCTACAGTACTGTCTCAACAGAAAAAGCCAAGAAAAAAGAGTTTGAGATTGGATGAGAGGATAATTATATTCACAACCAATCATAAAGATACACTCGACCCTGCATTACTCAGACTAGGATGAATGGATTTTCATGTCTATATGTCATATTGCATCCTAAGTGGGTTAAAAGTTTTTGCTACTAATTATTTGGGATTTCGAGATTATCCATCGCTTCCTACTATTGAAAAGCTAATCCAAATAGCAAATACAACGTTGATTGAGATCGCAGCACGGCTGATGAGGTACAATGATCCTCACGAGGTTTTCATTGATTCGATTGACTTCTTGAAAATTAAATAGCAAGAAAAAGAAGCAAATGTCAAATAGTAATTTATTGAAGTTAGTTTTGAGATTTTGATAGATGTATAGAGTTCTAAAGACAACGGGCTAAAGGGCAATCAAGAAGAGACAACACGAATGGAAGATAGTGAAGACTAATTACTTGATAAAACAATACTTAAAAAAAAATTACTTGATAAAACAAATGGAAGATATAGAAAACCAATTACTTGATCACTATACATATGATAATTATGTTGGCCCAATTGGAAGGAATAAAACCCAGAATGACAGCCCAAACGGTAGGCTTGAGTGTCGATTGAGCCTAAGCTGGGTCCAAGGCCCTCGAGATGTTTTGGTTCAAGTTAGCCTAGCCCAAAATCCAGGAGACCCAAAGCGTGCAACAGCCCTTAGCAGTTCATGAATCTCTCTAAATGGGGGTTGACTGCCATCAATAGGTTGATTTTAAACCTATTGTAACGTATGCTATCAATGCACGACCGTTCGATCGGGGATCACTCCGTCAACTGTAGGGACGAGGGATCTTAACTCCTCCAACTGATGCAACCTTAACTCCCAACGACTCCTTTCCCATCTATAGAAGGAGGGGAAGGTCAGAGGAAATGAGATTGCAATCTTTACTTTTACGCTGTCACTCTGCTAAATTCACTCCAGAGTCTCGCAACTTTCAGGCTTACTCCCTTATAGCTTTTAGGCTCTTATTCTTCCTAATACAGACAACTTCAATCACGGTCATTGGAGCAACATCTGCGATCTGTCAACTCCAACAATAGCCCTCACTCCGTCAAACGACTACCCTTACATTTCAAGGCTCTAGCACAACCATTCGACTTTCTATCCCAACATCCTATCAAATCTACACCACACTAAGTCGAACGACATCATTACTATCGTTTTGCCTTGTTTACTTAATCACTTTTATCTTATTTTCATTTATAATTTATAATTTGAATGTCAGAGTAACTTTGACCGGTATCATCCCAGTATGAATATCATCCCCACTGTGTTTGTTTTTTTTTATACAGAATACAAGTCGTTGGATTTCTAAAAAATAATCGACGAGACATGCTCTATGTTAGCAATTGTTGATAGATTTTTTACATGTTAAAAAACCTCCGGTGGCTGGTTTTTTGGAGGAAATTAAATGGTCAAAGAAATCAAACCCTGCTATCGACTTTCTTTGCTGGGTTCATTATTCTGTTTGATCATGAGAAAGGAGAACAAAGGGAAAAAAAAATGAATAATGGTTAACAGGGTGCAAAGAGAATACATTAATACGAGGAAATTAGTAAGTTGAGGTTAGTTTTGAGACTTTGGTGGGTGTATGAAGTAATAATCTGAATTTTAAATTTTAATAATGAGAGTCATGAAGAAGTAGGTGTAGAGAGAGTTATTTTGGGTGGCAATAGGAGCCACCCATTCATTAACATAGCTTTTATGTGCCTAAATTTTGATTTCCTTCATTTGTAAGTAATTTGTTAAAAATTACTGAGCTGATTTAAAATATTCCCTACGCAAGATTCTGTTCTAGACACTATGATCAAAGAGGAGAATTATCTATTTGAAAGTGTCTATGAGACCATTACTAGGAATTTCCTTTCATTGGATGGTGGATGGAGTGCTCTTCTTCAATGGCCTTGTAAATTAGTCCTATTGTAGTTGTGGGTATAATTGTGGTTGAATGGTGAATGTTGTATTAAAAACTTCCCAGAAGCTAGAGCCTAGGCTGTCAAGGCTAGTGTAGACTCCCCCCTTAAGGAAGCTTTAAACTTAATGTAGATGAAGCTTTAGATTAAGTGGGTGGTAGAATTGTGACTAGAGCTGAGAAAGTAGCTCCATGTGTGGCTGCTAGTCTACTTTGATTTGTAAGTAAAGAAACGTGGAGGCTAGGTTGCTGGATCAAAAAAGCTTTGTTGGAAGGAGTCAAGCGGGAGTGGCTACTGTGAAGAACTTTTGTTTTCTCTAGGAATTGAATTGGATGTTCTTAATGCGATCAAATTCCGTCAGCGTTTCGATTTTTCAAGGGCTGAAGTGGATGATGTGTTAATTCACAACACTAAATTTAAATCTCTCTATGGAATTAACTCTCTCTCTCTCAATATTCCTAGAAGCTCTCACTGCTTAGATTGTTGTTGTGTATAATTATAAAACAAATATTATTAATTTTAATTACTTTATTTTTTTTTTAATTTTTAAAATTGGTTATTTATTTAAAATATTGAACTGGAATAAATGAAATTAATCATAAACTATTGCTATCTTGTATTGTTATTGGTTCTCTACAAACGCTTAACGAGTGAAACAAAACGGCCTGAACTCTTGATACGACTTGGCCCACCAGTCATCACATAATTCCATCTCTTGAACTCTTCGATGGAGAAATTCCAAGACAGGATACAAATTTCAATGGGCAAAAGCGGCACAAGAATTTCGGGTGCAGTTCGGAACATTCTCATTTGGTGCAACCAAGCCTCTTGGTATTCTACTACCACACGTTTGATGCAATACGAAATAATATTTCACTTACCAAACCACGACCATGACACATATCTGCCGCAGATTATTATACACAAATGTGGATTGCGCGGGCAAGTTTTTTTTTTCAGTACTTTTATGGAAAGAAAATAAATGTTTTCGCTCATAAAATATTAAAAACCGGGTTATGTGATCTGGCTTGAAAATCATAATAAATATTGGGGGGTTAGGATTGGAGTAGGTCTAGGAGTTGGTTGTTTGTTTCTCGATGACATAATTTACGTGTAAATGGACAGCGTCGAATAGTCTAAATAGTTGAGCTGGTGAGCTGTTGACTAGCCGCCAATTTTGCTTTCCTCTACTCGCATTCTCATTGTCCGATATTTGGAATCAGCTGCGCTACGTTTTCTCGCAACAATACTAGACTCTTGTAAATTTGAAGTTTTTGTTCTTCGTCGTCGAGTTCTAATGGCAACGAGAGAGAAAGACCCGCCTCCTCCAGTGGAAGAGGTACAAATCAGGGTAAATTCAGGGCGTCGCGATAACACAGTACACCCAGTAGAGGTGTCAAAGCCAAACACAGTTATCTACATGGAAAACAAGCATTTCAAGAAATGGATTGCTTGGTTGATACCTTGTTTCGTGGTTGCTAACATAGTCATGTTCATCATCACCATGTACGTCAATAACTGTCCCAAGAAGTCGGTATCTTGTGTTGCCAGATTCTTGGGTAGATTCTCCTTCCAGCCCTTTAAAGAGAACCCTCTACTTGGTCCATCGTCTATCACGTAACTTTACCCCATCCTACCTGATTGTTTTTGTGACTAGTTTCTTTTTTTTTTTTCAATTGTTTTGTTTTATTTAAGTATATGTTATGTGTTTATTGCTTTTCAGGCTACAGAAGATGGGAGCTTTAGATGTAAGAAAGGTGATTGACAAACATCAAGGGTGGCGCCTCCTCTCTTGCAATTGGTTACATGCAGGAGTTGTTCATATATTGGCTAATATGTTGAGTCTATTATTTATTGGAATTCGGTTGGAGCAGGAATTTGGTTTTGGTATGTATTTCGAATAACCTTGTGCAATTCTCTTCCGAGTTATTTTTGTACAAATCATGTAATTGCAAGTTGAAGTTAGGTGTGGTCCAAAAGGAGCTAAAGAGGATTATAATTATATGATAAATCTGTTGAAATAGAGACCAAAATGTCTAGCATCACAAGAAACTACGTTTTTGGTTACATACTATATAATCACAATGCACATTGTAGCCATTTTGATCCTGTTTCAGTAAGTTCCATTACTCTGGTTTGTTTGGTCGGCACTGAGGTGGGACGCTTTTTTTGAATGATCTAGTAATATAAGAGAGTTTCTTGATAGGGCATTTATGATAAAATTCTGTTTAAAGCTGTTGATTTGCTGCAACTTATATTGGTACCATGTCTGCTATTGATTAATAGGACTTGTTCATATTAATGATCAAATGATCTACAATTTTTTGCTCTGTAGTACGGATTGGGTTGTTATATATCATCTCTGGATTTGGAGGGAGTTTGCTTTCAGCTCTTTTCCTTCAGTCAAATATCTCTGTCGGTGCCTCTGGTGCGCTGTTTGGGTTACTTGGAGGCATGCTTTCTGAACTCATTACTAATTGGACGATATATGCTAACAAGGTACTTATTGCAATGTTTTTTACTTATTGGACTATGGATTTCCAGAATGACTGAGACTCTGTGATGAGTTGCATTGTTGGCCTAATTAAACCTACAACTTTTGTCTCATGTTCAGGTTGCAGCATTTGTGACCCTCGTAGTCATCATTGCTATCAATTTAGCGGTGGGAATCCTCCCACACGTTGACAACTTTGCTCATATTGGAGGATTTGCCACCGGTTTTCTACTTGGGTTTGTATTTCTTATCCGACCTCAGTTTGGATGGGTTAGAGGACGATATGCGTATGCTGGATCTTCAAGTTCACCTAGACATAAATTCAAGATTTATCAGTGCATACTTTGGATTGTTTCTTTGATCCTTTTAATTGTTGGGTAAGCATATAAAACTTGTATATCGTTTCTTAGTAGACATCCTTCTGTTAATTAGATTTTACTTATAAAAGAATTTCAATAATGTTACGGCGTGCTCTCCCTGATGACCAAAAGTTACACGAGAAGTAATTTTTTTGACAACTTAACATGCTTAGATTTAATGTTGCCATTGGTTATCACACCTGGCACTAAATTCTGACAGAAGAATGCCACTTTGAGTCCATAAGGTAACCTTCAAATGATCAATACTAGTGTACACAAAGAATATAAACAAGTTGTCAGTTCAACTCTCAATTCTCATTGATGTGCTCCTTCGTTTGATTTTCCTATCATTGTTTGGGATTAATTTTCAATCTCTCTGTCCTTTCTGGAACTCATGCTATCTATTTTACTCAACTGTGCTTTGAAATTTTAAATGATACTACCTTCCATCAAAATTCTCCTCCTTTTCCAGTATATTTTCTTCCTAATATTCGCTGGTCAAAGGTGTAGATTCCTCTTATGCTAATTTTGGCAACCTAAAACAATACTTGACCGTTGTTTGAGATTCCTTAATGTGGCTTAGTTTCACTGATGGGATTTGGATGTTTTTAACTTTAATCTTAGCATTTCAAATCGTAAATTTTGTTCTAACACAGGAAAGGTCTGTTTACTTTGCAGGTTAACTGTTGGCTTGGTTGCGCTTCTCCGCGGAGTTGATGCGAATGATCATTGTTCATGGTGTCATTACTTGTCTTGTGTCCCTACTTCAAGATGGAGCTGCAGGACAGAGCCTGCATACTGCTCGGTAATTATGCTAATAATCTTTCTATTTGCTGTTTCATTTATGTTGCTGAATATTGTTCGCAATGAAAACATCATATTTTTAAAAGTAGAACTCCTTGTTGATTCGAGTAACTTGGCCTAAACTACTAGTTTATTTACCGACTTATATGAACATCTCAAACTCACTGTGATATCTTAAATTATTAGAAGTTAGAAAACATAGATGAAGAAACCAACAAGGTGAAATAGTTGGGGAATCATTGTGGAAGATAGAGAGTATGCAAACTTACTTTGTGAGAGAAGCTTAAATAATTGTGCACAATTGCCATGACTTGTTTTATCATTTGATAATGCTGTTTGTGATGTGGGAAATTTATGCCATTATTGCAGTTAAACCAATTTGGGAACCAATTAAATATAACATGTTCGAGTAATGGGAAATCCAGCATGTACATGTTGGCAAATCCAAGCAGTTCTCAAATCCAGGGACTATGCACCGAGCTTTGCCGTTGATAGATGCTACGGACAGAGATGGAAGTTGGCAGGAGCCTGTTAGATGTACAAAAACTCATTGTAATTCTATTTCCCGGATATCCTTATGCTTTTTATACGTATATCCATTTGTACTATTATTAGTTTGTAAATTGTCCTTCACGGCTTCATGTGAACAATAATTGATTGATTCTGCTTGATTTATCATTGAATTGATGTTTTTCATGTATATTCCATATAAAATTTAGCTTAACCCATCTTGCTATACTCAATCTAGAAGGATTAAAAACTTGCTCAAATAACCATAAGAGAAAAGCTAAATATATGATACAATTAACGCAATTATTTATATAAATCTGACAAATATCTTTATCCTTACAAAAATGCTTCATCTTATTAAATATAATACATTTTTATAATTTCATTTACATGAGATATCAACAAATGGTGCATTCACTAAACAATATTTATGGGGGTGTATTCAATCATGATTTTGAAAAACTTTCATAGACTCTTTTTAGTAAATGACTTTTTGTAGAATTTAATAGACCTTTAATGACTTTACAGATTCATGAAAGATTCTCACAGACTTTTATAAACTCTTTTTTAAAAGATTTTTCATTAACTTTGATAAATTTTTAAAAGAAATTATGAAAGACTTTTATAAACTTTTATTGACTTTTAGAGACGTCTACATACTTTCATAGACTAACATTTCACTAACTTATAATATAGTATACACTTTCTAAGTTAATAAAATTATATTTATCATGTCAATAATGATGAAAAAGTATGGTACATAAAATAAAAGTAAAATCACCTCAATTATATAAATTGATAACCAAAATATCCAGTATTTTAAGTGTTTCATTATTTATTTTATTTCTTTTACGAAAAATAAAATCTCTAATGTCTTATCAATAATATCAATATCGCTCCATATATCAACAGCTATAACAGCCTTACATTTATTAGCATACTCTCTTTATTATTCTTGAGTCTCAAGAAATGAGTTAAAATCGTCATTTCATTTAACTAATAATGATGAAGATGATGAAGACTCATAAATATTGATAAATTTTAATATATTTTTATTTACTTCTAAAATAACAATATATTCTTTTGACAAACTTGTGCCGCAAATTATACTTTTTGTAAGTTATATTTCTCATTTCAATAAAAAAATTTTCTTTTAACATAGTGTAAATAAACTTGTGAAAAACAATTATCAAAACCAATGTTTTATAAAATTCAAACTGGTTAATTTTATGATATCTTACAAATATCAAAATTGATTACTATACTAATCAAATTAACTAATCAAAAGTAAAAATTCAAGAAATTCTCCAACATGTAATAAGAATAAACCACTAGATAAAAAATTTTATTACTAGCTAAAATTTTAATTTTAAAATAAACCACTAGCTAAAAAATCTCCAACTATATATATATATATATATTTTATTTGGAATAGAGGTTTTTCCTTTTATTTTGTATTGTAAAAAACAAAGATTTCATTTATTAATTTAATCGATTTAAAAGCAATAAGATTTTTTATCTATACATTTGTGAGTTCTATTTTCATTATTTGTACATAAGAAATGATAATCTATTGATTTACAACACAATCGTTAATAATAGTTATACTATTTATCATAATAATAATAAGATGATTTGAATCAATATCCATCTAGATATTTTTTTTTTTGGGTATTATATATATAAATATAAATTATAAAATGTTTCATTTCTTAAATTTATTTTATTGACATCTAATTCCTCAACTTTGATTCAAACTTGAAATCTTTTTTAAAATAATAAATTGATGTCCTTAGAAAAAGAATGAGCCTAATAAGATTCAAAAACTAAAAAGCTAACAATTTGAATATAGAAAAAAAATATTGACCATTATAATTCACAATAAAGTAGGAGTGATATATATATTTGTGTGTATTTAAAAAAAAAAATAAATGAAATATTTTTATGACTATCATTGAATTTGGGGCGATTTAAATATAAAAGAGATTGTAAGGTTTGTTTTTTTTGTTTTTTTTGTTTTTTGTTTTGTTTTGTTTTTTTTTTTTTTTTTTGGATGAGAAGAGATTTCCTTTTTATAATCAATAACAAAGTCTATAAAAGTTTTTGAGGGGAGTGAGAAAGAATTTATGGGGTTTGATTATTCTAAATTTAATATAAAAGTTTATAAAAGTCTCTCAAAGTTATTAAAATTTAAAATTCCATAAAAGTCATTAATATTTTGAATACCTCATAACTTTTATAAACTCTTCAAAAGTTTTAATTAAATATCTCATAACTTTTATAGACTTTTTAAAAATCATTAAAAGTCTATATTGAATACCACATAACTTTTATAGAATCTTTAAAAGTTTGTATTGAATATATTCAAACTTTTAAATTCTATAAAAGTTATTAAAAGTTTAGATTGAATACACCTCCCTTATTATCTCTTGTGCACTATTCTTCTTCTTCTTTTTTTTTTTTTGAAACATTGTACACAATTTTTTTTTACTAATGATGTTATTTACACTAACTGATGTTATTACTTCAAAAAAAAAAAACTGATGTGACGGTAAAATGGGCCCCAAAAATCAACATGAGAGGCCATAATGAAGGCCCAATAAAAGAAGGTCTACGCCCATAAAATATAAAAGAATAATTTTCGCAAAAAATAAAATAAAATAAATAAACCAAATCCTGACCGGGTATTTGTTTTCTCTGGTCTTCCACTCTTCCTACATGAGCCCGAAGTTGGTACTCATCTTCGTTTCGGGACGATGATGACCGTTAGAGCCGTTAACACACGCTCCATCTTCCGCTCCACTGCGTCACCTCCTCTCGCGGCGTTTCACTGCCGTTTCCACCGAGTCCGGACTCTGCAGCTCCGCCGCCACTCCAAAATAGTGTTTGGGATTTGTCGCTCCTCCGACTCCGAACAACTTCTTAGGCATGCCTGTTTCCGCGGCTGCTCCGTCCACAGTCTCGTCGACAGCGTCATGGATGAGCTCCATTCCATGCGTAAACGCAAGAGAGTCTCTGCCAAGTAAAGCTTCCATCGTTTCTTCAAAACTGTTATTTATTAGATTGAATTAGTATGTATTTATGCAAGTGTTTTAAGCACTAGCTGTGGTTGGAGTCGACGAGGATAGCTTTGTTGGAATTAGAGTAATGAAGACGCGTATTGGTTATGTTTTAGTTTATTTTAAATCTGATGTTGTGTGTTAGTGGATTTGCAGGGTGGGATTGAGTGGAGAGGTTGTTGAAGATAAGCTTGAAAGCCAAGTGGTGCAGAGAGGGATTCTGTTGGAGTTTAAGAAGGATACGGATAGGGTTTTGCTGGCTGTTGCTCAGAGACCTGATGGCAAGAAGAATTGGATGGTGCTTGATCAGGTTTTATAGAAACACCTGATAGGTTGCTAGGTGTTTGTTATGGAGAGTTGAGGAGTTTTCGGCTATGTGTAACGGCTGGTTGGTATTCTTATGCAGAATGGTGTCTCATCTTCTATTAAACCACAACAAATCACTTATATCATCCCTGGTGTTGAAAATTTTGACGCCACAGAGATATCAAACTTTCTCCAGAAAGCTCAGGATAACCTGGTTGGTTTTCTGATTTTTTTGAGGTGTGTGATTTTTCAAGGTAGGTGGTAGACAGTATTTAATTTTTTTGGCGCAGGATCCTGCGCTGCTTGAGTTTGCTTGGGTCGAGCTTCTTGAAAAGAACAAGTCAGTTACTGCTGAAGAATTAGCGGAGGTACTGGCTTTTTCAATCCGTCGCATTTCTGTCCTGTTTCTCTTTTTATGATTGAAACAACATACTCTGCAGATGATTTTTGGTAGTGCGGAGCCTCTTGAAAGCTATTGTGCCCACCTTTTACTATCGAAAGATGAAATCTATTTCAGCATCTTGGCAGCTAAAGGTTCTCGCTCTGTTTATTCACCTCGACCTACCATCCAGGTTCATATTTAGTACTCTGCTTTGATACTGCAATAAGTTAGGTTCACTAGAAGATGGGTTACTAAATTTCATTGTTGTGTAGGTTTTGTTGGCCTTAATTTTGAAGGTTTGTGTCTGATAGGATTCCATGTTTTTAAGTATTTTCTGAGATGTTGTGGTTTTGTCTTAACGTAAGATTACATGTCTCCTTTCAAATGCTCATGGCCAACTTCATGTGTAGATAACTAGGTAGAAGAGTTATTTATTATAATTATTATTTTTTTTTTTGACAACTAGGTAGAAGAGTTATTACGTAGGAAGCTTGCTAAGGAGGCTGCAGAGAAAGAACTTATGCAGTTTGTGCAATTGCTGATGTCTGCAAAGGTGATGCCTTTGCATGCTAAACCTCCCAAATCATCTTGGATGGTTGATGAGAAAGTTCGACACAAAATTGAGTCTCTTCAAGCATATGCTATGGATACATGCCAAGATGATGACCAAAAGAAAACTGCAGGGATGGTAACTTGCTGACTTTATTGCATTTGTGTTTGTGTGATGTAGGAATAACTGACCTTGAATAGAGGATGATGAAGATGTACTTGTCACTTTACAATATTTAAGGTTTTGGTTTATGAAAATAACATTATTCATGTTATCCAAGCAGAAAAACTGTATTTTTTTCATTTTGGTTTCCGTAGTTAATATATCTTATCATCTTGTCAGATCCTCAAGGAAATGGGACTAGCAAAAACAGCATCCTCAGCTGTAAACCTCCTGATAGACATTGGGTATTTTCCTGTACATGTCAATCTGGATCTTTTGAAGTACAACATATGCACAGATCATTCAGAAGAGAGTATATCAGCTGCTGAAAGTCTTTTAACAGATTCACTTGACCCGGATGAGGTTAGCTTTCTTACTGTTCACCCAATTATGAATAACTTACTAATTCTCTGTCTTTAAGGATAATTTCCTTTTATGTATAATAAGCTATCAAACATGGCGTGGGATTCAGTATCCAATCCCACTTCTCTCTTTGAAAAATTAAGAAAACCTGTGAGTTCTGTAGTTTACAGATTATGGGGTTGGTACAGGGAGATCTCACATTGCTTCCGAGAAAAATTGCTATAAAATGTGTTTTTTTGATATGGTAATCAGCTATGAATTACGTCAGTGACCATATGTTTAAGATTTTGATACTGCATGATTGCTTTTTATGATATTTTTTGAAACTGGTATTGCTGTATGCTTGTATGGTGTTTCCCCTGTTCAGCTTTGCAGAAAAGATCTCACTCATCTAAAAGTTTATGCAATTGATGTGGATGAGGCTGATGAGGTAATTGTTACTTGAAGTTTTCCGGAGTTTGCTGCTTGAAATTCATTAGTGTCCTTGCATACTTCTTTCCTTTGGACTGTTAGCCTCTGATCTTGAATTGTTTACGGTGCAATATTTTGTAGCTTGATGATGCTCTGAGTGCAACGAGGTTGCAGGATGGCCGGATTAAAGTGTATATACATGTTGCTGACCCAACTAGATACCTTCAACCTGGGACTATATTGGACAGGTATCTTTTGAAATTCCTTAGTAAATGTGAGTAATTTCTTTTGCCACCTCCATCATATGGGACACCTTTTGGAGTGTAGGGAGGCAATGAGAAGAGGAACTTCTGTTTTCTTGCCCACAGCAACTTATCCTATGTTTCCAGAGAAACTTGCCATGCAGGGAATGAGTTTGAAACAGGGGGAGGTTTGCAGTGCTGTTACGGTATCTGTTGTACTCCGTTCCGATGGCAGGTAAACTCAAAAGATTACTTGATTGGTTTTTTTTTTTTTTTAATTTTTGTGAGTTTGAGCTTACAACACCGGGAGTATAAGTTTGCACATAGGATTTGAAGGCCATCTTTTGCCAAGTGAAAACAATATACCTGACTTAGTATGGAGGGAGATTTTGAGGGAAGTTTGAAGTCCTATAAGTTTTACTCTCTTGTTTTACCAGGCTTTTGAAGTGAGCAATTTTGTTTCTGCTATTGTTTAATCCATTTGGTATTACAGCATGAGTCGACATAAGTATAAGTTCCTTTTAGGAACTCAATAGATGATCTTCTGTCAATTGTTAATTCGAAATTTGGAATAGATATCTGCATAATAATGACACTGTCAGCCTGTGCATTGATTATTGTTTAGAACACAATGGAATAAAATGACTTTATGGAACATCCAAACACCTTCATAAATTCTTTTCTTCTATTGGCTAAATGCAGTTGGTGACTTTGGTGTGGGATAAAGGTCTTATTCAATTATTTGAACGTTAGTTGAGACTATCACTTTGGAGTATCATGGCTTGCAATTTGATCTTATTATCATCTTGGTACTCCTGTGTAGTAATAGACCATACTACATAATAAAAAGTTGCAAATCTTTTTAAGATTATATTTTTATTGATGGAGAACAACTTTGCACCCGAAATGGGTTCTATAGCATTGCAGAACACTCGGTGGATAACACAATCATTAAACCAACTTACATGCTGACATATGAGAGTGCTTCTGAGCTGCTTCATCTAAATCTAGAAGAAGAGGGTGAACTCAAGATTTTGTCAGAGGCTGCTGTTCTACGGTCACAATGGCGTCGCCAACAGGTTGGGCTCTCCAGTCCATTTCTTCTTCTGTTTTGAATATATGGAATTCTTTGTTACATCTATGTTTTATGGTGCTTAAACAATGAGAACAATACAGATACCAAGTTAATGAAAAATTACATATTTTTCAAAAATGTCCACTTTATCTTTTCTTAAAAATTTCTACATTGGTAGAATGTCTGTCAATGCAAATTTGTCACAACATGATTTAAATCTTCCTGAAAGCTCATTACGTTGTCGTAGTTGATGAGTTATTGTGGTCATTTTAACACAGTAGTTTACCTTGCTAATGCATAATGTCATTTTGCCTTATGATATTTCTAGCCAAGATTTGCATCTATAAATTAGTCCAACACCATCACCTATGCCGACTCCAGGGCACTTTCTCCCAAACCATCTTTCTTCTTGTCAATTGCTTCTTTTTGCTATAACGGAACTTGCAAATGTGAGAGAGAAGGGTTGCTTGAAATGTCCTGTCACAAATTTATTTTTCTCCTTGGGATGAAAAGTTTAGTACCAAAAAGATTGTAGCAGCTCATGGCCATAGACTCATAAAACCTCAATGCATTTATGATTTGTGGTTTTTGCAGGGTGGCGTTGACACTGCCACATTAGAGACTCGCATCAAGGTGGCTAATCCAGAATATCCAGAACCATCAATTAATCTGTATGTTGAAGACCAGGCGGACCCTGCAATGAGACTTGTTTCTGAGATGATGATACTATGCGGAGAAGCTATAGCCACTTATGGGTCCTGCAATAATATTCCTTTACCCTACAGAGGACAGCCTCAATCAAATATTGATGTATCTGCATTTGCACATCTTCCAGAGGGACCTGTTCGGAGCTCTGCCATAGTTAAGGTAATGCGTGCTGCTGAAATTGATTTCAGGAAACCTATACGCCATGGGATCCTTGGAGTTCCTGGTTATGTTCAATTCACATCTCCTATTCGTAGGTATATGGATCTTCTTGCTCATTATCAGGTCAGTCTCTTGCATTCTTCTGAACACAATGAGTTTTAATCTGTTAAGGAACTTATAAAGGTTGTTAGTGTTCAACAAGTACTTTTACATTCTTTTACTCGTTTTTTTCTTAAGTAACTTATTTTGTGGGTTTCAAAACCTTTTGGAAGTACTGGTTCTGTTAAGTTGACCATAGCTATAGGCTGAGCTGCAGCTCTGATTGTTACGTAATTCTTTTTGTTAAAGTATGGTCATGTGACTCATTCATGTTCTGTGCTATCCTACTGCACCTTGTGCAGTGGAAGAAGCTAAAATTTTTACTCATGTGAAAATCATGAACAGAAAAATCCTTACTGCTTCATTCACTATTGTTTTTCCAGGTCTCTTTCTTTTTTTTTTTTTTGTTAATCTTTAATCATCCATATTTCTAATTCCTTCCACAGGACAAGAAAACTTCCAATTTACTATAAGAAAATTTTTAGTAGATGAAATATTGGTCAGGGTACTTCAATTGTGTCTCCATTGCAGTTGATTACTCATTCATCTTTACCTCCATGAAATCCTGTTTGAGTTTAGTGATTTGAAAGAAACTAAGCCTGACGAGGGTAAAATTTCTAGAACTGATCTCTTCTATGGAAACTTACGAAAATTTCCTATCATGTGTGTAGGTGAAAGCATTTCTTAGAGGTGAATCTCCTCCTTTCTCTGCTGGCCAGCTTGAAGGGATGGCATCTATAGTAAACATGCACACTAGAGTGGCAAGGAGGCTCTGCAATGTTAGTCTTCGATATTGGACAATAGAATTTCTAAGAAGGCAACCAAAAGAGAAACGATATCGTGCATTGACCCTTAGATTTATCAAAGACCGGACTGCAGCTTTATTATTGGTTGAGGTGAGCATTTAATGGTTATTGATCCAGTATATTGACCACTGTGACAAGATATCTGGTAAATGATCAAATCTCAGAACGTTGACTTGATATGATGTGTGGAAATGTAATAACTTTTTAAATTCTGATCTTTAAGGCATGTAGCATTGTAGCCCATTTATTCAAGTTCCAACCAGCCAGAGCTGAAAGATATCTTTAACAATGATGCGAGATAGTTTAAGCCAGTGACCTCAGAATTATTGGCCATACTTTGACCAATGTTTAACTTATTCATTTTCAGGTGGAATAGTTTCTTTTTGGTTCTTCTGTTGTTTTAATTTTGCTAACTTACTTTTCAAGTTATCAAAGCTTGTCTGCAGTTAGTTGATTCTGACCAGTTAATCGTGCGCAAAGATTTGTATACTTATTTTTGTTACAATCTGTTATGTGATACAGCACAAGAAAATTTCGTTGAGTTAGGAATTGAACTGATAATTATTGAATCCTACAGGTTGGATTACCAAGCATCTGCATGGGTGTCTGTGGGAACACAAATTGGGGATGAGATAGAAGTTCAGGTGGAAGAAGCTCATCCACGCGATGACATACTTTTTCTCAAGGAGGTTATTAGATTGTAGAAACTAATTCTTTGGAGCAACTTACTATTAAGGAGACAAATCTGAAGAAACTGCTTGATTTTTAGATGGGGTAAGTAGCGTTCTGTTATCATCACTAATTGCAATTAGTCTTCCTTGTGATCTTGCTAGAATGACCAGATTTTATGTCACTCGCAGCTCTTTCATTTTCTTGTGACAAAACAATTTTGTTGCACACTCTTTTCATTCGCTCACCCATTGAAACAAGTTGGATGTTTTTGCCTGTGAAGATATCACCAGTTCCACAAGTCTACTGCCCCAGCTGTATATTTGTACAAGCTTACTTTCTTTCAGATTCTCTCACCAACCATGTTACAGGAAACGGAATTCTGTCAACCATAGATTGCTTTAGTAGCATTCTGCTTTTCATCATGGCTTGTGCTCTAAGCTGTGTAGAGTTTTGTTAATAGATGGTTTATATCGATAGTTCACGCATCATCCGTGACAGTCTTTTGTATTGATTTTGTTATAGAGAAATAGAACCTTATCTTGTGAGGTTCATTACCAATATATTATCATTTTCATATATTTCAAAAATAAATTTTAGTTAACGAAGCAATAACTTGGACTAAATTTTTTTTCTTTTATTTTTTGGTATGTAATCTTTTATAAATGTCAATTTGTTTTCAATCACAAACAGCGAACAAGTCATGCGAGGGATCAAAAATTCCAACATGCCATCTAAAAATATGTAGAACTTCTCAAGTCTAGGAATAGTTTTTTAGCGTTAGAAAAATGAATCTTTAACGTGGAGAATCAAGTTCAAGGCGCCATTTATAATTTTAGAACGCTACTCCTGTGACATTATATGTGGGATCGGGATCCCAATTCTCCATGTTAGAGATCGGATCCTCTTTAACGTTAGAAATTTTGTTTTGAACTATGTACTTTAACCGAAGCTCTCGACAGTGTGTTGATGTCCATCAATGAAGGGATGAGAAGAGGCTGACCGTTGGAGTTCAACCCCAAGATTTTAGGGTTCTGAATTTGATGTTGCACAAACTGACGTACTGAAAAATCGCATGAACCCTACTTCCAAAAACCAAAATAAAAATAAAAAATCAATCGCATGAACCCATAAAACTAAGTTGAATGTCGACATAATCTTCACGAGTTTCATTTCACAAGGTTAAAAACTATCTAGGGTTTCGCATGAACCAGCTAAAGCCAGTATGGGAAATTGCACAAAACGGCGTCTGTGTGTGTGGGGGGTAGACTTAGTGATGGAATCATTACAAATGCATGTGGGGTGTGTGCTTACAGTTACACTTGAGTATGCGATAAACATGACCCCATGGTGACCACTAAACACGGACTAGAAGGTAGTGTGCCCCCATTTTGAAAGCTAAACGTGGTCTTTTTGGGCATCATAATTGGTAGTTAGGCTGGTGGTTGTGGTAGTTGGTCCTCCAAATAGACTTCAGTTGCTTTGTTACCTACTGAAACTGAAATAAGGCAAAACAACGACTTGGACACTTGGTACGAATTTTAATTATTGAATTATAGCTTTTTGGTTGATTGGCCTTTTTAAGTACTTAGTAGGGAGGGGGGTGGGGGGGGGGGGAGCGATCTAGGTAGAGAAAACTATGGGTATACTTCCCGATTGAAATATATAATTTTTGCCTTTTTTTTCTTCCTCCTCAAGTTGAGTTTTTCTTTTTCTGTACTCGATTTTCCAAGTAGAACCAGTGGTTTTATATAAAAACAAGATTATACTTAAAAACTTTAGTGGAAAAACTATTTGAGTTGTGGGGTGATTTTCTCATCTTGCAAGCATACAGTTGATATTATCATCCCATTACATCCCCAAATTCCTGAACTTAATCCAACACTAATAATATATAGAAAAGCTTTAATGAGAGACGTCTATCAATAAAATTCCCACCATGTTATTATTTATCCATAGTCTGAATTTTACAACAAAAATTCTTATGAAGTAAAACTAGTGAATTATAAAATAATAAAATTATCATATTATGAGTTGTATTCCCATTCTTAACTATCATGTTAAAATTGTGAATCACCATCATGACTTCCATCAAAAGAAGGTGACACATGATATAACAAATAAAGAGTGGCCTAATTAATTGACATGCACTTTTGTTGACTATGTTGAACCACCTTCTCTACCAGTATATTTAAGCAAATTTAAAGGGATGGATTCTTTTTCCAAGGATTGTTCTTGCCCATGATAGGTTAGGTTAGGTTAGGTAGGTGAAGGCCTTTAAAATGTGTTGCAACATTCTGCCTACGTACGACTGATTTTAATGATGTTCTGCTCTTTGGTCATACGTTTGGTGAAAATTTGGGTCTCAACATTAATTTGTTTCCAGTGTTAATTTCACCTTGTTATAATCAGGATCTTATGCTAACTTCGGCATATAATTAATGTGCATTATCAATATTATTCTTTTTGTATATGTTCTCATAATTAACTACAAAAGTAACAAGTGGACTAAATACAACTTGGTTAGTATTTTAACGCTGAATAGTTTCGAAATTCGCCAGAAATTAATCATATATTGAAATTATTGGAATCAATTAGATACCTCCAGCAGAAGTTGTCAACAACTTCTTATAAAATTCGTCAGAACCTTATCTTATTAAAACGATTTCGACAAAATTCCGTATAACACAGGTAACTGTGGTAGCAAAGAACAGTTCAGTGATCCCTAATACAAATTATATGACTTTCAGGGGACCATGGAACATCCGAGGTGGGCATCATAGATTCCTATGATATCTAAAAGCATGGAAGCATGGGGTTTTTGAACATTTTCTGGATATTATCACATAAACACACACACACACACACACATATTCACAGAGTGGATTTCAGTAAATCGTGGTTCGGTGATAAGTTTCAGGCTTACTGAAGTTATATTCAGGCCACAAGAATCACATAGAAGATACAACAAATGCAATTCCCAGTTGCACGTGATAAATCAACTTCGATCGTTTTGCATGAAAAACGCCAACACATAATCTGTGAATATAAATATTAATAACCCATCCAAAAAATTTCCTACTACACCCATTTTCTTAACAAAATCTTTTATTACTATCATATCCTTATCATATGTGATTACTTAAAAGTATGTAATTATATAATTAAAATTTAAACTTTGCTTTCTGCTCCCATGACTTGTTTGTAACGATCTGACTGGAAATTAGATATAGCAAGAAATTTTTTTGGGTGGCACCATTCCAATATCCACATGAAAGGTTCACTAGGATTATTAAATTGTTGCAGATAGCAACATGAGAAGCCTAGCAATTTTCAATGTAATACCAATATATATATATATATATGTGTGTGTGTGTGTGTGTGACCTCCGAAATATTTTTGGGACCATTTTCAATAATTCCCACAAATTTTTTATGTGAAAACTATTGTCACCACAGTTGATTTAAATGATTTGAACTGAATTTTCCAATTACCTCAATAGCGCTTCCTATGAAAGTTTTATATTGTGGACGAACATATCATATCATAATACTTATAGAGTAAATTTGTATGTTTTTAAAAACTTAATGCTCATCAAGATGGAGACATTTCATGTGTAATTGAAGACAATTCATGCAATTACGTTGTTCTAAGGTGAAGTGCTTTTCCATACATTGAATGAATCCATTCAATGTTAGATGAATTTGATGTAATTGATCCATACAAATCGAAGTAATGTGATTTGAGTAGTAACTGTGTCCAAATTTTGGCGGATCATGTCGTCCTGAGTGGGCCCAAAGGCCCATGAAATTCGACAAATTAAGTGGATGCGGGGAAGAGGAAGCTCAAATAAATGTAGAAATATCGATCGACAAATATTATAATAATAATAACGACAATAATACATGATGGATAAATGACTCTGAAATTGTATTGGTTGTCTGCTTTAAAAGGGTTGGATTCACATGGCATTGCATTGGTCATTTGTGTTGAACCCATGCCTCCTTGATTGTCGTTTTCTTGACATATTTCTATGTCCCCCTCATGTGAGATTTCGTGATTCGGGTATTATGAATCTTTTACACCAAAGTTTAGTCCATGTTTTGAGTTGAAATTTTCAAGGTTCTTTGATTTCGATTTCATGTGTCTTTGTTTCTCAACTTACCACATCGTTCGTGTACATGATAGATCAATTAATGCAACATCATATATCATGTAATTAAATATTTAATTATAATTAAAGGTTAATTCTCTTTTGTGTGACACCAAGTTTTTTAAATGGGTAAAAGAAAACTCCTTCGAAATCACTTGGACATTGTCAAAAGATCAATGTAAAAGTAAATTAATCCAATGTATCGATATTTTAACCAAACTTAAAACGATGTCCTCAAAATTAATCTTTATTTAAATAACTGAATGCATTTTTCCTTTATCAACTACTTTTTTACTAAAAAAAAAAAAAAAATCGAAGTGGATTTTTTATTAATCACAAACCTTTTTCAAGTACAAATCCAATTTTGTAAAAAAATTAATTTTTAGCATCTTCTAAAATTGCAAGTCATGATTGGATGAGTGATACACAAGATACATCATTAACCTTTAATTATAAAATTAATTAAATCATAAGTGGAAAATATATGGGTTCCACGTAGTAGGTTAACATTACGATCGTGGGATCAACAAAAACAAATTACAACTCCTTGCTACTAATATATAATAACGATATTTCAAAAAAAAATAATAATAATATAATAACGATTATGATAATTATATATATATCAGGAAAGTCAAATTGGATCTTGCAACTGATAATCTAGAGACTGAAAAGTCAACAGGAGAAGCCAAACAATCCTGCGTCGAGAACATTTGCACGTTACAATATTCCATGCAATTGATTTATTTAATTTATTGTGTTTGTAACCAAATGCAAGAATCACCGACAATCTAATACGTAATTGGAATATAGTTTAAGAGCTTAACAAATTATTTTAATAATTAATTATCTCTAATTTGAGTGGTACGGATCCTTGCTAGCAAAGAGTCAAAATTGATGTACTTCTTGTTTTTTCGTTTAAGAAATATAATAATGTAATCTTGTATTCTACATAATAAACTTTTTTCATTTTCTTTTTTCATGTAGAATACAAGATTACATTATTATATTTCTTAAATGAAAAAACAAGAAGTACATCAATTTTGACTCTTTGCTAGCAAGGATCCGTACCACTCAAATTAGAGATAATTAATTATTAAAATAATTTGTTAAGCTCTTAAACTATATTCCAATTACGTATTAGATTGTAAAAAAGACTCTAAACATTCTATTTGACACCCTGAGAGATTATAAAAAAAAAAAAAAGAAAATGTCATGTGGCAAACAAAACAACCCAAGTTCATTAAGTGCCCCAATTTTATAAATATTGAATCGAAACCGATAAAAAATTATCATTTTGTCTGTAGCAAACCAGAATACAAAATCGAAATGAAGTGGCCTAATTTACTTTACGTTTAATGGTATTTCCTTTATATCACAAAAATATTATCTAGTTTTCTTTATTTTGTAATAATTATTTGTCATTACAATAATTATATGATAATATTAATTCAAATAAAAATAGCCATGTCATATATTGATATAAGTAGAATTAGATACCAAAGTCTTTTACGTTGTTTTATAATTTGATTTAAAAATAATAATAATAAAAACGTCATAAAGCAGCACCGGATACTTTACACAACTACTTCCAAAGTTTCAATTATTTAAAAGCGATTTCTACTAAAATATATCAAACACATTCTTGATGTCGAAACAATATTCATTTGGGAAGAGATGATAAAATGATTGAACCGTTAGACCTAAGAAAATTTTGATATATTATATATAGGGAAGCATACTCACACCGACTCAACGGTGTAATAGATTATAGTCTATAGAGTTGATGATTAAGTGGTCAAATATAGTGGGATGCATTATTTCCAAAATCTTGAATTATATGTGTTTGAAGAAGACTTTTCTTATTATATTAAGGCATAAAACATAATCACGCTATCCCATGTGAGCTTGGAAGTTGGATCCATATACACACGTGGTTTATTCATAGTGTACACATGCAAGTCAACCATTAAAAAGAAAAAAAAAAGTGATATCACAAACTAAATAGAAAAATATAGATGAAGTTAAAATAACATTTCTCTTAATTTAAGTCTTAATTATTCAAACAAGTTTCCTTTTTTTTTAAAAAAAAAAAACTAACAATGAACAAAAAAAAGGTATTTCATACCTTATTAAGATCAAATACTACTTACATTGTCTAAACATCTACTCTCATATTTAAATGGTTACTTCCACAATAAAAAGAGAAAACGACTCACATATATAGTAATCTATCAAAATCTACTTAAATCGGTTATAACATGCACAACCTAAGTATCTACTCTGATATTTAGAAGATAATTACTCTCATAATATGAGATTAAAATTATCTACACAAAGCTTGTAAAAGTACAATGTCAATGAGTCACTTTGGGATGCGATTATGTTTTCCCATTCCTACCCCTAATTCTTCAGCCTTTTATCATCACCTCAATTCCCATTTAGGGGAAATGGAAATAAAGGTATTTGGAGGAAAGTTCCTCCATCCCCCATTTCTCGTTTCCCCACTATGTCCATATTATTTGACTAATAAATTAAAAATAAAGATAATAAAAATGATTTTCAATTGATAATATAACAAGATTCATAAGAACATATATATATATATATATATACAAATAAATACATATTTCATAAAAGAATTCCATCAACAATTCAACATACTAAATCCACAAAAGGAAAAAAATAAAAATCACAACCCCCTCTAATATAAACTATTATATAAATTAAAATCTTATATATCTATATATTTTAAATTTAAATTAAATTATAAGTGGGGATGGAAATCCATTCCCAGTTCTCAAAATCTCCTTAACACCAAATGGGGATAAGGATGCACGTACCTGAGGCCTGTTGACATTGACATCCCTATATGTTTTGAACTTTCATTAACTTAATTGGTGGATAGGAATGTACACAATTATTTGTTCTAAAAGGTTTTAAAGATGATTAGTTTTGTGATTACTTTTTTGATAGGTTGAATTTTCGAAATAATTTTTCCATATTATAGGCATTAGATCCGGGTGTCTATTAACTTCATCGAGTGAATTTCAAGTGTCAATACAAATGTTTCGGGGAATAATTATATTGGCATAAATTATTATCGATATATGTATACTAATGTGTAATTGGATGTTAAAGTGTATTAATTTATTAGAATAGATGATTTGGAATAGTTTACTTATTTATTTGTTTGAAAGATGAAGTTTTTTATCGTATCCAAAAAGTCTAATATAGTACTTAGAATGGTAGCTAGGAAAACCAACCGAAAATGTTAAGCTAGTGAGTGTTACATGCATGCATGTGCTTGCAGTTGCAGGCACTAGTTTTATAGAAACCTAAATTGATCGCGTAATTTCCAGGGTATACAAACATTTAATTTTGACTTCATCACATTTTCTCTTCATTATTTAAGTGCTTTGCCAAAAAGCTGATCAAAATATAATTCTGCCAACGAATGTAATAAGATAATGTTGCTTAGGTCAATTTTATAATTAGAGAATCTTCAAAAACTATGTATGTTTGTATGTTTTGTAGAATCAGAGACCTAAGCGTCTATTTTTTTGCATCAATCTTGAACGTGTAATTTTAATTTGGTCTTACATACAAGCAAATTTAGTTAAATCTTTATTATATATAACTCACTTCAATCTTCATAGAACATCTCACATTAAACCCCAACATAAATTTATAACTATGTTTAGAGACATCAACAAAGTTCAAATCAATCTGATCAGTCATCATCATACTCAATTTTGATATCTTATCTATAGTTCTTTTTAGATTCAATAGTACTCTACTTTTTTTTTTTTTCACTGGATGTCCCATGTTGAATTGCATCCAACAACCACTATTAAAAAATGTTGTCTGTTATTTTATACCTTACGAAAAATGCCAACATTTTTTAACTTCTGCATGCCCTTGAGAATTTCTATTTAATATAATTAGCTCAATATTTTCCTATGCATTCGAAATTGACACAGTTGGCCAACTGTTAATTCTTAGGGTTATTGCTAAATCAATGACTATATATATATATATATATATATGTAAAAGTGACTTATGTCCATTAAATTAGAATTCAATCATTAAAAAAATAGAAAATTTTAAATAAATATTTAAAATAAACAATTACCCTGTATAGTAAAGAATTCGTATACTAGTCAAATTTGAACACCTTTAATTGGGTTGGACACAGCCGTGAGTAGAAACCCATTAATCATGCATGGAAGAAAATCACATGCAAATCACAACACGTACGTAAGACAAATTCAATTTGCAAGATCGACTCCATGGGCACGTTCACATGTCTGATCCCCATGCATTGGTTTTAGTTGGTGTTGTGTGGGTGAAGATCTCTTGAATACTCTACGCGACGTGGCGGATTCCCTAGATTTGGTTGGTCGGTGAGTGGGACTCCTTTTTCAGCTTTACCTTAAACTTATCACCACCTGACTGACTAGATGACCCCCTAACCACTCGATAACTGAATCATCGCCTTTCATTTTAATGATCAACCGCGAAATGCAGCGGTGGTGAGACTGATCGATGACTCAACATGCAATGTATATGAGAATGTTAGCTTACGTTTCCCACCTGTATTCTTTGATAGAGAATCAAAGACCTTTCAATTATGGTTGGTGATATACTATGTTTTAATTCTCTCTTCTTTTTTGTCGATAAAATATTATGTTTTAATTCTGATACCAAGCAAATAAGCAGTTTAACTATCGAGATCCAACCCACGTAATTTAATTGATGGAGAAAATTTTTTGCACGTGTGATATATATATATATATATATAATATGGAAGTCGGTAAGAAGAGATGTATATGTATTAGTTAATATAATCATTGTCACTTTCGATTATGTTTTCCAAAGTCTTTACGTGATAAACGTTTTTATTTTATAATACTTATTCAAAAGTATGTATACGTAAGTTTCATGAAGGTTTTATTTTAACAAAAAGTGATATTGACTGTTTTACATATTATTTTTGTAGAAAAATAAAAACATGCGCTCTTTTGATTGTCTTGATAATAAAAGAATCCATCAATCTCTATCCCTTCCGCCAAAATCGCAAAAACTCAATTGTAGCTCCAAATATTAAAAGATAATAAAAAAATTCCCACAAGTTTCATTCGTAAATAAATTTAAACAAAGACTCAAAAATAAAATAAAAACATTATCCATGAAACATAAGACAACTGAAAGATATCTTATTTTAAGGACCAAATTTGATACTTATATGATAATGCATATATCATATAAAAAGAATGGAAGGAGGGAAAAATGCAAATTAAAAAAAAAAAAAAGAAGAAGAAGAAAGAAGAAGAAAGCAATAAGTGAAGGCACATGGTTGTGGGTTATAGATTGTGATGGAGAAGAAGCAACCAAAACAATAATTCGAATCACATGCAATGCAATGCAACTGTACGCACATCAGCACATAGTTGGAGTTGGGCCTTTTTTTATTTTTTTATTTTCTGGCTAGGGGTTATGAATCTGACCGTAAAAAATCTCATAGTTGGATGATGGCCCTTGTTTTTGACTCACTGGTTACTGGTTATCAGCGACTGAGGAAAAACCACGACATGGTTGATGGCCCTCGTTTTTGTTTGTGATGCGAACTGCCTCTTCTCAATCCAGTACTTGCCACCTAACTATATCTAATTCTCTATCTTTATTTATTGTGTTGCTATTCACAAAATATATATTGTTTTAATATATATATATATATCAAAATCAAGTCAAGAGGTTGTACATGTCCATTTATGTCAAGTATCATTAGTGCAGTTCAAATTATAATAATTTTTTAAGTTGGAGCCAAAATGATATTTATAAAATAGATTTTAGCAATATTACAGTAGTAAGATTGGTTGATGAAGAAAAATATTTATAATAATATTTTGATTATCTCAAATAATTATTTTATTAATTTTAAGTTGGATATTATAATTTTAATAAAAATGTGTTACTAAAACTTTATACCATGAAAATAATAGTTTGATGATTAAAAAAATATATATATGTTTCATTGGCTTGTAATATATATATATATATATATATATATGGGGAGAGAGAGAGAGAGAGAGAGAGAGAACTGCACTTTTAGTGGATTTGGATTTCAGTTTCACACTTCTATGTATCCATTTGAGGGGAGGTCGGGCGTGGGATGCCACCTAAAAGGAAATAAGTCATTATCATGCCCAAAAATCCCTTTACCGATACAACTATAAGAAATTAACTTTCGGGAAAAAAAAAAAAAAAACAATTGTGAAAAATCGACCTTTTATGTACTAAAGCAATAAAATATTCCTCAATAAATATCAGTGAAAGCAATCCTATCACCCTCACAAATCTTAATTCTTAAAGAAATAAGTTTCGTACAAATGAAATAGCTGTCTTGTCTTGAAAAAAAAATAATAATTCACTTTCCTCGTCTCTCTCTTTTTTAATGTCCAGCACCAGTCAAAGTCGCTACTCAATTTCCGTCCTCGTTGATATTCAATAATATAAACTACCCTTATAAATTGGGAATTATTGCTTTTGATTGACGTTTATTAATAAGGACTTTCCCTATTCTCACTAATCAATAATAAATCTCATACATCCATCAAATTTATTCATCTTTAATGCCATTTTTATTTTTTCACAGCATAGAATAACGATAAAGTTTTTGTAAAACCGCCTTTAATTTATGAATCACAAAAATCTCACTGCAAATTTAAAAATAAAAATTACGTGGCTCCCCAGTATCCTCTACTTCGAGAATTTTAGACCCTGGTTATGGCATTGACGCAATTACTCCTTGCATTTAGTTACTACATTATTTGTAGAAGTCATCTAACATGCAATAGAAAAATAGTTTCTTCCTGATTGGAGGAAATCTCGGTTGCTTTTATGACTTGGGGGAAATTTGATTCATTGCTGATCCAATTGGACCAAACGTTAAATCAGTTCAAAGAAGGCCCAAGATCAGGCCCTAAGGGCAAGTCCCATGAAATATACAATCCAAGCCCAATTAATTAATAAAGGCGACGGTAAAAAGACGATTCTGCCCTCACCACGAGATAGGAAAGAAAGCTAGAGGGAGGTTGGATTTGAATAATCAAAACAAATCCTCTTTTACGCCAACAAATCCCTTCCCACGTTAGAAACAATAGGAAAGATAGGCATGGAGTCAGACCTACGACTGGCGCGCGGTAAGGGGAGCAAGTGCTGAGTTGTTGGTGAAAAAAAGAAAGGTTATAGACGCACCATGTACCACGATGATGAAGCTGGAGAAAGAGAAAGGGCTACGTGTCTTTTTACACTTAAACTGATCAAATGATTAGCAAGAGACATGGAAAAGGTGAAAGCAATTGGACAAAAGGAACCAAGTGACATGACATAAAAGTATAAGCAAATGGAGCGTTGAAGGAAAGTTGACCGTGAGAATAGGAGGGAAAGAGCTAACCCTAAGAGGAAGGAGGGAGTATAAAGGGGTATTCACTGTTCAAAACTGGGTAAATGATTTTCGTTACACATAGGTCTAAGAACACTCTAATGTGCAAATACACACTTATAATATGTCTCCTCACAAACATTTGTGGCTGTTATTGGTCTCATTCTTAAGAGTAACCTAGATTTCCTCTCATTTTCTTCATTATTCTCTTTCCCTTAGGCCCAATGGCTAAGAGGGTTTCTCCTTAAAAATCTCACTGACTTGAGCATCGAAGGGTTTCTGCCGACAAAGCAACAACGACTCTTGACCTCTGTCTTTTTGTTTTGTAGATAGCCAATAAGCGAGACGATCTACTTAAAGGGGTAATATCTCTTTTCACAATAGAGGATCTGAGCATCCAAAGGGATTTCATCAAGCTTTTTACTCTTAGAAATTGTACCATATATGTAATTTCAATATCTATTGTTGATGAAATTGGTGTGACCAAATTTTGCATCAATAATGACAATGCTTTATTTTCAATTAATTGAAAACTAACAAGAGAGCTTTAAACCTTTGAGCCGAAGTAAGTTCTCGTTGAAGAGTGAAAACTGCCTTTTTCAATCTTCAACAAGGACTTACTTCGACTCCAGGGCTTCAAGCTCTCTCGTATTGGTTAACGAGAGGGCTTGAAACCCTAGAGCTTAGATCATATATTTACCTTGATTATGTTTTAAATTCAAAATTCTTAACTACAACGGAAATTGGGTTTGAAACAGTTTCTATATCTATTTATGTAAGCCAAATTTTATCAGCAAATTTCACCAATTAAATTTAACTAGTCACTTCCTTATTTATTCCTTTGGAATTGAAAGAAAAAATATAACTTGAATCTGAAAATTTGCTAATGTGAATGTAAGAATTTATTATTAAGTCACCGTAATTTTTACTACCTTTATTTGTTATAATCAAAATAAACCTTGTATCGCATATATTGCTTTAATAAAACAACTGTCAGCTCCTCCCGTTTAATATTTATTCTTGTCGATGTGGTTTGTTAGAGAGATGCTATGTATATCAATGGATGCTACAATCCAACTATCTTTTCCTTTTTTTTTTGAAAAAAAAAAAAAATCCAACAAATAGTGCAAATATATATATATATATATAGTTTGGCAGTTGAAAATAGGCCCCATTATTGTAATTCATGACACTTAAATCCAATAATTATGTTTTAAAAATTGAATATATAATTCAATTCTCTTTCATTCGAGCACAATTTTTTTAACATGAATATATAATTTTAAAGTTCACATGGGGAAGAATACAAATTCATCTTAATTTATCACAATCAAGAAAAAAATGGTTCCTTAAAATGGATGTTGGTGCCCATTTTTCTAAAAGTTACTTTATAAATAGTTACATGTATTTACTTTATTTTCATATAAATATAATTATTCAGTATATTTTACTTTATTTTCATATAAAAGTCACTCCTTTTGTTCCGCCCGTTTCTATTCATGCAATTGATTTTATGGACAAAATTAGACATGTACCTATATTCCATGGTAGCACCGACATTTCTTCTAATGTTAAATCTAAATTGTCAAGATGTAAATTAAAAAAAAAATAAAATTGTATAGTCCTAGCATAGACCGTAGCCCACCGGCGAGCTGCCCTTGTAGAAGGGTAGAGGACGGAGAGAATGGAGGAGATGGGTACCACATAGGGATACATACATAACAGTATCACCATATATAACAGGTTCCCACGTAGGGATACATACATAACAGTATCACCATACATACGGTCTACATGGTTCTATTGGATGGGCCCAACTTCATATTTGGATCTAGTAACAGGACAGAGTTGGTCCCCACATTATACGCGGTTTTACTCTATTTGTCCTCTTTCCTTTTATTTTAACTTTCTCCTTGCGGCCCTTTATTATGGTATTGGTGTTGTGACTTTTGGATTCTCCTGTAACTTTAATTTTTATGATTTTTTTTAAGTATAGGAAAAATCAAGCGCTGGTCCAAATGTGTGATGAAATCAGGACCATCGGTTCCTGCACCGCTTGCAAACGAAGCAAAGTGGGTTCAAGTTGGCATGGTCAAGATAATTATATGTAATTAGTTATTCCAATATTGGCAACTTGAGTGGTCAATAAAATTACTATTTTCTAATTTTTTTTTTTTTAAAAAGCTTATGTTTCTTAAAATCCTTTGTTAATTCACATATTTGAACTTATTTAAGTTATATTTGCTTGTTTTGTATTTAATTCTTTTTTAAAACAAAATTAAGAAAAACAACCATTTAAAAATTTTTATAATTGTAATTGTCACATAAACTATTACATAATATAATTTAATGATACTATAATTATAATATTTAAATTAAATAGTGATTTTCGTTGTTGTATTTTACATTAAAAAAATATTGTGAGACTACATTGTTGTTGGTCATTAAAGTTCAATAAGTTAAAAAAAAAAAAATTGTTTTCAACAAAATGAAGGGAATCTAAACTTCACTATCGGAAATTCAATAGTCAATGGCAAGAACATATTCACTCAACGCAATGGACAGAATATATATTAAAGAAAACGAAGCAATATTAACATGATAACATCAAACGGTGGGCTCTTCATTTCCCTTAGCACAATCTACTTGCATGTGCGTCTCGATGGGCTCTTCACTCCAACTTGCCCTGATCCGACCAAACAAAATCAACCTGACTCACCCATGTGGCATGTGCCTGTCACGTGTTTTCATTCAGTGTTTTACTCTTTCGTGACCCCAACCCTGCATTTAATTACAAGGTAGAAGTATGGGTTTTGACAGCACCATCACGTATTTTTTTACCAGTCCACTGTCTTTAAGTAGTACCTTCGCGTTTTCCCATTCGACTCAAAACGCCACACACTGCACTCCACACATTCACACCACAAAATCAAAACACGCACACTTTCTCTCTCCCAAACGAGATTCACAAATGGCTGTGTTCAATGTGCTCTGTTTTCTTTCTCTACTCTTCCTAACAACCAATGCTAAGATTCCGGGTGTTTACACCGGTGGTCCATGGGAAAGTGCTCACGCCACCTTCTACGGCGGCAGTGATGCCTCTGGAACTATGGGTACATTATAATTTCTGTTTTTGTACACATTGTAAAAGATGCTTTACGATATGTCAAATGAGTGAGTTTTGTTTTGGTGTGCAGGTGGTGCTTGTGGGTATGGGAACCTGTACAGCCAAGGGTATGGAGTGAACACGGCGGCGCTGAGCACTGCACTGTTCAACAATGGGCTGAGCTGTGGGGCCTGCTTTGAGATAAAGTGCGTGGCTGACCCAAGATGGTGTCTGCCTGGAAACCCGTCCATCCTCGTCACGGCGACCAACTTCTGCCCACCAAACTTCGCTCAACCTTCAGATGACGGCGGCTGGTGCAACCCTCCTCGCACCCACTTCGACCTCGCCATGCCCATGTTCCTCAAGATCGCTCAGTACCGCGCCGGTATTGTCCCTGTCAGTTATCGCAGGTTTGTTTCTCTCTTCTCTTTTCTCTTTGTTTTTTTACTTAAATGCCCCTGCTCTTTTCATGTTAAACGATATCATTTTCTCTAGGAGATAATAGACACAGGAAAATGTTGGTTTATGTTTTTATTTTGTGATTTTCTCTTTTGCTTTCTCGGGAACCAAACGCGGATCAGTCACGAGTCACCTTACTCGAGCAGCCCAGTTTTGGTTTTGTGTCATTAACCAAACATAGGCAACGGCATACCGTTTGCTCTGTGTTGTTCGCATGCCTCTCTAATTTAATTGACTAAAATAACCCCCATACTTTAATGAACAAACGCTTGACAATTTGGTAATACTTCGCATCTGAGAAGGATAGTTTTGTAAAACAATGAAAGGGTATTGTTGTGAAGATGATGATTTATTAAAAAAAAAAACCGGAAAATAAGGATAGGGTAGTGTCTTAAGGACAGAAAATCAGGGGCCCATTTCACGTTCTCCAACGTGTGTGATGGGTCTCTCATCAACGCTAGAAAAATAGGTCACAGTATTTTGAACTGTGTACCCTACCCTACCATAACCACCTTAATAACCCTTAAAATACCTTTTTTTTAAAAAAAAAAATTATTTAACTGCCCTAAAAAGTAAAACTACCTTGGTTGTGGGACTTAACGGTGCGGTGTCTTTTTTTTATTATTTATGTGCAGGGTACCGTGCAGAAAGCACGGTGGAATCAGATTCACAATTAACGGTTTCCGTTACTTCAACTTGGTTTTGGTCACCAACGTCGCGGGTGCAGGGGATATAGTGAAGGTGAGCGTGAAAGGAAGCAACACAGGGTGGTTAACAATGAGCCGTAACTGGGGGCAAAACTGGCAATCCAACGCTGTACTTGTGGGGCAGGCTCTCTCTTTTAGGGTCACGGGCAGTGACAGGCGCACCTCTACCTCCTGGAACGTGGCCAAATCCAATTGGCAGTTTGGTCAGACCTTTGTCGGAAAAAATTTCCGCGTCTGAAGGGTTGTCTTAATTAGATCACTGTTATGGGTTTTTAACATTTTCATGTCTCCCGCCTTCAATTTTATTTTTTCTCTATTTTCCCGGGAAAATTAATTTTTTGAAGTGATGGGTGAAATCGGGGTTTGCTGTAATAGTAGCGTTTGAAAAAAAAAGGTAAAAGGGTTCAAAAATCGAAGTGATGGTGATAGGTAGAAAGTAACAAAAAAGTAAGTGTGTGGTATCCTTTTTTTTTTCTTTCATAATTTTATTGTATTGTTTTTACTTTTCTTTTGTTGGCTGGTGGTGATAATAGTAAAAACCAGCTCCAAGTGTAGCAGCTGAAGCGGTTGCAAGAGCAACACAACATGTAGCCCGCAGCTCTATTTAATATAAATTACTGTTATAACGTTTTAGTTGTCTTTCTCCTTGGGTGTGTTAGTTATATACGTCTACTGATAATTGTTATTGATAATTGATCACACAAAGCTGATTCCATAAACTGGCCTAATCAGTAACCTGAATTCATATGTGAAAAGTGGGTAAAATTAAGTTTCATGGGCGTGTTATTGCAACAACCAGTTTGAATTGGGCAAGGCTGTAAAGCCTAGTAGGTCTCTATATACACAGAAATTGTCTAGTGAATGTTGAACGCACCATGTGGGCCGTGCCATGCTCATTTGTATTGGAATGTCAATTTGTGGTAGAATGGCTTTTGATTTTCAGTGCCGGTACATTGCATAGGGCAATCAATCAAATTGTTGAAGGCTGCCTTGTTGCATTGCTGTTGTAATAAATTTGTGGGCCTTCCCATTATTGATGATATTATGGCCGAAAACCCCAGATATGGGAAACATCCTCCTTGTTAGTTGATTCCCCTTTTTTCGTGTTTATACCTTAGATTGGAACCAACAGCAATTCACTACTAGATCAAGATCATATTACAATCAAGCTTTGCATAAGCATCATAAGGATTTGCAATCAAATGGGTAGTTAGAGGTGACAAGCCACATGTCATAGAAAGCTAGGACTCTTATATTCATTAGGAATATCACAATATTAGGTTTTTCTATTTTTATTAGATGTGTTTTTTTATTAGGCTTTCTTATAATATTCAGTTCGATTTTCCTACGTTTAAGGTTATTCAGGTATATTCTCTTTATAACAAACAAGTAGAAAATTCTCAAATATCTTATCTCTATATTCTTTCTCTCATAATGTTTTCTGTCTTCTATTTTCTTATTATTTCTCTTTGAATTCTTTCTTTTTTGCTATGTTCTTCTCTGCTTTTCTTTTCTCTTATGTGACTAATTGATTAAACATACAAGAATCCTAACATAGAAAATTTAGTGCAACAAAATTGAATTAAGCCCCCGTTAACTAAAATTGCTGACATTGTTACTAATGTAGTGATAAATTTTACGAAACACTTTGAACATGCTTTCATCTTAAATTTATATGCTTAATTTTTAGAAATTTGTTTTCTGTAAGTTGTTGGCATCTTTAAGCTTATAATGGCTTCCTAGAAGCTAAAAATAAAAATTGGAAATTAGAAATTAATAAACCGTCCATCTTTTCCAACCGAATGCTTTTTTGGCATCTATTGCTCTTGTACATGGTTCATGTATAGTGTAAACAAGCGATCCCTTCAATTTGAGGTAATCTGACAGCTTCAATCTAGGGACTCAGTGAGTGAGAAGCCCTTGTAGCCGTTGATTTGGTCCCAAAACCAAAAGGTAATAAAAAGAAGAAAAAGGAAAAAAAGGGTAGTTGTGATGTAAACACTAGGCCGGCGCTTGGTTCTGTTAAGATAACTGTCCGCTCCAAGACAGGTAAACCCCTGTCTCTTGTAAAAAAAAAGGAATTGTATTCTAGTATTTATGCCTTATCATTTTTATCATCACAAGCAACTTTCGGTACCAAAAAACAGTACGTAGCATGACCCACTTCACACGTTTTCTTTTGCTCCCATAATCCATGGGAAGAAAATTCTGTTTGGATAATTCAATCTTTTTGATGATGGTGCTGGTTGATTTTGTCAAGAAAATTAAAGATGAGTGCATTGCCTTTTAGTGGTTATTATGGGGTAAATGTTGGTTGAAATCAGAATCTTTTACTGATGTAAGAAGCTTTTACGAAATGGGTATTTGACGATTATATGGATGGTTGATGGTGGGAAGTTGGAATATATACCAAGATGATGATCAGTTGTTGGTTGAGATCAGGAATCCTAGCAACTTTACGTTGTCAACTATATGTTAGCTTTAGTCTTGGTAATTGAGAGAACTTTTTGAGTGACAGTATTTGCCCCACTAAAATTGTATGCATGTCCTTTTTTAAATTCACCTCGTTACATATGCTTTTGAAAACTTATAGTTTATAATTGTAATTCAATTAATATAAAGAATATTTTATTTTTAATTTAATTAGATTATATATTTGTAGTGAAAGTCGTCAGACCTATTTTTATAATTAACTTGATTGCTTTTAAATATTTGATAGGGTATATCTATCAAAGGGTATCAATACAGTTTTAGGAGGCGTAAAGATTGACCCTCAACTTTTTTGTCGAAAAGTGCTTGAGAAGACTTAAATTATTCCATTGGCCTTTGCACAACCATATCTGGCTGATAGCATATGGGCCCGTAGTAGCTATACGAGCCAGGCGAGGATTGACGTGGTCCATGCCCTGTCAGACATGAAAAACGGAAAAAAGTTCGACGAGTGAGACGTCAACACGCCGTCTGTGGGAATGGAACCCACGACCACGTGGTTCAAAGCCATACGCTCTATCTACCGGCTTGAGCTAACACGGCAGGTACAGAGAGGGTCGATAAAGGTTAGAATATAACGACAAAATAATGCTCTCTCATTTGTTGACAGAAAGAGCAGATGTAGGATGGTTTTTCATTGCAGAGTCGTTAGTAATGAAAGGAGATATGTTTCCATCCATTAGTATTCTCTTGCATACTTGATAATTAAACACCAGCAAAGTTTGATAGCTTGTCACCAGCTGTAACATAAAACTTTCCAATTCCAACCAAACTGTGATGAAAAAACCTTTGAAGATGAAATACCTTCAAGAATTTAACAGGATAGGAACATTTTGATACCATAAAGCACAACCGAGTCTAATAACTAGTTACAGCAATGCTAATCAATTGCTGTTGTAAACACTTTAACACAATTGCGTAATATCAGTGCAAATTCCACTATGCATACTGCAAGCGAAATGAATATTGAATTGATTTGTGAATTGATCTTTCCTTCACATAGAAAGAAAACAAGCAACATTATCTAGTCCGGTGTCATACACTACTCTCCACAATCAAAGGGATGGGTAAGCTTCAAGGCAGGTATTATATTACATGAAATAATCCAGAATGCACACATCTTCAAAATTTTATTGATTTCAATACTTCTTTGGTACAAAAAATGATGAATTCATAATCCATCTAGTTTCAATAAAGAAAAATAAATGACATCAGCTGAATTATATTGAACATGCTCACATTCAAAGAACTAATATAAATAGATACAACAATCAAATATCTATAAACCATTTGTGATATATGCTTCTAGGTGATGCCAGTCCTCTAGCAACAAGCCATCCCGTTATTCATACTGGTCAAGGATGGGCTAGGCAGTGCAGAGCCTTTTCTGATCTCCAGAACCAATAATACAGATATATACCACCGGAGGGTCAGAGAATTTATTCTGAGATCAATTTATCAACTATCTTAGAACTCTGTTCGAGCTTAAAGAAAAGTTCTCTTCACCAGCAACAGTGGAGTGCAGCCTTCCTGCAGCCCAACCATTATTCAATGCACGCACTGCCGCACGGGCTGGATCCCCAGTCACACGACTTCCATCAACTTGTTTTCCAAATTCTGGAAGACCATTTTCCTTTCTCTCTTTCCTTTTTTCCCTCTCCTCATCTCTTTCCTTCCTCAGCCAACTCTCTACTGTTCTCTGCAGGAAAGTTCATTTTATAGCAATAATGCGAATTTAACTAGGAAAAAGAATTCTCAGAAAATCAAGATAAAATCATTCACTGAGAAACATATGATCTCAATATTTCATGGAACAAGTCATAATCAACAACCTAAGCCAATCATGGACTTAAACTAAAGATTTCAAGTTAGGAACATGAAAGCTAACCATTAGTGACAACTTGCTAATCTCCTTGACTTCATCCATCGGCATCGCTAGTTGCAACTTCCCATGAGCCACATACACCTAAGAACAAAATTCTACATTAGATGTTGAGAAAGACATGTATGTAAAGGCACATCTTAAATTAGGAGTCACAAAAAGACATACAATATGTGAGGGCCAGTCCTCTAGACCATCAAATATGTGGGTTGCATAGATAATTGTAGCACCACGTTCTTCACATTCCTTCTTCAGAAACCTAAGGAGGTCAGCCCTAGCCAACACATCAAGGTCAACCGTTATCTCGTCCAAAAGAAGAACCTAGACAAAAACAACCACCAGACTTAAGATAAACAAAACACAAGGTTTCAAGATTCCCTCAACAAATGCATTGAGACAAACGTAACAAATTGAACAACTTTAAAGTAGCTAGCAAAATATGGAAATACCTTGAATGGCTTAAGGAGACCCATGCAAATTTGAACACGTCGTCTCTGACCATCAGATACCTTGTGCATCCTCCATGTAAGATCGATATCTAATACCTAAATTACCAAGCAAACACAACAAATTTCACTTAAACAACACAACAGCACAAATTCAAGGAACAGAACACAAATTATAGCAGCTGAGTTTAACTAAGATGTGATATTATTACGATTGCATGATACCTTGATAAGTTCAGCTCTTCTTTGAGGATCAATAGCAGCTACACCAAATATCATTTTCTCCGCAGAGACATCCATTTGTATCGGAACCTCAAACCCTGCAAAAGCAACCTCTCGCCTCCACTGCAAAAGCAAAGCTTCCATTCAATATAATTCACCACTGCTATCTATGACTACCATTTCATGCCTAACACAGTCAAAGTAGTTCGAAATGGAATTGAACATTCATGCGATAATACAAGATCAATATAGGACCAATGAATTCCACTTGCCTAATAATTTTAATTTAATTAAATTATCACATTGAAAATACAACAAAGTTAACTGTAAAAGAGTAAAATAATCGAAAAAAATGTCTAACCTCTCCTCCAAGATAAGAGAGATCGCCGGAGGACGTTAAAGAGGTGTCGTGGAAGGCGGACCTTCCCAAAACCCTAACCATGTGAGGCTCCACCATGTGTTTTCCTCCTAATATCTTCAAAATCGTCGTTTTGCCTGTCATTTTTGTTTTTGTTTTGTTTTTTTTTTTATATATATATCCACAAAACACAACAATCAAGTACCAGAATTTGTTTGGAATCGTCGAGAAGTGAAAGCAAAAGGACAGAGAAATCGAACATACCAGCGCCATTGGATCCGACGAGAAGGCAGCGATCTCCTGCGTTGAGAATGAGGGAGAAATCGTCGATCAATGGTTTGGAGCCGGGCGGTGGATGGCCATCGATTCCAGGATACGTGAATTTGAGTCCGTCGATCACCACCGTCGATTTGGAAGTCTCCATCACCGCCATCTTCAGCTTTCAAAAATTTCCAATATGAGCGCCTCAACTACCGCAACATTTTTTTGTAGAGAAAAAAAAAAAACACCAGCAAAGCCAAAATGCAAACGCCACGTCGCGTTTAGGCCAATATAAAAAATATCAGCCTACGTGGCACTATTAAGACCGTTTAGATTTAAGAATTAGTTTTAATTTTTTTTTTTCTTTTAAAGAGGGAAGAAAAACCTCTCAGGTCAGATCCAACCTCGCTGGCTCTCACTCACTCTCCTTCCCTCGCCGGAAGCCTTACTGTGCTTCTCCGCTCGCTGTGACTCTCTCCTTTCCGGTTCTCACTCGGAATCACTCTCTCCCTCTCGCAGTCTCGCTCTCCCTTTGCCGGTTGCTCACTCGGGCGCACTCTCTCTCTCTCCCTCGCTCTCCCTTCGCTGTGCATTTGTACGTTTTTCTTTTTCTTCTTCTATTGTTTTGGTGTTTCTGGTTTTGTGTTTTTTTTTAGATATTTATGGATTTGATACTTTGTATGTTCTGATAAATCGTGATTCATTGACTACACTTGCAATGCTTGAATGTTTGTTATTAGGTGTAAGATTAAGATGCTTAAAGCGGTTAATTCGAGCAGAAGAAGAGAATAAGTTGTTGAATTTCGGAGTAGTTTCCATCTCCTTGTTGCTTTTGGTTAGTTATTCATTATGATATATTTGATTGATTGAGATTTTAGTGCTGAGATAATTAAGGAAAACTAGATAATGATTCAATTATTTTTAGTGCCTGTTTTGGAGAGACCGGGGGGGTGGGGTGGGGTGGGGTGTGGTGTGGAGGTGGGGGGGTTGGGTTTGTGTTGTGGTGTGGGGGAGAATGGTTTAGGTTTATTTAGTTGCTAAAATGATGAGGGAATGATCATGAAGCTTTTGGGAATGTGAATGTGATCAAACAGGAAGATAATTTGTAGCAGCGAGCTAAGTATTATGGAATCTTTCTAAGAGAAGGGAACTGGTAGGAGGCCTATTTTAAAGAATATAAGAATCACTGCAGATAAGTTAAGTGGCTGTGGCAACCCTTGGATGCTTAGTTGAACTTTTGATTCAATTTGTGTAATTTGCTGCATATTTTGTGAGATATGTGAGGTTTCCTGTGAAGACTAGCTTTTCTTTTGTTTCAGTAATTAGATGTTCAGGTGCAGTGCTTAATATTCTGTTTTATTGCATCTAACAAATTGACTGTCAATTTGTAAGAGAGTTTTAAATCTAACAGCAAAGTACTAATGTTGTTTTTTTTTTTTTTTTTTTTAATATTTTGTAGAGGATAATAATATTTGGATTCATTGGATGGTTTGATTTCTAGTCCACATGGTATTCTCTTACAACCCACGTAATTCATTAATACTAAAACAAAGTAAGATTATATAGTTGCATTTGTATACTTGCGTTTTGTATGTTTTTCATTAATTGTGTTTGTTTGTGAAGTATTTGTGGTTGTATCTATTGTTTGTGGTAGTAATTTAGGTTTTCTAGTACTATTGTTTGTAGTTTGATTTAGGTGTGTTTGTGGTGATTTTATGATTGTGATTTTATTGTGTTTTTAACTAATATTAAATATGTATTTTTATTTAGCCTTCAAACCACCTATTTTTCTGTAGTGTTTGTAATGAAACTTGATTATATTGTTGTTATTATTTTGGTATTTGTGACTCTGTAGTGCTAATATTTTGGATTATATAAAGAAACTTTATCATGAATGTAGCAAGTCTTTTGATATTTGTAATGTAGTAAATTTTTTGTATTTATATTTAAAAAAATGTGTGTATTTTATGAATATTATATTAATAATTATAAAGATGTGATGTTATATTGTAATTAAATTGAACTCTTGGAAGTTCAAATGTGTAATTTTTTTTTTTTGTATATTTGTTTTAGTTAAAAACTAAATTAGGTCAATTGATCAGGTTTGGGGCAAGCCCCTCCAATCGGATTTGGGTTTGGGGCCAAAAGTAGCAACCCGTTTGGGGGCATGGGCACCTCTCAAAAATTTCGGGTTGGCTTTTGGAAAGGGCAAAGCCTAATCCGATCCAATCCAATCCGTTGCTATCCATACTTACATTGATCTCTAACTATCAATTCTTCTTCTTCTTCCTCCTATTATTAGATTTTGAAAAAGCCCTCAGTGATGGCGGCAATATACAGTCTTTACATAATCAACAAGTCGGGAGGGTTGATATTCTACAAGGTAATCAACTGGTCTGATCTCTGTTTATTGAAAATCAGGGTTCATGATTTTGTTTTTTGGGGAAAAATCAGGACTATGGATCTGCAGGACGGATGGATACAAATGATAGCTTGAGAGTGGCTAGTTTATGGCATTCAATGCACGCGATCTCTCAACAGTTGTCACCTATCACTGGTTGTTCCGGCATCGAACTCCTCGAAGCCGACACTTTTGATCTCCATTGCTTCCAATCTCTCACTGGTATTTTTAATTTTCCTCTTTATTTTCTAAAAATATAAAATCAATTGAATGGTGGCTATGTTTTGTTCCAAGACTTGGATCAAATAGGGAAGAGGAAAGAATTCGCTTGAATTGATGTTTTCTGGTCTCACATTTTAACATTCAAAACGTGTTGTACAAATTATCTCTATGAATTGGTTTCTATTTTTATATACAGGGACCAAGTTCTTTGTGGTTTGTGAACCTGGGACACAGCATATGGAGAATCTCTTGAAAGTTATATATGGATTGTACACAGATTATGTATTGAAGAATCCATTCTATGAGATGGAGATGCCTATCCGGTGTGAGCTCTTTGACATCAACTTGTCTCAGGTGGTACAGAAGGATCGGGTTGCTTTGTTGGGGCGATGAATTGCTTCAAACGTCAGATTATTTTCTGTTTCTGTTATCTTGGTTCATGTTTCTGCAGTAGAAGAATCATTGGGTATGGTTTGTGCAAGCTGCATTTGTTTGCTGTTTTGCTGAAATATTTGCCAATCTCTTTTGCCCAATCATGATTAAGAATGTAAAATGCTGGATACTTGAAAAGAGTTATGGTTTTCAATTATTTGTTAACTTATTTTTCAATTGTCTAAGCTCATCTAATCCTCACAATTCGAGCAAAAAGAACTGCTCTTTCATATGGGAGGTTCTGTTGGTTTTTCTGAAACTAAGATCAGAAATTGATGCAATGTAATCTTGTACCATTTAAACTATAATGATGTAGTATGATAAGAATTAAAAAGATACAGACAACCAATATTTCCACTCATACAATCATAGCTTTTTTCTTCAATTTTTTTGACCGAAACTAATACAGTCATAGTTACATCAGTTCCATAACAAAAAAAAGGTACTGAAATAATATCACTACATTTTCATGTATCTTGTACACAATTTGCTCTGATTTTAAATACGGTACATATTTGGAAAACTCAGATTACCGTGACCTAAACAAAATACCAAAATAAGACCTGTACATTGCTCAAACAAGGCTATAATACATAGAATGATCACCTGAGTTCTGTTTCCAAACCCTGCCAAGACAAGTTTAAGTTGAAAACGGAAAACAAAAGAAAAATCACCACATCAAATACCTTCCCTTATGCATGAATTGGGGAAGCAGAAGGTCTGGGATAGGAAGTCGGTTGTCCGTTGGAATGAAAATGACCTTTACCATGGTGCCCCTTTTGAGCAGCTTTTGGCTTGTCCTGAAGCTCTCCTAATACTTTTACTACCTCATCCATATCTGGTCTGAACTTGGAATCTATGGATAGGCATTGAAGTGCAAGGGTCGCCGCCTTTTGTGCCTGAGCCACTGAGTACTGGCCTTCAAGCCGCGGATCTAGTACACGAAATATTCTTCGTTTGTTGATCAGGTATGGTTTTGCCCACTCAACAAGGTTGTGTTCTCCAGATGGCCGATTTTTGTCTATAGCTCGCCGCCCTGATAACATTTCTAAAAGAACGACTCCGAGGCTGTATATGTCACTCTTGGTAGTCAAGTGACCTTCACAACAGCAAGATATAAAACTAATGATCAGGACACTGGTACATCATTTCTGTTCAGTATACTCCACTATCAATAACACAGTACTAAATGCAATTAGAATGCATGGATATCACCAAAATTTAACCATTTCTATCCTTCAAGAAGGGACGTTGTGCATTAATTATTAAACAACTTTCAAGCACTTCAAATGAATTGAAGGTTCGATTGCCTATTTCTTTCTCCTTTCATGCTTTCATATCAATGATCAATTTATCTATTAATCTCCCAACCCGGCCTATAAGTATCCTTGATATATATCAAATAGGAATGTTTCAAAATAGAATGTAAATATTACCACCCACTTGGAGAGTGTGTAAAGAGGAAGTGAAGCACCTTAAAACATTTCTAACGGAAAAAGAAGCAGGTATATACGAATCATGGATTTTATAGAACAAAGGAAATAATACCAGTGGCTAGATACTCTGGAGCAGCATATCCATAGGTTCCCATGACCCTAGTTGAAACATGGCTCTTATCACCAGTTGGTCCATCTCGGGCCAATCCAAAATCAGAAAGCTTTGCATTATAGTTCTGCAAAAATATAAAACCAAATATAGAGGTCAGCAGCATGGCAAAGAAAATCTAATGAACTACCAATCTGAATGAATTCAACCATGTTAGTATATCATTAGAAAATGCTAGCAAGGTTACATACTGAATCAAGCAGGATATTAGATGTCTTGAAATCACGATATATGACTGTTGTTTCAGCATTGTGAAGAAAGGCAAGCCCCTTTGCAGCACCAAGGGCAACTTTCATCCGGATGCCCCATGAAAGAGGCTGGAAGTGTGAACCCCCTGTTCCAATATAAATATAATGCTTCAATTAAAACACAGATACCAGACACAATGTTGCTAATATATGCTTCTATTCAAAGAAATAAATGAATACACATCGAGAATGGCACTGAATGGATGCAAGGAACCTACTCCTGAATAGATGATTTTCCATGCTACCCCGGGGCATGAACTCGTATACCAGAAGCCGATGCTCATCCTCTAAACAGTAACCAATCAACTTCACAAGATTAGGATGGCACAACTGCCCGAGGTAGTTGATTTCTGCCTGTATATACAAAGAGTATAACAAAGAATCAATATCCAGCTATATGAATGTCACAAGCAGCATAGCAATTAATGACACTTATAAAGTCATCATTTCATAGCAAAAAAACATCAAATACTAATGCTTAATTGTACGAGTTAAATTATGGTTAACACAAAGATTCTACAATATACAATCGTCATATGCCCTGAATCTTCCTAACTGCTAAAATGATCAGATTGCAGTGTAATTTTAGAGCAAACTGCAATTTGAGAGGTTGAAGCCGATCACAAAATATTTACATAGAGGGCTAAAACTTCAACTTACCAACCATTCCCTGTGACCCTGGAGCCCTTCCTGGTTGAGCCTCTTCACAGCAATCACAATGCCTGTACCAGGTCTGGTAGCTGTAAGCAAATGCTCGTCAACCCATCCTTTGAAAACAGAACCAAAGCCACCTTCTCCTAGAACACTATCAGGCCGAAAGTTTCTGGTGGCTGTCTTTAACTCGCTGAAACTGAAATTCTTTATCTTGGTTGACTGCAAGATTTCACCCTCGCTTCGCGGGGTTGGAGGCACAGATCCTGATGAGACTCTGCTTCCATCTCTGCTCACATATTTTGAATTCACTTCTACACAAAAGCAAATGCCAAGTTTTTGTAAATATGAAATTATATAACAGGGAACAGAGCCTCCTATCAATCATCAAAAAATTATATCAAATTATAACGACATGAACAGCTTCAAATCCCACAAAAGCACAAACTGAAAAGAGGAAAATTACAATATCCAACATCGAATTTGAATTCTGCTAAGCAATAATTATTTAACGAGTCTAAAAAATGCCATTCAAAGTAACATCAAACTTTGATTTCAAAGAGAAATGAAAAAGATTGCCACACATATTAATAAAATTCACCAAAACTATGCTCAGAGAATCAGAAAACAAACTCTTCAAAATCACTAATTCATTCTCAACCAACCCATGCAACTTCACTTACATAAGAATCAACAAAAAACCAAGTATCCATCAACCAATATAACTGTCATATATACTACTTTTCAACAAACCAAAATCAATCTGACATCTGAAACCAAAAATGGAAAAGGAAAAAAACACACACACACACACACATGTTGAAGCAAATAATAAATCATCTCCATAACAAACAGATACCCGAAACATAAGGAAATACCTGTATTAAAAGGACTCTCTGCCTTGATCCGGTTGCTAAAACAAACTCCCATCAAGCCACCACACAAGAATACACAGATCTTCACACAAAAGAAATGATTAGTTTTTTGTTTTCTAAACGAAAAACTAAACAGAACCCAGAATCCACAACGATCCCTTTTGTGTTCTTTTTCACTTTTGAAGCGATTTTTTTATGTTGGTTTTTGGATTAAAGACATCATCCAACAAATAAGATGAAAAAAATGGTCTTTCTGTGTTTTTTTTTTTTCCCTTCTTTTTACTTTTCTTTTGGTTGGCCTTTTTAGACCTTTGCCAACCTTCGCCAACCAAAGACAGTTGACTTGCTTTTTAGTTCTTTTGTCTTTTGTTTGTCCAACAAACGAAAACTCATGCAATAGAGACAAAACTCTACAGTTTTTATTAATATGTTTTTACTTGCATTTAAAAGTTACAATTCGCGTTTATGAGAATATTATTGATGCTTAATTACGTGATTAATGATGAGGAATGACATACCTCCTAACATCAGTGTTTCTACTTTCTATGCGTCGCTTTCTTCGGCTGCCGTGTTTCGGCCGTTGGATTCCATTTGCATGATCAGACTTTTCGTTGGATTCTCAATGATTAGTCAAATCTTTTTACTCCTTATGGGGCTCGCTAGAAAACTTTCACTCCATGAAGCGGTAGGCTATGATCTGCTACACCACGTCCGCTCTCCCTTTCACCGTTGGATTGTAATCTTCTTTGGTTCGATGTAAAGATCAAACCATCCTTTTTGCACATCATCTGATCTGTGGATATACACTCTTTTATACGTTAAGATAGTGAACTTATTTTAGATTAGAAAGACACACGTCCAAACCGTCTAAATCCTGATGATCTGGACATATCTTATCAATCTTTAACCTATTCAAGCATTGATTTGAAAAAATACAGATGTATGAAACAAGCTACTCTCGACCGTATTTTATAGATCAGACTTTCAAAATATGTTTTATCTTTGAAGAACATTTTTGGTGACATAAAAATTAATTATCAAAACAATATGTGACTGGAATTACATGTTTGTTGGACTTGGATCCTTGTCTATATATATATATATATATATAATTACTGTGATTCTAGAAGCTGATAAAAATCAAGGAAAACGTTCCAACGTGTTGTATGATCATAAAATATATATATATATATATTTTATTTGAATGAATATTCCCTCAAAAGCATGGCGTCAATGGAGTATAAATGTTTCTCAGCCGTGGGATTTAAATCGGCGGTTGGTGAACATTTTAATCTTTGTTTATTTTCAATTTCGTAGACAGAGATTAGTCTAAACGTAAGATAAACACAACCGCTGACTGGCTCTTCGTGAAGCAAACATTAATTATACACTAACATTCTCTACTACTAATCATTCTGTCCGGTCCCTAACTAATTAAACAAACAATACATATATTGAAATTGACGTTTAATTAATTCATGGTGAGCTTAATATGAAATCAATTAATTAAAAATGAATTCATCATCAGATAATCATGCAACAGTACTGCTGAAGGGCGGTGGCACTATGCGTGTACCAGGACCTTTACAAATATTAATTTTATCGAGTTGACCGGAATTTTGGACAAGAGAGACGACCTAGATTACCACGTCTGCGTGTCTCGATTACAATCATGCAATTTTTTTTTTTTAAAGAAAGAATCATGCAAAATTTAAGTTGTCACGTTGAGGACAGATTATCATTGTACAATCTTGTAGAGTCATGTTTCAAGTATGATGAGATTATAACAAGAAAGTGATGAAATGTTTTTGAAATTAATTGCCATTATAATATTGAAGTTTGGACCCGAAAAGTTATGGGTAGTAACATATATTTGTAGCCCAAGTAAACCCATTATTTGGTTTCAATTTGTTCTCGACTGGGCTGGATATTCAATTTTGGATTAAAGATTGGGCAACAACAAAACAACTTAAAAGGATAAACCGTCATCTAGATTTTAACTATAATAAAGAGTGGGCTGGACACTCTTTTATTTAATAGATTCTATAGTAAGTTATGTATTTATCCAAGAGATATTCCCTAAACAAACTATATCAAAAGGACAAGCTGATCGATAGGAATTTTGAAAATAATGAGAAAAAATCAAGGGGAAAATTATCTTGTATTGATAAAAGATTATTTCTTTTCTTCTCCAGCAAAAAAAAAAAAAAAAAAAAAAATATTGCAATTACTGTGAACAAGTCCCGAGAGAGAGAGAGAGAGAGAGAGACAAAAGTCCCTTAATCTAGTGTGACTAGAGATCTTACCAAAATTTATAAATGCCTAGGACATTCGAATTACTCTAGATTAGCATATCCACCAAATAATCTCGTATTCACACGCCATATTATACAACTAAAAAAGAGCTATGTTATCTAGATAAATATTTTATACAGTCTTATATTATTCAAAGATATACATTAAAAAATATTAACGTAAATATTTAATCACAGGAAAAAAAAAAAATCAATCCTCAACAAAACATGAATATCACTAATAACTTGATGAGTTAAAAAAAAAAAAACTAAATTATAATTATGGAGACAGAATGATAAGATTGGTCTAATGATCCTTCAAGATTATGATCTTGAAATTATAAATTCGAGTTGTGTTTTTTTTTCTTTAAATATTGAATTAATTTTAATAATTAAGAGTAACACGAAAACTGAAAACACAATAAGAAGATAAAATGAGAAAATCAATTTAGGCCAGTGAAAATATAAAAATCATTGAAGGCAGCTTTTAAGAAAATCGAAAGGAGTCAAGGGGATGTTTCCCTTTCACCGAACCAGGAACCAGGTTGGTTAGGGTGAGAAATGAGAAATTGAGGATGGTTCAGTGGTCAGACCCACTGAGGTTCAAAAACCAGATTTGTTTTTTAAACCCATCAGCACATAAAAAAACCCTCACCGATCCCTATAAAATCTGCAGGCTTTTTTAGTACTTGTTTAATAATTTATTTCACTTTTGCTGTTTTGAGTAGCTTTTTTTGGCTGTACACTCTAGCTGTACATGGGCCTACTCTGCTGTTTCATCGAACAATTAAATAATAATGTATTAAAACGACGTCGCGTTGGTGGGTGCTGTGAGATAAATTTCCTAGGAGAATAGTCTTGCTCAATGCCCTACCATAAAAATAGCTTTAGCTTCGTCTTTTCAGAGGTGGGCTCAGACCTCATAGTGGGAGATCAGGGAGGATCTCCCTCAATTTTATAATAGCTTTGAAATGTCAAATCATCTTTTATTATACCAAACATACCCCTCATGATTCCTTCCCGATTTAGCCCAACATTGCTTTCTTCCATTTTCTTTTAATCCTCACTATTGATCCTCAAATCCCAAGCAATCCACTCAAAAAAGGTTAGGGTTGAATGGATACAAATTTTGATCCCCATGCCCAGTTTGGGCAGTGACATGTTAATGTAGCAAATTAGTAGTAAGCTGGTTCATGTTGTCTTTTCTCTCAATATGGTTAGGTTTGATTTTACACATTACAATTAGAAATCAGTAAAAATTACTTAATTACACAGTTTTAAAACATACTGTTAAGACACAATTTTATACTCTTTGATATATAATTTAGTAATATGAGTCTATAACCTTATTGTATTAGCAAATAAAATTTCATGAGAAACAGATTTTGAGAAGGGAAAAAATATATAATTTGAAGTCACTCTAGATAGGTTATCAAAGATTTGCAACATCATACCCTCAAAAAAAAAGAAAAAATGATGAGAGTATCAATAAATTGACAGACATTGTCTACAAATCATGACTTGTGTATTTTAAAAGAAAAACCTTATAAAATACACTTTAAAGAAATAAAGGACAAAAGTAGAAGAAAAATGTAAAAAACCGATAAAAATGGAATATGAAGAACTGGTAGGGGGCGCCGAGGAAACAAGTAGAAAAATGTTTAAAAAACAGGGGGGGGGACAAGAAAGGAAGAGATCGGGTGGGGGAGGTGCGGTTCGGATCGGTGGTGGGTACTGTAGTGTGTACTGTGATGAGAGAATTAATAAAAGAAGAGAAAAACTGAAGGGACCCACAGACCAAGTAAAAAATGATTAACAAAAAAAAAAAAAAAAAGGGACGTAACGTATCACTGACAAGAGGTGGAAGGGGAGGGGATTCTGAAGCGTAGCAGAAGGTCGTGTCTCAATCAGACTCGTCTCCTTGTGCCGCGAAACGCGGACTACAGTCCCCCACCCCCTCACCCTCCTGTCAGTCCCCATTTCCTACCTCCTCGATTTTCCCACCCCCCCTGCCTAATCATTCATGAATATCTCCCCGCTCCCCTCTCTTTATTCCCTTTCTTTGTATTTATGAGACTGGATTTCATTTCATTTCAAATTTTCAGTCATTCATCAATACCGCCCCCACCACCCCCATAGATACTCTATAGTAATTTAAGTTATCATGTGCTATGAAACTGATTCAAACCTTCAATAGTATCGGATTTGACGAGTATTTTTTACCGTTAAATAATATTCAGCGATAGTAAATTGTGTAGTAGTTTATAAAGATGGTCTCCAAATAATTTTCGTAATTTGGATTTCAATATATGTATGATATTATCTTTAAAATCTCTCTATATATATTATGATGTGTGGCTATTGGCTAAAAATAAAAAGAATAATATTTTAAGATAATTTTGAAAATAATTATGAATAGAGAACACAAAATTTCTCGAAGTTATTGGTTTTCAGGGAGTTTCTTTCTAATGGCAAGTTCATTGGCATTGTATTTGCAGGTGTATGATAGATGATGAAGGGGAGTAACTTGGTAGCAGGGCGTGACGTGGAAGAACTACCACTGTCGCTTCTGTGACTGTGACGCACTGGAATCAGAATTTTCTTGGGACACAACACAACCCACCAGGTTTGATAAAATTTCTTCGTGATCATAAGGTCAACATATTTTCTTCTATTTTTTAATGGACGGTCAGATCCTAGCACGAGTGAGTTAAGGTTGATAGAGAGCATCATTATTGCTTCTTGACTCTTTTTCACTAGCATTTGTGATCTGTCTCTAATCACTCTCGTCTGTGCTCACCTCTCTCTCGTCGCATCAAAACAAAAGTGCACGCAGTGAAAAATCATTTGCCACTTCTATCGATGTTTCTACTGTCCACAGATTTTGCTATCGTGCGCCGTAATTTTTTCCTTTGGTTTTACCGGTCTCGTTGACCATTTCCTTCTTTTTCTTTTCCCTTCCTTAATCCGTTGGTTAGCTACTACACTCGTGTAATTAAATTACATGAAAAGTTACTTTCCTTAATATAAAATCTCCAAATGATAATGAGGACGGCAAAAACACCCCGATCCGACCCAAATTAACATGGTTCCAATCTGCTTGGGACGGATTCTGGCATGAATTTAAGTTTCGGTCGAATTTAGATCAAAACTATTTGATCTGACTTTATTTTAGGTAGGATTTGAATTTGAAACTTTCCATCAGATTAAATCCAATTAATCCCTTTTTTTTTTTTATATATATACTATTATCATTCTTATTGACATTGTTATTATTATTATTATGTTTTATTTTTAAATGTTGTGTAAATTATTTTGTTATGGAACTTTGTTATGTATTAATTCTTATTTTGATGCATGCAATGGAGCTTTATTATATGATAGTTATTAATTTTGTGTTTTAATGTTTGTTTATTGATTGTATATTTATCTTATGTTTTATTTTTAAATGTTGTATATTTATTAATTGTATATTGACTTATTAAAAATTGAATCGAGTAAAAACATATCGGGTCTAAGTTAGATCAATTTAAATAAGTTCAAATTTGGGATAAAAAATGATGATCCGTTTCGGATCACATGTTAACTTTCAAAATACCCAATCAAGAAATCGGGTCAAATTTGGGATGTGCCTATCTGACCTTGATCCGATTTATTGCTATATTTGAATGATACTACGAGATTGTTGAGAGTATACTTTTAAACCTAACTCTTTTCACAAATAGTAAAATAATTATAATAATTGATTATGCATCATTTTTTTCAAGGAAGTTTAAGTCTCGTACTAATATGTTTGTTTGGCGTATGTGTTTAAGCAACTTTTTTATGTACTTATAAGGTAATAAAAAAATTCGTTGACATAAATTTATAAATTTATGGGATTTAATAAAATTATATATTAATTTTTTTAGATAAAATGAGAAAATTTTTTACATATATTATTAAATACATATAAATAGAACTCAACCCTCACATATATGAATAAAAAATATATTAAATATTTATACTATTCAATACATTAAAACCATTTAAAATCGTACCATATCGCATGAATTATCAATCAAATAAGATAGTTATGTCATATATAATGATTTTAAATAGTTTACATTTAAACATACATGAAAACTTTTCTTAAACATTTAAAAAATGGTACCTAAAATTAGAGCTTATTTTGTTTAAAAATTCAATCTGTAATTCCAAATAAAGGACGATTAAGATCAAGGAAAGAAGAGAAAAAGACTTGGTAGGGCCGAAGGGGAAGCCGACCACGAGTGGGTGTATACTGTAAAGTATGGTGGCCGGAGAAGAAATGCCCAACCCACTAAACGACACGTGGAAGAGAGCCGTCCCGTTTCCCAATGATCTCAAAATTCCGGGTGCATCCGATTCCCTGACCCAGGTGTGGTCAAGTTAACTTTTCTTACCCCGATCAAACATTGGCCCACTTCTTTTCTTTCTTTTTTAACTTATTATTATTTGATCAACCGATCAAATATATATCTACTTTCCACAAAATTCTCCACAATATTAATTAAAATATGTATTATTAAAATCTAGTGAGTAGTATCCTCCATATATATATATACTATAATACTGTGGATGTAAATTATATTTATTTTCCCAAATCTGAAATTAGTTATATTAATTTAAAATAGAATAAAAATATAAATATAAAAAATAAAAAATAAAAATATTTTTTAAATTTCGTTATTGATGCCATAATCATGATTTATTTTTTTTTTCAAAGATAGGATATACGATTTTAGTTTTTACCTAAAAAGAGCGTCGATGACTCTACAACTGAATTGCATTATCATTTCTCACAAAGGAGAGATAATGAAACCGTTGAAAACAAAAACAAAAATTTCTCTAAATATAAATTAAAAAGAAAACCTTCAAAAGTGAAAGCCGCGAAAAAATGACGGAAGGTGGCGTATTTTAAGCGCTGAAATCGAGCATACGCCTCTTCCATCTCTCTCTCTCTCTAGTTTTGCTCCGCTCTCGTTCTCTCTTTCTCTAAAACTCTCTCTGTCTTTCTGTGTCCAAGTGTGAAAAAAGGTCTGGTGCCCTGGTGGTGGTAGGTGGTGTAGCGGAGGAAAAAATGACGACATAACATTCCACACAATACGTAATCGTTTCTTGCTTTTTCTTTTTTTATTTTTCTCTCCTTCTACTCCTACCATTCGCGTGCCCCTCCTTTCACGCCCCACTGTCAGATCTCTCTATGCAAGCACTGTTGTCTGTTACACTGTTACTGTTGTTTACTCGTATTCTTTTGTTTTCTCTAATCTAATCTGCTCCTTTAATTTTTTTTAAACAAAAGGAGCTCTCTGGTTTCTTGTTTATATATCTTCCATCTTTCTTCGCTGTCTCTAGTCTCTTCTTGTCTGTTTTCTTCTCTCCAGTCTGATACATACTAGAAGCTAATAAGCTGGAGATGCCAAGGAAACCAAGTTGGGTTCTTAGTTCTTGAAGTGAACAAGTGTAAGCTGTGTCTTCTATATTGTTTTTCTGACTTTTTCAACTAGTTTTTGTGTGGTTTTTCAAGTAAGGTAGGTGGGTGTGGGCTCTAGAGTCCTTTGATGTTTGTGTTCCGGTTTTGTTTGTTTGGTTGGTGAGAAAAGTTCGATAAGAGAGAAAGTTTGAGTTGTTAGATGTGCCTTACATTGGTTTCTGGTCAGTTTCTTGTGAGTGTACAACATCGAAATTCGACTAAAGTTTTCATCTTTATGTATGTAACCATAGTGGGGGTTGATGTGTGGTTTTGGAAACTGGTCAAGTCTAGTTAATAAGAAAAAGGTCACATCTTTGATTCTTTTTTGCAAGCTTATTCTTTGATTCTGAGAGCCAGATTCTGTTGACTCAAAATAGATTCTCTGTAATCACTTTCAACAAAACCTATTTACAGAGTTTTTTCTTTGATGGTTGAGCACACTGAATTATGCATGGTTAAACTATAATATACACATTGACAGTTTTGGTTGCATTTCCATTTGTTGCATTCTGGTGGATATATATATATATATATATATATATATTTTGATCATTCTTTTTATGGGTAATTGATTTTATCTTTTTGTTAAAAACATACTTTTTTCTTTTGGGTTATTAAGTTAAATTAGATATTTATAATTTATGACTTGATGCCAACCAAGAGGTTGTACATATTACTCTTGTTTGCTTACTAACTATAAGATGCTCTGCTGTTTGAAAACTGAGGTCAAGTTAAACATCCTGTTTTCACATCAGCATGATAACAGTTGAAAAGAATAGCAAGAGAGTGAAAAGAATCCTTTTGTGTTAGTGTGGAAGATGCCCACAGGCTGTCACATTTTGGGTTCTTTTTACCAGTCTTAAGTATTGGCAAATTTGAATCTGCCATTACTAATAGTTATCCTGGAGATCAAGCAGTGCTTATATTTACAGATCTTCGTAGTTCTGTGAGTTGCATAAGTCGTTTTCCTCCTGCAAAATGCAAAATGCAAAGTTTCTGTTTTTCACTTGTTCACATTTGATGGCTAATTTCTCTATGCTCATCATGGACTTGTTCTTGTTTACATTTGTTTTCTGGCTAAATTTTATTACTACAGATCCTACCAGATTTTGCAATATCAATTTTATACAATGTTGATGTGTCTTTCATCTTGTTGTGGTTATTGTTTGGCAAAATCTTAGCTAAAACAAATTATCCAGTGCATTTGCTTTCATAATTTAACAGAAAGCTATTTTTTTTACAAAGTACGATGGATTTAAGTGTTAATGGCAAATCAGTTGCACAATGTGCTATTTGCTGTTAATTCACTCTCTTGCTGTTGACGAGGAAGGATTCATCTTCCCTTAATCGGCATTCGTTATTGCCATCTGAAAATAAGAAGGAATGGAGTCGAGGATCGACTGATTCTCCTAATTGTTTTCCTGTTAAGCAGTCATTAATTTTAGACAAGTGTTGATGATAAAGTTTCTGCATGGTTGTGCGCATATGACAGAATGTTTCATCATATTATCTGAAAAAATTGTTCAGTTGCCTGCAATTTAAGATTTTACTGCTTAATTGATTCTTGTTTCAATTAAGGAGTGTATTGCACTGAACAGGATTGGCTTCTCATTTTTTATTTTAACTTTTGCAAATTAAATTTTAGTTAGCCCTTTTAGCTTGTTTAGAATGTTACATTCTTAAGCAAGGGAAACTTGTGTCATATTTTTATTGCTGAGTGCCGGGTAGTATTTTGACCGCTGACAATATTTCAGGTACGCTATGAAGAGTTTAACGCAATGGGAAGTGGTGTTTGCACCTGGAAATGAAGGAGAGACAGCGTTGGAGAGCTGAAGAGGATGCTTTGTTACGTGCTTATGTGAAACAATATGGTCCAAGAGAGTGGAATCTTGTATCACAGCGCATGAATACACCCCTAAACAGGGATGCGAAATCCTGCTTAGAAAGGTGGAAGAACTACCTCAAACCAGGCATCAAGAAGGGATCCCTTACCGAAGAGGAGCAGCGTCTTGTCATCCGCTTGCAAGCCAAACACGGCAACAAGTGGAAGAAAATTGCAGCTGAAGTACCTGGCCGCACTGCGAAGAGGTTAGGCAAGTGGTGGGAAGTGTTCAAAGAGAAGCAGCAGAGGGAACAGAAGGAGAATCACAGAACTGTTGATCCGGTTGAGGAGCGCAGGTACGATCAGATTCTAGAGACTTTCGCAGAGAAGCTAGTGAAAGAGCGTTCATTCGTCATGGCTACTTCCAATGGAGGCTTTCTTCACACTGACCCTCCTACACCACCAACTCTGCTTCCACCATGGCTCTCTAATTCCAATGGAGCCTCAACGATCAGGCCTCCATCCCCATCTATAACCCTGAGTCTCTCTCCCTCGACAGTGGCAGCAACTCCTCCAATTCCATGGCTGCAGCCTGAGAGAGGCCCTGATAATGCCCCTCTCGTTCTCGGAAACATGCCGCCTCATGGATCAGTTCCTACTTGTGGAGAGAACCTTATGATGTCAGATCTGATGGACTGCTGCAGAGAGTTGGACGAAGGCCACCGTGCTTGGGCAGCTCATAAGAAGGAAGCAGCCTGGAGGTTGAGAAGGGTAGAGTTGCAGCTGGAGTCTGAGAAAGCATGCCGGAGGAGGGAGAAAATGGAAGAGATAGAGGCTAAGGTCAAAACTCTTAGGGAAGAGCAGAAGGCTACATTGGATCGGATTGAAGCGGAATACAGGGAGCAGATAGCTGGATTGAGGAGGGATGCAGAAGCTAAGGAGCAGAAACTGGCTGAACAATGGGCTGCAAAGCACTTGCGACTTACTAAGTTTCTGGAGCAGATGGGGTGCAGACCAAGGCTCCCCGAGCCGAATGGCAGGTGAGGCAAGTATGTGACACCTACCTGATTTGGCTTGGCTATGATCTATCGAGTCTGGCCTTTCGGTTTAAACTGTGTTGTTGAAAGTAATCTTCTCTTTGTGTTGTATTGCTTATGGAAATTCAGCTATAGCCTATAGGTATCTATTTATAATTTACTGTAATCATATTTTACTAGTTGCTTGGACTGATTGAGAATGTAAGGTAACATTAGATGTGAACCTGCACTTTTTATATCTTGCATTCTATTTCTAGAAAGTATACGACTTTTATAATCATGTTCCATGCCTCATATTCTGTTTTAAAAATTTGTCTCTTGAAAGAGATACAAACATATTTCATCTATTTGAATATGGCACGCCAACTCCGCTATAGTATATGTGGTAACGCTGCTCTGGTCTGGATCTACGGAGGCAACCAACATCAAAGAATGAATCAAAGAAAAAGCTTAGCAACCAACATCAGTTTATTTGCCTCTGTATGTAGCCTTCACTTTCAACCTATCGTGTTCTTTTTTGCATGGTACTCGCCATAAACCACAATAATCACAAATTGTTTATGAAAATCAGACAAATTCAGTGAAAAAAATTTGAATACGATAGCATAAAATGTTCCATAACTACCCAGTTTTAGATTAAAAATTAGTCTTTATGAGCGCATTCAAAATTAATGAATTAACTTTGAATTGTTAACTAAACAAACAATAGTAATTAATAAGCTTAGCAAAACCCAAATACCACTTATTATGGTGTAACAAAAAGGCGCAAGAAGTTCTTTCAAAAGATAAAAAAAAAAAAAAAGAGCAAGAAGTACATTTGTAAGCTTATGTTGGAAAGGCCGGGTTTTAATCCCTCTGTTTGCAGATTATCTTCCATTGACGTCTAGGTATCTTGAAGGTCAGAATTGTTTCTGGGTTCTAGGCACATACTAAATATTTTAAAAAACTTTAAAGTTAGTTTCTGCTTCCAAGATTCACTTAAATCAACTTCATCAACAACCACTGATGAAAATTGAAAAAAATGAATGTATAATTTACCAACAGTGAATTACATTTTATAATTATTTAATATGTTAGTTCAAATATTGCTATGAAATTTATTGTGTATTTCAGCCAAAAAATGGAATTGAAGGCAGGGTCGAAGATCAAATGAATTTACTTCAAATCACTCCATGAAACTAGAGTTGAAACATCAAGTGGCCTTGTTAGGTATTTATTCTTTGTTTGATCGCAAAACTTTTAAAACAAGGATAATTGATAGCGCCACTAGGTTTTCATGCGATTACGCTTTCGTATAAGAGTCTTCAATGGAAGAGTGTCTAGTCATTAAGGAGTGAATAAAAAATGCGTTCATGTGTGTTTGCATGGCTGTGAGAAGGTGTAAACATGAGATGCTTTCTCTTAGTAGTTAACTTATAATCTATTGATCTGCATAGGCAGGTTGGCATGCATTAGAGGGGAAAGGAACAAATTTACATAATCTGTACACAAGAAGAAAAGAAAATATATTTGCATATATTTAATTGGATGGTAGTCGTCTTGAGTATATTTAATTAGACTGCATTCTCTTTCATGGTTCCAGTTTCTATTTAAAGTATTTAATTGGATTGTAGTTGTCTTAAGTATTTTAATTGGATTTACATTCTCTTCAACGGTTCTAACTTATGTTTAGGCAATGTTTGGTTCATGAGAAATGGGGTGAGATTAAAATTTATTTTTTTACATCCTTCTACATCCCACATTTGGTTCGCGTTTGAGGTAGGGAAAGGAATGCAATTTTTCATTTCTGAGCCTACCTTCATCCCTATTTAACCTTGAGAAATGGAAACCCAAGCTCAACCATGAGTTTCTTATTTCTCAAGTTTATAGGATGATTTTTTTTTTTTTTAAATTCATTCTCTCTCCACAAACTCTTTGTCTAATTCTCATCTCCACCACACCGAACCGCTCTTCATCTCTCTAATCTCCTCCATCCAGACGAACCAACAGCTGCTAGAACTACCATCTTCATTTTTTTTTTTTCATCTCACCTTCAATTGTTTTTTATGAGCTTGTTTTGGGTTCGAGAACTAGATCGCTCTGGTTTCGATGAACTCAGAACTAGATGGTTTTGGGTTCATGTCCCTTTATTATGATATTTTTTATTTTTTATTTTTTTAAGTTCATGTTGTTGTTATTGATGATGTTGTTGTGAGAGATGATAATGGTAAATGAAGGTTGTTGATGAATTGTGTATGTCAAAGGTGACGGGTTGATGGTGGGTTGATGATGAACTTTGAGTTCTTTTATTTTTGTATTTTTGGATTTTTTATAAAATTAATTTAAGTATGTAATAAAAAATTTAAATTAATTTTATTACAATTCAATGTTAATCTATACCAAACACAATATGATATAATTTTAATTCAATCTCAAATTCTATCAAATATGGGACAATAATAATTCAATCTATTCCAATCAAATAAAATCCATTTTATTTCAATACATTTCATTCTATTTCAATCCCCTGCACGTGCCAAACGTAGCTTTAAAGTATTTAACTGGATTTACATTTCCTTTACTAGTTGTATACCTATATATATTATTTGTACTTGAAATGAATTAATTAAAGATGTACATGTAAAACTCAATATTAATGTCAAATTTATATAATTTGTACAGTTCCATTTATGATTTATCTAAGGAATTGATTAGATTTTTAATTAGTGGGAATTTCAAAAACTATCTATATTTCAAAAGTAAAATTCATATTTATGCCATTACAAAATTCATATATAACCCCTCAAAATGCCATTCTATGCCCATTTTTATCAAAATGCCCCTGCCAACAAAAGTATTGATTGAAGGGTATTTTGATAAAAGAGGGGTAGAGGATGCAAATAGTTTATTTGAGGGTTATAGACAAATTTTCATTTTGAGTGGGATAAAAACGAGTTTTCATTTTGATTCTTAGAACTGTTTTTTGTAGGAAAATATTATTTATTATACATATATGTTTCTTAGATATTTTCACAATATTATTATTTATTATACATATATGTATCTTAGATATTTTCACAATATTCAAATTTTATTTCATATTTTTTTTTTGAAAACAAATTTTATTTCATATTTGATACAAATACTAGATAAATAACAAGTAAACAACCCAACCACATGAATTAACAATTCCTTTTGGTTAATCAAGTCTGTGTTGCTTTTAGGCCAACCTCTCATATTTGCTTTCATGAACAGATCACGTGAACACATGATAAAGAACAAATAGAAGAAAATAAGACAAATCACAAACATCTTCTAAAAGACAACGGACTTGGAGCTACAAATTTATTAAAAGAAGTCATCATCACCAAGCCTTCTATATCTTAAATTGACCAAATGGGATGCTAGGTCATATTGGTATCGGTTTTGAGAAGGTTTTGGCGTTTTCACAAGTTGATCAGGCTCCGAAGCCGACTCCATTTGGTCTTGCACTTCAACATTAGCATCTGAAACAGCATCCGCTGTAACAAGATCTGGGGATAGAGCTATGCATTTCTCCATTCTTGTTGAAGTCCCTGATGAAGAATCTTCGGTTCTCTTTCGTTCAGTACCTGTTTGTGTACAGTATGAGAAAAAAGAAGCAACAAATAACATGACTAATTAAGTTGCAAAAGATTAACGGGTTATTTGAGAAATTAGAAAAATAGAATTATACCTTTCATATTTTCTAAGTGAAAAACATCCTCAATTGTGGCTTCTTGGGAGGCAGTTGAGGCTCCTATTCTATTCATATGCTTGTCATTATATGTCTTCAAACTCTGAGGAATGTTGCCACTGTCAAGTTCATTCATCGAATCATTGTCCAAGGACCCGTTCATGGCTTTTTCCTCTACTTCACTGATTTCTGTTGGAGAGTGCTTCTTCATTGATTTTACTCTACTGCTAGGAGAGCATGACCTCTTTGGCACTCCTCCTTCACCCGCGTTGGAACCCTGCCCAATATTGAAATTCCAGAATATAAAGTTATGTACAATCAATGTACATGTAAAGCTTTTCTCCTCTTCCAATCACATATAATATATAATGGCAATTATTAACCATTACTTACCGAAAAAATTTCATTTGGGGTTCTGGCTGCCCTCTTCAAATGGCGTGGGCATATCTCAAAAAGGATGTACTTTACCACTTCAATATTTGATCGGAAAGCCTCATTTGATTTAAGATGGTGGAAGTACTGCAAACAAGATTTCATTATTTCATTGTGTAAAGTAATATGACAGCGTTCATTAATTCAAATTTCAAAGGGGAGGCTAGATCAAATACCACATCCAATTTTCCATCAGCGCGCTGCCTGCATTGAAGTTTCCACCCCTTGAGTCTCTCAAGGAATTTAAGCCCAACGTCATGTTTAACTCTTAGTTTTATCTGTTCTAACAGGTGTGGAAGCATAAGTAGTTGTTATCATATTGATTATTAGATTGACTGGTAACAATTTTAAAATACATATTTATCTTAAATTTTTTTTTAATGAATTAAAATAATTGATAAAAAATGCATAATACATGTTCAAATTTACCTTGTTTCGTTCAAAAATGTACAAAATATACTCTTCAGGAATATCAAACGATGTTTGAATTTCTCCAACCACTATGGTTTTTTGACGTTTTTGCTGCATAATAAAATTATTGGGATTACAAAGTGTTGGAATAAATATGAAAATAAATGTAACACGTGTTTAAGGTAAACTTTTCATTTTTAATACATCTTTTGTAACACAAAGTCATTAAAATAGCTATATTAGATAATAATTAAAGATGACAGTTCATTCTAATAAACTTCATCTCCATATGCATGACATCAAGCAAAATGAGTAGAATGTTGATTAAAATACCTCACTCATGATTAAAACACTAGGGTCATTTTCAGGAATATGATATGAGATAGGCATGGCTCTAACAACTTCATTACTCTCTGCTTGTAATTCGATAAACTCTTGCGACTTTTGCTTCACTTCAGCAACAGCTTGCTGTAACAAGCATATAAATATATAAAATAATTATTAGTGATCATGATCATCAAAATGAGAAAAACAAATGTTTTACCATCTTAATTTAGAGATGGAGAGAAGAGAAAATATGGCTCACATACATTTATCAGTCCTTTAAGTATTTTGGCAAGTTGGCTTATACTTTTTTCTTCGTGAGGACCCTTTGATGTTGTTGGTTTCGGAGTTGTATTTTGATCATTTTCACCCATTCTAGTGGACTTTGTGGTCGGTTTTGGAGTAAAATCATGATAATATCTACCAAATCTAGTGGACTGTGTTGTTGGTTGTGAAGAAATTTGAGAAATTTGATAAATTAGGAGGTTCAGGCCACTGAACTCTAACTCATTTTCAAACAAGTTGGACATCTTGTCAGAGAAAGAAAAGTTGAGAGGTTAGAACCCTAGAGAGAGAAATTAGGGTTACAGATAGTAGGTGGCTGGCTGTGTGAGGGTGGCAAGAGAAGAGAAGCGTATATATACAGTAGTAGAGGCATCACCTCTTTGAAAGGTCACATACATTCACTTAGAATAGTGTGTAAGAATGGCATAAGGGCATAGTGCAGTTTTTATTATTTTGCCATGTTTGTGTTCTCTATTTTAAGTAACACATCTGCAGTGTTTCTTGTACAAACCAAAAACTACCACCCTATTTAATTCGCCTAAATCCAAAAATGAAAAGCCTTCCTCTTATACCAATTTAGACAGATTTTTTTTATTTGTACCTACCATCCTTAGGCATATGTACACTTAAACAGATCAGCAGTGTTTCTTGTACAGACCAAAAACTACCACCCTCTTTAATTCGCCTAAATCCAAAAATGAAAAACCTTCCTCTTATACCAATTTATACAGATTTTTCTTATTTGTACCTACCATCTTTAGGCATATGTACACTTAAAACTGATCAGCATTGTTTCTTGTACAGACCAAAAACTACCACCCTATTTAATTCGCTTAAATCCAAAAATGAAAAACCTTCCTCTTATAATTTAATTGTACATATTTTTGTTTTTTGCACCTACCATCTTTAGGCATATGTACACATAAAACAATTGGCTTTATTTTATTTTTATTCTTGCGACAAAGCAAAACAACTTAGAAGGCTTCAAAGAATTCAATATAGAAGTTTAAGGAAAAAGAATATTGTGTGTTTTGTTAAGGCTAAGATATATAAAAATAAATAAATGAATAACTATTTAAATTAAATGATCATAGTTGAATTAGATATTACTTAAGGTACATTTTACATTTATTCATCCATCTATATATTAGAACAACAAATGTATCTAATGAAAAATGAAAAACAAAAAATAATAGAACTACGAAATCTTAGATCATAAAATAGTGAACAATTAACACAAAAGATCATCTTTATGATTAAGCCAAAGTAGTGAACCTATTAACACAAAGATCACTTTATTCAAAAGCAAGATAAATATGTATTTATTTTTCTAATTATGTATTATAACAATTAATGTATGACGGTAAATTAAAGATATAAATGCTCAACTATCGAAGAAAATATTTCATGAGATGATTAGTTGGTGTGTTATGCTGATGTTAGTGTAACCTTCCAATAATAATATGATAGATGACATTTCTTTTTCATAGACAATTAATTTTGTTGTGACTTTCTAATAACAACATAACACGTGATATAATTTTTTTAAATGAAAAATTTCTTATAAATGAGAAAAGATATTAATATTAATTTTTTTAAAAAGAGAAATGCCACTTGTCATATTATTATTGGAAATTCACACTAACATCAGCATAGCACGACAACTAAGCATCTCATAGAAATTTTTTACGACAACTAAGCATCTCATAGAAATTTTTTTCTACCAACTATTGAATCTTATATTATAATTATATTACATAACATGACTTGCTTTATCAAAATTATATGGATTTGTTTGCTCTTTGCTACCTACGTTATCATAACTAAAAGTGCGTTTACTTGCACATAATCAAAATGATTTGAAATCGAAATGATATATCAGAATCAGAATAAATTGTTTACTTTAATCGTATGAATCATAATCGGAATCATCAATATTTCCATTGAGATGTTTACTTTTTTATCGAAATGAATTAATTATAAGTTGTAAAAAACCCATTGATTAAAATTATGTACTCTATAAACATTTTTTTTTTTTGTTTTAAATAAGGAGTATAAAAGACTTTTTAACTTATAAAAATAAATGAGAATAAGATTCTCAAGTGGGATGAGGGGAATGAGATTTCCCATTTTACAACTCCAAATTAATGTAAGACCCATAATTTGATTTCCATTATGGATTGATTTTAGAGCAAGTAAACACCAATAATTATTCTCATTTACGATTCTTATTTCTTAAACCATCAAGTAAACACACCGTAAATGGATTCGTATTCTCTTTGCTAACTGGTTCAAATGTCTATTAAGAATGTTTAATTGGATTCATATTTCCTCTACGGGTTCTCAAAATGGATTAATTAAAGAAGCATCTGTAAAACTAGATATTAAAGCCATATCATATATATATATATATATATATTTCCATTTAAGTAAAAAGTTGACTAGATTTTTTTTTTTCTTCTATGAAACTAAGTCGACCAAATTTTTTTACTACTGAATTATTTGAACATTTGTGCAAATGGAGATAGCTATTCTACTATTCATTTGATGTGCTCTGGTGAAATTAATTCTGATTTTCGGTTTACTCTGTATCCATCTATATGCTATTAATTGATTTTTATTTCATCCTTGATACATAATACTAGATAAACTCTCCGCTAGTAATAGGTGTTTCATTTTTAAAATTGAGAATAAAATCTATCGAGTAAGAAACCCTTAACCATTCCCATGGTTAATCAAGTCTGTAAGTCTGTGTTGCTTTTAGGCCAACCTCTCATATTTGCTTTCATAAACAAATCATGTAAACACATGATAATGAACAAAAACAGAAGGAAACAAAACAATTACAAAGATGGTCTAAAAGACAACCGATTAGGAGCTGCAAATTTATTAGAAAAAGCCATCATCACCAGGCTTTCTATATTTTAAATTGATCAAATGGCTTGCTAGGTCATATTGGTATGGATTGTGAGAAGCTTTTGGCATGTCAACAAGTTGATCAGGCTTTGAAGTCGACACCATTTTGTCAAGCTCATGCGCTTCGAAGTTAGCAACTGAGGAAACATGATCAGCGTCTGCTGATGATTGGGTTGTAACAGGATCTGGGGACATTACTATGCATTTATCCCTTCTTCTTGAAGAAGCCGATGAAGAATATTCGGTTCTCTTTCGTTTAGTCCCTGTTTGTATATAGCAGATAAAAAAGAAACAACAAAGTAACATAACTATGTAAGTTTTAAAGAATAATGAATTATTAAGAAAAATGATGATATATATCGTGGAAAGAATGGACTTATACCTTGAATATATTCTGAGTGAAAAAAATCCTCAATTGTGGCTTCACTGGAGGCGGTTGAGGATCCTGTATTAGTTATATGTTTGCCACTATATATCTTCGACCCGTGGGGAGAGTTTTCATTGTCAAATTTATCGAAGTTCTCTTTGACAACTTTTTCCTCTACTTCACTGACTCCTATTGTAGAGTGCTTCTTTGTTGATTTTCCTTGTCCATCCCTGTTTGAACCCTGCCAAATATTACAATTTAAAAATATAAAGTTTTGTATAATCAATGTATATATAAGCCTTTCTCTTCTTCCAATCACATTTAATATACAATAAGAATTATTCTCCCATACTTACCAAAAAATTTTCATTTGGGGCTTTGGTTGCCCTCTTCAAATCGCGAGGACATATTTCATGAAGGATGAAATTTACTACTTCAATAGTTGATCGAAAAGTTTCATTTGATTTGAGATGGTGGAAGTACTGCATGCAACATTTCATCGTTTCATTGTGTAAATTAATATGATTACATTAATACATTATAAGAGATGGAAAAAGAATGATAGATCTATTAGATGCCTATCTTAACAAAAAGGCCTAGCCTTACAATTTTTTATGAATGAATTACTAAAATTGAATTCAAATAAGATATTAAATAAAAATACCACATCCAATTTTCCATCATTTCGCTGTTTGCATTGAAGTTTCCAACCCTTAAGTCTCTCAAGAAATTTAAGCGCAACATCATGTTTCACTCCTGGTTTTATCTTTCTTATCAGGTGTGGAAGCATAGGTACCTATCATCATCCCAAACCTTAGATTGACCAATAACAATTTTAAAACAAATGTTTATTTCAAAGAAATTTCAATGGATTAAAATGATTAATCAAAAGTAAAAGATACACATTCAAATTTACCTTATCAAGTTTAAAACCATATGAGGTGTACTCTTCAGGAAGTTCAAATGATCTAATTTGAATTTCTCCAACCATTATGGCTTTTTGATGTTTTTTCTGTACATAACAATAAAATTATTAGAAATAAAATGTTAATTAAGATAGTTATATTAAAAATATTTGAAGTTTTTTTTTTTTTTTTTTTTGTGACAATTCATTCTATTAAGCTTTATTCCTATATAAACGGCTTCAAGCAAATGAGAACAATTTTTTGTTGATTAATAATACCTCGCTCATGGGTAAAATACCATGGTCATAATCTTGAGGCATAAGATATGAGATGGGCATGACTCTAACTACTTCATTATTTGCTGCTTGTAATTCGATAAAGGCTTGTGACTTTTGTTTCACTTCAGCAACGGCTTGCTATAAAAAACAGATAAATACATATAAAAAATTTATTAGTGATCTTGATCATCAAAATGAGAGCATAAAATATTTTACAATCATGATTAGATATAAAGAGAAGAGAAAACATGGCTCACATACACTTATCAATCCTTTAAGTCTTTTGGCAAGTTGGCTGATAAATTCTTCTTCACGAGGAATTCTCGATGTTGTTGGTTTTGGAGTAGCATTCTGATAATTATCATTTATTCCGCTGGACTTTATGGTTCGTTTTGGAGTAATACCATGATGATTTTCATCCATTCCATGGGACTCTATTGCTGGTGTACATGTCGAACAAATTTGATGAACTAGGAGGTTTAGGCCACTAAACTCCAAGTCCTTTTCATAAAAATTTGACATCTTTTCAAAGAAAGAGAGAAAAATTGAGAGATTAGTGACCTACAGAGAGAAATTGGGTTTGCATATTAATGTGTAGTGGCTGGTCGTGTGAAGGTGGCAAGAGAAGAGATATGTATATATATAGTAGCAAAGGCATCACCTCTTCGAATGGTCATGTACATTCACTCGAATAGTTTGTGGAAATGGCAAAAAGGCATAGTGCAGTTTTTATTATTTTTCCATGTTTGCATAATTGTGTTCTCTATTTAAGTAACAAATTCGCAGTGTTTTTTGTGCAAGCCAAAAACTGCCACCGTATTTAATTCACCAAATCCTAAAATGAAAAAGCTTCCTCTTATACCAATACATACAGATGTTCTGATTTGTACCTACCAATATTTACGCTTAAAACAACTGGCTTGAACTTCTTTTTTCTTGAAATAAGGCAAAACAACTAAGAAGGCTTCAATGCATTCAATATGTGAAGTTTAAGGGAAAAAAAGTGTCTTGTTAAGGCTAAGATGAAACTAAATAAAAGAATAAATAATTAAAATAACTTATAGTTTAATTATATATTAAATTATTAATTGAGGTATATTAAACTATATATTAGAACAATGAATGTGTCCAATAGTAAACGAAAAACAGTCAAACTACACAAATCATCTTATTTAAAAGCGCACAATATAAAATATGTTTTATTTTTTCAATTATATATTCTAACAAATAGCAGTAATAGATAAATGGTCAACTATGTTATGTGACTTGCTCTGTCAGAACTAGTTTTTATTTGATATTAACATGTAAACTTACCCATAGAATCTAAATAAATTATGTGCTTTTTAAAATTAATCATCATGTAAACTCTCTGTGATTTTGCTATCATGTTCTTAGGGCATTTGTCTAAACTCTAAACTCATAATTAATTATAATTTTCAAATTAGTTAGGGCCCTATTTTCATAGCGAGATTTACTTCCTTGACTACGATATCTTTTGGAAGTTAATTAATCTATTGAAATAATTTATCCTCTCTTTGGTTTTTCCTAGGATTAAAAAGTGTGGAGTTCAAAATTTTTTCATAAGTAGTAATTAATGTTGATGTTCACAATCACAATACAAGTTATTTGTAGGTACGGTTATAGAGCAGAGTAACGAAAATTCAAAATTAAATTATAATAAAAGTAATCTCACTAACCTTTCATAAAGTTTATGACAACTTACGTACGTACTCTTTATTTTTTGTTTTTTTGTTTTTTAAATTATTGAACGTTATATATGTGATCTAAATTTCTTAATTTAAATTAAAATATCAAAATTTTTACTACTTGTTTTCCTTATTAACCAGAAAAAAAAAGACAAATTTTTCTTCAATTAAGCAAATTAGTACTTCTTCAACCAAAAGAAAAATTGAAAAGAAAATTTACTATTCCTTTTGTCAAGTATACCTTGTTGGAACCATCAAGTCATTGGGTTGTAATCCAATGGTTCACAAAAATCAAAATTTTAAAAATTTAAAAATGTTAAAATTTAAAGAAAGCAATCTCTCCACATAAGTCATGACTACCCATTAATTAACATTATCGTTTCGGTATTGTATATAGCAATATCTTATGGATTACCAACAGGGGAAATCAACATTAGGCTTGAATGTGATACATTTGGGACAATCATATTATGTTATTTGACGTCAGTGTCCCATATATTTGGTTTGCATGTATATAGAGGGAGAAATAAATTAAGCAATTTTCAAATTTTGCATATTTAAGTAACTCGAATCCACAATAAGAAAGCTTGCGGTTATCACCAACAATAAACTTTATTAATATCATTAATATCGCTTCTGTTCTGACATGCCCATTCAATATGTGATTAATTCACATTATGGTGTGTGGTATTGCTATCCAGTTGCTATTTGGAGTATCTAATTGGATTTACATTTGCTTTGCTGGTTCCAATATAATTGCTATTATATATGAATTCATATTTCCTTTACTGGTTCATTGTTAGACTTAGGGCCACAAAGATTAAAAAACAAAACAACAAAAAAAAAAAACAAAACAAAAAACAAAAACAAAGAAGCTAGTTGCATCTGTAAAACTAGATGTCAGAGCCAGTTACCGAACTTATATAGTTTTAATTATAGGAAAATGTTATATATATATATATATATATATATGATCATGTGCGTTCACCCAAAATAGTGTTTGGAATTGGCATATGCAGTTTTTACTAATTTTCCAAGCATATATATATCTCTCACACTTTCTCACATGCATGCACACATATGAGAACACAAATTTTATTTATAACACCGTGAAAGACACTCTTCCATTGGAAGAAGTCTCATGCAAAAGCGTAAATCAAATAAACAGAAACCCAATCATTATCAGTTGTCCTTATTTGAAATGTTTTGCGGTCGAACCAAGAATAAATCACCAAACATGGTCATTTCATGTTTCGAATATAGTCTTAGACGGTCATCGAAGTTAATTCAATTAATCTTTGACACTTACTTAATTCTTAGGTTAATGAATTTCAAAGCATCCTATGAATTGGCACAATTTAAAAAATATAATACATTGTTGGTAAACTATACATTCTTTTTTTTTTTTTTTTTTTCTATTTTTATTAATTGTTGGAGTAAGGATTATTTGTTAATATTGATATGATACTAATATTTTTGTGAGAGAAATTTAAGAGGAAAAAAAAAAAAAAATTGATCATCCATTATTTTTTATATTGATGTATCAATAGATTATAAAAAACTCAATAAAAAAAATGGTAGAGAATCATTGCTCTAATTGTTATTGATGAACTTGATCTAATTAAGTTTCATCTTGCCCATGAAAATTAACCTTAAAGTTGTTTAAAATTTGTAGTTTTTATATGCACTTGGAATTAGGTAACAATTCTGACCCATAAATACAATTGAAAAACAATTAGATCGGAAGTAGACAACCAACATCAACATCAGCGGAAGAAAGTCAGCAAACACCGAGATGGTTAAAATTAATTTGGTCGATCCAAGGTAATTAAGCTTGCAAATCTACTTGTACTTTTGGTTGGTTTCTGATACTCTATAAAATAATTAATTTTGTACTTCTCATCTGAAATTCAAAACTGAATCAGGTAAAAGAGCTGAAAAGAGAAACAAGGGGGTGTTTGTATTCTGACTTCAAAATGCCCCCAAGATTGTTAACATGGGACTCATTAGCAGTGAAAACGATACATATATATTGGGTCTTTTGCTTGGAGAAAAACATGTCCACTTCTGAGAAGAAACTTTAATCTCCAATCAATGATACAAATGGTTATAGATGAATAGAGAAAATCCAAATTTAAATTATAATAAGAGAAATTTTACTAACCTTTTATAAGGTTTAGTTGATATATAAATTTGTTTTGCCCTTATTAAAAAATTTTACTCAACATTAGATATATTTTTAATTTATTTCCATGCTTCAACCAGACATAAAGATAATTTTTTTCTTCCACTAATCAAACACTTATTCAACCCAAAAAATAATAATAATAATAAAAGAAAAATATTATGGACATGCATTGTATAAGTAGTTAGAAAACGTGTTCTGAAAAACATTATTGAATGCTACCCGAGAAACGAACACAGGCTTGGATGTTATATGTTTGAGTCAGCAAAATTAGGTAACGTGTGATACGAATGTTTTTTCAGGTTGGCAGGCATAAGAGAGGAAAGAAACAACTTCCGATGTTGCATATCTGATTAGTAATCTAAGTCTAGAATAAGACGATTATGTTAAATTCATTAATTTCGCTTATGCTCAAAGCATATGCCCCTTTCAATATGTGAAGAATTCCCATTATGGTGTGTGGTATTATTATGCCATTACTATTTGGAGTAGTTAATTGGATTCATGGTTCCTTTACTTTGCTGGTTAATATGAGATTCGGGCAAAAAAACAAAAACAAAAACTAATTGCACCTTTGAACCTAGGTATCAGGAGCTAGCTACCAAACTTATATAGTTCCATTTACATAAGTAACCTAGGACAATATGGACTATTTATATGTGTTTTTTCATATATATTGAGAACTGAAACCTGTTGTGTAGGATTCTTTGATAGCTTTTGCCTCTGCGTCATCAGCACTGTTTTCTCTACTGCTGGGAGAGCATAAAGAAGGCTCTCTTTCATCCCCACTTGGACCCTGCCCGATATTACAATTTATGAATTGGAGTTATATATGATAAATGTATATATGAGTAAATCTTTTCTTTTCTTCCATTCTCACAATGACAATTATTAGTCCTAAACTTACCTCGAATTTTTTATTTGAGGCTGTGGTTGGTTTCTTGATTAAATGACTAGGACATACCTTATATAGGATGAAATTAACCACTCCAATTTTTGATCGGAAAGCCTCATTTGATTTAATGCGGTGGTAGTACTGCATGCAACATTTCATCAAATCATTAATGAGTTTGCACCTAAATATGATACCTTAATACATTAAAAAAAATGAAAGATCTCCATATCAAACTCCTAACAAGTTTTGATGACAAATCAATTCAACGGAATTCAAACAAAAGGCCAATTGAAATACCGTTTCCAATCTCCCTGTGCGGCCTTGTCTGCATTGAAGTTTCCACCCCTTAAGTCTCTCAAGGAATTTGAGGCCAACATCATGTTCAATTCCTGATTTCATTTGTTCTTGCAAGTGTGGAAGCATAGGTTGCTGTGTTATCATCCCATTGTTAGATTGTCTGATAACAATTTTAAAATACATGTTTAAATAAAAAAAACCTCAGTTAATTAAAATGATTGATCAAGTACATAATATACATATTATATTACCTTGCCTAGTTCAGAACAATCTAATGCATAATCAATAGATCTTTCGAAGGACGTTTGAATTTCGCCAACTATTACCGTTTTTGATCGTTTCTTCTGTAATAGTAAATTAAAGAGTTCACAAAGTATTAAAAATATATCATTAAATCGGGTAGTAATTGAAGCTCATAGTTCTTTCTAGTAAACTTCATTAATTATGCATGGCTTGAAGCAAAATGAATTTAATTTTCTAATGATTAAAGTACCTTGCTCATAGAGAGAAAATTATGGTCAATGCCTTCTGGCTCATGATATGAAACTGGCTTGACTTTGACAACTTCATTATTTGCTGCTTGTGAATCGATAAACACTTTTGACCTTTGTTTCACTCCATCAACAGCTTGCTATAACAAAAATGTAATTAGATGTCGAACAATTAGTGATCATAAAAATGAGAAAAATGACTTTTTAATGAGAAAAATAATTTTTATAATCATAATTTTACAATCTAGAGTAGAAAAGTACGTTGTACATACACTTATTCGTTCTTTAAGTTTTTCGAAAAGTTGATGGATAGATTCTTCTTCATGAGCGCCCTTTGATGTTGTTGGTTTTGGAGTAGTGGCCCTAAAATTTTCATCTATTGCATTGAACTCTATGGCTATATTTGGTGCATTCTGATTATTTTCACACATTGCAGTTCTCTCTATGATTGGTTTTGAAGTAATATGATGAACAAAGAGGTTCAAGCCAGTCACTCTTGGAACTTCTTTTCAAATATTGACATGTTTTTGAAAAGGGGAGAGAGAAAGAAATAGAGATCAGATTAAAGATCTAGAGAGAAAGAGAGGGGGACAAATAGACTAAGGTTGCAAATCAATAGTTATTAGTTTTGTGAAGGTGGCAAGAGAAGAGAAATGAGAAATGATGATTAGATCAAAGATCTAGAGAGATTAGGGTTATAATTCGTACTAGTGTAAGGGTGGCAAGAGAAGAGAAATAAGAAATGAAAAATGAAAATAAGTTTTAAGATCTAGAGAGATTATATATTTGTGTAGGTGGCAAGAAAATAGAAATATAAAATGAAGGTTAGATTAAATTAAAGATCTAGAGAGATTGGTGTTGCAGTTCAATAGTGGTATGAAGGTGGCAAGAGAAGAGAAATGAGAAATGAAGATTAGATTAAAGATCTAGGTTACCTTTCAATAGTGGTGCGAAGGTGGCAAGAGAAGAGAAATAAGAAATGAAGATTGCATTAAATATCTAGAGAGATTATATATACATAAATAAAAGGATGATTTCACATTAGTTTCATTTTCAGGGGTATACATATATATATATATATATATATGGTCATGGGTCATGTGCATTCACCCAAAATAGTGCATATGCGGTTTTTATTAATTTTTCATGTTTGTATAATTGTGTTATCTATTTTAAGTAATACTACTGTAGTATTTTGTTCAGATTCTCATTATTTCTCACAGATATTCAAAAACTGTTGTTTTATTTAATTTGCCTAATCCAAAAATGAAAAAGCCACTCTTTTTATCACTTTTTAAATGATTAAAAATAATAATAATAAGTGTCATTTGTTAGGTTTTGGATCGTCTTCTAATCGGATCATTTTTCTAAATTTTTTTACGACATGTAATTTGTTATTGATAAAATAAATGTGAAAAGTAATCACATTTCAACAATTCCCTAATTGTAATGATGTTTATGTGTCATTAGATTAAGTGAAGACTCAAATTTTGAGGGGATCCAATATTTGTTAAGGGTAAGATGAAAATAATAATAATTATTACTTATTAAATAATATAAAAATTAATTATTTACAAGTGATTTAACTTGAAGGACCAATAAATAAATAGTGAATTAGGTTTTGGAAGTTATAATTGACACAATATGTATAAACTTATGAATTGGATGACTTAAGTTTTAAACTAAAAAAACCATGCATCGGAGACAAGCAGTTAGTGTGCGACAGAGATCAAGAGTGTGTCGCCCTTGTGTTCTTCTCCTAGCTTTATATATTTCTTCCTTCACGGAAATAGAAAAAAGACGTACTAACTTCTATGAATTTGTTTCTAGATTGCTACACTATGAAAGGGGATTCAAATAACCAAAAAGTGTGCACACACTTTTCACTTGAAAAATCAAGAATTAGAAAGAAAACAATGCAACTAGAATTTAAAAAGTAAAAATCTCATTTCTTTTTTTAATCCAATAACGGGAACCGTTTGGAATTTCCACGTGTTTGATTGTGTGTAGGTGTGAGCACTTACATGTTCAGTTTGGTTCGAATCAGAACTGAATATGAACCGAATTTTTGTTGGTTCTCAAAATCAGAACAGAACATGAACCGATGGTAGAGTAAAACTGAACTGAACCAAACACAATCAGTTCGGTTCGATTCGGTTCGGATCGTTCTAGGTATTTTCAAAATATTCAAGCAGACACCCACTCTAAAAACCATCACTTGCAAAACCATACCCACTCAACCACCATCGGCGACAAAACAGATCCCTAGTCAACCATTACCACTTGCAAAACCCAAACATCACTCAAATACCCTAATACAATCACTCAACAGTCCATAGCCCACTCATTAATCACAACACCAAGCAAACAACAATCACTCAAACATCACCAAACCAAAGAACGAAGAAGAGAGAAACCCCAAATCGATATCATCCTTAAATCGAAAATAAAATCCCCAAATGGAAAGCAAAATCCACAATCCAAAGAAACTAGAGAACGAAGAAGAAAGAGAAAAACCAGAGAAAAGAGAAAAATAGAAGAAGATCGAAGAAGAAACTAAAAATACCAGAGACAAGGGAGAGAGACCGGAGAAGAGAACACCGTTTTGGTTAGATGGTCTTGGCGACGGAAAAGAAGAAGAAATAGTGACTTGCAATCAAAGAGATGATGTGTGACGTGCAAAATGGGGATTCAAGCAAGAAGAATAAGAAGAAAAAAAAAGGAGGAAAAAGCTTGAAAGAAACAAATGAAATTATGAAAAGTGGTGTCTGGAGAAATCTAGAAGGAAGGTTTAGTTTATATAAGGGCATATAAAATTACGCGTGTACTCTCATAAATTACCAAATTACACATGTATCCTTTATTGGGCGTTTCTCGGGTCGGTTCGGTTTTGGGTATCCAAAACCACCCAAAACCGAACCGACCCGAGGAACATCATGTTTTTCTATATGCTAACTCAAACACCTTTGAATTAAACATGGAAACCAAACCAAACACCCACGGATTGATTCGGATGGGGTTGTTCTGGTCGGTTCCATGTTTTCATGCCCACCCCTAATTGTGTGTTCTTTTTCATAATTTCTACTTTTGCTTTTTTTATGAAATATTATCAAACTATCCAAATTATTATTAAAATTTATGTCTAAATCATATAACATATAATTGCAATTAACACATCATCCTATAATTAATATGCAAATCATAACTCGCATGCCACATATCATCTTTGATATCCTCTTCCGATTAATTTTAAAGTCGCAACTCAAATTGCCCTTTTTGAACAGTCCAGCCCAAAGACCTTCTACTGGATCATGGTGGTGGCACTTCCATAAAACGATGGAAATTTTATGGTAAAAAAAACCGTATTAATATATGGGCCGGGTTTTTTAGAGTGGGACCAGCTTAGCCAGATCGAGATTGGGTCCCCTTTTTACTGGGCTAGACCTACATAGGGACCAGCTTATGCGGCCCATGTCACACCTACACGAAACTGCTCTACTACTTCACCTATTTCATTTTTTCCCCGAAAAGGAGTGAAGGTATAAAACTTAAACAAGTAACTTAGAGAAATGATCAGCAGAAACGCATGACGTATTAAAATTAAAAAAAATAATACTACAATAATGAAATTTAAAGGTTTTTTTTTTAAATTCCAAATATTATCGAGACTATATAACTCTGGCTTTAGATTATTCAAGCCAACCTGAACCGCCTCAATCGTGTTGCAGAGAGAGAGAGAGAATTTATATAATTGCTGTCAATTATGATAACCGGTGGAGAAAATTAGAGAAATATTAGGGTTTTGGTAGCAAGTGAATCTTCAAATTGTGAGCAAACTGGGGAGTGAAAGCTCTCGATTCAGGCAGTGTTTGGGGTTCTGTGCATATCTGGTGGCGCGTTACTGGCGGTTTGGCTCTGGAATTGACATTATGGAAGTCGATTCTCCACCGCCCGATTCTGCTCCGCTCAAGCCTCGTGATCGTGTCGTCCGGGTACGCTTCACTTGCCGCTTGTTCATTTTTTTTTTTGTTTTGTGTTTGTTATTCGAATGATTTTATTGGTGTGTTAAATTGAGACAAATGTGAACTCCTGTGATTCAACTCCTATGTTTTGTTGGTTGTTTGTTTAAAATGTGAATAGCAACTGATACCAGATGTGTTGTTTAGATTAGCTTATTGTGGTTGTTGTGATTTTGGAACCAGAGGCTGGCTCTTTTTGGAGTTCCTGAGGAGTTGCTTGATTATTCTGGTATAGTTGCTTTTGCGAAGAGTAATGAGCCGCGGATACCGGAGCTAGTATCTGTGATCTTACCTTCGGATGAGGAAGTGGCAGAAATCCTACAGGAAACCAGGGTGAAAACTAAGAAGTCTCTGGGACCGAATATGAAAAGCCGGTTCCGTGAGAGCATGCTGTGGTTGCAGTGGTTAATGTTTGAGGGTGATCCAGATAAAGCTTTGAAGAAGCTAGCGAAGATTGGGCAGCGTGGTGTATGTGGGGCTGTTTGGGGGAATAACGATCTAGCGTATAGGTGCCGCACCTGTGAGCATGACCCGACTTGTGCAATTTGTGTTCCGTGTTTTCAGAATGGGAACCATAAGGATCATGATTATTCGATCATTTATACGGGTGGTGGATGTTGTGATTGTGGGGATGTGACAGCATGGAAGCGTGAGGGCTTCTGCTCGAAGCATAAAGGTGCAGAGCAGATACAACCTCTTCCAGAGAAGTTTGCCAAGTCAGTTGGGCCCATTATTGATGTCCTTTTCAGTTGTTGGGGAAAAAAGTTAGCATCTGCAGATACCGTTGAGCAGGAAAACACTAGAACAACTGATCGGGTTTCAGAGTGTAAGAAGGTTGCGAATGAGCTGACAATGGCAGTGGTTGAAATGCTTTTAGAGTTCTGCAAAAGCAGTGAGAGTTTGCTTAGTTTTGTTTCCAAGAGGGTGATCTCTGTCATTGGTTTATTGGATGTTCTAGTCAGGGCAGAGAGGTTCTTGAGTGATGTTGTTGTGAGGAAACTCCAAGAGTTGCTATTAAAACTGTTGGGAGAACCCGTGTTCAAGTATGAGTTTGCTAAAGTATTTCTAAGTTATTACCCAGTTTTCGTGAATGAAGCCGTAAGGGAAGGCAGTGACAATGTTATAAAGCACCCACTAATGTCTACATTCTCTGTGCAAATTTTCACAGTGCCAACTTTAACACCACGTCTTGTTAAAGAGATGAATCTACTGGTAATGCTGTTTGGGTGCTTGGGAGACATTTTTGTTTCTTGTGCTGGAGAAGATGGCTGTTTACAGGTAATTGCATATGATTTGTGTTATTCCTTCATCGGTCTGATCCCAAAGATTGGTTTGTAGTGGACTTCACAAGTAATGCAGTTGTCTCTTCTGTCATTCGTATTCTTTATGGAATTTTTACATGCTTTGAAGTTTTATGTTTTAGCTTGCACATGGTACTTCTTTTGGATACTTATGTTTTACTGAGGTTGTATATCTTTAGCCTTGTTTGATATTATACTATTTTTAGTTTGTGTGGGTAGAGGCACTCATGTGAGAATCTTTCTTTGGGTGGCCCATGGCTATGCATTAATTGGTATAATTTAATTTTGTTAATCTGACCGTTTGCGTCTATTTAAAGTCAGCGGTTGGTTTCTTTTAGTTTCTCTTTTCAGCTTTGTGTAATTCAAATTCTAGTTGGAGAAATGTTTGCATTTATTTGTTAGTGTATGTGAAAGCTAGCAATAGACAGGATAATATCTCCCAAGTTTTGTGATAGAACATGCACCAAGGATTTGATCCTTATAGCTCAACTTATATAAATTATTTTTAATTAGTCAGCTTGTGTCCTGGTTTTGCAACTCATTGTGTTTGTGTGTGTCATGCTTTTATAATTACAAACATGTCAGCACAGATGTTCTTAATTTTTCCTTTTATGAATTCTCTTGTTTTTTTCTCCTTTCTTCTTTCATATGGTAAAGTTCACTCTATTTGCTTCGCAGGTTACAAAATGGGCAAAATTGTATGAGACAACTAATCGTGTAATTGGAGATATTCGATTTGTTTTGAGTCATGTTTTGGTGTCCAAGTATGCAACCCTTGACCAGCCAGACATATCCAGAACTTGGATGAAACTCTTGGCTTTTGTTCAAGGGATGGACCCTCTAAAGAGGGAGACTGGCATCCATATAAAAGAAGAAAATGAGCATATGCATTTGCCTTTGGTTTTAGATCATTCTATCGCAAACATTCAACCTCTACTGGTTGATGGAGCTTTTGCTTGTGCTGCTAGTGGTGAAACAAACAATGGTTTTAGCATGTATAAACAAGATAACATAGATGGGGATAGCCTGAGACATGCAAAAGTAGGACGCCTCTCTCAGGAAAGCTCTGTATGTGGTGCAATGGGAAGGAACAGTTCATCTTGTTGTACAGCGAAGGTTGTTGATTTGATGTCTGATGATACCTGTGATCTTTTAGTTCCTCCTTCCGTCACTTGGTTAACACATGAGTGCTTGAGGGCTATGGAGAGTTGGTTGGGAGTTGATGATAGTAAATCAGCTTCTCTTCATGATGTATTATCTCCAAATACCAGCTGCAGTTCTGGTAGCAACTTTCAAGCATTGAAGAAAACACTGTCTAAGATGAGAAAAGGTAAAAATATTTTCAGTAGACTTACTGGTTCAAGTGAAGCTGCTGTTGCATATACTGGCATCCATGAGAATGTTGATCCTGATAATGCTAAGAGTACTGGGAAGGACAGCAGAACAACTGGTGACAGTGATATTATTGGCTGCAAGTCTGCAGGTTCTGAAGACAGTGGTGTGGACGGAGATTGTGCTGTAGAATTGAATGCCTTGCGCATTATGGGTCTGTCTTACTGGCCAGACTTAAGTTATGATGTTAGTTCACAAGATGTATCTGTACATATTCCTTTACATCGATTACTTTCCTTGATATTACAAAGGGCTTTACGAAGGTGCTATGGTGAATCTGTTGTCTCTAATGCGACTATTGCTGGTTCTGAAAATGCATTATCAGCAGCCTATATGGATTTCTTTAGTCATGTCCTTGGGGGGTTCAACTCTTACGGGTTTTCTGCGTTTGTTATGGAGCATCCTTTGCGAATTAGGGTGTTCTGTGCTCAAGTTCATGCTGGAATGTGGCGGAAGAACGGGGATGCTGCCATGTCAGCTTGTGAGTGGTACCGTTCTGTTCGTTGGTAGGTAAATTATAATTTATGCAGTGCACGTATTTGAGAAAGTAGCTTAGCTTGTATTAGGGGGGAGTGCTTAAGATCTTTCTAATGGTTATTGTGTTGGCAGGTCTGAGCTGGGTTTAGAGCTTGATCTGTTTTTGCTGCAGTGCTGTGCTGCGTTGGCTCCGGCTGATCTTTTTGTCAATAGAATTCTAGAACGATTTGGGCTGTCCAGTTACCTTTCTCTTAATCTTGACCGATCAACCGAGTATGTACTCATCCCCTTATTTTCTCCTTGATGTAGTTGCATGTTTTGAATGATTTTACGTTTTTGTAATTGTTTATAATTGAAAAAAAATCAGCGTGGTTGTAAAAACTTCCTTGTACAAATTTAATGTTGTTTACCATTCTTCCTTTTACACCCCCCGCCCCCCAAAACATGAAATCATGCACTCGTGACTTATCTACAAGTTTTTCAGCTTTCTATAAATTAGGTTCTTATGTTGACTATAATATTAGGAGCAATAAGAGAATCTATATCAAACTCTCTTGCTAAAATTGACCATGGTACTATGTTTCTTCATTTATACCTTATTTAAATGTCGTGGATCCTTTTGCAAAGCTTTATTTATCTTGGAGTTATATTACTCGTTTATATTTTTTATTTTTTGGTCTGGGGATGCTGGATTCTTTAAGGAGTCTGATTTCATAATTATTTAAACAATGTTGATATAATATTAAAGATCCCTATTTTATCAGGTATGAACCAGTTCTAGTACAGGAGATGCTCACTCTTATCATACAGATACTCCAAGAGAGGCGATTTTGTGGGTTAACAACAGCTGAGAGTTTGAAAAGAGAGTTGGTTCACAAGCTGGCCATTGGAGATGCCACTCACAGTCAATTGGTGAAATCTTTGCCACGTGACCTCTCGAAGTTTGAGCAGCTTCAGGAAATTTTGGACGAAGTGGCTATGTACTCAAATCCATCTGGTTTTAATCAGGTTTGTTCTCTGCTATCAAATACGTATGAGTGTTTCTCAGTCAACTCCTGTCGCGATCAGCTGTCCTAATTTTACTTGGCATCTTAGGGTATGTATTCACTACGCTGGACATATTGGAAAGAACTGGATTTGTACCATCCTCGTTGGAGCTCACGAGATTTGCAAGTTGCGGAAGAAAGATACTTGCGCTTCTGTAGTGTGTCTGCATTGATCACACAGCTGCCACGGTGGACGAAGATATATCAACCTCTTGAGAGTGTGGCTAATGTAGCTACGTGTAAAGTGATCCTCCAAATAATCCGTGCAGTATTATTTTATGCTGTTTTCACTGATAAATCAACGGAGTCCCGTGCTTCCTATGGAGTTCTTTTAACTGCATTGCACTTACTTGCATTAGCATTAGACATATGTTATCAGAAAAGGAAGTCTGGTGATGAATCAAGCAACCTTGGAGATTCAATTCCCATATTAGCTTTTGCCAGTGAAGAAATTGCTGAGGGACTAAGTTATGGTGCTGGTAAGCAAAGCTTGTTGTCACTCCTTGTTGCATTGATGGGGATGCATAAGAAGGAAAATGTTGACAACTTTCTGGAAGCTGGCAATTGCAATCTTTCTTCTTTGATTGAATGTTTACTGAAGAAGTTTGCGGAGTTTGATTTTAAATGCATGACCAAACTGCAACAACTTGCACCTGAAGTTGTCAGTCATTTATCTCTATCTCTTCCAAGCAGTGATACAAGTGTGGTGCCACTAGCTTCTGATAGTGAGAAACGCAAGGCGAAGGCTCGGGAGCGACAAGCTGCCATATTGGTGAGTTTATTTATATTAATACGCTATCTTGTATGATATTTTTGTTTTAAAAAAATACAGAACAAAATTCTGAAAGTGCAAGTGATGTCTTGTTCTAAATATCTCAGCAATAATGATTATGTTTGGCAGGGAAAACTCCTTTTCATTCTTTGTTTATGATTAAATTTAGAGGGGCTAAGGTTGATGCATAAATGAAAATGACAAAAAAAAAAAAAAATTAAAAAAAAAAAAATTGAAATTTATTTGATCTTGTGTTGGCTGGATTTGTTAATGTATGTTTCTGCCTAGGTATGAATCATCTTTCCCAGGCTTATGTGGGTATGTTAATGTCATGCAGGAAAAAATGAAAGCCGAGCAATCCAAATTTTTATCAAGCATTAGTTCCACTGTAGAAGACGGTTTGACATCTTCACCAGATGCAAGTAATTCTGATGATGAACACGATTCAGAAGAGTCAGTACAAGTTGTCTGCTCTCTTTGCCATGACCCAAATTCCAAAACGCCTGTTTCTTTCTTAATTCTTCTCCAGGTAAGTACCTATTATATGAGTCTGCTGACAATGTGATGACTGTTACCACTGCATGAACTGATGACAAATTCTTTCTTGGAAAAGAAATCTAGGCTTTTGAGCTTTGTTGATCGAGGCCCGCCATCATGGGAGCAAGTTCAGCGGTTAGGCAAGGAACCGGTGTCTATTTCAACAAACAGGCTTACTGTTCAAAGTGAAACAAGCACTTCTTCAAGTGTCTCAGGTTTTACTTCATCTCCTCAGTTGGCGCAGATGGTTGAGAATGCAGTCAACCAGTTTGCCTATACTGGGAAACTTGGTGAAGTAAATGCTCTTCTTGATTTCTTCAAGGCACAGTTTCCTTCACTAAGTAATATCCAAGCACCACGTGCTGTTAGTAATGGAAGGGAGAGTGCTGTATCTACCTTAGAAATGTTTGAACGAGATATTTACTCTTCTATTCGCAAAGAATTGCATGTTAACATGTCTTGGCCAAATTTTATGGAAGAGGATGGACACTCGGCTACTGAAGGTAGTGTAGAAAGCGTCGGAGATGCTGAATCTGTCTTGCTTGGAAAATATATAGCTGCTCTTACAAGAGAGATGAGAGAAAATCCTTCGGCCTCTGAAATTTCTCGTGATGATAAATCTGTAGCTGAATCGACTTCACAACCTTCTGTTTATGATGGATTTGGCCCTGCAGATTGTGATGGAATTCATGTTTCATCCTGTGGGCATGCTGTGCATCAAGGATGTCTTGATCGCTATTTGTCATCATTGAAGGAAAGGCAAGTTCTCTTGTCAACAATAGAAAATCTGAATTTTTATAACTCCAGGGACCTTTTTAGTCTGTTTCCATCGGAGACCAAAATTAGAAGGGAGGTCTGGTATTCAAAGTTTTCTTTATTGTTCTGTGTTCTGCTATGGGTAAGTCATGTGGTGCAAGACTTTCATCTTTTAGCGTTTTAGTAGGTACAGTGTTTTTAGTCTTTCTCCATCGGAGACAAAAATGTAGAAGGGAGGTCTGGTATTCAAAGTTTTCATTATTGTCCTGTGTTCTGCTATGGGTAAGTCATGTGGTGCAAGACTTTTAGGTACAGAGACTGAAATCTGGCAAGTAAGAATATAATTGAAATATAAACTCAAATTAAAATATTTTTGCAACATTTGTGGAGCATAGTTTTATGATTATTTGAATACAGTAAATTTAGCTTAATTAAATGAAAAACAGTAGATTTTGCCAAAAAATCATTAACAAAATAAGCATGGGATCTTAGCTGTTAAAAAAAATTTGAAAGGTTATATACATGAAGATATTAGAAGGCAGGTAATGATTATACACTGAGTTCTTGTTGGATATATATAGTTATATTAAAAGATGCTCGCTTGAATATGATGCTTAAGTAATTTACTATCTGGATTACACATTTATTGGCAGCTTGCACAGTAATTAATGGCCGAGAGGTCATTTAGGTATATGGTTTAATCAACCTTGCTTTAGCAAGTGTTAAGATGAGTGGGATGTTGTCTTAAGGATGATTGAGTTGGTCATCTTGATCAGCTTTGCTTCTTATGTCAAAATTTTGGCAAGATCTTAAATCTATTTGTGGTGTAGGAAAATACTTCATGTGCATCTCTGTGTATGCTTGCATATTGCATACATGTAAGTAAGAAGGGCTAATATTTTATTTTATTCGTTACTGTCTATACAGATTTAACCGAAGAATTATCTTTGAAGGGGGGCATATTGTGGATCCAGATCAGGTATAAGTTCATATAATCATGAAGATAATATGTTAATATTGTTTCATTTTTAATATTTTTACTGCCATTATAAGTACATTACAATCATTATTACTACTGCTAGTTTTTGCATCTGACACTGATTTTTTATTTAGTGTTTATCTTGTGCATGTTACTTTTTGTCAGGGTGAGTTCCTCTGCCCTGTATGTCGGCAATTAGCGAATTCTGTCTTGCCGGCATTGCCTGGAGAATTCCAGAAGGTTTGCGAGCAGCCTATGATTGCTGAATCAACACTTACATCCACGGAAGAAAATAATTCCCTTTGGCTTCAGCAAGCCTTGTCTCTCATGCAAACTGCTGCCAGTGTGGTGGGAAAACGTGGTTTTAAAGCTTTTCCCCTGCAGAGAAACGAACGAACACCATTAAATCTTGAACCTGTTTCTCGTGTGATCTGTAAAATGTATTTTAAAAACAAACAGGATAAATTTTTTGGATCTGCCAGAGTAAGTCCCTCAATGATCATGTGGGACATTCTTAAGTACTCCATCATGTCAATGGATATTGGTGCTCGTTGTGAAAGAACTTCTGTGACTCCCATCTATGACCTTGATGCCCTGTACAAGGAACTCAAATCTTCTAATGGATTTGTATTGTCCTTGTTGCTAAAAGTAGTCCAAAGCATGAGAACTAAGAATTCAGTTCATGTGCTTCAGCGATTTAGGGGCATTCAGCTTTTTGCCGAATCTCTTTGTTCTGGGGTATCCATAGATCATCCTGGTGGCACTTGTGAACAAGGAGGTATGCTTGTTGTTACTTCTGCTCTCATCGTTGCTGCTTTATGTTTCTGTTAATCTTCAAGTGTTTCTATCTGGAAGTTTTTTTTATCAAATAATAATAATAATAGATTCAGGATTTTCTTTTAGCAAATTTACTGAAATTCTATCTTAGAAAGACAGAAGTTATCATTCTTAGCGGAGAACATTGTTAATGAGGATAAAAAATTGAGTCTGCTACTGCTCAAATGGCATTTGATGAGCCAGACCAAGTTGGATTGTTGAAGTTGGCACAACATATTGTCTATTAAATTCACTTTGGTTTGTCTGAGATCCCATAATGTTTGTCAACTGGCAGGAGTTTTATATCTTATATATGAATTCTGTTCAAGTGAATGATCATAACTTTTATATATCAGCTTGTTCCTTCCAAATTAGTTGCCAAAGTTCTGATAGGGCACCTCCTGCTTGCATAATTGGACTTGAAATCTGTCTAAATGTGATTGGATTTCATGAGTTGAATTATAATTTTTTTTTTCCTTTTTGAAGATTCTGTCGATTTGAAATTGGTCACACCAATGCTGTGCTTTACAGGGAACTTGTTAAATATATTGAAACATGCTGATAAGGAGGTGTCATATCCTGATATCCAATTCTGGAATCGGGCTTCTGACCCTGTCCTTGCTCGTGATCCCTTTTCATCATTGATGTGGGTTCTATATTGTCTTCCGTGCCCATTTGTCTCATGCCAGGAATCCATATTATCCCTTGTGCATGCCTTCTATGTTGTTGCTCTAGCTCAGGTGTGTTATGATCATTCCTTTCTCTATATTGGTAATCCTATCATAGGTTAAGTTGTCTAATTCCAATATATTGAAATTCAGGCTATAATTGCATACAGTGGGAAACATCAAGCCAAGATTAATGAATTAGGTTTTTCTGATTGCTTGATTACTGACATTTCCAAAATACTGGGAGAATTTGGATGTGCTGAGGAGTATTTCTTTTCGAACTATATTGACCCTTCTTGTGATCTTAAGGATATGATTCGTAGATTGAGTTTCCCATACTTACGGAGATGTGCTTTGCTTTGGAAATTGCTGAGTTCTACTGTCTCAGCCCCATTCTCCAATAGTGATTGCATGTTGGATCGATCATCTCATGGCATTGTTGACATGATGGATAGCAGTGATTATAGCGTGTCAGATCTGAATGAAGTACAGCAACTAGAGAAGATGTTTAAGATTCCCCCATTGGATGTTGTTCTTAAGGATGGAGTGCTACGTTCTGTAGTTTCAAAATGGTTACATCATTTTTGCAAGGAGTTTGAAGTTCATAGATTTCAACGTGTTTTACACTCCACGCCTGCTGTTCCATTTAAGTTAATGCAGCTGCCTCATCTTTACCATTATCTGTTGCAGAGGTTTGTTTTTAAAAAATTCCACTTTGGATTTGTGGTCAGTGGGTCCCTTTTTAAGAAAGTTTTTACCTATACAATAAACATGTCTCTATCAGGTATATAAAACAGTGTTGTCCTGACTGCAAATCTGTTCCGGAGGAGCCTGCATTGTGCCTGTTGTGTGGTAGAATATGCTCTCCAAACTGGAAGCGATGCTGCAGGTTCATGTTCCATCCCTCTTCATTATTGAAATTGATACGATTGTAGGCTTACAACACACACAACGAAGATTGCCTGCATGTCATTTATTAATAGTGGTACTACCATGTTTAAGATTAACATTAACGTTCAAATTGTTGACATTTTATTTATTGCTTATTTGAATATGAAGAGACAGTGGTTGCCAAACTCATGCAATGGCTTGTAGTGCTGGAACTGGTGTGTTTCTGTTAATCAGGGTATGGATTATTACTCTTTTTCAATTGCTAGGGGAATGAATGTAATTTCTGGGGTTTTATATGCCAGTTCTCTCCCATTGTGCTTCTTGGTTGGATAGATGACTAACACATTTTTGTTGTGATAGAGAACAACAATTCTACTGCAAAGGTGTGCACGTCAGGCTCCTTGGCCATCTCCCTACTTGGATGCATTTGGTGAAGAGGTAACCTGCTTTTTACTGATAATTAATTTTGGTGGTAGTAAACAAGAAAAATGTGAAGTTCTGTACTACTGTTTGTGTCTTGAATTTGTTTCTATAATATGGTTTTTCATTCCAGAGCCATTCTAATGGTAAAATATTTCCACAAAATTTCAACTTTTCCATGTTACTTATTTTTCTTGCAAGTTTGATGGACAAATGAACCCCCTTCTTTTCCTTGTTTCTTTTAATAAAGGTGAGCTTGTGTCCAAAAAGAAAAGAAGTTGGAAATAATAAGTACAAACTTTCTCACTGTTGAAACACATTAAATTTCATAATTATAAACTATGGGAAAGGGAAACCAATTTTTGAAACTATGAACACTCTACCTCATGTGTAAAGGTTAGCTTTAATTGTTTAATATGCCAAGTGCAACTAAACACGCTCTGATTGTCAAAACAGAGAGTTTTGTAAAGTTGGCACAAGACCTCTCAATTACAATTAAGTTTGATGATATCATGTTGCAGAACTTCTAAACCTTTTGGTTATGATATAGCAAACAGTGTTTAAATTCAATCACTCACGATTGATTAAGAACAGGTGAAAGTTAAATCAAAATTAAAATCAAAATTATCTATAAACTTTAGCTGATACCAACTTCAGATGTTTGGACCTGATTCAATGTTGTGCCTAAATCGACAAATCATAAAACTTAAGTAGTATGTTAAATTATAGAATTTGATTAAAATGTTGAATTCTATGTCAGATTCCAGTATCACCAGTCAGAATGCGTGCATTGTTGTGCCTGAAGCATAAAGCTTGTTTAATAATTTCATAGTTTTTCTCTTGGACCTGTGTACGTCAGATGTTTGAGCCTTGAGGTTAATGCAAGGTGCATTACATTTTAGTATCTTATCATTGCAGGATATTGACATGTACAGAGGAAAACCATTGTACTTGAATGAGGAACGCTATGCTGCTCTAGCATACATGGTGATGATTCTGTTGCTTCTTTTTCTGATATAATAATGTATTTTTATTTACATAAAATTAAGTACTTGGTATTTAGGTTATTGCTTATGTTGAACTTTTATACTTGTGTGTAGCAAGTTATATTTTCATTGTTTGTTTTTTTCTGCTTGATTACATATTAATTTTTTTTTAACCTGTTTGGTAGGTTGCTTCTCATGGCCTTGATCGAAGTTCTAGAGTTCTCGGCCAAACTACAATCGGTGGTTTCTTCTTGATTTAGTTTGGAGTTTGTGTAAGGTTCTTGTGAAGTTAATTTCTGTCATTCTTTCGTTTCTTATATATATAATTGTTCCATAATTTTGTATTTTATTAGTTTTGCTGCATATTATATTTGAATTTTCCCAGGGGTGGAAATGTTTTGCAAATGCCAATGTTGCCAAAGTTATAATTTATTGTTGTGGAGAATAAGGATGATCTTGGCTTTTGGTGTAGCAGCCAATTAAGTGGACAGCTGGCGAGATCTGTTTATTTTCTCTTACAGGTATTATTTGATTAAACATACAGTTATGTTGTTTTTGAAAATTCTCCTGTGGATGGTCCACATGAATTTTTTCTTTCTTTTGGATAGTGAATTTATAAGTACAAAATTTGCTAAAAGACAAAGTTCATTTGTTGAAATTGTCTTTCAGCTGATCTTGTATCAGAAAAATTACATGTGAACATCCACAGGAAAGAAGCACTCTTCTCTAATGTGTTCTTTTTCCTTTTCCTCCTTATATTTACTTAAAATCTGTCTCACTGCTGACTCGTTTTTCTGTAAAACTTGAAATGGTTATGATTTGCAAGCTGCAAATGGTGATCGTTGTGGTTCTTTTGCTTTTAAAACAAATTGGAGGATTCTAAAGTCTGAAAATAAGCAGTTTTGCTCCACTGCATTTAGAATTGTTCATTTAAACCATCTTTTTCACCTTGTATTGCTATCGACTGTCAGAAGAAATATAGAAGCATCATCATGGATGATAGTTGCGTTAAAATTGATGTTTCTGTCAGAGAGATCATAATGCTCATTTTGCTGGTTGTCTTTGGATGTGTGATGAAAAAATGATTTTATTATGTCGTCTTACGTGGGATTTAATGTATCTCATCCACGTATGTTAACTTGCAGGCACTTCAGGTTTTAATCTCCAAGTTTCATTTACATGGCTGATTTCTGCTGGCAAGTTTGCTCTTCTTATAATTTGTGGTTGTACAGTTACTTATAAAGCTCGAAGAACCCTTGCTGCTCGTGTTCCTTTTCCCAAATCAATCGAACCACCAGTATACATCATTCCTTCCATTTGAACCGCTGATCCAGTGGTGTATTTCGTTGGCGCTACATTTGTTGCTTCTTTTTCTTTTGCTTCGTAATTGTCAGTGGATTTAATACCGATGGTTCACTTGAGGATACAAGACGTGGTAGAGATGAGAGTTGGGTGGATGTATGGACTTGAACACTTACTATATGTGCAGCAAAGTTTTCTTTCGACAACGTGTATATAACTCATCCTTTTGTTATTTAAGAGGTTGTTAAGAAATCTGATGTGATTATATCTGATTTTTAAGTGAAGCCATTGTTATTTTTCTTTCCATTAAATGCTCAAAATGAATTGATGTTGGTTGATGATATATGAAATTGATTCATAGTTTCATTCAGCACAATTTTGAGTTGACAATGGTACATTATACTGCAAAAGTTGACTTGAGGTAACTGAAACCTAAATGTTAAAATAATAATAATAATAATTTTTTTTTTTTTAAAAGAAAAATGGGAAGCCAACAAGCAACACAGCCACACAAACAACACATTTCTTCCGTTGGCCAACAAAATTGAGGCCGTGTTTACCTCTTAAATTTTCCTAGGTGGCTAATGCGGTGATCTAACCTGTTTTGACTTAAAATGCCGAGATTACTAGGCTGAAACTAGTGTCTTGCAGTCAATAAATTAACAGAAGGGCATGGCAGAAGAAACTCATCTTCAATTCTATATTCAATTGTTGAAAGGAGATCATACATGAGAAGAATAAATAACAGAGTGAAATTTACCAAGCCTAGTCTATATTTTAAAATGAAAATGGTGTCACAAAAGCTAATGTTACATGTCCATCTACGCTTGTAAATTATTGTTGGGACGACTATGGTAAAGAAGTAAGATTTCGCGATTTTCAACTTTAGAAGCATCGGTTTTCTCTCAAGAGTCATTCTGTACAACACTGTCAACTTCGGTATTTCTTCACAAATAATTGAATGCATCATTTCATTGCTTGTTCTACCAAGACAAAAACCCCTACTGCCAGCAGCTGGTACAATCAAAAGAATGCCTTTCAACCCCAGATGACCAAAGGTAAACTATGTTAGCAAGATAATCAGACAACAGCATTGAAGGTGCATGATTTGGAGCATGTGACCAGAGAGTTGTGACTTTGTCCATGTTGAACATTTTATCTTGCGATTCTGCAAACAAAAAGGGGAACCATCCATGAATATGAAGAGTTATCTCCAAGTCTTTGGCCTGCAAGAACAGAAACAAGTAAAATTAGTGAGGAAAGTTGGATCCACAATGACGCAATGAAGAAATAAACAACAGAAGTCAAATAAGTAAAACAGGTGAGAAAAAACGTTTAGAACTCACACATGGTTCTAGATAAAAAATTATATATCCTAAAATTCATAACCAGAGCAATTTATATATAGGTTAAGGACAAACAGAAACAGAATATTAGTAAATTCATCCATTGTTCTAGGTAGCCAGATACAGACATTCATGACCAGATATAACAATATGTTGCTTCTGTTACCAACACAAGGGCTCAAGCATTCTCCGTTAGTACTACAGATAAAAATAGATTGTCAATGACAAACTCTTCCACAACAAGGTACTTCCTAGCAATTAGTATTGCTTCTCATATGGTTAAAGTAAAATTTGCTAACATAAACATTTATAAGATAATACGACAAAAAGTTTCTTTACAAGCTATTTCATATATTAACTCTGTGAAGGGCTTTGCTTTGCATCTTCTTATATTAAAGGAATCATGAAGGAACCATAAATAATTAACTTGGCTACTTCTGTTAAATATCAAAAGAATTATGCCCTCCATCTTCATGCATTATATTTTCAGCCTTTTGAGCATTTATGTACAAGTTTCTTGGTCAGTATAACAATGAAAAACGAGACAAGAAAACATAGCAAATTACATTGCATAAAGTTTTTTTTAATCTCTGCAATATAATCAACTGGAGATGGATAAAAGGCTTATTACTATCGCATTCCGTTTCTCAACCACTCACACAACCAAATTAGCCACAGTAAGAGAATAAAATTAGTTCTGATTCTAAAATTTTGAACAATCAAGCATGCTCGATCTAGAGTTAGCAAAACTATAACTTACAGTTCACGCTCTAGGTCACCTCCAATTTTTTTGTTGTGTGCAAATCTTCAGGTACAGTAGAACTTCCATTCACAGATAATTCTTTAGTTTTGGTACTGTGATCATACTTCTCTCTGTCGAAAGTGAACTCAAGTTGTCTCTCCACTGACTTAAAAACAGCAGTGCGTTTGGATCTTAACCGGTATGGAGGAGAAGCATTAAAAGCCTTCCCAGTTGGCTCAATGATGCTACAAGTTTCACAAGCAGGACTCTCACATGAACTTCGATCTTGAAACCGGAAATTTTCCAAATTATTTTCAGTGCTTTGCTGTTCACAAGTCCTAGGAGACCTGTCATTTACTGTATCGCCATTTACATCCCCAGTTTTATTAGTATCCAATTTAGCCTGACCTACTGACTTTCTCTTTCGAAATATGGAAGGAGTATTGGGGAAGGTCTTAGCAGCATTTCTCAATATAGATTCAGGAGTTTGTGCACTCAAGCCACTGCCCTTCACACAAGGTGGAGTGAAGAAAGTAATCGGTGATGTAATGGGACTAGAGGTACATTGATGTTGCATAGAAGATGTGTCCGAAGGATCAGAATCTAGTGAAATAGAACTTCTTAACTGAGGTGGCACATAGTACAAGGAACCATAACTTGGAGTCCCAACTTGCAGTTGTCTCCCAGTTGTTCTCTCTTCAACATATTCATGGTTGACTTCACTATTTTCAAGCCTTGGCATAGACTCCGAGCAACTAAGATCTATATCAGGTGACTGTGGCTTACACTCTACACCTTCAGAATCCACAGACTCATTTGGCAGATGATTTGATGAACCAGCCATGTCTGGAACTAGAAATGAGGACTCCAGCTGATCCTTGCCGTCGTCATCTAGCTTACCTAGATCTGTAGTTCCTGACGAAGTTTGGGCAGTTGAATCTGAATCTTTATTTGAATAAACGAAACATTTTCTCTTAGAAGTAGGTGGTTGGTTTGTATCTTTGTTGCCATTTTGGAGACCATTCTTTGCAACAGGTGGAAGTTTCCCAGTTGCCAAATAGAAATCCAACTTTTTCTTCAAAGAACTATTCCAGTGATTCTTTATGGAATTATCAGTCCTGCATAAACAACATTTAGGTCACATGTTCTGTCATCATTTATCAGAACAATATTCTGAAATTCCATCAGATTGGTTAAGTTACAAACAACATAGAGTCACACTGGCAGTGAAGACAGTAAAAATTAATAGAATTTAAAACCTTAAATCATAAGCTTCCAAGCTTGCATTTTCCTGGAGAAACAATCAACAAGAAATTGTTTCAAAGTTACGTGTTTATCTACAGGTTATTGTGCTGTGCACAAATATTGAATTGTTTATACAAGTTTAGCAGCCATGAAGATACAAATTTTATTAGGACTAGTTCCTGGGGATCCTCAGATAAACATAACAATCACATCTCTGTAACATAAAATCTTGATTCAGAAGTTGATACATCTTAAAATAAGAACGTAGCACATTGAGATTTTCAGAGTGAGGTACCATTAGTCCAAGACATGACATTTCTTCACAGCAAACAATATTATACCATTCTCTATAAATGTATTATAGCAGGTAACACCTCAATTTCCAAATAAAATTTCACTAAATATAATAAGAAAGATACCTTCCCGGTAAAACCTTGGCAATTTCAGCCCATTTGTTTCCATGTATCCGGTGAGCATTCATGAGTGCCAATTCCTCCTCTAAAGTCCATGCATCCTTCTTTATATCTGGATTCAAATGATTGTGCCACCTGCGGACGTTGGTTTTAATAAATAGCTCTTTATGAAGATAACCAAAATTAGGATATCCTAACAGCAATTAACAATAATACCGTCGTCTGTCATAACTGTGGTCTGTTAGTAGTCAATTAATTAAATATAAACATAAAAAGAGACAACCCATTGTCTGCTGGAACTTCATACCAAGATTACATTTTGCAATTAGTTCCAGGGCCATACTTCAACACCGAAAATTGATTGAAATAAATATTACAAATGCATATAGCATGAAAATCTAAACTCATCATGATTGTAAAAGTTACCTCTCTCGGCATTGTTTCCCAATACGACCAGGCAAAGACTTCGCAATTACAGACCATTTTGTGGGTCCATATCTTGCTACCAGTTCAGTAATTTTCTCATCCTCCTATGAACCAAACAAGCCACAGAAAGTTTAGTGCTTGAGTCCAATTTGCAAGAGCAGAAAAATAAAATGAAAATGGCAATCAAGTGCCCACCTCTTGAGTCCAAGGTCCTTTAACTAAATCCGGATTCAAAACTTTCTGCCATCGGTGCAAGCATTGCACCTCTGATCTATCAGGAAAAAACTCAGCTGCATACACATGGTATTCAAATTTAAGATCAGTTTTGCAATTTAAGTTAAAAATGTATGTATCAAATGTTTATGCTGCAAAATTATTTTCTAAATCACAACAGAGATGAATATAAGAATCAGTTAGTAAAAACATCATAATATAAGACAACGGAAACAACTTTTGTTGCATTTATAATTTTAAACAGGGTTTCAATTATTATGCTTGAGCAGCTCTAGCCAGGTGAATATATGTCTATTCATCCACTTCAATCCTCCTGCTAAATTAATAGGCAGTTTGAATCTTTAGCTAATCTCAGCTCCAGTTTGAGGATGTAAAGAACTATAACGATGGTAGCTGAATGCTGTGTTACAGCCCCCACACTCCATTAATTATGTAAAAGGAAATTAACTAAAGTGTATATTGTCCTATTTGTATGCACTGAAACAACATAGGTTTCCTCACTAATTTGAAACAAGTAACAAGTTTTGCTGTCAAGAAACTAGGCTTCAATGCTCTACCATTTTTGGGAAACTCAGAAGTAAGATTCTTATTATTTGTGATCTAGATTGAAATAATTCTTCCGAGTAATCAGTGATCTCAGAATTCTAAATCAGTTCCAATAAGAATATCATTCGCACTGTCACTATCACCATCATCGAGACTGGCCTATAGAAATTTATACCGATGCTAAGTATGATCTTAAAATGAATTCTAAAATAAAAATAAAATAAAATAAAAAAGCACTAAATAGCACATTAACAATTAATATTATAGGAACATAAGGAAAAGGGACAAACCAATTTTCTTCCAACTCTTTCCCTTAAAAGTTGCCACCGCATTTCTTAATGTCTCATCCTGTCATAAATTACAGAGCAGGTAGGTAACTAATATAATTGAAACCAAAAGGAGTAATAAAAACAAAAGCAGCAAAGAAAATAGCAATAACATAAGACAACAAACGGTGAGCATTAGCAGATCTGAGACAGAGTCACTTACATCATAATATATCACAACTAAAGTGTATCAGGAGAAGTGTCGTAACAAATAAACCTAACAATTGACCCAAACCAATCCACTCTCTTGGACAACTAGGCAAAAAATCAAATGTCTGTACCCAACATCTCCTCCTAGCTTGACCATTAAACATACAAAGTAGTACAAAATCCAATACTAACCTCCTCTGGTGTCCAACCACCTTTCGCTCGCCTTATTGGGCCAGTGGTCCTCCTGCAAAGTCCAACTCGCACAATTAAGTTCAATGGTCAGAAATATCAATTGCAACAATCAAATTCAACACAAATTAACTTCTAATACTGATCAAAACAATAAATTCTAAAATCGGCACCATCCTAACGTCACACTAGATTTGGCATATATCACACCACAATTACAAAGTAACAATCTTGTCAATGTACAGAGTAATTTGCGATAGATATAACCAAAATTAAATGAGTAAAACAACATAATTGGAAATACCTATGAGTGGGTGAGGTTGTTGCCGGACTAGATACCCCAGGAGACTTGAGAATAGCACTGCCACTGCCTTCAGACACCGAAGAGCTTGAAGCAGCCGTTAGTTGTTTATTCTCAAGACAACACTCCTCAATTTTCAGCTCCGCCATCTCCCTCTACACATCATCTCCAAAATCCAAAATCCTAATCAATGAAAACTAAACATATATATATAATAAATATATATATATATATATATACAAAAGAGAGACAACAACCACCCTTCAAACAAATAAAACCCTAAAAGTTGAGTTCTTTAACGGAATTCCCCAAACCCCATCACCGCCAAACACATATAGACAAAAACCCAGATCTTAAGACTCACTAATCAGATAAAAAAATCAATCAACAAAATCACACAACAGAAGACAATTCTAGGGTTTTTCAATAAGAGAACAACACAAAACCAACACAATCAATCGTTAGCTACTTGTGGTGTAAGATACAACGGTAACATAATCAAAAACAGTAAAACAAATAGCAAGACGAGATTTTGATTTCTCAAAAAAACAAAAACCAAACTCACCTCCTCTTGCAAGGAAGTGGCGGGAATCGAACTGGAACTCATCAAATAAATAAAAACCCTTTCGAGGAACCAAACAGAGAAAAAGCTAAAAAAAAAACGTCTCCTTTGGACGACAAAAACAGCGAGTGCTTTTGTTTCGAAAAATCCTCGCCCGTTGAAACTTGAGAGAGAGAGAGAGAGAAGTGAAAAAAAGAAAAAAATAATAATTTAATAGAATTAAACAAATTAAAAAGTGTAACGAATATATTGCCACCGACGTCTCCGTTAGTTGCCGTTATTGAAAGGTCGTGTGTTTTGTTTTTTGAGGCTTTGTTTTTTTCGTTTTTAAAACCCTACTGTTATTTAAAAAAAAAAAGCCACAGTTAACGGCGGTTAATGTGATAAGTTTAACGTTAGGGGACAAAAGTTTGAACCTCAAACGGCACTCAAGTTGGTAGAAAGCTCTTCGTGTTATACGTCGAACAGGTTTCGTGGCGTTGGATGGGTTCGCGGGTAATTTGTGGCCGTTGGATGGATATAGATGGTTGGGGTTTAATTGGATAGATAATTCAGTGGTGTTGTTTGACCAAGATTTAAGATGATCGAACGGTTGAGAATTTATGTCATGGAGCATCAACGGTTGTGAAACATTTAATGATCTTTTCGGGTTTGTGTGGACCGTTGACTGAAGAAAACAGCTCCTAGTGTCTCTTGTAACGCATAGTTAAAAATCATAGTAATTAAATAATTCATATTAAAGTTGATTATAAAAGAGAAAATTTTGTAAATTTATTAACCAAATTTCACTTTTTTCATGAATAGATGTTGATGGAAAGAAGTGAATATTCATAATTTAGAAGGATTCCATAAACATTGTTTATGAGCTCTTACCTCATACCATTATGCCTGATATGAGAGTAAGGATTGGAAATCCATCTTCAGGGAGAAAGCTCCCCATCTCTATTCTATCTTTGTTTCCATCTAATCTCATCTCACCTCACCTTACCTCACCTCATTTTGATAATGTTACTTTTTTAAGAGATAAATAACATGTTGTTTGTAAGGATATGTGTTTTTATATTAAATCATAAGTTGTCTATTATCAATGTATTAAATGAGATTATGAAAAATAATAATAAATTTTACGTAAGAGTATATTCTTAACATCCTGTAGAAAGTAAATTAGCTCTCATTGTTTAAAGTATGACATGTGGAATGAGTAACTCAAATTTGAAACATTGTCAAACTGAATGAACGTTTTTTTATTACTAAATCATATTAAACGGTGGTAATTAACTCCCAATTATGTATATAATAAATTAGTTTACCATAAAATTAGAGCTATTGTTTTTTTGGGTCCTATCATATGAGTGTTGTGTTAGTCTTACTTGACAGATTGAAGCAATATCATTATAATGAATTTCCTTTATAATTTTTATATAAAAAATAAATAAATTTTTTTCAAAATATTATTTTATATTAATAATTATAATCAGTAGAAAGTAATTAAATTTTTGTCTAAGTTAGTATTGCACAATATTATAAGCTTAAGCGTAAAATGTAATTATACATACAAAAAATAAGGCAAAACGAGATGGGCACCGAAATATTCCTCGACCCAAAATAAAATTATTTGTATAAATTAATTTCATTTCCATCCCAATATCCCATGACCCCACTATCATATACCTAATTTGCCTCGTACAAAGGGGTATATGCAACACCCATTTTAATGGGGATTTTTGGTATTCCTGACCAAAATAAAAACAGTAACATTAGACATCTCATTTTTACACTTAAACATTCATTTTTTATATTTCAACTTGATTCTAATTCATGAGATGTTAATTAATAAGCATCTATATTTTTCAACTAAAATAAATAATCATTAATGAGTAGTAATTCATTAATTAGCGAATCATGAGCTAAACTATGAGGTGAAATTTATAATATTTTTTAAATAAAAAAATTAAAAAATTAAAAATAGATAATCATCAACAATTAATCAAACTCTAAGGAGCTTTTGAATGTTAATATAGGCTTGAAAAAGTATTGTTAGGTACTAAGTCAGTGAATTTCGTCAAATTCAAGCCAATATAGGTACCTAACTGAATTGAATGATCAATTTAATAATAATTTTTTTATTTATCAATCAACTTCAGAGAGTCAAAATTTGAATGTAGAAAGAAATTTAATTTTATCGGTTAAAATTAATAAAATGGATAAGAATTCGATCAATTTGAATTAACTAATTAGTTTAATAAATTAATTAGGTTTTTTCAATAGTCTATGCTTAATTATCTTCTCCTTTTTTTAAGATGACATCAAACGAATCATAGTCTTTGAGAACTTACCAAAATTAATCACTACCTTCGTAAAAATGAGAAAACTATGGTCATTAAAAAAAGAAAGTATTCACATATATTTGTAAGATGTGCAAAACTCTCACTATAAAGTAAATGGAAAGATACACAACCTCTCATTATTAGAGTGAATGAAGGTGCACAAATACACACCTTTACTATAAAGGGATGTGTTTTGCTTAAATGTAATGTATTTTGTCAATCTGTTCTAGTCATAAATGTATAATATAACTCTTTGCCTTTTTTTTTTAAAAGATACTATATGACGTATAACAAGTATTACCAAATTGAATGGGAACACATAATTTAATTAAATTAATAAATTGCTTTGAAAACTATTTGCAATTAAGACAACTTATAACCAATCTCTTTTAAGAAAAAATTCTTTATTATATACTAGTTTATTTGGTCATCTAGTGCAAATTTAGGTTGGAAAAGTACTAAGATAATTTGACCTGTATACAAGATTTTACTATGAAAGCCAAAGTATTAATAAGATAATTAATATTTTAGTATATGGTTTGTTAGTTAGCTGTTGCCTGTTGTTATCTCTTTTCTTTAAATTTTCTGTTGCTACACTAAACTTTGGCTAGATAATAATATTATTACCATAATCAAGTCGACAGAGTTTACTTCTTTTAGTGTGTCAGAAAATTGTAGATTAGTTGGCTATCAATCAATTTGGTATAAACCGTTTCGCCACTGCCATTTCGATTGCAGTAAGCAACTTTTTTTTTTTCCTTTAAAGAAATTGAGTTAAATCTAATCAAGATTTAGCTTTAATCACACGCATTCATCTAATATTTGGCGCACAAAGATGACATTACGGCAGCAATAAAGCTATTAATGTTGCAAGTTTTGAATTGGTATGCAGCATCTTTATTGACATGCGCTGTGCCTTCTCTTGTCAACTTTCCGGCTTAGTATGCTCAAGGTGGCTTTGATCAAACTATAAAGCGTTCGGGAGACTGGAGATGTTGAGATTTGGTAAAATTCTGCACCCAAATCTCGATCATCCAATAAATTAAAGAAATAAAATTCAAAGTAGATTTACGCACTACTTTTTAGTAGGAGTCTTTGAGTATATCCTTTGACTCTAAAAAGTAAAAAATGCAAGTTTTATTCTTGTTTCATTCAAACACAAAACATGGATATGAATACATTTGCATGGGAGGAGTTGTCATCTCCTGGGAGTAGTCATCCGGGCAGCACACTATCATTATTATCCGTTTCGATAGGTTACAACAGTACCCATAAAGTGTTAGTGTTAATTTTTTTAAAAAAAAAAAATCAATGTAGATTTCATTAGATAATTCAGCAAATTGATTTCAAGGTTATTAGTACATGTTAATATCTATATTTGAGATTTCCTTTTTGAAACAATTTAAAATTTTATAATGACTAGTATTATTCCTTTGCCATATTTCTTTTAGCATAGGTGGTGGTACACACTGCCATTCATTTTAACAGTGGCCATTCACATCACCTCAAACACATTTTATAAATTTTATGTGTGTAAATTTCTTTCTTATTTTATAAATTTTATGTGTGTAAATTTCTTTCTTATTGTAGGATAGATTTCTTGTAGTATAATTCTCTTAATATAGGGTAGTTTTCTTATAAAAGTAATAATCTAAGTCATGCAAATAATGATTAGTCTCAATAAATATTCAATTCATTTGATGTTAGTTTTAAAAAATAATAAAAATACGTTACACATTTGTTGTTTATTTACTGACATTTAACTCAACTTGAAATTTAGTTTTTTCTTATATATATATATATACCTCTTTTGATACTATGATTCAAACTTGGATCATTTTTAAATTGAATCAACGATTTTTATCATCCAACTTTTTTGTTTTGTTTTGCTTTTTTTTTTTTTTGTTTTTTTTGTTTTTTTGTTTTCTTTTGAATAGAAAGTTTATCTCATATTTATTTGAGCCAAATATCGAGATAATGAACAAAGGGGTCAGGATTAAGGTGCAAAATACAAGAGATATCAAGATATAGCCAACAAGCAACAATTCCTTTTTTCCTCAAAAATAATGATATAATTTACAAACACAATAAGAGATTAGTTTAGTTATGAAACTCTCACACTTATATGAATATAAAATTATAATAATGCTAGACATCCTATATGTAATTAGTATTTCAATTTGATCACAACTCATAACTCATATACACTTCAAAAAAAAAAAAAAAAAAACTCATAATTCATATAAATAATCTAATGAGTATTTATCTATAAATTGACACATCATGAATTGAAATAAAAGTTGGGATATAAAATCTTATGTGAACACATTGTCAAAGTCTAAAGTGTAGCATTACTCAAAAAATTATAGATTGAAAGTAATAATAATATAAATCCAAAATGTTACTTCAAAAAAAAAATCCAAAATGTTGGATTGATGCAGCTTTAATTATTATGAATAACATGCCTTTAGGATACTGTTTTTTTATCCCTTTGTTTGATACTTTGATTTAGTAATAAAGACCCTAGAAATTAGAAATTCTATTAAGACACATCTCAAGGATTTAAAACTTCAATAAATAATTTATATTTATTCTTTTAATACATTTATATACAACTTCATGCATCCTAAGTCTTAACTATTGAATGAATAAATGTAACTTTTTTGTTTAATTTTTTCAATATGTTGACGCACAATTACATATATATCCACTGACATTTTTCTTTAATTATTAAAATTTTATTTTTTTTAATTACTTATGGTGAGACACCTCGAATTTAAAATATTATTAAATTGAACTGATATTTTTACCATAAGCTATCCTAGGAGGTGTTATTATTAATATGATATTCGATACAGAAAATAAATGTATATTGAAAACAACAAAAACCAGAGGAGCATCAAATTCACAAGTTCATAGAACAACCACACCCTCAGAGTCTATTAACTATGGTACTGTCATACCCAAATCATTATCAATCAATTTTGCATGACTGAAAATTAAAGTATCATCTTTTCAAAAAACACAAAAAGGAAATTAAAGTACCAGAGAATGTTAAAATTAAATTATACTCAAAAGTCAAACCTAATTAAAAGCATTTGTTTGCTAATAATTTTCTTAAAAGATAGAGATAGCGATCTACTTTTGTCCTTTCCCGATTCTTATTATCAACTATAATGTGTTGAAGGGTTAGATTATGATTTCAAATAGTCAATAGATACATGAAAAAAAGAAAAAACAAGAAAAAATAAATAAATGATTGATTACATTGTGTGATTTTCTTTCTAATTTTTAAAAACTTTAATGACTAAATAATTATTATTTTTAAATTTTAATAAATTATTAGAATTAATTCAGGTTTGGAATTCGAACCCCGCTACCTTTAACTGCAGATGCTAAATTTCCACATAAGATAATAATAATAATATTTTATAAACTCACAACTTATAATTTAAGTCGAGTTACTATCAATTAAACTAGAATTAATTGTAATAACCAAACCCACCCCCCCCCCCCCAAAAAAAAAAAAAAAAATCAACGGCACCCACTTGTCATGAAAGGTGCGCGGGCAGCACTAAGTGAAATTAAAATCCAAGTGGGCCCCGCAAGGCCCAACGGTCCAACGGTCACACGAAATTCAAACGACAAAAAGCAAGCCCATTTCCAAATTCCAATATTTCTATCCTGAAAAACAAAACGAAAAACGACAAAATCCTCCCAACGGTCAAATCCATTTAAATCCTCAAAAACCAAATTATCCTCTCAATCGTCCTCCTCTCTTCTTTCAAAAATCCACTTCTTTTTGAAAAAAAAAAAAAACAAAACTCATTCAATTCTCTACAATTCAACACTTGATTTTCCATGGAAACACCAAGCGTCTCGTCGAACACGCCAGCAAAAGCTACGGTGGCGAATTCGACCACCAAAGTGAGGGTGGTCGTCAGGGTTCGTCCTTTTCTCCCTCAAGAAATCGCAAAAAATGCCAATCCGAAGCCTTGCATTTCGGTTCTTGAAAACGAAGTGGAATCCTGTAACGAAGTCACCGTCCATCTTAAAGATCCCGACACCACGTTAGTACTGATGTTGGCTTTTAAATTGAGTTTTTGGTTTATATATATATATATATAATGATGAGGTGGTTGTTGTTTTATTTTTTAGACGAAAGGAGTGTTATCAGTTGGACTCCTTCTTCGGGCAGGAAGATGATAATGTGGGGAAGATATATTACAGTGAAGTGAAGCCTTTAATCCCAGGGATTTTCCATGGCTGCAACGCTACGGTTTTTGCTTATGGGGCCACTGGAAGTGGTAAAACTTACACTATGCAGGTAATTTATTAATAGGCGGTATCTGGTTCGTGTTTTTAGTACCTTTTTTTCTGTATTATTAGAGAAAATTGAGTGAAACATGAAGGAATTGGTTTACTTGTTCTTCTTTTGCTGGAATCGTCAAGCTTTTGAGCGTTTGAGATCTCAAGCTCAAGGTCTAGTTGCATTTATTAATCTTAAGAATTTGAAAATTTTGCTTCATTGAGTCAAATAATTAGTGTCAGTAAAGTGGGAATTATGTGTGTCCCTAGCAAGCAAAATTTAGGGTTCACAGTCGTAGATTGATCTGTTATACAACTTCAATTATTCTGCTACACTGTTCATGGTGTCAAGTGGGATATATTTGTGTACTAGTGAAGATAATGATGACGTGGTTGTGGCACTACAGGGTAGTGAAGAAAGGCCAGGACTAATGCCGTTGGCTATGTCCACGATTCTATCTATGTGCCAGAGCATAGGAAGCACAGCTGAGATTTCATACTATGAAGTCTATATGGACAGGTGTTATGATCTTTTAGAAGTCAAAACAAATGAAATAGCAATTTTGGATGATAAGGATGGACAGATTCATCTTAGGGGACTCTCTCGAGTCCCTATAAACTCAATGACGGAATTCCAAGAGGTGTTTTTGCGTGGTATTCAAAGGCGGAAAGTGGCACACACAGGGCTCAATGATGTTTCTAGTAGGAGCCATGGTGTGCTTGTGATTGCTATTACAAGTCCTTTGGGTGGTGCTTCCGGGGCTGCTTTAATTGGGAAGCTGAATCTCATAGATTTAGCAGGTTCGTTCTGCACCTTTTATGTAACTAACTAACCACTTGCAAAAGCGGGGTATTGTTTTGTTTTACATGTATGGATTTGTGGCTTGGTTTTCTTATGTTTGATCTGGGTTGTCATGTAAACAGGCAATGAAGACAATAGAAGAACTTGCAATGAAGGAATTCGTCTCCAAGAGAGTGCCAAGATCAACCAGTCACTGTTTGCATTATCAAATGTTATATATGCACTGAATAACAACAAACCCAGAATACCCTACAGAGAAACCAAATTGACCCGGATATTGCAAGACTCTCTTGGAGGAACCAGTCGTGCTTTGATGGTTGCTTGTCTGGTAAGGATATCTGAAGTAGTAGTAACTCATGAGTAGTTGATCACTCATGTCTGTAATCGCAGTCTACCATCTATTATCTATAAATGTATCCAGATTTAATCAAAATTTACTTCTTTTTTACAAACAGAATCCAGGAGAATACCAGGAATCCGTTCGCACTGTTAGCTTGGCGGCAAGGTCGCGCCATATCTCAAATTTTGTTTCTTCAGCCCAAAAACCAGGGACTCCAATGGTTAAAATTGATATGGAAGCAAAATTGCAAGCTTGGCTTGAATCAAAAGGGAAGACAAAAAGTGCAAGAAGAATGGGGCCATTTAGTTCTCCAATTGTGGGCAAAACTCCTACTTCTGTAAGTTCACTCAAGAAAACAAATTATCATAGCTCTACAAAATTGAAGAATTCTACCAACCACGGTGCTTCTAATACTAAACAGAGGTATAGAGAAGTAAAGCATAAGCTTTTTAATCACATTTTCTGATTAATTAGTTCCCATTACTTACTTGCTTTACACATATGCAGATCTCTGTGTGAGCCTTTCAATAAGTTGTTTATTAATGATGATCCAATTGATTCTTGGATGGAGGTAAGTTCCAGAATTTGGTCAATTATGTCTTGTTTGTGGCCCTTACTGGTTACTATGAATACTTATATTGTGTCTTTAATCATAAAAATGTAGAATTTACAAATAAATCTTGCAATGACATTATGGGATATGAATTCTAGATACAGTCCGTCAACATGAAACAATCTAAACTGAACTGAATCATGATCATGGTGCATTTATAAAGTAGAAAATTTAAAAGAACTATTATATTATGGAGGATAATTCTTTAACAGTCCAAATGGATTCTTAAAAAACATTTCAATGTCTTATTCCGAGGATTATGCTCAACTGAAGTCAGTATCTATGAGAAAGTAAGGCTATTCAGATTTTATTGTATTAAATTTATGAATCATTGCAGAGTATGACCCTTGCAGCTGTGGACAACACGGAAGAAACAAGTGCTGATACTGATGGAAATGTATTTGAATCAACCAGATCTTTACCTGGTATGTCTATACAAGACTCGTTTGATTTCAAGGGGATTATATTGCTTAACTGAATTATTTTGTAGTTTGCTGAGTTATTTAAATGTTGTTGATGATCTATCAGAAGAGAAGATAACATTCACAAACTCGGTGGCATCATCACCAATTTGTGAGAGAATAAGTGCAACACAAAGTCCATTAAGAAAGGCACTCTCCCCCATTAACACCGACGCAAATCAAACTCATAAGGAGGAACTGTCATTCAAGGCCCAGCTTGGGCCATCACTCGAACCAAAGACTCCTATAACTCCTTTTATAGGGACATGTCCAACCAACAGACTCCAACCAAACTGCACCCCGCTTGACAAATTCAGTGCACACAGTTCCAATCTTAAGGTAAACGGAACCATCTAAAGCCATTATGTTTCTTTTAGGCAATTTATGTGGTTCTAATTGCTTCAAATTTGATATACAGAGCTTCTTTGAACATGAATATATTGATGTGTTGAATTCCGCAAGCAGGTACGTCTCGTTTGTCTATCCCCATATTTTTTCATTTTCCATTTCTTGTTTTTCATAATATTTAAAACTCGTTTGTATTAATGAGTTAAAATTTGCAATTGGTTTTTCTATATGCAGAGAAGAGCTACTGGAGATAAAGGTATAACGATGCTGATTGATAGTAATGATGATGGTTATTTAACAACCATCATGTTTCCTCCTTCTTTTGTCTATTTTAACTTTTATAAATGTAATCCAGGGAATTGGACAGAAATTGGCAGATTACATTTGTGAGCTCAGAGAAACAAGTCCAATAAGAACAGTAAGTGAAGCTTCTGAGCTTATAATCAAGTTTGTCTTAACTTGTGCATTTTATGCCTACTTCTGCAATCTAAAACCGTGTGCAATCTACAGCTGAGCGATCTAGAGAAGATAGGGCTCTCATCCAAGCAGGTAAGATTGATGATAATTTATGTTTAGAATCCCAAGTAACTTTTTATTCATGCTAAAAGACATTAACTTATCTATTATATCCTTTTTTTTCATACAGGTTCATAACTTGTTTAGTAAAGCTGCACAAAAAGTGTTTTCTCAACGAGAAACCTCAACTCCCAGTTGTCTAGAGACTTAGATGTCATAATGCTGTAATTCTTGTGATACTCCTGGTTGTTTAGTAACTTAGACCATTGGTCTTGTAATTCATGTGTTATGTTCTAACATAGTTCCTGATGTGCGTGTGAAGAAGTGGTTTGATGTAAATGCATTCATTTTAGAAAGCTAATCCAGTCAGCCAAATAACTTGATTGCCTAGATGTCTAGTAACTTAGCTCATTGGTCTTGTAATTTGTTATATGTTCTAACGCAGTTGTTGATGCGTGTACTAAGAGTGGTTGTTATGATGTAAAGTTTCTGTCTTGTCTGATTGGATTTTATCTTATAAATGTGGATGGGGCATGATGTATATAGCCTTCAATTTGCAAAGAAAAAAGAAACTAGTTCGATTCATATATAAATGCACTGAATTTGTACAAAGAAACTAATCACCAGAAGAGATCAAAAACAAACAGCCATGACTATTCTATTCTAATAATAAAGTTGTCACAAGCAAAGCCAGGAGCTACGTCGTGACTCAGATTGAGAATCCTACTATAAGCTAATACAAGTTTTATTTTAAGATAGTTATTAACTCTGCTGGTTTAATATGACTAACGATATCTCTCATTTACAGGTGCAGGGGTTGCAGGTACAGTTAGGTGTGCACTTGCAGCCACTGTTCTTCGCTCTAACTCCCGTTTTTTGAGCTCCTTCAACTTGCCTAGAAAACCAAGAATTGGAAACAAATAAAATAACTTCACGTAGAAATATCGAAGTGTAGAGTTGGTGTAATTCTATTATTATCTGATTTGTAAGGTTAGATATTCAGGCACGCATAATATGCAACTTACGGCTTCTCTGGTGCAACGCGAGGAACAAGGCTCTCAGTGGTGCATTTCTTGGCACTGCAACATTTAACCAAAAACAAAATCAAGAGAAAAAAAAAAAAACAATTATAGAACTTTGTATGGTAAAATTTACATGAAACTTCCCAACAAAATCTAAAACAAACGGAGAAGAACTTTACCCTCCAGAGACGCTGTCGGATTTTGGTGCCATAGCAACAGTTTGATCAGCACAGCAAGACATTTTCACTTTTCAGATTAAACAAACTTGACAGACAAACTTTTTCTCGGACTTTGTTGATGTTGAACGAGTATGCAGGACTCGGAATTTATAGTTGCAAAAGGAGATATCAACCGTCCACGTATAAAGATCATGCATGATGTTTATACCTGCATTTATCCGAGTCTGACGCTTGCTTTTGTTTCATGTCCTTTTATCGTGGCCAATGCTACATTTGCTTGAATTCTTCACCTTCTGATCCATCCTGATGATACTAGTCTTTTAAGATTAAGCATCGATCAGACCTCGAAATTTTGAATGGTGGCCTGAGAACTGAAATCGATTAGTGGCTGTAAAAAGTAGTTATTGATAATATTTCACATTTATTTATCTGCTACGTATATTTAGATTATGTTTGGGATTGTTTTTACTTATTAAACAATCACTCATAGTTGAACTTATGAAATAATTTGTTTAAATGTTGGGTTATATGTTTGGGATTGCTTCCACTTGTTAAATAATCACTTATAGCTTAACTTATAAATAATCCGCTTCAAGAATAAGTAGGTAGGTGTTTAGTAAACTAATTCTTTTAATAAAAATCTTACTAAGAAAGCAAGCAAAATGTGTTTAGAAGAAACAGATTATAAAATAAGCGGATTGTGGAAAGTTTACGAAACACTTTATTGCTCAAAACTTATGAAGTAGGTAATTATTTCTTTAGCAACAGCAACCTCAAACATAGCCTTGGTCAAACAAACAAGTATAGTTATGAGAAGGGAAGACAATTCAATTCAAGTCTGAACATATATGTTAGTTAATAAAATAAAGGGAATATCCTAAAAAACCCCCTGAAAACGAAAATAACATCAGTTTACCCCTCCTTTTGAAAATATTAGCCAAAAAACCCCCTCCCGTATGTCAAAAGCGGTTTCCATCCAAAATTTTAGTGGTTTTGTGAAAAAAACATTAAAAGTCTAAAATGCCCTTATGAATTTGAAAAAAAAAATTAAAAAATTAAATAAAAACTAAATAAATTAAATTTAAATAAAAAATAATTAATTAAATTTAAATGAAATTTAAATAAAAAAATTTTCATCAAATCTCCACCGTCCATTAGCGATTTTGAAAAAAAAAAAAAAATTTTGCAGATCCAATCCCAGGCTGGATCTCCACCGTCCATCAATTACGATGGACGGTGGAGATCCAATCTGGATTGGATCTCCACCATCATCTACAGATTCAACCATCATCAATAAGCCAAGATTAACCACCAAGTTCAATATCAACCTTACCAGATTCAATACCAACCCATAATTCTTCAGTTCATCTTCAACATCAAACACCTCAACATTCCTCTTTATCATCATCAACAACACGCAAAGAAATCGATCAAACAATATATCAACACCAACACTTGTCTTCATCATCATCAACAACAAAAACAATTTTTTTTTTTAGGAACAAAAAAAAAGGATCAAGAACAAACACAGAAATAAAAAAACACACTCAGAAAAATAATCAAAACGAGGCTAATCCGATGATTTCATTACATCATAACAACATACATCAAACAAAAGAAAACAAAACACACAATTTGCAGCTCACAAATCCACCGCCGACGAAGGTTTACAGCTCGCCGTTCCTCGTCATTCTCTCCGTCTGGACCACGAACCACGACGGAAACAGGACCTACAAGATCTGACTCCACCTCTGATCTCCACCTCTGCACCGCCGCATCACTCGACGCAACGGTTCCTCGCCATTCCTCACCGTTCTCTCCTTCTCGGCCACGAACCGCGTCGGAAACAGGGCCTACAAGATCTGACTCCACCTCTGATCTCCACCTTCGCACTGCCGCATCACTCGACGCAACGGTTCCTCGCCGTTCCTCACCGTTCTCTTCGTCTCCTCCACGAACCACGTCGGAAACAGGGCCGCCGCTAGTCCCGCCTCCTCATCTCTCTTCATTCTTCCATCTCCGTCACGGTGATGATGGTGTTGTTGTCAAGCTCGCCGATCAGATACTAGATCCGATCGGCGAGCTTGAGTAGTTGATAGAGGAGAGAGAAAGAAAATGAGAGATTAACATGGTGAAGAATGAAGAAGAGAGAGAGAGAGGGAGGGAGGGAGAGAAAGGGAGAGAGATAGTGTATCTTGTTTTTTTAATTTTTATTTAGTTTTTGAATTTTTTATTTTATTTAATTTTTAACTCAAATCCAGCGCTCCGCTTCGTATACATATATATACACACTGACATTGACGATTATACCCTCCAAATTTACGGAAACCGTTACTTGAGTAACTAATTTACTATTTCAATTGACGGATGGACCTTTTTAGCTAATATTTTCAAAACCAGTGGTGGTTTGACATTATTTTACTTTTTAGGGGGCAAATCGATAATAACCCTAAAATAAATTATCGTTTAGATCTTTGTTTCCTCATCACGGTGAAGGAACAGTTGGTATGCAGCAAATAATGATCTATACTGGCCTTGGATAGTTGTATTATACAAACTTAATTATTGTTCACTGGATGTAACAGTAATCTATTCAATGGTTTAGATTAATAAATATAAAATGGGTTATTATGAAAAACCCCCTGAAATACAAGTTAATCGAAATTTACCCCCCGTTTTTAAATTATTAGGTAAACTACCCCCTGCCGTTAACTTTCCGTATAAAATGTTAACATTTTCCATCCGAAATAGTAAAATGACCAAAATACCCTTACCATATCCTATAAAATTCCTCTTATACCCTTCAAACTTATGAAATGACTAAAATGTCCTTTAAATTATTAATTAATTAAAATATTAAATAAAAAATAAAAGATTTAAAAAAAAATTTTCTTCACACAAAATCCCTCACTCCACTCTCTCTTCTTCTTCTGCGATTCTTCTTCTTTTTCTTCTACTTCTCTAATGGAACCCAGAACTGGGTTCGAATCGAACCCAGTTTCTGGGTTCGAATCGAACCCAGTTCTGGGTTCCAATGGAACCCAGATCTGGGTTCCAACGAACCCAGATCTGGGTTCGGTAGGAACCCAGTTTCTGGGTTCGAAGGAGCCCAGGTCTGGGTTCCTTCGAACCCAGAAACTGGGTTCCAACGAACCCAGTTCTGGGTTCCATTGGAACCCAGTTTCTGGGTTCCTTCGAACCCAGATCTGGGTTCAATTGGAACCCAGATCTGGGTTCGAAGGAACCCAGAAACTGGGTTCCAAAGGAACCCAGAACTGGGCTCCTTCGAACCCAGAAACTGGGTTCCAACGAACCCAGTTCTGGGTTCCTTTGGAACCCAGAAACTGGGTTCGAAGGAACCCAGACCTGGGCTCCTTCGAACCCAGAAACTGGGTTCCAACGAACCCAGTTCTGGGTTCCATTGGAACCCAGTTTCTGGGTTCCTTCGAACCCAGTTCTGGGTTCCATTAGAGAAGTAGAAGAAAAAGAAAAAGAAGAAGAAGAAAAAGAAGAAGAATCGCAGAAGAAGAAGAGAGAGTGGAGTGAGGGATTTTGTGTGAAGAAAATTTTTTTTTAAATCTTTTATTTTTTATTTAATATTTTAATTAATTAATAATTTAAAGGACATTTTAGTCATTTCATAAGTTTGAAGGGTATAAGAGGAATTTTATAGGATATGGTAAGGGTATTTTGGTCATTTTACTATTTCGGATGAAAAATGTTAACATTTTGTACGGAAAGTTAACGGCAGGGGGTAGTTTACCTAATAATTTAAAAACGGGGGGTAAATTTCGATTAATTTGCATTTCAGGGGATTTTTCATAATAACCCATATAAAATTTGATCGAGAAAACATGAAATGGGTTGTTATAATGAAACGATCCTTAAATTTCTCTCATTTGAACCGTTCTTTATGTTGCTGAGATATTCCAATAGGATCTCGGTGTTGGTTAATTTGTTCAGCATCTTCATCTATTTGAGTCTCAAATTTTGAATTTGATTATAAAAAAAAAAATATGAAGGTATGTCTTTCAAATCGATTGGGAACTAATTGCCCAATTCGATTAGTTTTACTTTCACCATATCATAAGGATCCAAAATATAGACAAAATTTTCTTCTTTTACAGGAGGAGATTAGTAGGAGTTTGGCTAATTTTACTCTAGATATATACCAATGGAATGTAATAAATATATATATATATATGAAAAAAAAATTAATTATTTTATTACGTACTTTTCCTTATTTTAAACGTGTGTTTAAATAGAAGCATTGATGTAGTGTGTAACAAAATCGCTTATATAAAAACCTTCTTCTAGTACCAACGCAAAAAAAAAAAGGAACAAACAAATAAACTTTCTTTTTTCACAGAACTGAACTATTCCAGAGTTAAATCAATAATTTACTCGTAAACAACTAATTTTTCTCTCTTTTTTTTTTTTTTAGGTTATTTTCTCTTTTTATCCTCACTGAAAAACAACAATAGAACAAAGCAAGTATTCTCTCTGTTTTTTTTGTTTTTTGGAATGGTTTTTTCTTTTTTTATTCCCCACTGAAAAATAACAACAGAACAAAGCAAGTATTAGTTGGTGGATCATAAATGTCTTGAAGATATGTGTAAGATTAAAAATAGAAACTCCACGCCCACCGTGGGGCTCGAACCCACGACCACAAGGTTAAGAGCCTTGCGCTCTACCGACTGAGCTAGACGGGCTGGTTGTTCCCCATTTTAAAATATTCTACAAATTTAATAGAGAGACGGGCTGGTTGCTACATTTATCATTACATTTTGCGCAGTAGTTCAAGTGTTGTCTTGGTCAAAAAAAAGGTTCAAGTAGTGCCTTGGAAAGGGGAAACCATGTGACATGCATTTTCTCATCCAAACATGAAACTAATAGTCTGTGTATCTTAGCATAAAATATAAATACTGTAAAACCACAAATAAATATACAGTATAAATCTCTCTCTCTATAACTATAAGAAATTTCTCTTTTTTTTTTTTTTTTTTTCCTTATCTTTTCTATATTCCTATGTTCTATGGTGCAAAATTTCTTATGGTTAAGGGAGCACCTTTGAAAGAAATTTAAAATCTTCAGTCACAAACTCATGCCAAGATTACTTCATCTAAAAGACCCTCAAAAATGAGTTCTTCCACTTCAAGTGCCACACACTCAGTATCAAGTTGTATATTCATCCATTCATCACCTTTTGCTAGATCTCTGCTCACAACATAGTCCAATGATTGATCAACTTCAGGTGTCAATCTCAAGTACCAGCTTATATTCTCCCAAACCTCCCTGAGGACATGGTATCCTGCTGGCATTGGATGGATGTGGGAGAGGGAAGATAGTGGCTTTGGATGGTAGCTGTATGATCTCTCATAAATCTCCATCAATACCTCATTGATTAAATCAAACAAAAGCATCATCAGCTCACAGTCGCCACCTTGGTTTCCTGAACAGTTAGTGTCATGAGGAATGCAGCCTTCCACTTCCTCATAAACTGCAGGATCCACAGGCCTGGTCATCAGAATACCATGCCCCAAGTGACTCATCCCTGCTGAATCCAGACAGCTCCAGCACGTTCCTCACATAATCAAATTTAGCTTTGTCCTTTGTGTCAACTTGAGCATGGAATATGTCAATGTTTCTGTAGCTTGGAATTTCTACTTTGTCTAGGTCACTGCCATGAACCACTGTTGGGGTATCCATGCTGGATTCATGTTGATGGATGGTCAAGAAATCCTGTTGGCCAGAATGGATGGATTCTAGCTCTACTTCTGCATCCTCTTGAAGCTTCAATTCTGACATTGGAACACAAAAATTAATGAACATGGGAAACAATTTTCCAAAGATCAGTCCTAGCCCATCAAATTAACTTAGAAAGAAAATCCCATTCACTTGTTCATGGAATATCTAGAAAATTAAATTTAGTGACACAAAAACCTGGAATTTATCATATATCTCTACAAAATTAATTCATCACTGATTACCTGTATCCTGAAGTATAGTCTTTCAGTTTACAGTAACTGTGAGAACATATATTGTTGAATCTGAACAAGATAGTGTAAGATGCAAAAACAACTGGCAGAGTAATATACCTTCTGATGCAGGAACTTTTGCTGTGCTTTCTGTTACTTCTTCAAATTTGGAGTCATGCGCTGAAACAGGACTTGGTTCTACTAATTTAGTACTTAGAGACTCAATATCCTGCTCAGTTTCAGGTGCTTTCTCATTAATAACTTTATCCTCTCTAGCGTTTTCATTGCTATATACAACTGATGTTGATCCCACTTGGTCTCCACTCACTGGTTTCGATTCACTAACTTCCATAAGTTTTTCTTGATGAGTTTCTACGATAGTGTCTAGTCTCGAAGAGTATTCTGAAGTTATAGGAATGTCTCTACCTTGTTCATCTGAACCACTTACACTCACAGTTTTCTCCACAGGAGTCCTAACTGGCATCCTAGGAGACAAGCAATGAAGGTCCTCACCCTGATAATGATAAGATCTGAGCTCAGGTAAAGAAAATATTCTTCCCAGGGATTTTGAAGCAGTACCAGAAGGCAAAGCTGCATCTTCTCTTCTCAATCTTAAACTCTCAGAGGTCTGTTGTTTTGTTTCTCCAGAGAAACTACACTCATACAGTTGACGGTATCTATCAAGTGAATCACTAAGAGATGAGTTCCTTGTCAAGCGGTTAAGTCTAGTCTTTCCAATAAGAGCCGCATGATCATTCTCAAAAGTGCTTCGAGGACTCTTTCCACCATCACTTTTGATGTAGGGGTCCTTAAACTGATCAAGAATTTTCCTTTTCAAGTCTGGGGGAAACATCTGGCGGCGAGGAATTTTGTGAAGGACTGCATCCATTGCAATCCTATGCTTCTCATTTTTGCTTTCTTTAAATGCATGTTTTATCTTCTGTTTGAGATCCTTGAAACGCTTAATCACTGCTTCATTTCTAACAGGGTTCTTCAGATGGTGAGCTGAACTTGAAGAGGAACTATCAATTATTTCATCCATTTCTTGGTTTAGGTTTTGAACTCCGTCTGCTCTATTCTCATGAATTGTTGATGGCAGTGACTGCTTACAGACATCTTCTGAGGACTCAAGCCCAACTGAAGTCTGTGCTTGATCACCATTTTGCAACTCTCTTTCTTCTTGTTCCTGTGACTCAATCACATCCTGCTTGTGCTTTAATTTGCTTGTCTCAGGATCTCTTCTATGAGATGATGATCCGGGTGAAGGGAATGTTTCAGACTTTGTAAATCCTGTTTTAACTCTCAGTGGCTGTCGATTGTGGAGATGATGAGCCACGACAGAGCTTGGGTCACGCAAAACTCGTAAAAAGAACTCCTTGTTCGCGTTGATTAAATCTAGAGCGGCCTGAAACTCCTTTGAATGGGGGAGTGAAGCATCTGATTCAGAAGTAATTTCCTCTGTGCTTATCAACTTCTGCTCCAACAAATCTTGCTCTTTGCCGTCTAAATTTCTCTGAAGAAGAATGAGATTTTCAATGAGTTGCTTCTCATTCTCAATCTCGTTCTGCTCCAAATCGTTACAGGTAAGCATGTCTTGACAATCTTCACATATCTCTTCACTGCTATCCATTGAGTCAGTAGTATTAGAGCTTTCATTGCTTTCAGTAACAATTGTTGGATTTCCGTCACCTAATATAATTTCAGTGAGGAGGTCTTCATCTGAAGGTTGCACGCGCTGAATGGAACCAGTTCGCGGCAATTCTGTCCGCACAGGGTAGCTTGAACTGCGACGATGTCTGCTCTTCCTCTTAGACATCTCATCACTGATCAGAGCTTTTATCCGAGATCTAACAGAATTCTTTTTCGCTGCAATGTCCGGTCTGACCTTCTGCTTAACCTGGAAAATTCACATTCCATTTACATCATGCATTTATCATCTAATTATAACAAACAAACAAACAAGAAATTTACGTCTCAACATGATGTCTTTTACGTATAGTCTACATATCAGATCCCATATGAAAAGGGGAACAAGAACCAAAGACCACACTTGTGTATAAAGTATCTGACTATATTCATTTTCCCAACAACTTACTTTAGAGTTGTTCACTTCAGGAAAGCTTGTTTCTTGCTGATTACTAACGATTACGTCTTTCTTATTTACTGAATTTCCATCGCCTGCAAGCAAGAAACTGGTTGTTAATGTGTATGCAATAAAAAATTATTTCTTTTGGTACACATAATCAAATGGTAAAAAGAACCGTGCACTGACTAAAAGTATTTGTTGGTCCAACAACCCAATTCAACAAGTTAGTAAATTGGACACAGCAATCCCCTAATAGATGATTATCGGTTACTATTAATCCAACCGCTACCTAGCAGCATTCATGACATTCAACATCATCCATTAGATGCGAACTTAATTTCAAATTGACAATTAATTGTGAAATGAAAACAATTTCAATGCACGTGTAAGTGTATAATAACAACGATTGGATTGACTAATATAATAATATAACAACTTTTGTCACTTGTCAATGTCCAGAATATCAATCCACTCCACTTTTGACAATCATTAAAATTTCAAGTTCTGGTCACATGTATTTTTGTATATCCTGATCGAACAGCTTAAAAAGTGAGAAATTACACCATTGAAACAAAATATCGAGAGTCATAAAGGGCGGTAACTAGTTTTGCTCACTCACCATTGGCCTGTCTATTGCCAGTATGCCGCCTGTGTGGAAGTCTCTTCTTGACATTATGCCAGCGATGGTACTTGAGTGCTTGAAGAAAAATACTCCACACGCATCCCAAATGCTCTTTATGCTCATGACCATGTTTCGCGTGTTTCTCAGGTTTTTGCTTCCCCATACGTCACAATAATCACCTTTTAAACCTGCTGGAAAGACAAATAATGACTATTATATCTACAAGCTTGTCAAACCTGGAACAAAATTTACAAACAAATATGAAGGTCCAATAAGCAAAGTATTACACATTTGTATATATCATCTGTTAATTTTATGAATATTAAAAATGGTTATAAGGATCTGCCTTTGACCAAAAAAAAATTGAAAAGAAATCTTTTCCAAAGAATTGCGAAATATTAAAAAAAAAAAAAAAGGCTCCTCGATATTCCCTCTTTGTTTGTGAAAAGTGAACATATAGAGCATTACAAATATCAACTCGAAATGATTGAACAAATAGACAGATATCATTTTTCCTCCGAGAATATCACAAAAAACACGATCTAATCAATCAGGACGCAATGTCAACAAAAGCATTTACCAGAAACAGCAAAGGCTCCTCGTTACTGTCCAAACACATATCAGAAAAATATTTATTAAATAACATCGAGATAAAAGCCTGCAAAATAAAAACGAAAATCAAAACTGCGTGCCTTTAAGAAGAGAGTCGCTAGAAAGACAAAAAGTTCGCACCAATATATGACAAGAGACAGAGAAACCGATAGCGAGAGAAAATGAATCGAATGAAGCAGAGAAAACCTAGAATTGAAAATTAAAACAAAAAGAGAAGAGTATCCGTTGTTTGCGCCTCTGGATTGGATTTTGATAATCTGTCTGATCCTTTTTTGCTTTAATCTTCTTATTACTCATTTCATTGCCACTTTTAAACGCTATTTGCTCTCTCTCTCTCTCTCCGCCTTTTTTCTTTTTCGCTTTCCATGTATAACTAACATAACCGCCTCTGGAGGGAAACACTTGAGTGTATCTATCTAATACATTGTGCAAGTAATCACATCACAAACTTCTCGCCCTGTCACTCTCTGTACTGATACAATTGAAATTGGCACTTGTAAATGTCTCTCCAATTTCTAAATTGAATTCTAGGTTCAGCGATATTTAGTGTAAACTATAAGATATAAGATATAAATCAAATTAATTGTTAATAAATTTATATGCATAGAATTATCTTTTAACCAAATCTACATAAATAGTAATGAATTGGATGAGACTTCCAAATATATTTTTGGATGAGTGATATTAAACATCTCAATTTAAATGCCAACTTTTTTCTTTTTAAATTAATTTAAATCTCAACTTTTATTTTAATTTGATGAGGTGTTATATTTCTATCAATAGAATTATTACATCATTATCTTACTCGACATATGTCAATTGATTGAATTAACCCCCGCAATTTTGTTTTCCAATATATATATATAGTAATTCTACCATTAGTATCTATTAACTTTTTAAAGTTAGAACGAACCAATCAAATTTATCAATTGCACTCTCGCTTCTAAAACAAATTTTTTCTCCTATTTAATTCAAATATAATTGATAAATTTGATTGGTTCATTCTAATTTTTTAGAGTTAGGAGAGCTTAACGAAGGAACTCTTTTTTCCGGACAATGCGTTTGGCCTATGCTACGGGCTTTACAAGCCCTTCGCTTCAACATTATATTCCGTTAGGGAACTTTCTTTATTACTAGTAGAACGAGGTGGCACACTATGTCTCATTCATGTGACTCTGTTTACGTCTTCAAACACCTACGATGTTTCATGGTCACTCTCATGATAAGTCTACGCTATGGGCTCCGCCCTTCACTTTGCTTGTTCCTCGACTACAGGAATAGTCTACGCTACGGGCTCCACCCTTCACTTTGCTTGTTCCTCGACTACAGGAATAGTCTATGCTACGGGCTTTGCCCTCCACTTCGCTTTATTCCCTTGCACCCAAAAGTTCTACTAGTAATAAAGAAGGTTTCCTCCGAAGAATTACTTTATATATATATATATGGTAAATGCATCTAAACTATTAATTTTAGTGATTTATTATATTTTCTCTCCTAAAATATTGCTCTCTCTACTTTCTTTTTTTTCATTCTCAAATTTTAAAATATGGTAAATTCATATTGGATATGCATAGGAGAATATATAATGACAGAAATCAGTGGGCTGGGTTCTAGTACGACTTACCTGAACTAACTTGTAATTTTCAGAGGATGGACCGAAGTAAAGTATTCCAAATCCTTTTACCAAGCTAAAACTATCAAAGCCCGATAGTCCCTGTCGTTCCAATTCGCCCATTTTTTGCAATCTTCAAACCAAAAATATTCTTGGCTTTACGAAAATTAAATAAATGTCTGTCTCATGTCTATATATTTTCCAATAACGTTACACTACGTGTATATTTTTACGAATATAACATGATTTATAATAGGAATGTACCTTAAAGCATCTCTAACCATATTCCCTAAAATTTTGCTAAATTTTTACCAAGTTAACAAAAAGGCTATTTTAATTAATGATTTTTGAGTGAGCCACTCCAACTATTTTCTTTATTTTGATTAAGCATTAATATTAAATTAATAGGAGAGAAGGTTTGTTTATATTTTTGCTAAACATTAATATTAAAATAATAAGAGAGAGAGAGTTCGATTAGGATTTTCAAATCATTTTATTTCATATTAAATATTAAAATCATAGGAGAGAAAATTTAGTTAATATTCTTTTTGTTCTCGATATTTAGAGAGAAAGGTTCAACTTTTATAAAATAACTAAACATATAGAAAGTAGTTGAAGTGCATAAAAAGTGACACGGTTAGCTATTTTAACTAAAGACAATGGATATAGTTAGCATAGTTAGAGATGTTTTGCTACTCTGTTAGAAGAAGATATTGAAGGAGCCTTTAGATCTCTCAACATTACATAAGCAACATAGCTGCTGTCATTGTCGAAAGTGACGGTGGGCTCTGGGAAGACAATGGGCCTATTTAAATATTCCCTGTTCTTGTCTCAAATCGATCATCAGGCCCATTAACGGACCTAGAATCTCGTACTAATACAAATCGTGGCCGTGGTGAGTCAGTGGTCACACACATAACAGAAGAATCAGAACCCATCAAAAGGCCAAAAAAGCAAAATAAATTTGCGGTGAATTGCAGCTATGAACGGCAAAAATATCTGATCGAACCCAAATTAGCGGAACCCCAATCCAGTTTGGGGTGGGTTTGAAGCGTTGAAACAAGTTTTAAATCAGTTTGGATCAAAAGTGTTTGACCTTGATTTTATATTAGATCGGGTTTGAGTCAAACACTTTTGACCTGATCCCACTAGATTAATCATTTTGTTATATTTTTATTACACCCTAATTTTATTATTATTATTATTATTATTGATCTTTAAGTGTTGTGTATTATTATTTTGTTATGAATTTGTTATATATTAATTATTATTTTGATGTATGTAATGAAACTTTGTTATAGGATAGTTATTATTTTGGTGTTTGCACTTAATGAATTTATATTTTTCATGAGCTTTATATTAATATTATTTAGATGTGATATTAAATTGAAATAAAGATTGAGTTTATAAAATTTTAATATTTATTTGTTGTTTTTAGATTTCTCTCTAATATAAATTTTGTAACTTGTGAGAAAAAAAAAAAAAAATAGTCAAAACAGGATCAGATTTGGGCCAAACGACCGTAAAGAAGTTCAAATTGAAAACAAAATGTGACGACTCGTTCTAGCCAAGATCGGGTTTGTGGCACCCTATCCAAAAATTGGGTCAGGTTTGAAACGAACCGATCCAACCCAATTCAACTAATTGCCATCTCTAACGGTAGCCTATATGAAAAGATAAATATACCTTTGGTAATCACTTTTGTTGTAAGCCATTTGCAGAGTTACGTCCAACGCCCATAATAGAAATTCCCCAGGCCAAAAAAGAAATATACTTTTGGTAATAACTTTTGCTGTAAGCCATTTTCAGAGTTTGGTCCAATGCCCATAATAGAAATGCCTCAAGCCCTGGCCTGAAATGGAAAGAAGCAACATTTTTCATTTTTTGATACAAGCAACAATTTAAAAAAGAGGACAAAAAGAAAAAGCAACAGTATATACGATAACCACTTGGATCGTTGGTTGCCCGACTAGATACAAGAGTACTGTTCCTGTGTTCAACTACATATGTTGACGGAGAGGTGGTTCTGTACACTCTTCCATCCATGCTAAGCTTCGATTTTTACTAAACGTATTTTATAAGTTTTGTATAAATAATTCTATTGATATAACAATAGTTGTCTTTGGATCAGAAGACTATATATTTGGATAATAATTGAACTTGATATATCACAAATGATTTATTTATTGAGTTCAATGTCAGTTTTTACAAAAGAAAAATAAAACTACATATTTTGATAAGTAAAATTTCTAATTTTACATATATTGAACTCAAAATTGTAATTTCATAAGGTTAACATAGTACAAATATTTTTTTTGAAATAATGTAACATAGTATTTGTAGCCTGACGATTAATACAATACTGAAAGAAAAAACAATAAATGGACTATTTCTTTATCTAAAAATAACCAAAAAAAAAAAAAAATGGTATGCTTTGAAAGATTAGATTAGTAAGGATCTTCCAAAATCAAGAGGCCAGCTCGATACCACGATACCAATGTAAATTGGATATGGCTTTTAAATATATAAACGGGACACAACAAAATAGTCTGAATATTTCAAAGTTTTGAATATATAAATACTGTTTGATATGAGCAAAATTTTTGATAAAACGAAAAAGAAAATAATTTTTTTCTTCTGGAAAAAAGAGATTTGACATTGGTGCATTACTCCCTATTTCAAAAAAAAAAAAAAACAATCGAGGTACTATAGTAAAAGAAAAAATTGTTTTCACAAAAAAAAAAGAAAAAAAGAAAATCCATATAACAAATTCTCCACACAAAAAATACATTACTATAACAAAAAGCATTTGAAACGCACCCGATTCATCATCAATTCCAAAGCAAATTTATTGCGTACCACTGATGAACGCGTCATATCCAATGAGCAGCAACCTTTCAAGATCCAATGAGTTATTCCATAATTTTTTTTTCTAAAAAAAAAAAATGCTGTTCTTGAAAGGAAAACACATATAATATCAAAGCAGCACTTGGCATAAAGGCTCATGCCACTACACTACAATAAATAATAAATAAATAAATAGCATATCAGACATTTTGACTTTTGACAGGCCTACTGTTTAATCCCATTTTTTTCCCTCCAAAAAAAAAACTGTCCACGCGCACGCGCTTTCGCTTAACTTAACTTAAAAGTCAACTCCTCCAATAAATATAAAAAATAAATCAATAAATTAATATTTCAAAATAAAGTAACAAACGAACAAACCAAACTCCAAAAGTCAACTCCTCTCTCTCTCTGCCCATTTATCATTTCTCTCACTTGATGATTCTTTCGGTTTGTTTCTTTTTTTTTTTTCACGGACAAAAAAGCCCACAAAGTACAAGGCACATCCCATGAATAAGCCAATGGTGGTTCTACTTCTACTTCTACTTCTATTTTAGTTTCCAATACAACGTTAGAAAAAACCAGAAGGCAAAGACTCTGTTCTTGGTTTTGTTGTGTTTTATTTTTATTTTTTTAAATATAAAAAATGGGTAACAGAATCGGGAAGATTGGGCACTGCTGCGCCGGCGAAGTGTCCCGCCGCCACGACATCGCCGTGATTCTCGGGGACCCACTTTACGGCGGTCTAGGCCACTCCTTCTGCTATGTGCCTCCTGAGCAGGCCCGTCTCTCTTGTTCCTCCTCCTCCAAAGTCCATTCCGAGTTCTCAACCGCCGGCGACCCCGCCGCCGCCTTCCACACCACCACTTTCTTCCGATCAATCTCCGGCGCTTCCGTCAGCGCCAACGCGTCTACGCAGACGCTATCGGTGGCTCTGATCGACTCTTCCTCGTACAACAGTTCCTCAGTCGATCGTGCCTCCACTTTCGAGAGCTCCGATTCCTTCGCTTCTCTACCTCTCCAGCCAGTGCCACGTAGCTCGTTCCAATCCGGGTCGGGTACGTCCACCAGCTCGGGTCCGATTGAGAGAGGCTTCTTGTCGGGACCCATCGAGAGAGGCTTCACGTCGGGGCCAATCGAGCGTGGGTTGTATTCGGGCCCGATCGCTGATAGAGACAAGAGTTGTGATAGCAACAAGTTGCATAGAAGCCTATCGCAAAACGGTTTCATCGATGAAGAAGACAAGTCGAAGAAGCAAAGTTTGATAAATATTTTCAAGAGAGCGATTTCCAAAACAATTTCTCGTGGAAGAAAATCTTTTAAAGGTGTCAAAGAATCGGAATTTGAGAGAAACAATAACGAGGGTGTGACAGTGAGTACTAATAATAATAATAATACTTATTTGAGTAGTCAAATGAGCTTGAACAATGAAGTTATTGTTGTTGAGGATGATGATGGTGATTTTTCAATGAAGAGTCAAAATCTACAATGGGCACAAGGCAAAGCTGGTGAGGATCGAGTCCATATCGTTGTATCTGAGGAACATGGGTGGGTTTTTGTTGGGATTTATGATGGATTCAACGGTCCTGATGCTCCTGATTATTTGCTTGCGAATTTATATACTGCTCTGCACAAGGAACTCAAAGGGTTGCTTTGGAATGATAAGTTTGAATCTTCTGTCGATTTTTCGAATTCGGATGAGGAAATAGAGCAACCCCATGTTGGAAATTTTGATGTTTTAGGTATTGAAGAAAAGGAGAGTTTTCAATCAGAGAACAGAGTGATTGATTCGGATGATGATTCGAAGAAGAAGAAGAAGAAGAAGAAGAAGAAGAAGACGAAGAAAAAGAATTGTGATCAGAAGAGGTGGAGGTGTGAATGGGATAGAGAAAGACTAGAACTTGATAGGAAATCGAAAGAGAAACTCAACAGTGAGGGGTCAAATGGGGTTAACCATTCGGATGTGTTGAAAGCTCTATCTCAGGCCTTGAAGAAGACAGAGGATTCGTATTTGGAGATCGCGGACAAGATGGTAACGGAGAATCCGGAGCTGGCTTTGATGGGTTCTTGTGTTTTGGTGATGTTGATGAAAGGAGAGGATGTGTACTTGATGAATGTTGGGGATAGCAGGGCAGTTCTTGCAAGGAAACTTGAGCCTAATATCGGGTTAGGGAAGGCGAGGAAGGACTTGGAACGAATCAGGGAGGAAACTGTGCGTGATCTCGAAGCATTGGATGGTGATGAATTTGATAGATTGAACAACTTGACTTCTGTTCAGCTCACTGTGGATCACAGCACGTATGAGGAAGAGGTCAAGTTCTAATTCAATTTATCCTCTTGTAATTTTCATGATTTACTTTGATGTTTAGTAGAATAGAAAAAAATTGGACTAACACTGAGTTTCGAATTCCAGGAAGTTGGCAGAATCAAGAAAGAACACCCAGATGATGAATCTGCAGTAATGAATGACAGAGTAAAAGGGTACTTGAAGGTCACTCGCGCATTTGGGGCTGGATTTCTCAAACAGGTATGTTAACATTCCAAGGCTAATTGTTCAAAATTATATTCTACTGATATGAGATTTTTATGATCAATCAAGATTGTAGAAGTTCAGGTTCCTTTTGTTTATATTTTACTAAATTAAAATTCTCTGTTTGTTCTTGTGGCAGCCAAAGTGGAATGATGCACTTCTAGAGATGTTCAGGATCAACTACATCGGCACCTCTCCATATATCACATGTTCGCCGTCACTCTATCATCACAGACTTGGACCAAGAGACAAATTCTTGGTACTCTCTTCGGATGGACTCTATCAGTACTTCACCAACGAAGAAGCTGTATCCGAAGTGGAGTCTTTCATTGCTGCATTTCCTGAAGGAGATCCTGCACAGCATCTCATTGAAGAAGTGTTGTTTCGTGCAGCAAAGAAAGCTGGGATGGATTTCCATGAGTTGCTTGACATCCCACAAGGGGATCGTAGAAGGTACCATGACGATGTCTCAGTCATCATTATCTCATTTGAAGGACGAATATGGCGATCATCTGTGTAAATAGAAACAACAATGAATAGAATATACAAAATTCATGAACAGCTTGAGATTTTTTTTTTTACCTTGTTTTTACTTATGTGTGTGTATCCTTCCCATTTTTTGATTATGTCTATAACATACCAATTAGGCTCATTGGACGGATACAGCAGAAACAGTGATTTATGAAACAGGAGCTAAGGATTTGTAAAGGTTGTAACATCAGTTCCTATGGTGGCCACTATAATGCGTGATGGATCACATGGCTTGAAAGTTATCCTATTTTTGGGTTAAATAAAGACAAATCCAAATGGTTCCAAAATTGATCAGAAACCTCTCTGGAGTGATTTCTTACTGCCAGTTGCCACTATAATGCTTGATAGATCAAATGACATGAAAGTTTTCCTATTTCCGAGTTAGATATAAATAAAAATTGGTTCCAAAATTTGTCACAAACATAGAAAAGTGGGGCGGCTCCAAGGTAAGCTACATTCATCTTGCCTACAATTGACAGGTTCAATTCTCAGCAATCCTATCATTTATGTGGGTAATTCTCGCTTGATATTTAGGAATAGTAATCTAAACTGTAAGATTAAAATCTCATTAGATTGGTTTTAATAATCTCTAGAAAGTGTCAGATAACAAAAACTAAAAAAATTCTTCAAAATTTTTTCCTTCAATGATTTTTGACAAATTTTGTCCGATCAAACCAAGGTGAGGAAAATAAATTATGTTTAGTTCCAAGTTCAAGACTTGAAAATGAGTGATGTAATATCCAAAATTTGAATCCAAACTTAACGGTTCATAGTTGTTTGGAAAATTAAAAAAGAATGATATCAATCTTACAATTGTTACTTACCAAATCTAGTAAAAATACTAAAAAAAAAAAAGCAAAAACCCTTCAACCGGCATAAATATAAGTTCTGATCTTAACATAAACAGATTTAAAAAAATATACAAGTAGTTTTGATGGGTGTCCATCAAGTGGGCTCTCCACTAAACAAGTATGACGCACTATAAACATGTCGTTTACATGATTAGGTATGAACTGCAATGTTTAAAATAAATATCTTCTAGAAACAAAAAAGAATATTATTTTCAATTTTCCAAGTTTGATTAAAATAAATATAATTAAGGAGTGCAGTTGGAGATGATGGTGATAGTCAATCACAACTATGATTACTCTGTTAATTATCTCTAACGCGTATTTAATTCTATCTTTGGATTAGTCTATATCCAAAAACTGTTTTCTATTTGGAAGCTATGGGCTCTGACTTTGTGACAATTTAGAAATTGTCAGCTTTATAGCAATTGGTCACTATGATTTGGGTCTGATTTTCAAAATCCAAAATCTTAATTTTCTCGATTTCAATTGATCTGCCACGAGTATCATGGAAGACAACAAACACTACAAACAAATTGACCCTGAGAAATGTATCTGGCAAAAACGTTTTCCATTAAATTATTTTGATGTACTGAAGTATCTATCAATTCAAAAAGCTTTGTAAATGCCAAAGAAGATGGTAGGTTTATAATAAATGGAAACGTTGAGACATTGAAACAAGATACATGAACAAAGAGTTTGGATACCTCAAGATTAATTTCTCTGACAGTTGATAGTGGTTTAGGTCACTCTTAACATCTCGTGAAATGTCAATTGATATTAAAAAAGCTTACCTGCTTTTGGTTTTTAAGGCTTGTCATTATCGGTAACGGTCTACAAGCACAAAAAAAGCCATTTTTTTTTTTTTGAAGCAACAAGCCTGAAAAAGCCAGTCTTTATAAATTTGATGGTTTGAAGACCTTTTTAAGCTGATTTCATAGGGTCAGTTAGCTTCTGCTAGCTTCCTTGATTTTGGGATGGTTTGAAATTCTGGTTTGACTTTGATTGGCAAAATAAATTTTTTGATTTCAAATTCTAACCACCAATGGCTAAACAAACCCCTTTGAAAAGAGTTAAGGATAGTTTATGATTTTTTTTTTTTTTTTTTAGTTTTTAATAATCTAATAATATCTTTACAATATCTTTTTATTAATTTTTTAATAATTTAATAATACGTAAACATAAAAATAAATAAATAAATAAAAGACTAAAATTGTTACATTTTTTTTCTCTCACATATATCACTTAAATTAGAACTCCTCTTATAAAAAAATCTTAAGGATAATCCTAATATTCTTTGTTATTTGATCTAATTGCCAAGAACAGTTTGTAGTTTTGGATAAATCATATTTTACCCCTTCTATTATCTCTGTTAGTGAAAAGTGTATTATGACATTGATAGTTTGTGAAAAAACAAAATTATCCCTCAATTATAGAAAGCTAAAAAAATAAAATTAATAAAAAGATCAATTTACCCTCAAAATATTTAATATAATAATATTAAAAATTATTAAAATATAATAAAATAAAAAATAAAAAAAAAATATTAATAATTTTTTTAATTCCTATCATCCATCTGTATGATGGTCCATATTAAATTCTAAAATGCTTTAAAAAAATTAAAATGAAAAAAGAACTTTTTCAAAAAAAAAAAAAAAAAAGAAATCTGGTCGCTCTAGCGACTGGATACCTATTTTTTGGGTTTTCAGCCCTAGAAACCTAGAAAACATGTCCTTAACTCAAAAAATGAAGGGTGGAGATCCCACATCATTAACCCAAAAAAAATGAAGGGTGGAAATCTCACGCCATCAACCCAAAAAAATGAAAATATCCACCCATCTTCGTCTCCATGGAGATCCAAAATCAAACACCCACCACACCCACAGAAATCAAAATTTAAAATTTTTGAAAGCAAAAAAAACATGAAAAGAAAAAAGTTGAAGATTTGGTTTTTCGAACTCAGATCTTCAATCCCCTAACCATCAACTATTGCATTGCAAACCCCTTTGCAATGGATCCCCAATCTTCAGCCACCATACAAACCCCTTTCCAAACACCCTGCAACAACAAAAATATGGTAAAAAAGGAGATGAAGACCTATCCCTACCATTACAAACACAAGGTAACCCAGATCATCGATCACGATTTAGGTCTTCCGACACCTTCAATCTCCCCACCATGCACCACAACCACCTTTGAATTGTTGCTCTTGTTCAAGCCATTAAAGGCACAATCGCTTCATCACGACAAGCCTAGGTCCCAAGGCAACGCAACTTGGATTCATCGAAGAGGTCGCTCAAGTCATTGGGGGTGTTTAGTTGGTGACGACAATGGTGGAAGATGAAGAGGAGGCTTCATCGAGGAAGAAGAAGAAATGGAGGGAAAAAAAAAAAAAAATCATTGTATTTGATTCCCCATAAAATTATTTTATTATTTTTTTTAATTGTATTTGATCTCCACCATCCACATGGATAGTGGAGATCAACATTCTTAAATTTTAAAAGGAAAATGAAAAATAAGGTCAAAAGACCATTTTACCCTTCCAACTTAATAGCCAATCATTGATTTTTGACATCCAAGTTGACAGTAGGGGGTTTTCTAACCATTTTCATATACTATAAGGGGTTTTTTTTATACATTTCATAAATCAATAAAGAGATCCTTAGCGATTTCAAAAAACCCTAATATTTTTTTACTATTACACCAAACTACAGGCAGAAATTAAAATTATACTAGAAACTCAGCAAAACAAGAAATTAGTATGGAAGTGGCCGTTCAAGGTGGGAAAGCAAAGGGACCAATCCACTGCTAGATGACGAAATAAATTTGAATTCAAAAGTCAACCAACTCTTCCAATCAACGAGTTAATAGAAAGTCAATCAAATTCAATTTTTCTTTAGCCAAAATAGGCGTAGTGTAACGGACGACAAGTTATGGTGCTTAGTAGTGGTCAATGAGTAGGAAAATATACAGTCACTGGTTTCTTTTTGAGTTTCCAAACCGAAAGGAAAAAAAAAAAAAATCTTTCGACTTCAATAACAGCTAAGCTCCGTAACATTAACTGGGTGCAAGAGAGAAATGGACAATAATTTTGAATATACAATAAGCACACAAAGCGTGGATCACCGGTTTCCAAGTTGACAACTCTTCCAATGAAAGGGCCTGGTTAAAAACGAACCCATGCCACTGAGCAGTGACTTATGGTATGTTTTTACCAGGCTTACTTGATAAACCAGAGCTTCGACTTCATAATGGTTAATTGTAAAAACTGTACCAGAGATGAGTATCATCAACCTCGCTCAAAATTCATGTTATAGCAAGTGGGATTACATGGATATGGGCAATCAATTAGCTTCACTGGATTTCGGTTGAAGTACCAATCACCAACAGATTGTGCAATGGTCTGCTCAAGAGCAGTCAACAACAGAAATTATTAAAAAGATCAATGGAACCCCATAATCAACATCAAGAGTCACTTATCACATCAATAAGGCAGCACATTAACCAAAGACAATGACATAAACAACTGCGACTTCCATGATGCTAGAAATTGAGCAGGACTTTGTTAGATTCGCATAGCTCTGAACAAAATTCTGTTCAATTCTCAATCATCCATAAGAAAGTAAAACGAATTTGTTTGCTTCAAGAAAATTTGTGCAACACGTTGAATTGTTCTTCTAAGTAAACAAATGGAGAGGGACAGAAGAACACCATGAACTTCAAGTCACTGCACTAGAAATTTCATGTATGAATGTCATAATTCTATGCAAGCATTATGTCAAACCTTAGCAGATGAACTAACCCAGCCATGAAACCGGAGACTTCAGAGTCATTCAAATCAACCATACAGAACACGAATAGAACAACAACAAACCAAGCTTTGGGATATGATGTGTAAAGTATATACTAGATGGTAAAACTTTGATACCTTGTTATTGATTCTTGGAGAACTGGGTGAATGCCAGGTCTCAGGCAACCAAGTCTGGCAATGAATAAAGCAGGAGTTTATAAACATTCCCTGATCCTGTATTTGCTGGAATTCACTCAGAAACTTCAGCAGAGAATTGCGGAAACCTGTTCATGATAAGGACATAATATTGGGCCAAAGTAAGAAATTGGTGCAAAATGTGAAATATACATACTCAGATTACAGGATCTACGTGGACCGAGGAATAATATTGGGAGGCAAAATACGCTCCAACAATTACCTTGTAGTATCTCAACCTGGTCAGGATTGCAGCTATGAATGTTTAGTTTGCATGGTCGCCAATGGTTATAGGGATCTGATGCATCTGGGACCAAGATATTACTTATCTAAAGATTATCTAATTGGTGTCAGAAGATATAGCAAGCATGGAAAAAATAACAATACTGTGATTTGAGGAAAAGTTACCTGCCAAAAATCATAAGCTGGGTTGACGATGAACAATGGGGTTTTTATGCTTTTAAGAAATTCTTGAGGAAAGAGACACTGGTAGACAATTCAATATAATTTTAGTGGCTATTGTTATAAACTATCATCAAGCCACAAAGAAGGAACACCATCTCAAATTTTTGCAGTGAAGCAGAGGAATAAAATAACTTGCCTTAGATGGTTCTGGTTCCAGTCTAGAAACACAATCCTTGTTCAAACTTTTTGCTACTCCCTGACAGTTTGTAACACGTAAATGAAAAAGAAAAACAAGTATCAATTCCACGTAGAAAGAAAATAAACTGAGCAGCACCTGAAGATGGAAGACATCACGATAGAAAGATCGCATGGTGCGATTGCCAAGAACATCCTGCCTGAAATGAAGGAATCACAAAGTGACTCAATATCATGCTTAAATATATAGCTTCTGTGATGGAATTGCAATGTCTGAATGTCACTAGAAATATTTTACATTAATGCATACAAAAACATACTCATCAAGGAAAAAACCTCCATCAGCAAGACACTTGACAGTTGCATGCTTTGGCATAAGATCTTGATAGTCATCACAATGTATAAGAGTGGCCAACCCTCCAGCAGAGCATCCTGATAGAAGGGCCTGCAAAAATTTATACATAACTCCAGTAAGATCATAACTAATGAATGCCAAAGAAGACTGACAGTTTCATCTTAGATCAAAATTGCACAAAGAAATATTAATTTGCGCGATCACAGTTAAACTAAAGATTGAAGATTTCTTGGAAAATTCATGGACACCAAAGTTTTATAACTTCCCAGTTACCCAGATTCATGTTTGTATTATATTAACAATGCAAAATTATGATAAATCCTAATGCTAGCAATCTGACACGGTAAATAAAGAAACAATTACCAGTTCCAATCAGCAAGAACATGAAAGTATGGACTTAAAAGCTCTAGGGAATGAAATATACATTAAAGTGTCAAGAACACTACCTGTTTCGCATTAGACATGCCCACTGACAAGAGTTCATCCATCACTGCTTCCCAGATGAGCTGGCCCCTAAAGAAAAGTTTTGGTCCATTCTACAGTCACATGATAACAAACCACATGAATAATGAAACATTAAGTTTCCAAAGAGAAAAAGATTTCATTTCATTTTCCCAGCGAATAATTTTCCAGAAATTAAGTAACTACTTGCCTTGAACTCACTTTCTGGATGACCAGCTAACGATGCACCATCACAATAGCGTATCTTGACTTTGTTCCAGTTAAAGAAATCTAAACAATGCACAAAATATCGATCCAATTACTATTAGCAACCAAGTGATCCACTAAAAAGTCCAAAACCAAGCACAAACCACTAAATATATTTCTAAAATCATACTACAATTCAACAAGGCATAAACTCACTACACTATTTACCAGGATTTTGAGATGGGTCAGAGCTCAAAATTCCAGCAAAGCGAACCTGTCGTTCCATGAAGTTCGAGGAACCCAATGCTGTCGTTTTGCGAAATGAACACGATTCAATTGTATTACACCAACCTCCACCCTGCACTTCCACCCAAAAAAATAAAAAAATCATAACAAACTACTACAAAAATCCCCACAACCACAAACAATAAATATTCCAAAATGGAACCTCAATGTGAAGAAGCCAATTGCTAGAACCAGATCCAAAACCCTTTTTAAAATGGTACCCAGGTGAGCTCCCATCCAAACAAACTGCAACAACCACACAAAAAACTCACTACCTAAAACGACATTTAAAGTTTCAAAAAACGAAAAACAAAAGGACAAAAAGACATTTCTCCACTTACTGGCTCCTCTCTGTTTGGCGTCACGAACCAAGGTCAAGTCAACGACGTCGTCGTCAGAGTGATAGAGAGAAGAGACTTGGTCGTCACTGGAGTCGAAAAACAGAGTGAAGACGAAGACGATGATTGCAAATCCAACGAACGCGATTGCCCACTTTCTCCAACAAACCAGACCGCGAAGCCTTGGATTCGCCATTCAAGCTTCGTCAACGTCTTGTGATAGGTTGCCGTTAATTTCTCTGAATACATTTCTCTTTCTTATTACTACTATTATTATTATTTTATTTGTCAATCCTTGTCCTCCGAATTAAAAATATAATTAAAATAAATTAATGGTTTGAGCTCTCTTTAATTACTCTATTGAGATGTTTGATGAAACGCCTCTGAGAAAATTATAGGCATGGAAACAAATTTTGAAAATTTATAAAATTTTTATAGTTATGATTACAGTCAATCTAGCATATTGAAGAAAGTGTGACATGAACAAAATCAATAGAACCCCACTCAACATGAAGGGTATACAAAATCTGGCATCAAAAGGGGGTGTCGGTACTTCTTGCTCCAAAGAAGAATAAATATGGGGAGGGTTAGATTAAAATCACTTTCAAAACATCATGCGAGGGCTTTTCTTTGGAGCTTCTTGCATTTTCCTAATTACCATATGAACCTCTGGATCCCAGGTTCGTGGTCCCAACGGAAAGGCCGGAACAAGAACATTGTCATTGTGAAGACGTTGAGGACTATATACAGAACCCCCATTAGTAGCCAACTTTGATTATTGTGGATATTGGAGTGAAGGATCATAAAATAGAATGGGATTGTGTAGTATCTGAACTCGATTAGTGGTGCAGGGACGAGAACTGCAGCAGTAGCCAAGAAATATGCCAAAACCCAGATCTTTCTTCGAGTTTTCCCTGCCAATGAAAGATATTTAAAATAAGGCCCTGGTGCAGTTCAAGCAAATAGACATGATGTGAAGGGCAGAGTGATATAATACTAACCCAGTATGCTGAAAATGGAGAACCATGAATATACATAAAGCGGAACTAGAAGGTACTTCATTAACCAATGAGCTTTTATGACTTTCCTCCAGAGATAAAAGGGATAGTGACGATTGTCAGCAAGAAGATAGGGATGAGTTAAGCTGCATCAGGCCATTCACAATGTCACTAAACATTGACAAAAGTTCCAAATATACATGCATTTGCATTGCATCATTATATTACGATTTAAGCATCAAAATTATTCCAGACTTAACTATAATATTATTAATATGGTCAGGAAAGTATGGGAAAAAATAAAGTGAAGAGTTCAAAAAGCATAAGTCACATGAATAGTGGCCTTGGGACTAAAGCTCAATGGTAAGCCAGCCATTTGAAAGCAGTTACTGATATAATTTGAACTTGTCATTGCACAAAGATCATAAATGGCTTCACTTTATTACTCAAATGCAAATATTATTGTATGAACAATTGAACTATGAGTTTTAAGCATTATTACAGCCAAGCTAATACATAAAGACAATTTGCTCAGCACATTAATTGGTTATCTGAGCTCACCTGAAAAAATGCACAGCGAGGAAGCAGGCAGTAAGGGCCATAAGCACTTGAAAGAAACCAAGGAACCTGTTCTTCCAGAATGAACGAAACAAAGTTGCAGCTTGGCCCAAGCTGAAGTGCACAGGAGCAGCAAAGAGAGTGGAAACCAGACTAAAATACATTATCTGTGCAAAATGTGGAGAAACTGCATGAGCTTCTTTTGCACCTGCAATATTTGGAGGGATGAAAAAAAAAATTAAAAGAAATAAAATTAAAAGAACAATTACCAACTTAAAAAAGGTATGATGAGAAGAGCGGTACCAAGAACTACACTTCCATTCCAATAGACAAAAGCAATGAAGCCCACAAATGCCAAAAAGAAGGGGCTAAATGAGACCAAAATCTCGCACTTCATATGCCATGAAGTGAAAATAATAGCCTCCATCTCATCAAGCAACCCTGAAGAATAATGACACAAACACGAACTGTTAGCACTTCAACGAATTGGTTCTAAACAACCAATTTTGAGAAGTTCCCAAGTTAAATTGCTCATTCCCAACATCCAAAGAAAATGGAGTGCCATTAACTGTGCAAGCAACCAAGGTTTCAATAGTTACAAATTAATAAAACCATAATCAAATATGTGAAACAGAACCTGACTTTTGAGTTGTTGAAAAGGCACTTGCCCCACAAACAGAAATATCATTGTTATCAACAGCGCTGCCAGACTTTCTTTTTCTCAAGTTTGAGCTCCTATTGATGCTACTGGGGGCAGTTGACCGATTATTTTTCCCAATTGACACACAGGAGTCATCTACTTTCTCATCTTCTCTTCTATGGGCAAGAGCAATATCTATGACCCCAGTACATGCAACAAAAAGCATCCATATAATATTTGTTTGTCGAATGAGAACTGCCAATATGCCAAGCTGATGACAACACAAAGAAAAGAATTCATTATTGCTTGCATTAAAAATCATGATAAAACTCCAAACTTATAACAAAAAAATGATAATCTCATCCTTAACATTGCTTCCAATTTGATCCAGAAACTATAATAATTAGTTCAAATCTAAAGTAATCAGTCAAATCGAATCCATTACCAATGCACTAAGCTGGTATTTCTTCCTCAAACATGCAAGGTACATAGCAAGTACTGCAGTAAGTGAAGCAACATCTGTATAATAAAGAAAAGTGAAGAACCAATGGAGGGGATACAAGGCTAGGACCACAGCAAGAAATGTAGCGTTTCTATCATCAACTGCTGGCCTCAGATGGGTGATTATCTCAAACATAACAACACTGCATAATACCACCAACACACCATTCGTAGAACGAAGAACTACAATGGAGCAAACTTCGAAATACGATGACACAGCTTGCACAAAAAACATGCCTGGAAACAAACAAGCAACGTGGGCAAGTGAAAGATAGTACCTGCAACAAGTTTTACATTGCATGTATCAAACAACCAAAGCATGATAAATTGATAGTTTAGTTTATTCATCAAATCTATGAATTCGCATAACTCACATTACAACCCCAAGCGCACCAAAAGCACCATTGCAAGTTAAGTTTGATAATAAAGCAAGATAATCACATCCCATCTACCAACCAATTGATACTTATTTGGTATTATCAACAATTAAAAAAAAAAAAAAAAAAGGAGATAGTAACATACAAGCCAGGTGGGGTGGTGATCATGGGATCCCAACTCTTGAAATTGCCTGTGCAGTACTGCTGAGCTTGAGGTATGTGAAATATTTCGTCCTGCAAATAAATGGTGGTAAAGTGGTGCAAATTCAGATTGATAGTTTTACCAAAAGCAAAAGGGGTTTTGAATCTCACCATATAGGGGTCAGGAACAACGCGATTTACGAGGATTGAAATGGGAATTACACACAAGCTCACGATCGCAGCCACTGCAATTCTACCCATATCTCTCTCTTCTCTATTCGAGCTTTGAAACAACTACACTCTACTTATCTGGGTTTCATTTTTTGGCTCTGCTATCTCTAGTAGTAATAAGAGGAAAATGTAGCGATCTGGATTTTATATCAGCTTGGTTGGGTCTTTGATTTGATTATTTAAGAGAAGACGGATGATTTAAGAACTCGAGTCGAGACACTTGTTACTAATAAGTTTGAAAACGCTGCGTTTTATACAAGATCAAACTACTGTCAGAATAAAATAACAATATTCGGCCAAGATATTAGTCTATTTCAATTTTTCATCATTTGGGTAGACAGATGAAATTTTCAATAAATAGCGGAAAAAAAGGCTTAACTTTTGAAATTAGAAAGGAAAACTAAATTGAGTGAGTTAGTTCTGCTAAGAAGCTTTGTTTTTAAGTGGAAATTTAAATTTTATGTTTTGAGTGGTGATAGAAAAGAAAATTCTTTGGGGATTGAAAATGCTAATGGATTGAGAATGAGGAAAGCTCAAAATCCAAAATCTCACGCAGAAAGACGAGAACAAAAACAGTGAAGATTAATGTTGTTATCAGCTTTGAGCCGATTACCCCATTCGTTGGGGGAATTTTTTTAATCATAAATGATGCGTCCACCCAATCCGTCCACGACTAATATGGGTGTCCAAAATAATATGGGTGATGTGCTTGGCAAAACAAAGAAAAGGAAACCATCCAATTTCTATCTGATACACAACTTCTTTCCATTAACCAAAGCCAGACCCTCAATAGAACTGAACCAGAAATACTGTAATATTAATCTCTCTTGATTCTAAGTTTGAGAGCCTCTATTTCTTTTTATTTTTTGTGATAGTTTTCATGCAAGTACATATAAACCAGACGCGAATCGTATTGGCTTCGACATTTTCATGTTACAGTGCTGCCCCGCTGATTCATGATTCCATATCTATCCGCAACAAAGTACACAGTAATAAGAAAATAAATAATACATAGTTAACATGCTACCAAAGGTTTGATAAGGGCAACAATTCGTCTCTACTGACTACTGCGAGAAAAACCATAAAAGAATAGATATTAATACAGCAACCACTGCATTCATTTGAGGACATTGTCCGGATATTAAAATGAAGAAAGAAAAAGAACAGACGGTAAAGTGAACGAGAATGCAAGCAGCATTTTCTTTTTGAAATAGCACAGCATAGTAATCAATTCCACCTATGGTAGCTTGTGATTAGAAGCATTTCCTGTGCACTATTGAAGGACCAGACTCGTCGTACTCAGCTTTGGCGATCCACATCTGTAATCGAAACAAAATGAAGAGGAACATTTTAGAAAGCAATTTCATAAAAGCACATTAATCGGCACTAAACAAAGAAAAGAACAAGAAACTACCTGCTGGAAGGTGCTGAGAGATGCCAAAATGGATCCTCCAATCCAGACACTATATTTCCTCTCTGGAGGAGCAACCACTTTAATCTTCATGCTGCTAGGAGCCAACGCACTGATTTCTTTGCTCATTCTATCAGCAATACCAGGGAACATGGTGGAACCACCACTGAGTACAATGTTCCCGTACAAATCCTTCCTAATATCAACATCACATTTCATTATAGAGTTGTAAGTCGTCTCGTGTATACCAGCAGCCTCCATTCCGATCATGGATGGTTGGAAAAGGACTTCTGGGCAACGGAAACGCTCAGCCCCAATGGTGATTACCTGACCATCAGGTAACTCATAGCTCTTCTCAACAGAAGAGCTGGTCTTAGCAGTTTCTAATTCCTGTTCATAGTCCAGTGCAATGTATGCCAACTTCTCCTTCACGTCCCTCACAATTTCTCGTTCAGCTGTGGTGGTGAATGAGTAACCACGCTCGGTCAAGATTTTCATCAGGGCATCAGTGAGATCACGACCTGCAAGGTCAAGACGCAAGATGGCATGTGGAAGAGCATACCCCTCGTAGATGGGGACTGTGTGACTGACACCATCTCCGGAGTCAAGCACAATACCTACAGTATGCAGCATTGTAGATACATCATCATCATTCACATAGAAACTACACAGGGTTGATTGATTCATTAGAATTATTATTGAATATCATAAGAATTGCAAAGTACTTTTACGTGACTCTGACCAAACCAAAAAGTTCCCGTATGTCGTGTCGTTTGCAATATTTGCATATTATATCAGAAAATCCAAAAGGAAAATGCAGTATCTTTTGCTTTGGTGCACAAATATGTTCAAAAAAGAAACAAATCTGTTACTCCGGCTTTACACTCAACTCATACTATTGACAGAGGTTTGGAAAAACAAAAAGAAAAATGGACTGCAGTTCCGACCACCTATTAAGACAGTAATGTGAAAACTGACACCCGAAGAAGAAAAGTGGAGAGTTTACTAATCTAAAAGCTAGCTCCTTCACAGATAAAACGAATATCGCTTTATGGTTTAATCAGAGGTTCTGCTTGAAAACCCAATTTAAAGATACCAATTCGAACTAAGTAAAATATTGGCTAAAAGTAATTAAACAGCTTACCAGTTGTACGACCACTGGCATAAAGTGAAAGAACAGCCTGAATGGCAACATACATAGCTGGAGCATTGAAAGTTTCAAACATGATCTGAGTCATCTTCTCACGATTAGCCTTTGGATTGAGAGGTGCTTCGGTAAGGAGAATAGGATGCTCTTCTGGGGCAACACGGAGTTCATTGTAGAAGGTGTGATGCCAAATTTTCTCCATATCATCCCAATTGCTAACAATTCCATGCTCAATAGGGTACTTCAGAGTCAGAATACCTCGCTTGGACTGAGCCTCATCCCCAACATACGCATCTTTCTGCCCCATGCCAACCATCACTCCAGTATGACGAGGACGGCCAACAATGCTAGGGAACACAGCTCTGGGAGCATCATCTCCAGCAAACCCAGCCTAAAACCAGTTTCATAATTGTATTAGTTGCAATGCAATTTGTAATCAAATCTAGACAACTTTCCTAGACTATCATTGAATTGGAGTTGCATTAGCCCAGCTGGAAGCTACTAGTGTTCTAGAGCCCATTTCTCAAGAACAAGGAACATTGTTTCATACCTTAACCATTCCAGTTCCATTATCACAAACAAGAGGTTGAATATCCTCAGGTCTCTGCCATCGTCTACCGCGTGCTAGAGAATTAACAACATTTCATTAGAATATTTGAAATAGAGCAACACAGAGCCTGTTGAACTACAGATTAAAGATTTACTCATAAATTACACATAAACATAAACTAATCTATCAAATTCATAACAACAGTCAAACCATTCAATTCAAATAATTATCAGAACACCCCCATTATACCCGATTTCATTTACTTGAACTGACATCTATTAGAAAACCAATTATTGCAGTCAAAAATATAGAAACAGCTACCTTATATTATACACCAAAACAAAAACACAAACTTCGTGAAGAAAAAAAAAAAGTCGAAAAGCACCATCATAGTAACTTCAATAAAAATAAAAAAATAAAATTTTAAAGTACACGTTATCTAAAACAAAATTTAAAACGACACACTGAAGTATAATCCCTCATATAAACAACCGACGCCTTAAAAATTTCTTACAAATTAAGATTTCACATTTAAGCAACAAAATGACCACGTCCAACCAAGATCAGTTGCAAATCCAATTCACAGAGAAATTGGTACTGTAATTGGACTAGAATGCTCGTCAATGCAAATCTAATCCAATCAAGTAAACAGAAAACAACAACTTACATCAAATCATATCCCAAATTTCACAACATTACCATAATAATGCATAAACAAAAATAATCTCAGTCTACCGACAATACAACATCGACTAGATTTTCAATTACACACAAAGCAATACGATTTTCAATCCGATAAATCTCAAAATCAAAACCAAGGAAAAAAAGAAAAAGAAAAAGAGAGAAAAACCTTTTTTGACAATTGTTTCGATATATAGAGATAAAGAAACAAATCAATGCAGCATTTTACAATCAAGACGAATCAAAGTCGAAATCAGGGGGAGGAGAAATCAAAAACTGAAAATCGGACAAGACAATGCGAGAAAAAGAAATCACCTTATCGAAACCCTAGATTTCGCGTCGTTAGAGGTTGTCTAAGCTACCCGCCCACCTCTCACAGCCTTACGTTGGTTCAAAATGGGCAGACAACAAAAATTTAAAAATAAAAAATAAAACAACAAAAGCAAATGAAATGAGATATGAAATGCGAGCTAAATGCAAAGCAAATGCCTGTGAGGCTATTTGGCTGTCGTTTAAGTACTGAATCTACGGTCCACGCGATGCTTCACTCTGATCTGGCGGCTCTTGTGGATCCAGCTGTCCGTCAGCTTTCCGCTTCTATTGTGGGGTTTCAGCTACTTTTAGGTGACGAGTTTGTCCCTCGTTCTTATGTTTATTTACTGATGGGTCCTCTCTCGCACGTGGCCGAAATTATTTGGTTTGGTGCGTCCCGTGCCACTGAGCCACAAGGGTCAGGTGCACTAATTTTATTTTTTTTTTTTTTGAGAAAAGATCAGGTGCACTAATTTACAAAGAGTAAATAATCACTAACATAAAATGTGATGAAGATTCTTTTAGGAGTTAACGTATCTATATGTTAATGATTCTGATTTCTAAATTTTATAATTCTTTTTTGATAAACAATTTTTTTTTTCACATATAGAAAAAAAAAAGACCTTTTGGAATAAGATGCACGAATTATAAAATAATATGACATAATATAATTGAAATATGTTGATATTAAATATATTATTTTTTATTAAAAGTGATTCGATATCTCTCTATTTATTGAGTACTAGGAGATAAATTCCTACTAAAGACATTTAAAAACTTGTCTAAATGGTTTTTTTTTTCCCCTATTGTATTGTGAGAATAATTCTCTCATTTATAAGAATAAATATCCGACTATGTAATTAATATTTGATCTCATGAAGTTGAAATCCAATCGCATAACTAGTGTTTAATCTCATTTTCTCCTATTAGTGTGCAAGTAACTGCTTCCAATTTATGAAAATAAATATTTAAACCACACAATTGGTGTTTAAACTTTGCAAGTTTGGTGTAAAATTTATTATCGATGATAAGAAAAATTACATTAATCACTTTAGTTAAGAATTGATGTCCAAATTTTAATAGCAGTGTTTAATCTCAATAAGTACAGTGTAACTTAAACTGTCATCGAGGATAAGGGAATTTCATAATTCACTTTAATTTATATCCAAATTTTTATGTTAGTTTATGACAGTCAATGTTGTAAAAGTCGACTTAGGCAGATGTCTAGGCACTACCTAGGCACTTTAGATGGTTGCTGGCCAATTCAAAAACCACCAAATTGATTGTTCTAGGTAGCGGACTGCCTAGATGGCCTTTTTTTTAAACTTATTTTGTCTAAACCCATATCGTTTTGGACTTCTTAAAACGATATCGTTTTGGTGTTGAATAAAAGAAAAAAAAATTACAGCAAAAATCGTTCATTCACCAACAAATCCAGACTTTACTTCAAAGTTCAAACCATACCAAAGCAAATCCAACAGCTGTGCACCTCTAACCCCAAACCCTCCATAACATCGTTCATTCACCATAGTTGGCACCGCACCAATCAAACAATCACCATCACCAAACCTTCACATCGGTTGTTTATCATGTCGATTCTTTGGTTGTTGGTCAAACACCGCTTGTAGTCATCGTCAGTTGCAAAATCTTGATCACCATCTTACTTCCACCCCTTGGCATTTGTCCCAAGCACGATTGCTGCACTATCTCAAGCACAGTTTCCTTGTTTTTTGTTTTTTTCATTTTCCTAATGTTCTTGCTTGATTTATTTATTTTTTTTTGGGCGGGGGGAGGGGGGGTGTGCCGGGGTGGTGGTTTTATGTTTCTTAGGTTTTCAGTTTTTCTTGTTTGATTCAATGTATCTCTTTGTTTTGTAATTTTTTTTTTTTTTTAAGGTTTGATCAGTGATTAACAGATGATCATTGACTGTTGGTCAAACAGTCTAGATAGTTTAGGTATTAGGCGCTAGACGGACGATATCTACATTATTGATGACAGTAAATACTCTATACTACAATGGCTTTTATTGAATTGGATCTTAAAGATCCAAAACAGAATGAATTGGGGATTCTCACAGTTTTGGGTTAGATTTTTTGCTATCGCAGAGTAAGAATCATCGATTTAAAAGGAAGGAAAAAGAAAAAAAGTCAAATATCTTAGTTGGACACATGTACACACCAACCCTCATGAGTCATGCCTATTCCTTGTTTTCCGAAATATATTAATTACAAACACAATAACAATAATAATAATAATAATAATAATAGTACTGCACATCACATTTTCAATCTCAGTTTGTATTGTAATTTATAAAATATTATTTATCATTCGATTATCATAATTTTAGATTAAAATTAAAATCTAATATCATTGGAAATGGTCATTTAAGATTAAAGAACGAAACTCGTGAGACAACACAAATAAAATTCTAGATGAAAGCAAGCAACATGTTGAAATTTCACGTAGAAAGTAGTTTAGCACAATGTCATCGATAACGATGCGAATAAATGTCACCAACTATTTTATCGGGAGCAGTTCAAGGACAAGTGTCTGTCCATGCAAACTCAATGGTTCAACAAACAAATTTTTTTATTTTTTAGCGACAATAACAATGCATGTTCTCATACTACTTACAACTTATACAACTTACAAGTACGTGTTAATGTATGTACTAGTAATGTAATTGACACTATTCACGTATACTGGATGGATTAGAACTTTTTGAATAACTTTTTATAAAAGCATTATGTAATACAGTTCGAATATAAATTTAGTTAGGCCAAAGGATAAAATTACTTTATAAATTTAATGAAATTTTGTTCTATCCCATTATTTTTAAAATTTGAGTCAGAATGGATATGTGTAATTAGACAAAAATGACTATTAAAAAAACAACTTAATTTCATATTCTAGAATTTCTTTCACGGTCTCAATCCCTCTCCCTTCGACTCCAACTAACTTCCTCACTTAGTTGCCTGGTATCTCTCTTCTTCTTCTTCTTTCTCCTTCTCCAATCCTTTTTGTTCCTTTTCTTCTCTTCCATCTTTGGTGAGGAGGCCAGTATATTGCAGATAGATATGTGACCTACCGTAAGTAGGTCGCAGATAATGCAGATCTGCATCGTCAAAGATGAAAAAAAAAAAAAAAAGGAAGAAGAACAAAGAATAAGAGAGTCGGACAGAGAATGAAGGAAGTTTGTTGGAAAAGAAGCCAGCCAGAGGAGATTCTGGCCGTGAAAAAGATTGGAGAGATGAAAATGTTTTTTTTTTTTTTAAATGATAATTTTATTAAAAACAATACCCTTTATATATGACTCAAATATTAAAAATAATGGAATGAGACTCAAATGTTAACTCATATATACTCTACAAGTGTCATTCAGTGGCGTCTTTACATTTATTTAAAAATTTAAATTATATATATAAACCTTACAAGAAAGTGTAATTTGAATGTCAAAATCTATTACGTACGTAATATGATATTTACCAATTAGGCTGTATATATATATTTAGCTTGAATCCACTAAATAACATCATGATTGCACATAACATCGTTTCTTTGATAAGGTTGCTAAAATCCCATAATGCACAGCATTATGATTGCATTATAGATGCAATTATTTTGAATTAGATAACGATAGTTACCAAAGTTTTGGGATTAAATTAATGATTTAAGCTTCTAAATAACAAAACAATACATATTAACATATAAGCCAATTATATGTAACAATTAGGCTGTATATATTTAGCCAATTAACATATAAGCCAAACGATATTTACCAATTAGGCTGCATATATTTAGCTTGTATCCACTAAATAACATCATGATTGCACATAACATCGTTTCTTTGATAAGGTTGCTAAAATCCCATAATGCACAGCATTATGATTGCACTATATATGCAATTATTTTGAATTAGATAACGATAGTTACCAAAGTTTTGGGATTAAATTAATAATTTTAGCTTCTAAATAACAAAACAATACATATTAACATATAAGCCAATTATATGTACCAATTAGGCTGTATATATTTAGCTTGTATATATTTAGCCAATTAACATATAAGACAAACGATATTTACCAATTAGGCTGTATATATTTAGCTTGAATCCACTAAATAACATCATGATTGCACATAACATCGTTTCTTTGATAAGGTTGCTAAAATCCCATAATGCACAGCATTATGATTGCATTATATATGCAATTATTTTGAATTAGATAACGATAGTTACCAAAGTTTTGGGATTAAATTAATAATTTTAGCTTCTAAATAACAAAACAATACATATTAACATATAAGCCAAGCCAGAGAAATTTGGGCAGAACAAATCCACAATTAATTTGATTTATGTCAATAGAGTTTGAAAAGATCAGCACTACATATATATGTTGCGCTCCATGACCTTGATGTGATGTGGTTGGGTGCTGGGTCAACCCATCTACTTTAAAAGTTGACCCACATGATATTGAAAGTTGATGTAAATATTGAACAGCTAGAGCACACGATGTGGTGTCTGACTTTTAAAAAGTGAGTTCAGGTAGTCGAGAAAAATCTTCATAGCGAGAGATACAATACATGTAATGGAACATGAAAAACAAATAGATAACACTAATACTGGTAATAGTAAGCGTATATGCAACATGTGTGAATGTGGGTGGTGACTGGAGGGGTTTCTGTTTGCTGACATACTAAGTCACTAACAATGTTAACAGAGACACAACATGGTGGAACATCACCTTGTACTCCAAGAAAAAAGTTTCGTACCCAACTGGTCCAAAGCATCTTCTTCAAAAGTAGAAGAATCACTAATCAATACTGCACAGAGAGAGCATCTGGACCCAGATCCCAATCAGAAACGTACACGTGCTTGCGGTTTTCATACTTCTACTGGTTATATATATATATATATATATATCAGATGTGTGATGTATATATGTATACACTGTACGAAAGCATGCAGTCAAAGTCACGAAGAAGTATGGGACACCGTTTTATATATACAAGCCAAAATTTGGTACTTACAATTGCCGGCATGCATTGATGTAAATATTGTAGTATATATCCACCGTTATGCACATGATTAATCCAAATTTAATATATGACATGAAATAAGCAAAATATACAGTGTTTTGTCGTGAAATCAGAATATTAGAGAGGGTACGTGATCATTTAAAATTTAAAATAAGGTTTAGTGATTAAATCAGATCATCACAACAAATGCTGATCAACTTGATGCGTCAAAATACCGTAAGCTTATCAAGATCACACAAACTTGCATTTATCGTAATTAAGTTTTTTTATTTATACCAAGAATTAGATATATGCCATATACCGGCTCTCTGGCGACGTTGATTTCAGTGTGATTGTTATATCTGTAAACGCCGTGCCTCTGATGACATAAACATGCATGCATTCTGTTCTTGGAAATAGATACTAATACTTTTTTTGTACTATCATTCCCATTTGTTTAGTCTAGCATTGCAGCTGCTACAAGCCTTTTGGCACACCAACTATTAAAATAATGTTTATTATAATAAAATAGCATTGCCAATATTTTTAAAATTTAAAGTCATTATAATTGTTGATATAATATAAAAAACTTTATGAACATAAAGATCATCAAACTTTAAAACCCAATTAAGAAATAATTAATCTCAATAAAATCAATTTATTAGGCCTAGTGTAATTAAATGTATTTTGTAGTACTATGTTTGTAAAAATAAAGAGAGCACCCCAATAATTTAAGTACTTGACTTTACCATTTATTAATGTGCTCCAAGAATAATATGATAATTCTAACGAGAGGATACAAAAATGGCAGCCTTATTATAAAGGTCATTATGAGAGTAACCCAAACTCCCAAGTGGAGATTTGTGGGGGCTAAAAAAGCTAACAAAGGGAGAGATCAGGGATGAAATTAAGGAGAAGAAAAATCAGATATTGAAGACGAAAAATCATGATTGTGCAGACACGGGACATGATGGTCAGCATTGGAACCAAAATCATGAGCCATGTGGCCTCTGCCCTTGACACGTTATCATGCTCGCCATGCACCCAACCCAACCCCAGCCGCGTCTCACTTCATGTTCTGTCCCTTCCTATTTGATCACAATCCCAGACTCTGTTTAATCGCTTGACACGTTCACAATCCCGGAATCTAATACATTCGCGACCCGCAATGACCGCACTGCTGGAACCCAATCATTGGTCCTCATCTCCACGCGTCCACAACGCGCGTGGAAGCGTGGGAGTGGCTGCTTTCTATCTACTGTTATACTACATCCTCTCTGATGATGAAAACCATGCACCCTTCCTTCACCTTTGGTTCCCCGGTTTGTACTCAAAGTGTGATATATATTATTTTACTTTTGTCTCGCCAAACGAAAACATCATCATCTCACGATAAAATCATTTCCTTCCACTTTCAATAAACAAATATAAAAATAAAAATTCTGTTTATGGGAATTAAATAAAGATTAAACGGATTTGAGTGTGATGCTGGGAGTTAGTTGAATCTACAAGGTTACCAAATCTCAACTCCAGGAGGAATCCAAAGTGACTAATATCAGAACGGTGCGTATAAGTCACTCCACCACATGGAAATTCATTTTTATAGAAAGGGACCTTATATATGACAACTATTGTACATCAATATCATTCATCGCTATTTACTAATAAAGAAACGACGTCGTGATTCAGACGGGTTGTTTGTAGTTGAATGATTTTTTGTTTTGTTTTTGAACTATATTTTTCTTTTTTCCCTAAAGTAGTTGATGAAATTATTGTTATTGAGTCCTAATTATTGAAAAGATAAGCTTTACCGTCCAAGTTGGTTCCCTTGCTTTCCTGTCCATTCAATGTAGTAGATGGATATTTACATTTTTGGTGAAAATTTTGCTTCATATCTTTTAAAGGCAAGATAACAACTTTAGCTAGCTAGGGTATCACAATCGAGACTTGATGAATTGAATGAATTGTGAGTGAAAGTAGATGGATGAGTACATTAATTTCACTTCTGATTAATACATGGTGTCATCCAATTTTGGGTTTGTCCTTAGTCTGAGTCTTAGTGATGAAGTTTCAGAGTGTGTTCAAATAGGAACAGAAAATAAATTGATTCCTGGGCTATGATAAAAGAGTGTGCTGTATCAAAGTGAAAAAAGAAAATTTTGCATCTTTTATGTTTCTAAAACTGTAGACTTGAGTCATTTATTAAAACCATCTCTAAATTAATTAACATGAAATAAATGAACTGTATTCAAACATGTCATAACTAGGTACAAATTAATATAACACCTGCAATACCAGCTATAATTATAATTGTTATTTATGCCATCTGAATTGCTAATTTATGGTGCCAACTATAATGTATTTTATAATTTCAAAAAAAAAAAAAAACTATAATGTATTTTATAAATTCTTTTTATGACACTGAATGGTTTGTGAAATGAAGTATATAACCTAATTATATATATGACTCTCTAAAATTCTTAATACTCAAAAATCAGTTGCATCTAAGATTTGTTATATAAACATTCATTTTTCTATTAAATTTAAAAGTTACTGGTTGAAATATTCCCGTGAATGTATTGCCATTATAATTCATAAAAATTTGTAACTGTAATTGATATACTTTACATCTGAAAGTAAGTATTATCCACATGGGACAAAAAAAAAAAAAAACAAATTAAACTCTATTGAGATTGAATGTGTTTGGTCCATAAAGTAAACTGATAGCAAGAAATATGTACAAGGACTCTAGTTATAGGCTTTTACATCAACACTAACGAGGTTGTAGGATTCAAACGATTTACTATTTTTTAAATTTCAAATTTATAATTTAAAAATAAAGTTAAATTATATTTATGGTGTAAAAATTTACATATTAATGATGCCAACATGCATACTTTGATATGCCATGATTAAGGTCAAATACTCGAAGAAAATTACACAACAAAGAAAAAGGAGCAGGAGAATAAAAAGTCAAAACCATAAATATTGTTTACTTGCAATATAAACAAAGCATCTGAGAGACTAGGTGGCCACTAGCCAGTAGCCAGTTGGAGTGAGCAGGTTAAAAATACTGATATTATCAAAAGACCCTCGAAATTAAAAATAATTTACAACCATTCCTAATTTTGAAAATATTATTTGAAAAGACCCAGACATTAGTAGGTTGGTAATTTTCGTTCATAAATTGACGGATTCAATAGAGTGTAAATAGAAACGTCAATGTGTTTGATAACTTCAATTGAGGACAATTGGATATTAGTAATATTTTAAATAAATAAACATAAAAATTAATAAAATTAAAGAGGGAAAAAAAAAAGTCCAATACTCACCCATTTTGAATCTCTCTACCGTCAATCTCTCACACCCTCTAGTACCTCAATTTCGTCGCCACCCAATTGATCAACACTCTAACACTATCATAGATGAATCAACTTTCTCACTCCATGCCAATCTTCCCCTTTCACTCCCACTTATTCCTCCACTGATAAAGAATAAGGGAGGCAACCAAGACCCCCAAAGCATCAACGATGCCATCTCTGAAAAAGGTGCCATGGAGGGGAAGATACGGAGGTGGTCGTCGACCTCTTTAGCGATGCTGGATTGAAGGAGAAGATGGAGTGTGATCAGCAACCTCTATGATAACCTCGGTGAAGAGCTTGTAATTACGCGCTCTATATGTTGTGTGGTTTTGGGTGTTGATTTTTGTGTTTGTGTCATATAAGTATTATGGGTTTTAGTTGCTAATCTTTGTGTTTGTGTATGTGTTTGGTTGTTGAATTTTTGGCAAACTCTTAGTTCTTGTGTTTGGTTGTGTATTTGTTTGTGTTTGGTTGGTGAGAGAATGGATTTTTTTTTTTATTTCTTGTTGTGTTTGGTTATTGAGAAAATTATAAAAAATTTTTGGTGATTTTTTTATATATATATTTTTAATTTACTATATTCATTTGTTATGATTATTATTATTATTTTAATTATTTAAAATTGTAATTTATTTTTTAATAACTTTTTAATCTAATTTTTATATTTTTATTAGCTTAAAGTTGCTTTTTTAATTTTTAATTTTTTAATGCAATACAATAAAGGTAATTTAATTTTTTCTAGGTTTTGTGATAAAACCGCTTATTTTTTTTATGGTAACCGCTTTTGGATTAATATTTAGGTTATTTTTGCTAATATTTTAAAAGTTAGAGTTTTCTGGCATTATTTTTCATTTTAGGGCTCTTCTGAATTTTCCCTTAAAATTATGCATCACGCGAGACGACAAAAAAGAAACGAAACGAAGCCAAGCTATACACATCAATGTGGTCCCCATATAGGAAACCACGTGCATAGATGCATCAAAGTTCGTAGAGATCACCGGAACAAAAATTAAAATTAAAAAGAAAAGGAAATAGAAAAGCAAGTGTGTGTGAGAGAGAAGGCAGGATCTTATTATTTTATTTGCAAATTCTCTTATTCAGTGTGAGAAAGAGAGAAAGAGAAGGAGATAAGCAGTTTTAGTGAATGTGTCGATGCTTTCAAAGTCTCCTGGCGAAGGATCCGATGCACATCAACTCTCTCAATCTCTTTCTTTCTGTCTGTCTTGATAAGCTGTTAAAACCGTTTCCTTCTCTCTCTCCAACCAAAAGTTTGTAGATAATAAAAAAAAAAAAGAAAAACTCCATGAGAGAAAAGATGGTGAGTTGATTTGATGGTTGTATAAATTCTGCATTATTTTCATGCATGTAGGATCTCGTTGTATGCACACTTACCAGTCAGGTAGTCACCACATATATATACAAATTTTTTGTTTTTCAAATCTCTCTTTGTTTCTTCTTCTTAGCTGGCTTCTTGTTGTTTTGGGTGTTTTAAGTTTGATGTACTCGGAATTATTCGACCAAGTTTTGGTTCCAAGCATGTCAAATTCTGAGGTTTTTCTCATTAAAGGAGACCAGGAAGGTGTCGAATTTGACATTTTGAAGCGACCCCAGATGCCAGAATTTCAAGGTGAAAGTTGTGTAACTGCAGGCGCTGTTGCAGGTTCGCATCATGATCCCGCGTTAACTCGTCGAGAATCACCAGAAGTTGAAGAAGAAAATGGTCATGATCAGGACAAGAAGAAGAAGAAGAAAGATGGAGACAACAACTGTAAAAACACGCAAGTTTTTGGCTCTGAACAACCTGATCGAGTTAAGAGACTCGGGTTAGGAGAATTCAACGCGACGACGTCGGATCATGACGACGAAGAAGGGTTCACGACTCCAACATCGTTGGATCACAAAATTCCAGAGATCAAACAGTGCCCACCAGCACCAAGAAAACCAGTGCCTCTCCCTTCAAAAAAGCGAAAATCTACAGTGTCAACATCGCCCAACGTACGCAGAACTCTAGCGTCCGATCTATCACAAGAGGTCGAGTCACTGTTTCCCAAGCCAATCCGCGACGATTTGCACCGCAAGATCAAGAAAGCACGACCAATAGAAGAAGACAAGGAAAATCAATGAAGTAACATTTCTAGCTACAATCCAATTATTTGGTTAATAAAAAAAAATGTAGTACCATCTTGTAAAATCTGTATGGTTCTATAAATCCAATATTGTGAAATTATATGAAATTTCTCTTTTCTTTGAATTTTGTTTGTTGTCCTGTTACATTATTTCTTGGTTTCTTCTTCATCTGGGTGGTGGTGGGATTGGTCCAAGACATTATTTTGCTGTAAAGTTAAAGTAGGCAAAAGATCAATATCAAGTACAGACCAAGAAAAAGAGTATGTAGAATTCCATCTTTCAGTTTGCACTCAGCTTCTTTTGTACTCAAGGTGTTATACTGTTATAAAGAGCACGGAATTTATTCTCAAACATGGAACATAATTTTAAGCTTCTACCTTTCCATTTTTACGACCGTTAGTATACTTCTTTCTTTTTTTTTAATTAGGAAAAAAATTAAAAAACTTTAAGTTATTCTCTCTGTTCTTTTTCAAGCCTAATTTTTTGGTTAGATTTCTCTTGGGATTCCATTAGGGAGAAATTAGCGGAGGAATTGAAGAAGAATCAGCAAGATGTGATGTGCCAAAATACCAAACTAACGCTTACAAGGATCACTTCTGTTGGAAGTAAAAAGGGGTAGTTTTGATAAATGAAAAATTTTGACTATTATTGTTAGGGTTTTCATTATCAAAATTAGGTGTGCCCAAATCCCTAGCTAGCCAGTTTGCGTATATAGGTTTCTCTTATATTAGAGTGTTTGAGGACTTAGATATTTTCAAGAGAGGCAAACATCCTCATCATGACGGATTTTAACTCAACTGCAAAGTTTAAAAAAAAAAAAAAAAAAATGACAAATTGTAAATGAATATTTATGGGAACTCTTAATCTGTTGTCTCCCGTTCGAGAGGCCATACATGGGTTTGAAGCCAAAGTGGATCTAAAGCCTATGCTTCTCGAGATTTATTAAGGTTATTATATACATTATTTTTTGGATAGAATAAAGTTATTTTATTTCCAATTCATTAAAGAAAATGGTGAATAAAACACTAACAAACATTCTCAATTATCTATTGAAGTTGTCACTGCATCATGCTTTCAGTTATCTAATCTGACAGAACTCTTTTTCTGAAGTGCTAGTTTCATAAACCATGATTAACTAAGTATTTGTTTTTATCATTTCCATTAATTATAGTTGATACTATATTGATAAAGATTTAGATTTTTTTTTTTCTTAGTAATGATATTTAAAAAGTGTTTGGGTAATTGGGTTTCATTCCACTTATACACATTGATGAAATATTCCAATCCTGCTAACAATTGGGAAAGGATGTAATTGTAATGTAGTTCAACAAATGTTATATATTATTATATGATACCGTGTTAAACTGATTATATTAAGATGGGATAATCCCAATTTCTCCTCTTGTTTAAAGAAATCACTAATTATCCCCCTATAGTTTTTAAAAATTCCATTTTACCCATTCTGTCAACTCTGTTAGTGAGAGTTTGTTTTTTACCATGATAGTAAATAAAAAGATCAAATTGCCCCTTAACACTATAACCATGAAGAACACCATTATCATCCATTCATCCAACCCAGATATCTTCACTCATCTCTGTTTAACCAATCCATCATCAACAGCAAATACCATCGCCATCAAACCCCTCAACACTGTAATAGCAACATCAAATATAGCAACATAATATAAACCTCTCAACACTGTAATAACAACATCAAAACATGACAGCAACATAAAAAAAAAAAAAAAAAAAAAAAAAAAAAAAAAAAATTGGGTTCTCAGAAACCCAAAGATTTCTAGATTTCAGATATGAAAACCCAGAAATCCTTGGGTTTCCGGCACTGGAAACCCAGAGATCTCTGGGTTTTCAATCACAGCAACATAATAAAAAAAACAAAAAAAAATTTAGATTGCCGAAAACCCAAAGACTTCTGGATTTCAGATGCGGAAACTCATAAATCTTTAGGTTTCCTGCATCGAAAACCCAAAGATCTCTGGGTTTTCGACCTGAAACCCAGTTTGGGTCTCCGTCGATGGAGGCCCTCCATTGATGGAGACCGTTGAGAGAGAGAGAGAGAGGTATCAGTAGAGAGAGAAATGAGAAGAAGAAGAAGAATAAGAAGAAGAGAGAGAGAGAGAGAGAGAGAGAGAGAGAGAGAGAGAGGAAGAAGAAGAAAAAAAAGAGAAAGAGAAGAGAGAGAATGAGAAGTAGAGAGAGAGAAAGTGTATGTAGTTGAGTTCTATTTTTTTTGGATTATTAATATTTTAAAATTTTAAAATTTTTTAATAGTTTTGATCACCACCGTTCATTTTAAAGATGGACGATAAAGATTTTTTTCAAATTTTTTAAATATTAAATTATCAATTTATTAAATTATTATATATTTTTTATATTTTATTTTGCTTGGATAGTTTTACCTTTTCACATTAACGGTCAACTGTTGAATTTTAACGTTCAAATTCATCGTAGGGGGTTTTTTGAATATTTTAACAAACTATAGGGGGTTTTTTTATCAATTTTGTAAATTAAGAGGTGGATATTAGTGATTTTTAAAAGAAATGGAGGATTTTGGCTATTTCATCAAACTACCGGGCGGGGGGGGGGGGGGTGGGGGGGTGGAGGAGGGGGGGGAGGTGGGAAGGTGGGAAATAAGGATTGTCCCTATTAAGATTGATGCAAGACTATTTTGCAGGATACCAAAGGAAAATTAATTTTGTTTTGTTTTGTTTTTTCTTAATCAAAACCATTGTATCGAAGATCGAAGATATCCTAAATATCCATCTATGTATTTGTACTTTAACACGTATTGATAGGACTCATGATTTACTTCATTTATGTACTCTTAGAGAAGTATATTCGATTTAAAATTCATTAGAAGTTAAAATATTTTAAAAGTTTAAGTGTATTCAATTTATATTTGAAAGAATTCCATTAAAATATAAATATATTTAATTTAGATTTGTATAGAATGCATTAAAATATAGATATATTCAATTTAGATTTGTATGGAATCTAATGCAATTTAGGTGTATTCAATTTATATTTATAAAGAATCCAATAAAATCTAAGTGTATTAAAAAACATCATTAATTTCACCATTTTATTTAAGTGATAGGTCTATAATATGGATTCTATAGTGATTTTTATGAAATAAAAATTTATAACAATATTACCATCCTCTTAAAGATTTCAATGCAATACAGTCTGGGTGTATTCAATTCCAATTTATAATGAATCTAATGAAATCTAGATCTGGAATATGGATTCTATAGTAATTTTTATGAAAAAAAAAATTATAACAAATATTATCATTCTCTTAAAGATTTCAATGCAATGCAATCTAGGTGTATTCAATTCTGATTTATAATAAATCCAATAAAATCTAACTGTATTAAAAAAAATTATTGATTTCACATATTTTATTTAAATTATAGATTGAGATGGATTCCATAGTAATTTTTATAATATATATATATATATAACAAATCTTACCATTCTCTTAAAAATTTCAATGAATGTCATAAATAATTATAGCAAAATCAATATGAAATTTATATAATTTGTAAATTTCATCCAAATCTGTCATTAAACAAAATTCATTAAACTTCAATAAATTCTATATTGAATACACCATTCTTAATTGCATCGATTTGCATAGAAAACTCTTCTTGGTAGTTGATGCAAGTTTTATAACCAGTTTCAAGGGATGAACATGCCTCTAATAAGAACAACATCATTATTCACTATAAGAAAACTGTTAAAAGATTAAATACTTGCAATTAACTCTTTGTGGAGCATGAATTCTGGCTGGAGGGACCATTAGATAAAAATCAATATATTTGAAAAATGTAAAAACTATAAAATTTATAAATACTTTGCTACCTTTTGTAGAAAAATTGTTAAATTTTATCGAGGGAAGGGGCCACCACGGGCTCTGCTAGGTGCCATTCTCTCACTTCCATTGCTACTTACGTGGGGATGACAAAATTATCCACGGGGACCTACACTTACGGGCTAGGGATAGGGGAGATAGTAAAACTTGCAACGAGTATCGGGTGGGGATGAGTTTTATATTCACCTCGATAGCGCTCAGGCTTAAATTAACATCAGACTTTTCAAACATTTTTACTCTGCACTTCTATGTTTATGTGACTGAAATTACTTAACGATGATTGAATTTACATATTTAATTATTAGATTTATACTTGTTTTTAATGTTAATTATGGGATAGTTTTTAATGCTTCTCATGTAATTATTTTATATATTATATCAAATTTGTTATATATATTTTTTTGAATAAATAGTTTAAATAGGCAATGGGGTGGAGATGGGAAAGCATCCCCCGTTCTAATCCACACCAGCCCTTCCCGATTTATCTAACGTGGGAATTTAAGAGAGGATAGGCTTTCAAAAACTAAAAATCCATCCCTACACAGCTACTCTTGCGTAAATGTTGATTTATCTAGTTCGTATAGTTTTCACTATACCGAAATGGTCCTCATGATATTTTGAATCTAATAATAACAATTTTTTTGATGACCTAATAATAACAATTATGATGCATAATGTAATGGAACTTGTTTCTTTAACAATTGTTATCTATAAACGATTCTCTTCTTCTTCTTGTGTCTTTTTTAATCACTTATTTCTTTTAGTTAATAATATTGTCTAAGCATTTCTTTGCTCCTTTGGAATTTGGATACTGTTTCAAAAAATAAGTATGAAATATAACTTATTTATGTTTGATTTAAAAATGTGTTCAATTAATAACTTATTTATGTTTGCTTTTAAAAGTGTGAATTCAACATCAACTTAAAGTTTGTGATCTTAAGATATTATATAGGATCATGCTATATTATGCATGTTCAATATAGGTTACAAGTTATTTGATAATTATTGAATTGAAATGTAGTGGTGGTTAAAAAAAATCATTCCTTTAAATGTAAAAAAAAAAAAAAAAAAAAAAAAAAAAAAAAGAGAACAAATTTGTGGACTCTCTCATACACATCCGTAATTACATGAATTATTTTAAAATTGATATCGACCAAATCAAATTTATAATGAAACCTATTAAAATCAATGATCATTTACATATGCTGAGACTTGGAAATTATATGGATCTTAAATATACTGTATTCATAAAAATTAGCATGTCAGCACTCTTGTAGGTTCTTAAAATTAAAATGGGGTTAGCTTATATAGATCTATGACTTTTTATATTCAAATCATATGCAATAACTTTAATGACATATCATAGCTATAAAGGAGAATGACGAAGTAGATTACCTTTTCGCATAAGTGGTGGTGTTGCACCACTCTACTCTTTTGAAAAAGGTTTTTCCTCTTAGGTTTGTTTGTTAGATTGAAACCTAATAAATTTTTATCAACATCTAAAATAGCATTTGCTAAGTAGATTGTTGCTAAAAATTCAATATACTATTTTAACTACCGGTTGAAATTCCTCTCCTGATTTGGCACGTGCAAACCTACAAAATTGCATACCCGATAATCGGAGTGCATTTAGCATCAACTTTGCATTGTACCAAGACTACTTTAGCCCACACAAGGTTGGGCTTGAAATAATTGAACTTGGACATCAACATTCAACAAAGAGAGTGGGTCATGAGACTGCAGACTGACTCAGTGGGATCCGGGTCATGAGACTGCAGACCAGAGACTCAGTGGGGCCGTAAAAAAGTGCAGGAGTCAACGTGGCAAGAATACAATGGTCAGATAATGCAAGATGCAAATCTTCTGCAATTACGCGCCAAGTGCCATATTAGAGCACTAATAGACCGACCAAGGACGTGTGCAGATGTAATAATTCTGACCTCCTTGACCGTTTCTTTTTTTTCTATAACGGTAACGACCCTTGTTTTTCTCTCTTTCTTCCAAAACAAAATCAAGCAAAACGCGCACACAACGACGACAACAGCAACAACCTAAAAAAAAAAATCACTTGCAAAAAACACACTTCTCCTTCTTCTCTCCTCATCATGTGATTCCTTTCACGTTAGCTTTTTCCGCTATCCAATCCGCAAAAGCCAACGCTAAAAAATGGCGCACAGACGAATTGTTACCATGAACTTCGAAGGCCTCGGCGATGACGACGACTTGGACCAGTTTTTCGAGACTTCGGATAGAATCTCATCCGTCGTGCCTCTCGACTTGGCGTCCTCTGGTTCCGATGACGACGGCGATGACTTCGAAGACTCGCGCATGTCGTTCGCGTCGACGTATTCGACCGTTCACCGTCACGAAGAGTTTCGGAACTTCGTGGCGGCGTCACCTGCGACCGCCATATCGGTGGATTACAACATCTGGATGACAGCTCCGGGGTCGATCACGGAGCGCCGGAAGCGTCTCTTGCAAGACATGGGGCTGTCGAAGGAAAAAGAGCTTCTTAGTTTCCAACGCGGCGTCTCGAACAAGTTCGTTGTCAAAAGTCATCATCAGGTCCCACCACCTGAACCGACGAGCAACACTAATACTAACAATAACAGTAACCGTAACGGTAACGGTCAGGTCAGCAACGACAAATCGAAACAAGAACCAACTCCGAATTATCCAACACAAACACCGTCACCGTTACCGATCCTACTTGTACGGTCGAGGTCAGACGGAGACATCGAATCATTATCCGTCGACAAACGGAGAAAAGACGAAATGGTAGGAAAAGTCTCCAAGCAACGACTCACTAGAACGTCGTCAATGATCGACGCGCCACAACATGCTCGAATTTTTCCGTACCAGGAGCCAGTCCGGGTGGGGCCCAAGGAGTCCGGACCCGATCGGACAAGTCCCGGTGCAGCTTTAACGTCGACGGTTTCGAACGCGAGACTGGGTGCTTTTTTCTTGATAAAAAACCTCGACACAGGAAAAGAATTCATAGTCAACGAGTACAACGAAGATGGAATGTGGAACAGGCTCAGTGATCTGCAAACAGGGAAGCAACTGACGATGGAGGAATTCGAGAAATCTGTGGGGTTCTCACCGGTGGTGAAGGAGCTAATGAGGAGAGAACACGTGTCGGCGATCAATGTAGACGCTCATAAACTTGCCTCCAATATATCTAAAAGTCTGAGAATGAGCAAGAGAAGAGGAGCTGCGTTCTTGAAGAACATAAAAGGGGTAGCGAATTCTATGAGTTTGAGGATGGACAAAGATAGGGAACATATGATACCTCCACCACTCCCGACGGAGGCGGTGGCGTCGCAGAAACAAAGCAAGAATAACGAGTGGGTTAAAGTCAGACAGACAGGCAAGTCTTTCAAAGAGCTAAGTGCTTTGCATTTATGTCAAGAGATTCAGGCTCACGAGGGGTCTATATGGACAATCAAGTTCAGTTGCGATACGAGGTATCTGGCTAGTGCAGGTGAAGATAAGGTGATTCATGTGTGGGAAGTGCAAGAATGTGAGGTCACGTCTATGAGTGAAGCCAACATGACCCCACTTCATCCCTCAATGTCTCCAATTCACCCATCAATGTGTAGCTCACTTGATAAAGCAGGTTCTGTTGCCGAGGGTGCACCCAAATCTCCTGTCAAGAAGAAGAAAGGGAAGGGTAGTAGGAAAGGCGATTCCATTCCGGAATATGTTCATGTTCCTGATACCGTGTTTGGTCTTTCCGAGAAACCAATCTGCTCTTTTAAAGGTCATAGTGCTGATGTTTTGGACCTCTCCTGGTCCAAATCTCAGGTTTTGCTTCTCATATTACTATTTTTATTTGTTTTTCTAAACCTTTATTATATGATGATATAAGTTGCTTTAGATAAAAGGAGCATACACAATGTTGACAAATATGACTAATAGTTTTTCATTTTTATTTTTATGTAATTTTGTCAGCTACTGCTATCATCTTCAATGGACAAAACTGTTAGGTTATGGGACATTGATAGTAAAACCTGTTTGAAGGTATTCACCCACAGTGATTTTGGTAAGATGTCACTCTATTTTCAAAATATACACATTAACATTTAATTTTCAATTGATTCGTGAAGGATTTGTTTGCCTTAGATTGTTAGAAAATAAATATATTAAACCATTTTCAAAACTAGAATCACAATATTATGTATATTTTCGAAATTATATTTGGATGATTATTATACTATGAAAATATGTGATGAAATGATACCAAAAAGTAAAAGATTGGATGGTTTTATCTTTAATGCAATCTGATATGGGTTTGCTTTGCAGTAACATCCATACAATTTAATCCAATTGACGATGATTATTTCGTAAGTGGCTCACTTGATGCAAAGGTTCGAATGTGGAGCATCCCTAATCGGAGCGTTGTAGATTGGACAGACCTTCATGAAATGGTCACAGCTGTAAGCTATGCCCCGGATGGCCAGGTCCAGCTATGTTAATTTTCTCATAACATATTCTACTTTGTACTTCTAATTATTATTCATTCTTGTACATCTTGCTTTAATTTGGATTAAGTATGATTTCTGATTGTGCTTTGATCTTATTTTTCTTTGATTTTTTAACAAGTGAAGACTTCTTTCATTGGTTCACATAAAGGGATCTGTCGCATGTACAATACAGCGGGTATGAATTGCTCTGATAATTTTTTCCCCAGTTGAGTTCAGTTGAAAGAACTTTATAATATAAATGCTAATAATTTTATTTGGTGATCAGGTGGCACGCTAGATCAAGTAAACCAAATAGAATTACAAAGCAGGAAGAAGTCTCAAGCCAAAAAGATAACCGGTTTCCAGGTAATTTTACATTTTATTTTCCACGTATGTTATTGGTTATACTTATGTAGCTTCAAGGCATTATATTGAGTTTATATATTGAACAGTTCTCCCCCAGTAATCCATCAGAAGTACTTGTTACTTCTGCTGATTCCCGTATTCGAATTATGGAGGGTTCAGAGATTGTCCAGACTTTGCGAGGTATCATTTGAAAACATCAAAAGCATATGCCTGTGCCAGTGCCAATACATATTTTGCCTTGTGTGAAAAACAATAACGCACATTTATGTTTGTTTTATAAGGCTTCCGGAATACAAGCAGTCAGATTTCAGCTTCTTATAGTTCAGATGGAAAATATGTTGTATGTGCAAGTGAAGATTTTCAAGTATACTTTTGGAAGCGTGAAGCGCCTCGAGGTTCTGTGGCAGGGAAAAAACGTGTGATCAATACAAGATCACACGAACACTTTCAATGCAGAGATGTTTCAGTGGCAATTGTGTGGCCTGGTACTGTGAAGGGTGAGCCACCACCAATGCCAGTGCACAACAAAAAGCACTCAAAACGCAATGGTGGTTCACATTCACAGCCTAATTCTGCAAATGGGTCACCAACCAAAGATGATGGGATTTTAGGTTTCAGTAAGAGACTACTGCCACCCCTTCCCAAGAAAAACCACAAAATTGAGCGAACTTCTACTCCCACGGAAGAAGACTTGGCTCAAATTTCTCGTTCGAATTCGAGCATTGGGAATTCATTTGCTTCGAATCTTTCCTCAATGAGGCATGACGATTCGCCTTCTATATCTGCCGCTGCTGATGCAAATTCTTCCTCAATAAGACATGATGATTCACCTTCCATATCAGCTGCTACTGGTCCGCATTCTGCCTCAATAAGGCATGGTGATTCACCTTCTATATCAGCTGCTACTGGTCTAAACTCTCCCTCAGTAGGGCAAGGTGATTCGCCTTCTATATCAGCTGCAACTGGTCCAAACTCTGCTTCAGTGCGGCATGATGATTCGGCTGCAATTGATCCAAACTCTGCCTCAATAAGGAATGGTGATTCGCCTTCTATATCGGCTGCTACTGGTCCAGACTCCGCCTCAGTAAGGCATGGTGATTCATCATTTTCTTCCTTTGCTTCCTCTTGGTCTGTGTTTGACGGTGGTAACACAAACCAGGCGACTGTCCAAACAACAGCTTGGGGCATAGTCATTGTGACTGCCACTGTCGGAGGACAAATCAGGTCTTACCAGAATTTTGGGTTACCGCGAAGGATGGGCCACAAGGGCAACCTTTTCTGAGACAAGACACCATTGATTTTGTATAAGGATTGTACTTGTACGATTTTGTTTTGTATTCAGCAAAGTAAAGGAATTTATAATGCTTACATGTATAGGTGTTCAGGTCCAATGAAGCATAAGAAAACTGGAGGACTGATAATTTCCATTTTGTAAATGAAAAGTTTGTTCTTCAGACTTTATCTAAATATTATAGCTGATTTTTAAAACATAATAAAGAAGAAACACCCTGTTGGTATCCATTTGTTATTCCTATAATTGAGAGAGAACAGAAAGGATGATCAAATATTAGATTGAACTGTCAACCACAGACATCAAGCAGTCCCTATTTCTGTAAGTTAAGGGTGAATAGTATGTTGATCCATCTATATTCCAACAAAAAAATAAGTAAACAATCAATGGAAAAGAACATAGAAAGCTCGTAACACCTAAATCAAGTTCGGACAATTTAGAGAATTTAACTAAATGTAGATAGATTTAAGGACATAAAAGGTTACATGCTAATTTTGATATATGAAGACCCCTGGTAGACATAATGATCTTAAATCATATTCTACCATTACACGATAAAACATTCCTAAATTAAATTAACATTCGACATTGTTTGATCAAACAGAAAAATGAAGTATACTAAACATTGTAATTTTAAAGATAACAGAATTACAGTCTCTTTCTTCTTGTTCTTTTATCGGAGACTATAAGATTTCAATGATTTTGATATCGAAATGACCTGGTTCAAATCGTCTTCTCACAGGAATGGAGGTAGGATCACCCATCGTCTTGGATACTTTGGCCTTCCTTCTTTCCCATCAAAAAGCTGCAAATCAAAATACATCAAGAATGACTGAGTGAGCAACGAAAAAGAAACGTCCATACATGATAAAAAGGGAATCCTATCATACGTGCACAAGTGTAGAATAAAGTATTCACCATTCAGTGAAACAGAAGACATTACAACATCCAGCAGTTTGGACGAATGAAAATTTCACCGATCATCAAAGGTAAATGAGTGAATTAGTACAAAATAATAAAGAAAGCACAAATCTCTAACTATATGTACAAAATGCTTTGACAAGTAGATAGTAGACATTAACTGTCTCAATTTTGAACATTATGTGACTGCTAAGCCGAAGTTGTGTTGCAGCAACTACATCTGTTATTACATTAAAGAGTTGTCTTATGCAAGATAGGATAGGCACTGTACTAGCACAAGGCTATATAAAAGCTGTATAAACCCCTTACTCCCCCTTCTTTATTGCAGAACAGGGTAGGGGGCGGCTTTGAAAAATTTTAAACAAAAACGCTACTCACTTCTGCATGGCCTAGGCTCTAAAGGAAATCAAACAGCATATGCCTAATTTAAAAGTCATAGCTAAAAAATGTTGGGGTTGTGCGAGACGATCCTGGAAGGAGTGTTTATAATATGGTCCTATTTTTGATGTCTCAAGACTTGAATGTTAGTATTTGGGTAACAATAACAACAAAAATTAAATTTTCTCATTACACCAAGCAGTAGCCTGCACCAAATTAGGCATCAAAAGACAATGAATTTTCAGGGCTTCAGGATTGTTAATTTAAAATTGCAACAATGACAAGAAAAATAAAATGAAAGTTATCCATGGCAGACATGTGGGTCTAGATTTGATAAGGCACCAACAACCTACTATATGAACAGGAATGCAATTCATGTAACTATATGCGATAGCATTTATCCTTTACCTTCTTCAGACGGCGGTGCTTTGCAAGGGCCCAATCAGTCATAATGAGGGTGGCCACTACAAGGAAAGTGTAACCTGCGATCGTCTGTGTTGCAATATTAAAGCCCAACCATTGATAAATCTCTGTTGTGTAATTAGCGCAAGTCACAATGTCGAACAAAAACCCATGTGGGATTTTGTAGCCACCACTTCCATCGGTGCTGCGAAGATTTTTCAGTATGAGATGGCAATAGAAGTTAGAAGCTTGACAGATTAGGCCAAAGCGAAAGCCAATTTTCATCTGTAGGTCGTTTACTGGGGTGTAAAGTGGGTGGTTCACATAATAAGCAATGACTGCACCAAAAGTCCAATAATATGCACAGTTTCGAAACACATTGGACAGAGGTGAAGTTGAATGGCTAAACCTGTGCACGAAAAAGGTTTCCATAATACGCTTGAAGTAGTGAAAACACCAGTAGTACAAGGCATATGTCTGGACTGGGTGTATGACACGTTCACCCTTATAGCCAAAAAACTGATACACCGGGAAATAGTAGAAAATGGGATAGATCACCAGAGGCCCCAAATACTCCCAGAAGAACAGTGTCCGGTAAGAAACTTGAGGACCCAGGTCTTTAAATGTCACCGTAAGTTTATCCAAGTTTCCATCACGGTAATCTTGCACCTTTTTCTTGGGGTTAAGAACTGTAGGTCTTTCCTTGGATCCAGGTGGAAGAGGCAGTGTAAGACGTTGCCTAGCAGGATAGTATTTTTTGCCTGTTAAACATATGGTTGAAATGTACAATTATAAACAAAAAAATTTGAAGTTTCTCATACAAACTGAAACTTATGATAAGACTCTTAAAATTAAATCAACAAGAACAAGTCAACTAGTATTTATTATATTTTGATTAAGAAAAATAATCCATTGACAACTATAGATTTCATTATCTGACAAGCATAACAAATCCCAACTCTCAAATCCAGTAAGTATCAAGAACCATGCAACGCCACAAATGAAGGACAAAGCCATTAGGAATACTATAGTCCATCAGTCAGTTCCAAGCACTCTCTTCTAGTGCCAGTTTGAAATCTAATAATTGAGCTTGACTGACATTTATCCTAAAATTAATGAAAATCGTTGATCATTTTAACTCGTTATTTTATCAAGAAACATAAAATTCTTAATTCAAATATCAGACAGATGGTAATCTGTGAGGGTGTGTTGTAGGTTCTATTACAATTACTACTTGACTATTTAAATGAGTTCAATCAATAAATTTTAATAAAAACACAACTCTACAAAAATCTTCTATCTAGAAACAAAAGCAGAAAAATATCACACTTACATCGCCGATATAAAGCCTCCTGCAGATCACTCACAGTCGCCTACATAACACAACAAAACTGACTACATAAGATTCCACTAAAACCGAAAAAACAAAAAAATTTACAACAAAACAGAAGTTAAAGTGAAAGAGAGCACCGAATCATGAAGCTCAAGACCACCCTTGACAATCTCTCTCCCACTCCGAGAAACAACAGCGACTTTCATTTTCCCAGATGAGTACTGTACTTCGATAACAACGAGACAACAAACAAAGAAGTGCTGTGTTTTTAAAACTGGTCAGGAAAAAATTAATGACGGGTGGGTTTGGTTGGTTGGAGTTGGGGGAGCTTATTTAGTTTGTTCAATCCATGGCTGCATGTTTAATTTATCGAAGTTTTGTCTACGTAATACAGGTGGCAGTTGGGCTTGGGGACCACTTGTTAAACATGGACACGATTGCTCGTTAATTCGTGTCATCTTCTCGTTACATTGACACACATTATCTTACTTCTTATTTGTCGCTATAGATGTCAAGTCCAATGAATTTCGTTTTCTCCCTTTCAGTCGATTTTAATAATGATTTATATTTTAATGTCAATATTTAATAAAACAAATCAAGTGAAAATTATGAAAAATGTAGAAAAAGAAGGTGAAATTTTGTTTTTGGCAAAAATAAATGTTTATAGCTTCCAACAAAATTTTAATCACTTTTACCCTATTATTAGTGCATGAGACATTTTTTTTTGGTAAGGATAAAAAATAATTTTTTTGAAAGAGAGATGAAATTATATCTATTAAATACTAAATTACATTGAGATTTATCTAATTTCAATCCAATTAGTTGCACTAAACAATACCTTATGGTTGTGTGTTTAAGTGTATATATAAACCCATATATAAATTGATTAGGTGTGGGAATCCCCATGATTAGCTAATAAAATTATTTGTATTTACAAATATTAAAATAATTTTATTTTGTTACTACAGTTTTTAATTTAATTTTTAAGTTATTTATATTTTTCTAGTATATTATTTTAAATATTTATTTACATAAAATTATTAAAAATATATATTTGTAAAAATTATAGTTAATCATATTCATTCAATCAAATTTAATCTGCGCCAATATAATCGGATACCATTTTCTTTTTTTCTTTTTTTTTTTTTTCTTTGAAGGGATAATCCGATGCAATTCATTACATTACATCGGGTTAGCCAAACACCCGATACAGCAGGGGACCCATTTTTCCTACACGAGTGAAACGATTAATGCATGCCGGCAAAACGACGGCGCTTTGCGGATGGCGCGCTTTTTAAAATACAAAATCCCAATGCTCTGCTTTAATACGACCACGTTTTGCTACCACCGCTATTTTACCACCCAAAATTGAAATTCAAACAAGAGCTAGACATCAGATCCGCCCGCGCCGCTGCCGCCCAGCGCTCTCAAAAGAAACCAATGACGTCACCGATCCCCTATTCAATAGACGACAAGGACCTCGACGACGCCACATTATGGGCCGTGATCGACTCAGCCGCCGCCTCTCACTCTTCCTCTTCCTCCAAATCTCGCAAACCTCTCGCCGTCAGATACCCTAACTACCAATTGCCGCCGACGCCAGTCTCTCACCCTTCTCAGCCACCAAACCCTAACAGGCACCACCACAACAACAAACAATATTCCCCGAACTCCATCGCTTATGGAGAGATCATCAATGAAAACTCTCGGCCAAAGAAGATAGCAAGGAAGTGCTCGTCGGAGGCGAGCGAGAGCAGTCCTTTGGTCGTGGTGCAGCGGAACTCCCCAAGCCCGTCTCTCACCTGTTATTCTCCGGAAGCCTACTTGTCTCCTGGAATCAGGGGCAGAAATGAAGATCAGGACATCATGAAGCATAGCTTGTCCGGGAGGTTCCCTTCTGTTTCGCTGTTTAAGGAGTATCAAAATGCGGCTATGGCGGTATAGTTTCTCTGATCCAAGCCTCTAATGTTGCTGTCTATGGTTCCATCTAATGATCCTGAATTTAAATTTACATGTCATTTTTTTTCCTGGTTGTGGAGGAGATGTTTGATTAAATGTCAATTGATTGTGTTGTGGAGGTGGTGCTTGATTATGTTTGTTTAATTAAATATTGACAGATTTTGGAGAAATCTGATTACACTATGATTTCTGGGAGCCCTTTTATAAAAAAGTCAGGTAAGTTATTTTTTTAATTTAATTTAGTGTCTTATTTGTTTTGACATGTAACATTGGGTGCATGTGTCTCCTAGGTTGGAGGAAGATATCATTTTACTTCAATGTATCTTATGAAATCAAAGACAAGACGATTGAGGTTGATGAAAATCGTAATGTTCAACGAGCTGAATTTGTGGTTCGGGCATACATGCAGTAAGTTAAAATGGCTCCGTAGGGAAAACTGGCAGTAGATTTATCAGTTTTTTCTATTAAGGTTATTATAGGGCGTTGGTTTTTGTTGTTAACAGGGGTGGAAGGTTTTCAGATGGATGGGGTTCGTGTGAACGGCGTGAGAAGAGATTTTTGAAACCAAATCATGATATCCCTAGTACAGCTGAAACCAGAGCCAAAAATAAAGCGTGCCAGGTAGATAGATCTTCTCCCCACAGGTTCATTTTGATATTTGCTGTTTCTCTTTTTAAGCAATTTTGTATAATTATTTACTCGTCTAATTCCGTTGTCGTATTCAATATGCTTCTTTGCACACATACTTGCACGCACGCTCACAATTAAGCATTGACTAAACTGGATCTAGTTAGGCTGAATGCAATTATTTATTGTAGCAGCGCATTAATTGAACATGCCCCAAACTAAGTTAGGTGAAGCTAGGACCAGCTAAACTTTCTCAGAATGATTTATTTTGTTTTAGAATTAGGTTGGTGGATCTAATATCATATTCTAGTCAACATAAAATAATGTGGATTTTGACCATTGATCCTTACCTTTACACATTGTTTATTTCCAGTCCACGTTCTTGCTCATATTGATCCCAGCTTTGTCCTTTAAGGCATGATTTATATTGTTTTGTCTATATGCATTCCTGGTGCCCCTAGGAATAGCCAATTACCACTAGAATACTATTTGCATGAAACTGAAATTTTCTGGTGTTTTTGAAATAAATCACTGACTGCTCCTCTAGCTGAAAGTGAGACTTTGCATTGACCTATTTTCGCAGGACCTGCTAGGAATCGGGGAATATCGACCTGGCGTAAGCCAATGCCAGCGCTAAATAATGTCGTTCATCTTCTCCAATGTAGCATTTCTAGTCCACAAGATCTCTGTATTAATTACATGATAACACACGATCTTAGTGTCTGTTGGTACCATCAAGTTCATGGCCATAGAAACGGAAGAATTCACGTTAGCTTTCGATCAAAAGAGAGCTACTAAAGAAACTCGAACTTAAAATGCCTGCTTTATACTGAGGAGCCCCACTTCCCCATGCCCCTTCTAAATATTTGAAACCATTCATGTATTTTTTAACAATCTAATCTACTAGGTGCATTGACTGTGGTCATCTTTCTCTCTCTCTCTCTCTGTAGGTTTACGTTTGCAACTAGAATTACATATTGCCTCCTTATGTTTGGTGATTTTGGGCTAGAATGAAAACTGGTATTTGATCAAATTCCAGCGCAGAGTGATGATTATCTCAAGAACTTAGGTGGGGGCTGCATGGCACTTTATTACACCATTTATTAATTCGAAAAAAGTAAGGCATATCCTGGCGTGGGTGAGATATCTTGGACTGAGTTGCGACAGACTGAAACAGAGCTTGTGTTTGTGGACCTAAAAGAAAAGGTTTCTCTTGAAATACAGGATGAAACAGTTTGATATACACCAAAGCAGATCTGTTTGCTTTTCCAATTTTTTAGACCCTTTAACGGTCTCCCTTCCTCCATTACCATTAAAATATCAAATTATCTGTACGGACAAATTATTTGCTGCCTTTTCCAGAAATGGCTTCGAAGTCCCGTCAAATTTGTCAATTTGGACTACCATTTTGTTTGTAAAAATTAAGTCACACGGAAGAATTCTATCAACATATGCTTATATAAAAGCACATTTTTTTAGATAGACGAAACTCAAATGATTATTCTAATTAGAAAGATTTTCTTATTATTTTATTTTCCATCTCACAAGGAAAATATCAATTTAGACTAACATTCCGTTCAAAAAAATTAGGTCACATAGAAGAATTTTATGAACAAATATTTATACAAAAGCACATTTTTTTAGATAGATGAAACTCAAGTGATTATGCTAGTAGGGAAGATTTTCTTACTATTTTATTTTCTACCTCACAACATTAATCCCAATTTGTAAATTATTTTTTATGAAACGACATTCGCTTTCAATTGTAATAACTTGGAGACTATCCAATAACTACAAGTTCAAATTGACCCACATAAGTTTATCCTTGTCTAGTAATAAATTAATAATCAGCTGCGAAATTATAAAACCTATATGCGTCAATATAATATTGATTTGTAACCATATTATACAGGACGGACCCTTGTTATTATCTCTAGTTTCCATCCAATTTACTAGGTTGTCGGCAGTTAAAACATATTAGAAATTTGTAAGATATGAGGACATTTTGGTCATAAAAAAGAAAAGTGTAGGCTTCTTTGATGTTGCCTTTCGCTCGTCTCGGTACAAAATTATTCCAATTCCTTCTCTACTCCACTGTGTCAGCTGACCGAACCAGAAATGCCCCCAACAAATGGTAAGACGTCACTTTCACTCTCTCTCTATCTCTCTCTCTCTCACACACACATAGACATACACAAACACATTTCTGTTGGCTCTGTATACAAATGCTACTGCACATTAGCAGTGTGAAAGAAGCATCTCACTGTGATTTCTGACTCATTTGAATACATAATATCACCTATTCTTTGCAATGCTGTTGGTGTTTTGAAAATTCTCTTTGTTCAAAACAGACCGTGATGTTAATATTGAAAGTGAAACTTCTCTGTCTGCTGCAGTCACTTCATTGGACATGTTCTGATACCGTCAAAACATTCCCATAGTTCCACTAGTCTCTCAAACATTGTCATGGCTCACCAGGTGCTCCTTTCTCTCTCTCTCTCTCTCTCTCTCTCTCTATCTCTCTATCTATCTGCTTTGCAATATTTGAACATTTATGAGTATAGAACTGAACCCATTTGTTGAATTTTTTAGTTTCAGGAAGATGGGTGGCCTCTTGGCCTCAGACCACTCAATGCAAGAGTTGGGTTGGTGAGAAATGGCGATTTCTCTGGATCAGTTTCGTTTAATACTTTGCTCACTGGCTCTCGTAGCTCCTCCACTGATTATTCTTCAGATCTTGATACACAGGTCACTTCTTCTTTTATATTCCACCTCAATGAAGATTATATAACATGAAAACATAATTTGGAAAGCAAAAATCTTGCCTTTTTAACAGTGGATTTTTACGTGTTTGCTCTGTTTTTGTTCTGCAAACAAACATTTTGTTGTGCAAGTGTAGAACATTATGATGAGCATTTTACACTCTTATTTTATCTGGGGTGTCTTAAATTTCCTTGAAAACACTTCGGAAAATGTACCAGATTCAATTCCGTTGTGTTCTGTTTCTACTTTATGTTTCCTTGGTTCGTTTTTCATACAACAAAGAAAGCAAATTTGAATAGCTTTACTCTTTCCACATGGTCCATAATGATGGCGTTTTTTGACTGCAATATTTGCTTCCGCTGATCCTGTGTAGAATCCATCTCTCTCTCTCTTTGTATTAAAATATACAAAAATGGTGGTTCTTCACAGACTCTTTAACTCAATGATGTCCAATCAAATGATAACAAGAAGAAGATGCCCACAAGCTCTTGGATCTCTCGTTGATTGGTGTGTGTTAAAGGTGCTTGTCAGCTTCAAAGGGGCCTCAGGGTCCCATAGCATGGGCTATAAACATATAACACATCATTAAATCTGTCATTTAGTAACGTTTTGAGAAGTTATCCTCAAATGGTCAATTATTTTGTTCCCATTGATTTTTCACAGTTAATGTTCTATCTTGATATGTCCTCATTGTAGATTAATTTTACAATCATTGTTGATTAATCAATATTTGTTTAGATGCACAGTTAGCTAAGTGAAAACAACATTAGCTGAATCAATTTACCTATACAAAACACGACTTAAAATTTTTGTCATGTTTGATTTCAGTCTACTGGATCTTTCTTCCATGACAAGAGTATCACACTTGGGAGCCTCATTGGTGTTTCTAGCATTCTTGAGCTCTCAAGAAGATCGACTCGAAGAAGAACAACGGAAACCTTAAGAGACCAGAAGAACTACAAGTCTAAACCCTGGCTGTTCTCACTTTGTTCAAAGCTGACCACTGATGCTGTGAACACAAACAACACCCCATGTCTCGGCCACTTACTTGAAGCCGAAAGGAGGGCTGCCAACATTTGTAGAAGGAACCAGAGCCCAGCCATCTGTGGACCTAATGATTTCTCACCAGTGCTTCCAGTTTCAAATCAAAATCCTCTATTTGTCAACAGCCAGATTGCTCCTCAGTCAAGTGCTTCACTAGGTGCAGATACTGAGAGAAGTTCCAACAGAGAACTACTGGAACATGGCAATGGTTATGGAGTTCCACTGTTGCTTTCATGTGTGTGTGGACTGTGGACAGCTCATTGAATGATTTCTCATAAAAAATTTCTTTCTTTTTTTGTTCCCTTAAAAGGGGCGTGGATTTCGTGTTCAAAGTTGAAAATCATTTGTATTTGTCTCAAATTTGGGGCAATTTTGCCAATAGTTGTGCCTTGAACTGTTAATGATTAATATAATCTTTTAAAGAACAATAAAGTATTGAGACTAGATATCACTCTGAATTAAGGTTATATCTTTCAAAAGATTCCTTGCGCTTTTCCTTTTCTCTCACTCTTTTACTAGTTATTTTAATATTTATTGATTAGAAGATAATTGAAACTATTTTAGTTTGATAGGCTCCAAACTGAGACCAAACAAAACCAAGCCAAAACTTGCTCCTCCCTATTGAATGAAATGAAAAGGTAAGGCTCAAAACAGCAGCTTTACTTACAAATCTCTGACAAGATCCTATCAGCAGGATTCCTTTCATCCTGGAGAATTTGTAGATACACCGAATGTATTTTTGAATGCTTCAAAATGAGAAAGATGCTCTTAAAAACTATCACATAGCTATTTAACGATTTTTTTTCATCACCATCAAGAACTTGCCTTTTACTTGCCTCTTATATGTCACTGATACAATATAATAAGTATAATTAAGTATCCAAATAGAATTGGAGCTGAAAAATAATATACCAAACAGAGTTTAATTTCAAAGGCAGCTTGAGTGATCAACTCAGACTGCAAGGATGAGAACTCATGGCTGCCATTCGTAATTACTTATTGCTTGGTTCACTGCATGCAGCAGCAACTTTTCCTGATATTAGGCCACTCATTTTCATAAATGAGCCCATGGCTGATAAACTTTTGAAGCTGCTGCTGCTGCCTTCACTGGGGTTCCAGGACTTCCTTGATCTCCTTGGTTTGGAAGGACTAGTTTCCATTTCTGTATCATTGTTTATGATCTCAACACTAACTAGGTCGACAATGCTGCACCGGCAGAAGGGGCAAATGGGGGCCTCACATGAAGGTTTTGTGGGGTCAGGCTTCTTCTGGCAGCAGAGGGCTAGGGTGCAATGAGCACACATTTGATGGCCACAGGGTTTGATCTCAATTGCACATAGACGTTCAAAGCAAATGCTGCATTCCTCAACATAGCTAGCCTGTTCGAGAAAATTTAGTCAGTAAATAAGGATAGAGAAAAATTTAAACACTCACAAGAGACTATTATTAGAAAATCTTAAGATGCAAATAAAAACTTAAAAAGTGATTGGGTTATTACCATGGAATCAGTTACATAAAAAGACTAGTAAGGAAAACAGATCCAAAAGGGTTTTGCCTTGGAAGGCACAAAGAGTTTACGGTCTTTGAATTTTTTTCTTAGCATGTAGGAATTTGTTGATGGACATTTCCCAATGTCAAATTTTATCCGATGTAAAGGAGCACACTTTAGACATATGCAATCATGTTAATTTTTTTCAGACATATACCACAATGTATACTATAAGATATATTCATGGAGTTTAAATGATTATATAAGCTTAAAAGGATATCACCTCTGAGATATTGTCATCAACAGAAGTTACAGGCGATGGAAATGAGTGGGTAGTCTTATTGAAAACTGAACTCTCCCTCTCTTTATTTATTTCCTTCAGGGCATTCGCTAGCTGTGATTTTGTCTCTGGGTTAAGATCATTCATGAGTCTTAATTGCAAGGGCCACACAAGAGGCTCTGCTGATGAAGGGTTCAGCAAGGCTGCACATGCTTCATGCTTGTTCTGCAGAGCAAGAACATATGGTATTCTCCTGCAGAAACTCATTTTCAGTGAAAATGAATAGAAGACTTTCAATATTATCAGGATTTGAAGTATCACATAAACAAAAGCTTTAAAGATTAGATTTAGAGCAGCTCGATTCAATTCTTTTTTTTTTTAAAAAAAATCATGAAACCAATACCATTGTATGCATCAGAGGGCTATGGTGTCAATAAGCTTTCACCTTCTATCGTATTTTTCTGTTGAAAGAAAAATAGAATTGGAGAACAAATCCACCTCAAATGGTATAGGTGATTTCCGAGTGTGAATCACACCGATATAGTTATGTTCTCCATATATAACAATGATTAAAGTAAACTAGAATTCAATATATATTATACATGGCAGTTATATATGAAGAAGGTCCCTTGGTTTGCAATTCACTTTTTAATCCTTTAGCTCAGTCCTTCCACAAATACTTCAAATAATAATACAGCAATTCACTTTGACCAATCTAATAGCATGCCAAAAGGCCATAAATTGATTGAAAAAATGGAAAAGAAAGGAGGGCATTTTGTTTCTTGCTTATTGAGACTCACCCAAAAAGATCAGGCCGCAGCCTATCTGCTCCCCAAGCAAGCAGTTCCCGAACACACTCCACAGAACCTCCCTCTGCAGCATGATGAAGTGGTGTATTCCCCTGGTAACTGCATTTATGCCTCTTATCCACATGAATGAAATAGTCATCATCTACCATAATAATTAGACATTAAGATTGATTATTACCCATTGAAACCAGTTACAGCAGATACAAGAGCCCCATTGTGTAAGAGGATATGAACACACTCCGACCTTCCATATTGGGCAGCCAAGTGCAGCGGGGTCGCGCCACCTTTATCTCTTGTGTTTACAAATCTTGAAAATCCCCTACCAGCGCCAACCAATTCAATCATCAATGATCACAATAAAATACAAACTGACACACATATTAAAAGCCATCTAGACAGAGATAGATACCAAGAATTTGCTACAGGATTGGCACGGGCAGCAACAATAATTGCTTGTAGACAATCAGCACGACCATAGCAAGCCGCATAATGCAAGCAAGTTCTTCCGTATAGTGAATCAAATTTCAGTATCTAACAAAATTATAAACATTATAGTGATCAAGTTATAGGATAAAAATAAAAAAATAAGAGAATTAAAGACAAAAATGAATTGAAACTCATTAGTAAGAAAACATACAAATGCGCCACTTTCAATGAGCTTCTTCACGCAAGAAATCTTCCCATCTAGTGCAGCCAACATTAACGGAGTCTAAACACACCAATCACCAACACAAAAATCCAATCCACAGACAAAAGTTACATACAACCGAAAAAAGGACTAAAACAGTATGCAAACAAGCAATATTACCTGTCTATAGCGATTCAAGACATCCGGATTGGAGAAGAAAGAAACCCGATCCAAAAGAAAAGAAAGAACCTACACGCACATTTTCAAAACCAAATTCCCAAAAACCCCCCATTAATAATCTCCCAACAAAAAACACAACCCATCAAATATATAAACACCAAACCCACCTGGATCCTGCCAAACATAGCCGCCATGTGCAGTGCAGATTGCCTCGAACGTCCCCTGGTGGTCGCAAAAATAGTCGGGTCAGTCTCCACCATAGCTTCAATGGTCTCCAGGTCCCCATTCCGGACTGCAGCAAGCAGACCATTTTCATGAACTTTCCCACAACTCATTGCCTGACCCATCTCCTCGCCTTCTCCTGAATCTAGACTCGATCAATGAGAGTTGGCCAGGGACTGTTTTCACGCGCCACCTCCTACAGTTATGGTGTAACCAGTGAGTGAGTCGATGGCTGATTCTCTTAAGAAATGTGAAAAACGCTATCTACTTATAAAAAGAGGGTACCATTTTGTCTTGTCTTGGGAGTTTGGTCTCATGCTCCCGCTCGCCGAGATTTTGGGTTATTAATAAAATCATTTTTTTTAATTAATAAAATATATTTTTTAGGACAAATCTGAAATCTTTATGGTGCTTCTGTTAATCAACTTCATAACGTGGATGATTATAAAAGTAACAGTAGATTTTTTAAAAATTTTATTTAAATTTATAATAAAATGATATGATATATAAATTATTAAAATTTAATTAATTATTATATTATTTTATAAATTATAAAATATAAAATATTAATAATTTATATATTATATCATTTAAATAAAATATTTAAAAAGTTTAATATTATTTTTATTATAATTAAACATGATTTACATCAACTTTGTATGTAATCATCAACTTTTATTCTTCATTAACTGCCCGAGAACAGTACTTAAAAAAAAAAAAAATCTCGTGAAATAGTAAGTGCATTTTCTCCTTTGGGACAACTGGACAAGTGACAACAGAGAACAGGTTCTGTTACTTGGATTTTCACTTTGTGTTTTTTTACCACCCAAGTCATCAGCGTCGTCCACCTTTTTGTTCCCCATTTTGCTCTTTTCATTTAAGAGTCAAACAATTACAGCTATAAAGCAAATAAAGTCAGAATCCAAGTGTCCGCATTTACGTCAAGTCTTTAAAACAGTTCCATTTCTAGTCCGTCTGAGACTCTTGCTGTATAAATGAGAATGAAAAATAAAGAGAACAATCTATAATTATGGGAATTTAAAATATTTTATAAATTTATATATATTTAATTCATATTTAAATAAATTACTTTAAAATCTAGATATATTTAATCAAAATTTATACAAAATTCAAATTTAATTTAAATTTATATGAAATCTTAATATATTTAAGAAATCATTAAATCCACATATTCATTTATGAAAGTTTATAAAAATTTTATCATTATCCTAATAAAAAAATTATCACTTAAATGAAATTCTATGAAATCAATGACTTTCCTAAATGAAATTTATGAAATCAATGATTTTTTAAATATATCCTAAATCTTAATGAATTGAATATAAATCTGAATTGAATATACTTAAATTTAATAGAATTTATATGAGTATGGATTCAATACACTCAAGTTTTTTTTTAAATATTTTAAATTTCAATAAATTTTAAATTGAATAACCCTTTTTAATATAGTTGATTGATGGTAAATTAGGTGGTAAAGTTCCAAGATATTTAAGTTGTGATTTGTGTAGATGAGACTTGGGCACATAATGATGACTTGGTGTTGCAGAACAGCTAGGTCCATTTTTTATGTATTAAATAACTAATGTACTTACTCCTTTATAAGCCACAAACAGCATGTGCTATTGTCTTCTGCTCACTCAACTAAGAACATAGAGTATGTAAATTGTAATTTTAATAGAAAATGTTCTGTTAGGACTTCTTTGGTTTCTTAACTTACATAAATTACAATCATTACTTTTATAATTACCTAAACAGCGGTTGTCATTCGTGTATTGTTGATGATATTTTTGTCTTTTTATCTGATAATATGAAATTTATTGCTTTTTTTATGAATTTTATAAATCACAATGCAATTTTAACTTTATCTAAATTTTAGAAAGAATCTTTATGATTTTATATATAACAAAATTCTCAACTACTATTACGGTGCTGGGGTGAAATAGGGATGGAACAAATTGGGAAAATAGGGGAATGGGAATGGAGAATCCACCTTCAAATATCCATCTCCATTCTCCATTTACCCCATATGAAAATTTGGATGGAAATGGGGAAGAGTGTAGGAATAAAGATGAGTAGAGGATGGGGATGGAGGCCCATTTGCCCGCATTGACATATTTTTTATATGTAAAAAGGGTCAGAACCAGTATTATATCTAAATTATATAGTGGTATTGCATTGCAAATTAATTGTGCTACAATGCGAGCAACATGGGTCTGCCATAGTGGTAAGTGGCTTGCTCTGTTCTTGCTTGCCAGGGCAGAGTTCGACTCTGCTGACAAGCCACTTGACATAAAAGTGATAATTTTTTTATACGATATGAGCCTTATCTCCTGTTTCTACAAGTTTTAATATTAATCCATATCTTAGAGACTCTAATCAATAGCGTCCGATAAGTTATATAATATGTAAGATATTCGTGATTTTTGTAATAAAAAAAATATATTGTGCTACAACGCTAACACACGTACGCACATAGATTATCATGTTCTATTCAATATACAATTTTAAATAACTCTTGATTACATTAGGAGATTATTATTACACAATAATATAGTCCTATACACCAAGTTACATAATATGTAAGATATTCATGATTTGTGTAATAAAAAAAAAAAATTGTGCTACAACACTAATACACGTACGCACATAGATTATCATGTTCTATTCAATATACAATTTTAAATAACTCTTGATTACATTAGGAGATTATTACACAATAATATTGTCCTATTCACCAAGTTTCAGCATGCTAAAATGAAGGGGCCACTCTTAAAGGATGGGTTTTTAAGTGTTAACAATTTTTGTTTGAGCAAATTACAATTTAGCTACCCCGTTAAAACTGTAATTCAAACAGAGCAGCTGTTTTGATTTTATTGCAATTGACCTCCTTGCCGTTAGTATTTTTCCGTTACATTTGATAGTAAACAGTATTAAGTGACGAAAAGACCAAAATACCCTTTCTGTTTGAAATTGACTTAATTGATTGAATAAAAAATTAAAAATTAAAAAATTAATTAAAAACTAAAAAATTAAATAAAATAGAAAAATTAAATAAGAAAATTTTTCAACAAATCTCCACCATCCATCTTAAAGATGGATGGTGGAGATTAATGTGAAAAAAAAAAATAAAAATTTGAAATATAAAAAAATAATTTTTAAATAAACACATACAACAGCTTCATCAACCCAAAAAATCTCCAACCAGAAAATCTTCAACACATTCACCATCTTCATCAACTAAATCTAAGAACCCAGATGAAATAAAAAACACAAAAATATCTCATTTGTAGGAACCATCTTCAGCCCATTCGCAGGAACCAATATCTCATTTGTCGGCAACCAACATCAAACACCCACCACACCCATCCACACCCACCTAGAACATCATCTTTCCTCTCCAACACACCCACCCACCTACCCACCGCCACCATCATAACCGGTTCGATGACAAAAAAAAATTAAAAAAAGAAAAAGAAAAGTGAAGCCATGCTAGAGTTGCAAATGGAAGCGATGTCGGATTTAGAAAGGCCAGCGGCGCCGTTTCGGCTCGGATCTGACCCACATCGAAATCGAAAAATTTGACAACGTTGGATAGTGTTGTCGGTGCTAGTGTCGTTGCCGCTGCCGATGTAGTTTAGTCGCTCTAGCTCGGCGAAGTAGATGCTAGAGTTGCAAAGGGAAACGATGCCGGATTTGGAAAGGCCAACGGCGTCGTTTGGGCTCGGATCTGACCCACATCGAAATTGACAATTTTGACAACGTTGGATGGTGTCGTCGTGCCAATGCTGCTGCCGCTGTCGATGTAGTTTAATCGCTCCAGCTCGATGAAGTGGATGCCAGAGTTGCAAAGGGAAGCGATGCCGGATTTGGAAAGGCCAATGGCGCCGTTTGGGCTAGGATCTGACCCACACCGAAATCGATAATTTTGACAACATTGGATAGCGCCGTCGATGCCGGTGCCGATGTAGTTTAGTCGCTCTAGCTTGGCGAAGTGGATGGGTTGGTGAGGCTGCACATGTTGAAGGAAGCAAGTGAGTTTTTTATGGATGTGTAGAGAGAATAGAGTTTTTATGGGTGAAGCTGCGATTGTTGTGAGAGAATGGGGCTGAGGTTTTTTTTTTTTTTTTTTTTTTTTTTTTTTTTATGAGAGAAGAATGGGGCTGGGGTTTGATGATGAAGAAGAAGAATTAAATTTTTATTTTTAATTTTTCAGTTGTTTTAAAAAACAAGGCGAAAAGACAATTTTATCCCTCAATCAGTTAACTCTAACGGAGATTCACTAACGGCGGGAGGGTTACTTGCAATAAAATCGAAACAGTTGCTCCGCTTGAATTACAAGTTTCAACGGGGTAGCTAAATTGTAATTTGCTCATTTTTGTTTTATAGTCTTCATAATAGACAATGCATAGTCCGTAATTATTGGTGTAACTAAATGCATCTAATAATTTATAATAGGGATATTATGAAAAACCCCCCTAAAAAGTAAAATAATCAAAAATTACACCAAATTTTCATTTTATTAGGTAAACCGTTCCCTACTGTTTAAAAAACCAATCGGTGCTAACATTTAAGGGTAAAATGGTAATTTAATAAAATAATTAAAATTTTAAAATGAAAAAAATTATAAAAAATTAAAAAAAAAAACTAAAATTAATTATAAAAAACCTTTTAAAAAATTAAAATTAAAAAAAAAAGTCTTATCATCAGTCTTAATTTATCAATTCAACCCATCAATCCAAAATCCTAAACATAAAAACATATTAACAACATCACTCAAAACTGATGGAACCAACATTACAAACAGCAATCCCAAAATACCAAAACAATCTAAAAATATCAAAATTCAATCAACCAAAAACAACTCGAAAAAAAAAAAAAACCACAATCAACCAATCAATTCGAACCCAGTTTTTGGGTTCGAAGGAACCCAGAAATTGGGTTCGAATGGAGCCCAATTTCTGGGTTCGAAGGAACTCAGATCTGGAACTGGGCTTGAAGGAACCCATATCTGGGTTCCAATTCGAACCTAATTCTAAGTTCGAATGGAACCCAAAACTGGGTTTAAAGGAACTCATAAACTGGGCTCTAATTCTGGGTTCGATTCGAACTCAAATCTAGGTTCGATTGAGCAGAAGAAGAAGAAGACGAGCAGAAGAAGAGTAAAAGAAGAAGAATTGAACCCTGAGAAGAATAAGAGCAGAAGAAGAAGAAGAAAAAGATGAGCAAAAGAAGAAGAAAAATAAGAAGAAAAGCAGAAGCGGAAGAAGAGGTGCAGAATCAGAATAAGAATAAGAGAGAGTGGAGAGAGAAACGAATTTTGTGTGAGAAGATTTTTTTTTTTAAATATGTTATTTTTTATTTAATATTTTAATTAATTAACAATTTAAATGATATTTTAGTCATTTCATAAGTTTGAAGGGTATAAGAGGAATTTTATAGGATATGGTAAGGGTATTTTGGTCATTTCAGTATTTCGGATGGAAAATGTTAACATTTTGGATGGAAAGTTAATGGCTAGAGGACGATTTACCTAATAAAATGAAAATCGGATGTAATTTTCGATTATTTTACTTTTCAGGGGGGTTTTTTCATAATATCCCTTTATAATATTCATTATCAAATAACATCTATAATATCTATATATATAGGGGCAGGATCGGAGGACATAAATTTTGACACGATTTTATTAACCATTGGATGAAGAGGATTTTAATTATTTAGATTACTCACACCACTACATACAACTCTATTTTACACTCTACATAAATGTTTTATCTCTCTCTTCTCTTCATTATTACACTATCTCTCTCTTCTTTCTTCATTATTATACTATCTCTCTCCCCTCTCTTCATTATTACACTATCTCTCACTCTCCCATTAATATTAAAATCTCAATATTTAAATTATTTTTTTCTCATCCAATCCAATTATATTTAAAAACCCATTAAGAAAATTAAAAAAAAAACAGCAATTATTATTTTTTTTTAACTTGATAACTTGATTATTTAAATGATAATTTATTTTTTAAAATAGTTTAAACCAAGCAATTTTTAGTAAGAAAATTTTTACTACCACTAAAAAAAAAATCTTATTTCAAATACAATTTCTAACCAAAATAAGTAAAATAAATTTTATTTTTCAAAAACATAAAACACTTAACCAAAAAAATTAAAACTTGCAGCTTTTGCATAAAGAGACTCTATTGGTTGGTGGGTGTCAATGGTGACAACAACCGGCAAGTGTGATTTTGTGTTTCAAGTTTACTTGAAAAATGATTCGATGACAGTCTCTCTTTTTTTTTTTTTTTTTTTTTTTTGTTTTGGTTAAGTGTTTTGTGTTTTTGGAACAAAATCTATTTTACTTTTTTTTTTTATTAGAAATTGTTTTTGAAATAAGATTTTTTTGTTTTTAGTGGCAGTGAAAATTTTCTTACTAAAGATTGTTTGGTTTAAACTATTTTAAAAAATAAATTATCATTTAAATAATAAATTTATCAAGTTAAAAAAAAAAAACAATTGCAGTTTTTTTTTTTTTTAATTTTCTTGATGGGTTTTTAAATATAATTGGATTGAGTGAGAAAAAAATAATTTAAATATTGAGATTTTAATATTAATGGAAGAGATGAGAGATAGTGTAATAATGAAGAGAGAGGTGAGAAAAAACATTTATGTAGAATGTAAAATGAAGTTGTATGTAGTGGTGTGAATAAATCTAAACCATTAAAATCTTCCTCATCCAATGGTCAACAAATCGTATCAAAATTTGTGTCCCCCGATCCTGCCCCATATATATATATATATTAACATTCTTTACTATTAAATAACAATTAGAAATGGTATAAAATTAATATATTAATAATATAATGATTAGAGCTTAAAATTCAAATATCAGAAGGATCATCATAAAAAAGTTTGTGAAAAAATAATAGTTAGTTTAATTTTTAGTTATATATTCTGATTAGAAATCATTTTTGTAATTTAAACAATAATGATCAGTGGCTTAACACTACATGAAAGAGTAAAGCTAGGCTTAACATATTTTTTCACCCAAACTCATGTTTATGTAAGTTATCAATATTATATTAAATATCACATATTTTTATGATTTATAAAATATTAATAACTTATATATTATGTTATTTGGATGTGGATTTAGACAAAATATTTGAGAAATCTACCATTATTTTTATATAAAATTCATGTGTAAACAAAATAGTAACCATAAATATTCATATACATTGCAATCTACTGTGTCATTTATTTTTTTAAAATTATATTTTTACTTTCTGAATAACCATTTCATTCTATAAATGGTTTGAATTCTTTGCTTACCTCAATAAAACCGAGTTAAACTAGCAAACCCGAGCCGAAATTGACTCACTAACTGAACCCACCTTGAATACAATTTTTCACTTTCAGTTCTCATAGTTAGATGTTAATCATATAGTCAAAATATTATTTGACCAATAAGCATGATTTAACGGAAAAATATTTGTATTCTTGTAGCAAAATTGTTATGAGAAATTTAATTGAACATATTGTACGCATCACATGTTTCAAATGATTATACTTGCTTGTTATATTGAATTTTAGCTGTTTGGTGCTCTTTATAACCAAAATTGGGTATGTTTCTTTTATCCAGTTTCTATCGGCTTTGTTTGTTTCTCCTGCATCTATGTTGCCAATGCTCCTAGGACAATGAAATCAAGAAAGAGACTGTATGTTTAGCTCGATTAACCGAGAAAGCATATATGGAAAAGGGTAAAGAAAAAAAAAAATTGGGTTAGAAGATCCACCGAAGTGGGAAGCCTTAACCGGATGTGTTAACAAGAAAGCCCGAAGGCTGTTCCCGTCCCTGTCAGGGGAGATGCCAACCATCTCTCCTTTCTATGAACACGGTGTGTGCGGCCTTAATTGTGATATATAAAGCATTATAGTTTCTATTTTTTCCCCATGTGGGATTCGGCACCCACCATAAACCGCATCAATTGTTTTTGATCTTCATTTTTAAAATAGATAAGCCGTGATGGTTGTCTGTCTCTATGGTTTTTAAACATTGATGTTTGTTGTTGTTGTAGTTGAATAGACTATGTCGAAGGGCTGGTCGTCCATCCGAGAAAAACACATAATAAAGAAATCCATTGATTATGATATATTTTGTTCGGTTACAAAAGACGTTCTTGATTTCTTTATAGGTCTTCCATCGTGTGATCCAATTACATTACTAGAATCATACCCAACTCAAGAACTGTTTTCATTGAATATAAGATGTTTTCTTTGATTCTGTGATGAACTTCATGGAGAATCATTTGTACTTATCAATTTTGCTTTGTTGGTGCTGACTAAATAACTTTGGTTAATTATCATTTCACGTTTTTCCTGACTACTTGTTTCTTGAGCTGGAATACATGTATAGAAATATCTTGCTTACCCTCGTTTATTGTATGTGCTACGCTGTAGACTCTGGTAGATTTAATTAGGTTCTGAAGTTGTTTAGTTTTATGGCATTTAAGTGCCCTTGATCAATTCAATTTGTTTGTGAATGGACTGAAATAAGAGTGACTGAATTATATCTTGAATTGAGATGCAAATGTTGTAACACTGATTTGACCCGGTTTATCTAATTATTTATCGCGATGGAACATACTAACCTTTGGCTCGTGCTCATGCAGTGGGTGAATTTTTTCCTGGTCTGCGATCGAGGATGCTCAGCAAGTATGGACTTATTTGAACCATGTTATCTGTGTCAAATTATTGATACTCTGGACGGTTTTAGAACCAAGCTAAAACTTTCTGATGTCTTTTTTAATAGATAAGGTGTCAACTGTCACATGCATCAATCCTCTTCATCAAACAAAAACCCAACAGAGTTTGTGATCTATGTTAATATTTAAAAAATCTGCTGTTGACATATTATTTACAATTTGTGAGATCAGCACCTAGATTCAAGACGTCACCATACTACATGTGCAGTAATTATTTTCAAATTAGTTTGAAATTAGTGGAAATTTAACAACAAAACAAAACCTCATGAGTCTAATTGTTGATAACATCATAATTTATATCCTAATTTTTGGAAACTGATCAACCTAGCATTCCAACATGTTGAATTGTTGATCTGTTAACCAGTTTTTCTGTACCTATCTAATTTTAGCTTTTTTTTTTCTTTATTAGAATTCTTAAACCAGTTGAAGATGATTACAAGCATAAGAGCATTTCGAGAAGACGTATGGTCTAAATTTGTCAAAACCATCTCCACTGCCTCTACCTTTTATGATTTTTTTAGTGGGCCGCCACACAGTCTCTAAAGAGGCCCAACCAAACACCCGGGCCGCGTTTATTATTGGGTTTATTTTGGACCTTGGAGTTGGAGTCTCATTGCATTCTCCAAAATAGCCGAAATGATATATCATATGTGTATAATAATCCTAAGTGGTAACAGAAAATGAGATTCAATATCACTTATAAAAAAATGCAAATGGAATAATTAATACAATATGACAATGACCCGATAACTTCCCATGACTTGTAATGATTCTATAGTTTGGTGGCAAAAAATTTTCGCAGAAATAAAATGGTTTAAACTCACTTTTACCTAAATAGGCAAACTCAAAATGATTTTTTTTTTTTCCGATACACTGAAAATTATTTATCCCATAGTTTGGTGGCTGAAAATTTCGGTAGAAGAAATATGGTTTAAACTCACTTTTACCTAAATAGGCAAACTGAAATTTTTTTTTTTTTTTGATACACTGAAAATGATTTTTTTTTTGATACACTGAAAATGATTTTTATTTTGTGTTTCATAGATTTCATCAAATTAATTATGCCTTTAGCTAGCTCGTGCTTTTGTCTGAAATGTACTCGAGATATCCTTACACCAAAGAACAAAAAATGGGTCAATTAAAGTCCGTTCGGCAACATTTAATGAAATTGTTTTTTTTTTTCCCGGGGGGTTGTTGTGTGGGGAATTTGCAGTTTAAAGAGTGGATGACACTTACAGTGTGATTCGAAAATACTTTTCTATAATTAAAATAAAGAAAACATGTACTCATGTGAATTGGTGGTATATAAAGTGTTCGTTTAGCTTGGTCCAAGTTTTTATTGAATTTTAAAGCTATTGCATTCATCAATATTGAGTATATAGTGAAGACAGTTGACAATTTTAAGGAAATCTCTGACAAACTTCATGGAAGGATTATTATTATAAACGTCAATAATTCAAAGAGGTTTCTATAAATTTCAACCATAAGATAAATAAACCCTAATGAATTATTGTTCATTAGGTGGAAGTAGTGTTACAAAATATTTAGTCCCACAATCAAAGCAAAAAAGAGAAAAAATTTAGTCCCACAATCAAATTCTCCCCATCAATAGAGTGGTCAAAGAAACCTATCTCCACTTCTCTACCGGATTGGTTATATAGTCCAATCGTAGGGAACAAAATGGGCATTAAAAACAAGCCAAACTGAGTGCTTCCTCACGCAAGCATCCATTCCATGCATATGCACAGACAAAACAACAAAAATGAACGCCATCGGAGCCGATATCTGTCAATCAAAGACAGTCCAACTCAAGTATTTTATTCTTTTGTTTTAATCAACCATGTATAATAAATATTATTTCATGATTTCCGGTAGACAAAACACAATCAAGAAGAATTTGATTTGCATGAAGATGACAGAGAGCACTTTGACACACTAGTGCAAAATGCTTCATCCTTCCTTACCTTTTCATTTTACAAAAAATCCCATTGGCTTTGAATTTGTAAAATGTTGACAGAATTGAAACCATTGCTTTCATGTCTTAATTAAAATAATTTAGATGATCACTTGTGTGCTGATTGACATAGTCAAGCTTCATTTTTAATTAATACTGTGATCTTATCTAAATGCATTCAATGGAAGAGTAAAAAAAGAAGTTATTTACGTTAAATTGATTTAACTGTACCCCACCTTCCCCAAAGAATATTATATTAATCACCAAATATTCTCACACGTGCATCTCTAAGACAGATATATTAACAACATGAAATCCATTATATGTTCATGTTCATCACTAAGACCTAATAATTCATCTTAAAAATATTCGAGCCAGATCATTGTTTTCTGTTCATGGCCAATACCCAAACAAAGTTATGCGTGCATTAGAAATATTTTCTTAAAAAAGTTAGAAGTGTGTAAGATCCAATCCAATCCATTGGATTGAGTTGAAGTTTGGAGTGTAATTTGATTCATATTTTAAAAGTTCATTACATTCGAATAATAAATTCACATATAAAAGTCCATCATATCCATCAATTCGTCAATACTTCAAGCTAATATATTACTTTGAATTCTAACTGATAGTGTACTGCTAACAAAATATATAGAGATTATTTTCTTCACTTTCTTTTTTCTTTTTTCCTCTTTAGTTTCTTACACTAATAAAATCATGCATTTCACCATTTCCCATCACGTTCTCACTCTAAATTCAAATGTTGATGATCTACTCTCTCTCTCTCTCTCTTTTTATATTTTTTTCTTTTTTATAAAACAGGATCTGCTTATTTTTATAGACCAATATTACTACCCCTCGCAACAGATGATTTGTTTGGCAACTAATTATATTTGATGAGTGGATGTTTTGTGCTTTAAGACTTGGCTAATAAGTATGTTTTTATTTAGACTCGTTGGTTTTGTTTGGTATCACATGGGATACTTTTGTGTTTGGACTTTCGTACTCCAGTCATATTGCCCCTCTAAGACTATGCGAATTTTAAACTTTAAATTAAGGTATTCTTTGGTATTTTAATGTTTTATGTTAATAATTTATTTATTAACATATAATATATCCAAAATATTAAAAAAAAAAAGTTTAATTGATTAGATCCATCAAATTGGATTTAATTGGATTTAAGACTTGTTGCATCAGATTGAATTAGCTTTAGAATTGAATCGGAATGGATTGCAATTTCTTCAATCCAATTGGATCATATCAGATTTGGAGTAGGCAAAATCCAATGGATCTATGCACCGGACACCCCTAAAAAAAATCTAATTTCTCCAAGATTCTTTAACGACTTAGCTAGGAAGTATATTATATTATATTATATTTTAAGCAATACTACATAATTAAGGAAGAAAAAGTGTCAAAAAAATGACGTGGCATCTGAATACTACTTGTGATATCATTTCCTTCTGTACTGTGAAGTGTGTTTCAAATGAAAGATGTGGTAGGTTTTGGCATAGCCATTAATCAACTCCTCTTTTCAGATAAATATATGGTCAATTCTAGGGGCTCTTTGGACATGCACGTGAAAAAGTGACATCTTAGGATGCTACTGATCAGCATAATAAAGTGAGATGTCTTGCGATTTGGATTGGTCCATTCACTTGGCCCAGCCAATAAAAATATAAAATAGATTGTGATGATGGGTTTGTGATGAAGATACCAATAGAGCCTTCTGGCAATCTTTGATTAAGACAATACATAAAACCCACTTAGACTCCAATGATCATTTTACGTTTTGAATGATTGAATTTTCGTTGTAACCTTGTTAAGGATACTACAGTGCTATTTTTAACCCAGTTAAGCAAACTCTTGCCAGAACAAGTACTTCGTGTAATAATTTTGGCTAGGGATCCTCATGATTTGCATATATATATAATATATTGTAAGTGGGGTCGGTTTGGAATTCTTAGTATGAGAATATAAAATCTGGGACATGTGTATGATTGATGAGCACATGTGGGAGAACGTGAGGACTCAGAACAGCTTGGAATCTCAGTCTCTTACTTTCTTTCTCTACCTGTTCTCTGTTCATAGAGATCAACTAGAGGGATAGATAGATAGATAGAGAGAGAGAAATAAAGACGTGTTATTACAAAGACGTTACAAAAGTGAAAGCTGCTCTCTGCTAGAGAGAGAATGTCACACATATCCATGTGAGCATCAATATGTGAAGTCATTTGAACATTTATATGATGACATAGATTAGATTTGGCTTGGAATTCCGAGCCTTCCTATTCGATTCTTGTTCTTCGTACTATTTTTTCTTTTTTAAGGAGTTGATAACAATGGAGAGGAAGATGCTCACGTACTAAATTATTAAGGGTTTTTAGGTGGGGACATGGATTTCTTTTTAATAATATTCATCTTCCATTGAGTTCTTGGATAGTCAAGATATATAAGAGCTTAATACACTTGCCAATATATTCTTAAATTGTTTGCAGATGATAAAATTAATTAAGATGATTCAAAAGTAAATCTTTCATATTTGTTAAATAACGGATTTAGTATTCATTTCTTTTAATTTTTAAATTTATAATTTATGAATAAAAATACTTTTTAATGCTGAATAAGATTAATTTATTTCATTATATTATACGAAAAAGTAATATAGTTACACAATTCACTTGTTTGTTCCTCAAACATGTTATAATCTTTTTGACTTCTAGTAAGATTTTGTGGATTTCAAAACTCTATAAGAAATTATATATAAAGTGAAATAAATCTCAATCATTAAATAATAATTGATGAATAAATGATGGTATTCAAAAGAAAAAATGTCTGAATATCCTAACGAAAAATGAGTGTATAGAATTTCGGGATCAATGTAACTCCTTTGATCACTGCATAAATCATGAAGAAAGACCAACCGACCAAACTATGTGATTGTTCTTTCTCTCTATGTATAGCGACTATTTTGAAGAGAGAGAGTGTGTGTGAGTGCCTTTTTTTTTTTTTTTTTTTTTACGGTTTTGAATGTGCTTTATTCGTTCTTGGTAAGCAGCCTTGGTTCTTGCAAAAGCAAATCCAAACACTCCAGATTCCTTTCTTTCAAGATGACCAATCCCAGTTGGAATATAATAGCCTTATAACATCATCACTAATTATTTTTTTCGTTTATTATAATATGGTTAACTTAACGAGGGAAGTTTCCTAGAGACTAAGAGGAACGTTTTATTTTTCTTTATTTGGCTATTTATTATAATTATTGTTTGAGGATCGATGCAACATTAGGGCACTAATCATTATTTGATATGATTTCCTAAATTTTCTTTTTTGTTCCTACCCACCAACAAAACATAAGCCCATATTGCTGAACATTTTGTCCAACTTTCTGCAAACATTTAACTTAAAATTCTCTGCCATTTCCATCCATCAAAAATAGTATGAGAAATCGAAGATTATTAGCCATCCAATTATGATAAACTTATAGTCAGATAACCTTTCTATTTCTTAACATAGAATTAATCTATAAAAGGTAATCTAATAATTATCTTAATAAATATAGTAAAAACAAAAGCTAGTTAGCATAGTTTCAATAAATAAATAAAAAAATCTTTTCGTTTGATACCTAAATTAAAATCTGAAAGTTCTTTCAATTTCTATTTTTTATTTTTTCCGTTTGGTTTTGGGTGAGAATTATTCAAAAGCACAAGATAATATTCGAAGATAGTACATGACAAGAAAAACTTGTCATTTTTTTAAATAAAAACGTGTCAACTGAGATACACTAACAAATCTTCCAAACAAATGTTCCATCAAGAAGACCATAAAAAAATCAAAAAATAAAAAAATAAATTTGTTGCTTTCTCCTAAAAATTTGGCAGCAGCTAGGTAGCTGCTCGAGTCTGGAGCTGAGTCAAATCGTTTCTTCGTGGACCAACCACCCACAGCTGATCAGTGTCAGTAAACCTTAGTATACAGAGGTTACATTATTATTATTATTATGTCTAGAAGAAGCGCGTGAAGTGAAGTCTTAGATTTTATTACAGTAACTGAGGAGTGAAGAGAGCTGAGCTTAGCGCCGTTGTCGTGTCAGAAGGTCCACACACAAACTGACAAACCAGGTACTTTGTCTCCTAGTGAATCGAGAAAGAGACACGCGCTCACGCGCGTCAAAAAGGAAAGCAAGGGGTCAGACATTGAATTCCATCAAATTATTTGTTTGTTTGTTTGTTTTGATTTTTTTTTTCATTCTCGTCTCAGCAGTGGATTGGGTCTCCTTCTGGGTACTGAGTAAAATGAGTGAAATGAGTGCTAGTGATCTCTTTGACTCTGCGCGATTGCAGTCTTTTTTCGTGTTGTACTGCAACAAAGTTCGAGAATTTCTCTGTTTACAGTTTTAAAACACTAGGTTGATTTTTGGTTTTGGAATTAAGGGGCATTTTTGGAGTCTTTTGAGACTCTTGTCCTCCTTGTACATACATATTATATTTGTTCTAATTAATAATGATTAATTCAATTATTATTATAATAATAAGTACTCATGAATCGTGACCTCACCCTCTCTCTGCTTATGTGGGAGACATATATATTATTACAAAATCATTCTCTTTACTCTTTGAAAATCAAAGTCTCCCAGTCTCAGTCATCACCTAACCAGTGAGAGTGTAAACAGAAAAATCAATCAATCACTGTGACATAAAAAATGGTTTCTTCTCTATCTCATGCAGGTGATAATTAGGAATAAAAAAACAGACATGCATCGTAAACAATTGGATTTCGTTGAGAGTTGGAAATCACTAAACTCTAGGTGGATCTGGTGTTAATAAATTTTTATAGAATATAGAGATAAAGTGGAAGGAAGTACAGTAGTTTGCAACCATTCATGGAGAAAATGAAACTCAAAGTGTTCAAAATGCGAGGCTTCTTGACTCTTGTATAGACTAAGTAAGCTAAGCCTGGAAAATACCCTTTTATTTCTTTTCCATCTTTGAATGCATTACAAGGCAATATTTTCATTAAAAAGGGTTAATTTACTGAAGTCAGCTATGGCTGCAAAAGAATAAAGAATGCACTTGTTTTAACAAAACTTGAGGCAGGCTTTAATAATATATCTATGACATATACAGTGAGGACCATTTCATCTTCATAACAATTGATGAGCTATTGGTTGAAGCATATGCTGATTTTGTGACAGCACAATTTCATTGTAAACGTGTGGTAAGTTTCTAGATCATCCTCATGATACGCTTTGATGTACAATTAGATGCAAATTCATTGTTGAAGTAATCACCAAAACAAGCAACATCTAAGTTACTAGCTGCCACATGCGCTGGTGGTTGAAATAGGAAGTATATGAATACAACCCACCAAATTATATTCCAAAACTTCACTGCTAAAATTTAGCAGTAACAGGCTCCATTCTTTCACTAGATTTGTTGACAAAAATTCATACCCAATAAGTTCTTTAAAGATCTTAATTAAGGAATGAGAGGTAATGGTAATTTCCTGTTTGGTAAGGTGATATCAACCAAGCTTGCTATGAACATGCTTGATCTCTAATCTTGTAAATAGGGTAACTTCATTTAGTTGGTAATTGACTGAGGTGGGCATGTATTTAAATACATTAATAACAAAATAACTGCTGAGTGGAAAGAGCAATTCAAGAGCCGGAATATTTAACTTCAAGAGGATATCCAAATCAGCATAATAGGAAAAAAAACCATAAAAAGAAAATGAAAAAAAAAAAAAAAAAGATTTTTAAATTTTGAGTGTCGCCAGTCCAAAATTACTGCAAGTACTCTAGCCAAGAGAACGAAATCACAATTTACATACTCAGTAGTCTAAGGGAAAATTTTATAAAGTACACTTTACTAAGATTTTCTTATTAAAGCCCTACACATTGATCCTTAACTTGCAATTAAAACGAAATTTTATCATGTTAATAGATTTTTTTTGTTTTGTCTATAACCTCCAACTATTGACTAAATCAGTGAAACAAAATGATGTCATTAGTAGTAGTTGGAGATGCAATGCTTATAATGGTGGATAAATATAATTCAAGATTTTGATCTACATTCTCAACATTCCATGAATTTAAACACTTTGCATGATCAAAGAAGTAAGATGATCCGAGAGGACATTGTAACAAAGAATTCAAAGAGAAAATATCTGAGTTCAGTGCATATCATCAACATATATATGTCTCATACGAAACTCTATAAATTCATACACTCACAATGGCAAACATACATTGCAACCTAAACAACTAACTTCAAATGGAAAATAAACCCGAAAAAAAAAAAAAAAAAAACCTAAAATTCTAGGGTTTAATTAAAGTTGATTTTGAAGAAACTAAGTCTTCCAACTCATATCTTGGCTGGTTTCAGGACTTCCATGATTTCAGGAGTTGTTTCAAAATAAGTATTTTTGTCTTGATCGTCATAATTGATTTTTCCTCAATTGAAGCTACACTGACAAAAAAAATCGAAGCTTCAGCGTTTAGTACTTGCAACACCACCTGAGAGAGACCAAATCTCTATAAGGGATTGCTAGTTGAAGAAGAACTAAAACTAGAAAGATCTGTCCATGCACTACCAGTATTGTTAATCCAGTACTGTTCATTTCCTTGAATCCCCAAAAATTGCCTTGACAAGTTGAGCTCCTGCTGGTTGTCCTCCATTTTCACTGAAGCCATCTGACTAACCACAGAAGTTGAAAACTTTGGCCGGACCTGACTTGAACCACCACCGTAACCAGACTGCTCAACACTACCGTCAAACGGGTACAACCCAGAAGAAGAAGAAGAATCCAACCCACCAAGGAACGGAAATTGCTGAGCTTGCTGCAACCTCCACTGATCCAAACCACCAAGTGAAGATAAAAGAGAAGCACCACCACCACTGCCACCACTAGCCAAAGCACTCCCGATGTGGAAGTTCAAGTCGTTTGGTCCAACAACAGGGGCTGAAAGTGAACCGTAATTCAAGCCAATATCACCGCTGGCAAATTCATGATGGGTGGCGAGATTATGCAAAGGAGTAGTCATGAACCGCAGTGGAGGCACGTGGGGTCCAAGGGCTAACATATCACTAGCTCCACTGTTAGAAGACATTGTAGTGCTTGTAGAACCAGAACCTGTCGGACGATCAGTGCTACTGGCCGGAGATTTGGAGCTGCTGCCTTTGTTTCTTTTATTCCTCCGGCAACCGCCTCCGACGGGGACATTTCTAAGGGCACCCCCTCTGGTCCAGTACCTTCTACAAGTTTTGCAGAAGTGGCGAGGCTGAGCAAGACTGTAGTTGTTGAAGTAGCAGAATTTAGTGTTGGTTGATTCACATCGTGGACATTTCAGTGCTGCTTCGGGCATAGGTATGTTGGCCATCCGGGCTCGATCGGCCATCGATCCAGGTCGGATTGAGCCTGCACCACCACCTCCATGAGGTTGTGGTGGTGGTGGTGGTGGAGGAGGAGGAGGAAACTGACTACTTGCACCGCTACTAGACCCAATTTGATGATTCGGCTGCTGTAAAAATACATAAAAATAAAGCAAGAAGGAAAGAAAAACAACAATCAAATATTTGGTATATTCATCAAGATATAACAAAAGTAACAAGAATATTTTCTTTTGAAATTTTTGCTTTTTTGATATGTGGAACACAATCGAAGAAAAACCCTTACTTGTTGCCAGTTGGCTGGATCAAGATAAGCTGGAATGGAGGAAAAAACCATGGTTCTTGATCTTTAATTCTTTCTTTCTTTTGTAAAGGTTGATGGGTTTTTTTCTTTTTTTTTCCTCCTCTCTTTGTATGAGATAATAATAATAGTAGTGGAGAATCACATCAACAAGAAGAGAGGGTTGCAGAGAGATGATGAGAAAGATATAAAGAAAGAGGGGGGTGGTGTAGAATGAGGAGCCAAAATAAAGGAGGTGGCTTTATATAATAAATTATAAATAGTTTTTATTAAATTATTAAATTATTGTACTGCTTCTCACTCGACTCTTTTTGTTTTTATATATTGCTTTTTAGGGTTAAGAGAAGGCGATGTTTCTTAACTAATAAGCTTCTTTAAAATGCTTTGTGATGCTGCTGTTCTTGGAAAAAAGTGATTAGTGCCTCCCCTGATCTCCTCTTGCATGAAAAAAAGTATTAATGTACATATATATATATATATATATATTAATGAGTTTCAGTGAGAGAGAGTGCAAACCAGCTTATATTATTTTGGTGTTTACAGGCCAAAAAAAGATTTTTTGTTATTTTATAATTATGATTATGATGATTATTATTATGATATTAAAACAAAGTAAATTAATGTAAAGAATAGTTTTAATTTAAAAAATAATTAAGAATTTATAATAAATAAAAGGTGGTTCTTGCTCTTGGTGCTTTGATGTGCTACAGTAGAAGTGTCCCGACCGAATGTACCTCTTCCCGGTCCGGTATGTTCCCTTCCCTATTCTTTTATTTCTTTTGCATGAGAATATGTATACATATACATCACTGCTTTCTCTCACGCTCTCTCGGCGCGTCCCTTCACTCTCCTGTCTGGACAAGGATTGGGTATTTGGGCTAGACACCTATGTTTTTTCTTTTTTTCTTTTTTTAAATGGTAAGGGGATTATATTTAAAAAAAAAAAAATCACCCCGTCATTTCTGTTTTAGAACAAAACTGAGATTTGAACTTTTTATCTTTTAGGAGAAGTGAAGTGCTCAACCATTCTTGTCATAGGGTGATATGCAAAAGTAGGAGGGATTAGTTGTTAATTAGTAGTCGTATTACCCTTTGAAAGCCTTAACAGTTTTCTTCCTATGTGATTATCATGGGCAATGTGTGTTCAGAGAGAGTTTTAATGAGAACTGTAGCTCTTATGTTAGTTTTAATGAGAACTGTATCTCTTATGTCTTAGTAGTTAATTAATACTCCTAGCACCATTTGAAAACTTTAAAAACTTTCATACTGCATTAACATTAAAGTCATACTACATCATATATTAACAAGCAATATATGATAAAAAAATGCAATGGTAATTATATAATCACACCTCTCAATTAAGGTTGGGATGTCTTATTCAAATTATAGCTTCAAATTAATATATATATAATCACACCTCTCAATTAAGGTTGGGATGTCCTATTCAAATTATGCCTTCAAATATATATATATATATATATATTACAATAGTAGTAGTATACAATTCAAGTAATTAATTTTGTTCCAAAAACATTTTGAATGATGTGGTAAGCAATTTTTATTTGTGATCATGATTTATTAAGAAATAACGTAGTGAAAGGCGTAAAAGAAAATTATTTTTCATCTCATTTGAAATGATTTTAAATAAATTTATGTACTCTAACAATAGATATGTTTCTTCTTTTGATACCATTTCACTGTAATATAAACACAAGTTAAATTATATAAACTTTACAAGCTAGTTACTCGATCACTAAATTTAACTATAATTAAGCGAAAGCCTCTGTCAACAAAGAATTCATCAACTAAGCCCGTGAAGTGTGTGTCAAAATGGACGATATTGGACATTGATATCATATGGTTTTAGAATATAAGATATAAAGTACAATTACAGAAAATAATTTCAAAATAATTTCGTGAAAAACAGTAACAATATTCTTTGGAAAACTACTTTTTAATACAATTCATCCATAAACAAAATAAAGAATCATGTTTCAACTGTGAGCAATGCATATATATATATATATAGGATTAGCAGCCCCAATTTTTAACATAAATTCTTACACACATTATTATTGACTCTTGAATGAAAAGATTATCAATGGTTCAGATCAATTAATGATCTAAGGAATACAAGTTGTCATACACACAAACACAGACATCTATTCTCTCCTCTTACATATCCTCTCTCCTTAATATTAGTGTTCCAAAACTCGCTACTCGACCGGCGAGGCAGCGAGCAGCGAGTATTCGGCAACTCGGAGAGTACTCGGTTTGACCATCGGTCAACGGTCAAACTGTTGACCAATGGTCAAACCAGGTCAAACCTGTAAAAAATAAAATTAAAAATTTTCTATATGATCAAAATATAATCATATGACCACAAAACATCGTCAAACTTATCTCATATAATTTTCAAAGTCACTTTAACACAATTACATAATTTTAATTTTAATATTTATGGTCAAACTAGAATTAAGTTAAAAGTCAAGGGTAAGAACGAAAGTTTTAAGGGATGTGACCATCATTTTTAAAGTTGATTGGGGAGGAAAACATGAAGCCAAAAAGTTGAATTATAAAACAGAAAGAGAACAGTGAGCTGAAAGCCTGAAACCAGTGGGAGTCGCCAAAGGAGAGAAAGAAGAAGAAGAAGAAGAATAAGAGAATCGACGGACGGAGCAGCTCCGACCAGACCAAGACCGACGCCAAGCTCGTCAACGCAGCCACAATCTCGCCACAAACCGAGCAGCCGAAGCAAACTAGACCCGTTGCCGCACCCCAACCAGACCGACGACGACGACGAGGGGAGCTACCGACGCGCACGACCTGTAGAACCCAGCTCAAGCCGACGCCAAGCATGAACCAGACCTCGCCGAACTCAACCAAGACCAGTCCTCCATGCACGCAGAACCGGCGACAAAGGCAGCAGATCGGAGAGGAAGCGCCGAGTTGGACCGAGTTGTGCCGAGTTGGATCGAGTTGCGCCGAGTTGGGCCAAGTTAAGGTCGAGTTGGGTCGATTTTTGACCCGGGCCGATTTGTGCTACCGATCCAGAGATTATTGGATTGGCAGCCGGCCGAGTGGCGAGTCCTCGGTCAAGTTTTTATTCCATGCTCCTTATAAATGATAATACATATATTTATTTATTTATATATATTTTTCATTCTCTTTTTCTTTTCCTTTTTCTACCCTCTGCTCTAACTATTTCTTACTAGCTCATTCAAATTCTAAAATTTCAACTCAAATGATCATATATATATTTTTTTCATATATAATATTTTTTACTACAAAAAGAATTAAAGTTTTTAAAGTAAAATCAGATTTTGATAGTTATCACTAGCTTATAAATAGTCTAAGAATCATCACAATTAGATGAAAAAAAAAAAAAGAAAAGAAAATAAAGCTTGGACATGCAATTCGATATCCTCACCATGTTCATAATCAAAATTTAAAAACCTTTCATGTATAAGAATACATGATTTCAGGATAAAATAATGAAAAAATTAAAACAAATTATATTATTAATACATATTCAACAGCAATTGAATCATTATTAAAGATGATTAATAGAGAATGGAGATAAGGATGGATAATTTTTATGTCATTCTATGATCTATAATCATTATAAATCAATTAGCCATATCAATTGAACAAAAACTTAGAAGTATAATTTTATACAATGTAGCATTTCTCATGAGAATCCCAACTCCTAAACAACTGGTCAAGTAAAATTATTAATTATAATTTATAAGAGTGAAATTCCAAAAAATACGATGGTTGTACACTGTTTCTTTTATGGGCGTACGGTGTATATTCCTATGCCCTTATTTGGGCCTAAATAAAGAAAGAGATTGGGCTTTTTAGTAGCCCGGGCCCGCATAAGTAGCCCATTCTACATCATGTGGTTCCGTTAATAACCCGGGAGGTAGTTGATGCCATTTGTTTGTGTTTGACGGGATTGATGGAAGATGCTCTAACAATGTACGGTTGTGATTGCATCAAGGGAGTGGCATTTTGCTTGGATTGCCTCAAGCTCTATGGCCACAATGCTCAGGTTCTGTTCCATTGTTTTCATTGCAAGAAATCATTTGGCCGTTCTGATGTATGAAGATAGTGGCTGCCAGTTGTGCCTGGCTTCGCATTTAAGCTGGAGAAGAGGCCTGTGGAAGTAAAGCAACTCATCATTGTTTTCCATAGAATGGATTGTAGAAGTTTCCACACTTTAAATTGCAGTTGAGCAAAACGGTGAAACATATATTGAAGAAGTTGGCCTTCCTTTTGTGATGTTGCACATCATCACAAGTTAATACCACCAGAACTGTCCGCGCACGACCTTTTGTGTTCAGTTCAAGAGTGCTGCTGCTGCTCGTCAGTTTCCAGTACCCTTTCCAAATAATCCACCACAGTGAAAAGCATTTGATGCGGATAAATCTGCAGGTTGCACTTATACAGCCTTCGCATGGAAGAATATATACTGGTTGTGGAGCTTTATTTACGTTGTCTAGCAGCTATGTTGATGCACAACCTCATACACTCCAAATGGAAGGCAAGTTATTTTTGTTATTTGCTCATGGATATATATATATTGAAATAAACTGCAAAACTTTATTAAGATATAGAAGCTATTAATACACAGAGGTCTTTCAAAGTCAGCCTTCCTTTGGAAAAAAAACCCACGTTCTCCAATCACAGCAAGCCATTCTCTCAAACTTCACCATCAGTTTCCAAAACAGAAATTTCCATTTACTTCTTCCACCCCATTTCACCACAGTAGTGCATCTTCTACAGTTTCTATTTCCTCCCCACACCTGAGACAACAAACATCACACACAATCTTCTTCTTATGCAGGTTAGATAAAGTAATAATATCCAAACATACTCTTCATATGAAGATCCTAATCTTTTGTGGGATATTCAAATTCCAAAGGCTTAGCCACCAACATTGATTGCTTTTAGAACCTGAACTAACTCCCTAATCTTCTAGCTTCTACCCACTTTTCACCCTATAGCTGCCCTTTATATCATAATGCCAAACCAATTGATCCATCCCTCCACGAATACTCAAACGCATACTGGAAATAACATCTTTATCAATGGAAGTAGGTATCAAACTTGCTCTGATCCCGAGTCTGGTCGGAAGCATGCATCAAAGAAGCCACTTTGATGTCTTCTATTGGAGCCATCGAGACTGGCTTGAAAGAGGTAGGTCTTGGCAGCCAGGGTCATGATTCATGAAATGCTCATGAATATTGGTTTTCCTTTCACTGTAATTTTAAGAATCCAATTTTTTCTTCCAATTGATAGCTTTAGCTTTGGCTTTCAAGTTCATGCAGAATTGAGAATAAATTGAAGCATACAGAAAATGTACTCCATTTTAAACCTTATAATTAATTATCAAATATTAGAAAAGAAAATTGGAACCACAACAAAAATTATTTACATTGCTTGGATCTAAAAGTTTCTGAATCTAGAAGTTTAACAATTAGCCTCTCTAGCCTCTTAGAATTTACAGTTGGTTTAACAGCATATGGATTCCCATAAGTGGAACAAGGATCTTTACCTAAAGCAGAATTGCCCATACACCAACCCCCGGGAGAGAAGCGATTATATGATCTCCTCAAGAGCTTCTCATCGATTTTATTAAGAACTGGATCATCCTTGGAAAATTTACGAGCAAAAGGAGCACCACTTTCAACCATCTCATCAAAATGGTCCAATGTTAGATTCATCGGGTGCTGCTTTGGAGGGTTATCCCACTTTATGTAGTGCAAGTCATGGTTTACAGTCGTGTTTTGGTAGTTTTTGTGGTTGCAGACAACCGTGTGGAAGTAACCCTCAGGGGACGACAAGAAATTTGTATAGTACATAAGGAGAGTACGAGGGAGATTATCCCATCCCCAAACACAGAATTCAAGAAATGATTTTGCTAACACCACCCACTCAGATCCTGGAAATAGATAAGCAAAAAAGTTAATATAGAAATCAGACAATTTCTTAAATGCATGCCATGTAAGATTCAGAAGTTAAAACTACTAGTTCATTCCCATGATATCAAACATGTCCAAGTTAAACAAAAAGCATCTAAATGCAGCATTTCAGAATGAATCATGGAACATGCTAACCTAAAAACTAACATCAGATCATTATAAGTGGATAGACCACACAAGTGCCCTGCTACTGCAGTCTTCTACAGGAGAAAATAGTGAACCCACATACTACAAATCACAAACCAAAATTCATGGAATGGAAAATGAAAACTTTCTTCAAGTATCATATTCGTATATAAGGTCAATTGAAGGATCTCTGGATGTCAAAAATACCACAAGCTTAGCATCAAGTGCTCCAGGACTTTTTTACTCAGTATTTCCTACTTCTAAATCTGAGTAATACTAGAAAGCTCTAATGAGTTATCTTGTTGTCTCATACATGATACATCCAGAATCTAGCATCCAGAAAATGAAAGACAACTACAGAATCTGTTTCGGTTTTGACAAAGTATCAATCTACCATAACAATCATCAAAAGCAGCATAACATCGCAGTTCAACCCATCTGTTCAGATCTAACTAAATCTATATAGTACTAGATTTCAAAAATCATAATACTTGTCACCCACTGCCTCATATTACTTCAAGAAACTACACATTAAACAAGACATAATCCAGATTTGAAATGACTAATAATAAAAGCTAATGTAAAAACAATACCTGTAAACAACTTGAAAGAAGCAGGCAAGGACCTTTTCTCTTTAGCCCAAAATACACCAGATTTTTTCGAATGATACAAGCCTGGATCTATAATGATGGGCCTTGCTCTTTGATACCTGCAATCATAACATAAGTAACATATACAGAAGCCATAATCACTACATATAAATCCCTATACAGCCAAGTCCAACAAGAGTATCGGATTCTCACTCTTTCCAACCAATACTGCTTGTGTGCTCGAGAAAGTTCAGATCCCTGGGCAAATACGAAAAAATGTGCAATAGATCTGAAAACAAAAAGAAACATATTCACTGAGCATAACATAAGCACATTTAAATACTATGCCAATCCTTGAATCCTACACGATTCGTGTTTCCAAATAATAAGAACACAATTCTAAAATATTAAAAATACAACTCGAATTTACTTTTATCAATTTACAAATGATATAACCAATAAAGATCAACAAACATAGATTTAGTGCCTGATCTATCATAATCAACATATTACAAATTCTAAATCAAAATATAAAATAATAATATTAACAATAATAAAAGAACAACAGCAGTTACCGTCTTGTGGCACGAGAGGATAATCAGAAGCACTTAAATTAATAAACCAGTCCCAATCCTTAGCTTTCTTCAACAGAATGGCGACGGCGTGGAGCGTCGAAGCAATCATGGTGGGGCCCTTGTAGGTGATCAAATTGGCCTTCCCGACCACCATCACGTTCTTGAAATCCCTCATCACACTCTCCGACTTCACGTACTTGGCGAGCTCCAGCCTCTCCCCATCCGAGGCCTCCACATCAAGATGCAGTACGTAGTAGTTCCTCGGATGATACACCGCTTGAAGCACGCGCTTCACGCGCGGGACGTCTCCTCTCGTCCCCGATATCAAGTACGCGAATCCGGGCAGCTTCGGTTGCGCTAACTGGTTCCGCAGAACCCGGTCGGTGACGGCGAAATCAGACGCGGAAGAGGAGGACTTGGTGTGACTTATTGCTAGAATGACTACTAGCGAGAGTACGGAGATTGAAATCAGTGGAAGAAGCCATGTCCGATCTAGTGAACTCGAAATGTGAGTGCGTTTCATTGCCGTTTTGGGCAAATTAGGGCTCTTGATTTGTTAATAAAAGAAGAAAAATTTTATATTTTAGTGACGAAAAAGGAAACAATTTTGGGAGTTTTGGATTAAATTTGGCGGTTTAGCTGGATTTTTGGGGGGAGGGACGGGATATGTCTGGTTGCTTAGGTGGATAGATTTGATGGTAGATGAAGAGTTATTGTCAGGTTCCAACCGTTCTTTTTTTTTTTTTAACCTTCGTACGACTATTGAAATATGTCGATATGAATTACTGGTATCAGTGATTAATCCAAAAATTCATAAGAGGGTAGACACTGTAGTTAAACATAATATATACAAAAATGTTAAGATCCAACTTATTGTAAATGCTATTAATTAACATAGCTTACATATCAAACTTATAAGGCACGTTCTATAATACATTTGTATATGGATATATCTGATAATTATAAATAATTGATTTCATTCTAAAATTAATTATTATATTTATTATATATTTATTATATTTGATTACAACTAAATGAGTTAAATTGTATTATATTAGATTGACTCGTTGAAAATTAATCTGACTTATTTAGTTGTAATAAGATATAATAAATATATAATAGATATAATGAATATAATCAATATAAAATGTATTCATACTCAAATACACTAAAGGGAATCCGATATATATGTGTGTGTATGTATGTATGTATATGTATATAGAAATATAAATATATTAATACATGGATTAAAGTAGAGAATAAATATATAAATAAAGATATTATCAAAAAATTAGAAAACAATTCTATATATTAAATTTTTAATTTTTAAAAACAAATATAATTTATTAATTTTTTTTAACATTTGAGATGAATAATGATAAGACTTTAATCTTTGACCCAGTATGCTATTTGTTGCGTTGTCTTAGATTTGTAGAGGATATTCAATCGTTGATTGTCTTGATGATTATGTTATCATGACATGATACCTAAGGTGTAAAGTGTTAACTATTCATATAAAATTGTAAATGGCTCGCCACATTATGTAATTTGATAAGGATAGAGCACCAACCATGGTTTTCTTTTTTTTTTATGTAAGGTGGGTCGAGGTTGTTCATACTCTTATGTTAATAAAAATAATTGTGGATTTTAGAATTTTTGTTTGTCTAGATTATTGCAATTATATTAAAGTTGTTCTTAGCTCATGGTTATACACACACCACCCATATTAGTATGAATGGTTAAGAGAGATACTTAACCTTAAGAGATTTAGAGTTTAAGCCAGATCGATGTTTAATTAAAATATAATATGTGGATATGAATCTCCTTTTGTAGTAGTTATCTCCAGATTGTGTGAGTAATCATTCAAACTACACTCTTAATTATCAATCTCAGCATATCTCAACCATCTTTTGATTGTGAGAATAGTTATCTAAATTGCACTATCAATAATCGAGAGTAGTTATCCGAACCGCCATTAGTAATCAATTTGAACTCCCGATTGTGATCTCAACATGTCTCAAAAGTACTTGTATAAAATTAAAAATTAAAAATAAAAATAAAAAAAGCTCATGGTTGTACATTATTTCGTCATTCATTGTAAATTTGATAAATATCACAAATTTATTTAAGTTATAACTAACAGAAATTACCTGTGTCAAATTATTGCAATTATCTTTGTTTCTTAGGTCGTGGTGGAAGATCAATAACGTCAACGTAACAAAAATAACATATATTTGTAAAGTTTGTGATGATATCAGAAGCAAATTATCCACGTGTCAAATTTCATGAGATTTATCACTTAGCTATGCTGGTAGTCAAATGAGAATTTTTAAAATTCAGACTATTATGTTGAAGCACCTAAATCCAATCTTTCTTCTACAGAACACATGAGGTTACCTTTAATACTTCACTATTCATATGCCCCTCTCAAGTGTAATTATGTTGTCTCCACATAAAAGAATTAGATGGCTTAATTGTAAGTTCATAAAATTTTTAAGAAAGAAACGTTGCTGTATACCAATTAGCAACTATGAGATAAATTGCTTATCGTTTTTTTGATGGGATTGCCCAAGGTGATTACTGTTATAGCTATGAGATGTCATCCAAAATCTAGATTTGAATTTTATTTTATTATTAGGTTTAACATTCTTCTTATTAAGCATAGTGTGGGTAGCCAAATCCCAACAAAAACAAATATAACTTAAAGATAAAATCACCAAATGAAGAACCTCTTCCATTAGAACCAATTGTAACATGGATCATACAGTTGTTTAGTATAGTGTAACACCCATAAAATTTGTAGAATGAAGTACAACTAATATGCAAGATGTCAATATTAATTTTTTTTCCTCCTTTTTTTTTAAAAAAAAAAAAAATGGGAATAAGAAAGGGAGAAAGAAGAACAGAGGAGATGGTGAGCTAATTAACTGAAAGAAAAGAGATGTAATTTGTTATGCTCTTAATGTTTTGTATACACCAAGATTATTTTTAAGATTAGGACCACGTATGTATTGAAATTAAATCTTATTACAGAATAATTGTATTTGTGTTTACTTTTCTACGATTAACAATTTTTACTGAAAATTTGTTTTCAACTATGTGTACTGTTCGATTTGTTTCATAATAAGATTGAAGCTTGCTTATTTACAAACTCCTCCATCATGTATATTGAAAGGAAAATCATTTAGAAATTTAATGTAAAATCCATTATGTATTACTTTTACTATTTAAAAGAGTGACGAGTTTTATTTTCATTTGCAAAGTTAAGTTTTAGATCATGTGTTTTTTCGATAACTTCTTTTATTAAATGTTAGTATTTTTTAAAGTCATTTTAAATATGTATTTTTGGCTCCACCCATATTATATATATAGGAGAAAAAGGTTTTATATTTCAAATAATGAAAATATCTTTAAGTTTATTTTAATTTTTATTTTGTACGATTTCCCTTTTGCTTTTGAACTAAGATAACCCATTTAAAGCTTCTTCATTAACAATTAATAAAAAAAAAATCTAATAAATAATTTTTTTACAATATTTTCATTAAGAATGGACCATGACTGACTGTTTGGAATTCGATCATCAAACACGACAATAATATCTAACACAGCTCGGCCCGCGAGCGAAAGCCCAAACTGACAAAAATATCTGAGTCAGAGTAGAAAAATTTTGCAGACCATGATAGAAACGTGGACGTCCCTGATTCGGTCTCACAAACCGCCAACTGTCTGGCGATTGACTTGATCCATTGACCCACTAGAACCCCTCCCCCCCCCCTCCTCCTATATAAACCCTCATTTCTATAGTCCACTTCTCATCCCCAATTCTCACGCTACGTGTCCATGGCTCATTTCGAAGCACTTTGATTTAATTCTCGCTTCTCCGAAACCGACAATACATCTCTCGCTTTTGATTCGCTCCCCTCGACACCTCCCGGATCCGTTCTCTTTGTTCTTCTTTTTCGATCCAAATCGAAGTCAAAATTCGAGGGTTTTAGCGATTTAGGGTTTCGAAGAGCATCGAAATAATGCCTTCGGTGCCCAAAGAACCTAACAAGCTCCCATTAATGCCCTCCTTGACTCGCTTCGATACTGGTTTGTGTTATCATCGTTTTAAACATCTCGAAAAAGGTGATCGGCGTGGTAATCTTAGTTAACATTCGCTTTTCTTTTTTTTTTTTTTTTTCTTTTTTTTTTTTTAAATATTTCTCGTTTTAAAATTTTATTTTCATCGTCCTGTTTGTCGGTTTCTTTCTTCATTTTATTATCTGTACGAGAATTTGGAGATTGAGTTTGACTGAGAATTGGATCGAGTTTTGCTGTCCTGAAACTGGGTTTGTTGTCGGATTTAAAACATCGTACAAGGTACATTTGTTGTTATATGATATTTATATTTTGATGTTGTGTTTTATTTGTTTTATTATTGTTTACATTTTTTGTTGCCATACATAGATAATTTGTATAATATTGTAAAATTTAAATGTTTAGTCCGATTGTAATTTCATAGAGGTGTCTCTGTCTCTGGTATGTGATATAAATTTTAAGTTGCAATGAACGCACGATTCTCTACAATATGAGTTTGCATTATATAGGTTTGAAATGTTGGATGCAGTTATTGTCTTATAATACTCACTTGTATATTTATGATGAAATGTAACCTGGTCTGTTTTCTTTTCAAGCAATTGGTATGTTCTTCGTGTTTTTGTTTTTTTTGGGTAGAAAAATGGATGTTGTGGCCACATTGTTGATGAATTGATGATTTTGTGGAATGTTCATGTTGTTTTGGTTTAGTTTTCTGTGTTTACAAGTGAAGTGATTTAGTGGACTTTACAATTGTTGGTTAGTCTTCTTACATGACTGTCTCTTGTTTTGTTTGGTGTTGGGTATGTTATATGTTGCTATGATTCATCAATTTTTGTTCCTTTAGTTGATTGAGTTTTTTGTGGTCTATATGGTGAATTTTTTTGGGTTTGAGTTCAACAAGGGTAAGTCCGTGTCTCTTGGTTTCTTTAAATAATTGTTTATTTTGGTCTTTGGTAGTTATTTTCATGAGTGTGCAAGAGAAGAATATATAACTATTTTTATCACATGTATATTGGCAGTTCATATTGAACTTTTTAGTCCCTGGTCGTCATCTATGGAATTCAGCTCTCCTGGTGGTAAGGAAAAATCTAAGTCAACTTCCAGAGGTTTAGTAATTGGCCTTGACGACGATATTGGAGAGTTTTTGCACATTCAGGAATCTTGTGTACGGAATACATCTGGCAGCAATGATATCAGTGATGTAGAGGAGGGAGTTGAAGCCCTTAAACTGAACGAAACCAAAGGTGGTCAAAAGAGCTTGTGTAAGAGCAATACTTTTCCCTCCACCGGTAAGGTTTTACCTTCTGCTGGTCCTGATGAAGATGGGGATGAAGAACTTGAGACTGCTTTGCAGAAAATGTTCTCTGACGAACCTGTGCACTCCCCTCACCGCTCACTATCTTTGCCCGTGAGTTTTTCCGTTATTGATTGTGTGCAGCGGGTGTTTTCTGCTGTCATTTTATTTTTGTATTATGTTTTCATGTTTGGGTTTTTGTTAATAGATAGGTGCTTTTTTATTTTTAATCTAAGATCCAAAATCTTGAGATGTGCACATGATATATAGCCAACTTCGGTTCATCTGGTAAATGCAACTTAGGCCAATGGCGATAATCCTTGTTGAGACTAGATTATCTCTGTTACATGCTCATTTTGCTCTTGTCCTGGATGTTGTGCTGGCTTTTAAGAATGGACCATAACCACGATTTTCACAGTTGCCTTTCGATACTTGGGAATTTTTGTAATTCTATTTGTTTGTTTGTGATTACCAAGTGTGCAGACTGTTTCCTCTTCTCTTTTAGGATTCCTGGTGATGTTTTAAGTCTTTATTACTAACGGTTGTCATATTGATCGGTAAGATGAGCAAGGACGAGGAAAGATGAAACTCTTCTCTCACACGTAGAGCAAGTATTTCTGTGTTAAATTGTTCTCTCAAGTCATTTTATAATGAAGTTAGGTCTGGCTTTTGACAAGTGTTGTTCAACAGGTGATGAAATCATCATTAGTGTGCTCTGCTGGAGCGTGCATATAGTGGCTTTGGAATGATTTAGCCTTTATATTCCTTCGAAGAAGTCATGTCAGGTTAATCTAACATGGTCATTTGTTTGTTTGGCTTCCCTAATTTTGGTTTTTCTCTATTCCTTGATTCTCAGACTCCTTTGAAGCTTGTGTCTGCCCTGAAAGGTAGCCGTGAGAAACAGGGCACATCACCAAGGAAGCTGACTGTGAAGTGGGCCCCTGATGTGTATGATCCCCCGCCAACAATTATATCTCACACAGTTAATAGGAGCAAGAAGCAGCAGAAGTTGAAGAGGGATGGGAGAAATGGTAAACAGAAAAATGGAAAGAAATGGCAGAAAGGCAACTCCTCACGCAGCAGCAGTGGTAGCAAAAACAAGCAATTCCGCAAAAATGCGGGGTGTATGGAGAAGGGATACAATTCACTGAATGCTCATAATCGGGTAGTTGAGCTCTCTGATGAGCTCCATGACTTTGATGTTGGTGGGCCAGATTCCTATTGTGGCAGTAGTTTCCTTAAAGAATCACTTACCAAGGTGCATTACTCGGTTGCAGAGGCATTATGAGCCAAATCCTTTAATATTCGTTTACTGGTCTTAGCTACTGTATATAAATAAGGATTTGAAGGTTTTGTCTGACGATTTGCCATGATATGGTGCAACTCTTTGACAGTGTGTGGTGGTGGAACATATAAAAATTTGTATTGGTTGTTATGTGATGTTTGTGTTGTGTAAATAGCAGGATCCGATGTGTTCTTTGTATGAAGAGATTGAATGGTTGCTCATTTGGCTAAGAATTGAGGCTTGATGCGTGCCTGTTTCTGTTTATTTGGTTGGTTATGTTAATGCGTTGGTCACATAGGGTTTTTGGCTGCTAGAAATTTGATTGAATTCCGTTCCTGTGTTTTGTCTTACCCTTTATGTTGGTTCTGGTCTCAATCTTCAATTTAGTAGGTTCTGAGTACATTGGGCAGATGGCAGAGCAAAATACTTAGACAATGCTGTGAATGTCGGACTAAATTTTTAGCATGAGCATGTATCTGTGGGGAGCAGAATTTTGAACGTAGAAGCTCAGTTGCCCTGACACTGGTATCCATAATTAGTGGTACTAAGAAATAGTACTAAGAAATCGGGTCAATAACTTCCTGTTCCCCTTGAATTAAATCTGGTTTTTTGTACGGCTTCTGCAGTCGGGATTCTCAAGTCCACAACTCAATTAAACTAACCGATGATATGATAAGATCATAAGATAGCTAAAAAAAATCGGATTGCATGCCGTGTATGGTACACACCGGGACTTGTTTCATCATTTGCATTGATTTTGAAATCATATTAAACATTGTACAAATTTTTGCAACACCACGTCTTCACGACAAAGTATGTCTTTTATTGTGCGGAAAACTGAACAAGGAATCTTCTATGTGGTGTATTCGGCATTTATTTTGACATAATCATAACTTAAGTCACAACCCCATGCTTGCCCGCTTCCAGATCCATCACCTATTGAATACAGAGAAAGGGTAATCCATTAGGATACAGAAAAGAGCATAACTATCAACTAGTTACAGTGTCAATTTTTTTGCTTTTCTGTTGTTATGATAGTCGTAGTATGACGATGTACTCTTAACATACATTATTTTCATTAATGTTCTTTGATGACATTCAAAGAGAAATACAGCCAGCCAAATGATTACTTTGTCCCTAAAAATTAACACCAGAATTAACACCAGAATAGAACTTATGTTTTCTCCCTCTCGGATTTTCAATTGCCATTGCAAGCAAAAGATTATTCAGAATTGCAGATGGTAGTTACTCAAGTGAAACATTTTGGCAGATTCAGTGCTCCAGTACCAAAGAATCTAGTTTCAAAATTAAAGCTGCAATAGAACAGGAAGACAAGGCTCAACCTGAACCACAACCTTGCTCCTATCACCTTATAATATGGCATGTAAAGATCTTATATTGGTTAAAACAAGCTGGAATACATTGCTGGGTTATTAGTCACCGTTATACGTACCAGAATTAAACAATTCTCTTCTGTTCCGTGCAGTTAATAATAATGAGATTTACACACATGTTGCATATGATTTGTAAGCTTACCAACGGATAGTTGTATTCCAACTGTTCCATGGGTCTCACCAGCCTTCCTGAGATAGTTACTAGCCGCAGCCCTGAAAAACTTTTATGTTACTTGGAGATGATAAAAACATCGAACTCATTCTCTATTATTTATACTCAAATACAGAGATGATATCTCTTTCCAGCATTACCAAACATATCGATGAAAAGAGGGATCTAAATTTGTTTAAATTTCCCAGAAACCGATGACAGACTTTATATAGATTATCAATTCTGAAGAGGATACTCTTCCATAGTGTATCAGAAAGATTTGCTGCAAGACATGGGTGGTTTTTCAACAGCAAATGTATTAACAAGCATAAAGATTACCTGTCAAATGAAAGTGGTTGGCCACCAGTCATGAGCAAAAAGTCACCAAGCAATATTCTCAGCTTATTGGGGTGGAAAGAAATTCCAGCATACCCTGCAGCAGCAGCTATACGTCCCCAGTTTGGATCTCTTCCGTATACAGCAGCCTGGTAGCAGGATTGACATTAATTAGACTTGTATTAAAGATGAATGAAAGTACAAGTTCATTTCATGCCTTGACAAGTGAAGAAGATGCTACTGAGCGTGCAATCTTTGCAGCTTCAGCCTCATTGTGAGCACCAGTCACAGAGACCTGCAGATTTACATTAGAATTAACTGAATCCTCAGCATTCTGTAAATGAACAAGGGAGCTTAAGTATATCATTTGGCATACAGTTACTAGATTTCATAATGGATACTAAATAGTAAAACATCTGACAAAAGCAGAACATAAATGCAACGAACAATTTAAGAAAGTTAAGATTGAATGTAGAACTGGATTTACCAGGAAAGTCTAAGTTCTTTTCTTAGCAATCAGAAAAAAGTACTGAACAAAATATATACACACTCCTGTACTAGGATTACGAAACATCTGACAAGATATTTGCACAGGAACACTAGAAAAAGATAATGAGTGTGGATAACTACACTGCACAATTACAATTAACATCTTACTTTTGTGTCCTTATCTTCATAATATCTAAAAGGGTAAGTGCTGTCTACTTTTACATCAAGCGTGAGAATGCAATGACATTAAATTTGATTGGACTTGGGGATACATACTAGCATTTTAAAATTCTGCTAGCAAGTATGAAAATTTGAATAAGACACACCTCAATTAAGCAAGTTGCTCCTTCTCCATCCCAGGCTATTGATTTGGCAAGTCCCTGCATTACCTGGCAAAAGGCAATTTTTAATAACTCAGCAGATCCAACCCAAGATCAAGCCTAAATCAATCCATAAATTTGAATGCCTCTTTGCACAAACCAACTCATGGGCAACTCTACCAAGAAGTAGACCAGACCCTGTAAGTTCATCTAAGCAGTTGCAAAATAAGATAGCTTACTTATAAGCATATTCAACCATGTGTTAAATACACCTTGACCTTCAGTGGCAGTTACACTTACTGCATCGAGACATGCTTGAAGTTGCACAGCCTCATTACAATTAATAGAAGATATCCTGCTTGATCCAGATAATCCACTAGCCAAAGCAATGACAGTATCATTGGTGCTAGTATCTCCATCCACCTACAGATAGACCGTACACAAACCAGATAGATTGATAACTATGTGATAATCCAAAAAAGGAGGAAAGTTCGTAAAACCATACCCTCTCACTCACTGGCCCAACCAAAATATGTGTCAAGAGAAAACAGAGCAATAAAATGCGTTCAAACATTAAAAGTTTTGGCTTAAATAAGTCACAATAATTTAAATAGTGAATCCACAGTCAATAAAAGTTATGTTTAAAATACAATTTCTCCTAAGTTGTAAGAGTTAATTTCCTACTCATTCCAGTGGCATAAGTTTTGAACAAGTTAAGCTTTTAAAGCAAAGTAGTTTGCAAAATGCCCTGTGCTTTGCAGTGAAGTCTTCTAGCTTTAGGTATAAAAAAATGAGTCATAATACTTACAGTTATCTGGTTAAAACTTCGGTTGACAGCAACCTGCACCATCTTTCTCCATACATCAGAGTTAACTACTGCATCAGTTGTTACCACCTGAAACAAAAATCAGAATTAATAAGAATGCAGTGAACATATGCTTATCAGTAAACTTCAAGATAGAAGCGCTAAAGAGACATACACCAAGCATGGTAGCCATGTTTGGGTGAATCATCCCAGAACCTTTTGCCATTCCTCCAATTTGTATGTATTTTCCTCCAACCTGTTCAGTTGACCAATCAATTTTTGTTCAGCTCTGAAGAATTCAAATATTTTTAAAATCAAGAAATTATATTTCCATACGACACAAAATGATCATAGTCACATCCAAAGCAAACAAATTTAATGTGCCAATGAAATTGAAGCATTCAACTATAGTGTTATTACATTAGGTATTGTCTATTATCCCAACTTCTTAGATTAAGGCTGCAGAATTGGATTACTGGTAATTCACGATAGATATATGTAAGCTGCACAAACATTTCCTCTGTTTTTCAGTATCCCCATCAAGATCCAATCACAGCGGAAGTAAACTATATACCATGTATATTACTTCATACCAATTACTAAGCTAGCATTTTTTTTTTCGAAAATACTAAGCTAGCATTTTACAACTCACAAATTATGATGTAATATTAACCGATATTTAAAATCATAGCATGCACATAAAGTTGTAAACAAGTTTTATGCACCTGAGACTCGATTGCCACACTCTTGCTCACAAGGTCAGTTGTCGTGATTGCCACTGCTGCAGAGTCTGCCCTGCACAGCCGCTATTAAGTTTCAAGAATTCCTAAACAAAATAGGACATACAAGGAAACAAAACAACGTATGTGGAGACATATTGAAGCCACCACATAATTCGACAAAAGGAAAAAAAAAAAAACATAAATAAAATGTATAGTAGTTCATCCCCAAGCAAAAGTGAAAGAATCCATTTAACCAAACTACAGGTTGAATGATATAATTGTGAAATTACCCCTCAATAGAACATGAAAGCGAATTAACCAGTTTTGGAAGTGAATTTTGAAGTGCATCCTGCAAATCATAATATCATAAAACTATCAGTTTTGTCAACTCATTTGGCAGTGAATAATATAAAAAACATGTTGGGTCTATTTTTTTTATTTTTTATTTTAAAAAAAAAGAGAAACAAAGTGTAAATTTCAAGGATGGTGCACACTAACATGACCAAAAAAACTCATAGGACAGACAAATGATTATGCCGTTTACCTTCTTTATTCTTTGCCCAATTACACCAGTGGATTCAATCAACACTTCCTCAGGCCTAATTTTAAGTAGCTGCAATAATTAGTAATTTTATAAGTAAAAACAAAGCCAACACGTATAAGTCCACGAATCAGAAATTCTCAAATACATTGAAGGGACCATACCTTAGCAACGGTGTCAGCACATTCTATAACATCCTGGTAACCTGCATCACCCTGGAAGGCAATTACACTCGTTAGGCATGTAACACTCAGTAGAATCAATTTATTCCCACGATAACAGCACATTACAAGAAAGATCTGCAGAACTCCCAAGTTTTACATGATACATCCAAAACCATAGAAAGAAAATAGTGAAATATTCATTATTTTACAGGAAATAAAGATGCACTCTCAGACAAGCATATGGTTTCTGAACAAGAAGTACATGTGAAACATCTATTCATTCTGATACAGCTTACCGTAGCTGCATTGGCTTGACCAGCATTTATTAAGACTGCACGGGCCTGGCAAGTGCAAAATCTAGTTTAGCTAACTGATATAATTTACAAATATTATCAAATCTGTAGCAAGAATAATAAAACATTGAATATGACCTGTTACTCCTATCCACATTTGAACTCTTATTGGTTGATTTTATTTCAGTACACTATATTTCAGGCATAGATATAGGCAACCTAATCGAAATGCATGATTTTATATTTAATTTTTTTATTAGAACCAAAAAACCAATTGCATTGCGTCCACATACAACTATAATGTTCATCATCATTAGCAAAAATCTTTTTTGACACCGCAGCTTTATGCTCTGAGCTCAAGCCCAGCAGGGGTGCTACATTCAACATGCAAAAATTAAAAAAAAATATCACCAATTGGATTATCGGGAAGACAGTGACTGAATGAGGATACAAAGAACATAGTAAATTTATAATTAAGACATCTTGCACATGAAAAATTTACCATCAAACAGCTTCTTAAATTTCAATATATTTCATTTAACCAAAGAAGAAGAGCATTTAGGGAATCATAGATGAACCGATCTATTTTCTTTGAAAAACAAAACGCAATGCTCTCTAAAACTTTGTTTCTTTTCGGTTGACTATTATTAAGCATCTAACATGAAGCATCCACACACCGTTTTTGAAATGTCCAGAGCACTTTTGCAGTATATCACTGGTGCAGCAGCAACCAAATTTGTAGTAAATGCCCCTGAAAAAAAAATGAAAATAGACAATAAATAAATAAACTCAAGTTCAACTTTAAACCAATAAATTACATTTCTCAAGTAAAACTTTCAAACAAACATCCGAAAAATACTCGTAAAATTCATATAGCTGGACATAGACATGACAATCCATCAAAACACAAAAGCTAACCTGCAGAGATTGCATCAACATCACAAGTAACAAGTGCAAGATCCGGTTTCTCTCCTTTGGCACGCAGCCCACCATAAATACCAGCAGCTTTAAATCCCTCTGCAGCAGTAACTCCACCAGGAATCTATGCCATTCATGAATTTTTTTTTTTTGGTAAGAATTACAATTATAATAACTATTAGAATTTACACGTGGTTCAAAATGGAACATATTCACGACAATGCCATTTCAATTTATTAAATAAATTAAAAAATTAAATAAAATAAAAAAACAGTAGCTCACTTGCTTCCAGGGTCCTTCAGGGAGATAAATAGGAGCAGCCGGTATGTAGTTTGACGCCTCCTTTAAACTCGATGACATGGCAAATACTCTAAAGTCTCGCTTAGACGAACTAAACGAGCTTAAAATCTGCAATTACAGTGATATATCGTTGTAGAAAATGTTGGAATTCTTTGATTTAATTTTATTTTAATTTTACTAGTTATTGAAGAGATTGAAAAACTGACCTGAGAAGCGAACAGATCAGGGAGTTTGAGGGAGACAGAGTGAGGAGTACACGAATACATCTCTGCTTCCGGAGGTTTAAGAAGATGAAAACTTGTTAATGGCTGAGTAGCGAGGCGATTTGCAATTTTGACGCCTTTTATGGACGCGAAGCTACTAACTCCATTATTATATAATAATATACTTTGGGGGAAGAATCAAAGCCGCCTTTTTTTTCTCCACGCAGATTATTGCCCACAAGTCCTTTTGGAGGTCAAGTATTTTTTTTTTAATAAATTGATGGACGCGATTTTAAAATGTTTGAATTGTTCATTAAAATTTCCTTAGACTTTACTTTTTGATAAATAAATATAATTTGAAATATGAAACTAATTGAATTGAAATTCACATAGAATCCTATAAATAACAGATTTTGTACATTGCTAAGTTGCCCAAGTACGGACTGATTACTGACGATTGGTTTACGATTGTTCTGCCAATGCTTGGTTGTATAAAGGAAACAGCGGACAACAAAACCAAATCATAATTGAATAAGTGTTATTAATGGGTTCAACTCCAAATAATTCACTGAATATTTAAATAAAACATGGGTATCTTTCTAAAATTCCTCATGGACTTTCTCCAATCTAACATGTAGGTTTGGCTCCAAAATGAATATATGGGATTACAGTGTTTGAAACAACTCTGTGACCATCCATTTGAAAGATCATCCACGCCATCCGATAGTCTTGTTTGTTCTGAAACTGGAACCTGCTTCAGAAGACGCTGCTTCTGGTTGACCTTGACCTGGAGGTCTGCGCTCCTTTGGCTTGGCAGGGTCAATAAAAATAACCCATCCGTCCAAATACGTTGCGTTCAATTTTTCTCTAGCCTTCTCAGCTTCTTCTATGGTAGAATATGTGACAAAACCAAACCCCTTTGGTCTTCCAGACACTCTGTCTACTATGGTTTTTGCTGCAGGATCACCAAGGCAAAGAGCTAAGAATGAGGGATATTGCTGATGGACGATACAAACAAATATAGCTTACAAGAAACTTTTAACTTACCTTCAATTAGCTGGCCAAATGGAGAAAATGCCTCTTTAAGCTTCTCATCTGTTGTGAGTCTGGATAGACCTGTTGACAATGCGTCAATGCCATTACGAGAAGACAAAGGTGAGTGTTGCTTTTGTATAGTAGATCGCATGGAAAAGAAGAGTTTCAAGCAATGAATACTAGTTCCGATAGGTGTCTAGTAATAAATTAACTGAAACTAAAATTGCATACTGATACCATAATATTGTATTAACATAGACCAATTCCAAAACACTTTAGAGCTATTAAAAATAACAAGATAAACATCAAGAAGAATCTACATAACACAGACTAAAAAAATTAACCAATTCTCATTAGAAAACTGTCACATGGCAACTAGAGTTTCCTCAAGCATCCTGAGTACTTGCTACAGCCTTTGACACCATGCACATGCCAGCTGAGATGCTTAGGTGAACTCTAGTAGGAAGTTGGCATAACCTTTCTACTCTTATTTGTAGCTTTAGTAAATGTTTCCAGTTATAGCTATTCATATTAACCTTCCCTTGTTTGCTACAATAAAGGGAAGAATTTAGACGAAAAGGTATTTCATGAACACATGTTGTGATTACTATCTATCATTTTCAATATATTTCATGGTTCGAGCACCTTACCAATACATCAACATACACAGATTCACAAATAAATAGTAATAAGAACAGTTTTGATGCCACTTATTTAGCAATAGCTTTTCTCCTCTCAAATATCTGCCATAACCACAAAGAGAAACAATTTTTTTTGACAAATTATATTACAAGTGCGGATACAAGTAATATGGCCGGACTCTCTTGATCAGGCTACTGATAAGTACAGCCCGGAACTGGAGGTTCCTACTGGCAAGAGGAAGGCTCCCTAGAGGAGGGAGGCAGGGCAACACAAACAATGAAAACTAGCCACTTTTTTTAGTGGCAAGGTGTCAAACTCGAGACCTTGAAAGCGGTGTGGCTGCCACTGCAGCTACACACCAAAAGACTAACCAAATAAAGAGAAACTACTTCTACTTGTTTAGCATCATCACATGAAGCAGGGAAAGTTGCACAGTTTGAAGTCCAAACGGACAGTGCCACTCCCTTCTAGAAGGAAATGGCTAACCCACCTCACAAAACTCTTCATCTCCCAAAACCCATACACATGTACGCATAAACAAAACAACATAAATAGACGAGTCCTCACGGGACAATCAAAATCAGAAGGTATGAAACAGATCAAAATCTTTGCTTTTACAGAAAAAGTGGTACATCAACCAAGCACTTGCTCGATACTAACTAAATATAAATACTTATGTTCGAGAAAAGATTATCATTTTATTGGTTCCACTCAAAATCAGAACCAAAGACATCAAATTTGTAATTGAATGAGACAAATCAAAGAGAGAAATATAAAGAGAAAAAAGCAAGCTCTAATTACCACTGATGAAGAGCTTAGGAGAAGTGAGGGTGGTCGAATTAAGACGAATCGAAGCGAATTGAGCTGGGAGAATCGAAGACCCGGAGGAGCACCCGTTTAGAATCCGACGGAAGCTGGAAGCGAATGCCATCGTGTCAAGTCTTCCAGATGATTGGAGCCCCTTGTTTGTCCCGCGGTCAGAGATCGATTTAGGGTTTTACGGGTTTTAGCTTAATACAACCAGACGACCAGAACCAAATTGAAGGATTGGAAAATAAAACGAATGATTTGGTACATGCACGAATATGAAGTACTATGTGCCACAAATATCTTCACCGTCCAAAGTGCCCCCTACGTGCTCGATTTATTGGATTTCCTTCCCCAGATAAGATATCTGTAGGCTGTCGCATGATGCAACGTGGGTCTTCCACTCATGTGATTTATCTTTTTTAAATAGTTTATGTTAAATAGATAAAAAATCTATTTAGAATTACCAGATATAAACTTGTAACTTATAAACTTATTAAATACAGGTGGTTAAACATCTCTCAATTTATTAAATTATTAGGAATTTATTTTCTAGTAAATGTATATTGACAAGTGCAAATAGTCCTGTATGAATAGAAATATGGATCGTTTAAATAGTTTTTTTTTTGGTCGATTTTAATAATTTTTTGATTTCTTTGGTGTCATTTTTTTTTTTTCAAATCATTATCTTAATAAATGAGGAGGTGTATAACCATATGTGCTGGACGTAAGAGATAATATAATACTCCCATATCTTATTTGACAAACTTCGTCATATGATTTGTAAGGACATAACGCCAAATCAACTTTTAATATTTTTTCGTGAGATTGAAATGGTTTAGATTATTCATAATTTATTGCTTGTGTTATGACACTAATTTCGATTGTGTGTCTTCCATTTTTTTTTTTTTTTAAAACAAAGTCATGTAGATACAATTGACATTTATATTGTGTGTCTTCTATTTTATTTGTTTTACTTTACTTTTTCGCTCATGCTTATTCTATAAACCATTGACTAGGCACAAATATTGATCCCACAAACGCCTAATTTTACGCAGCCTCAACATTATGTCTACATGAAATGGGTCCACTTCAGTTGCATACATATAATATTATCCTGATCCAAATTTCTATCTTTTAACAAATTATTTGTGGGGAAAATTGTTTCTCTTCACAAAGATACAATTCTATTCAGGAAGATATGCATCAAGATAGTAACAATCCAATAATTCATATGCATCACTATTATGCCTACGTTAATGGCAAGTTAGATTCCCAGTAACATTGTCCAAATACTAAAATAATACACAAAAGAGTTTTAGAAAGCACACAGTGACAATTTCAAAAAGAGAATTGTATTTCTCTATCTCTCAAAATTGATCTTTACAGTTTTATATATACACATAGTAAACCTAGCCAATAATGGAAAAGATATGGAAAAATAATATACAATTAAGATCCCTCAATATTAGGAGAGATCTTCTCTTAGCTACAAATATGTTTGAGTTGACTAAATGATTTTACTTGATTGTTGGCAAGATGGCAAGATCTTCTCCTTTTGATTGAATGATTGTTGGCAAGATCTTCTCTTTCTGACATCCCCGCTCAAATTGATGATAGTTGTCAACAAGCATCAATTTGCTCACAAGATATGCATGTCGTGTAGAAGACATTGGCTTAGTAAATAGGTCAGCAATTTGATCATGAGATGAGACATGAACAAGACTAAGAATTTTGTCATGAACTAATTCTCGGATATAATGACAATCAACTTCAATGTGTTTAGTTCGTTCATGATGAACTGGATTAGTGGCAATGCTGATAGCACTGGTGTTATCACCAAAAAGAGTAATTGGTTGAGAGCAAGTAACACCAAGTTCTACGAGAAGCCGTCGGAGCCATACAACTTCAGAACTGACAGAAGACATAGAGCGATACTCAGCCTCTGTGGATGATTTAGATACCCGTTCTTGCTTCTTACATTTCCAAGAGACAGGAGAATTACCCAAGAAGACACACCACCCTGTGGTAGAACGTCGAGTATCACCACACCCGGCATAATCCGCATCAGCAAATGCTATGAGATGAAAAGATGTGTTAGAAGGAAAATATAGCCCACGATCACAAGTACCTTTTAGATAGCGAAGGACACGATGAAGAGCTGATAGATGATGTCGTCTAGGATCAGAAACAAACTGACTTACAACTTGGACATCAAAAGAGATATCAAGACGTGTGATTGTGAGATAAATAAGACTACCCACCAAGCGTCTGTACAAAGTAGGATCTGAGATAGGTACACCATCGTCTCGTTTCAATTTCAAATTTTGTTCCATTGGAGTAGAACAAATTTTATTATCAGTGAGATTGGCCAGTTTGAGTAAATCTGCAATGTACTTGCACTGTGTGAGAAGTATACCATTTGAAGAATAAAATACTTCTAATCCAAGAAAGTAAGTAAGAGTGCCAAGATCTTTCATATGAAAAGATTCTTTAAGAAATTTCTTTAATTCTATAATTCCTTCGTGATCACTACCCGTGATGACCATATCATCCACATAAAGAACCAAAATAACACTGCCAACATGAGAAGAACGAATAAAGAGTGAGTGATCATTAGAACTCTGTTGAAAACCCACTGAACAAATGGTGGACTGAAATTTCTCAAACCATGCTCGAGGTGTCTGTTTAAGGCCGTAAAGGGAATTGCGAAGTTTACAAACCATATTACGATCAACAAGTGAATAACCGGGAGGACACTCCATATAAACTGTTTCCTTCAAGTTTCCATGAAGGAAAGCATTTTTCACATCTAACTGATACAGAGGCCAATGCTTGCATGATGCTACAGCAATAAGAGTACGAACAGTGGTCATCTTGGCAACTGGAGCAAATGTTTCGTCATAGTCAATCCCATACTCCTGCTTATATCCTTGTGCTACCAAGCGGGCTTTATAACGATCTAAAGTCCCATCAGGTTTAACCTTAATAGTATAGACCCATTTACTCCCTATAACAGAAGTTTCAGGTGGTCGAGGAACTAAATCCCAAGTATAATTCTCCTCCAATGCCTCAAGTTCTTCTTCCATGGCTTTTCGCCAACATGCATGTTCTATTGCCTGGTTATAGGTAGAAGGAATCTTAATGGAGTCAAGATTAGTAAAGAGAGAATACCTTACAGGTGGTTTGCCAAAGTTGACACGAGTGGATCGTTTTAAAGGTGGTAAATTTGGTGTCGGCTCATTAATCAAATGGGTGGAGACAGGACCTTCAAGACCATGATCAGGACAAGGCATAATAGATGTTGCTGCATCATCTATGATTTGAGAATCTGAAAAATCGTGCAAAAAAGAAATAGGAGAACTAGAAATTGTTGAAGTAGGAGATGAGACATAAAAATATACATTCTCAAAGAAAGTGACATGACGAGACACACGTATTCGTTTATGTTGGGGATCATAGCAAACATAGCCTTTTTGTTTATCACTATAACCAACAAAAACACATTTAGCAGCCTTTGCAGTTAATTTATTTCGTTCATGTGAAGGAAGCAACACAAAACAGACACACCCAAAAACACGAATATGCAAATAATCTGGTGACTTATTATAAAGATAAAAATATGGGGATTGATTATTAAGTATGGGAGTAGTTTGTCGATTTATAAGATAGACTGCCGTATGAACTGCTTCTACCCAAAATTGTGGGGGAACATTAGATTCGAGTAGAAGAGTTCGAGCAATTTCTAAAACATGACGATTTTTTCGTTCAACTATCCCATTTTGTTCTGGGGTGTTGGGACAAGATTGTTGAGTTAAAATTCTTTTTTTGTGGAAGAATTGTATGAGATCTGAAGCACAAAATTCTCCTCCAGAATCTGAACGAAAAATTTTGATTGTTTTTCCAAATTGTGTCTCGATCATAGTAATAAACCTTTTTGTTATGTTTGCTAGTTCAGACTTAACCCGTAAAAAATATATCCATGTAAAACGAGGTAAATTGATCAATGAACAAAACAAAATATTTGTAACCAAGTCTAGATAAAACAGGTGAGGGACCCCATAAATCACAATGTATTAAATCAAAAGGTGCACCAACTACTGTAGTGGTAGAAGTGAAAGGTAACTTAGCAGATTTCCCAAGAGCACAACTTTGACAATCTTTTAAAAAAATAGATTTAACATTTGGTTTCCCTGGAAGAATATTAGACTTGAACATAAACTCTAATTTGCTAGTATGTGGGTGACCTAAACGACGATGCCATAGATTCCACATATTATTGGCATGTAAATTAGATGTCGATGGAGAGACTGTAAGACACAATGGAGACTTCTTTTCATGATCTAAATCAAGATGAAACAAACGTCCATGTTTATGCCCCTTCATGATCACTTGTCCCATTTGAAGATCCTGTACATCACAACCAAGAGAAGAAAATTTAACCAAACAATTTTGATCAGTCAATTGTCCAACAGAAATCAAGTTGGCAATTAGTCGAGGAACGTAAAGAGTATTTGGTAGACAAAAGGATTTTTTAGATTTATCAGTTAAACTCACGGTACCAACTCCTTTAATTGGTAATTTTCTTCCATTAGCAGTAGTAACTGATTGATTTAAAGAGTAAGGTTTGAGTTTAGAAAAAGCATGTTTTTGTCCAGACATGTGATTAAAAGCGGCAGAATCAAGGTACCAAGGAGTAGATTTAATTCCTTTACCTGATAACCCAGCAATAGAAAAAACAGAGGAAATAGCACCTGGAAGGATTGATTGCATTGATTCTTGAATCATCTTTTGAATTGCTTGTGGTGTGAGTAGGGTCTCTTTAGCACTCGTTTGTTCTTGATCACAACCCATGGTAACAAAAGCCGATTGACTCTGTTTACTCTTCAAAATTCTGCAATCCAAAATAATATGTCCCGGTTTCTTGCAATAGTTGCACATATTGCGCTTTCGACAATGAGACTGTACATGTCCAAATTCATTGCAATGTCTACACCGAATATCTTCTCGACCTCCATGCTTCTGTTTCGATTGAAATTTACCACGTGAAGTGATAAACACTGCATCAATTGAATTGGATTTTGTGTCCAGTTGAGCTTGTGTTGTCAGCCGTGTTTCTTCACGAACAAGATCTCCAAGCACAGATTCCATAGTCAGACTACCTCGATTGATCAGTGTGGCCCTTGCATTCTCAAATTCTGGTCGAAGCTTCATAAGAAATTGCATCACTCTGCCACGGTCTCTTTCTTTCTTAACTTCTGGATACGCTTCCTTTGAGATGGTGCTCGAAGAGATCATATCTTGTTCTGTCCACAACTTCAATATTTCAACATAAAAACTGCGGATATCTCTGTCAGCTTGGCTGATGTTTGCAACTTCATATTCAAGTTCAAATTGCCTTGATTGATTTACCTGAGAATAAATTCCTTTTAGATGTTTCCATATCTCTGCAGCAGTTGTGAAAGATCTGAAGCTTAGTGCAATATCAGGCTCAACTGAATTCAATATCCATGTAACAATTTGAGCATTCTGTGTTTTCCATTTGCTTTTCTCAGCAGCATCACCTGTTTCTTTTTTAGACCCATCCAAAATAGAAGAGAGTCCCTTTCCTTCAACGAAAATCTTAAAGTGAAATTCCCAAAGAGGATAATTTTTTCCATTGAATTTCACAGATATGGACTCATATTTGTTACTATCCATATTATAGACCGAATACAAATAGCACAAATGGGAGAAATTAAGGTGGTGTGTAACAAATCCTTTACAGGATAGAAAAACAAATTCTCAAAAGAATTTATCGAAACAAAAACAAATTCAAAGGTTTATCTGTCCTGGCTCTAATACCATGACAATTTCAAAAAGAGAATTGTATTTCTCTATCTCTCAAAATTGATCTTTACAGTTTTATATATACACATAGTAAACCTAGCCAATAATGGAAAAGATATGGAAAAATAATATACAATTAAGATCCCTCAATATTAGGAGAGATCTTCTCTTAGCTACAAATATGTTTGAGTTGACTAAATGATTTTACTTGATTGTTGGCAAGATGGCAAGATCTTCTCCTTTTGATTGAATGATTGTTGGCAAGATCTTCTCTTTCTGACACACAGAATGTAATTTAGTGAAACCCTAACATAAATACATACATGTTCACACTATAGATAAATTGCACCTACTTTGGTTGAAACCTAACATAGATACATGCATGTCTTATTTATAATAGGACAACACCACTGGTAGAGTACTAGTAATAGTTGTGCTGTATATTCAACATAATAATCAATAAACAATTTAAATGCATGTTTTGCACTTTTAACATTGCATACATTATCGGTCCAACCCATCCATCTCTAGCATTCCATTTGGAAGAGCTGGAATGCTTTGCTCATGTCTGAAGAAATTTTTGGGATCAACTTTAGTCTTCACTCTTATCAATCTTTTGAAATTATCTTTGAAATACTTGGTACCCCAAACATTAGCGTGAAGAAAGCTCGTATTATTCTTCCTGTTCATGCCCAAATCTAGATCCCTCACATTGACATATGCACTCCTAGGGAATTTTGAAACGTAAGGAGCCATGTAACTATATAGCTTCCTAATCCAGTCAATATGCTTCGTTTCATCATTATCTCCATCCTGCCACACAGTCAAATACAGTATTGCAAATACGTTACCCTTTCTTTGAGGAAAAGGAATTTCATTTTCTAAAAACCTGTTCATCATTCCACCATAAGGGTTGAATTCAATCACTGGACTATCTTCTTCCAATAACCTTTTCCACAGCCCTTCAAGCACTGTTTTAGGAATTGGTTCCTTGACAAAATCCGATTTGCAAGTAAACTTTGAACGAAGACTTTCTTTGGAGTAGAATTCTAGGAGACGTGTTAAGTGGGCGACGATCAAGATAAAGCACAGACTTGATCCAATTTGTTTCCCTGCAATCTTTTCTTGTCAAACCCAATTCTTTTTAATTACCTTGAGGAGTCCATTAGCACCACCAAGAAACAAGGTTTGGTATGATGGTGCAACATTTCTCCCCTTTTTGGCTTGCATTTGTTACTTGTAACGAAACCCGAAGAAAAAGATTCTCATCAAGCTTATCTCACTTGTTGCCATCTATAGAGCAGATTTGTCGCGTCTTCTTCTAGAGTCCTTGAAACTGTGAAAACTGTTACAGTTTCTGGGACATGAACCGGTTTTATCTTCCATGAAAAAATGACTCCGAAGCTTGCTCCTCCGCCACCTCTTATAGCCCAAAAAAATCTTCACCCATTGCTGCTCGGTCAATAACTCTGCCAGTGACATCAATCCTGGCATCAATAACATTATCAGCACTAAGACCATATTTTCTTCCAAGACTGCCATAACCGCCTCCAGTGATGTGCCCACCAATACCTACGCTTGTGTAAAGACCAGCAGGGAAGCCATGGATAGGACTTTTCTCTGAGATTCTATAGTAGACTTCACCCAATGTGGCACCACTGTGAACCCAAGCACTGTTATCATCAATATCAATGCTAATGGATCGAAAATTGACCAAGTCTAATAGAACAAATGGTCTCTCAATTTCGGATACATAAAAGAGACCCTCATAGTCATGGCCTCCGCTTCGGACTCTCATGTGAGTGCCCAGCTGTATGGAGCAAATAACTACGGCTTGGACACGGTATTCATGCAAAGGCATGAAGATCAGATCAGGTTTTGGAACTGAAGGATCCACGAACCTCAGGTTTTGTGCAGTGGATTCTAGGATAGAAGAAAAATTATTTTTGTTTGGGGTGTCATAAGTATAGGAAGGAACGGAAACCTCACGTCTGACTGAGACAGAATGAATAAAATTTTCTTGAATTGAGGCTGAAGTTGGACTTGAAGAAGCTGATAACAAAATGGATGAAAAGAGTACTGAAAGAATGCAAATGCTTGGAGAAATGTTCTTCATTTTGGATGTCTTCATGGTTTTATGTCCCGTGATTTAGAAGGGACGGTAAAAAACGTGCTCTTAGGTTTTTACCCTCTCCCAATATACATACATATATATATATATATTTATATTGAAATGACTCTCTCCCAATAATTTTAAGTGAAAATATCACTGGTGCAAGTGCCACTTTTAAAAAGTGAACCGACACTTTGCCCTTGATTACTTGAAGAACATGATTATATCTCATAGAGGTGGTAATATGAGTCACGACATATTGGGTTGACATGAATTCATAAAAACTAAATGAATGTGAATTTGAGTTAAACGAATTCATCTTGTAATCGTATTAACCCGCTTAATCTGTTTATTAAACGAATCAAATTGGGTTTGTTTAAATGAATCATGAGTCGACACGATGAAATTAGGGATAAAATTGTAATATTGACATATTATAGAGGTTAGTGTATAATTATCTATTTTTATGTATACACACAATTAACCCAACCCTAGATTTAACTCATTTTGACAGCCACCATCCTCCATCTATTCTTTTCTTCCCCCCTTCTCCTCTTTCCCGAGTCATGCCTCATGCACGGTTGGTCACCATTTTCGTCGGCAACCACCACCACCCATTCCACCCCTCTTCCTCATGATCACCACCACCCCTTCTCCCTCACGACTCCCAGTTACCATTCCGCCTTTGTCATAATGTCTTCGTCCCGCCTCTGTTAGCGGCTTGCACTCCATCAAGTGCTCAATTTGATTGTCTTGATCTCTATATGCCAACATCGTTTCACTGTCTACCTCAGATCGCAACAGATCCACCCCTAGGTTCTTTTTTTTCTTTTTAATTGTTGCCGTTGTTATTCTTTTTAATTTGTGTAAATATATATTTACTTTTTTGGTTTTATTTGTGAAATTACTATGCTCTTCAATATTGACGATTTTGGATGCGATAGATATTTGTGATTAAAATTGGCTTGTGTTGGATATTTATGAAAAATGGTTCTTGACTTAATCTAAGCTTTTGGTTTTTTGTTTTTCTGGATTGTATTTTTTTTTTCCATTTTTTTGAGCTCATGGTAGATTAATTTGGATAACATGATGAAGGAGAAGATTATGGGTTTTGATTAGTTTAATTGAAGTGCATTTTAGTTGGTTTAATTGAATTTAAGCAAAAGTACAAACTAAATTTTATCTTAATGAAGATTTGGAATTGATTTTTGTTAAATGAATTAAACGGATTAAATGAGTTAAACGGGTTAAACGAGTTAACAGATTATTAAGTTTCGATATTTTATGATCTAACTAATAAACGAAGTAATCATGTCGTGTAGTGTTGTGTCATTCATTTATAAGCGAATTTGTGTCGAATTCAAAAATATTGACTCATTTCTTAAATGAATTCATGTCGAATTGATCAAAATTATAAATGAATCGAATCGAATTTACCTCGACCCGACATGCCAACCTGTTTTGCCACCCCTAAATTATCCCACTACAAGGAAGCTACTTTATTTATTATATCTTTATGACATCTAAGTTATTGGAACACTGAGTTAATTCAATATCTTATCCAAAATTCAATTATCCGGTGCCATCATTGGCACATTAAATTAATAGTTAAAATAAAATGTTTTTTTTTTTTTCGTTTACTAGTATAAAATATTGTTAATGACACATATTATGAAATATATATTGAATAAAGAAATAGAGTAATCTTAGGCTCTTCAAATTTTTTACCTACATTCATGTTTAAATGATATTATATGTACATTGTTAACATGATATTACTTATCACATCATCTCATGATTTATAAGATATCAACAACTTACATGCCACATCATTTGGACATAAATCTAAATAAAAAATTTTAGTTGACAACTCACCCATTACATTATTTAGACAAATTATAGGAGAGTAAATTACAAATTGATTACCCGGTTCAAATATATTCTCAAGTGGAGTCAACTTTATAGGTTTATTACAATTTAGACACATATAGTTAGCTCGGTCTATTTAACTCTAACGGAAAAAAATATCAAAGTGCAAAAAAGATGAAAATGCCCTTGAGATTGAAAAGTAGATTGTTCTGATTGGTTATGCAACCTATCGAAACATAATCTATTTTTATATGGCACGAGTGTTGGATATACCATAGTTCATTGTAATTATTTTTATACTAATTTAACATGTTAATGATTTAAAAATTAATTACACATGAAGGGCATATCAACCACCATGTGTATATTAAAAGCCACTTAACCTAACATTAAAATTATGATTTCTAGTGTTCATATTACTAGTTTTGGCTACACGTGCAAGGCACATGCTTAAATTTAATCTCAAGAATCAAACAAAAGTTTTTCACAATATCTTGCACTAATTCTTGAAACTAATGTCTGTTTATGTAGCAATTTCATTGACTTCTCAGCTGAAAACAAAACTAGGAAAAACTGTCGTTATGTCGTTGCAATCGGATTAGACAGACGACATCAATCAAGACTCGTACAATCGAATTAGATAGATGACATCAATCAAGATACATACAAGATTAGTATATACTATTACAAACATCCTTCACTCTTACATACCTCAAATAGGGTAGGGCAATAATCTTTAACAATGATGAGTTATTAGAAACAAAGGCCAACCATTCAGATTTATCTATCTTACCATCCTCATTCACATCAACGTCCAAGAAAGTCTATCAAAAAAGTTTTTGAAAAAAATGATAAATTTATAGCCACAATCATAAACTTGCAAATGCCAATACTGGAAATGAATTATTGCCTTGAGTGGAAACATTTTCATTTGCCCCACAAATCAATTGACTAAAATCCTAATAAGACTTGCACAAGTAGCTGAATTGATATTTATGCTCCATGAGCATAAAAGGCTTATACAACAATAACCTCAAGATCAATTTCTCAAACAACTGATAATGGTAAAGCAAGCAAATTTAATTTTCTGTCAGTCGCAAATTTTTAAATCTGCTATGACGTGGGAGTACTAGAATTAAATATCTAGGTTGTGAATGGTTTATGGCATTACTTTCCACTCATCTTGCATGTGTCTGTGTCTACGCATCCATGGATGGCTAAAGGCATTTAAAAATTTTAGATAGTTTCCAAAAGAAACATGCAGTAGAGCTACAACCACAAGAAATTGAGGATCCAATATCAACAACTTACCTTATCAAGTATTATCTCAATGGTTTCATCCACTAACTTCATTTCAAATTCACATAGAAGTGTGATCAACATTTGCTTGACTTGCCAAAATGAAGACAATGAAGTTGCCTACAAAGACGTTTATAGAAAAACATAACTGAATAAAAAATAATAATAATAAAAATAAAAAACACTATCAGGAAGATATATAGCAACCTTTGTCCCTTCACTAACTTACATTTGGCCATGAAATTTAAACTCCTAAAGTCACAATGAAAAGGGTACAATAATTAGTGCAAGGAGCATGCTCATTTTAGTTTAGAGAAGAAAAATATTATTATACAAAAGAAATATGTCAACTGCATTGTTTTTTTTTTTTAAAAGCCATATTTAGTTTGCAATCAATTTTACTTTCACTGAGTCTTGCAACATAAAGGTCCAACAAGATAATAATGGGAAACAGTAGAGGAACCAAACATTTTGTAGCAATTACCTTTAGAAAAGCTATATGGATTTCTTTATGATGACATTTTTTTTTTATTTGTTTATGAAGACTTGTGTCATTTCAAAGTAAGAGAAAGACTACATGTTCAAGTTTAGTAAATACGATTTGGAGGATAATTGGTTTTACGTGATATCAACACCAAATACAGAAGCTACAATTCTAGTACAGAGAGGCAGGCACATAGATGGACTTGGACACAGCCCGAAGAAAAGGTTACCAAGGAAAAATAAATGTCACTAATCATTTTGCCAAGCACATGCATTCCAACAGAGAAACATGAAATAGAACCCAAAAACTGGTTAGGTAGAGCAGATTAAGGAAAACAGAAAAAAGATACCAACATACCTCTTGGCGCTCAATAAACCTAGTACCATCCAAATCATAAAGCTGAAAAGAAACTGCAAAAGATAATCCAAAAATTAGTATGGCGGGCAACATACCCAAAGTCTTTGAACTGGAGGTCCATGTGTCTTATCCAGTCAACTTGCAGTCAATCTTGTCTTCTAGAGGGACATTTGGATGGAAAACATTAATTGATCTAACAAAGTCACTAAAATCAATGACTCCCTTCCACTAAACATCAAACAGATAAAAGATCCGCGTAAAAAAGGAAAAAAAAAGTCCATCTCAGAAATTCAGAGAAAATACCACAAAAAAAAAATGACAACAATAAACTCTAGTTCAGGTTATCATAGATACCTTGTTAGCAAATAAATTTTCCTTCTTCCGATTCTTGAAGAAAGCCAATTGAAACTCTTCCTGCATATACAAAAAGAAAAGAACAGAAAAGAAAAAATCAACACCACATTTTAAGGTACATGCAAAAGAAGATATCAAACTTCAAAAGTCAGGTTGTGGTTGTGGCCTCTTTCCAAGGAACTTCAACCAATTCAGAAATCCAAGCATTGTGGATAGCATAACCTAGCTCACCACTAACTTCAGCCGGAATTCATCTTTGTTTCCCCTTCTTCTTTCCCATTAACATCATGGAAATCAATACAGGTACAAGTACTGCAACAACAGCAGCACCCACCATTCCGTATGTTCTGTGACCCTTCCCATGATCACTAACACCTATTTTTTCATCACTGGTGGATTAATTACACTTCCCTCGGAATCCGACATTGTAAATGTTATTCTAATTTAATACATCATTCTTTTCCACAAGAACCCAAATAAGGACCTAAAACAGATGACAGGTAGAATCAGCAACAAAATCCAATCATTGACTTAAAATCTACATATGGCACCCAAAATCTCTCAACATAAATAAATGAACAAAGTTAACAACAAGAACAAATTACCATACAACACACAACCATCCAATACCAAAGCATCCAAACCACTCTAACAATACTATTAAAGATCTTATAGCAATCTACAAAGACCACACTATAGTGCTCTCTAAAGCCAAAAACACGTCCACCAAGCACTAAACAAAAAATACCTCAGACTTTACCAATTAAGTTCAAAAGAGAGACAACAAAATTCCACAAAATGTGCTAAAAAAACATGATCAACTATGCCAATAACACATGAAGCTCGGATTTTCCCTCCATTTCATCAAACAACAGACTCCACACACACACACACACATACATACATAGTCAAACAAACACTTATGAACAAATCTACCTATAAAACAAACCCAATTTAATCAAAACCAAATACCCACCTACAAAAACAAAAAACAAAATTACACAAACTGATCACCACAACAATTTAATTGCACCTTGCCACCAAGAAAAAAAAAACAACAAAAACAAATATAAACAAAAAACCAAAAATCCCATCTTTACCTTCTTAAAACAAAGCAAAGATAGAAACTTTTTACTCTCTCTATCCCTATCTCTATCTCTATCTCTATCTGATCACATAAAACAAAATCAATAGCAAGTGATCCCCACAACAAATATGATACCTTGCCACCCAAAAAAACACCAACAAAAACAGATATAAACAAGGAAAATAAAAATCCAATCGTCACCTTGTAGAAGCGACGCAAAGCTAAAAACTTGCGTTCCTCTCTCTCTTTACCTAATCATATAAAAAGTCCGACATGCAATTGAGGAAAGTAGAGAAAAAGAGGATGTCATAGATACGACTACTTATATGTGTTTTTGGTACTACAAGAAAAGAGTTAAAAATAAGAATGGAGATAGATAAAAAAGTAAGGACCTTGAAAAGTAGGGTTGTTGCAGGAGGAATGGTGATCAAAAGGTGCAGACCTATCAACTTTCTCCAGTGATCCCTTAGATAACCGAGAAGACACCCTTGTCTTGAAATTTTTCCTTCTTTTGCGGTTCTTCCTCTTTGAATACCTCAATCTACCACCAACACACCCTCTTGGAGTTGACACACAAGCCCCCATATCCCTCTTTCTCCAAAAACAAAAAGATCAATAACCAAATCAGCATATCTTCTTCACCACATATACATTTTGAACAAACCCAGAAGCTCATGAATCAGACCGCTTTACAGAGAAAACCACCATTCGTTCCAAATCTCCTAAAAGGCATAACCCACCAACCCCACATCATCACAATACACCAGGCCATATCGATCCAACTACTCTGTCAATTATCAATTATGATATCATCAAATTACTTCTCTACATTTTCCTTTTCAAACAAACATAACGGTAAAACAGAAATTTCAATTTCAAACAAATTTTGAGTGTGGAATTCTTAACTGTTCATGGCTCCTCTTCACATTTTTTATATAGTTAATAGAAATAGATATGTGTAGTCTTCTCACAAATATGGTTATTTTAAGACGTGAAATATGTAAATTTTGGTGATGAACATGAGATCGTAATAACAAATTTATATTATGAGATCGCCATTATCGGCTCCAGTTCCATTGTTTGTTGGGGGTCCTATTTATCTTGACTATAATAAGAAGAAAATGGTGATCATTGACTTTGCTTACGGTCAATCAAAGTGTGGCTGGAGCAGAAGGCTAAATATTCATCAAATCTATTAACTATATATAAAAATGGGAAGAGAGGCGTGAACAGTATAAATTTCACTCTCTTGATTTTGTTTGAAACTGAAGTTACATTTTTACCCTCTATTTCTTTAAACTATAATCAAATATTTCATTTTCAGAAATGATAAAACCACCTTCTAGAACACCAAGCCTTGTCATATCATGCCACGTCTTCCACTCCATGTCATCCATTAATGTACCAAAATTATATATTACTATTTTCTTTTCATCTAATAAATATTTTTACATCTTTTCTATACAGAGTTTACTATTCCTACCTCAAACATCAATTGTTGTGCTTCCTCCCAGTCTCCCATCAATCACTTAGCTATCAATTATTATACACCCACGTGAAGTGTCTCCCACTCCGTGCCTAATTTAATAGGCTGGAGATGTTTGACATTCTCAGCCAAACCAGTATCATATATCTACCATTCTATCTTTTTACTCCAGTGGTCTGTTTATATTTTATCAAGGCCAAAATTTTTATTTCAATTTCAAACAAATTTTAAGGTCATCCAATTTTATTGCTGTTTATCAACCTTTGTTTTTTTAATATATGTATAATATATAGTTAGTTATTAATAGATATATCTATTAACTATATATAAAAATGGGAAGAGGGGCTGTGAACAGTATCCGAATTCTACTCCCCTGATTTTGTTTGAAACTGAAATGACATTTTTGCCCTGTGAATAGTGATAGAATTTCACTCCACTATTTTGTTTGAAATTGAAATGACATTTTTGCCCTTAAAAAATTGGGAAAAGGGGCTGTGAATGGTTACAGAATTCGACACCTTTGAATTTGTGCAAATTTGAAATGACATTTTTGCCCTTTAAAAATAGGAAGAGTGGCAGTGAATGGTGACAGACTTCCACAGTCTTGAATTTATTTGAAACTGAAATGACTTTTTTGCCCTTAATAGTGTTAACTGCAAGAAAATTGGTGAATAAATACGAAACTCCAGTTATTTGTTTAAAAATATAATTATTAAGTGGTTAGTACTGACAGGTGGTATGACCGGCAGTAAGGTGGTGATTACTAGAGACTGTGGTGATAAGATAAGATTTAAAATTGGTAAATAAATGCAGAACTCGACATCCCTGATATTTATATACACAAAAAAAGGGAAGTAGATGTTGAATAGTATAAAATTCCACACCCAACATTTGTTTGAAAAGAAAATTACTCCAATTAAGAGAAGTGAACAGAGAAAAGTAAGATGGGTATGGTTATGAATCTGACAGTAAGTATGGGCAGAAGTATGGTGAGATGGGATTTTGAAGGGAGGCAAACATTTTCTTCATTTCAGCTACCACCACCCTAACCATCTCTTCCTTCTCTCTTTTGTCCTCCACTTATTCTATTTCCGTCATCGCACAATATGGCGGCAACGGCGGTGCTTTTCCTCGCTTTTCCAGCCCCATTGAATTCCGGCGCCGCTAGAATGACTCTGTCGATAAAAAATCATACAATATCGACGACATCGGGTCGGATACTGTGAGGCTCATTGATGCATAGTAGAACGTGGTTAGTTTGTTACTTAGTTACTTAGTTACTACAACTTTTATATTTAATTTCGCTTTTATTAGTTATTGAAGTATGAGTTGTTTAAAGAGGGTCGGCAATGAGATGTATAAGAAGAGCAATTTTGTTGAGGCTCTCAAGTTGTATGAGAAGGTGATTTCTATGTCGCCAGAAAACGTGGCGTATCGAAGCAACTGAGCGGTGGCTTTGACGGTGATGGGGAGGTTGAGGGAGGCTGTGTTGGAGTGTGAGGAGACTGTCAGGTTGGACCCTGGTTATGGCAGGGCTCATAATCAGAGGTTGGCTTCTCTTTATCTTAGGGTGGCTTTGATGTTTTCTTGGAAGAATTATCATGTTTTATGTTATTTTGTTTGTTGACTTGAATTTCTGTGTTGTGTTTTCTATTGGTTTTTGATTTTGCTCACAATGATAGTTTTGTTTTTGGGGCAAGTTTTAGTTTAGTTAGTTGTTACTTTTTGTAGTGTGGCTGTTTGCCTTTTTTATTTTTTATTTTTGAAATTTTGGATAGTTTGATGATTCAGAATATGTTTTTGTTACTAACCTATGATGATTGTATGTGTGAAATTTGGAGATGGGTATTTTTTGGATTCTTGACATATTATGCTTTTGAATATTTATTTATGTTTGATGATCATATATTGATTTTGTGTTGTAATTGTGCAGAGTTAATTTGCATGAGATAGGAAAACGATGGAGGGTGGGAGGCTTTTGTTGCTACTGCTTTGTTTGAATGTGGTGCCTTCTTTGGTGGTAAACAAGCAAACTTTGGTGTACAACTATTAATATGTATTTGTGTTTGTATGTGTTTCATGTGTATTATATAAATTTAGAGTTGGATTGTGTATTTTTGACATGTATTTTCGATTACAGTGTGCAGATTGCTTCTCCACTGACATGCTTTACTGATCTCAGCACCAAATGTGTTGCTTTGGACAAATGTGAAGGGGAATTCTTCTCAGGCATCCCTACCACTAAGTATGAGGTAAAAAGACTCATAACCCGTTTTATTTTTTCTTCTCGTTTGTGGACTTTTATTTCCTATGAAAATGCTATTACGCGATTGTGGTAAGGAAGATCTTCTGTATATCAATAGGTTATAAAGTTATGAGTTTTGTGTATATGTGTGTACAAGTATGTGCTTTTCTATTGGTGTTTATTAGTGTACTAAATATTCACATGCTCAATTTCAGTGTTTGTGATTATGGTCCAGAATCTTCCGTAATAATAGTTTTTTTTTTCAATATTTTACATGGTCCATCTAGCAAAAATCTACTTTCCTTCAAATGGTATAATGCTAAAGAAAAAATTCTTGGGAATAAAATGAAGGTTGGTATCTTTGTGTTATTCTATTTTCAATTTTAAGAAGTAGTTTGTGATTGCTGACCAAGTCATTAATGGCCACGATTGGATGAGATTCAGTGTTGCCTTTTGGCACACATTTCGTGGAGCAGGAGCTGATCCTTTTGGTTTAGCTACAAAATATTGACCATGGGAAGATGGTACCAATTCATTGGCCATGGCCAAAAGAAGTAAAGTATATAAGTGTGCTTGTTATGTCTACTATTTGATTGTTGTGCAATTGGTTGGAAATTGAAAACACCTTGCTTGTGCCATTTTCTGATACTTAATATAGTGAGAGCCAACTTTGAGTTCATCAAAAAGCTTGGAGTTGATCTGTGGTGTTTACATGATGGGATATAGCCCCAATGCTGAAACCTTGGAGGTGAGTGATTTGTAAATTTAAGGTTATTATGTTAACTGCCTTGATATACAATCATTATGTTAGAGGTGTTTACACATTTTAATACTTGACCAACAATATTCTCTTAGAAGTAATTTAATTTCTGTTATTTGTACTTTGCTGATAGTCTGTCAACTCTCAGTTGTCATTATTGGTCAATGGGTGTTAATATGTAACAAGAAACTAATAAAAACTTGGATGAATTGGTGTCTCTTGTGAAAGAGCTTAAGGTAATTCTATGATGCCCAAGTCCCAACTGTTCAAATGATTATGTTACTTAAGTTACATGTATCTCATATTTGATCTTCCTGACTACCTTCATGCCTATAGCTCTCTTGAAAATGTGTTAGTCCCTTCTTTTTTATCTTTTTCTAAAAAAAATTAAAAACAAAAAAAAAAACTTATTTTATGCAGCAACTAAATGGTTCAATAGAATACAATGATACCCTAAAGATCTTTCTGCTGTGTAGAAAGACGAAGTTCACATTAAGGAAATTCTTGAAATTCTTTCTATACTATGTCAAAAGGGGCTTATGATACACTATTGATTTCTGATTTTTTTTTTTTTTTTTTAAATTTTTAACTTCTATTGTGCATATATTTCTTTTTCTCTCAGAGATGATTGCATATGATGATGATTTCTTTGCAATTAACTTTGCTTTATGTTTTGTTGTGTTTTTTCTAAGGTTTTGCATTTAGAGATTGATTGATCTTTGTGCTGCTTGCGTCCCAGTTGGTTGCTACAAGCGTCCACTATTTGTGACATACTTGGATTGGTTGATCTGGTTTTATTTCTTGGATTCGACTGGTTCAAATTGATGGTGTCCTTGTATTTTTATCTATGTTTGATTCGAATTAATGATTTATGGCTGGTTCTCGCTTCAATCCTTTATAAATGTCAATTTAATGCATTTTAACTTCTATTATGTCCTTTTAACTCATTTTATTTGAGCTTTGTGTTACTTGACTTTTGTTGTATTGGTGATGTACATTGATTTAGGCTTGTGCTTAATGCATATAGATTGTTAAATGAGCTTTTAGCAAGCTAAGCTAAAGCTGCTTGGATCTGATCCACCTATGATATGTATCTTTTCTGTTTTTTTTTGCCATACGCCAGACCTTATGGATGAAAATGCTTCTTTGGTTGAAACTTCTATTTGCTGATACTGGTTTTTGATCTAAAAGTTTTAAAAGAGCGTAACAAATAGTTCAATTTGTTTAGTGCTGTTATTAATGACAACCTTTGTTTCGTCAGGCGTTGTCATGACCAAATTTACAATTGCTTTGAGAGAAATTGGTACATACAAGGAAGTTCTATGATCACAGATAGCAATCTTGTGACAAAAGTTGCAGTCATTTGAGAAGCATCTAAGTTGATGTGCAGATAGCTGTAAGAATGGTGATTGGAACAGTGCACTAAGGGAAACAGAAGCATCAATAGCAATTGGAGCGAATTCTTCCCTACAAGCATAACTTATATCCAGAATTTCTTCAATTTGTCTGGTTTATATAATATTAGATTTCAGATTGCCTGAGCCTTTTCAAAATGGAATTTGAAGCTCCACCAAATCGAACAAACAGATTCTTGCCTGTTCAACATGCAGAAATGTTAACAAAATCTTTCCTTTTCACCAATCAAGTTCTTCAGCATGGCTGCATAAGTGTATGTGCTTTATGTTCGAGCTCAGGTTGAGATGGCACTGAACTATGATATTCAAATTCAAAATTTATTTATCTAATTTGGTGAGTGAGAATGGATAATAGATGTGTTGCAGATTTGAGAATGCAATTTCAACAGCAAAGAAGATTGGTTTTATTGATTACAATAACGTAGAAATTGCAATAGTGTTAAATAATGTGACTTCAAAAGAAGAAAAAAAAAAAAAAGAAAAAAAGTAAGATGAAAAACATTTCATCTTGTCCGCGTACAAGCAAACAATGTCCTCTAACAATAGGTATTTGGCCTTTTGTTTTGGATTTTTTGAATAATCTTTTTGAAATTTAAAAATCCAAAAAACTATAATACATATAGAAACTTTTAGACATTACGGATGTTAATTACATATATGCTTGTACATCTTCTCCCTTTAATGATATGATGTAAATAAAGTTTCTCTTTGTTATATTTGTTTATTTAATTACTCTCTTTAAAATACGAAATGTTAGATATAATTTTTATGATTATTCGAAATCTTATTAATCTATAAAACAAAAATGTAATGAATTTTTATTTTTGTTTCTTAACTGAACTAAACGTATTATAAATATATTATTAATCCAGTAGTTAAATATAAATATTTGCTGTGCATAAATTATAAATAATGATATTTAATTAATAATTTGTTTTAATTTTAAAATTTATTTGATAAAAGAATCGAATATAAATTTAAGCACGTGCCTTGCACGTGCTGCCAAAACTAGTAGTATAAAAAATGAACAGAAAAATAATGACATCATATACGCATGTACAGGTGGTCCTACTAAAATATAAGTAAAGTGCTTGTTCATTCGAATAGGTTAAAAAAATCTCCAAGCTTTCATAGATTATATTTAAAAATATATATATTATGTTATTAATATTATGAAACTTACTTTCTACATAACATAAATATTATTTGATAAATAATTAAATTGAAAAATTGTTCTCCAATGTTTTTATATATTTCCATTTGATGTCTCTATGTATTTCCATTTAATGTTTCTATATTTTCTATTTAATATTTTCATATTTTTTTGACTTTTAATTATATTTAAAAATTAAAATTAATTAATTATTAACTTATTGACATAACTGTCTAACACATCCTCTCAAAATAAATAGTCGTATTGGCAATATATATATATATATATTTGCCACATTAACTTCACATTAATGAGTGATAATTGGAAATATTTATTTTAACTCAATGTTTATTCATCTTATATATATGTATAATACTTGCGCATGTGTGTATATATATATATATATTCCCAAAAGATGCTGAAAGGGAGAACTAGAGACATGCAATGAAAAATAAATATAGAGCATAAGGGTCTTTAAGTGTTGTTTCACATTTGTTTTTTCTTAATACTTCTTATAATTATGGTAAGAATATCCTAAAATTTGTATTTAAGAACTACTAATTACAACTCCATATTTTTAGCAACGTCCTACTTGATTATAATTTATTATCATAAAAAAATTAATTTAAAGACATCTTGATTAGAGAATTATCACATACATGCATGCATATATGTATAAAAACATTTGTCGTGAGTTTAAAATGTTAATAAAGATTTAAATTCGCAACTTGAAAAAATTATGTATATAAACAATTCGTTGTGCACTGTAGATAAGAAGTTAACTTTTATTTATTTCATAATAGATAGAACACATAAGGGAGGGATCCCCACAAGCTTCTAGTTGATTTCAGTCAACAAGATAGCATATTAACTTGCCAAAACAGTAAACCAACATATTTAAAATTATAATGCGTCTGAAATCCAGTACACTTAATGTTTAAAATTCTGCGAGCTTCCCATCAGACATTGGAGAACTGAAGAAGCTGTGTATCAATCACACATTAAATTAGAATGTTAAGCAACAAAATGAGACGTTAAAAGAACAAAAATAACTTGATTCTCAGGTCCTAATTAATTACCTTGCTTAATCAGCAGAAGGTACTACATAGAAACCTATTGCATCGAGAAGCAAACCCGCACGTCCAAAGAAACCAACAATTTCCCCATTTTCCAAAGGAATTTCAAACGGAGTGCCTCTCGTATAACCATAAGGTCCATGTTTTTTCCGATTAGTATGGAAAGTCAGAGATTCGATGACAGTATATATATCCGGATAAATCATTTATTGTCCCGTTGATCAGTGTCAAATATTCTTCAGGCCAGTTGAGTGAAATCTACAAATTGTACAATGTTTTATTTTCGAAAAGGTCAAAAAGAAAAAAAAAAACAACTAATAAATCAACCAACGCCCTATAAGATTAAAAATGTGTCTACTTGCCTGATCAGGCTGACCACCGTTACCACCAACCCTAGTCGTAGCAATAATGTCTCTAGTTGTACGATCGATGCTCGTGAAAGCAACTGAATCAACGACCTGCCCATGGTTGATTTCTATTTCTTTAATTGCAGCATTACCTATGGGTTTAAAGTCCCATGCAGTCCCTCCTAAAACACCCCCCGGCCATGGCCCAAGCTTAATGGTTCTCTGCGGAAGAAAATAAATATGAATAACTGAAGTATATTTAATAAATAATCTAAGACTCTAAGTTAAATAGATTAACACACACAGATGCGAACCTGACTTGCCATTTGTTTAGTTTCAAAGAGTTTGTAAAGTTGCTGATAATTTTTTTGGGAAAGTAGTAAAGTTACTAGATATGAATGATCAAAGTTGGCTTCCTTGAATGTTATTTACAGAAACCAGGTCACCGTGGGTGCATTGCATGTATAGTCTTGTTTTTATCGAAACAGAGCCACTAAATTAATATAACTTAACGTGTTTGAATTTTCCAATTTGTATTTGTGCGTATATGATTTCTTTATATTACTCAGACAATGCTTGTAAAATTATCGGTTAATAATGTCCATTCTATATTGTGTTTAGGGATACATTAATATGATATACAATATAAGTTCTGTAATTATTATAATTTCGTTATAAGTTTTGATAATCAAATTACGTTACCAGTCTACTTGATTTACTCTTCTGTAATGATCTAAACAAACTTATAATAATTAATCATATTTTATACGGAAAATAAAATCTACATTTAAAAAATTACACTTCGTCTATCATATTTAGAGATTCAGTCTCTCTATCCAACTCTGTACTACTACACAATATGTTTATAACTTTTCTATTTAATAAAATGAATATATATTTACGTAAGAATGAAATAAAATAAATAATAATATAAGATTCATACCAAAGAATGAGATGGTCCACACTCCGTATTACGAGCCTGTCCTGCATCGTGCACCTGTTTTGAGCTCTCCTCTGTAATATTCATTCTTGCCGGACTCAAGAACAAGTGATTCAATTGTTGATCCGTCACAGGTTTCTCTTTTATAGCAATCGTATCACTTGAATTGCTTGCTAAGTTATCTCCACCTCCGCCTCCATTTCTCTTTCCTTTGCAGCTTTTGAGATGATTGTTGAGATGAGTAGTTCCTAACTTGCTAGAACCATTCAAGACCTTCCCACAAGATTTACATTTGGCCCAGTCGTTCCCATTTTCATCTTTATACAGCTCGAAGTGCTGCCAAACCTTTGATCTCTTCTTTGTTATTTTACCACTAGTACTGTTAGCATTTTCTTGTCTGATATGTTGAGAGATGTCCTTTCAACACACAAATAAGTGATTGATAGGATGAGTAATATGAGCAAAACCAAGAATGACATGAAATATTCATGAAACTAACATTAACTCTAACTCAAATTATTCATATATACAGACAAATTAATATAAAATATAAGCTGTTAATTATAGTGGCCAAAAATCACACTACATTAATGTAGACAAATGGGCATGAAAATATTACTAAAGTCGTTAGAGATAGATATACCTGTCTCTCATGAGTTTGGATTTCAGACAGTGTTTCGATCGTATCGAGAGGTAAAACTGGGGATGTTGAGGTTCCACTACAACAATTAAACATAGTATTGACCTTCACATGATATATACAGACTAATCAATATAAAATATAAGCTGTTAATATAAACAAATGGGCATGACACTATTACTAAAGTCGTTAGAGATAGATGTACCTGTCTCTCCTGAGATTGCGTTTCAAGTAGTGATTCGATTATATCGGAATGTAAAATATCGGGTGTTGAGATTTCACTAGGCCAATCAAGCATAGTATTGAACTTCACATCATATATATAGAGACAAATCAATATAAAATATAAGCTATTAATGTAGACAAATGGGCATGAAAATATTACTAAAGTCGTTAGAGATAGATGTACCAGTCTCTCATAAGATTGTGTTTCGGATGGTAGTTCGTTCATATCGGAAGGTAAAATATCGGGTGTCGAGGTTCCACCAGGCCAATCAGACATAGTATTGAACTTCACATCATATGTATAGACAAATCAATATAAAATATAAGCTGTTGATGTAGATAAATGGACATGAAAATATTACTAAAGTCGTTATAGATAGATGTATCTGTCTCTCACGAGATTACGTTTCGGATAGTGGTTCAATCATATCGGGAGCTAAAATATGAGGTGTTGAGGTTCCACTAGGCTAATTAGACATAGTATGAAATTCACAGCCTGCTAAATAGACATAATCATAACAACTTCTACATATTTAGTTTCAAAAAACAACTTCTATATATTTATATAAAGTAATGAGACACAACTTCAAAATAAATAAATAAATAAAGATAGTGGTGATTATAAATATAAGAGTGATATGAGAATTATACAATATAAAAAGCAAAATTAAGTTTAAGATTTGATATTTAATATGCAAAGAACAAGAGATCAACAAGTTATATATACGATTAATCAACAAGAGAATGACTGATCTACTTACATGCAAAGGAAATGAGTAGATGGTTTGTCTTTCAATTCGCAAAAATTTTCTTGAACCGGATTACAGATACATGCAGCTCCCTTGCAAATTACACCGAACAATATCACTCGATTTTTTTATCCTTCGTTGTTAAGACAATGATATAACTGTTAGGCAGTGTTTGTTTCACGGGATTTGGGATGGGATTGGGATTCAAAAATCCCAACCTCCCCAAATCCCATGTTTGGTGAGCAATGGGATTGGGATTTTTGGAATCTCAACCTCTCATCCAATCCCATTCTTTTGGCATTTGGCAACACCACGCCCACCCATGTCATTGGGTGGGATGGGATTTGATTGAATTTTATAGTTTTTTTTTTCTCTCCGTTTATCTCTCTCTCTCACGTTTTCCTCTCACGCCCATGCCCATGGAAGCTCTCTTCTTCTTCTTCTTCTTCTTCTTCTTCTTCACGCATCTGGCTCTGGGTTCATCGACCGCCAAAACCAGATGCTGGTTCTGGGTTCGCTGAACCCAAAACCGATCGCTGATTCTGGGTAGGCGAACCCAGAACCAGATCGGTTTTGGGTTTGTCGACCTAGAACTGATCACTGGTTCTGGGTAATGTTGTTATAGGAGATGATGATGATGATGAATTGGATTGATGATATTGATGAATTGTGTGTTGATGATATAGAATTGTGGGAGATGATATTGATGAAGTGGGTTGATGAAGTTGAATTATGTGAGATGTTTTTTGTTTTTGTTTTTAGATTTTTTATAAAATTAATTTTATATAATAAAAAAATTAAATTAATTTATTTCAATTCAATCTCAATCTACACCAAACATGATATGGTATAGTTTTTAATCCAATCCCAAGTTTTAGCAAACATGAGATGGTGATTTTTCAATCTAATCCAATCCATTCCAATCCAATTCAATCCAATCCATTCCAATCCAATTCAATCCAATCCATTTCATTCTAATCTCACGTGCCAAACGGAGCCTTACGGATATAATGATAACAGCGACACCCAAGTCAAGTCAACTCTGTCTCCCAAACGAAAAGTCAAATTTTGGAGGCTCTCCTCTCTTAGTCTCTTTCTTATTTTTATTTCACTGTATTAAAGTGGATCATACAAGTTGATGTCTACTTTCCACCCACCGTAGGCAAGGAAATCTCCAAAAAGATAAGAATTTTTAATTATAAATTATGAGATTAAAATTAATAATTATTATTATATTATTATATAATTTATAGGGCAAATTGCACAAACCTCCCCTGAGGTTTGACGAAATTGAACAAATATTACGATATTTGAGTAACTTACACGGACACTACCTGAGATTTCAAAAACTCTGCACAAACCTCCCCTGTCGTCAGTCAACAATAGTTAAATCCTTATAGTCAACGGTTAAAAGTATAAAAATACTAAAATACCCTTTAATAAATTTAAAATTAATAAATTATACATTTTTTAATTTAATTTAAAAATAAAACAAAAAAAATTAAAAAAAAAAAAAACTGGTCTCCATGGGAGACCAAATCTGGTCTTCCATGGAGACCGACCGTCTCCAGCACCGTCTCCATCGCTGGAGACGGCGGCGTATCCATCACTGGTCTCCATCGCCGGTCTCCAGCGATGGACTCCATCGCTGGTCTCGACCAGCGATGGAGATCCATCGCTGGTGTCCATCGCTGGAGACCAGCGATGGAGACGTCCATCGCTAGAGATTACTCCAGCGACGGATCTCCATCGCTAGTCGAGACCAACGATGGAGATTTCCATCGCTGGAGATTACTTCAGCGATGGCTCCATCGTTGGTCGAGACCAGCGATGGAGATGCAATTTCGTCAAACCTCAGGGGAGGTTTGTGCAATTTGCCCTAATTTATATGATAAACATAAGTCATATTGTTGCAAATAAAATATTTAGAATAATTATTAAACAGAATATATCAAGAGACATAATTTTTAACATAATTTTATGATCTTTAGATTAAAGTACATTTTAACAGTTTGAATTTAGCCATGTATCTCATTTTTAATTTTTAAATTTTAAATATTCTCTTTTCATTTTAATTTCATATTTGCTTAACATGTATTTTTCTCTCTCTCTTTCAACAACTTCACGTTAAGTGATTGGGCAGTGGAGATCCCTACAGGGGCATGGCACTGCCAAGCCCCAGCCCATTGAGTTTTTTCAATACTTTAATTATGTTTTATTTTCTTTTAATATAAAATATATAATTAATTAAAATCAAAATCATATTGTTTGAATTCGTACTATAATGCAGATATCCAACTCATCATGTATACTTACATATCCTCATAGGCATTTCCCTTGTCAACACTAATGTTTATAGCTTTTCAATATAGATTATTGATGTTAAGATTCGCTATGTACTTAGAATAAGACCAACCTTCTAATATTCAAGTTCTCCTTCCTTTCTATAAGATCTTTAAGCATCAAATACATATTTTATGGAACTTTACATCAACTTCATCTCCAATATGTTTTATGACATTTTAAAGTAACTTTCATAGTTTAAATTACTAGTGTTGGGGAGGAAATTAACCTCATAAAATTAAGATGAGTTCAAACCATAAAGCTCATTAATTTACAAGGTCTGCCCATAGAAGAACTCTAATTGGGAAGCTTAGGGAAGAAACTTAGGGTCAGCCCATCAGAAAAATCCAAAAGATGAGCCTCGGGTTAATCCATAGGAGAAGCCTAAAGAGGAAACCTAAGAGAAGGGTCCGAAGGGGGCCGAATGGCCTTTAACTCGAACACCTTGAGAAAGGGCAGAACAAAGACCAAAATATCCTTACCTAGGGATTGGAAAAAAGACCAAAAGAAAACTCCATCTTAAAATTCAAATAAGTCTCCTAGTCGTTTGATAGCCTCTGCGCCAGTAGAGGGGTAGAGAGTTCAAGTCTGACACCGAGCCTAAGAGAGATAAACACCTAGGATGATAGGCCCCTGATTGTAAAAGAAAAGGAAAGGGTCTAGAAAGTGCCACATACCCCTGTGTCAAAGGGGACAGTAAAGGGGCTGATTAATCACGTGTCTCTACATGAAAGAGGACGACGAAAGGGTTAACCAATCATGTGGCCCTTCAAATAGAGGGACAAACGAGAGAGCACCACATGTCTCTACATCAAAAGGGATAACAAAAGGGCTGACCAGTTGCGTGGCCCCTTGAGAATGCTATGTGCACTTGTACAAGAGGGGATAGCAAAGGGAGCCAACCAAAGCACGTGCTCTTTTGTTAGAATGGTGAACTAAAGAATGCCACATGTCCTCGCGTCAGAGAGGACAAACAAAGAGATTTGACCACCACTTAAGGAGACATGGAAGCACCATGACTAAGCAAGAAGGCCATATATAATGACTTTGATCCATCACTAAGGGGGTCAGCTGGTATAAGAGCTCTAGAAAACCCGAAATGCTCCCTAAGGGCTTTTTTCATGAAGTTCAAAAGGATCTCAAACCCCTCTTATCTATAAGAGGGATATTTCCATGATACCTGCCTATATGAAGAGCCAAGAGCTGAGGAAATAGCAAAGTCTTTGCTTACTTAGGAAGCCTTACCAAGCTACCGGGAAAATTAAGGGCTCCAAATCTACTTTTCGGGTTTAGGGATTGAAAAACTGATCAGGGAGTTTGAGGGAGATTTTAATTTTACTAGTTATTGAAGAGATTGAAAAACTGACCTGCGGAGCAAACAGATCAGGGAGTTTGAGGGAGACAAAGTGAGGAGTACACGAATACATGTCTGCTTTTGGAAGTTTAAGAAGATGAAAACTTGTTAATGGCTGAGTAGTGAGGGTTTTTGCAAACCCCTTTGGTCTTCCAGACACTCTGTCTACTATGGTTTTTGCTGCAGGATCACCAAGGCAAAGAGCTAAGAATGAGGGATATTGCCGAGGGACGATACAAACAAATATAGCTTACAAGAAACTTTTAACTTACCTTCAATTAGCTGGCCAAATGGAGAAAATGCCTCTTTAAGCTTCTCATCTGTTGTGAGTCTGAATAGACCTGTTGACAATGCGTCAATGCCATTACGAGAAGACAAAGGTGAGTGTTGCTTTTGTATAGTAGATCGCATGGAAAAGAAGAGTTTCAAGCAATGAATACTAGTTCAGATAGGTGTCTAGTAATAAATTAACTGAAACTAAAATTGCATACTGATACCATAATATTGTATTAACATAGACCAATTCCAAAACACTTTAGAGCTATTAAAAATAACAAGATAAACATCAAGAAGAATCTACATAACACAGACTAAAAAAATTAACCAATTCTCATTAGAAAACTGTCACATGGCAACTAGAGTTTCCTCAAGCATCCTGAGTACTTGCTACAACCTTTGACACCATGCACATGCCAGCTGAGATGCTTTGGTGAACTCTAATAGGAAGTTGGCATAACCTTTCTACTCTTATTTGTAGCTTTAGTAAATGTTTCCAGTTATAGCTATTCATATTAACCTTCCCTTGTTTGCTACAATAAAGGGGAGAATTTAGACGAAAAGGTATTTCATGAACACATGTTGTGATTACTATCTATCACTTTCAATATATTTCATCGTTCGAGCACCTTACCAATACATCAACATACACAGATTCACAAATAAGTAGTAATAAGAACAGTTTTGCTGCCACTTATTTAGCAATAGCTTTTCTCCTCTCAAATATCTGCCATAACCACAAAGAGAAACAATTTTTTTTGACAAATTATATTACAAGTGCGGATACAAGTAATATGGCCGGACTCTCTTGATCAGGCTACTGATAAGTACAGCCCGGAACTGGAGGTTCCTACTGGCAAGAGGAAGGCTCCCTAGAGGAGGGAGGCAGGGCAACACAAACAATGAAAACTAGCCACTTTTTTTAGTGGCAAGGTGTCAAACTCGAGACCTCGAAAGCGGTGTGGCTGCCACTGCAGCTACACACCAAAAGACTAACCAAATAAAGAGAAACTACTTCTACTTGTTTAGCATCATCACATGAAGCAGGGAAAGTTGCACAGTTTGAAGTCCAAACGGACAGTGCCACTCCCTTCTAGAAGGAAATGGCTAACCCACCTCACAAAACTCTTCATCTCGCAAACCCCATACACATGTACGCATAAACAAAACAACATAAATAGACGAGTCCTCACGGGACAATCAAAATCAGAATGTATGAAACAGATCAAAATCTTTGCTTTTACAGAAAAAGTGGTACATCAACCAAGCACTTGCTCGATACTAACTAAATATAAATACTTATGTTCGAGAAAAGATTATCATTTTATTGGTTCCACCCAAAATCAGAACTAAAAACATCAAATTTGTAATTAAATGAGACAAATCAAAAAGAGAAATATAAAGAGAAAAAAGCAAGCTCTAATTACCACAGATGAAGAGCTTAGGAGAAGTGAGGGTGGTCGAATTAAGACGAATCGAAGCGAATTGAGATGGGAGAATCGAAGATCCGGAGGAGCACCCGTTTAGAATCCGACGGAAGCTGGAAGCAAATGCCATCGTGTCAAGTTTTCCAGATGATTGGAGCCCCTTGTTTGTACCGCGGTCAGAGATCGATTTAGGGTTTTAGGGGTTTTAGCTTAATACAAGCAGACGACCAGAACCAAATTGAAGGTTTGGAAAATAAAACGGATGATTTGGTACATGCATGAATATGAAGTACTATGTGCAGCAAATATCTTCACCGTCGACAGTGCGCCATACGTGTTCGATTTACTGGATTTCCTTCCGCAGATAAGATATCTGTAGGCTGTAGCACTATACAACGTGGGTCTTCCACTCATGTGATTTATCTTTTTTAAATAGTTTATGTTAAATAGATAAGAAATCTATTTGGAATTACCGGAAGATACAAACTTGTAACTTATAAAATACATATGATAAGACATCTCTCCATTTACTAAATTATTAGAAATTCATTTCCTAGTAAATGTATGTTGACAAGTACATCCCGTGCGAATAGAAATATGTACAGATCAAATAGTTTTTTTTTTTTTTGTGGATTTTAATAATCTTTTGACATGTTTGGTGTCATTTTTTTTTTTTTTAAATCATCATCTTAATAAATGAGGAGGTGCATAACCATATGTGTTGGACTTAAAAGGTAATATAACACCCCCCCCTATCTTATTTGACAAACCTCGTAATATGTTTTGTAAGGATATAATGCCGAATCAATTTTTAATATTTTTTCATAAGATTGTAATGGTTTAGATTATTCATAATTTATTGCTTGTGCTGTGACACTAATTTTCGATCGTGTGTCTTCTATTTTTTTTTAAAAAAAAAACAAAGGCAGGGTAGATACAATTGACCTTTATATTGTGTGTCTTCTGTTTTATTTATTTTACTTTACCTTTTCGCTCATGCTTATTCTATAAACCATTGACTGGGCACAAATGATCCCACAAACGCCTAATTTTACGCAGCCTCAACATCACGTCTACATGAAATGGGTCCACTTCAGTTGCATACATATAATATTATCCTGACCCAAATTTCTATCTTTTAACAAATTATTTGTGGGGAAAATTGTTTCTCTTCACAAAGATACAATTCTATTCAGGAAGATGTGCATCAAGATGGTAACAATCCAATAATTCATATGCATCACTATTATGCCTACGTTAATGGCAAGTTAGATTCCCAGTACCATTGTCCAAACAATAAAATAATACACTAAAGAGTTTTAGAAAGCACACAGAATGTAATTTAGTGAAACCCTAACATAAATACATACAAGTTCACACTACAGATAAATTGCACCAAAATTACTTTGGTTGAAACCTAACATGGATACATGCATGTCTTATTTATAATAGGACAACTCCACTGGTAGAGTACTAGTAATAGTTGTGCTGTATATTCAACATAATAATCAATAAACAATTTAAATGCATGTTTTGCACTTTTAACATTGCATACATTATCGGTCCAACCCATCCATCTCTAGCATTCCATTTGGAAGAGCTGGAATGCTTTGCTCATGTCTGAAGAAATTTTTGGGATCAACTTTAGTCTTCACTCTAATCAATCTTTTGAAATTATCTTTGAAATACTTGGTACCCCAAACATTAGCGTGAAAAAAGCTCGTGTTACTCTTCTTGTTCATGCCCAAATCTAGATCCCTCACATTGACATACGCACTCCTAGGGAATTTTGAAACGTAAGGAGCCATGTAACTATATAGCTTCCTAATCCAGTCAATATGCTTCGTTTCATCCTTATCTCCATCCTGCCACACAGTCAAATACAGTATTTCAAACACGTTACCCTTTCTATGAGGAAAAGGAATTTCATGTTCTAGAAACCTGTTCATCATTCCACCATAAGGGTTGAATTCAATGACTGGACTATCTTCTTCCAATAACCTTTTCCACAGCCCTTCAAGCACTGTTTTAGGTATTGGGTCTTTGACAAAATCCGATTTGCCTTTGAAGTACACTTTGGGCGAAGACTTTCCTTGGAGTAGAATTTTAGGAGACGTGTTAAGTGGGTGACGATCAAGATAAAGCACAGACTTGATCCAATTTGTTTCCCTGCAATCTTTTCTTGTCAAACCCAATTCAGGAAAGCTCTTTTTAATAACCTTGAGGAGTCTATTAGCACCACCAAGAAACAAGGCTTGGTATGATGTCGCAACAGTTTTCTCCGCTTTTTGGCTTGCATTTGTTACTCGTAACGAAACCCGAAGAAAAAGATTCTCATCAAGCTTATCTGCCACTTGTTGCCATCTATAGAGCAGATTTGTGGCACCTTCTTCTAGAGTCCTTGAAACTGTGAAAACTGTTACAGTTTCTGGGACATGAACCAGTTTTATCTTCCAAGAAAGAATGACTCCAAAGCTTCCTCCTCCGCCACCTCTTATGGCCCAAAAAAGATTTTCACCCATTGCTGCTCGGTCAAGAACTCTACCATTGACATCAACAATCCTGGCATCAATAACATTATCAGCACTAAGACCATATTTTCTTCCAAGACTGCCATAACCACCTCCAGTGATGTGCCCACCAATACCTATGCTGGTGCAAATACCAGCAGGGAAGCCATGGATAGGACTTTTCTCTGAGATTCTATAGTGGACTTCACCTATTGTGGCACCAGTCTGAACCCAAGCACTGTTATCGTCAATATCAATGCTAATGGATCGAAAATTTACCAAGTCTAATAGAACAAAAGGTCTCTCAATTTCGGATACATAAGAAAGACCCTCATAGTCATGGCCTCCGCTTCGGACTCTCATGTGAGTGCCAAGCTGTATGGAGCAAATAACAGCCGCTTGGACATGAGATTCATGCAAAGGCACGAAGATCAAATCAGGTTTTGGAACTGAAGGATCCACGAACCTCAGGTTTTGTGCAGTGGATTCTAGGGTAGAAGAAAATTTAATTTTGTTTGGGGTGTAAAAAGTGGAGGAAGGAACGGAAACCTCACATCTGACTGAGACACAATGAATAAAATTGTCTTGGATTGAGGCTGAAGTTGGACTTGAAGAAGCTGGTAACAAAATGGATGAAAAGAGTATTGAAAGAATGAAAATGCTCGGAGAAATGTCGTTCATTTTCCATGTCTTCATGGTTTTGTGTTCCATGATTTAGAAGGGATGACTTGCATATATCTTGCATGTGTGATGTCTCTGTGACGTACATGCAAGCCTTCCTTTTTTTTTTGGCCTTTTTTTTATGTTGCTTCTAAGAGCATCTCCAATGGGTCAATGAATTGTGAAAAAATTGAAGTCCACATAGGATAGATAGATATGGACTCAAAATATGATTCTCCAATGCAATTGTTTGCACTCACTATGAATCTGATGTAGTAAAAAAAGAAATCAACATTGTCAACATGATCCTCTATTTTCAGAGGGTTTGTTAGATAGCCAATTCAGCAAATAAAATTAATTGGTTTATGTTTTTCTATTAAAAGTTGGTTGACTTTTGTTTTTATCTTTTTTTTAGTATGTTTTGTAATTTAAAAAAAAAAAAAAATGACAGCTCATCAAAATATGAATTTTGAATAGAAGCATTGGAGAATATTTTATAATTTCACTATCTATCAATTGCTATTCAATGTCATGTAGGAAGTAATTCCTTGAACATTGATGACATGACAATGGATTATGAAAAACAATCCACATTTACATTGGATATGCTCTAATTGCTGAATTGCTGACAACTGGCATTTTCTGTTTGAAAGGACTGGCAATTTGCACTTGATTACTTGAAAAACATGATTATATCCCACTGCACGGAAGTTATTTTAATTATACTTTATGACATTAAATTGTTGGATAAAATAACACCGAATTCAGTTCTCTGGTGCCATCATTGCCACATTAAATTAATTAATTCTCTGTTACACAATTTATTTGCCATCCACCGATGAAAATTTTAATAATTTAAATCTATTCATATAATTATATATAACTTAATTTTATATTTTATATTAATATATTCTTTCTTTTTTTTCTAATTAATATTAAAAGAAAAAATCTCAATTTTTCCTGTTATTTAACATAATCACTAATTATTTTCAATAATTTATAAAAATCATATTTTATCTCTTCCATGGATTTGACATGCACAATAACAAATTTTTTGGATATTTCCTTAACTCTATTTACAAATGATAAGGGAATTTTTAGTGATTTTTTAAATCAATGTGAGATTTTGACTATTACACCAAAATTCAGGAGAAAAATAGGATTATTTCATATTTAAAACCCATCAATTAAATTATATTATTTTTACATTATCCTTTCTATTATTAATATTTTTCACCATCTTCATTTTCTCTATCTCACCAACCCCTCCATTTTCTCTATCTCACCTACCGTAGTTCATTTGACATTCTCAAGCTGCATCATTTTTTAGACTAAAAATGAGACTGGCATTAATTAAATCATTTCTTTGATGTGGTTAAATTACATAGAAACAAATCAATATGTATTTTAATTACCTTACAGCTGCATTCATTCCAGCAGATATCATAACAGTCCAACCCAATACATTCATGCGGCAAATTCAACGATATTTGTTTGAATACCTAGTACATGTTTTTTGGTTATTGATGTAGAACTAATAAATCTTTATTTGTTTCTGTTTTTTTAAAGGGTAAATGTTCAAAGAAATAAGGTTTTTTTTTTTATTATTAAAATGGACTATTGAGAGAAAGCTAAAGCTGTTATGATCAAATTTAACTTATATAATGAATATTGACTGTTAAATTAATTATTTCAAAACAAATGCACTAAATTGACTAATGAATCCAACTGTTAGGTCATAGGTTTGTTTCATATTCTATTTTTCTTTTTCTTTTTCGTTTCTAATACAGATATATTCAACTTTTTTCTTAATCCCTGTTTGTTTAATTATATTGTTTCTTATTGGTAGTGTTAGGCCTCCAGATTAGATTAACTCTCATTTTCTTGTCATCAGCAACCTTAGTTAATGAATTTTATAGATCAACTCTCATGTTCTTGTTTGGAGATAGTGAAAATGAAGATGGTGAATAATATTAATAGGAGAGGGGAGAAATGATGTAAGATTAATATAATTTAATTGATGGATTTTTAAAATTAATTAGAGAGAGGAGAGAGAGAACACATTTATGTTGAATGTAAAATTAAGTCGTATATAAAAATGTAAGTAGATCTAAGTCATTGAAATTTTCATCATCCAATAGTTAATAAATTATGCAACAATTTGTGTCCCATGATCATGTGTGTATGTGTGTGTATAATGATTTTACTGTTAATGTCTCCTAACTTTAAAAGGCAAGAATGAACCAATCAAATTCATTCATTGTATTGTCTCTCCTACAATAAATTCTCAATGCAATGAATGAATTTGATTGGTTTATCCTAATTTTATAACGTTAAGAGACACTCATGGTAAAATTACTATATATATATAGAACTTCAATGGTCAATATATTCTAACTTTAAATTATTAGGATCACTTAATCAAATTCATCTATTGTATTATCTCTCTTAAAAACAAATTCTTTATTCTATTCAATTTAAATACAATGGATGAATTTGATTGATTGATCCTAACTTTAAAAAAATTAGGAGGTACTGACCATAGAAATTATATATATATATATATAGGACAACCTCCTAAAAGTTATATAATTTCTTACACAAGTTGTTGACCCTTTGGATTTGAATGAAATGGATAGCCAAAATACATTCATATCTTTAATTACATACACATTTATCTATCCAAAATAAATGTGTTTCTTTTTCTCTCTTCTTTAATACATTCTCTTTCCTCTTTTATTATTAATAAAACAATAAACCAATATTCATCAGTTAAAAATTAATTGTGATTTACATGATTAGGTGAAGTATTTGGACCGATTTTTTAATAATATAATATCATTAAATGCAATAAATTCAGAGGGAGCTAAGTAATTTGTTGACTTGCATTTGAACAAGTCTACTTCTATTCATTATTTTTATAGATGGGACTACTTGTTCAAGTTTAAGAAAATTAGTGGTTTCTTATTCTTCTTTTCAATTTTTCGAGGAACTTAATTATATGTTAGGTCATATGTAGCTTCTAATTGATATTACTTATATATTTGGCTTCACGTTTGGAAATATAAAGAGGCATTTTTCAACTAGTCTAATTATATTAGATCACTACTTTTTGGAAATGGAAAGAGGCATTTGTCAACTAATCTAATTATATTAGATCACTAATTTTTTAAACCAATGGAACATAACATCTAACTTAGTATCAATTAGAAGCTACATATGACGTAACATATAAGTAAGTTTCTCAAAAAATTGAAAAAATGGAAAAGAATAATAATAAACCACTAATTTTATTAAGTTTGAACATGTCATCCCATATATAAAAACGATGAAAGGAAGTAGACTTGTTCAAATGCAAATTAACAAATTACTTAGCTTCCTCTGAATTTATTGCATTTAATGATACTGTATTATTAAAAAATCGGTCCAAATACTTTGCCTAATCATGTAAATCACAATTAACTTTATTAATAATGAAAGAGGAAAGAGAATGTGTTAAAAAAGAGCTAGAGAAAAAAAAAAACGCATTTATTTTTTGATGTATAAATGTGTTGTATATAATTAAGGATATAAATACAACCTAATCATTCATCTCATTCAAATCGAAAAGTCAATAATTTGTGTAATAAATTATGTAATTTTTAGAGGTTGTCAATCCTTTTATATATATATATGTATGTATATATATGTGTGTGTGTGTTTAATCTAAAAATCTATTTCTATAACATTAAAAAAATTTTTTTTTAATAATAAGATAAGAAAACTCTTCACTCATATAGGTGTATGCACACCGTAGACTTGAATCCTAATCACAATTGTTAAAAATAAATACAGTAAATATTTAAACTATAAATAAATGCACTTATTTATCTCTCTTATAGTGGCTTTTTTTTTAAGAAAAACTGCTAACACCAAACAAATAAAATATTCATTTGTTAAAATTAATCACTATTTATGGATTTAGATATCTACTCCTATAATCAAAAGATAACTACTCCAATAACAAAAGAAAAAATTATTCATATAAACTTAACAAATACACTTAATACTAAGAGTTGATAAGTGAATTGTTGATGAGCTTATAAATATTTGCTAAGAGTTGATAAGTGACAATTGTTGATGAGCTTATAACTATTTACTAAGATTATTCCGCGAATTATTGCTCGCGTTATGACAGTAATTATTTTCTCTCTCTTATTTCATTGTTTTACCTTCGTTCCTCAGCTCATGTAAATTCTACAAACGTTAGACAAGTGATCCTACAAATGCCTGATTTTACACAACCTCACCCTTCGCTTCAATGAAAATGGTATAATTTTACACCGCTTCTCCATCACTGTCGCACTCATCAACGCAAAAGACACAAAGGTATTTATAGTGGTCTTGTAGTAGATCACAGTGTCTTACACTTAAGAAACACAGACCACTTCAGCACTGTATAATGGACTTTCATATTTATCCTAAACTTTAGTGCAGCAAGGCGAAAGACCCAAAGGTACTTAATAGTGGTCGTATAGTTGATAACGTTGTCTTACACTTGAGAAACACCGACCACTTCAGCTCTGCAAAATAGACCATCATATTGATCCTAAACTTATCTTTTAACGAATCATTTGGCAACTATCTAACTTGATGATACTCTCGATCTAACAATATTTCAAATTTAAGTCGCACTGCAGATTTCTCTTTTGAAAAAAAAAAAAACAAAAATAGTTGGATATGCTTTTATGCACAAAGATACACTTGTCTCACGAAAGACATACTTCAAGATCATTACAATCTTGTGGTCGCCTATCAACAGCGAGGCCGAAGAATGGTGAATCAGAACCCTAGATAGCACTAACATGGTCCAAACACCAAAATAATGTAAAGTGAGCACGGAATTTAACATGGTGAAGACCAAATAATAGAAATGCAAAAATGTGAACAGCACAAAAAAAAATTTTCGTGGAGACGGCAGTGTGGGTCTCAAAAACTTTCAATGACCTAAAGAATGCTTCTCCAAAACATTCCCTGAAACTGAAAACTAGATTTCAACATGAACGCTTATAATACCTTTTAAAGAGAATTATTTCCAGAAAAATTTACTTTAACAATCAACCAAAAAGCACTTAAGATGCCTTTGAAAAAGCTGCTTTTGCTCCTAAAAAGCAGTCTTAGTTACTCATACAGAACATTATTACCAAAAAACCAAAAAACAATATCTAAAGCACACCACAGCATCTCTCCTCGTCTGTATCAAACTAAATAATCACTGAGCATCCATTAGCTGTAATAACATCACATCTAAATTTATAGACATGATCATACACAATAGAGAGACATTATTTTTTCTACGCAAACACTACATAAATTTTCAGCTAGAAAGTCCTAACTATTCTTTATACATATTCAGCCACATAAATGGAACACAATATAAAAGGATAAATTTTCCTTGCCTCATGCATGCATATTAAAAGGTCAGCACGCACCGATGCTTTGTAAACTTACTCTCCATTCATTCTCAACCGCCCTCACACTTACTAGTTCTAGATTATAGGATAACAACAATCTTCAATCAGATTGTCGGCTGCTCTTAACCTCCTATTCAAACCCCATCCCCACCTTGAGCAAATAGAAAAAAAAAATAAAAAGGATAAATAAAAACCAACAAAATTTAACTAGTAATAACATTACAGAAAGAACAAACACGAACTACAGCAACACCTCTAATAAAATTTCTTTGTGGAACGAGGCAATAAAGGCCACTATTCTGATCGCCACTGCACCTTCTTCTCTAACATTATAGTTCCCTGGAATATTGTTAGCTGGTAATGCTTCTGGTACTTCAACAACTATAAAATATAAAAATTTCATGTATCAGTAATGGCTTCACAATCAAAAACAGTAAGTAATATTAAAGACGACAAGTAATAATTCATGATTATAAACTAAGTAAAAAAGGAAAAGGAAAATTATTTGTTCCTTTCTTTTGTGATGATTCATTGGATTGTCAATAGGATTGATTTCTAGCACAACACTAACCACACACCTAATGCTCTTATACAGATATTGCAATTGTAAAAATTTTAGTTTAATTCTTAAACTTTTGAAAGAAAACATTACTGCAATAAGCTTATATAAAAATTATTTTTAAATTTTGTAAAACATTGTTGCAAATAGACACATCTTAAAATTCGTTATTGTTCTACACTAAAAACCTATATAGGAAAAGTAAACATGTGACTTAATAAAAACATTTCTAGCAAAAATACAACAGCATGGTAAATAAAAGATACTCAGTTGTCAACAAGAAACAAGCACCCATTAGATTCTTTTCTGGTAGGCCCTATAAACAAGCACCCACAAGCAATAAATCATGGATTCTTAACAAGACCTTCCCCATATCAATGAAATTCCAGTATGTAGAATTAAATTTGCTTTTTCTCTCTGAAGACATGAATTTTGTTTGCCACCCTCTCTAAAATCACATCTTAGATACTTCTGCAAATATTAATAAATTTTTACACCATTCTAACTTCACTTTCTTACACAATTTCACTAAATCTATCACACTTACAAGGTGTTTTATGTCAACCAGGTCCTCCATTGAGAAGAAATTTTTTGAGCAGTTTCAATAAAACACCCACCCAAAACCCATAGAAAAAAGGAAAAATAAATAAATAAATAAAAAGACTGACATTAATTATTTCATAATAATCTAACCACATCCAAAGTGTTCAGGTACCCTCCTAAAACTTCCATATAACAATATCACAATGCACGTGCATATTGTGAAGCTTAAACACCGCTGTCTCACTGCTATGCATCAGAAAACCAGAAACTTATAGGTAAACAAACTTACTTGATCATTACTCATTCTCCTAAAGCCAAATTTCTTTATCCAGATTGACTCAGCTTTCTCAGCCGCCGGCAGCACCAAAGTTTCCACTTTCAGGGAACACAACAACCTCTCAATACATGAGAATAATGCTTGAAAGCAGCCCTAAAAATAAAATTATCAAAACAAGCGTATTTGAGCATGAATGCCATAGGGAAGAACAGAAAAATAATATTAACAGCAAAACCAGGGCTTGTCTCATCGAAGATCTAAACATACTTTCCCTTGATATTCTCTTTTTGTAGCCACCAGTGGCAGCTCAGCAACCTCCCGACCAAAAATGCGAAGAAGCCCAGCAGATACAACAACAGACCTATGCGCGGAGAGAGTAAACATGTGTTGATTACAATAACCAGGAAAAATTTTAAAAATAGTGAAACAAAATGACTCGAAATCAAGAAAACAGACAGGACCAGAGCAAAATCTAGAGATGAACTTACTTCACACTCAAAATAACATTATAATTTCCACCAAATTCTTGACCAGATATGTTTTGCCTGAAATAAGTTGGAAAAATAATTATCAAACCAAATATAGGTAAAATGTGTTACAAATAGACAGGATATATTTCCCTTAGCACAAGGGCTCGAGTTGCAGAGTTGACAAGTCAGACGAATGCAGTACATAGGAAGAATAACCAAATAAAACAAAATCTTTTGAATCTACTGTCATTATGAAAGCAAATCTTAATCAATTCCTGCTTGAGCTCAATCAGCTTTGTATATTTGCAAAACTATACATGCCTTAAGCTATTGTTCTTCTAGAACCAAAAGCATACTCCTTCACAGGCTTACATCAACTTGTCAGAAAATTCCGGAAGAAACATGATAGCAGTGTCCATTCTCATAGAATGGAAGGTTAAATATGGTAGGGATTCACAAAACCACATAAGAACATCCAAGTGCCAGAACAAGTTCACATTGTGGCAACAGTATTGTAATCAAAATCAGCACAAAGAAAACCAGAGCTTACCCATGGACCATAACAGGAATTAGATCACGCTTATTTTCTCCGACGATTGGATTGAAACATTCCTGCCAGAAGACAGCTCAACCAATTAATAAAAAAGGATAATAAACACGTAAAGATAAACTTACATTTTACATGCAAACTAAGCAACTTCTCCTGACAAAGAAATCCCAAATTTTAATACAATATGTATCTTTCTTTTCTATATATTCATCACAGCCACCAAACAACCCTATTTCTTCAACCATTTTGCTCCTATAACTTTGATTTGTGTGTATAATAAATGAGGCATCAGTAAATGACGACAAAATATAAGCACATATTCAAAATCAAAGTAAGTAACGGTGGCAACTAGGAAAGAGCACTGAAAGTAAAGAGATGAAGAAGTGATCACCATCTTAGTCATCGTTGCCTAATTCGAAAAAAAAATTTGAGAAGATGATCCAAGATATCATCAAAACTTACTCGAAATATTGCTGTAGTGATTGAAAGCAAGGGATTATAATTTGCAGTATCAGATTCCCTAAAAATTCGCCATCGAACATCATTTATTGCTTCATCACTAAATAATCCTTTCTCTATATGCTTCCTGTTTATTGCACTTAACCATGAAGTTGGAATCCTCTGTGCTCGCTTAGAAACAAGATCTTGTAAAGCAACATATATACTATTGCAGTCATCAGAACAAAACCAGTGACTTATGGGAACCTCCTGCAAAAGAGTACATAGAAATACCAAGTTTTTTCATCAACAAGCACATTAGTAATAACTGTCTTATGGTTCTCGGACTTACTTTTAAATCACACATCCCACTATCCCGCAAGCAACCAACGTGAAACTCCTTCTCACACTAAGAAAGGATATAACAGTAAGGTTAAAAACAAAAGGAAGAAAATAACATAATATAGGCAAATTACAACCTTGAAGGATCTGTTGCCAAAACGACTATGCACAAAAAAGAAAGCATACTTGATCACAATAAATGACCGTCCGATCATTAAATGTAGCAGCACTGAAATCATGAGCCCTGATAAACATAAGAACAAAATATTATTAAATTATATATAAAACTGTAAATAAGAAGTGGAATATATAGGAAGTCCCTGCCAGATAAAAAATTAAATAAACAAATTATAGAAATTTGAGAAATAAAAAGCCCTCGAGTATCTGTTAGCTTAAAATTTCCTAATATCAAAAACTTAATCACTTCTAAAATGTGTGACTAGTAGTCCGAAATTATCTTTTATTTTTTACTTGCTTTAGTCAACTTCAATTAATCCTCCAGTTATGATATTTTTCCCTTGAACTAAACAAATTCTTAATCTGTTCTTTTGCAAAGATAGATATTTGTCATCATGTCAAGAAGATGAGGGCCAAGAGCAAACAATAAAAAGAATCTCAAGAAGTGCTCAGAAAGATTTGACCAAAAGAATCAGAAGGACAAAGTCAGAAAATAATATGCTCAGGCCATCCCAACATAACAAGTGAATGATAAAAAACCAACCTTAGCCTAATCCTAATGCTTTTCAACATTCAAAGATGAATCACCAGACCTCTAAAGCTAAGATAAGGGCTTCAATCACATAATTTTTGTTCCTATTACCATATATAAATGCATACATATACACAACAATATTTTGGTTTTCGAATACTTGCAAAGATACAACAAAAAGAGTATATAAGAACCAACCTACAAATCACACAACCACCAATATCAAGTTCTGGTACTTCACCAACTTTCTGAAAGATTACTGATCTGGACACCCCTGAAGATTGCCCATCAGCAGTCAATTTACCAGGGCCAAATTTTTCACAATCTGGACAATGCCAATTAACTTTAGGAATCCACTCTTCATCCAAGCACACTGCAACACAACCAAAGCCAGCTTAAATCAAGAACAAAACTTAACACTAAATAAAATAACTATTGACTTGTACACAACATCATATTAAGAAAACACTTTAGCATTACTCCCAAATAAAAAGAACAAAAGGCTAAAGCGTTGTCTAACATGTAAGTCAGCATTCTAACACTCCACAATTGTTCCATAATTAGCAACCAAAAAGAAAATTATGAAATACATTTACAGAAGATGTATGGTAGCAAACACAAGACAATAACACGGTTCTCAGCGGCCTAACCCACACGCATCAAGAACCATTTAAACCGCTTATGGAAAAAATAACCATGATTGAGTTTAAACCAGCTGCCAAGACAAGAAGTCTAACAAGGCTATAACAAAGAACATGCTAGCGCACCCTGCATGATGGTGATTCAAGGTTATGTCTGCATGTACATGATAAACAATTGGAGCAGATAAATGAAATTTCTGATGCTATGAAACGTATCCAGAAAAATTAGAGCAGATGCAATTTCATATCAAGTAAAAATATAGATCGTTTAAAAATTTACATCAATTCCAAACAGTAGTAAGAAATTACTGAACTGGAAACAAAATACCCACCAGAATGAAAAGCTCGAGGGCATGTACTACAAAAGAGTAGATTCCCTGCATCTCCACACACTGTGCACATATTATCACTATAACTAAGGGTACCACGCTGCCCATTTGCCAATGAAAGGGCTATATCATGAAGAGTCATCCCATTAGAAACATAAATATGACGATAGCTGCAAAATAGTATTACAATTGTTATTCAAATGACAGACAAATATACGCCAAGGAGAAATCACATGATTTTAAAGATTACTTACGGTTGACGCCTGGCTGCCATTCCAGCATGAGATTCAAATTGAGAAGGACTAATCTGCTCACAGGAGGGGAAAGAAAAACAGAATAGCTGTGTGAGAGAGAGAGAGAGGAGAAGCAATGTCCTAAAAATCAATGTGGAATTCTAGCTTAGCGCAGCTACGTAACTCAATGATTTACCTCTGTTTTACAGCAGTCACAGAATATACCATTTCCTCGCTTGTAACCACTACGTAATGTCTGGAAAAATCAAAAAATAAATAAATAACTGTTAGATATTGACAACTACAGATATGCACCAGTACATGAACGAAATATTTCAAGTTACACATAAACCATCACCTGTCCTTTAACAATGTAAGTCAACTCAGCCCCATCTGCAAGTCCATTAGGCAGAAATAATAAACGGTGCAGATCATTATCCCTGCACATATAAAAGATTTTCACGTCGCATGCTTCCACCAAAATTTCCCTAAATAATCACACTTCAACAGAAGAAATGTAGAGAAGCATAGACTACAATATACCTTTTCTTAGTACCTCCTTCAGCTCCTTTCTTTTGTTGCATGCTCAAGTTAAAATTATAAGATCCGGGTCTGCACAAAAGGTGCAATGCCAATAACCAAGACAGAACAATAATATAAAAAACAACCAACAAAATAATTAAAAGTTGAATCTAAGATGACTAAAAGCAAAGAACATGGACAGAGAAAGACAACCTCTTCACTCCACGTTTCTGCTCTTCAATTATCTCCTTTATACAGGTTAGTTGTTTAGCAGCTTTCTTTCGCACAGAGGAAGATGGACTCATGCTTTCTTCAAATGATAGATCGGAGCAGCTGCAGGTTCAACACAACAGAATGATAAATAATCAATAAAAATCCGATTGCCATAATGCCAATATTTAAGAGTTATTACAAAGGGATAATCCCATGTTCCCCCTTGCAGTTTGACACAATCGCTAATTACCCCCTTCAAGTTTCGGAGAATCTCATTTTACCCCCTACCATTACTACAATTATTGAAATAATCGAAATGACCAAAGTACCCCTATAGTTTTGTCTTTCCCCTTCCACATAAACGGTCAAACTTTGATTTTCAAAACCAAATTTGATGGCAAGGAGTTTTTTGGATATTTTTATAAACTACAGGGGGTATTTGATCTGTTTAATAAATCAACAACGGAGATATTAACGATTTTCAAATATAATGGGGATTTTGGTATTATTTCAAACCACAGGGGGGCAAAATAGGATTATCACTATTACAAATTTCCTAAGAACTTTAAAAATTAGGGTAAGGTGTTCCTATTTGATATTCAGAGCATTATCAAACTCAACTCTCTTCATAAACAACTTCCAGATTTGGAATGTAACAGTTCAAGCATACCAGTAAATAAACCTAAAATCAGATTTATCAGGTTCTGTTTCTGTTCCCTATCTTTCTAATCAGATACAAGCAGTCAAATAAACCATCCAAACATATATCTTTAAAACACCAACAGACATAACACATACAATTTGTATTTGAAACTAACATTATCAGATCTTAGTCTTACATGGAAAAATATTTACTAAAAGATTAAAAATCAAATTTTGTTGGTGGGGGGGTGACAAGAAATATCAGATCATGCATGTTATATAACACACATTTAAGTGAAATTGTCAAAGCAAACAACAAAAGAGCACAACAAGAAATACATACACATAAAATTAGATCAAACGCCGAAGCTACCAGATCGTAATTACAAAATTCAGATTGTCAAACAACCAGATCTGCTATAATATCCAGAAGAGAATTCTCTAATCTTCAAAAGCACTAGAAATGCACAAAAGAAATTAACATAAAGTCCTTCAACTTAGAAATGCATTTCAGAAACCAACTGGCTATGGTAGGCCAGTTACATGCCGCGTATCATCAACAATTTCCACAGACAATCTCAAAGATACAATGGTAGATAAAGGAGCAAGCAAAGAACAAATTTTATAAAGAGACATATATTAAAAACAGAATATCTTTTCTTGTAGTTCCATGAAGACTATATGTTTACCACCATGGTCCAGAGGCAGAAAACAGAAGAAAATAAAATATTGAATCTGCAGAAAATAAGGACGTGTAAGGATTTTGTACCTTAAAAAAGAATGAGTAGGAAGCTTGACATTATACTTTTCATCTTGTTCAACCATCCCATTGCCTAGTCGAAGAGCAGCTGCATTTACTAAATACGTAAATTTGCATGCAACACAAAACATAAACTATTACTAGACTTCTATTTCAACGACACACTATGATTCTCCTTTATTGAACATTCGCGATAAGAGGATTAACAAAATAGCTGAATGTCCACAGCTTCATTTTCACTTTTTCTCCCTTTCCTTCTTTGTCTTTTAAAGTTATTAAGGATACTTACATAATCTTATAATCGACAAGAAGTGAGCCACATCAAGAAAGGCAGAGCCATCACAAACATTTAAATTAAACCAAATACATAATTTACCTTTCCATACTCGAAAGGAACTCTCATTGACAGATGAACCAGCTACATTCTTTACCACTTCTTCAAGTATGCCAAGTGGAGCAGTTTTAAGTTCCTGAATAATACTATATATTGGCTTCCCGTTCTCCAAGTAGATATGATTATTCGGGTGTCTAGTCTTAACACCAGCGTGTTGCTCAAACTCGTGGGCACTTACAACCTGCTTGTACAATAGATAATTCATCAACACCGATTACATCTCACATACACATTAACCAGCAACAATACAAACTGAAAACTAAACATTACTTACCTTCGAGAAATTACATAAGGGACAGCCACACAAATATCCACCACCACTAATAACTCCATCTAACTCCTTCTAAATCCAAGAAACAACAAACAAATCAACAATTGAATACCAGATAATAACAGGAAAACAGAAAAACATACAAACATAAATATACCTCCCGCGTTGTAGAAACATACTTCACAGGAGCTCCATCAAGAATGCCCGTTAATAACAACTTCTTGACATTAGTGGGATACTCATTAGGGACAATCTTCTTCGACATCTTAATTTCCATATTCGGAGCACACAAGTAACGATGACTCCCTTCAGGCAAACCCTTGGAGTACATATACATGTCATCATAGACAGAGTAGTTGATGCCTTCTCTATTAGCCAGAGAAGCAGACGACTCCGTCACGTAATCTTCCTTTCTTTTGCTGAACTTGAATGTGATCTTCCTTATTCCAGAAGCCGAATTGACATGCTTCGGAATTTCCAATACAACATGAGACGTGGAGACATCGCCGGAGCTGTTGTTGTTGTTGTTGTTACTCCACGAAGTCTCGGTCTGGTAACTTCTGCTGTGCTCACCATCTTCACTCAATGTCTCCTCCGAACTCAAACTCCGCGAAGACGTGGAAGTAGACGTGGCATCATCATCATCATGATTATCACCATTAGACCGAACTTGAACTTCATTTATTGTAACTAAATCAGTTTGTTGGCTGCTTATATCGTGGAAACTCGATGTGATCTCTGTAGGCGAAACGACAGGATTCGAAACTTCCGATTTGACGTCCTCGTTGAGAGGCTCTTCTTTCGTTTGCTTCTTATTAGGAGATGAATCTAGTTCTATAGTATCTATTGGAGACTCACGGTCACGCTTCAATTCAGTTCTTGAAGAACATTCGAGAGTCTCGTCTGTTTGAATTTCAACACAAGCTGCGCCCTCTCCCATTAAAATGCGATTCTCTCTCAGATTTGATAATTGCAAGAGCAACAACGAATAGCAGCATTCAAGATAAAGAGAACCGGAGACGAACCACTTCTAATTACTGCAACTATCTCTATCTCTAGAACTAAAATTAACAGAATCTGGAAATCAAATTTAACTTCGAATTAGAATCAGCACCAGAAGAAGAAAAATATTAAATCATCATTCAATGAAATTAAAAATAAATAAATAAAATTAAAAAACGAAAAACCCAACTGAGAAAACTAATTCAAGGACTCAATAACCGCTAAACCGTTACTTGAACCTGAAAGTTCATATCTATATATATATATATATATAATTTGAAACGTAAATTTCTCCTAACCTACCTCCAAAAGAGTCTCTAAAAGAATCCAAATATATACAAATTTGAATACACAGAATTCCTAGATCCAACAAAGCATGCAGCAGTCGCAAATCTAACCGTCAAAACGGCAGCGGTTTCAAGAGTCGGGCTCCAAAAGTTGCAGATCTAAGCTTCGTAAAAATTAATTGAATATGGAAGCGGAAATCAAAAAAGAGAAAACTAGGGCTAGGGTTTTGCCTGTGAAAAAAATAAACAAAGAGAGGGAACGTGGAGGGCGGCAACAAACCAGAACGAAAAGCTTGGTTCGCGGTTGAGATTTAACTTTTTTAGAAAGAAAGAAGATAGAGTACAATGAGAGAGAAAGTGACATTTATGTTTTGAAAAAAATCAATTAAATAAAAGTGCGTGAGAAAAATTGTTGCTGACGATAATTTGGAAGATACGAGAAGAGTGGACAAGTGGATATCTTGGTGGGACCGATCAGGCTTTGACGATCTTAACACGTGGCGTGATCAAGTACACTGCGCTGCAATCGTGAGCACCTGAGGAAGATTTGGATGGAGTCTCGGTTCGTCAGGTAAGTACACGTGTGACAGTGCTGATGCCTGATTGTGAGATTAACGGGCCAGAATATCGAATGGACCTTTCTAGCGGGCCTTTTGTGTTCTGAGAAGACAGCGTTGGGCCAACCCAGTGTTGAAATTGTTTAGGAAGATTCAAAATTTTTCAACAAAAGCTTGCAGTTAAAAGAAAATAGAAGTTATTAGTTTAAAGGCAATGTTAGTGGCACCCCACCAATGTTACTTCAACACCCTTGGGCTTTAAAATTTTTTCAACGAATACTGGGTGTAATTATAGAAAGGGCGTTGAGTAACTATTGGTTGGGTGTCAATGGAACATGCAATTCAAATGAGTGATCAAACGCCTAGGAAGCCAGCTCTCAATCATTAATAAATAGGCAAATTGCACAATCTCTCCTGAGCTTTGTCGAAATTACACAAAAATAATGATATTTGAATAATTTACACTAATTTTCCTTGAGGTTCCAAAAACTCAATACAAACCTCTCCTACTATTAATCAACCATTAGTCAACCTCTGTTAAGTCAAAATTATCAAAGATAAAATGGTCAATACACACCTTATAAATATTTTAATTTAATTTAAAAAATTAAAATATATATTATTAATCAATAAAATAATAATATAATATTTAAACGCTTAAAAAAAAAATCTTCTACCTCTCCATCATCAAAATAAAAAAAAAAATCTTCTACCTCTCCATCATCATCTTCTACCACTCCATCATCAAAACCATCGTCTCCAATTCTCTATCATTTTCATCAAACCAACATTTTCTACCGCTCCATCATCAAAATCATCATCTCCAATTCTCCATCATTTTCATCAAACGAGCATAACTCAAATCAATCATCATCATCAAACCAAATATCACTCAAATAAAAAAAAATAAAGTTCATGAAATAAATAAAAAAACAAAAAATAAAAAATTTAGTCACCCTCATCTCCATCACCGAAGACTAGATCTGGTCTCTAACAATGGAGGCCAACACGTCTCCAGCAATGGAGATTATCTCCATCGTTGGCGACGAAGACCAGGACTCCATGGTCTCCAACGAAGGTTTTTATTTTTTATTATTTTTAAAATTTGTAATTAAATAAAAAATATATATACTATTAATTTTAAATTTATAAAAAAATATTGATTTAAATTTGACTTGAGGACTATTTCAGTCTTTTATACCTTTGACCGTTGACCGTGAGAATTTAACCGTAGTTGACTAACAATAAGAGAAGTTTATGCTGAGTTTTTGAAAGTTTAGAGAAAGTCAGTGCGAGTTACTCAAATATTGTCATTTTTGTGCAATTTCATCAGACCTCGAAAAAGGTTTATGCAATTTGCCCTAATAAATATCACTAGATATATATGTTGTACCCGGCATAAATATCGCATCGGTATAAAAAAAAAATCTTAATTTAATAAATTTCTAAGAGTCATAAATTCAAATGCATTCGGTATCCAATGCCTCTAATTATATTCTGACAAAGTATAAGTCATAATAGTTATATGTCTATAGCTTGATTAATACACCAACTCCACATGATTTATTAACCAAGCTCTAGTCACTGCACTGTTGGTGTTTAAAAGAAAATGGTTTATCAATTGAACGTTTGAAATTTTCTTGTTTATCACGCCACGTTTAAATGATTTATTAATCAGGTTCTAGTCCTTGCATAGGTGATATTTAAAAGAAAAGGTTTATTGATAGAATGTTTAAAATTTTCTTTTTTTTTTATAATAATATAGGATTTTCATTTAGTACAATTAGATATATTCGTTTTAACCTCTAAAGAGGCGGGCATCCTTAAATTAACTTACCCACCATATTATAAGCAAGAAGGCAGATTTTATATTTTATAAGTCGATGCCTTACTAGTAAAATAGACAAATGTATCAATCATTGAAATATATTTATGAGTCCATTCTTCAAAATGGTATCCAAAATGAGAAATTTAAAAGCCTGCCTAATGATCTATACACATTGCATATTCACCTATAATAGTAAAATATTAAAATTAAACATCTATCACATCTCGTGTAGATTTTATTTCAATAGCAAACGATGAAGTGACAAATTTTATAAATGAAATATATAATTATCGATAAGAATCCATTTCCTATTCATCATATCATATTGGTGGGTTGGCATGTAAATATAATATAAAAGATGGAATGTCTATGACTATGAATAATTACAAAAAAAGAAAAAATGTCTTCACTGAAAGACATGAATGGCCCGTTTGATGCCCCGGAAATCAAAGGGGTTTGGGAAATAAAATCTCCCATCCTGTCCATGCCGTCGTTGGGAGGGTGGAAGTCAAAAAGTGTTTTCAAACTCATATGGGCCCATATTAAACTCCCCTTGGGATTTGTAAACCCGTCCATTGGGGTTTCACGGGGTTTCACGGATCACGGACAAATGAGATTTCAATTTTTAATATTATATTTTTTAATTAAATAATAATAATTATTATTTATATTAAATAGATCTAAAAAATGATTCATTACTTGTCTAAAAAAAAATCATTACGTATTATTTAATAATCAATTTACTATAATATTAAATTAATTTAATAAAATCTTAATTCATCGTCAATTATATTAATCAGATTATAATACTAATTTAATATAATTCAATCTCATCTTTTTCATTTTTATCTGATCTTATATATCAAATCGAACTAGACCGGATCTAACGGTATGATATTTTTATCAGTTATAATTTTATATTTAGAACTCATGTTTTTTCTGAACATCATGTGTACATTAGTGCATGTTAGGGGTTCGAAAGTTATTATAACTTACTTTTACTTCATATTACAAAAGAAAAATAAAATAAATAACTATATACACAAATAGCAACATGTACAGTGCATATAGACCCAGATCTATTACTTACCTTATATGCTCAATGTGAAACTTGAATAGATGAATCATACTTGTATTTTGAAGGTTTATTTTGTTGAAACTTGAAAACTGCATGTCCTTTTTAAACTTAGATATTCATGTACATTTTTATATAATTTACTAATTAAAAAATCAAATTAAGCTTATTTTTTATTACAAATTAAGCTTTTCGTACTTTATAATTGTGTAAGAAAAGCTTTTGTTCTTACATTTATTATAAAAATAACACTAATAATGATTGATATAAATAAATTTCGGTAGAATTAAACTGCATTTGACCCAAGTTTACTTTGTAGGGTGTTACCTTTAAAACGAATAGTTGGGAGCTGAGATATTAAAGAAAAGCAGAAAAAGAATCTTTCAAAAATGAATGGCGGAAACTTGAAAATGTGGCAGAAAAAAAAATCTTAAAAAAAAAAATTTGCTTAGTTAGAAAATAAAAAATTGCCGAAAACTAAATTGTTAAAAAAAAATAAAAATAAAGAAAGAGGAACTTAGGATGCACGAGCACGACCTCGCGAAAAATTGTCGTATTACATGGAAATTCACGCTGAAATTATAATTATAAATGAAATAAGATTTAAATTTTGTTTAATCGACAATGGCATTGGAAATCACCATCTATATTGCACATAATTACATGCCTTAACATCAATTTGTTAAATTGGATGGCTTTTTTCACCACAAGAAAAATCAACAAAATGATCGTCAACTGGTGTATTATAAAAAATAAAAATAATAATAACAGATTGTCAACTGGCATAGAATCCACGACCTCTTTGGCATTAGCAAAGTATAATAAAAATTACAAAAATACTAGATTGACATAAAAAATAATAATAATAACATTTATTCAAATGAATATAATGTAGCATGATAATGGGTAACGTCTTCTTAAATAAGATGAATTAAGATTCTCTCTTGTTTTGATTTTTTTATCGACCTATCTAAATATAGTTATATGTATAATTTATGGTTGAGATTTATTTATTCTATGTTTTTCCCCGTCCTTATGTTTAAATTCATTTCGTTTATAAAGTGTTCCATATCAGCGAGGAGAAGATGAGCATAAAAAAAAAATCTCAATCCAAATACGATATGATGTAAGCAATGATGTATTACAGTATTAGTCATAACTCTTGTATACCAAATGTGGATATGTATTTGAGTAAGCTTTTTTGGTAGTCAACTAGTATTATTCTAAAAATGAACATATCAATCTTTAGCAAAATTAATCCTTCAAATAAAGCAAGCTACACAATTACCCCCTTAAAAAATGTGAAAATGACCAAAATGCCATTAGGCATATTACAATCGTAATCCATCCCCCATGAAACCAATCTAACCTAACAACTTGAAATTTCAAGTTCCTTGTTCTTCATTTTGCATTCAATCATCTCAATTTTTCATTTTTTAACATACATAACAAGTATTTGTTTTCATAAGTTTAAATTATTTCAATTATTTCATTGGATTAATTGCTAACTATCTAGATGAAAAAATTGAAATTAAAGGTTATTGAACCCCGTATAGCTATAGGGATATCATCATCATCATCATCATTATTTTGAGTAGATCATGCAGCCAATTGAAAAGATTTTGAACACGATTTTAAATAAATAATGTGTTTTCTAAGTTTATGGATAAGCTTGTGGAGTTTAGGGGGAAATTTATTGACATTTGATTAATATAAAGCAAATAAAGTGAGAGAGGCTGATAACGAATGTTGCAAAGAATGAGGCCGATAGGTTCGAGTCATGACATTCGAAACCATGTGTTTTGGGATGTATAATTAATGTAATGGAGTACAACTTTATAGATCGAGCATGATAATCCGACACATGTGTCATTGGTCATATGAACTTAGAACACAAATACTCGTGTGGCAGGTCACTCAAACCCAATAACATAATATCTCCAGCAACCCTGACCGAAGGCACAAAATAAAGTAACTTTTTCTTTTTATAGAATAATTTAACATTGTACTTTAAAACTTATGCTAAAAGTAACTTTCCTTTCTACATTTTATCTTTATTGAATGAAGTAGCAATGAATCACTTTGTATTTAGATATCAATTAAGTATGCAATCGTCACAAAATATCATAATAGAGAATGTTCTTCTAGAGTAATCACTATATAATTTTCCTGCACTCTTCCATTCAAAACACACCATATAAAATACGAGATTATATCTGTACACGTGACATATTATGAATGGATGAGTACATTGTGCCTCGAGCCATCAAAGTACCTCTAAAAGCTGTAATTCATGAATGGTAAGACGATCTTAGGGGCAAAAATGTAATCAAACACAAAAATTGCGCGTGTTTTCTATTTTGCATCTATGTTGGAAATAAATGGAAAGCACGTGGACTCAGGATTAGGACAATCACCACCAAACAGCCTTTCAATAATAAAAGTCAACTTCGACTATAAATTCACTACTCTTTCTTGCCAATCCTCATCTCCTCTTCTCTGCTCTCGCATACACCACCTCATACACTCTCTCTTTCTCTCCTCTCGCTCAGTCTTCGAGGAAAACATGTCTGCAAGAGCCAAGCGGCATCAAAGGAAACCATCGCTGAAGCTGGACCTCGACCTGACTGACTTCTCTGATCCTGCACTTGACATGACTACTACACCTGCCAATCAGCTGCGGACACCTCAGCAGCTGCAGAATCGTGCCCCGGATTCTGCCCCGCTGCCCCCTTCCTCAGCGGCTGCGGCGGCGCCTCCAGCCACTCCGCCGAGGACTCCAATAACTGTGGATGAAAAGGAGAAGATCCCCACAGACGTGAAAAACTAATGGGTGTGGATCTTCGTTTCTCGTATACAAAGAGCTGTTTGTTTTATTATTATCTGCATGGTTAATTTTCACTAGTCAGCTTTCTTATATGAAACACAGCTTTAATAATGTAAGAGTCTTTGCCTTTTCGCAGATAATCATATGAGAAACTTGCTTTACTTTTAAGTTATTTTCTTGGTGCACATGTTGATTTATTTTCCTGTTTATCAGTTTAAATGGTTTCTTCTTTCTTTCTTTCTTTTTTTTTTTTTTTCCTCGCTCGTTTTTAACTGTTCATGGATCCTTTATCAATGAGTGAATATGACATGAGAGACACCATGAAAATTCTCGAAGACGATAATTACAAACCATAAACAGCGCTAGCAAGTGTATTAGGGAAGGAATATTAGAAGTGTGTGTGTGTGTATATATATTACAAACAATAGTTATATAACATTACACAATTTCCAATGATTCATTCATTATGTTATGTGTTAATTTAATCATCGTCTGCTACTTAAGTTCGTGGGATCTGATATTGTTATTACATTCAGCGGTCCCCGATCAAATTTGGCTTCTACATAATATGAATGAAATAAAGCTTTTTTATTTTTAAATATAGAAAAAGAGTGACGATTCGTAATTGATAATATGGTAAGTGATTTGTGTTACCATATAAAATTTTCGGATGAATAATGTATCACGTGATGATGATAAAATTAATTATCAAATTTGGGTTAATTGTTAATATAGGTTTTTAAATTGTGTAATAATAATTATAAAAATAAAGGGATAATTCTAAATTTTTTTTTTTGTTGTTTGATGTAATCGTTAATTATACCCAAAAGTTTGTAGCAATCCCATTTTACCCCTTCTGTTAACCCTGTTAGTGAAAAATGAATGTTGACAATAATAGTATACGAAAAAACTAAACTGTCTCTCAATTATTTAAAAAATTGAAAAATATAATTTAATAAAAACAAATATGAAATGTAATTAAAACATATTAATATATTTTTTAAATTACTAGACATCATTTAAAAAAAAATCAAATAGAAAATTAAAAAAACTTCAAAATTTTGAAACAAAAACTGAAAAAAAAAAAAATCATTTTGGGGTGGAGATCCAATCTCTAAATTGAATTTTCGACGTCCATCCAAAAATAAATTATAAGGGTTTTTCGGATTATTTTTATAAATTATAGGAGATTTTTAATGATTTTTAAAGTTAAAAAGGTTTTTTTATACCCATTATATCAAATTACAGATGAAAATTAGAATTATCCCAAAAATAAAATAAATCATGCCACGTTTTATTCGTGGAGATCCATGGGAGACCCATGTCGCCTATTAGCGCACAAAGGTTCAATTCGACATATGGGAGTGGGACGCTTTTTGTCTGCAAGTCTTTGTCTGCAAGTTTAATGTCTCCTATGATTTTCCAAATCCATCCTCAGAAATATATGCAATCTTTTATGGCCTTAATAACTGTAAAAGACAAAATTTAATATGATAAATAGCTTGTTTTAAAGCATACATATGTATATTTCCTTGCCATCTATTAAATAAGCTTAATATTATATGTGTCTATCTTATATTATATCCCAATTTTGATATTAATTTATGACGTATCACGTGATAAATGAATATTTATTTATGATAATTTATTTAATTTGAAAAATATACTTATATTCATTTATTATTATAAGTCTGGACTAAGAGTTGGATGCCTGGTAATATTTATTAAATTTTTAGTTAGATAGATAGTTAAATGCTAAGTTAAAAATAAAAGTAATATATGGTATATCGTAATCTGTTTTATAATATGAGGGGTTATTACAATTACCTATAAATGACATATGACAAATTAGATAGGAAAGACTTTATTTAGTCATTGAAATTTCGAAAAATATCAAATTTTTAAAGATTTTTTGGAAACAACTTTTTACATTCCTAATTTCTCTAAAACTTTTCAAAAAAGTCAAAATTGTTAGTCAACTGATGGTCAACATTAACATAATAAATAAAAAAATAGTTTTGTCATTGATGATTGTTTGTAGCACGTAAACTATCAGATTACTCTCATAAAATAATAAATTTACAATTTAAATTACCTAAAATATTGTTTAATTTAAGTTATTAAATTACAATTTAAATTGTCTAAAACTATTGTTGACTGTCAGTTGACTGACAATTTGAAATTTTTTGAAGAGTTTTGAAAAAGTTAGAGATAAAAAGAGTTGTTTTTAAAATATCTTGAAAATTTTAATATTTTTTGAAACCTTTAAAATTAAAATAAAGTTTATCCAATTAAATAACATTATAATTAAAGTTTAACGCATGATGTGACACCTCAATAGGTCAAAATATCTGGCATTGCCTTTTAAAAACTTCAATATATAATGTTGTATAATCCAAAAAAAGTAATAAATAAGATTCTTATCCTTCAAATATTTTATCTAAATTCATCATAAGTAATATGACATTTGATTCATTAAAGTACCATCAATTTTTACATCATCCGATGTTTGAGGTTACCATTAATAACTTACATATCATATTATTTATTATGAATTTAGAAAAAATTTTTAGACTATATAACATAACTTGTCTAGTAAATTAGTCAAAAAAATCAAGGAATCGTTTGTTTTTTTTTGTTTGAAGTCTAAACAGTGTTACTGAAGACTGAAAAATGAATAGTGATTAAAATCTGAAATCTAACTACAATGTTTGTTTGTTTTTTTTTTTTTTTTTTTTTTTTTTTCATCTGAATATGTTGTAAACTTGTTTGGTTTTCAAATTTTAAATTGTCTGAAAATTAGTAAGTTGACATTTATATCATTTTTACTATTTGTTATAATGTAATTTTAATTAATTTAATACAAACATCTGAAAAATGAATAATTTAATAAATTCTAAAATATTTTTTATGTGCATATTAATAATTTAAATGTGATTAAAAAATATAGTAATATTAATCATATTTATATATTTAAATATATTAATATATTTAAGAAAACAACTGAAAAAGTAAATGTTTAAATTGTAAATTAAAATATATTAGTTTAATTCAAAGACAATTTGGGATGGGATGTATTTAGATTTTTTTTTTGAAATATATTTTTGATAGGTATCAAGGAAAAAAAAATTGAGTAATATAAAATTATGATAAATATAAAATTATATTATTTTGGGGATGATAGATTTAGAATAAAAACTTTTAAATGTCATTAAGTGATTTGTGATTAAGTAAAAAGTTAAAAATTCTTAATTAATTTGTTCATTTATTTTTTTGGTAGTTTTAAATGGTTTACTTTATAAAATAAACGAAATCAACTTAATAGGTGTAATTCAATATTATTAAGTCTTAAGTGGAAAAACAAATTATCCCTAATTTAAAATGATGTGGCAGTATCATTCATTATATTATCTTGTGAATTGTATAATAAGAACAAATCACTAATTATTTTCGAATAAATTTGTGGGCTAATGTTTTAGCTTATATTGCAAACTCTACCTGACCAGGCGACGCGTTTATTGTCACTATCTATGGTAGCGTGAATTAATTGGTGTTTATTCTGTACCAGGTTGGATGTATCACGGTATTGTAATCTCTAAGGTATGGTTTCTATACATTTTATTAAATTGGATCTCATCAAAAGCGTAAATTCATGTTCAACCACTCAACTCACTCAGAAAAAGAAAAAAGTTCAACCAGTCAACAAATATAATCAGACAGTAGTCCGTTCGAGCATTGAGAACTAAGCCCAAGCTAGTAGAGCAAATTCGGTTTTTGGAGCAACGTGTACGTGCTAACATGGGCTCCGCCTGGAGCCTGAATTGGGCCTTTCAAAATTTTGTAGCCATCATAGTATGATAGAGATAGATTAAACATTAAAAACACGAGCCCTAAAAAAAACCATGATATTATTTTGTTTGAGTAGTTGGAGCACGCACCAAAACTTAGGTTGACATAGTTGAATTGTTGGTGTAACTTATATTAAGTTGAAACTGTTATATAATTGACAAAATTGATTCCAATCATTCAATTATTATTATTATTTTATAATTACAAGAAGTTAATAAAAAATTTATTAATATTAATGGTTAGAGGGTTACAAGGACCCGTGTGTACGGTTTGAAAATCTACTCTCACGACGAAATATATTTACTTTCGCAATGATAAAAAATTTGTTTGGATTAAAAGCTACGCTTATAGTAAAAATATATTCTCTCAAAATGGAAGATATTTGCTTCCACAAAAGCAAGAGAAGAAAAGTCTTCACACGTCTGATGAATATACACTATGGTATGAGAATGCCAATCATAATCTATATACATAAAAAGAAAGTGCACATACCATTTGAATCATAAGTGGATATGCCTAGTCATACAAATAATAAGTTAAGTGATTTATGTATTTTCATTTTATTTATGTGATAAAAGTTCGAATCCCACAAGTATTAATAAAATTTTCATATTAAGTCTGTCTTCACACTTCAACAATGAAAGTTAACTTTTGAACATTATTTATAATGATCGATATTGTTAGATCCTGATAAATTTCTAAATCGAATAGTCTAGTAGTTTAAAACGAAAAAGTAAAAAATAAAAAAATAAAAAAAACTTGGGTACAAGGGATTACAAAATTCCACATAAATTGTAGTCGTAGTTGTACGGCCGAATGATAAATTGTTGTCTTGTAACTTTGTTGGACCCAATTGTCAAATATATTGATCATATTTGACCCGATTGTTAAGCAAACCCGATTTTAACGATCGGTGCAGTGACCTCAAGGTTCGTGCAGTGAAGTGTTACAATCAGCCTCCTTGATTTGATATTCTAAACAAGTCAGTCATGTTCACTTCATTTCTTGTCCCGACATCGTATGCGATCATGTATGCCTTTTTATGGATTTAAATATGTGCACTAATTATAATTTGCATGTTCATTGCATGTGTCCTAGCTTTAATTTTGGTACAGGGAACACCGTGTCTAGTGCTAAGACTACGTAAACTCTCATATAACGTCAAACAAGCAGGTTCTTAAATTATTACTATTCATTGGTCACTAAACATGACTCGATTTTACAATTTCATTAATTAGTGCCCGAGTCATGTTAGGGACATACATAGCCCATCCCACTTCATTAATATCAATCGTATTCTAAAGCTTTTGATGATCAAACTTCCATGAGAGAGACCAATAATTGATATATTCATTCATATAAGAAATAATAATTATTAAATATAATGCAACTTTAATTTTACAATTTAAATATATTTCTACAGGATTTTTTTAGTACGAAAAAAACTATTAAGATTGTTATTGCTTTTTGAGATTTGAATTTGATTAAAAGAAAGGGAATTTATATTCAAAAAAAAAAAAAAAAAAAAGAAAGGGAATTTTGAGCAAAAGGAGTGGTCCGATTTAAAAGGGTTCTAAGCATGTAAAATGACCTTTTTCTATAGATGAACTATTTCACCTACTTTTGTAACATTTGTTTTCAATCATTTGGAACACTTGCAGCCCAACAGGATGATTAAATTAATTTGGCAGACAATTATGAAATGAAAAATCAGGAAAGCAAAGTGGTAGCGTTGGATTGACGCACAGATAGAGAGAGAATCTCGATGCAACCCAAACCGAGGTGTCAACGACATTTAATATCATCCAAAAATTTATGGTCCGATTGAAACGTCCAAATTCCCCATCATTAATGTAACACCGCTTCGTCAACGACTGACAAATATCTATGCTAATTGATTTGAGCCAACCCACATGAGCTGACTACCTTTTTTATTTTTTAATTAAATCAAGATTATTGTTTACATGTAGAATGTAGAAGGTATTTCAAAAAAAAAAAAAAAAGAGAATGTAGAAGGAATTGCACAATACCTCCACGAGGTTTGCCTAAAAACAGACAAAAACATATTTATCTTTTTATTACACGAAACCCTCATGCTGTTAGTTGATTTTTGCCAACTTTAACGGTTGATAAGAAATTTTGATTAAAAGTTTAAAATGCCCTCCGGTCGTCGAATCAGAAAGAACCAGAGCTGCTCCGGTCACCGAACCAGAAAGAAGAAAAAGAAGAAGAAGAAGAGTTGCTTCGGTCACCTGAACCCGTCACTGACTAGCTCATCTAGCCGCAACCTCACCAAAATCGAGCGGACACAAATACGCCAAGCCGTGCAGAAATGAGCGAGAACTAGTCCTCCACGCATGCGAGCTGACGACGACAACGATGACAGAGCTGTCAACGCTGACGGATAAGCCATCACGACCAGCGTAGGCCACCTGAACCCGACCTCAAGTCCAGTTCGTCCAGTCGCACCTCGCACTCGTAAAACCGAGCAGATCGACAGCAGAACTGCAACAGATCGAGAAGGAGAAGGTGAGAGAGAAGAAGAAGAAGAGCTGCTTCGGTCACCTGAACTCGTCGTCGACCACCTCATCCAGCCGCAACCTCACCAAGAAGAGCGGCTGAAATGGCTTACGCGAGACGTCGAGTTGGTCTGATTCGACTTCGATCTGTCTTGGTCAGCTTCGGTTCGTGCGCGGGTCGACGCGCTCCTCAGTCGGCTGGCTGAGCTTATGGTCGGCGTCGTCGTCTGGTTCTACTCGGCTTGGTGTCTTCGGTTCCACGTGACCTCTACTCGACGATGATCTAATTTGCAACTGGTTAGGCGAGCTTCACGGCGTCGGGCTGAGCTTGTCGGTGAGCTTTCAAGGTTGGATCGGTGACAACTCCCTCTTCTTCTTCTTCTTATTATTATTCTTCTTTTTCTCTCTTCTTTCTCTCGTGTGACTGGTCAACTGGTTCTCGTGCGTGGAGGGTCAACGGCGATAGAGTTGTCAACTGGTTCTCGTGCGTGGAGGGTGAGAGAGGATGGAAGGACGAAAATGCCCTTCATTCAGTTAACGTTGACAAAAGTCAACTGACGGCATGGGAGTTTCATGTAATAAAATGGTAACTATGTTTCCGTCTGTTTTTAGGCAAACCTCAAAGGAGTGTTGTGCAATTCCTTCTTACATGTATTTCAGACATATTTTTTTGGTTGAATTATTCTAAAAGAAATATTAAAATTTTAAAGAATATAAACAATTTTTTTTCAAACTAAAAGACTTTATAAATTTATGCATTAAAATTGTATACAAAATATTAATCCAAAATTTAAATTCTTACCATATGTAATGGAATATATCATTAAAGAATAATGTATATTTTTTAAATGTCATCTAACCAAAAAATATGACAATGTCAAATTGAATTAATGATTTTGATAATCAAATTATAAGGGAGGTTCCATAAATCTTATATTCATTGTAATAGACTAATATTGATGTGAATATATTCCTCTTGCTACATATAAATATAAAAATTATTTATTAAAAATAAAAATTCTGATATATTTTTATAATTAAAGAAATATAATATAAATTAATGGACTATGTCTAACATTTTTACTTAAAAAACTGAACAAATGAATAATTATTTAAGAACCTGTAAGGTAGAGTCAAAATCATACTTAATTTTTTTTCAATTATTTATTTATTTTTAAAAAGGATCTAATCACTTATTTTATATAAAAGTTTTGAAAATTAAAATACAAAGTTAAAATAAAATTTAGATTTCGTTACCATATAGCGTTTATACAATTATGCAAACAAAAGAATTCAATGGTTAGTTTTAATTTTTGAAAATTTGTTTTTTAATTTATTTAATCAATTAAATTAGATAAAACTAAACCAAACGGCGTCGTTCCTTGCGCCAAACTCGAGCCACTTCATTCAAAGCCAGACGTGTGCTAAGCCGCCTTCCACAAACAGCAGGCCACTCTTAACCACACTTGATATTGACAAGAGACGTGCGCGCTGTCTATCCCGTGTACGACGTGGCGCCACGTGATTTGACTACGTTCACTCATACGCAAATCTAGAATACAAAACGAACCAGGATATTAAACCTCACCAGCCCCGAATGCGCCCAATATAACTCAGCTTCAACATCCTGCTTGTAGCCTTCGTCGTCCCAAGCAGAAGACTCAGTTTCTCAACAATTTCTATTCCTTCAAATTCGCCGATCGTGATCTCTCCCATTGTCCCCCGAAAACGAAGCTGAAAAAATGGTCAGTTTTCTGTACTATAATAATGACTTTCTGTTTCGCTATTTTAAGTTTATGTCATCTTTTTTGCTGTTTAATTACTGAGAAACTGCAGAATAGCGAAAGAAAACTTACAAACATTAAGCTAACCAAAAGTTGTTCTTTAGTTTGTTTTGTTTTTTTTTTTGTTTTTTTTTTTTTAATTTTATTTATTTTATTTTATTTTGTTGAGTTCGGTTGATTCGAGTTGGATCTGATTAGCAAACCCGAAGACCTCTTTGTTATTTTAAGAAGTTGAAGTAATATTTTGAAAGTTAGCTTGGAGATCTCTTTTGATGATGAATATGTCTGTGAATCCTGTATGGAGATTACAGTGTAATTTTGATTTTGTTATATTTTATATTGGGTGATGGAGAATATGATGGATCTGTTTGCTTTAAGTACTTGATTGTTTTGGTCTTCTATTTCATGTGCATATGCCTTTTTACTTCATTTTTTTTTGGGTTACTGATGAAGTATTGATCTGGATTATTTGGCTAATGGCTATTTTGGTACTATTTGTTGATGCCTTTGTGCTTGTGTTTGTGTCATTGGATGTATTTTTGTTTATTGTGACTATTTGTGGATTTTATGTGGATTATGTTTGACGATTTTTAAATTTCTGTTTGATGATTTTTGAATTGTTAGAGGAACAAGAGCTCGATTTGTGATAGAATGAAGAAAATCATTATTTTGTGTAGAGGAGATACTAGCGGAGCTGAATAATACTATCTGTTAGTTGATTTTTTCTAGATTTTCTTATTTTAATAATAATGAGATTTCCTGGTAAAAGAGAAAACTATTCGAGGTGTCAGTTTTCTTGGGGAAAGAACAGAAAATAAAACAAGGCATGGATTTGAATTTTAATTATAATATTCATTAAGCATTCATTTTTAGTATGGATCAGCCTAGTAGATCGGATATGATCTAGGTCAATCATTTTTATCCTTTAGTTTGATTAGCATTTTGAAGACGAATATTGGATTTACAATGTTAATGTTGTTTGTAACCTAATCATAAAAAATATTGTTTTTGGAATTGCAGGCCAATGCAGCATCTGGTATGGCTGTGCATGATGACTGCAAGTTAAAGTTTCTGGAACTCAAGGCAAAAAGAACCTACAGGTTCATAGTTTTCAAGATTGAGGAGAAGCAGAAACAAGTTACTGTGGAGAAGCTTGGTGAGCCAGCTCAAAGCTATGAGGATTTCACTGCAGCCCTTCCGGCTGATGAATGTCGCTATGCTATCTATGATTTTGATTTCGTCACTGCAGAGAATGTTCAGAAAAGCAGGATCTTCTTCATTGCATGGTAATGCTAATTTTCGAGATCATTTTACAAAGTCTCCAGTTCATACTGCAGTTAATTTATGTTTTCAGTTGCTTTTGTTTGAAGGTCTCCTGATACAGCAAGGGTTAGAAGCAAGATGATTTATGCAAGTTCCAAAGACAGATTCAAGAGAGAACTTGATGGAATTCAGGTAGAGTTGCAAGCAACTGATCCAACTGAGATGGGTCTTGATGTTATTAGAAGCCGTGCCAGCTAAATCTGAATGCCTTACTATGATGAATTTCCTCTATTCAGTCTTCGTTGGAGTGAAATGTTTATATTTTGTGGGATGGTGAACTTGGCTAATTAAGTTACCAATTTCCAAGTTTTGCCCTGCAGTCTTTTATCAATCTTGAACCTGCATTTCTTGTTTCCGGTATATCATGTGATTTGTTATTTATAGAACCTATGTTTTCGGTGTCATCTTGTAGCATGATCTCTACAAGCTAATATGTAACTTTTGGTGAGGGGTTAGATGTCTCACCTTTAGTTCGATTTCAAATTTTAATATTTGACCTTTGTCATTTTACTTTGGAGTGTTGAAGGGGCATATGCTTTATTACTTTCGGGACTGGCTTGTTTTGTACTTGTTAGATCAATATATGAAGAGAGCTGGTATATTCTTGTAAGGAGTACTGTAAGTAGCCACCGAATTGTCTGTAAGCCAAATTTTTGTGAACCATGGTGAAATGTCATGAATGGAACTCGAAAAAGGATCATCATGGTCCACAGCCTTTAAGCGGCGCAAGGAAAATGGTAGTTGAAAACTTGATATCAATTCATAAATGTTCACAACTGAGTATTTCCATCCGTGTAGTTAGGTTGTCAGCTATACAATCTTGATTTAGAATTTTGTTTCCTTGTCCAAACATTAATATGGTCACATTTTGGTGTCAGACAGGTTGAGATGGGTTGCTTTTCACTTTATATATGTCTACGTTTGTTGCTGTGTTAAATTGGACTTGGTGGGTAGTTGAACTAGCCTTTTAAGGCCAGGCTGGGAGGCCGATGTGCGGTGTGGTTATGATGTTACTGATTTAGATAAGAGGAACAAAGCTTTTTGGTAGATGCACATAAAATACGTAATAATTTAGGGGTTTTAAACAGATGGACTCAAGAAAGTGGGCTAGCTCTCACTATCAGTAATGGAAAAGATATTGATATTGACATTGCTTGATAAAAGGGAAAAGGACTATGATCATTATCGGTATTGTAAGGAGTGTTTTCGGTGATAAAGCTGTCTTGGTTAACAATCAATTCTCCAAGCTGTGAATGATGTGATGCTGTTGGCAGCGTGTGCAACATGTCAGTCATTTAAAAGGGGTAGTAATGGGTACATATTTTATGGCGTTCTGGCTAAGTTTATGCATGTATAGCTTTTTTAAGAAAAATAGAACATTTTAGTGCCACTGGTAAACACCAAAACTTGAGTGAGAACTAGGAATGTCAACACCTTAAATATTGTGTTTTAATTAGTATCACTGAATCTTTACCTAACTATTTAAGTGTTTGCATTGAGTAATTTTAAGACGACAAGAGTGTTATGAGGATTGGAGCTTGAATTGTCCCTCATTTCCTCTTTTGGATCAGTGAAGGCATTTAGTCGAAAAGCTAGAAAATAAGTAGAAAAATTAGTGAGTTCCATTCCAATATTTTTATGGTTTTTGTCTCAAGCAATTTTATTTTGAACAAAATTTCTTTTCACTTTTTTATTTATTTTCTCTTTTCCTTTCTCACTTACCAGATCCCTACTAAATTTCTGTCTTTCTCGTCTTTCTCTCTTCTTTTTCTTCTTCTTCCTTTTTTTCCTCCTCCTCCTTCTTTTATTTTTCCTTCTTCTTCCTTCTTTGGTGAGGAGCACAAAAGCTCCTCACTGAAAAGTGGACTTGTATATTTATTGGCCCATGGCAAATCATTGGCTAAGAAGAAGAAATGAGAGGGAAAGAAGAAGGAAATGAGAGAGGGATGAGGGATGTTAGACAAAGAAGAAAGAAAATCCACGCGAGAAAACAGTTAAACGAAAATAGAGAGTTCCAATGATGGAATAGATTGAAGAAGAAAAAATTAAATTTTTTTCAAAGGGTAATTTTGCTGAAAAATATAGTTTTGAAATACAAATGATAAATTTATTGAGATGATGCCGAAATCTTCATCTTAACTTTCAGATTATTTTTATCTTTATTCCTATTCATTTGTGAAAAAATGTGTTTAATGCATCAAAATTTATCTTTTTAATATTTTTATTTTGATAGAAGTTGATGCGATAAATGATAACACTTCACGTCCAAGTCAATAAACTACTGAATTGAAGTGGCCTCTCTCTAAACATTCCAGTTTATAATAATTAGAGGAATACTAGATGCATTTTCTCAATACACACTCTTAAAACACTCTCAATTTAATGTCATGTGCAAATTTTACTTTTATAATGTAAGTTTTATGCCTAAAAAGTGAGAGTTGTAATAGGTTTTATGTTCAAAAAGTAAAATTTAATACATGTGTTCTATATAGAATGGAGAATATCTTAAAAATGTGTCAGGAGAAAGTATTTAGCACCTCTCTGACGATTAAAAAGAACAACAAACTACCAACGGGTCCTAGGCGAAAAACCAATTATCCGCGACAAAAGTAGTGGGTTGCTTGTGTTCTCCAGCCTACGATGCCCGGGCTCAATTTGAAACTTTTGGGCCGAATGTACAATAACGGGCCGAAGTAGTAAATAGAAACCAGTGTCAGAATTAAAACGACGTCGTTGCGAATTCAAAAACAAAAAAAAAAAACGACGTCGTTGCAGCTTCCTCTGCCTCCCGGTTAAGGATTTGGTTTTGGCAGAAACCAGAAACGAGAACGAGACCATGACCGCAAAAAATCTCCACTTCTCACTAGCTAGACGAAACATCTCACTTGCACCCACTCGCAACTACAAATAAAAACCAGACAAGCTTCGTTTACCATTTCATGTTCTGTGTTGACCAAATAAAACGATCTCAAAATGTCGTTCTCTTCATGTCTCAAATTGTACCCTTGGCCTCCCCCACAACCACTTCTCTCTCTCCCTCGCAAACCCACCACCACCGTCTCTTTTGCCTCCACACAACACCATGACCAGCAACAGCTTTCCATCTCCTCTTCCTCTCACCAACTCCCTCGAAATTTCACTTCGTCTCAGCTCCTCGACACCATCCGTCGTCAACACGACGAGACCTCCGCGCTTCGCTTGTTTAGTTGGGCCTCAAAGCAGCCCAATTTCACACCCACTTTATCGGTCTACGAAGAGCTTCTCGCCAAACTTGGAAAGGTCGGGTCTTTCGATTCCATGACAGAAATTTTACAAGAAATAAAGGCCGCTCGTTGCCAAATCAATCGAGGTACTTTCTTGATTTTCGTCGACAGCTATGCCAAATTTGAATTGTATGATGAAATTATAACAGTGACTCGAATTATGGAGGAAGAGTTCGGGTTAGAACCCGACACACATTTTTATAATTTCTCGTTGAATGTTCTTGTAGATGGGAATAAGTTAAAATTAGTTGAAATTGCACATTCTGATATGGTTAGTAGAGGAATTAGACCAGACGTTTCAACGTTTAATATATTAATTAAGGCTTTGTGTAGAGCACATCAAATTAGGCCTGCGATTTTGATGATGGAGGAGATGCCAAGCTACGGTTTGGTGCCCGATGAGAAAACATTTACGACGTTAATGCAAGGGTTTATTGAGGAAGGTGATTTGGATGGTGCATTGAGAATTAGAGAGCAAATGGTGGAGAATGGATGCAAGGCTACTAGTTTGACTGTAAATGTTTTAGTTCATGGATTTTGCAAAAAGGGGAGGATAGAGGATGCTTTGAGTTTTATACAAGAGGTGGCAAGCGAGGGATTTTATCCCGATCAATTTACATTCAATACGTTGGTGAATGGGTTATGCAAAGTGGGACATGTGAAGCAGGCGTTGGAGGTTATGGATGTGATGCTTCAAGTTGGGTTTGATCCTAATGTTTTTACGTATAATTCTTTGATTTCTGGATTGTGTAAATTGGGAGAAGTTGAGGAGGCTGTTGAGATTCTTGATCAGATGATTTTGAGGGATTGTTCGCCTAATACTGTTACTTATAATACTCTGATTAGTACCTTGTGTAAAGAGAACCAAATTGAAGAGGCCACTGAACTTGCTCGTGCTCTCACAAGCAAGGGAATTCTGCCTGATGTTTGCACGTTCAACTCTCTGATACAAGGACTCTGCTTGACAAGTAATTTTAAGGCTGCGATGGAGTTGTTTGAGGAGATGAAGAATAAAGGGTGCCAACCTGATGAATTTACTTACAACATGTTGATAGACAGCCTTTGTTCTAGAGGGAAGGTAGAGGAAGCTCTGAGACTGTTGAAAGAAATGGAATCAAGTGGTTGCCCAAGGAATGTGGTTACTTATAACACTTTGATTGCCGGGTTTTGCAAAATCAAAAAGATCGAAGATGCGGAGGAGATATTTGATGAGATGGAACTCCAAGGAATTTCAAGAAATTCTGTGACCTACAATACCCTTATCGATGGTCTCTGTAAAAGTAGGAGGTTGGAGGATGCTGCTCAGCTTATGGATCAGATGATAATGGAAGGGCTGAAACCTGACAAGTTCACGTACAATTCCCTTCTTACATACTACTGCCGGTCAGGGGACATAAAAAGGGCAGCAGATATTGTCCAAACTATGACCTCGGATGGATGTGAACCTGATATTGTTACCTATGGAACCCTTATTGGGGGGCTGTGTAAGGCTGGTAGAGTTGAGGTTGCAAGTAGGCTTCTCAGGACAATCCAGATCCAAGGAATGGTTCTGACTCCGCATGCTTATAATCCCATCATTCAAACTCTCTTTAAAAGAAAGAGAACAACTGAAGCTATGAGGCTTTTTAGAGAAATGGAAGAAAAGTCTGATCCTCCAGATACTGTAACGTATAAAATTGTTTTTCGTGGGCTATGTAATGGTGGAGGGCCAATCGCAGAAGCTGTTGATTTTGTGGTAGAGATGTTAGAGAGGGGATTTCTACCAGAGTTCCCTTCCTTCTATATGTTGGCTGAAGGACTTTGTTCTCTGTCAATGGAGGACACTCTGGTTGACCTCGTTGATATGGTAATGGATAAAGCTAAGTTCTCTAACAATGAAGTTTCAATGATAAGAGGCTTTCTTAAAATCCGCAAATATCATGATGCATTGGCTACCTTTGGTTGTATATTGGATAGCCGTAAACCCAAGAAATCTTACCGGTCTAGATGAAAGTTGGTCATGCCAAATTTTCCCTATTCAATTGTATTTGTATGAAGCTGGGGTTGGACATTTTTTCTACACAAAACCTCTCAATTCAGTACTTGATATAGCACGGAGGCACTGAAGATTTGAAGAAGCTTTTGAAGATTGTGCGCTCATCTGTGTTTGGGACGTGATCTACTCATTTAACATTGGTGTAGCTGTGATTTCCTGGTATTCAACTCAGTGCCACTGTAACGATTTCTCTAGAAACTAGATTAGCTTAGTTGTTTTAAGCATAATCTGCCGATTCTGGGGTCAAGCTGAGCGACTAGGTATATCCATACATGAGAATTGGGCACGGAGTGTAGATTATGAACCAGTTTCCACCGTTTATGATGATTAAAATCTATAATGATGTTTGTGCGAGTGCTTTTTGCTAAGATTTGTAATTCAAGAATCAACAGTTGAGAGTTATGTTTGTTCAGGTGGCTCAAGCCTTGGGAAAATCCTGCATGAGAAACGTCAAAAATAGTTCATTGGCATGAGCAGTGTGCAATTTTTTATTTTATTTTTATTTTTTAATACTAGGTCTTTACCAGATAAAATGAGTAGAATGTAATATTACGTGAAAATTTCTTATGCACCAGTCTCTAGATTTTTTAAAATTTATTTAACTAAATTATTCTTTTTTTCTTTTTGTCATGTCTAAATTATTCTCTTGAAAAATAGTTAAATTATTTAATTAACAGTAATTGTTTTGTTTTTTGTTTGCAGCCATTAAAGGATATGTATTTACTAATGCCGAGATCTTACATGGTTCAAGAAATTCAGTTAAGACAGACAGAAATAACTATTACTCAATAATTCATACAGGCTTGAGTGGTTATATTGTAAATAGTATTAGAAAAACGTGAAAGATATAAGGTGGGAATTATTGATAACATTTGCTATCTAAAATTGGCCAAAGAAATTTTTAGCTCACTTTGGGTGCTTTTGGACGGCCGGGTGGGCAACCGTATTGGACTGATTACCGAACTAGTGGAACCAATCCACTCTTTGGTGAGGTGATTGAACTGGTTACAGCAGTCTCATGAACTAATTCATAACCCTCATCGGTGAAACGATGGGTTTCACTATAACCCACCATTGTGGGTTATTTTTTTATTATTTTTTTGAAATTTTGTTATTATTTAAACATTAAAACATATAAAAAGATATTAACTTATAAAACTTAATTAAATAACACAAATAATTTTTTTATATTAAATAATTAAAATTTTATAAAAGTGATTATAATTATATTCTGAAGGGACGTTTTCAAAAGGTGCCACTTTGTAAAGTTTTGGGTTTTTCTTTATTTTTTTAATCAAATTTGATTATTTTATTTATGAATATTAAATTAATTAAAAATATTTTTTTCTAAACACTATTTAAAAATAATCATTTTTGAATAAATCTAATTCTATCATACATCAAATATATGATTTAATCCAATCCAATTTCATTTAATCTTGTTTCATCTAATACAATATGCTAAATGCACCCTTCTCAGAAGATCTCAAAATCATGAAAAATTGATTTTTTTTTGTACATATTATACCTATACGGTATAAATACATCGAAATTACAGCTCCCAAAGATGAGAGCAAAGCTCTCAAAAGAAGGACGAAATACGGGAAAAACTGCCATAGTTTTGTAGGTCTTATGGGTTTGAACCCTAACCTCGACATGACATGCAGGGATAAGGTGACGTCAGAACCCGAAAAATAGGCTTTTGGTAATAGGTAACGGCACCTTTTTTAAGTTGTAGTAACTGTCATCATTTCCACTTTTCTTTTTTAATGGCCGGAACAAGCCAAAGGATCATTTCTACTTTTTTGTCAGATACATCATACATCATCATTTCGAACTTTATGTTTGTATTTTTGCTAGACAGTGGGGACTATATAGTATTATTATTTTTCAAAAAAAAAAAACTTAACATTTTTATTATGGAATCTTTTACTTAAAAGAAAATTATGGATCCGTTTATTATATTTATTAAATTCAAATATCAAATGTCACACTAAAAGTGCTCTCTACTATTGAAATATCATTATTTATATAACATAAAAATATCAAAAATTTAAAATTTGGATTCTAATAAAATCTAAACATATATGCATGATAAACTTGAACTAATTTTATATAAATTGAGTGTAGTTGTTCTCTCTCAATTTAAATTACTTTAAATTATGGTATATCCTTTTGTTCATTTTTATTTTGTGATTTTCTCTCTTATCTTTTCATCATAAGCTTAATTTCAACAAATATCATTAAATTTATAACCTATTGGACATAAAACTGTAAAATATAAAATTAGTCAATCAAAGAACCTAAGTAGTGCTAGATCGGCATCAACGTCACACTACAAAGCCACATTAACAAATAATGACATTGTTACATTAAAAAAGAAAAACAAAAGAAAATACAAACAATGCTATTTTTTAACAATAAAAGCGCTAGTCATCCGAGTCATTTCTCTTCGTCGTTTTGGCTGCTCTCACAAGACCACATAAACCGTCTGCGGTCTGTTGTACTCGCAGATGCTTCGATTAACTCGAAAGCTTTTATTTCTTCACTTGATTCCTCAGAATCCTAACCAAAACTAAACAAATACTTCAGATTCCACTAACCGCCACTGTTTTCCCTGAATTTTCTCAGCAACCAAACGGCGTCTTCTTGGGCTCCGATCTATTAAAATATTCACTTCTTTCAAGCCGTTTTATATTGTCTTCTAGCTCACAAGATTCTCGCCGGCGCGGCGTTCCTTCTGTTTCGACCTCACCTGTTTGGACTCTCACTCATTTACGTGGTTTATGTAGAGCGATTCTTCGATCAGTTTCAACTCCAAACTCGAAGAAAAATGGATTCTGTTGATTCTCGCGACGAAGAGGCGCCACTCGTTGTCGATAGCTTGCAAATTCACACTTCGAAGAACAACACGCGAGATATTCACATCTTGAGCGTTGCGTTCCTGTTGATTTTCCTCTCTTATGGAGCTGCTCAGAATTTGCAGAGTACTGTCAATACTGTGAGTAGCTTGCTTCATTTTTTTATAGTTGAAAATCGATTCACTTTCAGCTGATGATATGAAGTTTTTTATGTTTACTTCCTGGAAATTTGAATTGCATATGTTGTCGCTAGAGCTGATTTTGATTGTTCTGATGTTGAAATTTTTGTTACAGAAGGATAATTTGGGTACGATTTCGCTTGGAATATTGTACACTTCGTTCACGTTTTTCTCTTTATTCGCGTCTTTGGTTGTTCGAATATTGGGTTCGAAGAATGCTCTGATTCTTGGGAGTACTGGTTATTGGTTGTTTGTTGCTGCGAATTTGGCACCTTCATGGTAGTCTCTGCTTCACAGTTATCATCAATGTTTTCATTGAATGGACTTAGATTTGAGCTTTGTTAATAGTATGATTACATTTTGTTGTAATAATTTGAATTTGAAACTATCATCAAATAACTAAATTAAGTTTTTTAGGATAGCAAGTGTTGTGTTAGTTCGCGAGAGAAAGAATATTGCTCGCAAACAAAGGTGCTAGAAAAACATTAAACATAGTATAGTTTCAAAACTTACAATTTTTTTGGGTGCTATTTTTTGCAATTTTAACTGATTTAAATCACTACTTTTAAAAGGTGGTTGAATTTTTTAAAATTGTGCTTGATTTAAGTTTTGATATTTTTTAATCTCTAGGTATACTATGGTGCCGAGTTCTGCGTATCTTGGGTTCACTGCTTCCATAATATGGGTTGGGGAGGTGAGAATGCATGTTTTTGATTTACTACTTGATGCTTTAGCTTTAAAATAATTTCCAGAGGAAGAAACATGTATTTTAATCTCATTATGGATCATCAGGGAACATATCTGACTGCCACTGCACGCATTCATGCAATCGATCACAAGTTGCATGAGGGAACAGTCATTGGTAAATTTAATGGAGAATTTTGGGCATTTTTTGCTCTTCACCAGGTGATCTTCTGAATCATTTGTGACTGATAAATTATATATGCTGGTTAATTTAGAATAGTTTTTCTTTTTGTATTTATTGCTGAACTTTTGCCTGCTATTTTGGTTTCTCAAATTTAATGTCACTTTTCCCCCAAATTTGGCAGTTTGCTGGAAACCTTATCACGCTCGCAGTGCTGAGAGATGGAACGGTATGTGTTGCCCTTGTAGATAACTTTGGTCTGCTTTTTCTGATATTGCTATCTATACATTATCTTTATGTTGATCATTTCCGTCGAATACTCCAGATGGGGTGTGTGTGAATAATATAATTGCAGCCTTTTTATATCCTTAAATAGATATAAAAGTGTCACTGGAATGCTTCTGTAAACAAGAAACAACCTAATTATTTACGATGAGTTAATGTCTTTGACAAAATTTTACAAATAATCAAGTGTATAAAACCGTTTTTTGTCACTATGAAATAGATCTCAATTGGAAAGATATACAAGTTAGGTGGAGTAGCAGAAATGAATTGGTTGAGTCCTAATATAGTTAAAGATTCTTTTTAGGTATGCTTGAGTAATAGCTTTTGTTATTTCCACATTGGTTTAGGAATTACAGTGGAGGAAATTGTTAATCAAAATTTGTATAGAAATGAGTTTTATTCTGCTCGGTAAGAATTAGTCTACAAACATCCACTGTTGCTTATCTGGAAAATTTAAAGCTTTTTATTGGTGGAAGTGGTCATATATTCTTTAGATGAGTAAATCTCACGTAGTTACTCTTTGGCTGCATTTGATATGTTTACTGGATTGGATTGGATTGTGTTGGATGAGATTGCATTTGATGTAATCAAATCCTATGTTTGGTGCATGATAAAATTGAATGTTATATTTCTATCATGTGTTTGGTGTATGATAGGATTGGAGATAACAGTTTGGTGTATATAGTAGATTTCTTGTGTAGGATGTCTTTTGAAAAGCGTTGCTTGTCAATCTTGATGGAAGCAATGAAGACACATCTATGTAAATTTTAGTGCAGAGTAAAATGCATATATTTTTACTGATTCATGTTACATGGTAGAGTTCTTTGTTTATTCTGGTTGGGTGTGATGACTGTTTTGAGTAACCATTTAATTTTTATATTACATCACCGCAGGGGGGAAGTACCAGTGGCACAACATTGTTGTTTGTTTTGTTTCTTATAATTATGACATTAGGCAGTTTACTAATGTTCTTCTTACGTAAAGAGGATGGTAAAGAAGGAAAGGAATCAGCAGATTCTTCTATCAACTTATATTCTTATGTGATAACTTTGTCAAAATCAATCATTGCTCCTCTGTTTGACATAAGGATGATACTGATCATACCCCTAATTGCGTATTCAGGATTACAACAAGCATTTGTTTGGTAATACTCGATCAATTTCTTTCATATCCTTTTACAGTCATTCCCATGACATATCTTCTATACATGCTTTGTAACTTTTAACCCAGATTATTTTTGTTGGACCATGTTTCATGTTTTAGGGCTGAATTTACCAAGCAGGTTGTAACTCCAGCTCTTGGCGTGTCTGGTGTTGGTGGTTCGATGGCAGTTTATGGAGCTTTTGATGCAATAGTAAGTTAGAGATTGCAGAAATGAGCAGCTTCTTAGCAATTATTTTCTGTTTTAACTGAAACTGCATGGGCATTTGTACACAACAAATTTGCCAAGGTCATCTTTTTCTTGCTACTGATTGGATATGTATATGTTTAGATAATAGTAGTAGTAATAATATACTAATAATAATAATAATGATAATGATAGTAACCTCACTCACTGTTATTCTACTGTAATAGGGAGCTGAATTCCGATGGATCTTCCTCATCACCTTTCGTTATAATGCTTTGGCAATTATGAATTTAGTACAAAAGCTACTTACTGGCTTAGTAGCATACTGTTTCTGAAGCACTAAACAAGAAACATATACTCAGTTTTAACACTTTGTACTATGTTGTATGGTGTTGTTCTGATTTCATTAGCCAATAAATATATATTTTGGGATTCAAAATACAGCTTTGGTCGTGTTTTATGTAAAATGCTCCAAGTTCTTGCCTTTAAAATTACTGATTCAGTATGGTTGCTTTTTTGCGTTATACAGAAGTTAATTTGGATATTTTCAGTCAGTGTTCATTTAATTTAGCTGAGACTGTTGTTGCTATTTCTGTCAGTGTTCACTGGCTGCTGGTCGACTTGCCTCTGGTCTTTCATCGATCACTTTCATAGTTTCCGGTGGAGCTTTTGCTCAGGCTGTTGTGTTGCTCTGGCTTCTCCTAAAATACAGGTTAGTTCAATGTATTCCTATCACACTGAAGTTTTTGAGAGCCTGAAGTTCTTAAAGTAATTGTGGATTTTAGATATTACTATCTCTCCAACTTCTTTTCTTGCCTGTTGTCATGCAGCGTAACTAGTGGAGTACTTGGCACTTTATACCCACTTATCATGGCAGCTCTTTTGGGCATTGGTGATGGAGTGCTTAATACACAGCTAAGTGCTTTGATTGGGCTACTCTTTAAGCATGACACGGTAATAATCAATGCTATTTTAATAAGAAGAGCCTTGTTTACTATGAAATTTTAGATATTTGAGTTCCCTTCCAAAGTCAAATTACCGTGATACTTTTTGACAACTAAACACTGAAGGGCAAGATAATAATATTAGATTCAATCTTTTAGCTTTAATGCTCATATTTTTTGAAGGAACCTCTGTTTTAAACATCAATAATGAAATGAAAGAAATGAACTTAATTTGGCATCTGTCTTTGTTTCATAGATAGACTTACAATTCTTGAATTCTTGATAATGAAGGAGACTGATTTCCCCTTGTGTTATTGACAAATTGATTTTACTTGCTGGTTTTGCAACCTTACATAACAGCTTACAGATAATTTCTTTTTTTGATTTTGTAACCTACTTGAATATGGAGCTGCTATTATGCCACTGTTTTCTGCCCTGCAAATTGTCTTGTCATGCAACTGAAGTTTTATGGTTGTGATCATAAATGTTTCTTCTGGGGACAGGAAGGAGCATTTGCGCAACTTAAGGTCTGGCAGTGTGCTTCGGTCGCAATTGTGTTCTTCATATATCCATACATATCAATGCAGGCAATGCTGATTATTATGATCGTTGGAATCTGCGTTTCAATGGTTGGATTTCTGTTTCTAACCATCCAGGTAGAGAAAGCATTCTGCTCTCGCAGTTCGTAACGTTCAGCAATGTGAAATATAATCCATGTTGCCTAAGAATTCATGCCTTTGCACGTGAATCTGCTATGTTAATTTATGTCAGCCTGTAAAATCAATCCAATTGCAACTCAGGTTTCTGCAAAATGTTGATTTTCTTTAATTAATTCAGTGTTCTCGAAAATCCTTTTATAGTGCTACTGTGCTAGTGACTTCTGCCGTTTTTCAACTTGTTGAGGTGTGTGGGACTGTTTTTTACAGCCCAACCCGTTGTTCCTTTATTTAGGTTCTTCATACAAAGTGAAAACGGTAGTTGGAACTATTAAAAGCAGTGGTTTTGATCGATCTCAATTCTGAATCTTGTCATACGAATTCTTGTTAATTTTTTTTCCAATCTTTAATTGAATAAATGAAATTCAATGATATCTAATATTTATAGTGAAAAAGGTTAGGTACTGTTGGTTAGGTACCCAATATTTAAAACTGAAATAAGACAAATTTATGTTTATCGAAGAGGAGAAATAAAATTGAATAGTCGACTATCGTAATTTAGCCAAATTAAGGTCCATCGAAGGCTATCTCGTGTTGAAGATATACAAAGAAATAAAGAAAGCACTTCAATAAAATTAAGAAATAATTCATTTAAAAGTTAGTTCTTCGATATGAATAGGCTCAAATCAACGTATAAGAAAGGAAAACAATGGTATAATTACTTCATTCATTCGATTTTTTCAAAATAAATATTATAAAAAATGTGACTTATTATGAACATCCTAGCGAAACTTAGACTAGCTGTGAGGCCGGCCTTATTAATCTGGAGGCCCGTTAGAAAATTTGATAAAATTTAAATAGAAAAATATAAATAACTAAAAAATTAGGGTAAAGTATTTCAAAAAAAAAGAAGGCAAAGTATAAATACTTTTTTTTGGAGAAAAAAGTATAAATAAAATTTTACCTGATTTAATATATATATATATATATATATATATATATATAGTCCAAGAAGGCGAATGCCATGACATGGTTTCGATAATGGAATGTCTCCACATGAATTAGGAACGCATTTAACATCAATAATTGTTTTCTGTCAAAGCTAAGAGATTTGGGTTAATTATAGGTAGCTAAATTATAATAAATCTATAAAATTGACTTCACTTGAAAATATCTTTGAATTGGGTAGCTAATTTATAATTTATTTTTTCAAAATTTTTATATAAGTCTATGCATAAATGATGTGTTATATGAATTGTTGATAGCTTATAAATCATAAGATGATATAATAATTAATATGATATTGACAATTCATGCATAATATTATTTGAACATGAATTTTGATAAAAAATTTAAAAAATCTAAAATTATTCTATCATTTTATTTAATATTTATTTCATAATATGTGTCATTAAGAATGATTTATATTAGTTAAAAAACACTTTATATTAATTAATTTAATGATGGCACCAGATAATTGAATTTTGTATAAGATTTTGAATTGATTCGGTGTTATTTTATCCTATAATTTAATGTCATAAAGATATAATAAATAAACCGACTTCCTTGTAGTGGGATACAATCATGTTCTTAAAGCAATCAAGTGCACATCGTCAATACTTCAAAAAAATAAAATAAAAAAAAGTGCAAACTGACAGCAATTATAGCGTAACTTTTTTAAAAAAATAAAAAAATAAGGAAAGCTTGCAAATACGTCATACAGACATCACAAATGTAAGATATATGCAAGTCCTTCCCTTCTAAATCATGGAACTCAAAACCATGAAGACATGGAAAATGAACAACATTTCTCCACGCATTTTCATTATTTCAATACTCTTTTCATCCATTTTGTTATCAGCTTCTTCAAATCCAACTTCAGCCTCAATTCAAGACAATTTTATTCATTGTGTCTCAGTCAGATGTGAGGTTTCCGTTCCTTCCTCCACTTTTTACACCCCAAACAAAATTAAATTTTCTTCCATCCTAGAATCCACTGCACAAAACCTGCGGTTTGTGGATCCTTCAGTTCCAAAACCTGATTTGATCTTCATGCCTTTGCATGAATCCCATGTCCAAGCGGCTGTTATTTGCTCCATACAGCTTGGCACTCACATGAGAGTCCGAAGCGGAGGCCATGACTATGAGGGTCTCTCTTATGTATCCGAAATCGAGAGACCTTTCGTTCTATTAGACTTGGTCCATTTTCGATCCATTAGCATTGATATTGATGACAACAGTGCTTGGGTTCAGAGTGGTGCCACATTAGGTGAAGTCTACTATAGAATCTCAGAGAAAAGTCCTATTCATGGCTTCCCTGCTGGTCTTTGCACAAGCGTAGGTATTGGTGGGCACATCACTGGAGGTGGTTATGGCAGTCTTGGAAGAAAATATGGTCTTAGTGCTGATAATGTTATTGATGCCAGGATTGTTGATGTCAATGGCAGAGTTCTTGACCGAGCAGCAATGGGTGAAGATCTTTTTTGGGCTATAAGAGGTGGCGGAGGAGCAAGCTTTGGAGTCATTCTTTCATGGAAGATAAAACTGGTTCATGTCCCAGAAACTGTAACAGTTTTCACAGTTGCAAGGACTCTAGAAGAAGGTGCCACAAATGTGCTCTATAGATGGCAAAAAGTGGCAGATAAGCTTGATGAGAATCTTTTTCTTCAGGTTTTGATACAAGTAACAAATGCAAGCCAAAAAGGGAAGAAAACTGTTGCAACATCATACCAAGCCTTGTTTCTTGGTAGTGCTAATAGACTCCTCAAGGTAATCAAAACCGAGCTTTCCTGAGTTGGGCTTGACAAGAAAAGATTGCAGGGAAAACAAATGGATCAAGTCTGTGCTTTATCTTGATCGTCACCCACTTCACACGTCTCCTAAAATTCTACTCCAAAGCAAGTCTTCGTTCAAAGCGTACTTCAAAGGCAAGTCGGATTTTGTCAAAGAACCAATACCTAAAACAGTGCTTGAAGGGCTGTGGAAGAGGTTATTGGAAGAAGATAATCCAGTGATTGAATTCAACCCTTATGGCGGAATGATGAACAAGTTTTTAGAACATGAAATTCCTTTTCCTCATAGAAAAGGTAACATGTTTGAAATATTGTATTTGACTGTGTGGCAGGATGGAGATAAGCATGAAACGAAGCATATTGACTGGATTAGGAAGCTATATAGTTACATGGCTCCTTACGTTTCAAAATTCCCTAGGAGTGCATATGTCAATGTGAGGGATCTAGATTTGGGCATGAACAGGAAGAGTAACACGAGTTTTCTTCACGCTAATGTTTGGGGTACCAAGTATTTCAAAGATAATTTCAAAAGATTGATGAGAGTAAAGACTAAAGTTGATCCCAAAAATTTCTTCAGACATGAGCAAAGCATTCCAGTTCTTCCAGATGGGATGCTGGAGATGGATGATTTGGACTGATAATGTATGCAATGTCAAAAATGCAATAAATGCATTTCAATTATTTATTAATTATTATATCGAATATACAGCATAACCATCACTACTAGTCTACTACTGATGTTGTCCTATAAGTTTGTTAACTTATTTGCTTGATTAAAGATACTGAAACAATATTTTTTTATCAATAACCTTCAACTGAATGTGAAAATAATTATTAAAGAATCTGACGGTAAGATAATCAAGTTGTTCTCGTATATATAAACAAGACATGCATGTATTTATGTTAGGTTTCAATTAAAGTAATTTTTGTGCAATCTATAGTGTGAACATGCATGTATGTATTTATGCAAGGGTTTCACTAAATTAAATTCTTTGTGCTCTCTAAGCTCTTTAGTGTATTATTTTAGTGTTTGGACAATGATAATGGGAATCTGACTTGCCATTAATGTGGGCATAATAGTAATGTCTCTTTGTGAAGAGAAACAATTTTCCCCACAAATAATTTGTTAAATTATTGAAATTTGGATCAGGATAATATTATATATATACCACTGAAGTGGAGGGTGGACCTATTTCATGTAGACGTGACGTTGAGGCTGTGTAAAATTAGGCGTTTGTAAGATCATTTGTGCCTAGTCAATGGTTTAGAGAATAAAGGCACGTAAAACAAGAAAAATGGAAGACACACGATCGAAAATTAGCGACATAACACAAGCAATAAATTATGAATAATCTAAATCATACAATCTCACGAAAATGTATATCAGAGGTTGGTTCGGTATTATCTCCTGACAAAACACACAACCAAATTTGTCAAATATTTATATCATATGATAGTATTATATTATCTCTTAAGTCCAGCACTTATCAAGATGGTGATTTTATTTTTTAAGCTATCAGAAGATTGCTAAAACTAATTAAAAAAAATACTATTTATGAAGTCTGTATATCTATCATCACACAACAGTTTATACGTGTCAATATACATTCATTAGGAATTTAATGCCTAATAATCTAGCGATTGATCTTGTGTTTGAGAGCAAGAGTTAGACTTGTTTTTTTTTTATATCTTATAATTTAAAAAGTGTCAAATTCTACTACTAAGTGGTGGTGTACATATAAAAGCGTGTTTAATTATTATTATAATTTTGTCGGGATTCTTTAAAAATTAAGGGTCTGATATTTTAAAAATACAAAAAGGGCGGGACCATGAGCCCTCATCGCCAACTATTGGCTCACATTATCAGTGGGTCCCGCCACTCATGTCACAGGCTTCGATTCGATTAACTCCAACGCTTCTACTCCCCAGAATCATAACGAAAATTGTTCAACAACTACAGGATCCGCCTACTTCTCTAGTTTCTCTACATTTTCTCGATCGAAGAATCACGCATACTCGAACTACGAAGAATCACGCGCGAGATATTCATATCTTGAAAGCCGTGTGCCTTTTGATTTTTATCGCTCATGGAGCTGCTCAGAATTGGCACAGTACTGTTCATACTGTCAGTTGCTGGCTCTTAAATTTTCGCGTTATTGAAATTGGAAAAATTATGAACATATATTCACGCAATTAATTTGTTTCACGCCATGAACTCATGATTTGAAATCTCTCCTTTTGGTTCCTGGAAATTGAACATAAAAGATATGAAATTTAAATTGCATCATAAATTGTCAGCTTGTGGATATTAATTTTTTTTTTTTTTTTAATGGTTCTGATTTTGATTGTTGGTATAGGAAGGAAATTTTGGTACGATTTCGCTTGAAATATTGTACATCTCATTCGCATTTTTCTCTTTATTCGCATCTTTGATTGTTCAAAATTTGGGTTCAAAAAATGCTCTGCTTCTTTGATTGTTCACATTTTGGTACGATTTCGCTTGATTGTTGTTATTATGTCTGATGTAATTTAGTACCTTTTTTTTTTTTTTTTTTTTTTAATCTCTAGGTATACTGTGGTGCCAACTTCTGCTTACCTTGGATTCATTGCTTCAATAATATGGGTTGGGGAGGTGAGAATGCATGACTATGATTGACTTTGGTGTTTTATCTCTAAAAGTTTAATGGGAATTACTTGCTGAGTTAGAATATCTATTTTAATCTCATTATGGTTCATCAGGGGACATATCTCACTTCCGCCGCCTACAGTCATGCAATCGATCATGACTTGCATGAAGGAAGAGTAATTGGTACTTTTAATGGAGAATCTGGGGCAGTTTATGCTCTTCAGTAGGTGATCTTCTGGATTATATGTGACAAATCATACCATATGCTGATTTATTTAGAATACGTTTTTTTCTTTTTTTATTTATTGCTGAACCTTTTACTGCTATTTTGATTTCTGAAATTTGGCAGTTAGTTGGAAATCTTTTCACACTTGCAGTATTGAAAGATGGATCGGTATGTGTTGCCCTTGTGGTTAAGTTTGGTCTGTTTTTTCAATTTGTTATCAACACATCATCTTTGTGTTGATCATTGACAATGTACTTATCCTTTCTTCAAATACTCCAGGTGGGGTTTGTGAACAATTTATGCATTTTCATGGTCTCAAATTAGTTAATGGAAAGCAAAAGAGAAGAAGAAGGAGCTATTTAGTAAATGTCTTGAGTTAACGTCTTTGACTTGTCTTTCGCAAACTGATCAAAAGCAAAGAACTTTTATTTTTGCATACAATCTAGGAAGTGGTAAGGAGACGAATTTTGTTAGATCTATTATGATTTACAGTTGGTTCCAGATTAGGTGGAATGGCAGTAAGAATTGGTTGAGTCCTCATATACGGTTAAAGATTTTGTCAGATGTGATTGGGTAATAGCTCTTGTTATGATTAATTTGCTACTTCAGATACTTTTTATAAAAATGTTTGTAAGGCAGAATATCTATGTTATGGCTTGAAACTGAATGGGGCAAACCATTTTGGTCTAGGAACTAAATTTGTACAGAAATTACTTTCATTCTGCTGATAAAAAAACCATCTACAAACATCCACTGTTGTTTAGCTGAAACAATAAATGTCAATTTATTGGCGGAAGCAGTTTTTATATTTCTTGGATGAGTAAACCTCTGACTAGAAGCTCTTATTAAACAACTTTTAACTGAAATTGATGGTAGTATTGTTTAGGCAGGCTATTCAAATGGATGTTTTTTTGTATAAATGAATCATTATTGAAGTGGAAACTTATGATGCTGTGAAATTGAATGCATTTTTGGTCAGCAGGTTTCTTGTGTGGGATGTGTGTTAAAACATGATGCTTGTTAATATTGATGGTTGTGATGAAGATACTTTAATTTCAAATGTAGTGCACTAACACTTGCATAGCTTACTGATTCGTGCTTTAGGAACATAGTAGAAATCTTTGTGGTTTTCCTTGGTTGGGCTTATGTGACGATTATTATCAGTAACCAATTGGTTTTCTTTCACATCACTGTGGGGAAGTACCAGTGGCACAGCTTTGTTGTTCATTTTTTTTTTATCAGCATGACATTAGGCCTCTCTACTAATATGCTTCTCTACTAATATGCTTCTTATGTGAAGAAGATGGTAAAGTAGAAAAGGGACAGGCGGATTCTTCAGCAACCTTTATTCTAATGTGCTGTTGTCATCAAATCAATCATGGCTGCCCTGTTTGACATAAGGATGATACCCATCATTGATCATCCCCCTTATTGCATATTCAGGATTGCAGCAAGCATTTGCATGGTAATACTTGATCAATTTCATATGCTTACTTTCTGACCACCTTTCTATTTACATTTCTAATTTTCATAGTTAGTGTGTTTTAACTGAGTTTCTTTATACTGGACCATGGTTTACATTATAGTGCCGAATTTACTAAGGAGATTGTAACTTCAGCTCTTACTGTTCCATCATGGTGTTGTATTGCCCTCAATTCTCAATCAATGTATCCTGGAATGCAAAATACCGCTTTCTGTAATTTCTATCTGAAGTTATTGTCAGTATGCTTGCGTTTTTTGGGATGACACAGGAATTCAATTTTATTTTTTATGCTCCCTTGCTGAGCTGACTTCTTGTTAGAAATTAGAATTAATTTATGTGTTAAATATTGCTTCAATGAATTCAGTCTCAGTCTTCTTGTAATTTTTTTCAGTATCCGCTGACTGCCATTCGTCTAACTTCTGGTCTTTCATCAGTCACTTACGTAGTTTCTTGTGGTACATTCTTTCAGGCTGTTGTGTTTCTTTGACTCCTTTTAAATTGCAGGTTAATGCTAATGTATTAACTATAACACTATAGTTTTTTAGGGCCTCAGTTCTGGCTGTGATTGTGAATTTGAAGGTATTACTATGTCTTCATTTCCATGTTTTCTTTGTCTTCATGCAGCTTAAGTAGTGGAGTACTAGACCTTTTACATCCACTCCTCATGGCAGCTGTATCGGGCATGGGTGATTGAGTGCTCAAATACACAGCGCAGTGCTTTGCTTGGCATACTCTTTAAGGATGACATGGTACTAATTAATCCTATTTTAATAAGAAGAGCCTTTGTTTGGTATATGATTTTGAACATTCAAAGTTCCTGTAGAGAGTCTATCTATTGTAATACCATTTGACTCATAAGCAGTCAAGGGTAAGATATTATATTGAAATTAATATAGTTGTAATGTCCTATCATATGTCTCGCAAATTTAATAATTTTGCCATGCTCAAATTTTTCCAGACAATCTTATAATTACTTTCTGAGACAACAAAACTGCAGTTGATTTGGCTGTTTTCTTGTCCATAGACTTAACTTTCTTTCCTTTGTGTTAGTGAGATGTGATTTCCATAATAGGAGCCTAAATTGATATTGATTTGACCAAGCTGCCTCGCAATCTCATTAGGCTTCTTAAAGATAACTTGTACTTGACTCATTATTGTATGAGAATATATAGAGCCTCTACATGTTTTTTGCCCTGCAAGTTTTCTGGCTGTTCAGTCTCAACTTAACTGTTATGATAAAAAAATTGTAGAATAAAAATTGCTTCTGGTGACAGTAAGGTGCATTTGCGCAGTTCAAGGTCTGGCAGAGTGCTTCCATTGCCACCTTGTTCTTTAGAAGTCCGTACATCTCCTTACAGGCAACGGTGATTGTTATGCTTGCTGGAATCAGCATTTCAATGGTTGGATTTTTGTTTCTAACGATCCAGGTAGAGAAAGCATTCCACTCTTCCGGTTTGTGAACTTACAAGGTGACAAGTAGTCCATGTTGCGTCAAGAATTTGTGTGTAATACGCCATAATCTGTCGTGTTTTATAATCCAATTCTTGTTTCTCTAAAATGTTTATTTTCTTCCATCTAATAGTAGTTTTGAAATTCCATGCACATCCCCTTTTGGCACATGTGGGCTGTGTGTTTTCCCATTTTGGTAGCTCATATTTAACAAGTTTTATGTGAGCCGTGTGGTTAGTTTTATTTTATTATAGGTGTAGTTGTTTGTGCTTATCGTAGGAGTAATTGTTTACTGGTGATGGAAGTTGATATGTGGACTGTATAAATAATTATTGATTGCTATAGATTTTCACAAATCTATGACCTAATGAACGTTGGCTCTTAGAAAATAAGTTATGAAAATTCCCCTACAGCGCTAGTGGCTTTTGTTCATATTATGGTTTGAGAAATGAAGGGTCCTTTTTCCCTTCACTGACGTTATTCTTGTTGATTTATTTAGTTCCTTTTTAATTTTCTTTCCTTCGTCAATTAATGGGCATCTTAAATACGTTTTAAAAACTCTCCAAGGTTTGGAGGATTCTAAGGGAGCCGGACTCATTGATGGCGGGCATTTTGAAAGCTAAATATTTCCCCAAGAGCACCTTAATGTAGGCGGGTCAGAGGAGAGGTGGATCACATGTTTGGAACAACATTTTATGGGGCAAGGAGTTGCTGAGTAAAGGGCTAAGATGGCAAGTTGGGGATGGGAGATCAATCAGGGCATTCAGGGATCTTTGGATACCGAGACCATCAACCTTTCGGCCAATCTCTAGATGGGTTGATCCTGACATCAGAGTGTCGGACTTGATGGATAGCTTAAACCATTGCTGGAACCTGAGGTCTCTGAATCAGTGCCTACTGTCGGTGGATATGGATGTGATACTGAGAATTCCCCTTGGTGTGAGGCAAGTCAGTGACAGGTTAAAATGACATTATGACAAGTTGGGTTCATATTCGGTTAAAAGTGGCTATCAATTGGCTCGTAATTGCTCAGTGGAACGCTCCTCTTCAAGCAGCAAGGAGTGCGAAAAATGGTGAAAGTTGATGTGGAACCTGAATATCCCTCCAAAGGTAAAGATCTTTATTTGGCGTGCATGCAAAAATGTGCTGCCTGTCAGGGTGAATATGGTTAGAAGGGGGATTTTAACGGATGGCTTCTGTCAGCTCTGTGATGAGGAGGTTGAATCGGTCGAGCATGCGCTCTTTCGCTGTAGCTCGGTTCAGCCTGCTTGGGGTGCGCTTCTAAAGGCGCTGGGCGGCAATGTCTTTCTGCAGGGGTCTTGCATTGTTGCTCTGGGCGCGGTTTGGGAGGTGGGGGGCAAGGAGGCGATTGAACTGACGTGTATGATTACTTGGAGCCTGTGGAATAACAGAAACGCGGTGGCCCAGGGTCTTAGAGTGAGGCACGCAGGTGATACGGCAGAGTGGGCTGTTGGTGCACTAAAGGAGTTCCAATCTTATGCAGTAGCTTATGCTTCCCCTCTTGAGCCTCGTGGTCGTAGCCCAATAACTGGGTGGTGCCCTCCTCCTGTCGGGTGCCTGAAGCTGAACTCCGATGCGGCGGTGCACCCTGATAAAAGCTGGTGTGGGGTGGGGGTGGCTATTCGCAATCATGAGGGTTTGGTTATGCACGTTGAGTCTAGGCCACTGCTGGGACTGGTATCGCCTGCGGCCGGTGAGCTATTGGCAATGCGAGCAGGTCTGGCCTTGGCGAACAGGCTGGGGTTACGGATACACACTGTTGAGGTTGATGCCACAAATGTGGTAAGGGAGCTAAATTCTGGTGGTGGGTTGTTGAGTGATAATGGGGTCATTTCTAGTGATATTAAGGCGTTGTGTATTGAGGTGAGAGTGGTGATGCGTCAAGCCGTGCCTAGGTTAGGAAACCGTTTGGCGCATAAACTCGTCTCGATTGCCTTATCATCGAATAAGGATCCGTAGGTGGCAAGGCATCATCGAAGATTGTATTTTGTCGGCTAGTGGTTAATATAATTTTGTTATGTTTAAAAAAAAAAAAAAAAAAAAAAACTCTCCAAGGTTTAATAAATGAAACCCAACAATCTTTAACAGTTATAGTAGAAATAATATAGATGAAGTTGGTAAGGTAGCCAATACCCTGAACCAAAATAATTAAACAAATCTTAATTCGTCGACTTTCTTTTTTCCTGACCAAATTTGGTCCATATGAAGGCGATATCCCTCTCGTTCCTCTCATCTACTCTCTAACTCCCTAATTCGTCCACAGTTATACATAACACTAGCCATTACCTAAGCAACACGTGTATTAGCCTGAATGCTATTGGTCAAAAAGTCGTTGTCCTGTCAAAAACCGAACCCAAAACCACGCTCGTCATTGCCGAGCTCATCAGTCAACAATCATCGCTCATTCTCTTTTCTCAATTCAACTCAACTAATCTCCCTAAATCACCAAAAAAGTGGTTGAAGATTAGGTCCCCTCTCCAATCCTCTTGTTTTCCCCCCATTTTATATTAACTCCACTGTTTGATTACTTGAAAATCCATATCAAAGAAATCTCAAACATCTTTGATTTTGATCGATCCGATTGATCGAAACAATCAATCAATACTCAATCATGTCTCTTTCTTTCTTCACCTCTCTGTTTCACCAACTCACCTCCCGCTGGCCTCTACTCCTCTACGCTGCCACGTGGACGACTCTATTAACATTAACGGTGGCCGTGGCTTCGTTTTGGCCCGAAGTGGCTTTCGTCTGGGCGATATCTCCGTCTTCCTCCTTCTCACAAGAGTGCGAGACGGAATCCTCCGTTAGGGTTCCGTTAGACTTACCGGGAGAGATCCTCTGCTTGCCGTCTCACACATTCAAGAGGTCCAAAATTGACTTGATTATTCCTCCCGTTTTCGCGGCCGTTGTGGTGGCTGGCTCCGCTTGGATAGTACAGGACGTTGGGCTTATTTGAAAGCGACGACTCTGCTTGAGTTTGCTTTCGTTTTTTGGTTCAGTTTCGACCGTCGGATTGGTAAAAAATCCATCGGATGGTTGAGAGATTCTGGCTGCAGATTTCACTCTCTCGGTAACTGAATCATATCTCTTGGCACCCAATTTTTGTATTATTATAGAAAATTTTTGTATAGTTAGATTTCGTGCTATTAAACAAAATAATAAATCGATAGTATCTTTTTAAGTTCGAAATTGCATGTGATAAATAGAAACACAAATTCGTATGATTGAGGAAATGTCAATGTCTGCACATACCATCTTTGTCTTGACAAAATTGTAACCTGAAAAGTAGTACAACAACAATATCATTAAAATGGATGATGACTCGCATTGAGTTCAGGCGACATGAGTATCCCAAATGTGTATTGCAATCACCATCTTAATTATCATGCTTTGGCCTACCAGCGTCACGGGTGGTTGGGGATTAGACTATCTTGGTTTCTTAGTTTTTGAAGTTGTACTGTCGGATAGGAACACGAGTGGAAGAACTAAAAAGCTATCTTCTTCAACGTCCGAACATGAATTATTTATGGAGATAATAAAACAGTGACATTTACAAGAAACAAGAACCCCCGTTTGCGAGAGCGTTTTCGCTGTTGTTAAAAGGGTTTTTCGATATAAATCATCTCGGTAGAGGCTTTGTTTGAAAGATCATTACAAGAAACAAGAACCCCGTTTGAGAGAGCGTTTTCGCTGTTGTTTAAAGGGTTTTTCCATTTAAATCATCTTGGAATTTGAAAGATCATATTTGAATAAAAAATATTTTCTACTACTCCAAAAACTGCAAAAGAAACTATAAAGCTGACTTGATTTGTATTGATGCTTGAAGGAGAGCTCTGTATATGCTGAAAGGCTTCTATTATATAGGTACGTTGTGGAGATCAAAACAAAAGAAGAATTCTCCTCCACAGGGTATGCTATTAACGCTCAAACCAGTTGAGAAATTTTTTACAACATCAAATTAAACAATGAAAGTGTGAAAAATAATAAACTCAATCACACTGTTTAAATTATTTCCATCACACCCTGATTGTACAATGAGTAACTAGTATAGCATATTTATCTTGCATATAGTAAAAATATCATATGACGGAAGTATGGAGGAGGTTTCGGGAAGCACACATCTTAAGCTTTAGAAGCTGAGGTAACCAACTTGTTACTGAATTCCCAGAGTTTCTTAGCCAGTTTTTCGTCTCGAGCAAGAAAGCTTGGTGGCATCTCATTACAGTCGAGGAAGTATTTTCCAGTCACGCCTTTTAGGCTAGGGTGGAGAGCAACATAGCATGTTGTAGCCGCCCCCTGCAAAAATAATTTAGGCACTTGTTAGTATAGTCTCTTAAGCAGGACTGAAAATATCAACTTTCAAATGGGTGGTGATTGAAAAAGATCACCTGAGGTACATTTTTCCAGAGGAAGAAGGAGAATAGCTTCAAAAATCCTGCAAGTTTGATTAACAAGAGAACAAATGGTAATAATAAGTAAAAACAAGGAGTCACGTCTTGCCCATGGAGTGTTTAATTACAAATTTGTGGGACATGGAACATACTCATGAGAAGAGCAGAATGTCTCATGAGATTAGTCATTATCAGTCCTGGGTGCACCGAGTTTGCTGTGATATTCACGCCCTCTTCCTGGTTGAGTTGGTAGACAATAAATTCGCAGTAAAATAAGAGACAGTAAGGGATTCTTTTTTGTTTTGGTAAATTTCAATAATTATTTATTTATTTAATTATTAAATGTACGTTGGTACATTCAATGATTAATTATTTATTTTTTCTTTCTATTATTAAATGTACCACAGTACATTCAATAAATATTTATTTATTTATTTCTTTTTAAAATATAAAATTATTTAAAATAATTAATTTAATTTTCATATTCGTTTTTACTTCTAATTGTTATTTATTTTTTTTATATGATATAAATAACTTACAATAAATAAAATAACAATTTTAAACCATTTTTATGTGTACAATAAGATTTTATTCGTAATTAAGATATAATAAAAAAGTGATGTAGAACTAATTTTTATATTGGTTAGATAATAAATTGAATATTAGATAATAAGGTTAAAATGTCAATAATTAAATGTAACTTTTAAATTATATTTTATAAAAAATGAGGTCTAGTATTTTGTTTATTATTAGTACTAGGTTATAATGAATAAAAAAAAATATACAGCGTAATATTAAAATAAAATTAGAAATATATTAGGAAGAAAAAATTTAACTATAATTAAGTGATCACGTAATTAAGTAAAAAGCTCTAGGTTTTTCTTCTTTTTTTTTTTCAATTGTTTTTTTATATACTTTTAAGTTGATTGAACATTTAGAAAACAAATATTATAATCTAAAATTTCGAATTTAGATCAAGGTGGAAAACACAATCTGTAAGGGACCATTTTGAGAAAACACAGTAATTAAAACTTGGATTATTACCTGAAACCGACGAGAGAGCTCGTTGGCGTGCAATATGTTTGCTAATTTGGATTGTCCATATGCCTTTTTGTCAGAATAACTGGATCAAAATGATTATACGAGAAGAAAATATCAGTGCATCTACAATCAACTGTGACAAAATTATAAGGCAGTGAAATTGCAGAAGCCATAACACACCCGCTTTTTTCATTGATCTTATCAAACCGAATCCCACCTTTATAGGTGTATTGGTGGGCTATTGACGACAAATTCACAATCCTGCCTTCAATTCCAGTAACTCTAGACGTATTCTTCATTTTATCGAGGAGCAGGTTTGTTAAGAGAAAATGACCTGAAAGGAGAAGCGAGATAAACATTATTCATGCACTGTAAAATTATAAATAATCAAAGGAGTTGAAAAATCTTTAATGTAGGCGTCCATAGTTTAACCTTCTCTCTTAATAATACATAAAAATAGTTCATGTAAACTCTCGATATCATGTTTATATTATACTGATGTGTAGAGGTTTGTATTAGAGAATGAATGAACAAACAACAATAATATTTTTACAACCTACCAAGATGATTTGTTGCGAATTGCATCTCGATTCCGTCATCAGAGAGCTGGTGTGGGCAGAACATGATACCAGCATTGTTTCTGTAATTGCACAGGTTAATCAGTGCTTGCAAGGGATTTTGACAAAGCTAAAAATATACTTAGAACATTGAATTGTAGAAGAAAGAGAAAATATTACATTAAAATGTTGAGAGGAAGATCAAGAGCATTGAAGTTATCAACAAATGCTCTAACGGATGCAATTGAAGCGAGATCCAGTTTCATTACATCAACACGAGCAGCTACATTCTCTTCCAGTATATTCTTTTTTGCATCACTTGCAGTCTCCATGTTTCTTGCAGCAATAATAACATGTGCCCCACGTAAAGAGAGAACCCTTGCTGTTTCTAACCCAATTCCACTTGCCCCTCCTGCAATCAATTTATATTTTTATTCAACATAAATCAATTGGACCATCATTTTTAGCTTAAAATTAATGATCATCATGTTAATCAAACAAATTTAATCATTATAACCATGCTGATCATGTATATGGTTTCTAAATTTTAAAAGAAAATTTCAAAATTTACAGTTTTTCGAGTAATTTGAAGAGTCTCAATCAATCAAAGTAGCTATAAAAGATTTTATTTTCTTTGTTTTTAATACGTGTATGTTTGAAATTGTCAAAATAAAAAGGGATAAAAAGAAAAAAACAGTTAGGTTTTGTCTAAATCGTTTATACTTATAAAGTAATTATTTATTTTATAATGAAAATTTTATATTTTTATTATAAACTAGAAAATTTAAATTTAAAATAAATTATTAGTTTGTTTATGAAATAGGTGATTGTTTCATGAGTAGGAACAATCTTGAAGGCACAGGGAGAGATTTTGTCTTTTTGTTAATATAGGTGGGGTTGGAATGAATTGGGGTTGAGGTGTGAAGAAAACGCCAGCTGTTTGTACTGCGAATGTGAATCTAATGAAAGCAACATAGCAAAAGCAAAAACCGGAAAATCGGCAGAAAGCATGATGCCTTGATCCCAACCAATAAATGAGAACTTATTTCATTAATCAGAATCTACAAAAAAGAACTGTTACAACTTATAAGGCTATCTTCATGGATTCAAATATCGAATAAAAAAATAACAAAAAAAAGGGGAATCAAGATTAAAAAAAAAAAAATCCAAGAAAATAATGTCAGAGCAGAAGCTAGAGCTATATTTATGTGACCTGTGATAAGAGCAGTGAGATTGTTGGCGTCAATTCCTTCGGTGACTTGTTCAGCAGTTGAAGCTGAACCAAACCCACTTGAACCACGCATGCCTGTTATTGAAGAAAAGACACCCATCTCTTTCGAATCCCTTCAAGAGCCCCTCAAACCCTTTTCTTTTTTTAGGTTGAAGCAAGCAGAGTAGAAAAAAGAGAACCAAAATAAGGGGAAAAACTAAATCTCTAAACAACAGAAGTGAGAACCTAAAACTTCTTCTTTCTTGCAAAATATGGAGGAATGAGAGAGATGGTTTGTTCTGGTTTCTTTGTTGAGAGGAGAAGGTGGAGGATGATAATTGTTAATAAATAAGAGTGGAGGAGTGCATGAAGATGTTTTGGAGGCATGTAGGTGGGGACATGGATGAATTAAGGGGTTCATTTTTAGAGGAGTTTGAGACTTGTTACGTGTGGCTGTAATAAATACTCGTCGGTGAAGAGCTGTTAATACCCTCAACGACCTTACAACCATTCACATTTTCTTCTGTATCAGCCATTGTAGACTTTCCGCAATCAACAACTTATCCGTCAGTCCATTTCGCTTTTAATTATACATCGACTCTATTGTCCAAGTATATACACACACACCCACTCTTATCTCTACCTCTGTACACTTTTCAATCTACTTGAGTAGTGGTATTCAAATTTTAATTTTGAGTTTAACTATCTTACTGGTTAGATAAGATTACTTATTAATAATAACTTTTACATTGATTGTAAGGATGATTATTAAAGAATATCAGATATTTTTATATATTAATGGATAACTTTACCTAACTAATAAAGTAATCAAACTCTTTAATCTTTTACAAGCACTAGAGTTTGGTATATGAACCACACAAGTCTAGCTGATTATGACAGGTTCCAAAATTCTGCAACTTGTATTAGTTTTCAATTAAAAAAAATAGACTTTACATCAAAATTTGAAGTTTGCATATAACTTTATACCTACTTAATTACTTTATGTTCTCAAATACAAGACAATTATGAATCTTTTGTTAGGATGAAATGTAATGTGATGTAATGAAAATTTCCTCGTTCTCAGTATTAAAATGTAATTGTGATTTCAAGTAATAATTTCTTTCAATTTCTAATTTGTAATAATTTATAAAAAAATAAAATAAAAGTTAAAAAGTTCGTTGTTTTGTTTTGTTTTTCGTTCTTTTTTTTCAAAAAAAAAAAAAGTTGTTGTTAATAGTCATAGAAAAATCTTTTCGTTTCTTCTATAGTTGTTCGAGTGTAGGTGGGAAACAACTTACACTATCTTTAAATGACTTATTTATATAGTTCTTTCTTTGACTTTGGATTATGCCAAGGTAAACACTCCGGTGATTTAAATTCAAGGTACCAGAGTTTGCATAACTTTTAAAGCCTGCATTTTAAAGTTTTTATAGAATTTTTATTTGGCATCATTTTACTGATTATTGTTATTTTCTATGAATCACATAATAAATATCTTTTTTATTTTTTTATATATTCGAAGAGACGCAGTTTTGAATTGTGACCTCTATTTTAAACGTGTGTTTATTCTGGGCTTAAACTTGCTACCACAATAATTATTCTTTTAAAATGTGAAATTTTCTAATTAAGGAAAAAGAAAAGAAACAGAGATTGCAAAAAAAAAAAAAAAAGAAATTAGATGTGTATCATCTACTTCGGTGGTTTGATTTTAAGTTGCAGTAGCAGTATCGTAGTCCTTCTCGCCTAACTGCAGAAATTTATTGTCATGTGCAAGGGCAAGAAAAAATTATATATTTAAACTTTTTTTGTGCTATTTTTTTGTCAGCTACTTCTTTATTTCCGTATTTGAGAGGTTATCCGGAATTAGAAAGAGATTACACGAGCATACAAGTACAATATCGTTGTTGAGTTGTTCGTTATCTGTTTGATTGAAAAAAGAGGATCTTTTCAAATGAAAAAACGTTATTTGAAAATATATATATCTACAGTAGCAGTAGTAAAAATGTGTCATTACAAGACTGGACGAGTTGAGATTGATATAATAGCATGCCCCCTGTATTCGCAGTAGTGAGATCATGAATCCCAATTATCATTACTGTATCAAAGAAACTACGTCCTATGTTCGCTTTAATATAATGCCATGACTATTCATCAGCTATAAATGTGGTCCATAAGAGTGAGGGGATTAGGTTCAAGTAGATGTGACAGGGTGCGTTTGTTCTTAAGACATTTGGTATGAATCGATGAATTGATAACATAAAAAGTGTAAATAGACTTTTATTAATTTTTATGAGTTAATCTATGGAAATCGAATGGTTGAAAAAATTTCACAAATATGACAAAATAAATTTGATTACGTGGTTTACGTTAAAAAAATAAAAATTGATTACGTGGTAAAACCTGTATACCTTTTTCAATCAGTTTGTGAGTGATAATCAAGTCAATCATTTAACCTCTCACAGCCTCTAAATCGTAGTAGTTTTAAGATAAATTATAAAATCTTTTTTGTTTTTTTTCAAGTTCAAAAACTTGTCGGTATTTACCGTTATTAATTACTACTTATGCTGCTACAAAATCTATTTCCATGATCCAAAGATTATTACTTTTACAATAAGAAGGAAAATTTACTCACATATACTTATAAAATATGTATAGTAATACTTGATCCAAAATCACTGGTGGCTAGCAAAATTTGTAGATTAATGATTTGAATTAGAAAAAACTTTATTTTAGTCTTCGAAGTATCAGAAACACACAAAATTTATAAGTCTTTAGAAACAACTCATTTTATCTCTAAAGTTTTGAAAACTCTTAAAAATAAAAAAAATCTTTACCTTCAATCAATTGACGGTTAAAGAAGACAAAAAGTTTGGCGAGAAAGGTATTCTTGACATTTTAGGAAAGAGAGCTAAAATGATAACACTTGTATGGTCAAGATTAAAATAAAAAAATATATATAAACTCATTAAAATAAAATTTTAAAACTAAGTAACTAATTAATTAATAAAGAACTAATCAATTATTTAAAATTTAAAAGAAAATAATTTCAACCATCAAATTCTAGGATAGATGGTGCTAATTAAAATTAATTAAAAAAAATCAAACCTAAATGAAAATATGAGTTTAAATCCAGATCTTTAAGTTATGGGTGAGACCAGATTGTCAAGATGACAATCTGGTCTTACCTAGATCATAAAACAAATTTAAAAAATAAAATAAAATAAAATTTGGGGTTTAAATGCATATAAATATCTGGATGGAACCAGCTAAATCATAAAAGGAAGTTTAAAAAAATAATAATAAAAAGATTAAAATCTGGGTTTAAACCTAGATAAAGATTTGGATGAAATCGGATCATCAAGATGTCCATATCTTCAAAACAAATTTAAAATAAATAAATTAATTAAAAAAAATCACCATCCATCACCAATCCAATAACCAACACAATCAGAAATCCAGATCAGCTTCCACTTGCACAACTAACATCATAACCACCATTAGACCACCAGCACAAAAGCAACAACCTGAGCAAGCCCGCACCACCCACAATCTATTAGACAAGCAACACAAATGCAATAGCACCCAATAACACGACACGAACACAAACATAACCTATTAAACCCACACCCTAAACACCAACCTAACAACCAGATAAAGAGACAAGAGCAATGACGTGAGACAAGCAGAGGAAGAAGAGAGGAGAAAGAAATGAAATGAGGTCTTCATCTTCGTGATAGATATAGAGATGGTTAGAGTACTAGATCGTTCAAATGATCTTTTTTTTTAATAATAAAAACAATGATATGTTTCATATTTAAAAAAATAATCATTGTTTTGTATATGTGTCAACTTATATATATATTGAATGACATAATAATGTTTTGGTTCAATAGGGGCAAAACAATCATTATAGATGGTGAAAGATAATAGAGTCTTTTTTTTTTTTTTTTTTTAATTTTGTTTGACTGTCAGTTGACTGACGGTTAAAACTTTTTTTAAGAGTTTTTAAAACTTTAGAGATAAAATGAGCTTTTTCTAAAATGCCTTTAAAAATCTTACAGTTTTCGATACTTCAGTGATTAAAATAAAGTTTTCTTAATGAATTATAAATCTCGAAGTTTTTGAGAAAATTTTTTAGTGTTGTAAGTCCCCTCAAAGTTCAATTGATTAATATATCTCCCTTCACATATGTGATAGCATATAGTCCTACAATACATATTTATCAGTATATGTAGAGAGTTTTCTCAATTTGTTATAAGAGTAGATTTCTCAAGGTGGTGTTTATTTTTTTGTCTTAAATCTTAATAGGATTTAATTTAAATAAGATTAGAATAAGTCTTGATATTTAAGATTCTTTTACTTTTTGTTTTTTGCTTTTTGGATGACTTAATGATAATTTAGAGTGAATTGGTTTTCACCTTTATAACCATCCATTAATATTAGATTAAAATTAATCTTATAAGCATATATATTAAATAACTATTCAAATTAATTAAAAATAATTATAATTTAATAATAATTTATTACAATTTAATAAAATATAAAAAGAAATATATAAAAAAAGGAAAAACAAAAACAAAAATGAAGGAGATTGGTCTCCTTCATTCACGAGTGGTAGGAAACCGATAGTCTTTTATAAATGGAAGGAGGTCATCGGCGGCCTGTTGCAGGAGGCCACCAGTGGCCTCCATATACAGAGAGGACCATAGTCTCTGTCGTCAACCTTAAAGTGTGATAGGGTTAGGTTAGGGTTTGATTAGATTTGAGATTTTTTTTTTTTTTTTTTTATTAGAGACATTTTGGTAATAATATAATAATAGGAGGTTAATTTAGGATGTTAATATGAATTCATTAATAAAAGACTTTTTAATTAAGTTATAAGTAAGAAATTTTGACTTTTTAAATAATATGCTTTTTAACCTAAATTAAAATATAAGTAGAAAAACAGAGAAATTAAAATTACTTTAATTAAGATTTAAATGAAAATAATATTTATTAGGGAAAAAACAGACAGCCCTTTAGCATTATGATATTAGATTTTCAGAATACACATATCGTGTTTAATCTTGGATATTAGTGCCAGATTACTTGTAAATATATATATATAAAAAAAAAAAATACTAGTATTGTATTATTTTTCCTGAAAACAAAGAATTGTATCAATCTCTCTAATTAATAGGATTTTATCATACTAATTACTTGCAGCTAAATTCCGACAGGGGCTACTATGTCCCAGGATAACAATGATCGATAGGGGCTACTATGTCTTGGGATTAATGTGGATCTCCACCAATTTTATTTTATTTTTTTTACTTAATTTTATTTTATTTGTTTGGCTTTAATTTTTTTTTATTTGTTTGGCAATTTTTAATTTAAGAAATTGACAGTGGAGATCTAAGTTTTTAATTAATTTTTTCTAATGTCAGTTTTAATTAGTTTTATTTTTACCGTATATTTTTAAGATAGACGGTAGAGTCTATTTTTTGTTTTTATTATTTCTTAAATTATTTTAATTGGAATTAAAATAACATACTAAAATGATAAAAATAACCCTCCCTCAATCAGTTTGACTAATGGTGTAGATCAATTGATGGGTTTTTAAATTTTAAGGATTACGAGAGTCATTAATGGAAATATATTTAAATAAATTATAATTAAAAAAAATTAAAAAGAAGTTTTTCCTTTAACTTTTGATAGATAATAGAATGTTCTTGCTTTTCATAGATCCAGTCTCTACCCTAAGCGGTTTATGGCTCATATCAATGGGTTCATTCCGGTCTTGCTATTGAGTATTAACTAACCATTGTTTGATCAAAACTCAGCGTATTGATTCAGAGATTTTTTTTTTTTTTTAATTTTAGACATTAAATCATTAAAATAACATGTCATTAAACATTTATGTTTATATAATATGATGAATCCTTCTCTGGAAAGAATATTCTGAAAGTTTTATTTTAAAACTACTAATTACAATCATATATTTTTAAAAAATTTTATCAATGTAAGTAAGAATTGTCCGTCAATATTAACATTATGTTAAAATTTTTATGAGAGGAATTTAAGTTTGAGTGATATATGAGAAAGAAAAAATTTAATAATTTTGATAATCTATTTTTTAAATATCAATATGTTATTAGATTATCAAAATATCAACAAAAAAAAAATGATAGATAAAGAATTCTTAAATGCGGTGGGTCTATTGGCAATAAATAATTATAACGTATGAGCCTAAAATAAGAATTTTAGTATGCATTTATTGAAGAGCTATACATATTCCATACTACGATATTATTATACTTTGTGTATGTACCCATATTTATTAACGCAATTTTGGTTGGTGCATGCATGTTATGGCTTTTCATGATTAAGTTGGAAAAGTCAACCAGTTACTTTAATTTGTCAGTGTTGCCGGTCAGCTGTAGGTTCGACAACGTGAAAGATCTGATATGACATTATTTTTATTTTGTATGGAGGGTCTACAGATGAACAAGCATATCGCTATCTGCTAATGAGTGAAATTTGCTTTCCCCAGCCATGATAAATGTAGTTTTAAATTTTGATCACAATGTGTCAGAAGTTTTATAGCGCTCCTATAGTTGATGTTTTGTTTTGTTTTTTTAACCAAACTCCTATAGTTGATATTAATAGTATGAATAATGCTTTATTTAAAAATATATATTATGAGTAATATTAAATTTTTCAAAAGTTTTGTGTGAATTTGTATTCAAATAATATTGTATATGAATTATCAATATCACATTAATTATCATGTTATTTTATAATATATAAGATGTTGATAACTCATATATCTTATCATTTAGGTATGAATTTGAATAAAAATTTTAAAAAATTTAATATTGGTCAGATAATATCATTTTCGTATGGTGAGAATAAGATGTTGTTGGGATCACCTTTTGAAAATAATTTTTATTTTCAAAAACAAAAAATAGGTTGGAAGTACATAGTTAGTTATTTTGTAAAACATGTTCTTGAAACTATAAAACATGTTTTTGAAAATTACAACTAAATAGTGAAAAATATATATATTATGTATTTCATTATTTTCAAAACATATTTTCAAAACAAATTATTATTTTACCTCATTTACTTATTTTAAAAAATAATATCAAACACATGTATATCATATTCTATTTTTAAAAATAAGTTTTGAGAAATCTCATAAAACACATTACATTTTTAAAATATCATTTTTGAAACATGTTTTTAACTTTAAAAAATAAAGTTATGATCAAATATGGGATTGTGCACATATTTCTGTGTAATATATATTGTTGTAAATCGAATTTACTTCAATTTATATCAATATAAATTTTATGCTTAATTTATATTGTTTATATATAGAATGCAACTGAGATTCTATTTATATTGATAAAGCTCTAATTTCATATAAGTTTCAAGCATTGAAAGCATTATTTAACCTCTCAACTACCACTAAAAATATATTAACTTACGCTAATCGATACTAACAAAAAACGTCTAGAAATTAACAGTTTTCTTCCTTTCTACTTCATTTATATTGTTTGTTTTGAAAATGCAATAAAAATCCTATTTGTAAATATAAAATTATAATATTCACGTAAGTTTCAAATATTAAAGATCTCATTTGATTACTCAATTAACACTTAAAATATGTTAACTTATGCACATCGATATTGACAAAAAAAAAAAAATGTGAGAATTGAGAGTTTTTTTGTTTTATATTTGATTTATATTATCCGTTTTTGTAATGTAACTGAAACTTTATTTGTAAATATAAAACTTTAATATTTACGTAAGTTACGAGTGCTTAAAACTTCATTTTGATTTCTCAACGAACACTAAAAATGTGTGAGAACTAGAAGTTCAATTTTATGTTTGATTTAGGGATAATCCTATTTTCCCCTTATAGTTTGGTGTAATAGCCAAAATCCATCACTGATTTGAGCAATCGCTAAGAGAACCCCCCTATCGTTTGATTAAATAAACAACATATCATTTATAATTTAAGAAAATATCTAAAAAAACCCTTATAATTTAAAAAAATATCTAAAAAACCCTTTGATCTTTTTCATTATTGTGTATATCGAAATCATAAAAGGAATAAAATGAGATTTAGATAAACTATAGAGGGTGCTTAGCTATTACGTTAACTAATTGGGGGAAAATGAGATTATCCCTTTGATTTATGTTGTCTAATTCAAAATGCAACTGAGAATTTAGAAAAATCAATAGTGGCAAATAGGGTTGATATGGGTTCCATGCCTATCGCTATTCCTCCACTCTTTGCCTGTCCCCAACCAAATCCCTATCTAGCGAATTAGGGATGGGGGCATTTTGGGTAGCTTCCCCCCTTCCCATGTCTATTCCCCAATTTTTCCCATTTCCCCCTATTTTTTTTTATTGTCATTTCACCTTGTTTGACCTAAAATTAAAAATACATAATGAAAAATGTAATTTATAAAATAATTTTATTGATTTTCGGTATACTAAATTTACAACATTTTAACATATGAAATTTACAATATTATTTTACAATTATAATCATCTTATGCAAGTCATAATACATGAAAAAAAGTTAAACGATATAAAACTACTATATATGATAAAATCATAAATAGGAGAAATGAGTGTATATATTACATTTAGTTTTAATTATTTAAATATAAATATATTTTAATGTATTTTTTTTTCTGTTACAATGAATTTAAAAGAAAAAAAATAAGTATAACAAACATTTTTACAGACAACAAGTAACGTTGAAGTTAATGAATGAAGTCTTATAATAATAATAATTATTATTATTATTTTGAACTAATGAATGAAGTATTATTTTAAATTTAAAATTTGAGGATAATGATGGGTTTCCAACCCATAATCTTCTGGGTGTGAGCTTACCATTTGATCACAATAATTGTCCTTCTATATAACTTAAATTTAAAGATTTCTAAGAAATCTTTAAAATTAAAATGTAGCACATTCCGCTTCACCCACCATCGATTAATTTTGTAAGTCGATTGAACCTTAAAATCCGACAGATCAAGTTAATGTCCAAAGCGCATTGTTTTATTTATAATTTATCTGTGAAGCTCAAAACATAAAATAAAATCTGCTGCTACTTAACCTGGGTCAACTGGCGTTAGAGCAAACTTACATTAGCAAGCCCAATACATTGGGCTTTGCTGTTGAGTCGGAATCGGTCTAGTCCAATTATTCTGCAAGAAAATTAACTTTTTTTTTTTTTTCGAAATGAAAATTAACTAATTATTTCACACAAGCAAGATACTAACCAATTGAGTAATATTAAATTATCTAAATTCATATCAAAATAATGTTAGATGCAAGTTGTAACTTAGTAACTAACACTTCATCCAATGAATAATATAATAATTAAGATTCATATAACATTATTCCAAATAATATTTAGAGGCATACATGTGATGGGAAATACTTTTATAGGTACAACAAATCCTACAGAGAAAGAAAAATAAGAAAAACTATCGATAATATTTTTTAGTAATATTAATTAATTTTTAGGATTTAAATTTTTTGTCTTCTTAATTGCTTTAAGTTTAACTTCTAAAATAACATATTGTTTGGAGTTTCCCAAACAAATATATCCTGAATCTATTGGTTATATTGGGTAATTCCCTAAGTTTTTGTCATCAATTAATATTATATAATTTGAGAGGATATTTTCTCATATTTAAATTAGATGATTTTAGTTACCATATAGATAAAAAAGAAATTGTGAGGTGAGGAGAAAAGCGGAATGATTTGACGGCAAACCATCTTTCACATATCTCACCATTCCAGTGATCGATTTGACTCTCAACAGTCCCACCATTTATGTTCTGAACTGTGCTATTAGAGTCTTATCTAAGTTGATCTTGGTAGTAATTGACTCGTAAAATGTGTCGAACACTAAAAAAAAATGTGAGGTGAGGATGATTTTTAAGGTTGTTGATTGTTTAATTATATGGTAGAGTTTCAAAACTCCTGTTAGAAATTCATTCAAAAAAAATTAGACCACAATGATTATTGAAAGGGCAAATTCACACTTTTTTAAACCCGTATAAAACGCATGTCCTTGATTGCACCCATATTCCTTGTCATTAATGGCGAATGATTAACTGTAATTCTTGACTGTATTTTTCATTTAAAGGTTCAAAATGCTCTTAATAATTATTTCACTATTTTATTTAGTTAATTAAAATATTTAATTATGAAAATCAATTAAATCAATATAACAACAAATCTCATTCTCTTCAATCAAATTTCTAGACAAAAATCATAAAAACCAACACATCTCCTCCTTCTTCAATCAAATTCGAAGAACAAACGCACAAACCACTGAATCAATTAAAAAAATAAATTTACAGTTTGTTTATTCAATCATAAACACTCGCCTTCAACGGAAACATGCTTATAATGTTTATTCAAAACACAAAACCAATCTCTTCAAACAAGGCACAAAACACAGTTTTTCTTTATTTTCAATCAACTACACTAACTAAAAAAAGAAAGGAAATGTATCCTACCACCTGTTCTTTAAATTTATATTTTGAAAAAAAAAAAAAGTAGGAGGGAGATGGAGCAAGTCTACTCGATTGTTGATGGAACATTTACTTTGACACTCCACAAGCGAGAGAGCATAAGCTCCATTTGGTTGAACTAAAAAACGATCATCTCTCATCAGAGACTCATATGTAATAAAAGATACTCGATCTCTATATGAATTTATTGCATATGGACCAACCACAGAATGGATGCTCTACTCATTCCATCGTTGCTCCATCTCTAATAGAGTAGGTCTCCATCAAAGATAGAGATCTCAGGGCCATCTTTGATGAAGATTTGCTCCATCAAAGATAAAGCAATGGTGGAGCGAGTGTGCTATGACAAAGAGAGCACCGTGAATCAAATTTGAATTAAAGAGAGTTGAGCCCCTAGAAATGTAAACCGATGAAACTATGAAGTGAACACTCAAGAAGAGTATGAGGGTGAGGGCAAGAGACAAAAGCGAGGATTTTTTCATCATTTCGAGGTTCTATGGGTCCGTTAGGGAGAACTTCTTCAAGTAGAGATTTAAAATTGGATTTCAATATGGAGTTTCTATAGGTAGAGATTTTAAATGAAAATTATAGTTTGGTTATTAATTAAGAAAACTTTTCAAGTTATAGATTGTTTGGTTATATTGATTTTAAAGCTATTTTAATTGATAATTCACTAAAAAGTTATAATCAAGTTTTTGCTAATTAATGATCAAAGATCATCCAAATTGATCATGCTGAAATCTTATTCAAATTTTTACCGATGAAGATCTACAAACTAAAAAGAGATTAACTTATAAAAAGATATTGATTATAGATAAAATAGATCAAATAAAATCAGCTTTGGTTCATGAATATCTCTAAAAAATATAATAGATTTACTTTAAAATCAACAACAAAAAATCAAGAATGATTCCAAAAATATATATATATATATATCCAATAAATTTTATCCAAAAAAAAAAATTATAAACTCCAATTAATAAAAAGATATTCATTAAAAAAAATTAGAAAAACTTATTTAATACACATAATTAAATATGACAAGAATTCTTCTCTTCTATACACGAGTTAATGCAATTGTTATAACAACTGTTAGACAAATGTTGTAACGATTGCTAGTCAGTTGATGCAATAACTATCAATGACTTGTTGCAATAAGATATATGAAAATTCTGATAATATCATATCATGAATTTGTTTAAATTACTGTTATATAATGATGTAAAATACAAAAACACTAAAACACAATTAATTATCGTTGCAAGTTTATTATAAATTTCATGAAATTTATAAGTAAATGTGGAGAAGTATATGTTCAAGTCTAGATAAGAAAATTAATAAATGTTAATTATGTTTAATTAATGATATTTACACATTAAGGTGTTATAAATACACATTAAGGATATTGAATTAAGATATATATATATATATGTATATATATACATATATATATTTGAAAATTTATAAATTGCTAGTTGCAGTATTCTTGTTTTTCTGTATTCCGGAGGTAACTTGCATAAAATACTCATAAGCAAATTCTTTGAGTGAGTGCAAAATACTACCTTAAGGAAAATGATATGAGGCCATTGTTATGATATATACTGTATTTTTGGCTTGACAATATATTCATACACTAGAAGTATGCATGATCTCTCCGCACAAAAACCAATCAACCTCACAAGATTGCGATGATGCACCCACCAATTGTCTCAACTTCTGCCAAGATTGAATTCCCTCTTTTCTTGCCCTATTCTACTCAATTTTTTCACTGCAATCATCGTGCCATCGGGTAGGAACTTTTGCCCGCAATTCCAAATGCCCCCATCCCCTTTCTTGTAAATCACGGGTCGCAACTCTTAATTCTTCGAACGAAAATCTCGGAGTCTTTCCGGGAACCAGCTTCATGTAGTCCTCTTGTTCCTCAACTTCAGGTTTCCAAAATTTCTAACAACTCGATATATCCTTCAGCCAATTCCTAAGAACATCTTGTTCTGCGAGATTTTTTACAATTCTCAATGCTTTCCCAGTAGGTTTTTAACAATTCTTCATAGATGATTAAAATTATTATTAATGTTAAATGATGGTTTTGGTATATTAAAGGGCATAGGAAGTAAAAATTTAATTTTAACCTTTTAATATAAATTTATAATGTAGTTGGGTGTAGTAAAGAGATTTTTTGGATCCTATATTTAATTCATTAAATATTTTTTCTTTATATTTAGCAACGAGATAACAAAATGATGTAGTCATAAATGCCATTTACCATTTTTCCTCAAAACATTAATGAAATTTCCTCCATTTCACATGAGTGTTTGCCATTTATTACAAAAGTTGTAGATCATATATATATATATATATATATATATTTGGAAAAGAAGTTGTAGATCATAATGCATGTATAGGGTCAAGTTATTTTTATTTAGAAAAAAAAAAAAAAAAAGCTAATGTCTTATAAGTTTGCTAATGATAAACAATGAAGTAAATATTCTTAGTATATTTGATAAAATTTTGATATTTTTTATATTTCAGTGTAATCAATATAAAACTGAATATTTTTTTATCTTTCAATGATAATGATGACATTTTTAATATTTTAATTGATATTTTTATAAATGTAGATGATTTTTTATTTATTTTTATTTTATCAAAAGCCATATTTACTTCCTCTATAAGAAAATACTATAGTATTAGTAGTTTCAATATTCTTATTGTTATAATTATTTCATGAGGATATTAATAAATTTGAAAACATAAATAGCTTTCCTCCATTGGATTTGATATTTACTATTTACATCAAATTCAAAATATTTTTTCAACTATTACAGTTCAATAGTTGACCAAAAAAAATTGTATTCAAATTCACAAAACTCCATTAAAAGATTACGACAACTATTACACTTCATAATCTCCCTAATTTATTGTCAAAGATTTGAGCAATCTCGTGTCATAACTTGTAAATTTCAAATAAAATTTTAACTAACATAAAAATTATATATCAGTCAACCAATTTCAACATGAAGTAAAAACTAAACATACATCGACAAGTCGACGAAACTGGTTGTAACTGATTTCAGAATTTACACCAAACATATCTTATTATTTCCGCATTTGCCTAAATAGTTTGACATCAGTAGCAACGGATAGGCGAATGGGCTAGATGCTGATTGGCTGAAACCGCACGTGCCTCGCACATGTTAATTGTGAAAGGATAAGGAAACTGACTCAGACTCGCACACTTTTCATTTTTAGAAAAACTTCACTTTAGTCCCTAAGATTTTAAAAAATATCAAAATTGTAAAACTTTTTTAAAAATAACTATTTTTGTTCCTAATTTTTCAAAACTCTTTAAAAAGTTCAAAACCATCGGTCAACTGATGGTTAACATAGACAGAATACGAGACAAGATATTTTCACCCTTGATTATTGTTAGTAGCACTTATATTACCGGATTATCCCTCATAAAACAAATAGATGGACAATAATTTTTTTTTCTAATTTTCTTTTAAAATTTAAAATTATTAAATATAAAATTAAAATTAAATTAAAAATGAAAAATGCATATAAACAAAAACCAAAAAAATAAAAATAAAAATAAAAACAAAGAAAAAAACTGAAGAACGTGAAGAAGAAGAAGATGGAAACCAGATCGCCTAACCGAGAATCATCATCCACCCAAACCAAACCCACTTCTCTAAAACACCCATCAGTAAACTAGACTCACTTCTATTGGATCTATCTCTTATTTCTTTCACTTTCTTTCCCCTTCGTTGCTTATTCTTTGTTGTCGTTTCCTTCGTTGATGCTGCCGCTTCCTTCGCTACCGCCACCTTTGGTTTCGCTCTTTTCGTCTCTAAGGCTTGTGGCTGCCACTACCATCGCTTTTTATCATATCCCTTGTCGTTGCTGCCATTGGAGATGGAGCAATCTACTCCATCTCTAACTTAGATGGAGCCTATCGTTTTTTCTTTCATTTTTTTGTGACTGAGTGGTTTTAATTTGCTAATAGAGAGGGTTACAGCGGAGGTTGTGGGGAAGACGAAGAGGCAGATAGTGATGGTGGAGGTATTTCAGGGAGTGGGTACAAGTTTGGTAATGGGTATAGGTCTAAATATGGCTCAGGAGATGGAATTGGAATAAGGGTAGTGGAAGCGAAAGAGAGATGGAGAGGTGGTGGAGACAGACCTTTGATTGTTGATATCATTGATAGAAGAAGATAATGGGTTCATGATGAATGAGATGATGATTCGGGGTTCAGATTTAGAGAGGCTGAGTTGGCGATGGAGGTTGAACCAGTGATGAAGGTCCATTTTATCTGTTTTTTTTTTTTTTTTTTTTAAATAATTTGGTTTTTTTTTTTTTTTTTAAGTTTGGATTATATTGATTTGCTGGTTTTGATGATGTTGATGAAGATGTGTTGATGTATTTGATGAGATTGATTCAGATGTGTTAATGAAACTATGTTCATTTTCTAGTTCCTGATGATTTGTTGGTTTTGAAGATTTGGGTTTTGAAAACCAAATCTTCATTTTTTTTTAAATTTTCTTTATAAAAGGGTATTTTGGTAATTTCAATAAAAATAGTTGTCAGCAATTAATGTTAATCTCTCACACAAGAAGACAATCTTATCCTTTCCACCCATACTATCAGTTATCGTTGACTGTTAGTTGACTGACGGTTTAAACTTTTTTGAAGAATTTTGAAAAAATTAAGAATAAAAAAATCGTTTTCAAAAAATTTTAAAAAATTGATATTTTTCGAATGTTTAAGGATTAAATGAATTTTTGATTTATTTTTTAAGGAATGAAGTTTTATAATTTTTTATTGGCACCCAATCTGCGTAATTATACAAACACTAAAAAATCACTCAAACCATCTACCAGAGGCAGAGAGTCATCGAATTTCCACCCCTCTTTCCTTTCGAGACGGACGGTGTCGGTGACCCCATTTTATAGCCTCTTTCCTCGCTACATATTTTATTATAATTCTTTCAATTATTTTATTTTTATTTTTATTTTTGTCTCTAATTTTTCGATTTTCGATCTCGTTCTATTGTGCTTTTATCTTCGATCCGGGTGTTGCAAGAATCCGATTCAGATCGATCGGATCGGATCGTAAAAAAATGTCGGCATCGAGACGGTTGCGAGACCTCCAATCACAGCCAGCCAACAAGATCTGCGTCGACTGCTCCCAAAAGAATCCGCAATGGGCGTCTGTCTCCTACGGCGTTTTCATGTGCTTAGAGTGCTCCGGCAAGCACCGCGGCCTCGGTGTCCACATCTCGTTCGTCCGATCCGTCACCATGGACTCCTGGTCCGAGATCCAGATCAAGAAAATGGAATCTGGCGGCAACGAGCGCCTCAACGCTTTCCTCTCCCAGTATGGCATCCCTAAAGAGACCGAAATCGTCACTAAATACAACACCAACGCCGCCAGCATCTACCGCGACAAAATCCAAGCTTTGGCAGAGGGCCGCCCGTGGCGGGACCCGCCCGTCGTCAAAGAGACTCTCGCGGCGGCGGCGGCGGCAGAAGCAAGCCTCCGCTGGCTCAGGGCGGCGGCAGTAACGGTAGCGTTGGCAATAATGGAGGCTGGGATAATTGGGACAACGATGATTTCAAAACTTCTAGTGATTTGAGAAGAAACCAATCCGTTTCCGATTTTAGAGGCGGTAATGGAGCAACCGGAGGCATGCCTGCGAGGTCGAAATCGACCCAGGATATTTACACTCGTGCCCAATTAGAGGCTTCTGCTGCTAATAAGGAAAGCTTTTTCTCGCGGAAATTGGCGGAGAATGAGACCCGGCCCGAGGGCATCCCGCCCTCGCAAGGAGGCAAGTATGTTGGGTTCGGATCCAGCCCGGCACCTATGCCGAGGAATACAAATCAGCAGGGAGATGTTCTCTCTGTTGTTTCTCAGGTGATTGTTTGATCGATTGTTTAGTTATTGATATTGCGTGGTTTTCGTTGGATTTAAACTGATTGTTTGCTTGTTTACATTAATTTTGTAGGGGTTTGGTAGGTTATCTTTGGCAGCGGCATCTGCAGCTCAATCTGCTGCAAATGTTGTTCAAGCAGGGACAAAAGAGATCACTTCTAAAGTAATTTTGGTTTTAGATTGTGAATGTTGATAAATTTATAGTTGCTTTTGAAACTTTATACCTTGGTGTTGATCATGTTTGATTGCAGCATTGAAATTATATATGATGTATGACGTATTTGATTAACCTTATGGGCAACTATAATTTCGTTGTAAGAAAGAGTACAGATGCCTGGCATTGGAATTATTTCAGTGGTTTAAAGAAACTATAGGTTATTGAGAGTAGTTGCAGATGTTTTCAGTTATATATTTGATTATTTGTTAGTAAATGTGACAAAAATAGGATTTTTTATTTATTCTTTATGGTCTGTATTAATGGTTTAATTGGGCACCCTGTCATATTTCTGAATATCCCATTTTGTATTTCTAAATATCCCTTGTTGAAATGCTACTTGATTATGAGCCAGAGGTAACACTGCAGCAGTGTTACGAACTGATCTTAGAACTACTTTCAGTGGTTTTCTGTGAATTTCACTTATTGAAAATGCTGACATTGACTGTTGGGTTGAGGAGGTACTTGATCGTGGTTGATCTGGTCTTTGGAATTTGTGGTTTTAGGTTGTTTTATTGAATGGAATTACCTCTTGTTTTTTAGATAGGCGAACTCAACAATTTTTGGAAAAACGAGCCATCACTATTTTCTGTTAAGCTGTTCCTTATATGGATGCCATTCTCTGCTTTAATTAAATTCTTCGTGTACATTAAGGTTTTCTTAGTTGTCTTTATAATTAAGGCCTTCCGTGCTAGACCAGATAATTGAGTGGGAGAAGAGAAATGGAGAGAGGGAAGTAATTGTGAGTACTTGGAAGGCCCAAATATCAATTTGGTTAACGGTTTGAAGTTATAAGTGAGGTTTCGTGCTAACAGTGAGGACGGAAACTATTTCAGAATGATGGTAAACAATTTGATGGACGGTCGTGACTGTGGTTTGGTAAAGGGGTTTGTTAAGAAATAACTGTAGGTGGTAGGTGGTAACCACCATTGATTTTATAAAACATAGTGCATGTTTCCTTATTTTGTATGATTAATTAAGTAGCATGTTTGTTTTTCTTGATCACCATTTCAATAGTTGTGTAGGTCTCACTCTTATTATGCAACGAATGTTGCATTCATATGGCTATTTTGTGTCTTTAAGTTTTCAACTTCTTTCTTTGCTTTTGAGGTTAAGTTCTTTATTTTTGTCTCTTGTTATGTTGTATAACCTTTTTTGTGTTTCTTAATTTTAAGCACTACACTGCCATATCTGTAAAATGTTAAGTCATTATCTTTGTACTACTTGATCACAAGAACTTCCATTATTCCAAATCAGTCCAGGTGCATGATTTAACCTTTATTGCAGGTGAGGGAGGGTGGCTACGATCACAAGGTTAATGAAACTGTCAATGTTGTCACTGCAAAGACATCAGAGATTGGACAGAAGACATGGGGTATCATGAAGGGCGTCATGGCAATGGCTACCCAGAAGGTTGAGGAGTATGCTAAAGACGGTTGGAACAATGATAACTGGCAACGTAATGAGAGTGAGAGAAATGGACATTATCAGGAGTTTAATCAGGGGAACAAGGGATGGAATTCTTCTCCTGGAGGAGGGCAGTCCTCAGCAAGTGGGAATTACAATTCTTATAGTTCAAGTTCTTGGGATGATTGGGACCACAAAGACATTAGGAAGGAAGATACTACCAAAGGGACGATGTCAAATAACAATGATGGATGGGCTGGCTGGGATGATGCCAAAGATGATGGATATGATAATTTCTATCAAAGCGCTTCTGATAAGAAAGCTGTGGGTCACAATGGGAAATCAGATGCCACATGGACAGGAGGAGGCTTTCTCTAGAGTTGGTATATCATGCATAACTTTTTTTTTTACTTTGCTTTTTAAATTTGTTGTTGGTAATGATTGGGATTCTTGTACTTTCCAATTGCTTTGTGTTTTGCATAAATTTAGTCACTGCTTTAAGCTTTGTATTTTTATGTTGGCTTAATCATGAATAGAAGTTTTTGTTTCATTGATTTGATAAAATAGTAACTGAACTTTATGGTTTGTCCATGGCCAGGTAAAATGATATTTCATATTTTGCAAATTGGTGGCTGGTGGGATGGCTAGGATGATGACAAATATGGTGGTTCTTACAGTGTCTACCAGAGTACAGGTGATAACAAAGTTGTTGGCAACAAATTGGACCTCAAGTGGATGGGGAAGCTTTTGTTAAGGTTAGTATATTTTTAGCAACTTTTTTTTTCGTTTTATGTTTCAAAAGTTCACATGACTTGTTAAAAAGGTCTGTGTTTGGAAGTAGTTCATATATGTACAAGTATGAAGGCAGGGCTGATTGCCCCAACTACAAAGAGAACTGATTGTTGTGAGTGTGAGGAACATTATTTGTGACTTTGAAAATTCAAAGTTCTTTTCATCCTGTAATAACTGTAGTCAATTATTCTTCATTTATGTTTTGTTTTGTGATTCAAATTGATTTTTTAATATTCGTCATTTATTTTTTAGTTAAGTTTTTATATGGATCATGTTCTGTGTATGATGCTCGAGAATCAGCCGCAACTAGAGGAATTAAAGAGTGTCTATTTGACTAATTGGAATACAACGTGGCCTGATGCTTTCCACTCCAGTGATTTCAGTGGATGGACATATAAGCCATAGCGCTGAATGGCCATGCTTTTTCATTTTTAAATTTGGTTAATAACACCAATAAGAACATTTTAGTCCAGACTTTAATTGGTAACCTCACCACATTCTCGATTTTATTTTCACTTAATTTTTGCTATGCAAAGACGCTGGACAGGTTGTGGAGTGGCTGAACCAGTGAAGATAAGTAAATGTATCCGTTGTTTCCCCACAATCTGTAGTCTTTGTACATTGTCTGCTATGGCATTTTGACTGGTTCAACCAGGAACTAGATCTCATAAGGCGGTGAAGGATTATACAGTTCACGTCAGCATATTTCCGCTTCCTACTCGTATGCAGGATTCCTCGGCAATTATAGCGTTGTTGACTGTAATCAACTTTGAGACTGTAGTCTCATCGCCGCCAGCTGTATTGTGTTGTTGAATCACAAGTACGGATGACAAAACACCATGGTGTGATGATGCCAAAATGTTTCCTATTGCTCCCAGCTCCACATTTTCTGCCTGATATTTAGCAAATTTTGCTTCCATTGTTGATGAGAACATGCCCTTTCCCACTACAATAAGCTCATATTCCCTACTTTGCGCTATCCTTAGCAATTCTACCACACTGTTGCTCTTCGCCATCTCATTGTACTCCACCGTCGCATTCCACTCTCTCAGGAACTCCTCCAACATAATTTCATCCAACTCCTGTTCCAATCATCAGAATTGGGTTAATCCTTTTTTTTTTTTTCCTGTAGTTTGAATTAATACTCACTAAATAAGGGGCATTTTGAATAATAATTCAAACTATAGAGGGAAAACATTATTTTCTCCATCAGAATTTTGTGCATTTATACAATTCCATTGTGTAAAATCGTTAAAAACTAAGTTGGATGCAGAAGTTACCTTTTCTCGAAGATAATTAATATTGGCTCTAGAGGAGCTATCTGCATACTCGATAGATGTATCTTGGGACGAAAGGAACCTTAAGAGAGTCACCTTAATTGCCTTGTGTTCTGCGATCCTTCCACCTAATTCTACAGCCTTGCGATCATCAGCGCCTCCAAAGAATACAATGCATACCCTTTTCGGCACAATATTTCCAGGTTCTGCCACTGTCTCGGAGCCATAACCAAATCCACGGTCCACGAGCACCGCGACAGAGCAAGGTGCGTTCTGCAGCACCATCTGATTTACTTCTCTCCAGCCATGGCTGACTCTATCCACTGCCTCTTCACCGTGGTCTCCCCGCTGTTTGTGGAATGGCAAGATGATCATTCCTACTCTCTTCTTCTCTGCGACATGGAAAACGTCTTCATGCATAGTGGACAATGTCGAGATGGTCGTTGCATGACGAACGGTGACTCGTCCAAGTTGGCTGTACGTCTCAAATGGAGCAATTATTTGGTCATGTAACATGCCTCGACGGAACCTATTAGTGAAAGGAACACCATTCTTTCGTGCTTTCTGAACCATAACAATTGACGAAGAGCGATCAGTGAGTTCCACAAGGTGCATGACATAGAGTTTCAATGGTGATTTGTTGGAGGTTCGGATCAATTCTGTAAGGTTGATGAGTGCGGGCACATTTTCGGGACTGTGTACGCATGCCATGATCCGAAACTCATCTTGTTTGTTCTTGGCAAGAGCCGTTCGTCGTTCTGTGCGAGAAGGTACATGACGCAAGGGCTTGTAAATGGCCATAACTGTTGGAGTGGTCATGAAAGTGTTGAAGAGTGCCATAAGCACTAAAATAGCAAACATCTCATCATTTAAAACCTGTTGAGTGATCAAAATAATATAATTATTGGATGATATCATGATTCTATTGAACAGTATATATAGTATCATATGCCTTAATTACCTATCATGTATAGAGTAAAACTAAACACTTCTTGTACTCCTTTAATTGGTAAAACGTTTCTAGATAGTCAATGGATTTGAAATTTTACGTAATTTGTAGCGCTTCGCAGAACTTGATAAAACGTTTGTTTGATGCTTAAAACTGCTCCCAAAAAGATTACTAATGAAAATAAAGCTGAAGTACTACAAAAATTATCGTGACGAATCAATTTGGCCTTTGAGAGAGAATATTTAATGAAAATAATTTCCCGATGCACCAATAAGAAACATCGGAGATGACTAAATTTATTCAGTCGAAAAACCAAATGGCTGAAATTTGTTTTCTTAATCCTAATACAGCAAACATTGCCTAGCAATTGAATTAAAAAATAATATGTCTTAGTGTATAGAATTGTATTTATTTATTATTTTTTTAAATTCTCACATACACCTAGATATGCATTTTTCCCTTGACAAGTCATTGTGTTTGCATGAACTTTTATCCCATATATACTAGCTTCAACTATAAATATAATATCTTATGAGCAATCAACTATATATACATATGTATATATATACATATATTTGTTAACTTTATTTTTGATATGGACTTCCATAACAATTAATAATTAAGGGATAATCCCAATTTTCCTTCTATTGTTTGATGTAATTGTTAATTACCCTCCTGTAGTTTGAAGAAATCCCACTTTATCCCTTCTGTTAACTCTGTTAGTAAAAAGCTAACTTTTGACCATGATAGTGTGCAAAATGACCAAACTATCCCTGAATGATATAAAAAGCTAAGAATAATAAACACATATTTTAGCTGAAAGCCCGAAAAATTCAATCGCTTCAACTATCATCAACACTTAAATCGAACCCAAACCAAAACCCAGTTCATCCTCTTCACCCAACTCATTATCTAAATTGAACTCAAACCAAACCCAGTTCATCAGCTTCAACCATCTTTAATGCCTAAACCATCATCAACTCTCAAAAGCCAACAATCTCTCCTTTTTCTTCCACCATGAATTACCATCAACAGATTATCAATATCAACATAATTTTTTTTAAAACAAATTTTTTAAAAAATCAAAAATAAAAAAACTGGGTTTCAATTCTTTTTTTTTTTTTTTTTAAAATGAACTAGGTGTCAAATAAAAAATAAATAAATGAACTAGGTTTGTGGTCTTCACGCGATGGAGACCGTTGGGTCTCTTTCACTAAAGACCCCCTAGTTCTGACGAAGGAGACCTAATGTTCTCCATGCCAACGCCACTCTTCTTTCCAACGAAGAAGAAGATGTCTTCCTCTATGCCAAGTTCTGGTTTCCGACAAAGAAGAAGATGGAAGAAGAAGAAGAAGTAGATGGAGTAGAAAATGAAGATGGAAGAATCATATGGACCATGGTGGACAGTTAAAAGGAAGAAAAAGTAAAGAAAGATTTTTTTTTTTTCATTTAAATAAATGTTTTCATTTTAATATTTTTTTCATCTCCACTGTTCATCCTTGTGATGGACGATGGAGATGATTTTTTTTTTTAAAAAATTGTTTTTATTTTTTCTATGTTATTTAATAATATATTTTTTTTTAATTTTGTTTTTTTCAAGTTCACATCGATCGAATGATGGACGATAGAGATGATATTATTTTTTTCAAAGAATATGTTTTAATTTAATTAATTAATTAATTAATTAATATTATTATAAATTTTACTTTGTTTTGATAGTTTTATCATTTCATATTAACTATGAAACATTGATTTTTAAAGTTTAAATTGATGGTAAGAGATTTTTTGGATATTTTAATAATCTATAGGGGTATTTTGGATATATCTACAAATTATAGGTAGATTTTAGTTATTTCTGAAACCAAGGGAAGATTCTGGCTACTCAATATATTACGAAAGGTCAGTGCACTGCGTTGGTGGGATACTCGCATAAGAAAAAAAATTCTTTTAATAATAACTATTAAATTGACGGGACACACTAAAAACAAAAAGAAAAACCCATTTACTGAAGAGTGAAATTCGGAGCCACTATAAAAGGTTAAAAAAATTATTTGTTTTGATCAGTTGGTCATCGCTGATGACGCTGAATCGCTGTCACCTTCAAACCTCGACAGTGGGCTTAATTTCTTTTTTTTTTTTGAAGTAAAATATCATTCCTTGTGACCGAACCCCACAGACCAAGGGCCTTGGAAAAAAAAAAATGAGTCACTAACTGAGTAGCAATAGAGAACCCTAACTGAGGATAAATTGACGGGACACACTGCGTTGGTGGGATACTCGCATAAGAAAAAAAAATTCTTTTAATAATAACTATTAAATTGACGGGACACACTAAAAACAAAAAGAAAAACCCATTTACTGAAGAGTGAAATCTGGAGCCACTATAAAAGGTTAAAAAAATTATTTGTTTTGATCAGTTGGTCATCGCTGATGACGCTGAATCGCTGTCACCTTCAAACCTCAACAGTGGGCTTAATTTCTTTTTTTTTTTTTGAAGTAAAATATCATTCCTTGCGACCGAACCCCACAGACCAAGGGCCTTGGAAAGAAAAAAATGAGTCACTAACTGAGTAGCAATAGAGAACCCTAACTGAGGATAAGGTTAAGGCTAGGGATTATTCCCTTCTACTTTTTATTAATTAAAGCTAGAAGCACAAAGCCACTTTTCTGTAATTGGATTGTACCATGTTACGTTTGTCTATAACGCCCTATTCTATTTAGGGATTTGGATACTCTTATAATCTAAACATATTCCTAATTTTTTTAAAGCATATGATTGATTATTGATAAAGTAAAAATAAAACACAATCATATCTTAATAATTCATTGTAACACTTATATGTCATAAGTTTAGATAAGAATAGGATAAAATTTAGATTAGAAAATAATCCAACTTTTATATTTGGAACATCTCCAATACAATCATTAATTTGAGTTAAATTTTTTATCACATAGAATAGATAGATAATAATGCTAAAAAACCTTTTCAATGCAATTATATAAAGTAATCCAAAAATGAAGCTGAAGTAGAAAAAAGAGAAAAAAATAAATAGAGAATATGAGGATGAGTTTCTCAATTGAAAAATTCTCCTAGAAAAATTAATTATGATTTATTACTTTGTCTAATCTATTAAAAACATGGAGATTTGTTCCACTCTCTTTTTTTAATTGAAAAATATAAAATGAGGGAGAGAAAATTACATATTTTATGTGGATTAGTCAAAAGTACATGCATATTTTGTATTTTAAAATTGCAATGGAGAAGAAATTATGCATTTCTATAAGTCTTTTTTTTAACTAAAATGGATCCACATTAAAAAAAAAAAAATTATTGATCCATCATAAATAGAAATTCAAAAAAACATATATAGCACTGGAGATGTTCAATGCAGTTGTATTCTATATTATGGATACATATTAATTTACGATACTATATAATGATTGTGTCTAATAATATTGGTAATAGTTACTGGGTTATTTGTTCAAAAAACAAATAGTTGCTGGGTTAGTTCGTCAAAAACAACAAGAATATTTAGAAGAAAAAAATTTCCCTATCAAGCTGTAATTGTCAACCTAATGTGAGTATATACAAAAGATCGACTCAAAAAAGCAAAAAATTCAAGTTGTTGGACATACCTTTTTATCCTTGCCAATGTTGAGAACAATGAGCTCCACTAACCCTTTAGTATTCATCAAAACACCAAGTGCCAATGATTCTCTAACAGGAATTGTACACAACATCGCCATCACAAATGTCCCCAGAATCTTCCCTGCGCATGCCGTCGATGTGACCAGCACGAGCAGCCCCCATGCCTCCGCTCCCCGAATCTTGGTCACATCGGTCTTCAGCCCACTCGACGCAAAATAGAGTGGCAGCAGCAGACCCGACACGACGTCCTGAATCCTCTCCATCAACCGCACTGCGAATTCACCGCCTTTTGGTATCGTCAACCCGAAAACAAAAGCTCCAAAAATGGCATGGATCCCTATAAGGTCCGTCAAGAACCCAGATAACATTACTCCGGCTAAGGTCAGACATGTATAAGCTTCGACGACGTCGTGCTCGGAGGAGCACCGGCATGCAACCCAGGTCATCATGGGCCTGATTACTATCAACATGAAAGCAACAAAGACAACACCTGAGATGAGAATCCATATTGAGATTAGAGAGCTTTTGTGGCCTTCTCCAGAGCCGTTTCCAGCGAGAGCTACAGCTAGGGCCAAGAGGATCCATGCAGCGACGTCGTTGAAGGCTGCAGCGGCCATGGCTGTCTGGCCCACTTGGGTTGTAAGGAGTTTGAGATGTGCTAAAATGCGGGCGAGTACAGGAAAAGCTGTGACGGAGAAAGCCACCCCCATGAAGAGGAGGAACTGGCCGTAGCCGACTCTGCCCTCTACGTGGATGGCTTTTTGGAGAAATAAGGAGACTCCAGCTCCGAAAAGGAAGGGGAGGGTGATTCCTGCAAGCGCTATTTTGAAAGCGCTTTTACTGTTTTGGCGAATTGATCTTAAATCGAGTTCCAGGCCGACAAGGAAGAGGTAGAAGAGAAGACCAATGCTTGCCACTGATTCCAGTATTGGAGTGCTCCATGAAGGAAAAACTAAGTGCAGGAATTCTTTGTTCCGTCCCAGACACGATGGCCCAAGCAAAATTCCACCCTGAAAAAACATCAACATCATTAAAAGTATAAAATATAAATAATTTTTCTATAGTATATATATATATATATATATATATGTTTCAATATTTTCAATTTTACCTTTTAATCGGAATACAAATCTAAGTCTTTAAAAATATAACTAGTAATTGAGAATTGCTATATATATATATATATTTTTTTTTTTTTTCTCAAGAAAATAATTTTTGTGGTGGAATGAGCAGAATTTGAACTTACAACAATCTCAGCAATGACTTTGGGTTGTCGAAGAGGTTTGATAAGGAAGGCAAGGAAGCGGCTGGTGAATAGAACTAAAGTGGTCTGTATTATCAGCAGTGGGAAGGCGAAGTTCAAAGGATTATCACCTTGCCAAGCACCATCTGATGAGGTTTTAACGGTGGTGATGTTGAGGGGCATGATTATAATAGTTGCTTAATGACAAATGAAATGCGTATGATATTTCTAGCTAAACCAGGGTTTTGTTCTTTTAAAATTGTAGGATAAGGAATGTTTAAACTTGTCTATGGTTTTATAGAGAGTAGAGAGCTCGGTTGGTGGTGTTGGCTTTTTTTTTTTTTTTTTTTTTTGAAATACGGTTGGTGGTGTTGTTGGCAATGGTGTTTTGTTAATGAAATGCACTTTTAGTGGATAGATCTCTTTCAAGAGCCATTGTCTAATTTAAATGGAATCCATTATTAGTGGATAAATCTCTTTCAAAAGTCATTATCTAAATTAATATCATAATGTGAGTGTTCAAGCTGATTTAGCATCAGCTCAAGTTGCTCAGGCTACTGTGCAAGCTCAAGCCATCAGGTCATCAACATCAGCTCAAGCCATCAGCTCATCAAGCTGGTTTAGCTCAGTTGATAGTTGAGGACCAAGTTAGTTAGAAAACTAACAACGTGGCAGCTTTCTGTTGGTGTAGGATTGTTTAGTATATAATTGATCATCAGTCATGTAAAACGAGTGATCAAGAAATAGAGAAAATATTTTTCAATTGAGCTTCTTTTTTTCAACAGTTTCTTGAACAAAAACCTATCAATCAATCTTTACAATTCCTTGTAAATCTTGCATTTCACATGGTATCAGAGCCACAGACTAACGTCAATGGCTGATCCTTCGTTTTCTCCGACTAATTCAACACAAACAACACGCAACCTCTCAACACGATCATCAATGGATTTCATAGGGCTTGCAAAGGCATTGAGTCTCAACATGACATTGAAACTCAATCATAATAACTACATCTATTGGAAGACACAAGTGCTACCTGCAATCAGAGCACTGGATCTGGAAGATTTCGTCACCGGCGTCAAAACTGAACCAAAGAAATTCACCGATGTCATGACTAGAAACGAAGATGATGAGATTGTCTTTCAGCAACAAGTCACAACTGAGTACCAGCGTTGGAGAAAAACTGACCAGTTGCTGCTTTCTTGGATGTTTTCTACTCTTAGTCTAGAAATTCTTGGTTAGGTAACTCATTACAAAACATCATTTGAAGTTTGGTCAAAGATTGAAAAACTATTTTCTCAAAGATCATTGGCTAAAATCATGCAATTGAGACAACAATTACAAACCATTAAAAAAGGATCAGATTCAATAAGTGACTTTGTATTGAAAATTAAGAACATAGGAGATGTGTTAATGGAGGCAGGAGAAGAGGTTAAAGAAAGAGATTTAATTCTGAGTTTAATGAATGGGGTAAGTCACGAATATGTTCCTGTAGTTGTCTTTATCTCTTCACAACATCGCACAATGTCTTTAGAAGATGCTCAGTTTATGTTGTTAATACATGAATAAAGGATTGATCAGTTGAATTCTACTGGAAGCATGAATGTTGGTCATTTTTCTGCACATTTTGCATCAAACCATCCTAACTCTAATGGAAGAGGAAATAACAACACAGGTTTTAATGGAAATAGAGGTGGTACTCGTGGTAGAAGAGGTGGAGGTAGATTTGGTAGCAATAACAAGAATAGAATATACTGTCAAGTGTGTGCAAAACTTGGGCATAGTGCACTTCAGTGTTATCACAGGTTTGACCAGCATTTTCAGGCTCCAAACAGGAACAACTAGTTTTCTGGGATAGGTCAAGAAAGTCAGGCATTGATAGTTTGGCCACAGCAACAACTTCAAAGTGGAAACAATCAGTTTTACAACCACAGTTTGAATTCACATTCACAAGATCACACTCGTGACAGTCCTCACTTGACAAGTGAAAATCAGCAACAGTCAGCCTCAGCTTATTTTGCTACTCCAGAGTCAGTTGTTGATCAAGCATGGTATGTGGACAGTGGAGCCGCAAACCATGTCACTTCAGAGTTGAGCAATCTGTCACTCAAGTCTGATTATCAAGGTAAAGAAAAATTACTTGTAGGCAATGGTGCACAGCTTGACATTTCACACATTGGAGAAGCAAAAATCAAAGCACACAATGCACAACATGATGTTTATCTAAAAGATGTGCTTTGTGTGCCCTCTATTACAAAGAACCTCATTAGTATTTCCAAGTTAGTTAAAGATAACAATGCATATGCTAAGTTTACTTCTAATGGTTGTGTGATTAAGGATCAAGCAACCAAGATAGTCTTGCTTCAAGGTTCACTTAGAGATGGACTATATCAAATGAAGCTAAGCGGAGAAGGTTCAAGTAATTCAACAGTGTTTCAAGCTGCTTGCAGGAGCTTATAGATCAGGCAATTCAGTCCTTGGTAATGCTGCTCTTACTAAATCATATGACTCTAATAAAGATACTTGTTTAGTGCTGTTAAACTCTGCAAATAGACACAAGTTTGATGTTGTAGTTGCTGCAAAAACGAATTCTACATTGTGGCATGCTAAGCTAGGACACCCTGCACCATTAATCTTGCAAAAAGTACTTCAAACTTTGAGTTTTCCATATATAGTTGATGCTCAATCTTTCTATGAATCATGCAAATTAGGCAAGATGCATAAGTTGCCATTTACAAGGTCACCTATAACTGTCTCAAAACCTTTAGAGATAGTGTATAGTGACTTATGGGGACCAGCTCCAATGCTCTCAACAGAAGGTCATAGATACTACATAATATTTGTTGATGGCTATAGTAGATTCACTTGGCTGTATCATTAAAACTTAAGTTAGAAGCTTTACAAGTTTTTCAACAATTTAAGGACCATGTTGAGCTTCAATTTGAGAGAAGAATCAAATGTTTTCAAGCTGATATGGGCGAAGAGTTTAAACCTTTCATTCCATATCTGTCAAAACTAGGTGTTAAGGTAAGATTCTCTTATCCCTACACTCACCAACAAAATGGTGTACCTGAAAGGAAGCATAGAAGCTTAGTTGAGACAGGACTAACAATTTTAGCTCACAGTCACATACCATTAAAGTTCTGGGTTGAGGCATTCACCACAACAGCTTTCTTGGTAAATAATCTTTCAACTCTTCTACTTGGTTTTGTCTCACCCTTTGAAAAATTGTTTCGTAGGAAGCCTAACTACAATTTTCTGAAAACTTTTGGGTGCACCTGTTATCCTTACATGCGAGATTATTCAAAACACAAGCTAGATTTCCACACTAGCAAATGTGTTTTTATTGGATGCAGCACTTTTCACAAAGGATATAAGTGCTTGCGGGGGGATGTGAGTGTTCAAGCTGATTTAGCATCAGCTCAAGTTGCTCAGGCTACTGTGCAAGCTCAAGCGATCAGCTCATCAACATTAGCTGATCAAGTTGGTTTAGCTCAGTTGATAGTTGAGGACCAAGTTAGTTAGAAAACTAACAACGTGGCAGCTTTCTGTTAGTGTATGATTGTTTAGTATATAATTGATCATCAGTCATGTAAAACGTGTGATCAAGAAAATAGAGAAAATATTTTTCAACAGAGCTTCTTTTCTTCAACAGTTTCTTGAACAAAAACCTATCAATCAATCTTTACAATTCCTTGTAAATCTTGCATTTCACACATAAATCACGATCGATTAAATGTAAATTTAAATTACTAATCATATGCTTAATAAGATTTTGAAATTATAAGCAAATCATGTTTTGGAGTAGTGGCAGACTCAGAAACTTATGTTAAGCGAAACATTTTAATTATCATCAAAATATGATAATAATTCAAGTGACAACTTTTTTTCTTTTAAATTATGGTTTCTCTTAACCTGTAGTACTAAAGGGCAAACATTAAGGTTTTAAAAATTTAACTAAAAAACTCACTTTTATTCTTTCGATACCTCAACATTAATACATTCTTCCATATTTTTATAAGATAATAGGAAATTATTATATAAATTTTGAAACTTTCACGTTAGACATGAATACGATTCTTAACTTTTAAAAGAATTGAAAGGACAAGAGAGAAAAAAGAAATCCTTTCACTTACTGGGAGAACAAAACCGATTCCCCTTCAAGATCTTCAGCAGTCAACTTGATGCGAATGTAAGCCAGATAAACTAGCTAGGTGTCGAGGCCCCACTTCAGGAATCCAATTTATAGAGTGGCTTCCTTGGGATCTTATTCAGTTATTTGTTCTCCAAATTCTTATTGGCTTCGTACATTATAAAGAGACTTCTCACATATAAGAATCTTATTTTGAAGCGAGCGTTCAAATCTTTTCTCTGTGGGGATGTTGAATTGATGTCTCTCATTTGTTTTATGAACTATTAAAGAAATAAGTTTTCTTCTCATTTTATATAATTTATCAATGTGCACCTTTTCTATTTATTTAAACTGGACTATAGCAATCACGATTCACAATAAAAAATAAAAAATAAAAAAATGCAGATGTCTGTAACTGAGAAAGTTATATGTGCGTATAATCTCATCCAATTTGTGGATTTCTTGTATGAAATATTTATATGTAAAGCCTTTCCAATGATCGGATTCTGACAAGGTAAGAATCAAGCCTTTCAAGAATCAAGACTGGTCACTTCAGTCTTCATAACTTTAGAAGTATTCTTGTTAAGATCAATACTTCATGTGCTTCAAAAAAAAAAAAAAAAGATCAATACTTCATGCTGATTATAAAACAAATCAATTTATATAACTTTATATATTTGATTCCTATCCTCGATCTTTATAGATATATCTTTACAATTAAGCATTTAAATCCCTCGTGCTAAAACTATTCCTGGATAAGTGAATGATCAAGAATTGTCCGATGTGCAGGTTCACTTTGGACTTGTGCGAATCAATCTTTTTTCTACCTACTTTTAGTTCAAATTATATAGGAAATCAGCTACCAATATTGTGGTTAACGCTACCCCAATTCAAACCTGTCCAGATGTTTCCATACGATTTAAAATAAATCCAGCAATTCCTAATGCAATGATTTATTATTATTATTAGGAAAAATTCTAAAAGAGCCCTGAAATGGAATATATTATCAATTTACCCCAACTTTTGACAATATTAGCCAAAAAACCCCAAATGTTAGCTCAAAAGTGGTTTTGATCCAAATATAAGTGGTTTTATCCAAATGTTAGGTGGTTTTGACAAAAAGACAAAATTACCCTCACTATATTATATTAAAAATTAAAATAAAAATACAAAAATACAAATTTAAATAATTAAAATTAATTAGAATTAAAAAAATAGTAATAATTACCTTAAATTAATTAATAATAAATTATATTAATATTTAATATTTAAAACAATTAAATTTGAAAACAATGGAGATGGAAATCCCAAATGTAATCTCCACCATTCATGAAGATAGATGAATGATGAAGATCCCATTTGGGATCTCTGCTTTTTTAAATTATTTGGGATCTCAGATGTGATCCCTAAAAAAATAAAAGTTAAGAATTAAAACAATAAGTAATTTGGTGATCATCACAGTTCATCACCACATCAAAAACCAACACCACTATTGCTCATCATCACCTATCACAAGTGTTTAACAACCATTACTTACACCACCAAACACGAAACCATCATCATCATCATTCACCATACACAACAATCATCCAATAAAATTAATTAGTATTTAATAATTAAAAACCATTTCTACGTGTGCATCTATCTCCACTTTTTTTTAAATTAAAAGTAAAAAAAAAATGCCCAAATCTAGATCCAGAAGATGGGTCCAGAAGGTCACCATCTTCTGGATCTAGAAGGCCTCCATCTCAAAGATGGAGACCTGAATTCGTAGGCATCCAAACGAGGGCAACGACAGAGGTTAAGAGGGACGATAGCAACGACGGAGGGTGGAAAGGGAAGAGAGCATGACGGAGGACACTGAAGAGAAAAAAGAGAGCGGCAACAATGGGTGGAGAGGGAAAAGAGTGACAATGGAGTGAAAAAGGTAAAAGAGAACGATGGCAGATGGTAGAGAGGTAAGAGAGCAAGGCAGAGAAGGGTGGAGAGGAAAAGAAAGAAAGATGGCGAAGGGTAGATGGGAACGACGATAGGTTTGAGTGGTGGTGTTGGTGGTTGAATGGTGATGAATGAATCGATAGGGTTGGTGAGATCAATAATGATAATGAAATTACGTTGTTTATATAGGTGAGTTAGATGAATGTCATGTGTCTTCATCCATACCATTATAATGAAAATATCTTCCAGCCTTAATAACTCTTTTACCCTTCAAATTGACGGATTCGTTAGTTTATTGATGGAATTATTATATCATTTAACGGTTGGATCATTTTAACTATTATTTTCAATACCAGAAATAGTTTGATATTATTTTTGATTTCAATGGGTAAAATAATATTAACCCTTATTATTGTTATTATTATTATTATTATTATTATTATTATGCTATATGCATGCTTTGGATTCTCTTTTGACATTTTATTAAAAATCAAGGAGAGGATCCAAAGTGTTTGTTGAACTCAAAAATCAGCCAACACACAATTAATGTAAAATCGAATGCAATTAATAGTGATCAAGAGCAATAATGACATAATTAAAGTGAAACTAAGAAGAAAATAAAAGGTAAGAGAATTTTTAATATAATTCGACTGTATGAATCAAAACCTACATCCACGGTTACGTTATTAATTGTGAGATAAGATAGATCACTAGAGCTTCATTGAGCTTTTTTAGGGTCAAAAGTCTTAGACAAATTGAAGAATAATCGAGTAGTGGAAAGATCCCTTTTCTCCACCTAGAGATCCCCTTTTTAGATTGTTAGGGTTCCTGATTATTGCACAAATGGAATTCCTCTCTTAATTTACATCAAACTACCTTAAACATGAAGTGCTGCGGTAAAATTACGCTTTATGGAGATTTCCACTTTGAGTTGTTTCTTGTTTGGTATTGAACTCTTCCCACTTTTAGGATCCCTCTGTGATATAAAATAATGTTGGCTTTCGTTATTCGAGCTGTTTCTAGGAGGCATGAGCTGCTTTACATTCAAGCTATTCGTAGTGAGCTACTTCCTTGCTTGCCGCTTTGTCGCTCATTGCTTGCTTGTTCGTTGCTCAAGGCGCTAGGCCTTATGCTGATGTGACATACTTTTTGGGCCCTAATAATTATGTCATCCTTTTAGGCTTCTAGGCTTTAGGACTTTTCAATTCTTTCTTAGACTCAAGATTTAGGTGTTATTTTTAGACATAATAATATTAAATTAAGTAATGAGATCAATAAGAAGACTCAGGCATTGTGTGGTTTATATTCAATTTTGGTGCTCTATCCTTCTATTTGAATTAAGCTATAGCCTAATTTGAGTGAGCGTCGAGTTTGAAGTACTTATATATATATATATATATAATTACATGATAATTTGAGTCTAATGTTCAAAAATCTACAACCATCGAGATCAAGCATTACACATATGGTTAGAATATCTATTTTGCTGAGACTAAGTTAATTACATTCCTCATTACTTCCTAATCAAGTAGAGCATAAAAAAAGAGGTTTAAAAAGAGGATAAATTTTTGGATTTTGGGTTTATAAAATGTTAAAAAGATGAAGAAGAAATAAAATGTTACATATTCTAAAAATTTATTTGTGTTTTTAGATTATTATTTTTTTTTTTTGTTTTACGCAATAATTTTAATTAAGGAGGAAATTATCATTAATAAAAAAAAATATTAAATTAGAGAGTAAATAGCTATTTAATGGATTGTGAAAGGTATCACTCATATTATTGAAAAGGATAGAAATAATAACTCCAATAATTTAAGGGTCATTTTTGCTCCCGAGCCTGGATTGATGAGTCTCAGAATTAACCATAATCCATACAAGTTTAACCTGAGAAATTCATTATTGATAGAGGATGACCAAAAAGAAGAGAGAAGAGAATCTAAATCCCATACAGCCTAGCAATGGTTACAAACGCTGAAAATTGAAAATCAAATTCTATCATAAAACAGCCACATCTTTAATGCTTGCACTTGCGCTGGTACCTATACAACATATACAATTCGCATGTACCCTTTTCTATTTTTTTTTTTTTAACACTGCATGTACCTTTTAAACACTCATGCATGATGCATACATATGTTTGGCATAAAAAACGAAAAAAAAAATTCACACAGCTTTTGAAATCTCTCCTGCTCCTGAGGACTGATCAACGTCAGCTCTGAATTTTTCATAATCCGTGTGTACTATCTTCGCCACCGGAGCCTCATCCGCGTGCGCGATGTCGTGTTGTTGAACCACAAGAACCGACGACACCACGCCCTGCCCCGACGACGCCAATATATCTCCGATAGGCCCCAACTCTGCATGCTCCGCTTGTCGGTCAGCCAGTTCCGCCACCATAGTCGACGGGAACCTGCCTTTTCCTACGACTACAAGATCGTAATCGCTGCTCCGTCCGATCATCAACACCCCTTCAACGATGTTACTAGTCTTCTTCTCTGTATAGTCCGCCACTCCGTCCCACTTGCTCCTGAATTCAGCCACCGCAGTCTCATCCAGTTCCTGAATTTATTTCAAAAATTTTGACTAATAAATTAATCATTAGATTATAAATTTAACAATTTTCAGGTTTCAGATTTGAGAGAGAGCTCGCCTTTTCTTTTTCTCTGTTCATTTTGGCAGTGGAGAAGCTGTAATTCTTTTCGCTGCACCTGGTTGGTGACGGCCGTAACGTGACGCCGTCAAGTTCCGGGCCGTCTTTTTCAACGAATCGAACGACGGTTACTTTGACTGCCGGGTGTTCCGCCATCATTCCACCCAACTCTAGGGCCTCACGGTCATCGGGCCCACCAAAAAACAGAACGCAGATTCCTTGTGCCACGGTGGCGGTGGGACCCGGAGTCTGGGACCCACTGCCGAATCCACGGTCCACAAGCAATCCCACCGAACACGGCGCGTCTTTGAGAACCCTCCGATTGACGCATCTCCAACCATTGCCCAAATTCTCCATCGACTCATCACCCTCTCCTCTCCATTGTTTGTGAAAAGGCAATATCATCATCGCCGCCCTCTTATCCTCCGCCACGTGGCAGATGTCTTCATGCATTGTGGATAACGGAGAGATGGCTGTGATGGGCCGGACTGAGACCCGGCCCAATTGACTGTAGGCCTGAAAAGCCCCAGCAACACTGTCATGCCACTCACCGCCTCGAAACCGCTTTGTAAAAGGGAACCCATTCTTGCCGGCCCGTTGGACCATGATGATGGAAGAGGAGCGTTCAGTGAGTTCAACAAGATGCATAACGTAAAGCTTGAGCTCTTTCTTGGTGCTTCTCGTGGCCTCGACCAGGCGGATAAGAGAGGAGACATTTCCTGGTCCGTGAGCGCAGGCCAGGATGCGTAGTTTGTCCTTGGAGGAGTCGCTGGTGGCTGAGAAGTCACCGAGCTTGCGGTGTATCTGAGCTGAGCCGCGGCGACCCGGTTTGTAGATGGCCATTACCGTTGGGGTTGTGATGAAGGTGGTGAAGAGTGCCATTAGAACTAGAATTGCAAAGGTCTCATCATTGAGCACCTGTCCAATTGTAAACAAGTTACATATTTTTCACATGTTACGAGCCCATAGATACTATATAGTATATGTTTCTCTATTTAAAAAGTTTTTATCCAATCTCATACTATATATATATATATTTTTTTTTTTGAAATATGTGTATTAATTATTTGAAACAATTTGATTATGTTCATAATTTGGAGTGGGTAAAGTACTGTACACGGTATAGACATGCGCATTCATATATGTACTTAGAAAATAAAGTTTACTTAGACATCATGTGGAAATTTTGGGCCCCGTCTAAACGGTCTAGGTGTTCATTACCTATAAATCATCGGAACATTACGAGCTCTTTCATACTTAGATCGGCTGCAATTTCCTTGTTATATTCAATTCATAGGCGACTGTATGTCGAAAAAAACAAAGACAAACAAACAAACAGCCTCATGGGCGACTATGAGGTGACGTATTCAAATTTCAAACACCTTATTCTATTATAGGCCAATCGTCAATTACTTGGACCTTTTTTAAAAGTTTACTTTATAATATAAAATGATGTTACGAAGAATATAAGGAAAAATATGTCACCAAAAAATATATATATATATAAGGAATAAATTACTGATATTACTTGATTACCCATCTTGAAAAATTTATGGAATCGTTCTAATACATAGAATCTTGGCATGTTTAATTTAATTAAATATTTAAATAATTTTCGTATCTTCATATCGGATTCAGTGTAGATTTTTTTATTCTTTTTTATTTTTATTTTTTAAAATGTGGACTATAAGTCTATAACTATTCATCTTAAAAAAAAAAATTCTATAACTATTCATCGAGTTATATAGGCCCTGTAATGTCATGAATAGATTTCTTCAATTTTTATATCAGTTTCAAAGCTATATGGTCGCATGGAGGTGTAGTTGCGCCACGCTGGGCATAAATTATTCCAGTGCAGCTGAAGTCAAAGGAAAGGCTCAGGCTTTGGAGGACACAGACCTGGAGATCTTTTTCTAAACTGAACCAATGATGACTCGTATGGAAAGTGTTGTAGGAAAAAGCAGTTCTTTCTATTTTTGGAAACTAAAGCAGTTCTACGATTCTATCACGTGCTCATACTTGGGAATTCAAAAGCGCCCATCAAAACTGGATTATTGGATGGATGATAAGGCAGCCGAGACTTCTTTACATGTTATTTAACTAAAGAGTAATACTTTACTTCTAAAAAATTTTATCTAAATTCATATATAAATGATGTGATATGTAAGTTATCAAGATCTTATAAATCATGAGATGATGTGATAATTAATAGGATCATAATAATTCATATGTCACATCATTTGGGTATGAATTTAAATAAAATTTTTGGAATACTTAATATTGCTCTTAATAAAACTAGGACATGAATAAAAACAAGCCAGGAAATTATATTTGGGTCCCAACTTCAAAATCCTTAGTCATAGGAATTACATCACACATTGAGATAAAAGGGTGTATCTTGTGTTAGTTTGTCCTTTTTTTTAAAAAAAAAAAATTATTTTTATTCATTACAAATAATATTACATAAATTGATATGTTGTCGGACGCTCTAAATAGATCGATGAAGATGCGGCCCAAAATGAAGACTCACTGGAGCAAGAGAATGATTCCCGAGAGAAGGAGGAGAACCTCTACACGAGTGGAAAAAACGGCCACTAACATGGAGTACCAGTGGCTCCAACCTTGACATGCCTACATGCCAAAATCTGCTCGCCTCCACCGAGCCAACGGGATTTCCTCATTTGTTATCTTTTCTAATTATTGACCATGTAAAACTAAGTGTTACATCTCTACACGTTATTTAATTAAAATTAGGACACGTACGTTATCTTTGGATAAAAACAAGCCAGGAAATTATATTTGGGTCTAAACTTCAAAAATCCTTGTTCGTAGGAATTACATCACGCATTGAGACTAAAAGGGGTCGAAGTATTAGTTGATTATCTATTCTAATTATTGACTCACTACGTAAAAAGAAAAAAGTGTCACATTTCTTAATCTCGAAGCAATTGTCCTAACATGACAGCAATTAACGTCCTAACGGAACAGTAAGGAGACAAACTAACCAAAACAAACAAGGATATATTTATTTTTTGTCGTCTTACACGGCACATAGATTGGAGGGAAGTTTACAAGGCTTAAAAAAAAAAAACCAAAAGAATAACGCAGCTAAACCTCACATAGCTAAGCATGATCAAGATCAATTATTCCCTACAACAAATTTCATTCATCATACTATGATCATTTTATATCTCTTAGTTCAATAACCACCTACAAAAATTGATCTCAGCTATTTCCCACTCACTGGTTTCATTTAAAATATCGTTCACTTTAAGCTTTTCTAATAATGATTTTATAGATCTCAAAAAATGATGATTTTACTATAAAACAAATAAACAAAATAACATGAATTCCAAACAGCAAGGAAAACAAAAATTTTAAAAAAATAATAATAAAAAGTAATTCAAACTCACCTTCTTTTCTTTTCCAATGTTGAGGACAATAAGTTCCACCAAGCCTTTAGTGTTCATTAAAACCCCAAGTGTTATTGACTCTCTGGCTGGTATCATGAACACCATCGCCACTGCAAAAGTGCCTATGATCTTCCCTGCACATGCCGTTGTTATAACCAGCACCAGCAGCCCCCAGGCTTGTCCGCCGCGTATTGTGGCAACGTCCGTCTTCAGTCCACTCGAAGCAAAGTAGAGTGGAAGAAGCAGACCCGACACGAAATCTTCAATCCTCTCTATCAATCTCTCTGCGAATTCTCCTCCTTTTGGAATTGTCAGTCCAAAAACAAAAGCACCAAATATCGAGTGGATTCCTATCAGGTCTGTCATGAACCCGGACACCATAACACCAGCTAACGTCAGACATATATAAGCTTCGTCGACCATGTCGTGCTTCGCCGAACAGCGGCGGGCGACCCATTTCATGGCGGGTCGTATGACGACCATCATGAAAACAACAAAAGCCAGGCCTGAAAGGAGCACCCAAACAGCTATCACCGGGCTCTTCTTCTCGCCACTGGATTCGGCTCCGTTGCCAGCGAGCGCCACGGCTAGTGCAAGCAGGATCCATGCAGCGACGTCGTTGAATGCGGCGGCGGCCATGGCAGTCTCACCAACTTGGGTGGTGAGCAGTTTGAGCTCTGCTAAAATGCGAGCGAGAACAGGGAAAGCTGTGATGGAGAGAGCCACGCCCATGAAAACAAGGAACTGGCCAAAACCGACTTGGTCGAGACCATCGATGGTTTTTCTGAGGACGACAGCGACACCGATGCCGCATATGAACGGGAGTGATATTCCGGCAGCGGCGATGCCAACAGCTCGTTTGCCGCTCCGGCGAATCGAGTTCAAGTCAAGTTCAAGTCCAACCAGAAAAAGAAAGAAGAGTAGACCGATGCTGGCCACTGATTCAAGTATTGGTGTGCTCCACTTTGGGAAGATACGGTGCATGTACTCTTTGTTTCTCCCGCAAGCAGAGGGCCCTAGCAGAATCCCACCCTGAAATTATTCAACAAAATTCTCATCATCCAAACATACAAATAAATAAATATATGTATGTACGTATTAAAATTAAAAAAAGAAAACAATATTGTACATCTTGTATATGTCTTTCATAATTAAAATATACGTACTACTATCTCAGCAATGACTTTGGGTTGGCGAAGTGGTTTGAGGAGGAAAGCGAGGGAGCGGCTAACGACGAGAATCAAAACGGTTTGAACAATCAATAAAGGAAACGCAAAATCTAGTGGATTATCGCCTTGCCAGGCTCCATTCGATGATGTTTTAATGGCGGTTATATTGAACGCCATGATAATTTTTTTGTATAGTTTTGAATATGATTAATTAATTGAATTCTCTTTGCTGAGTATATATATATATAACTAAGCTACTAGAGAATTTTAATGAATTTAGAAGTTGAAGGAGGGAGGGTGTGCGCGCGTGGAAACTGGAGAGAGTAATGTGAACTGTTAACAGAAGCTGAGAAATTTATAGAGAAATTAACGGGAGAGGGGGTAATTGGCTGGTCCAGTGTCTTGGTGCGATGCAACAGGTGTTTGGTTTGTTGTCTACTTTCGATAAAGGTTTGGTGCTTGTCGCTACAAATTATGAGTAGGCTTTCACGGAATTCGGGTGTTTTGTCTTTTCTTCCAATGAAAGTCTTGGTTCTTGGCACTACTATTGCGTGTTATGTGGTGACTGAACTTTGGGTGCTTACTTAAATTGATAATGTATGAACTAAAAAAAAAAAAAATTATACATCATTAAAAGCGTATAAGGATATATAAGCGTGAGTTTTAACTAATATTTTTTATTGAGATTTCATTGTCAATTTTTCTTTTTATTCCTCGATTGACTTTTTTATAGTTCAATACATATTTTTGATGATTCATAGAATCAAATATTTTTTCCGTAAACAATCTTTATAATATGAGTTATATATAAACAATCTTTATAATATGAGTTATTTACAGGTAAATATGAGTCATAAGGAATTAAGAAACGTGTAAAAAAAGAAAGTATAATTTTAGAACATACCGTTAAATTTTTTTAGAATAAAAAAATGAGAAAAAAAAGTCAATGAATCACAAATTGAAAACTAGTAGTAGCAAATATAATTAAGGGTGAATCAAATTTTAATCCAACTTTACAGAAACTGGTAAAACTTTTCTTTGTGATAGACGAAATAAAAGAATCAAACATATGAGTTTAAGCCGCGGAAGCAATCGAATTTGATAGCTGAATCGACTCCAAGACGTCTCCTCTAATCATTAAGACCACGTTCACTTTTAATGGTCAAAGTTTCAAATCACAAAAATATTCTCGCTGACTAAGCTCACAAATGACCAATTGATAGACGGACGAGATGGTGGGAAACCGGTTCGTTCATTTCCATTTGTATGGAACAAACAAACTGAAAAACTGATCCATCATCAAACATGTTTAACAGGAAACCAGACAGGTAATAACTGTAAAAAGTTAAAATCTTTTCGTCGTGTCGAGATTTGCCGTTACAGGTTCCCACTTAGCCCCACCTCTTGCTTGATGTAAATATATAGCAGTATCGTCATATAAAGAATATTCTAAACAAGATCACAGCATGTGATGTCTCCACGTGGCACGATTATTGACATGAGATACTACTGCAAAAAGTTTATTGGAGGAGTGTCAAACGTAGTGGCCAAGTGACGTAGCCAAAGGACACGCAGACCCTTGTGGAAGCTAGAAGAACTTGACCGGCCAAGCAAATAATTAAGCTATGACGCGGAAGCTGCTTTTTATCCAGATATGCACGATCTATCTAGCTAATTAAAGCTGCAATTATATTCGAATCTGAGATGACAAAACTCTGCGAATCGACCAAAAATGGTGGGGTCTTGATCGATTCAGATCGAGTTTTAAACTGGATTTGAATAAAAAATTTCTATTGGATCCACTCTCGATTACCAGTTTATTATAAATATTTTAATTTATAAGTTTATCTATTAACAAACTATTATTAGATAATTAAGATATTTGAATGAACTCTTAATGATTGTATTAATAGACTATTGTTTTCATTAGAATTAATAAATTTTATATTTATTACGTTATTTAATGTACTCTATAAGATTAATTAGTTTTAGTTGATGTTTGATTAAATTCAAGTTTTTATGTGTAAATTAATAGATATTAAACTTCAAATAAATAATAGAAATTAAGTATATATTGAAATTTAAGATTTATTTTGGAGCCAGCCTATACGACCGCCACTATCTCTATACTGGAATATTGGTAGCACGTACTAACGTCGCTTGGCTCCAGAGCACTTTGGAGAAATGTTATTTGCTTGATAAATTTAATTAAAGATTCATGAAAAATTAATCTACTTAAAAACAAAGTAAATCTTTCTTGGTGATAAGATGGATCTCAAAATCTTAAAATGGTCATCTATAGTGGAATATTGGTAGTAGTAACATCGCTTGGCTCAAGAGCACTTTGGAGAAACGCTATTTGCCTGATAAAGTTAAGTAGAGATTCATGGAAAATCTACTTAAAAACAAAAAGGTTATTTGCCTGATAATGTTAAGTAAAGATTTATGGAAAATCTGCTTAAAAACAAAGTAAATCTTTCTTGGTGATAAGATGGATCTCAAAATCTTAAAATGGTCGTCTTTTACTTTTACATGTGCTTGCCTCCATTTTCAATGTACAATTTCCTTTCTTTCTTTTTTTTTTGTGTCTTGCGATGTTAATAATGCTTCTAATTGGTTGATCAAAGAACTCTTGGTATGTCGGTAGAGGATATATCTTTATATGATGATTTCTCAGAGTTAAAATTGATTATCAACTCTGATTGTCAAATAACTCAGACTTTTCATTAAATTTTTTCTTTTCTTTTGGGGTTCCGCCCCTTTTTTGTATATATCAAAACATAATAATAATAATAAATAAATATTGTTCTAATCACTCATAACAAAAGTATACAAAACTAATTACTAGTTAGATATTATGGTACCCTTTCTTTTCTTTTTTAGATATAACAATTCTAAAACACACTGTAAACATTTTTATTTAAAATTCTTAAGTTACATGGCAATTAATTAAAAAAAAAATTCAGACAAATAATTTTAAGAAGTGGTTGCAGAGTCCATGAATGAGTAAATGAAAGTGAAGTTTGTAGAGAACTGAACGAAGAATGAGGAATTTTGTTTTTTTTTTTTTTTTTTGCGGGGGGGGGGGTGGTGTGCGGGGGAGGGATGGGATTGGTGGGGGGTGTGTGGTTTTGTGCTGTAGGGGGGGTGGTGTTTGTGTGGGGTGGTTGTGGGTGTGTGCGGAGGGTGCGGTGGGGGGGTTGATCAGGGCGCAGGGGTAAAAGAAATACTCCACGTGTTTGATGCTTTGATTCGATAACTCTACTATTTTTAGCGTCGTGAACGGACCTTTTGATGGATAGAAACACACCGATCTCCACCACAAATTCATAGCTCCACTGAGCTGGACAAAATCATCGATATTGAATGCAAATTCAACAAAGCTGTCTTAACATACTTTTTCATTGAACCACCAGTCACGAGAACCATGCAAAAGCATCATCTAAAGTAAGCACATCGGCATTTCTGTGAATCCTAGCTACTTTCCATGTTGAAATTCGTATGCACGCATATGACAAGCTTGCAATATGACAAATTACACTGAAAAAGTAATGATAACGCTTTACGTTCCCGTCAAGCCACCTCAAACCACAACTGGATTTGTAGTTAATAGTTTGATTCCCAGTTTCTGTTACATAAAGTTTGCTTGCATGAGTTGTACATTATAAAAATGGTATATATATTAATAACTTTCTAAGTGTACTTATAAAACAAGGAACCGTGAAGCTGCGTCCGTTAAATTTGATTTTCTTGTTTTATTAAAGCAAACCAAAAATCATGAAAAAATTAAGAAAATGCATGTATCATTAAATCACAATTGCTTCCAGCACTAACCATCTGTTCATCTCTATATGGTTTGATTGTCTCTGACTGATCATCCACAACTTGCACCACCATTATCGTGACTCCCAGTCATTGCTATCTCTGCTTCTTTGCAAAAGCCAAAGGTCACACAGAATAGTAACGCGGCGCGTATGCACATCAGTAATTTGCAGAAATTGTTAAATATGTACTTCTATTAGTTCCATGCTCAACTAGTCAGATATTCATCAGAGTGGAAGTGGGGTACAGGGTTACCTTAGTACTGTGACCCAATTTGTCATCTCTGAAAGTCAAACTTTGGTTAATGTTGTCCAATTCTATAACGCTATTTTGAAATGTCGATGGCAACTTTTTGTTTGCACTCGCAGAAGAGCAAACGCAAGGTGCCCGTGAGTGATCAAGACATCATACAGCTAGCTAGCTGCATTGACAAGTAGTACTCTATCGTGCAAGCTGTTTTTAATTTGTTACTCTGATCTCTCTTCTAATATAGAGTAAAACATGAAAATTTAAATAAACTTAAAAACTCTCTTTAAATTGCTAAAATTCGCCCATTCACTGTAAATTTCTGCTAAATTTGTTAGGTTTTAATAAATTTTTAAATCATATGAATCTGTCATTTTTTATATTCATTATATAATGAATTATAGAAAACGTTTTAACTTTTTATTTAGAAAACAAGTTTCATATTTTATGTGTCTCCGTCATTATTTCCATTCAATTATGAATTTTGGTGAATCGATCAATGCATCATTACCCACACACAACTTTCATGAAAAGTTATATGTATAGCCGTGCTTCACTCCAATTTCTTCTTGACAAAGTGCTTTTTGTTTTACTCGATCATTGGTGTGAGCTATATCAACTAAACAGGAACGAGTGTTTTTAAGCCACAAATATACATGTAATAATAATAATTAACACTTATTTCTGTCATTTCAATTTTTTTTTGTCCAAATTGTAAGAAATTAATAGGTTTGGTGGGACGACCCCAGTAAACAGTCGACTCTCCCAAATAAATTTGGTAGAAATTTTCTAAGGGATAATTATAAGAGCTCCAACGACGGAGACTCCACCAATACAAATACCGATCTATGCATTTTCAAATGAGGTGTCGCTTCACATATGAACACAATAGTCTTGTTTTCTTTGGCTGCTTCATCATGAACATTATTTTTTGAGGCTAATATGTATAAGCAACAAGCTTTTCATTTCCACTTTCATGTTTATTTTTATTTATTTTTAATTTTTCATGGCCAGTAATAAGGTCTCTTTTCAGAAGATCTTGATTTTAAGTTTGATTTCTGTATGTATACATGTAGCTGATTGCCATTATGTACTACTGCTTTAATGTGTTCAAGGCATGCGAGGATCCTAAGGATAATTAATAATATGCTATCCCATCTGAACCCTCACTTTAGTATTCCTAAAAGGGAAATTAAGTCAACAAATTAAATTAATGACACCTCAATATTTAGTTCTATTTTTATATAATTATAGCTAATTGTCATGCACATGTTGTAAATTAAAAAAAAAATGCATGTAAGATAATTATTTTTTATTTTATAGATATATATATATATATCAAAACGATGATATAATCAAAGTAATAAATATGTGAGTGAGTTTTATCCCAAAATCTTTTGCACATCAATATTTATCACCAATTAAATTGATCGAAGTACTAAACAAATAAATTAACATACGACTAAATAACCAAAGCTTAACTCATTAATTCATGGCATTGTAGGGTGAAAAAACAGCAACAACGTAACTTGGGTTGAAATTTTGAAAGACTTGCTGTCACGTATATGTAATACAATAAAATCAGTATCCTATTTTAAAAAGCTGTAGAGTCTCCTAATAAATCATTTTAAATTTGCTTAGTATACTCTTTCCCAATGATATGCTTGACTGAGGTGTACCAGCTGCCCTTTTTATCTTTGTCGCGGTATTGTTTATGTTAAATAGATTATGAAAAGAAATTTTTAATTGTTCACGTTACAACAATTTATGCCAATTGTTAAACTTTGTCCTTGATTTATATGTTTGATTTCTCTGATGTAATGTTAGTATTCACCAAAGTATTTCGAGCCCACGTCATTACACCTGGAATAAATCATCTGGAATGTGAATGGGAAGATTTGATTTATAAAAACAATGTCAAACGACAAATTAACATTGGATTTTCATCAAATATTCAAGATTAGGATGCACCCTTTTACGGTATATTTACAAGCACCCATATCAACAAAATGCAATAGATGACGAAAATGAATATATTGGATTAGAAACAAAAGAACAAGTAAACACGTATGTTTGTTGGGAACAAGGTTTTTTGTTGTTATCGTTTTTTTTTTTTTTTCTTTTTTCTTTTTTCTTTTTTTCCTTCGTTTCTCTTTGGCAAGACATATGAGATATATATAGTATGTGAATATTAAAGAATTTTATTACTCTAATACATATTTGACTTGATGTCTTATTTTTCCTTTCACATAATATAAATTAGCTCCAAAAGTTTAAATAGGAAGAATGAAACTTGATAATAATTTTTTATTATCTAACACGTTACTTTATATATGCATGAAGCGGAATTCAGTTCACAAACTTATCGCAGGGACTCAAACTTTAGCTTATTCCGTTGTATCATAAATTTATTGATAAAGTGACCTTTGTTTTTCATTGAATTAAGAGAGATTTTTATACTATATTGAAAATTATTATGTAAACATCATCTTCTTAATCACGTATCATCTAATATATATCCTGCAAAGTTCACGTACAGAATATTTAAAATACTAATACAAGATCAGCCAGACTACCTGAAAAAAAATAATAATAATAAACAAAATAAACAAATCCGGTCCAAGAGGAAAAAACAGAAGGAGGATCTCTTTGGTTTTGCTTTTCTCATTTGTCATTTCTGAAAAGATTAGCATAATCATATCTTAAACAAGATTAAGATCCTTCGAGATTATAATTAAGACAAACTGGTATTAAGTAATAATTAAAGATATATTGATGAAATTAAGAGATTCAATACATAAATTAAGAACAAAAGATTCAACAAAGTTTTTGATAGATACTGTAATAATTCGAATCGATACAAAAGATATATAACAACAATAATTACGCATTTATTATGAACAATTCATTGGATTCATCAAGATGAGGTTGTTGGCCATCGTTAATTTGTGGATGGAGAATGAGTTAACAAGAAACAAATAATCTAACAAATTAGCTAAAACTAGAGATTTATCCAGTATCGGCCGCTCTAAGTCCCCGTTGTGGTAATGAAATCTAAGTTTATTTGTATATATTGTTTAATATGTTTAGAAAGAAAAGGATATTTGCCAACTTTTGGAGCAGACCCCGTGGCTGGCTTGAGGTAATCGGTTGGCCCGGCCGATTGAACTTCAAACGGTAATGGTTTTTTATTCTTCTAAGAGAGAATTACTAGGAAACCTCTAGAAATTTACCTTATTACAATCGGAAACCACTTTTGTTTTTTATAACAATGACCTCCTCTGCATTAACAGTTTGACCATAGTTGACCGTAAGAGTTAATTGTAATAAGGGTGCTTTAGTTATTTTCTCTAATTTTTATTTTTCTTTTAAAAATTATATTAATTAATTAATATTAATAAATTATTTGGAATAATTAAACATTTTAAAACTTAAAAATATTTTAAAAATTAAATAATTTAAAAATTAAAAAAATAGATTTTAATTATACAAAATAATATAAAATTTTTTCAAATGGATCTAAGCCGTCCATCTTTGAGATGTACGGTCATGATCAATTTGTAAAAAATAGAAAAAATTAAAAAAAAATTGAAAATGACTGTGATCATCATGTTAAACACAAATGACTACTATCATGATTTGTTGATGAACATTATCAACGTAAATGGTTCAACACAAATAGGGATCCATCATCAATCATCAACAAATAAAAATCACTTTCATCTTCGTCCATCATCAACACAAATAAATGGTTCATCAACACAAATAGGAGTCCATCATCATCAATCATCAATCATCAACATAAACAAAAACCAAATGTTAACTTCATAAAAAACCACTGTCATCATCATCAATTAAATGCACACACAATAACAGTCCTGGTGAGAGCATAGAAAAGGAAGAGAGATGGAGGATATCAGATCGACAACAATACCAGATCGTCATCAATCTAGTTACTTAACCAAATCTATTCCAAGTTAGAACCAAACCATCGCCAACGGGCGACAATCTGGTTCCATCTTGGAACCAGACCCAGATCAATGTCCGGGTTTCGATCTGGAAACCCCGATCGACGCTTGGGTTTCCAGTGGAAACCCAGGCGCCCGGTACCCAGACATTGATTTGGGCATCCAAGTAGTCGACTGGCGAAGAAGACGAAGAAAAATAAGAAAAAAAAAAAAGAAAAAAGAGAAGAAGAAGAAGAAGAAGAGAGAGAGAGAGAAAGGGTAGAAAGACGATGATTGATTGGGGGAAGAAAAAATTAAAAGCCATAGTCGGGTGTGGTTGGCTTTATAAATGGAGATCCAATTTGGAGAGATTGGATCTCCATCCTTTTTTTAAAAATATATATATAAAAGATTTTTTAAAAAAAATTGGTTTTTTAAAATTAATCACCGCCGTCCAACAACATGATGGATGGTGCAAATCTAATTTTTTATTTTTTATTTTTTGAATTTTAATTATTTTATAATTTAAAAATTATTTTTAATTAGTTAGTTAGGGGTATTCTCGTCTTTTTACTTTATTTTATCATTTTTTAATCATTTCAAATGGTCAACATAGTCAAACCGTTAATGCAGGGGAGATCATCATTATTACAAAAAGCAAATGTGGTTTTCGATTGTAATAAAGCATATTTTCATAAACTTCTCAAAAATTCTCTCATTCTTCTAATATCAAATATTAGAATATATATATATAGAGTAACCATTGGTTACCACTCTATAACCGTTGGTCACCACGATAGCCATTTATCCTTGTGGGGTTTTGGTATTATCTCAGAGGGATGTAGCGGAGGTGGGATGCTACCATGTCCCCTATAATCCATAGGTCTGAGTGTGGTGGAGGCGAGGTGTTGTCATGTCGTCCTTCAACCACGAGTGGGTAAGGTGACATTCCTAGAATTTGAATCAGTAACCTCATAGGTATTTGGATTGCAAACCTAGTACCACCGGCCACCACTATTTGTATGTCTTTTTATTTTTCATTTTAATTTAGGGTTTTTTTTTAATAAATGACCATGTTTTTAGGTCCAAATTGAACACTAACCCTTTTTTCAAAATCATAAAAGAAAAACTATTTTTGAATAAAAATACATTTGGTAAAAATGGAGAATCTGATAAATTGTTACTTTTCAACTTCAACCTCAAAAAATGATTATTTATATAATTTTCTCTTTTATTTTAATTAATTAAAATAGAATTATTTAAATAAAACTTAATGATTTGTTTTAAATTTGAATTTTTTTAGTTTGTAAAATTATCGTCAAAGTAATGGCATTATTGACTTTCACAATAAAATAATGGGATATTATGAAAAACCCCCCTGAAATGAAAATTAATGGAGATTTACCCCCAATTTTCATTTTATTAGATAAATCGTCCCCTACCGGTTAAAAAAACCGGATGATGTTAACTTTAAAGGGTAAAATGGTAATTGAATAAATAATTTTATTTCAACTCTCTCTCTACCAATCTATCACTCTTTCATCTCTCTCTCACTCGTCCATCTCTTTTTATCTCTCACCTCCCTCATTGGCGATCAACCCACACCCTTCTCCTTCATCTCCTTCTTCTTTTCTTTTTCTTTTTTGGTTATTTGGTTTTAGGTTTCTACCAGTCTCTCGCTCTTTCATCTCTCTCTCACTTCACCATTTTCTTCTCTCTCACTCCTCCATCTCTTTTTTTCTCTCGCCTCCCGCGTCCTCCTCCATCGCCGGCAACCAACCCACACCTTTCTCGTTCATCTCCCTTTTTTTTTCTTTTTCTTGTTTGGTTATCTGGTTCTGGGTTTCGAAACTTAGAACTAGACGATTCTGGGTGGGGTGTGGTGGTGGGTGGTTTGTGGTGGTCGTGGGTGGTTGATTTAAGGTTATTTTGGGTGGTGGGTGGGTGGGTGGGGGGTGGGTGGTTGTTCTTAGTGGTTTGTAGTACAATAGGTTTTTGTTGGGTCTGAATTTTTTTTTTTTCAACTGATTGCTAATGTTGTGAGTTGATGTTGATAATGGTGGGTTGAATGTTGTTGATGTTTTGATGATAATGGTGGTTGACTTGGGTTTGCAGATTTGGTTTTGATTTCAAATTTGATTTTGATCTTTCTAGATTCAAATATGTTTTTGGTTTTTGCTGGGTTTCAACCTGAAACCAGAAATTTTCGATGAAAAATGTTACTAAAGGTATTTTGGTCATTTTATGAGTTTGGACAGAAAATATTAACATTTTGGATGAGAAGTTAACGGTAGGGACGGTTTATTAATAAAAAAATATCGGGAGTAAATCTTCATTAGTTCTCAACTTGAATTTTAAAACTACCACCAAACACCTGTGTTATATCAAAATTATTAAACAATCAAATTTTAACTTTTAAAAAGTAATACCAAAAGAGGTATATCTAGTTTATAATTTTTAAAAACAATATTTGATGAGATTTTACTCACAAAAGGAGTGTTACATATAATTTGAGTGGGGTGAAAAGATCTGCACTCCTTAACTAACCATTACAAAAGAGTGGCAAGGCAATATTTCAACCCTCTAAAATTGTATGTACACCCCAAATCATTAATTTTAAAAAAAAAACCCAATGTAACCCTTAAATAACACTTTCTTTTTCTTGAAAAACTGCTTCCCCAATAACTTGAGCAAGAGAGGATCCACGCCCTTATCAACAAAGAACATGCCATAGAAATCACATAGCTTCCTTTTGGCCTCAAAGGGTTGGTAATTGATCTTCAACTTGGTGATCTTGATGACTTTGGAGATGGGTATGTTCTCACTCTTAATCTTCTTCACTGCAACTCACCAAAGACATGAAAACTGCAGAGTGGAGATATGTAATCTTCTTCATTTCTGAACATCACCAAAGACGCTGCAAAGATGATACATTGCAGGTGTGACTATGTTAGAGCAAGCTCCCTGGTAATTACGAAAAACACGATCAAAGCTGGCTCACCAGACAAACTTACATAAATATTTCAAGCCAGCTCCTAATTTGACAAAAGAAAACAATCCTACATATAAAACCACTCTCTAGGTTAAGGTTTCTAAAATAGAACATGTTCAAACCATAGCCTCATTTTCAGATGAACCACTAATTACAACATACGGCAAAAAGATTCAGCTACTTTACCTGACAATGTTCATTAGCGAGAACCAGGCTCAATTGCTTCATAGTGTCATTTAAGGGTAATATTAAAATTTGAAAAAGAATTATGATATGGGGTGTACATACAATTTTGGAGGGGTCACAAAACTGTATTCATGCCCGCAGAAAATGCCAACAGAAAACAATTGGGCCCAGAGTAAAAATTTCTATAACTGTTACCAGGCCAGCAGAATAATGATTGGGCAACGGATAAGGGATTGCAATGAACCGTAACCCGGTCCGCAAAAATAGTTTGGCGTCGCCCGGACTCGAACCGGAGACCTTCAGTGTGTTAGACTGACGTGATAACCAACTACACCACGACACCGTTTGCAGAGCAAGATTCCGCTTTTTTTTTATAAATAGGCAGATTATATCGATCGCACCGCATCAACCTGTTTTTCGTTTCTTGTCCATCTGTATCCAGCAAAACCCTAGCTTATTTCCTTAAAACCCAGCCAGCTGCCACCCTCAGCCGCTCGTTTCTCCAATCCTCAACTTCGCCACCCAAATTTTTCCATATCCGAAGATGACGAGCGCCCTAGACATGTCTCTCGACGACATCATCAAGTCGAACAAGAAGGCCACCGGCCTGAATTCCCGAGGCAGAAGAGGCCGCGGCGGTTCCAGCATGGGCCCCGCCCATCGCTTTTTCAAGCGCGCCGCCAATCGAACGGTGCCGTATTCGAAGGTCGCTATTTTCTTAGACAAAAAATAAAAATAAAAAATCATCGCTGTCAACTGTATGAAATTAGTTTGATTGTGGATGTGTCTTTATTTGTCGATTTCAATTAAAAGAAGTGTTTTTGGTTTGTGTTTTTGGTTTGTGTTTTTGGGTCCAAATTATTGATAATTGTAGCCTGCTCAAGCTCCGGCAGCCCCGTGGCAACAGGACATGTTCGTGAATAATGCACCGGCTTATCCGACTCCGGCGGGTCGTGCTTCGTCAATTGAGACTGGAACCAAACTTTTCATTTCAAACTTGGATTACGGTGTTTCCAATGACGACATTAAGGTTGGTATATAATTTCGTTATTTCATTGATTTTTTTATATTTGTTTGCTATTTTCTTGAATGTATTGTGATCTTAAATATTCTAATTGTAATTGTAAGAGTGTATCCTTATTTAAGTTTAATAGAGAGGAGTGGTAGAGCTAGGTTATGAGATGATTTGGCCGCATGTTGGGATTATTTGATTGGATTTGGTTGGATAGATTGTGAAGTTGTGTTTTGATAATTTGAACTTATTGTTGTGCAGGATCTCTTTTCGGAGGTTGGTGATCTCAAACGGTATACTATTCATTTTGATAAAAGTGGAAGATCAAAGGTAAAAAAACCGTTCAAATTTGGAATAATTTTGTGTGCAGTAATTGTTTGTGTTTAAAATAGGTAAAATTGTCTCTCAGGGAACTGCAGAGATTGTGTATACGCAACGAGCAGATGCTCTTGCGGCTGTGAAGAGATACAACAATGTCCAACTTGATGGAAAGGCAATGAAACTTGAGATGATAGGAAGAAATATTTCAACACCTGGCTCTGGACCTCCATCTAAGAATGCCATGTTGGGGAACCAAAGTGGCGCTTTCAGAAGGTTAGCCATTTGAAAAATTTTCAATGAGATTATACAATTGTTTACGTCTAATGTGATTTCTTAAGTTGGTTTACATTTTAAGCATTATTTAGGTTCTGTATTACGATGCTTATCATTAATGTAAGAAACTATGCACTTATGGACTTGGAACTCGAAAGCTTAATTTTTTGTTAAATGGTAATGAATGAATCTAGGCAAGGATGTGGTTGTTATCGGTATGATTGAATTTTCTTGATAACTATCTTGATCCTTACCCACTTTAGTATTCAGATTGACTAAATTCATTTATAAGCATGTAGGATACCATGATTGTTTATTAATCATCATGTGGATGATGTCTTTGAATGTAATTTACTGCATTTGGTTTTGGAAATAGTTTGTGTTAATGGAATTTAAAGTCATCTCATGCTTGATGTCTTGATATAATTTACTACTTTTGGCTTGGGAAGTAGTTTATCGTTATGGAATTTAAACTACCTTGCTTGTTTCTTCCCGGCGTTAGAGAAAATGTTATTTTGAGAATCTTTGAGCTGAAAATGTTATTTCTATAGTGAAATTGTAGTGAGTAAAGCTTTCTGTTCCTGTGACTGATTTATCCTTTGTAATATCATGTTATAATAGCCGCCAACAAAGAGGTAGTGCCATGGGAAGGCTGCACCGTGGTGGCCGTGGCATCAGAGGTGGTCGTGGCCGAGGCAGAGGTCGAGGTGAAAAGAGACCTGTTTCCTTAGAAGCTCTCGATGCTGATTTGGAGAAGTATCATGAAGCAGCAAAGCAATCTGATGGAATGGTACAATGAGTTCTTTCTCAGTTTGCATTTTACAGAATATCTAGTAGAGCTTAGTGTGTGCTTAATTATGCCTAGAACCAAGTATATGTATTTTTCTTCATCATGCTTCCTATTTTAGAAGTAGGACAGGCGGTCGTAGATGTCTACCATAAGTTATTTGGGGCTTCGTAATTTTTACCTTGGTTGACTGAGCTATTGCTTGTAGTAATTAAAATTTCATTTTGATTTTATTTTCTCCCCCCTTTCGTTATCATCTATTTACATCCATCCAATAATTATTAGTAAGACCGATTGTATATTTGGATGGAGTTGAGAATCTGCCAACAAAATGGAACGCCCTTTTGCCCAAGTCATTAGTTGAGTCTAAGTTGGAGGCTTGCTCCTTCTCTTATGTCGGTGATATATGATTCCAGTAGCTGATTTCGTTCTATGCTATATGTAATATGGTTATTCAATAATTAATCTCCATACCCCGCTGTAAATAAATATTAAATTAATTTGTTCAAGTGTGACAAAACCTGTGAATTTGTTTTGATATGTAATCATTGTAATAGTAGCTTATGTAATTTATTGATTGATGGAAAAGTTTACAATGTACGACTTCTTATTGTTTGTGCTGTGGTTTAGACCTTCACTTCCATCCAAAGACAGGACAAAACCTGTCGTTGAGGAAATATGATCATGCAATGACTAAACCTGTTGTTTGAGGGAATATGATCGTGCAATGAGATCAAAAGTTTAAAACCACAATCAGTATCGTGTGAATTTTATTTTGGAGAGCAATATTTTCAGCTCTATTAAAAAGTTGTAGATAGGCATGAAGAAGTATGGTAAATGACTTGCTAAATGTCGCCCTAGCCTTGCGCATCACATTCACAATCACACCACAATTGGTGTGGCATGTGTTTTGTCACAGCTTTTGGGCATATTGTGTCATAGCGACGTTATACGAATTGCGAAAGTAGTGGAGTGCCGATATTGGAACTTGTGTTCTAATAAAATTTCATTAAATTGAAAATGCTAAAACAGCTCCGTTTCATTTCAGCACAATTTTCGTGCTTTTGAACTGCTCGAAAATGGAACAAAACCATCCCCCTCCCCCACCGCTCGAAAAATAAACAACACACACACACAACCATCCTTGCTTTAACGAGGCTGCAAAAGACTGAACCGAAACTTGAAGGTGAAGAACGAAATTATGATCTAGAACCTACAATTTGAAGTACGGAACTATGACCCAGAATTTCCTCTTTAATTCAAACCGTACCAGAATTGACTGGATGCTCTTTAATCTGATTTGTAACGGAAGCAGTTGGCCTCTAGTGCCGTCATTACCTCTTCTACTCACAAATATATATATTTACACTTTTAGATTTGTAGCACCTTATTAGAGCTGTAATAAGGAGCATTTTCTTTGGTGTCATTGTATAGCCAACGATACATGGCTTCTACTGAGATTTCTATTCTACCAATCAAACATTGCAAAAATATTAAAATCTTTCCATAACGCTTTGCTAATCAAGTTGTGATTTAAGGATATACCATAAACGAACAATCGATTGATCACACGAACCCTTGGTGGATCATAAAGAAGATGAATCGAAACTAAAATCGACAGATTCCAATGAAAATAACAAACAACCAGATTTTCATTTCAAACAGGAAAACACAGATTACATTTTCCAATAATGAAACAGAAACCCTAAAAAAAACACTAAAAACTTCAGATTAACCCCTGAATAAACCCGACACACACCACCAGACCCCAATATACAGAAGCCCAAACACCAACCAAACGCCGCCGCCAACGAGTTAACCACCGAAACCGTAAAGGGTCCTGCCCTGCCTCTTGAGCGCGTAGACAACATCCATGGCGGTGACCGTCTTGCGCCTGGCGTGCTCTGTGTAAGTGACGGCGTCGCGGATCACGTTCTCGAGGAAGATCTTGAGGACTCCACGTGTCTCCTCGTAAATCAGACCGCTGATTCTCTTGACACCTCCTCTCCTGGCCAACCGACGAATGGCTGGCTTGGTGATTCCCTGAATGTTATCGCGCAAGACCTTCCTGTGCCTCTTGGCACCCCCCTTCCCCAGACCCTTGCCTCCCTTGCCGCGCCCAGACATTTTCTCGAGAAAATTGAAAGGAAAATTAGGGATTTATGATTGAGGATATTCTCCTGTTTCTATATAAGTTTGTGTTTGTTTTGGTTGAATAAGAGAAGGGGGGGCGTTGGGGAGGTTATATAGCGAGAGAAATTTGACGGGGGGGTCTGATTCGTGTTTTTTCGAAAGTGGTGCGGAAGGGAAAATGTGGACCGTTTGATCTTGTGACTGTGGACGGTGACAGATGGTTATCCTTTGTCATGTGCTTTTGCGGAAGTGCGGAGGGTGATAAGATGTTTGGACTGTTCGATCGAGTAAAATCCACGGCTGAAGAGCGCGATCCATGTGATGTCTGTTTGAGTGCTTTTTAGCCATCGATTATGTGTGAGTGGACGGCTGTGCATATCTGAAAAGCTGATTGGTTGATCGTGCTTTCCTCGGATTGATGACCTGCGCTCAAAATATCGAAAACCACATTCGCTCTAAATTTCCCGCCCAGGACGTGAGTCGTTGTTAGCAAAAATTTCAATTCTATCATTAGTCTTTAAAAAGCAAAATAAAATAAAATAAAATAAAAATAATGTGATTTCTAAGAGCTCTCAATTATAATAGAGTATCTGATTACTGAAATTCTAATTTTAAGTTTGATAGAATTATTTTATTATTGCAACCTTATTTTTTGAAGTGATCAGGAATAAACATAACGAAGCATATAGATCGACTACTTAATTAACTAGGACCAAACATGTAAATGTACTATTTAAATAAATATCCTTATAAAAGTGTTTTTGCTATCTCAGTCGATCTGTTAAGACTTGATAATTTAGTTATTATAACTTATAAATAAAGTTCAAAAAATAACTCTCACAATAAGGGAAAAGTCTTCCCATATTTTCTGATTTGATAAATAAATATGGAATGGAAATTTATCACCAATGTGGAGAAATGTCCATGCACCATGTGACTTATAAGTAATTACATTAAATACGTCTACAATCTGAACAATTATTTAATCTGTTAGACAGTATTTGAAACTGTATATATGTATATGTTGACTAAGCCATAGTGTATAGAAGTAAGTGAATATAATAATTATAATACTGAATTTTTTATATCAATACATACTAAGAAGAAAATAACTATATATACATATAAATTACTCAAATTCACAACTAATAAAATGTAAGTGTTAGGGCTACTAACAAGGTCATCCACATTTTTTGACTTTATAATGCACTATTTTTTAAAATAGTATAAATTAAATTACTTCATATTATAAGACAAGTGAATGCAATTACATAATCTCTGTAGTTGTAACAATAATATACAAACTAAATTAATCAAGATAAAAAGTAACCTTTGCTCAACTTGGTGATTCTTATAAATATAAAGTAATTTGATATCAAAAATTAGGTGAATTCCTACAATATTTATCATGACATAAAATTCATATATAAAAGGAAAATTAACCTTAATTGCTTGTTAAATCCGTTCTTATACATTGAGTTGCTTATTTTCATGATTTCATCACAAAGTGGAAATTAAGAGTTTTTACATTTTTTCTTTTTGTCGACGGTTTTTTCAGGACATGCCAAAATTAAAAAATATATATAGGAACTTGAAAATCTAGTCCTATAATAACGAAATAAATCTATTCTTACAATGGAAGAATACTCCCACATATGTTGATTAGTGTACATAACAAGTCTTGAACCCTTATCACAGCTGCGATGGAAAATAGCATAAACAATTTGAATTATGAATGAAATTGCAAGAGTTTTGATTAGCTAAAATGAACACATACGATGGCAGTGGAATTAAAACTACAAGGTGCCTTTTTTTAGCACCATATTAGGGTTTGGATAGGATTTAAACAGCAAATTCAATGTTAATGTGTGTTTGTCAAGATTGGATGCCTTCAATCCCAACAATGGCATCATAACCCATCTTGAAGATGAGTTTCAACGTGGGTTAATTAAGCCATTGTTTTTGTGTGTTTGTTTTTTAACATTACTGATTTTGGAAAAAAAAAATAACAATATAATTTTATTATTTAAAAATATAATTATTCTATTTCTTAAAAATAACCATAGATGTTTTATTGAAGTAATCATATTATTTTTAAATATATTTTTACAATTTTGATTTATTAAAAATAATATTAATATTTGTATTTAATTCAAAATTTTATTTTGTCCAATTATATCGAGTTCATGTTTAATCCAATCTCATGTTGAGTATTATATTCATTCTAACCCAATTCGATTCGAATAAATATATCAAATCCAATCAATCTCAATACGGTCATCCATACGCATCTTAAATTTACATAAGCTATAATATGGTCAATCACCTAAAACACTAAATAACAAAAATTATTTTTCAATTATAGTTATATTTCAAGCTTATTTAAGATTAATGTTTGACTATTTAAAAAAAAAATTAATGTTAGACATTCCAAACATTATTATAACTTGTTTCTCGAAGTTTTATATAACAGTTCAATCTATATGATATGTGATAAGTGAGATAAGTCATTAGTATTATTGATGTGCATTAATTTGGAATTGGGCACATTACAAGTTAGGATGTAAATTGGAATGTTGAACATACTTTTTACATCAGGGATAAACATCTTACATTTTGTATCTTATTCGCATCCTAACCAACTATATAACAATTGATAAATAGATATGTATTGATAAACTTTGTTTCACTTGTTAATTATATTTATTCATAAATTAACAAATTATTAATTATGATACAAAAAATAAAATGTTTTCATTATTTCATAAGCAATAATAATTTCCTTTCTAATTGCACAAATGATTGATTATTTCATAGATAATGTGAAATACAACATAATTGGCATGAATTACTTTCTCACTTCAAGGAGATTACAATTTATACATGATATTTACAAAAATTGAATAAGTTGAAAACGACTTTAACATAAATGTGAGTATGAGTTGTTTTTCCTAAAACTCTGCAAACAAGTTAATTAATCATTGAATCAACTCGGATCAAACAAAATCACTTGAACTGGTTTGGTTTTCTAATTTTAAAAATACTATATGGTTTTATTATTATAAAATCATATAATTTGGTCCCAATATAGTCAAAGTTTATCAAACTCATCAAAATCACGAATCAAACACCTTTAAGACAAATAATATATGTTACTATATGTCACTCAATATTTTCCTTTAAGCTAATTAATACAATACAAATTGTATTTAACACTAATTAGCCCTTACATATATATTTAAAATATGCCCAATATATATATATTTTTTTCAGATTGCATAATTATAATTTTCAAAGGCCAAAGCAAATTTAATATTTGCTAGATAAAATCGAACTAATATAATTTGGTTTCATCTCGTCTTAACGAATGATTGATCAAAATATAAAAAATATATTTATCTTTAGCCATAAATGAAACTTCAATTGTCTTTAATTATGTTTAGCTCATTAAAATATTTGACAAATAAAATTGCGCGTGAAATGTTTTATAGATGGAAAATATTCAAAACGAATGGCTTTAATATTTGACCCAAAGCCGAATTTTCATCTTTTTATGGGTAATTTTTCATAATTTATACGGTGACGTATCATCCTTCCACTGCTTGCCCAAAATGAAATTCGCGGGAAATGACCCCTAGGGCAGCATTGTTACAACTTCACTCCACCCCCTTACATTTTGAGGTCTCAATCAGACTGTCTTTGCGTCTTCATTATTCAACTAAATCTGATAAATCATGGAAATCAACGACGTAGAAGAAGAGGAATTTGGATTCTCCAGGAACTATTTTCTGGCAAAAGACTTGGCTGCCTCTGGAAAGAAATCCACTCATAAACTCTCCGATATCGATCTCGTCGATGAACACGTTCTTACTTCAACCTCGCATCTACACAATTTGACTTTTTGAACACTATTTTTTTTTTTTCACAATTTCCGATTTTTTATTTTGTACCGTAGGAGCTACGAGCAGCAGCATCGAATGTGGAACCCAAGCACGAGAAGGAGATCGAGTCTCTAGTGGAGAGTTACAAAAGTTTGTATTCTAAATGGGTTTTCGAGTTACGGTAATGGATTACTCTTTGTCAATACCAAAATCACTTCAAATGAGATAAAATTATACGTGCTTTCTATTTGTTCACTCATTTTCACAGTCGTTTTTTTGTTTATTTATGCGTGCGTATGCTCAATTAGCGTGAATGTCTTTTAAGGATGCTATTTGTTTGGAATTAGTGTGTTTAACTGAACGATTGTGGTAATTGGTTTCGTTCGATAAGAAAGTGAAATTATTGGATATTTGTTGTTTTTGTTTTTGGTAACAATTGAGTATAATACATCTTGTGGACCGCTTATGTGAAGCTACCAAAGTGCTTATTTGAGTTTGGGATAAATATGAATCACATTGTGGTGATTTCACCTGTTGGTGAGTCTTAAACATGCTCTGAGCACTCAAAATGGCAGTTATGTATGTTTTAGAATGAGCTAACTTGCTGCAACATTGTACGTTTCTTCTTGTTTCTAGTTGGAAGGAAGCAACAAACTCGAGTCACATAGTGCCTTAATATATGAAATGTAGGAGAATTCGAGCACCATTTATGAGGAAAACTTAATGAAGTGGAAAGCATGGATATTGTGTTGTGATGATACAATTTATGTTGTCGTGAAAATGTTTCTATGTGTCTTATCTCTCTCTCTCGCTCTTGTTTTTCGTTTTTGATTTTTTATGGTATTAGGTGTGGCTTTGGGCTTCTAATGTATGGATTTGGATCTAAGAAGGCCTTAATTGAAGACTTTGCTTCAACAGCTTTAACTGAATACTCTGTGGTTGTTATCAATGGTTATCTCCCGTCAATCAACATAAAGCAGGTACCATCTTCTTGAAATTCATTTGTGGTCTATATTTTATTTATCTTCGGAGATGCTATAGATCTGTAATTATCTAGAGATAAGAGGTGAATGGTATAATTTCTATTTTATCCTGGGATTTTTGAGTACAGAATACAAGATAAGTTATGAACAATATTCAGAATATTGTTTTTTTTTTTTTCTTTTTTCTTTTTTTGGTAAATTGGATTGTAGGGCAGGGGTGGCTTGTGGTTTCAAATGATGGGCATATAGACTTGACTATTTGTTCATTAATCTTAACATTTTCAACGTAGGTTTTAATAACTCTGGCTGAACTGCTATGGGATCAATTGAAATCCAAACGAAGGGCGCCTTCCAGGAACTTGTCTAAAGCTCAACAACCATTTAATACTCGATCCATGGACGATCTACTAGCATTTCTGGATGGGTCGCGGGTGGAGGAGAATGATTGTGTTGTGTGTGTTGTCATTCACAACATTGATGGGCCTGGGTTAAGAGACTCTGAAACTCAACAATATGTTGCACAAATTGCTTCCTGTTCCCATATTCGTATAGTTGCCTCTGTTGACCATGTGAATGCACCTCTTTGTATGTGTTTTGTTATCATCATTTGCATATTGATAATTGCTGAAGCGGCTGCAGTTTTGTGTTTACATATGACTATCTATTGCTCATCTGACTTCTGCATTCTTTCTGTTGAGTGCTGTCCAGATTTCAGTAGGTTGTCTGTTAGTGTGAATTAGCCTAAGGATAAAGTTAGAAAATCTTCTTTGCTGTACATTGTGTTTCAATTATTCAAATATTTTTCCGGTTCAATTTGTTGTTAGCAAGTGAAGGCTTCATGAGGGATTACTTATATGATTCAAAAAGAGTCATATAATATATCTTTTTTATTTCTGAAAACATTACAGTTGATCTACTCATTTAAATGAAGTTATTGGTAAGGTGGCTTCTGTCACTTCATGAGATCTAGAATCTAGATATAGAATGTATTTCCAATTATAGTTGGTCCTTGAGTTCATGCGTCCTTGTAAATATGATCTATGAATATTATTAATTTTGTTGGTCCAGTCTGTATACTTATAACAAAACTCTGATCTTGGGTCTTCAGCTTCAGTATATTGGCTCAGTTATTTCTTCATTATTGTACGTGTTAAAGAATGCAGATGTGTAGCATTATGGTTAAAATATTCTGAAAATGGTATTTCAATAATTTGACTCATAGTTTTCTCTTTTGTTTGTTGATAGTGTGGGACAAGAAGATGGTTCACACACAGTTTAACTGGTGTTGGTATCATGTCCCTACCTTTGCACCATACAAGGTTGAAGGAATGTTCTTTCCTTTAATTCTTGCTCACGGCGGTTCAGCTCAAAGTGCTAAAACAGCGGCAATAGTTTTACGAAGTTTGACGCCCAATGCTCAGAGTGTCTTCAAAATTCTTGCAGAATATCAACTGTCTCATCCTGATGAAGAAGGCAAGTATCTTTCTGTAATTGGGGTGTTATCTTTCAACACTTAAACCTTATATAACCTACTTCGTTTCTGCTTTCCAGGCATGCCAATTGATAATCTGTACAGAGTCTCTCGAGAGCGCTTCCTGGTTAGCAGCCAGGTTACTCTGAATTCCCATTTGACAGAATTCAAAGATCATGAATTGGTGAAGACCAGAAGGCATTCTGATGGCCAGGATTGCTTATACATTCCTCTGACATCCGAAGCGCTTGAAAAACTGTTATCTGAGACGAGTCAATAGTCTGTTTTGGCTCATTGCAGATAGCTTGAATTGTGATTGAGACATATTTAACTAGTCTATAGATACCACAACGCACAGAGGAGCGTTAAAAAATAGTAGGCTCGGTCAGATATTATATGGGTCAGCCAGCATATTATCTCTTTCTCATTGACTTACATCGCCTGGAAAAGCATTGCGCTTGGATTTGCCAACGTTCGACTTACTGAAAACGTTAGCTATGGCCTCGGTCGTGTGAGTCTAACGCCAATAGGTGGGCGGGCTGCGGTGGTCCGGGCGTGGTGCCAGTAACTGCTTCAAAATCATCAGTCAGATGTTGATGCTGTAATGCGCTACCCATACACAAAAAAGCAGAAGACTCTGTTTTATGTCCAAATTTCGCTATCAGTGATGAACAAATATTAGGCACTGCTTTTGTTTGCCATCCCATAAAGGATCATGTACTGATCTGAATTATTTAGAAGCCTTTAAATGGAATAATTTCAATTAGTTATAAAGATATGTATATAATATCACCTTTAAGTGATTTTTCCTTAAATCTTCAGATAATTATATGATTATTCTAAAAATGACACAACAATGGCTGAGCTTAAATTTGTAATGTTGATGTAAGTCATAAATAATTGATGGTTAATCGATGCCACCATTTATTATATCATAAGTATCTCATATGCGTTTGTTTGAATCGTTCTTCTTTTTCGAATATCCAATTATTCGTAATTATTTACAAAATGGTAGAGTATTATTATTATTTAAAAGTTGGGAAATCAATCCAAACCCGACCCGGACCACTATGACCCAATATTGTTTAGAAAGCATCCCTAGCTGCAGAGTTTAGACACGTGCATACAACTAGGGGTGGGCGTTTTGAGTTCAGATTGCATTGAGTTGAAAATCTCTCAATCTAACATGGGTTTAGTTAAAAATTTTTCAATCCAATCCAACTTCATAAATTCTTCAATCCAATTCAATAATAATCAGGTTAGTTTGGGTTGGGTTTATTCGGTTGAGTTTATTGAGTTGGATTTAATCCATCATAAAGACATAAAAAGATTGAAAAAATTTCATTTTAGTCCTTAAGATTTTAAAAAATATCAAGTTTTTAAAACTCTTTTGGAAACAACTCTTTTCATTCCTAACTTTTTTAAAACTTTTAAAAAAAGTTCAAACCGTTAGTCAACTGACGGTCAATGGTGACTTTAGGTCATTTTTAACAACTTAAATTCAGAAACATTTTAGATATTTTAATTTGTAAATTCATTTTTTATTAAAATAATATGATAATTTACGTGAAACTAATAACCATTAAGAGTAAAAATATTTTTTCACGTATTCTGTTAATGTTGATTGTCAATTAATTTATGATTTGGATATTTTTGAAGAGTTTTTAAAAAGTAAGGGATAAAAAGAACTATTTTCAAAAGAGTTTTAAAAATTTGATATTTTTTGAAACCCTAGAAACTAAAATAAAGTTTTTATTAAAAGATTTAGTAGACAACTTTTATATTCTTAAGTCTTAACAATTTGATTACAAATACAACGAGTATAAATAAACATTCAATTATTCAAAATAAAAGATTTAATCCACCATAATGATTATTCTTGATCTTTATCCCTATTAAATGTTCTTTTAGAAGAAGGAGAAAATCTTATATTTAGAATTAGGGATAAACGAGGTTAGATTGGGTTAGGTCGAATTGAAAATTTTTTAACTCAATCCAATCTAATTTGATTTTTAACCCAATCCAATTCAATTCATCTTAATTTTTTTCAAGATTTAACTAATCCAACCTAATGAAAAATGGTCGGATTGAATTATGTCGTGGGGTTGGGTTGGAGATGCCCACCCCTACGTAAAACACACACCCACACAAAATTTATAGGGGAGTAGACTGCTTGTTTTGCTTGCTAAGCGAAAACAAATATCCGGTAGCTTTTGTGTAAAGAGAAACAGAGAGAAATATGAGGAAGTTCGATCCATGGCCAGTGTTCTTCAGGAGAGAATGGACCAGGAACTGGCCGTTCCTTGTCGGCTTCGCGATAACAGGAACTATCATCACCAAGTTCTCTCTTAGCCTCACTGGTATCTATTATTTTTGTGTCACAACACATTCAATTTCTGACTCTTTTAAATCCATACTGATTTCGTCAAATTTTATTTACTTTTTATTTTATTTCATTTTAATTTTTTACAGAGGAGGATGCCAAGAATTCCCCCTTCGTCCAGAGGCACAAGCGGTAATTTCACTCAAAACATTTTGCCCTAATTTCTCCTTTTTTTTTTTTTTTTTTTATATATATAATTTGAGTAGATATATATATATATATTAAGTTTGTAATATTTATATTGCTTGGTTTAGAATATTAAGTAGCCTTTGAGTTTGATTGCGCGATTCTGTGTGTGTACGTTTTTGAGACTCTGGATTTGAGAGTTGAGATAATGTCTCTGGTTGATTGTTTCCTGTACATTTCTCTAATAGAAACAGAAGATCTGGATAAAATTTGATGTAGAAGAACTTCTATGATTTTGTTTGAGAGGCCTAATGTTGCACATCTGTATGACTACTGACAGTGATTACGGGAACGTAACCTGGACCAGAAAATTGATGACAGTTAAAAATTCCATGACAAAATTTCACTAAACGAGTGTACTATATATACCAGTGTGAAATGCATATTATACTGCAATATTGTGGCCTTTTAATTTAAAACTTTACAGATTGATGATCTGTGGCATGGAGATTCAATTTTGGCTACCCTAGGTTTTGTGATAAAAAAGTTCAATTTGGAGTGTTTGTCATGGACTGACTAGCTAATTGTTGATATAGGCAGGCACGTCTTGACCCTGTTTAGTCGCTGAATCTAATTATCTGAGTTTGCTACTATGCTTACAGTGGAAGAATAACGTATGATGCATCGTGATAATGACGTTATTGACCTGGGGGCTAGTATACGAAAAGAGAGTTACCAATTAACTGGATACATGTTTGTTGATACTTGATATGCTAAAGCATTTTGTTCTTATATGTTTTTCTACTGCATGAGAGATGCTGTGAGATTTAAAGTCTGCTCTCTATACTATATGAGAGAATGTGCAATTGTGAATATTAACTCGAAAAGTAGTTTTTGGCAATAGTAGATGTTTCTACCTGTAAACAGGTTCTTTTTCCTGACTCTTGGCTTTTTACTTGGATTTTATCATATATTTTGCCAAATTTGTTTATCAGTTGGCATGTAAAGCATGTTATTTTTGTCACAATGCAAAGATCTTACAGGTTGTCAAGTGTTCTTATAAAGAATTTTATTTTTTGCAGGTGAATTTTTAGGTTTCTATGAAGGAAAGAGATCACTGATATCTACTTTCCATGGAAGGTTTCGTTTCATTTCATGTTATTCAATAATAAAAGGATTAAGGAATGCTTCGAACAGTTGAGCTGAATCTTTTGTTCAGATTCCCTTTTTATCCCCTTGTCTGCGTCTATGAACAAGAGTTTCTTTGTTTAGCTTGTGTCGGATATGGTTGATGAATTGAAGAAAATGGGGTTTTGATCCCAGTTTGACTAAATTGATCTCTTCTTATCTGTGTTGATTAAGCAACCGAACTAATTTTAGCTGTTTGTTAAAAGTTATTGAATGTTACTATTTTGCATTTCATGGGACTTGAAATCATTCCCTATCATTTCATCTTTGAGTTTCTGCGGAGGCCGCTCTCATTTAATCTTTGTCATTTGTTTTTTTCTTGGACATTTTAATCTTGTTTAACCAATGCTTTTTCGTTATAATTTCCTGCTATTTTGATCAAGAGGAATCTATAATTTTCCTTGGGCATGATTCCAGATAGTTTTTAAAATGCATAAAGGGTTCTTTCATGGAATCAACTAGCTGTCGTATTAGTTTGTCTTTCTCATTAAAGGTATAGATTAATTTGATAAATGTTTATTTTGGAAAAAAAAACTTCTGGGTCGGGCACGCAGTCACTTCAAGATATTTATGTTTAAACTCATGGAAAGAGATATACTCATTCAAAATAAACCTACAATATATTGCAGACTGAAAAACAGTTTTAACATTCAGACTAAATTCGCTAGCTTGCCTAAATAATTACCAGTTGAGTCTAAGAAGGCTCAAACTTCAGTCTTCTTTACATTTGTACATTTGTAGCATTCTGATCCAATCTCTTACATCTGCAAACTAAAAAAAAATCAGAAAAAACATACCATGGAAGCATAAAAAGGTGGAATAAATCCTCAAAGGTATCGATGCACAATTTGATTAATTTTCTAATTTAACAATCAGCTGTAGATTCACCTTTCCCATGTACTCTTAAAAAACAGCCGGTAATACCAAAGCTCCGATCTGAGCCTACTGCCTCCGCTTTTTCAGGGGCTCAGATTTACTCCCTGGAGAAAGCGAGCAACACCATCAGCATTGCTATCTTTAATATAACTAGCTAGATGAATCAGTAGAGGAACGATGAGTATACATGATTTTATTCTGTTAGGTATAAGGTAACACTCAGGTTTATGAGAATAAATGGTTTTGAGAGGTGATAATTTATTTAACTGTTGCATATAGCATAGTAAGAGTTCAGTTAAAGTTAGATGAAAACAAACCTTTTGATGGTGTAGCAACTTGAATTCCTGTGATTCTACGATCCTGAAAAACATTAAGCAATGCATTTTCATTCTTCAAAGAAATAACAGAAGATATAAATTCAAATAAAACAAATAGACAAAAGTTTAGATCTGGAACATGCTTATCCAAATTATGTAACTGCAATTTTCTAAATGAATGAAATTCCAAGAATTAAATGATAGAATGTGAAGTGAAAGAAACAATGAAGAAAAAAAATGATAAGAAGCATTCAACAAAGAAAATGCCCGTATACAGAGGGACAGGTATGAATATGAACATCAATTCGAGTAAATTTGAATTTCCATCAGATACTTCTGACTAAATGCTTAAATTTGTTTGTCTACATACAGTTGAGCCTTTAAAGACTGCTGGAAGGAGATGTGGAGCAAGCAGACCTCCACCATGGGAAAGTTACAACTTACCAACATACATCAGAAAAATACTCACCAGAGTGTTAAATCATCAATTTAGACAGTACCCAAAGACCTTATCTTGTTGTCTACAGCTTGTAACCAAAGTGGAATCTCAACACCTCTATTGAAGTCTACTAGATACTACTAGCTTATGCAAGTTTATATGAATGATTTCAAAAGCGTACATCTTGTGGCTGTGTAGATGTAAGCACGTGTTTTATATTTCCACCCTGCGTGTCCAAATTTTTATTCTGGCCATTCTCATCACATTTTCAATTTTGAAAAGTCAAAGCACGAAAATTTCTACCATAATTTAACCCTGTGCCACAATTCTTTCTAAAATGTTAAAACAATGTTCAAGACTGAAAATAACACACAACGTGAATGCACTACTTGAAGTCTGCTGCTGATACTTAACAGAAGAATTTTTTAGAATGATATAAGGATCGGCTAAAAGCATACAGCAACTAAACTTTAAGACGAAAAACAATAAAGACGCCAAAAAAATATCACAAACCGCATCATAAACTGGAATTTGATTGCGCCAGAAGTCTAGGGAAGGTAAAAGTAGTCTCCCTGCAATATTTGCATATAAGTTAAACAGTTAGACAAACAAGAATCAGGTAAAAATGGTATTTACTAATTGTAGGGTTTACTCAAAGATACCGCAATAATGAACACAATTATTGTTTCCCACAATTAAGGGGGATAACAACGTTTTAAAAATTTATAAAACAAAAAGAATAAGTCATGCAATAATTAGGATTCGATGATGTAATTATCAGAAAAGTTGAAGGCACCACAATGTAAATTGTTATACTTGGTTACACCTTAGTACCTTACACAGAAGGTTTGACCTAAAATGCTCTAATTCTTTGTTCTTTTCTTTTTTTTTTTTAATTTTTTTGACAATAAATCGTCCTGCTATATTGACTGTAAGATGAATACCAGAATTTAGACTGTAAACTCACCTGATCTGGATCGTTTAAGACTCAGAGATTCTGGAGAGACAATATTCTCACTTCTTCCCCGAGTAAGAGGGCTTGCCTAATAGAAGAAAAATTTTCAAAAATAAAAAAGAGTGAGTTAAGAATAAGGTACATGGATAAACCAAAGTTTGACGGACCAATAAAGGCAGAAAGAAAGCAACAGAAGTAATCAATTCAAACCTAAACCATAGGTACCGATGTTCCTAATAGGTGATATAACATTTTCTTGTCCGGATTTATGTAACTAGGACCCAGATTCTAACACTGCCTGGTGTTGTTTGCCTTTAAAAAATTACTGAATGAAAATTGATAATGATAAAACTATGACACAAATGAATGTTGATTATTAAGTCAATATAAAACTCTCCGATGAAAAGTTTAGCATCAGACTGTAGGTTGAAAGGTAAAACCGGTACCTTCCTTTCTTTCAGAGCTTATAAACACCTACGGTGAATATGATGCTTACTACATTAAGCAAACAAAAAGTGTAGAACCCTTAAAAAAAAGTGAAATGTTCTTGATTACAAATGCGGATGCTAAATACTTAAATGGTCATGCCCATCACCGGAAGGGAGAATGAAGCATTCATTTGTGATTATTTTGTCATTGACAGCTTACTTGTGTGTCAAAATTAATTTTCCTCTGAGCTTTCTTCTTGGATGAGCATCCTTTAGGAGTTGCTTCCCTCTCTCCAACTGCAGTTTCTGATTCACATTGATGATTTGGTGACACAAACTCATTACGAGATCCAGCTGAGTTATTTGGTTGGTGCCTTGGCGTCCCAGCTTGAAGTCCTTTTCTATGGTCTTTTCCCTGCTTTGAGTTGTTTTTTCACCAGAGTATCATGAATTGGCTGTTGAAGTTCATCATCACAAAGTTGAATACATTCATGCCTTCTAAATTGCTTGTTTGATCAGAGACCAAAGTGGCTGAACCCATTCTATCTCTTTTAGAATTCAATGCAGGAAGTCCAAGGACTGTAGTTGTATTTTCCTTCTCTTTGCCTCTAGAATTTCCAACCATATTTCTAAATGTTCTGGTTATAGATTGGCTTCGTGCTGCCTCTAATGAATCTGTTTTCTTCCCAGAGAGAATGGTTGTGCCTAAAGAACACCTCTTCAAATTTTCTCCATCTATATGCTTAGAGGTCTCTGACATCAACTCTTTTCTTTTACACTTTACAGAACCTGTAAACCTAGAGGGCTTATTGCATTTCTGAATTTTTCTACTTCCAGACTTACTTGGAGTAACATCTATAGTGTTTGTGTGCACGTTCATTGGAGTAACGGCATTCGCATTTGTAGCTGATTCCACAGCAGGACAATTCATGGTATCATCAACACAGTTTCCTGAAAGTTTTTGATAATTTGGATCCTCGTTGATGGATGTAGATAGAGATTCTGTATGTGCCACTCTGAGGCCAAAAGTAGACAAATTTGAACCTTCAACCCCACTAGCCACAGGTTCTTGGGGCAAGGAAAATGCAGAGAATTCTTTATTCCCACAAGTTACTCCATTATTTTCTTTTTGTTGCTCCGAATTCTTTGGCCTACTAGAGGTTATCCTCAGGTCCACACCTGGATTTGCCACAGCTGGGTCCAAATTAAATGAGTTAAGATTTTCAATATTAGAAGCTTTAGGTATTGAACATTCTCCTGATGCAACATTTCTGATGATAATACTTTCTACACATGCTGGCTCTTGGGTCTTAGACTTTGTAGAGGGTTTCTGCCGGTCCAGACCCGAATCGCCCATGGGCACAGCTGGATCCAAGTTGGATGAACTAAGAATTTCAACATCAGAAGCTCTAGGTATTGGACATTCTTCTAATTCAGCATCACTAATGGTTAGATTTTCTAAACTTGCTGGCTCTTGGGTCTTTGAGTTTTGCACTGTCCCTTTACAGCCTTCACTACAGCCTTTTAGATTGTCCATCCTCTCAGGAGTCACATTATCACTTGAAACTTCTCCTGGCAATGGTAAATTATCTTTCAGTAAACTGACAGCATTTATATCGCAACTCATTGATGGTAGAGGATTCTGTGAGGCATGGTCTTTTGCCTTCTCAATGTTGTTATCCCCAGCAGCATGCTTTCGCTGGTCAGAACCTTTTGAGGCATTAGTAGTGACCTTCTCAGACACATTTTCAGAACAATCATTTATAGCTTCAACAATTTGCTTATTTTTACCATTTACCTTGTAGTTGATTGGACCTGTATTTGGATTAGCGTTTCTCATACCTGCAACAGCAGCAAATTCGCAGCACAAGGTGAGGGAGCCAAATTAGAAAAATGTAATGTAAGAAACGGAATTCATAAATATCAGACATGAGCTTATTCACACTCTAGCAGCTTAATTTTCCATCTAAACATATGTAAGTAAGTTGCAAGCATACATTCATGTTCCATTGCTGAACTGCTAATATTCTTCGCTAGACCAGCTCCAGTTGTAAATTCTTCCTCTAAGCACCTTTTATTATATTCTTCCCAGCAAGTAGGAAATCCAAACCGGAAATTACTAAAAACCTGTAAGATAGAAAGGCCAAACAAAAGTTTCATTTGTAAACTTTCTGAAATTAAAGAACATGAATACTTTAGCATAATATGCATGTCGATGTGGCGATAGAAAATATCATATGCAACCCTACATTGTTCCACATGCTTCAGATCAATTACTTTACATAAACGAGCAACATTTTATCAACATATCGAACCAATTAGAAAATCATATAATGTTGAAATTTACATGAACCATGATTCAAGCACAAACACCTACATGTAGCTGCATACAACTCCCTTAGGGGCCGAACAAAATCCTCCCACTCAAGAAACCATATAATTATAGGTAAATTTCCAGTATACACAGTTCTATCTCTCCTATGCCGAACAAAATCCTCCCACTCAAGAAACCATATAATTATAGGTAAATTTCCAGTATACACAGTTCTATCTCTCCTATAATCGGCCATCAATTGACAAGTCAAAGAAAAACGTGCACGATTGCATCCTTGGTCCCAGCAATCAGACTTCTTCTATCCTTTCAAGTTCTCATATTCCAACACAGCGGCCTTTATCCAAAAAGAAACAAACTAATGCCCCAAGCTGGCTTTCAAGTTACCTTTCAACTAATATGAATCATGCATGACAAAAAAAACGAAGAAGGAATCGAAAAGAGAAACGTACCTCAGCAGAAAACCCATTTTCTTCTGTCCGTGACTGTTTATGAAACCTTTAAGAGCAATACAGATACCATCCGTTGTCTCAAGAGTGAAAACATCGTATCTCTTAACAATAGGTGCAGAGATAAACACACGCATTGCTTCTAACCTATTGGTTGTAGAGGTTAAACACGCGCATTGCTTGCAACCTATTGCAAAAACGCAAACAAAATAAGTTTCACTTCAGTGAAAACCACTAAAATAAGTAGTAAATACATTTCCTCCACCGTGAAAATCAAAGTATAGATACATATACTCATCACGAATATGATGCAAACGATCATATATTTACATACAATCGAGCACGAATATATAGCTTTATTCTCATTTTTTTTCTTTATATTATATAATATAATACAATTCCAGTACCATAAAATTAAACAAATCAAAACAATTGGAAGGCACGAAAGAAATAATGAATATACTAGCAAGACCGAAAATTAAAAATAAATAAATAAAAAACCCTAACAGAGCAAAAAGCTTACTCTCTAGAAGTGAATCCAGCGACAGCAAGTCTCTTGCCTTCAAAGGCTTTGTCGGCTTTAATCAGCCACCAATCGTACAAGCATACCTGCACATAGCATCAGAAATGAAAAAAACAGAAAAGCAAAAACAGTACAAAAATAGTAGAGTTTGTTTCCAGGAAGCAGAGAAAACACTTTACTGTTGTTTGAAAATGAGATGATGAGGAGTCGTTGTCATCGTCGACATGATGTTGGTGGCTTTGTTGCATCGTTGGTGGGATGCGTGAGCAGAAGCGATTGGAGATAAGAGTTGATTGAGAAGAGAAGTGTTCATAGTGGATTTGGGGAACTCACAGAAGTAGATTATTGTAATTCTAGGGTTTTTTATACAAGTGTCAACACGCGCGGGAAAGTCCGGTTAGCCGTAAGCCTATTTCTTATGTATCATTTAATTCAAATGCGAAATTGAAAATTAATTAATAATTAGTATTTTAGTAAAAAAAAAAAAACATAGTGACCAGCAGCATTTTGTAGTGTGTGTATATATATATATATATGTAAGTTTCAACCGTTGAAAACTGTTATAAAATTAAAAAATAGAAATAGTATGCATACATTTGAAAATTTTTATATTATTTGTTGTGAATTTATAAAAAATAAAATAAAATGAACAAAAAATAAAAAGATATTAATCTCTATTTTATGTAAATAGATTACATATAATTATGGTTGAAATATAAAATGTCTTTATGAAAAAATAAGGAGGATGATTTACTTATTTAAAAAAAAAAAATTGTTTTAAATCCCCTAGCAGATGTTTTCATAATTACTTAATAAAATTAACATCCACCTAATTCTGAAAACTGTTACCAAATTTATTTAGATAATTAGACAAGTATTTTTAAAAATTTAACTAAACATTACTTTTATATCAAAATTATTAAATAATCAAACTTTAACTTCTAAATATTTTGATTTTCAATTCCAAAATTATTAAATAATCAAATTTTCACTTTCTGAATTACAACATTATAAATAGTTAAACTTTCACTTTCCGAGTCTCTAGTTTGTAATTCCAGCTAGTGTGCACTTGCTCATGTTTGTGAATTTGGTTGCTAAATTTCGCATTTGGTGCAAGGTTTTCACTTTCCAGTATTTTTTATTAGTCATGGAAACGAGTTTTATTATGCCACATAACAATTATTATCGAATCTTGGAATTTATGGTGTACCATTGTCGCACCATTTGTACTGTGGGTTCTAGTGTTGGTTTTGTTTTCAACACAATTTACGCTGTAACAATGTCAAACCATTCTCAACTTGCGTTAAACATGGACTTGACTGCTCTCAAGTTGGGAGCACCGGTATTTGAATGGTCACGATTTTCAATTGCTCAGCATAATTTACAGTTCAATGAAGTAAAAATAATAAAAATAAAAAAATGCATGCCATAAAAACTAAATGAAGCTGCAACTTTTAATACAAACACCAAATTGTAGTTTGCTTGAATCATACAGATAACGGCTCAATTTAATACACTTACATATAGATCTTGCTGATGTGGACTTGGAAGAAGAAGATGAAAAGGAACAAAGGTAAATCTGTGTTGGGAAATAGCAAACTAAGTAATGAAACTCATAAACGAAACTTAATATATGTCCGGGTGGTATTGCCCAGGAATTGTGCTACTTTCTTGCGCCCTCTGAAGATGAAGCTTTAAGGCATAGTTGCTCATCTGCACAAAAACAAAAAATTACGATGTCACTTCTTCGATTACTCGTTTAGGAATAACAATCATTTGATAGGTCACTACAAATATTACCCAATCAAAGTTATTCTATGATTAAAGGAACTAAATAGAAGCATATTGTAAACCACACACACAGGTGAATCTAGAGGGAAAAAAACAATGATTTCAAGGGTTTCCAGCAATTTCCCTGACCAGAAACATCGCGCTGGATAAGAATAAAAGACTATTCATAGTTTTACCATTTATACATCTCGCTTGATAGACTTTAAAAAGGCCAGAAAGAGATTTAAGAGTACAAATGTACAAAAGTCTACCTCTAAGTTTCGAATTTGTTCTTGGTACTGGCTTAACACATGCTTCAAATGTTGCACTTCTCGTGACTTCTCCTCTTGCTCCAAATGGCGTTCATGCTGAATAGCGACCGCTCTCTTTAAAATCTGGTTGTCATTTAACAATGTCTGCAGATGTTCCTTCAGAGAAGCATGCTCAAGCTGCTTCATCGATAATAATACAAATATAACAAGATCAGCAAGGGAAAATATGCAGTTATATTCTGCTCATCTTTAAATTGAAAATTATTAAAAACCTAATTGCTTGGCTTACCTCCGTTGATGCCTTTGAGTTAGCAGTTATACTTCTTTCAAAACCATCTAAGATCCTAGCAGCACGTCCCCCTAGCATCATCAAGATCAGTTGCGTTCATCATCTCATGCACGAACAAATCCACCCAACTGGACCCATCTGAAACATTTTCACCAACAAAGGTTGTTTTTTCATCTACCGGTCTCTCTTCAGCCATTTGGCTACCTGATTGATACATATTCAGAAAGAAAAACAATATAGTAAGTTCTAACTTATACCGTTAAACATTAAAATTAAAGGTATACCCAGGTACTTTGGGAAAAAAAGTAGTAAAGGAAACAAATTTATTAACAAACTTACAAGCAGCTGTACTCTCTCCAGAAACGGCAGCATGTCCCTCTGACTTATTTCTTTGACTAGCATCACGGAAGGAAAGTGCACGAAGACTCTCAATTGCATCTTCAATTTTATTATCATGATTCCTAAGAACTGATTTCACTACCTGAATTATAGAAAATAAAAGGAAATTCATTGAACCATGAAAGAGAATTCTATACTGCTGTTATTGCGCTTTAAATACCATAATAGGCACCGAGATTTAAAGAAGCAATCACCGAACTATAGAACATTAACTATAATCCAGAAAATTACATTCTAACAATTTAACCAAACACAGGCTACTCTCAATTGTTGAGTATTTAACATGTTAAATCACAAAACAACACAAACCCAGAAAAACTGCAATATAATTCATCAACTAGCCCAGCTATTTATAATCAAGTTTCACACAAACAACAAAGGCAAATTTAAATAAAACACAAAATGAACAGATATATAATATAATTTTCAATCAAAAACTACAATTTCGAAATAACAAATTCCTTTTTAAAAATAATAATAATAATAATAATTACATTAATCCAATAAACAATAAAATTACTTCATAATCTAAAATGAAAAAAAAAAAAAAAAAGAGATACACTACCCAAAAACTCACCTCAGGATCGAAGTCAGGAAACATTTGCAGCAAGGTCGCAACCGGCTCCTCGGATCCTGATCGGATCGGAGATCCGTAACTCGAACACCTAGATCTCTTGGCCGGCGTTGGAGACGAGGATCCGAAGAGTTCTTCGAACCCCACCCGTTTTCCACAAACTCCCGCAGACATCGCCACCTAAAACCCTAGGGTTTTTTTATTTTTTTTTAAAAAAAAAAAAAACTTCAAAAATTAAAATATAAGAAAAAAAAAACCAATTCGATCAGAAGAGATGAAACCAGCCAAATCAAGATAGAGGGTCTTTGTTAAATTGAATTTAAACTTCTATTATTATTATTATTATTGGAACAATTTTGTGGGTAGGATTATGTCTTTTTCTTCTGTATGGTGTTGTGATGGGATGAGACAAACCCTAGGAGAAGATAAAGAGGAATGAGTAAAAAAAAAAAAAAAAGTGGGGTTTGGTTTTTGATGGGTTTTTTGGAATCTGAGGGATTTCCACCATGCAAGTTTACTCCACAGTAACGGTAGATGCAAGAGAAGTACTTAAATTACTTGAACAAATTGAAGAGGCAGTTTGAGTGGGTTGCTTTCACGCTTGATTCAGTGTATCTCGGACCATCACGGAGGCCAACACCATTGTCAATGCGAAATTATGGAGAGGAGTGGGGCTGTTAAATGGACGGCTGTAATAATTTTTTGGTATCCACTCGGTATATTTTTATACTAAAAGGAGGAGGCCAAAGAGGCAGGACAATCATGTCTTTGATAATATGGTATTAAAAAAATAGATAAGACTTTCCTGAGTCAGCATCTTCGTTCGGATTTTTTATTTTTTTAACTGATGTGATCTGTTTTTAATCTTTCCAAACCAAGAATTTGTGTTTCCACGCAGAAACCTAAGAATTGTTTTATTAAAAGAAAAATAATATAATTAAACTATGAACTTAATGTAAAAACAATCATCTTACTTAGTATAATCTCATATTTCAATCGTTGTAACGTATATGAGATTTAAAGATAATAAAAAAAATGGTTAATAAATTACACTACATTATTAGCTTAAGCAGTGTGCATATCTTATTTCATGTTTGTAATAGGGTTTTGAGTCGTGAGAGTATATATTGGGTCATGCATGTGTTATTTGATTTTGGTGCATCTCATTTAGTGCATGTAATAACGGGTTTGAATAGCGAGAGTAGATACTGGATTGTGCATGCATTACTTGATCTTGATATATCTCATTTTAGGTCTGCCTTCTCTGAGCTTAAATAGTATGCATTTCTCATTTCAAGTTTATAGTAGAGGGTTTGAGCTGCGAGCATAGGTTTTGGATCATGCATGCACTATTTAATCTCGATATATTTCATTTCACGTTTATAGTAAAGAGTTTGAGTTGTGAGAGTAAACATTGGATCATGCATGCACTACTTTATATCAATATATTACATTTCGCATTCATGGTAAGAGGTTCGAGTCACGAGAGTATATTTGGTTGTGCATGCATTACTTGATCTTGGTATATCTCATTTCAGGTTCCTCATTTTTAGTATAATTAGTTTGTATTTCTTATTTTGCGTTTGTTGTAAAGGATTTGAGTCATGAGAGAAAATATTAGGTTGTGCATGTAGTGCTTGATATTTGTTTATCTCATGTCACGTCCATAATAAGAGGTTCAAGTTTGTATAAGTATATATTTGAATGTGCATGTGCTTCTTGATCTATGTATATCTTATTTTAGGCTCATGGTAGGGTTCAAGTTGTGATTATAAAAAAAATCAAATACTTCAAGCAATAGTAACTTTCATAAACAATAAAGGAGTCTTCCTAGATGTACTAATAAAAATATGTTTACTAATCGACAATGAAAATAAAATTGGGAAATCAATTTCCTTTCTAGAAGAACCTAATTTCAAATTTTGTTTTGGTCTATGTAATTTCTAATTGTTTTTAATAGAAATTGAGTTCAAAATTGAGAAATTAATTTGTTTTTTATTAATAAATGCACCTTAAATGCGTATAAACTTATATCATATATGGTAAATTTTAATTCGAACTACAATTATGGTAGGGCATACCACCTAATTAAAAATAGATATAAACGACGTAATAGTTATAAACATGTTATTCAGATTTCATGTTTCAGTCACTATCCGTCTTCAGTTTCCGACAGCATTGTTCAATCTTTAGACAAAAAAAACAAACGACTCCTTACTTAACCTTGTGCCTTAATTATATGTCCCATTTGAAAACTATTATCTTAATCTCTTGCCTTAATTATTAAAGTTATATGTGATTAAATATTCTAGGAATTGGAACATAAAAGTGGGATAAAAATTGTGAAGATTGATTTATTGTATTTTAATCATTCAAAATAATAAATATCATGGAAGTGGATATGTTCATATACAATTTTTGAAAAAAATACCTGCGTTGTTCATGTTGTATTCAAATGAAATGTTAACAGTTGCAAGTAAGTTTAACAAAACCTTTCTCAAAAACTTCCATTACATCACTTGGAGGAAAAGAATGATCCACACTCACTTGTCATGGTAGATATAAAGGATGCTAGATAGGTAAAGGACACCGCAATTTATGATCTAAATGTTTAACCAACCCTTAAAAGCAAAGGGCACATGCCTTCGGCACATATGTTTATGAAAATCAAAGTGTGAGATGAGCATGAGCATCGATTAAGTCAAATTCACAAGGGTTTTTTTTCTTTTTCTTTATTTTTACAAATACGTTTATTATTGTCAAGCTTTCTAAATATTAATTCTAAGGAACCATGTGACTGGAACCGTTACTACACGACTTCCTACAACCCCAACAGTAACGTGTTTTTTTTGTTAAACACGTAACATGGATTTTCGAGATTCACAAGTAATTTTGTTACGTGACAAAAATTGCAAAATACCATGAATGAAACTCAAAACTTATATTACATGTTTAGAAAAAACTACGTAAACGCAAAACCATTAAGTGGCTGTAGTTTAGTGGTCAGAATTCTACGTTGTGGCCGTAGAGACCAGGGCTCGAATCCCAGCAGCCACAGCAACGCTTTTTTTAATTTTCAGCTTCCAAAACGACACCGTTTATTTTCGTTGGTCCCTTACCAACATCACATAAATTCTTGAGTGTCAATTGACAACCTTTCCACATATAATAAACCCTAGTCAAGCTGAACTGAAAAGACAGTGATCTTCTTCGATCTCGTAAGCCTGTCACCGTAAGATTCTCCATTTTCTATTTATTTATTTATTTATTTTTACTGTATTCGATCAAAATATCAGTGTTTCCACTGGCAATTATGCGTAGATGGAGTCATTTGCAATTTCATTTTTTATGATAATTGTAAGAAACCTAATGATTATTATTCATGTAGATTTCGATATGAGTCACATTAGAGTTAATATCGAGTAACTGAGAATTCAATGACGATGCCATCTCATACCTGGCCTGATTGGTGACCAAAATTGAGCACATTTTGTTAACCAATTATGAAGATTTAACATTAGTTTATGTGGTGATCAAGAGGAACTAATGATGAACTATATGGTTTAGTAGGTTATATGGTTTGTGTATTGTTGTTGGTTGTATAAATTTCGCGTATGATTGTTGGGTCTACTAGTCAGCTAGGCTGCTTGGAGGTAGGAAATTTAAAATTTATAAAATTTGCTTGACAGATTCAATTGTTTTATAATGTTGTAAATTGTAGGGAGTTTTTTCAGGACAGTTAGAACCATTGTTATCTCTCTTTTTGTTGCTGATTTAATGTGTTTAAATTGTAGTTGTTAGCTACTCCACTCAGTCTCTTCTCCGGACAGTTTATCCATTGTAAATTTTATACTAAATTACTAGCATGCTTAAGTTTTCTAGCATTTTGTTTATATAGATCGTCCGGATTCGTTACTATCATGTTGAGTCATCATCGCTGAGCTTTGTATCTGAATTCTTTTTAGTCTTAGGAGTTGAGAGAAGTTGATTGAAGTTCCTTACTTGAGGAGTCGGATGTTCCATATGACTGTCTTGGATTAAGTGGTTTGATTTGGTGGGAGTTTTGCTGTGAAGTTGGAATTTTTTATGGTCGGCACATGGCAGTGGTAATATATATTTTTTTTAATATGTTTGATCTCTCTGTAGAAGCGGCCTACTTGAGTCGATTAGTCATCATGCCGGTTTTGCCTGGCCTAGATCTGGTGTCTCTCAAGTAATCTTCTTCTCTGTGTCTGAAATTGGAAGCTCACTCTTAGTTTTGTTTGTTCCTTCATCTTATGTTTTACCCTCATTAACCTTGATAATGGTTTCAGATCAGTATCCTATTCCCTCATCTTCAGTAAATGTAGTTTTGTATCTATTACACCTTTGATATGACCTAAATGTTGGAACTGAGAGTTGCAATGTTATTTCTATTATTAACTTTGGGATTTTTATTAAGCGTGGCTAATAAATCATGCTGATCATGTCATGTTACTCTAAATTTTGGTACTGATCTATTTTTCTATTCTTGCATCTGTTGTTGCAGATGATTGATGATCAAGATTTGGGCTTCTTTGCCAATTTTCTTGGCATCTTCATTTTGTACTGGTTATAGCATATCATTATGTGATGGCTGACCCGAAGTATGAAGGCAACTGAAGACTCTTTTCTTTTTGAGTTCATTACAATAGGCTTGTCATGTTAGTTTAATAGACTGAATTTTTTCACAAATGGATAATCAATGTAATTACAAACCTTACTCTGTGGCTTGAATGTCATCTTATTACTCATAATTTTGTAGACATATATTTGCTGACCTCTGTTTTGTTTGCTCTAACTATTCTATTGTCTGGTTTATTGCTCAAAGTATATTATTCTCAGCTTTAATGTTCTATGATTTGAAAGAAGATTACAAACTATAATAATTGTACATGTTCTGCTTTACTTTGTTCACCCACCAACAATTGGGATGTGAAAAAAGTATGACTTTGCTTTCTGCAGCTAAGTATCAGATTTCTTTAGTTGAATCTTGTGGGTAGACAAATTATAAAGATGTCGATTATGAGTGCTATCTGGTTTCTTTAATCTTTCCTTTGATAAATGTTGCATACATGGTTTGTTGGAGTAAAATTCTATTGAGATTTACTAGAGTACTTTTACCTCATCTCATACATGGTGTTAAATAAAGTTTATTAATCTCCCATATGCTGTTATTTACTAGGAGATTGTTGTGCTAGACTTATTTTGTGGATAGAGCATTAGGCTTACAGGAAATTTCAAACAAATTAGCATTCCTTGTAGGATTCTCCCGTTTAACTAGCTCTTTAACTTCTTTCTCGATCTCTTTTGTTTCCTTCATCAGACTACTGATGCTAAAACCGAGTCCATTCAAACAAATAATTGTTTGACTCTTAAGCTTTCCATCCTCCCTACTGTTAATGCTGGCAATTCTGTTTGAAAGTTGAACAAAAGAGCTTAAAATCTCCTCGATGTCTTCTTCATCTAGACCCGAATGCCTTTGCGCTTCTTCAGTAGGTGATCTTCCCAACTCAATGTCGTGAGATATGTTTTTCTTTTGCAATTCTTGTTTCAGCATTTCAACAGACTTGATCATAGTCACGTCTTCAAGACATTTCAATGTATTTCCAACCCTTTCCCTGAATAGCTCAAGATCATCATTTATCTGTTTTTGAATCTCCTTCCAAGCAACTCCAAACCACACTGATGCTTGTGAGAGAAATTCAATTTTGTATGCTACAAAATGTAAGAGATCTGCCATTTTTGATAAGGATTCCAGGACCTTGCTATAGCAAGTACCATTGAAAGGCAAGAACCAGAAGTTAGGCTCCACCTCTGCTTCTCTGATGAAGCTCTCTAGTACATTGATTTGTGATTTCAGCTTCTTTTGTTTGTCTCTCATTGCTCTTGAAGTTAGCATGCTCTTTTGGTCTGCACATAGATGTATACTCTCGATGAAATCTCTAAGCATTCCCAAGCTCCCTGAAAGTTGAGCCTTTGTCAGAGTAGTTGCTCTAGCAGGCTGAAAGAGGATCTCTACTACGACAAAGCAGATTAATCCAATGGTAGCCTCTGTAATTCGAGCAATTGCAAACTCTGTTGGAGTCCCATAATTTTTCCTGCCCAAGATTAATAATGCTCCTATAACAGCGGAGATCCCTCCAGCTTCACCATACATTCGGCTGTGCCTTATGAAAGTGGTGAAAATAATCCAGGGAAGAAGAGGTAAGAACCTAACATTCACAACATTTTGGAACATAAAACAGCAAAGGATTCCGTATACTGATCCCATTGCTGTTCCTTGTGCACGGGCATTTGCCACTGTAAATGTTGCCTGTCTTTTATTTGCAAAACTAATGGCAATCGTCAGTCCTGACCAATATCCATTTTCTCTGTTGTACATCAAACCAAAGAGCACTGCTAGACCCAGAGAAAGCGAGCACTTAAGTGCAAAAACCAGGCTTTCACTACTTGGTAACAACATCAACACACTGCTCCAAACCCTTTTGAGCATACACTCGTTCTTGGAATCGCTTGATTCTTCAGAGATTGTTTTTGATTCACCCGATATGGAACACTCCGTATTTGGAGCAATGGGCAAGCCATTCTGGAGGAGTTGCAGGCAGTACAAGAAGAAGAAAGCTGGGACATCTTCAGTGGAGGAAATGGTCTTGAGGGTCCAGCTGGGCTTGTCTATGCATTTTGTCTTTGTGTCAGGAGGTGTTGTTGCATCAAAAGAAGCATAGCACTTGGCTTGTTCTAGTTTTAAGCCTATCTGTGCCTTAAACGATTGTAAATCATCTCTCAGCTCTTGGTCAACCATGCCAACAGGAAAGGAAGGGCAAGAAGTCAATGCCAATTCCATTCCTTTAATTGGTATATCCATTTCGTGCAATTTCTCTCGTGGGTCTACGTAATTGGGTTTCAAGAATCTTATTTGAGGTCTCTCCCACAGCATCCCTTCCTGTTCACAAGAAAAATGGTTTTCTTACAAGCAACTTACATCAAATAGCTCATTTTACAGTTCCATTTCGGAGTTAAAACTTCACTAACCTGTTTGTTCGCTATTCTCAGAAGCTGTTTGGCCCCTAATTTAAAGAGGGACTTTGCTTCTGAGATCAATTCTTGTGCTGCTGCGTTATCCTGGGCAGAGAAGGCCTTGACAAAGAGATTGAACCTCTCAGATATATTTTCTGCGTATAGTCTGCATGTTTTCTTAACCTATAAAGAAAAAAAATCATTTGTTACCATCTATCATCTCTCATCTGCCGTCAGCTATGAGCTAAGTTTTGTCACCATTATCTGGTATTCATACTTCAAAGTTTTACACAAAGATCGTGTAATTTATATAGAGTGATTTGAACCTATAATATTATCAGATTAAATGAATATTCTTTATCATCAAATAATGTAAACAGTCATAAAAATTTTATTGATATTATCTTATGTAACCAATTAATTACATTCAAATCCGGATGGTATCAACATTTACTAGAAATCTTTTTGACAATTTATAATTTTTAATAGATCTTCCTTAAAATTTACTAGATGTATCTTAACTACCAAAGAAATTCTTACAGAATAAACTTCATGGTTGATGCCTTAATAACATCTTCTGCACCCGAGGGATGCACCTTGGCTGATAGGTCAGAAAGTGGATGCTTTAAAAGGCATTATTGGTCTTATCATAGAATTAGTGGGACAACTTGCAATTTTTAAGAAATCTTCCTTAAAATTTACTAGATATATCTTCACCACCAAAGAAATTCTTAATGAATAAATTTCATGGGAGATGCCTTAATAACGTGTTCTGCACCCGAGGGATGTGCCTTGGCTGTACGTCAGAAGTGGATGCTTTGAAAGGCAATATTGGTCTTATCATATACAATGGGACAACTGGTTGGAAACAATATAATCCCAGATAGCAGATTAATTCTTGTTGTCTTCCAACAAGCCGAAAGTGGGAAAAAGATGCTGTTTGCGTGAGAATTGGCAAGAGGGGCATTTTGAATCGGAAAATTACTACTTTAAGCATAAAGCACAAGAATATTCCTATTTAAACATAAAAACCCAATACATGGAAAGAGGTCATTTAGATGACCCATCATCACCTGGAATAATTTAAGCATAAATAGCCTATGTATAATAGTATATATTCTCCATCTAAAGTTCAGTGTCCTCTCCTAAAAGACTAAAACTATTAGTGAAAGAATCATGAGAAGGTCGGCCTCAAAAATTTGTGTTTGTTTCTTCCGAGATATCATTGTAATGCTGGTGTAACTAGTGTCAAACCTTCTTCTTTGTTACATTTATTTATGATTTGACTTGTGAGAGACAGCTCAATTATGTTTTAGTAATTCGACCACTAAAACTAACAATGTGTTAAAAATTTAAATGAGGACTATTATAAAAAAAGCTTAATCAATCAAACCTCAAACCTAAAAAGGAAAAAAAAAAAAAATCAGATGATTTGCTGTGTAACTACAAGATTTTATATGTCCAGTGATCCAATACTTGCACATCTTCCACTCAGAAGAATCAAAGTAACATGCAAGAAAATCTGTTCAACAGAAACGTAGAGAAAAGTCATGTAAATTACCTCATAATAGGCTAGCCGAGGATAAGGAAGCAGCATGGCCAAAACAGATGCCAGGGCACCAAGGGCAGTGCTTGAGGCCACATGAATTGGGTGCATGACAACTCCAGTTTCTGCACCATGTATAACTGTACCTACACACACAATCACAAGCTGTCCAAACGCAATCCGCTTGGCCATTAAATGAGTGGACTCAGGCAGCCCCACCATGAATGCTGTAACCGCCACAACAGCAGCGGCTAGGCCACTGTTGAACCTGCCAGGTCCAATGAACCACAAGCACAATATAGATAGTACCAAAACTTGTATGGTGGCATAAAGTGCATGCCAGCAGCCTCTCAGGGCGTCACCAAGAGTAGCATCAGACACAATCAAGATGGTTGTCACATAAGAAAAGGCGGGAAATGATGGTAACCGCCGGAAAGGTTCCGGCCCGTAAAGGGTGGTGCAGCCTACTATGCTGCATGCTAGAGCAGTCCGTAGTGATGAGCCGAGCCGTGCCAGCCATAACTCTCGCCTGCTCTCTGCTGGTGTTGCTGCCATATATTGACCAATAAATGGGAAGCGAAAAAAGGGGCTGTGTACTTCTGTTATTATTTGAAGTTATATCTGTCTATGCATGGTTTTCAAGGGAAGTAGAGGTGCTGAGGAGAGGCAGCTGAGGACAACTCTGTTAAAGGGTAATTTGTAGAGTAAAAGATCAAAGTTTTAACAACTGTATATAGATGGAATAATCTAGTACAAACTTGGCGGTACTTTATAGAGTTAAACAGCCAAGTGGGACCAAGGTCTTGAAAAATTTTCGAATCTTAAGTAATATATTGATTCTCCAGGTTATGCAATTCATGATTTGGAGAATCGAACAACAAAACTTAATGTTCTTTGTGAGGTCACCGATGAAAGCAACGAAATGGTAGATAAAACATAATAATGGTTGTGTTAGTCAGGGATCGTTTGTTTTTTCATTTAAGACTTAATGATACTAAATTACACCTATTATGGTCGTTTGTTTTTTTATCTAAAGACTGAACAGTGCTACTAAAGATTGAAGACTGAATAGTGACTGAAACCTGAAATCTGAATAACATGTTTGTTTTTTTTTTTTCTTTATATATGAATGTATAATAATCTTGTTTATTTTTTAAAGTTAAAATTATCTGAAAACTAGTAATTTGACATTTATATCCTTTTACTATTAGTTGTTATATAATTTTATTTAATATTATACAAATAATTATAATAAATTATTTAGCAAATGCTAAAACACTTTTATGTATATATTAATAATATTTTTATTCATAATTAAAATATGATTAATTATTATAGTAAAGTATTTTTTTAAAAAAAGTATATATACATAAATAAATTATTATAGTAAAGTAAATTAAATAAAAATAAATAAAATGGTATTAAGTTGACTTACTATTGTTATATATTTAAATAAAAATAATATTGAAAGAAATATCATTAAAATGAATATGTATAATGTAAAATTAGGTCAAATTTAGAAATATGTTTGTTGATTTATTAAAAGAAATTTTTATAATGTAAAACTAGAACAAACTTGAAAATTTGTTATTTTGTGAAGAATAAAGTTGGAATAATAAATTTATAAAATCATTAGTTATTTTATATTCAGTGAAAAGTCAGAAAATGTAACTTTTTATTTTCAGTGATTTTAAGTGGTTTGATTCACTTAAAAAAACAAACAGAAATAACTTAATTGACCTAATTCAGTACCATTTAGTATTAAGTGTAAAAAACAAACGATCCCTAAGTTGTTTTAGTTTATTTTTTTAAGTGGTCAATCAACTTAAAACTATCCAAAAATAACTGCAAAAATTAAGTAAGAATTTTTAATTTTTCACTTAATTGCAAATCACTTAATGACATTTTGAAGTTTTTATTCCAAATATATTCTCCTCAAAATAACATAATGTCATATTTATCCTAATATTATATTACTCAAATTTTCTTTTTTCTTTTTCCTTGATACTTACAAAAAATATATATATTTGAAAAGAAAAGCCTAGATACATTCCATCTCAAATTATCTTGGAATTAAACTAATATATTTTAATTTATAATTTAAATATTGATTTTCTAGTTGTTTTCTTAAATATATTAATATATTTAAATATATAAATATGGATAATACTACCATATTTTTTAATCATATTTTAATTGTGAATAAATATTATTAATATGTACATAAAAAATGTTTTAGAATTTATTAAATTATTTATTTTCATATATTTGTATTAAATTAATTTAAATTACATAACAACAAATACTTAAAAGGGTATAAATGTCAAATTACTAATTTTCAGACAATTTTAACTTTAAAAAAAAAACAAATAAATTTATAATATATTCAATGTGAGGAAAAAAAAAAAAAACATGTTATAAGTTTCAGTTACTATTTAATTTTCAATTTTTAGTAGTACTGTTTAGTTTTTAGACAAAAAAATAAACAGTTCTTTAGTGTCCCATTTTAATCTTTTATAGTAATAACTTTAACTTAGATTAAGGTTCACGCTTTTTGGCTCTTTCTGTCAATTTGACCTCCACTTTTTGCATGTTTGCTCATTTGCTTTTTCACATTTGAGGGAGAATGTGGAATTTCTTTCTTGTCTCCTTTGTATATCCTATATTCTTGCAATTATGTTATATAAGAATTATCTTAAATCTTAAAAAAATTCTCCTTCTGAAACAAAGTAACCAAATAATTATTAAAGATATATATTTCAAAGTCCTTTGATATTTTCACTATGGTTTTTTTTTCTTTTTTTCTGTTCCTATTTTTGTGATAATTAAAATTTCTAACAAATTTTAAATAACTTCAAGAGAATTTATAATAGATTCTCGATAATCTACTAAAGAAGTTTAATATATTCTAGGAGTTTCTATTTAATAAGTTATCAGGACCTGTATGCTTTGCAAAGGATATGTAAGGTCTCCAAATTTCCCTTGTATATTATGTTGTTAAACATTAGGTCATGTTTTGAATTCTACAACCGAGGACTGATATGGTCATTCTACTTCTGAACCAAGCTCAACAATTATGTTAGTTGGGAGTAGAATAGCAAAACACTTGCAGGTAGCATCAGTTCCTCCACACATTTCCTAATTAATTGGTGCACCTGCACCATGAGGAGAACTGAATAAGACGAATAATTGGTGAATCAAAATACCTGAAATCTGCTAACCAGATACTTGATCCGCTGTCTCAACTCAGTTGGGATGTTACCTTCAGGTTTTTATTTACTAACTTTTAAACAATTTCAATCATCCATAAAACATGTATCATTTTATATCTACGCGTGATTAGTATGGGAAAAAACTCTGAAATATTCTGTGGGAAGCAGCAATTCCTGGAATCAAGACACTTGGAAGATGCTCGTGGATCCACGTTGACTGAAGTCTAATTGTGACTTTATATTATCTATTATTTAATGTTTATAGATGTAAAAATAAATGGCTGTTTCCTGGAATCAAGACACTTGAAGATGCTTGTGGTTCACGTTTATTGAAGATTAATTTTGACTTTATATTTGTCTATTTTTTAATGTTTGTAGATGTAAAAATAAATGGCTGTTTGCTGAGATGAGATTGGTGATAAAGAGAGGGCCTGATTGGGACAGTTTCCAACGATCTGTGGGGTCTGTCATTCTGGAAAATTCAACTGGTTCTCAAATCATCAGATGTTTACAGGGATGGCAGCTATCTGTGGTTGATGGGGCTTCCTCTGCCTGAGGGTACAGGGCACTTACAAGTGTGGCCGTTTGTGGTGAATATCGCCGACCTCATACCTCACTTGGTGTTTTCCTTGCATTCAGTTTGATACATTAGCAAGCCAAATTTATTAATCCTACTAACCTATTCTGGTTGATATTTTTCCTGATGTATTCGAATTGTCAAGTTAAACATCTAGTGTATGTGATTGACATTTTCATTCTGCTGTGGGAAAAAAAAAAAAAAAAAAACAGTGGATGAAAAGTGAAACTCCGGAGAAAATGTGAAATTGTGCATTAGCAAAGACATCCAAGTACGGAAGATCAAGCAAATAATGGCTTTCAGATACACATTTCAGATGATAAATCAAGAAATTTGCAGGAAGATATGCACAGATCATTTTTTGTTTCTCTCAGTGCAGGCAGGCCTATGTCGTTTGGCGTATCTGGAAAATCTGATAGGTCAGAGAACAAGATACATTAAAACAAAATTTATGTCTGTGATGAGTTGAATTCTGAGTTAGATTCAATCAAATTAAAAGGTGACTGCCCCTTTAAACCACTAAGTAGATTAAGCATAATGACTGCATATGCTTTGTCTGTCCATGACAATACTGTGGTACTAAAAAACTAGATTTTGATTCTGACCTAACAGTTCTATATCAGATCAGCAACAAAGACAGAAAACTGCTTTACCTTAAAAAAATCACTTTGGCATTATTATTTTTTCCTACAATTGTGTTACTAGATGATTTGTTCATATTTGGTTATCAATATTTCTCCTTACAGATGCTCCAAAGTCCACTGTGCACTTAGAGGCAAGTAGATGCTCATAAGTCATATCAGCAGTCTGGATTCCTTAGTGGGGTAACTATTGTAAAAGACGTTATTCAGGTATCATGCTACACGAGTGACGCAGACTGGTGCACCTTTTACTAGAAGCATCAACACCTCATATGCCACTAAATCTGCTACATTATCTGAAGGACCTTACCCAATTATCGAACTTGGAAGCAGCTCAATTTGAGCTTCTGGTGAAAAATCAGCTGGTCGTGAACGAGGAACCTAATTCAATTAAATGCGTCGTACCTGCTAAATTACAATGAATAAACTTGTTCCTCTATACCCTATATAACAAATATAAAGTACTGTCAATTTTCCTTAACTGCTTTTTAGGACTCAAAAGTATCTCTCATACTAGTCAATTAACACCTGATCTTTACAAATACAACTTGAAATTGACCTGTGTGCAACTCTACATAGGATTCCAGCATTATTTCAATTGTTGAAAGATTTGCTCGCTGTGAAACACTGAATTTCTGATCACCAATGCATATTATGGCAGTTATTGAACTAACCTACGGCAAAAGTACATTAAAATTCCACTGACTCAACTTTTATAGGCTTACAGATATTGTTGTGGCCATTAGAGAAATTCGTGGAGCGAATACGACAGATTTTATTGTTCATCTTTTTGAAGCATTGGTATTTGGTCTTATGTCAGTCTTCTTCGAATACGTGTAACTCTTGCTATTTAATTTCATCCTAAGTACTGCACACAGATTAAAGTCAGTAGTTTAATTAATATAATAGCCCCAGAAGAGTGGCATTCTTACAAGGAAATTAAGAAACTAAATACAGGAAAACAACAAATGATTCAGATTTTGCACCAGTAAATAGTTGCAGAAATAGTAAATTAATGTCCACTACAAAAGTATCGAAGATGGTGGTAGAATATTGAATAAAGTCAATTCTAGCTATCCTGCAAGGAATGCACTTTTATCAATGTGTGTTACAAGCAAGAAATAAAGGTAACAAGAAATAAGTAATATCCACTCTGTTCTACACGTAAAATAGAAATGTACTATCCATTCTGTTTTACAGATAAGAAATAAGTAATATATTTAGATTGATCTAATCTAAAAAGTTAAATTTTATGTCTTGGTAATTTGACCACTAAAATAACAATGTGTGTTAAAACTTGACCTGAGGACCATTACCGAAAAAGCTTAATCAAACCTTAATCCTGAAAGGATTAAAAAGAGTAAGATGATTTGCTTCGAAACTAAAAGATTTTATATGTCCAGTGATCCAATACTTGCACAACTTCTACTCAGAAGAATCAAAGTAACATGCAAGAAAATCTATTCAAAAGCAACGTAGAGAAAAGTCATGTAAATTACCTCATAATAGGCTAGCCGAGGATAAGGAAGCAGCATGGCCACAACAGATGCCAAGGCACCAAGGGCAGTGCTTGAGGCCACACGAATTGGGTGCACGACAATTCCAGTTTCTGCGTCATGTATGACTGTACCTACACACACAATCACTAGCTGTCCAAATGCAATCCGCTTGGCCATAAAATGAGTGGACTCAGGCAGCCCCACCATGAATGCTGTAACTGCCACAACAGCAGCGGCTAGGCCACTGGCGAACCTGCCAGGTCCAATGAACCACAAGCACGATAGAGATGGTACCATAACTGGTATGGTGGCATAAAGTGCATACTAGCATCAGACACAATCAAGATGGTTGTCACCAAGAGTAGCATCAGGCACAATCAAGATGGTTGTCACATAAGAAAAGGCCGGAAATGCTGGTAACCGTCGGAAAGGTTCCGGGCCATAAAGGTGGTGCAGCCTACTATGCTGGATGCTAGAGCAGTCCTTAGTGATGAGCCGAGCCATGCCAGCCATAACTCTTGCCTGCTCTCTGCTGGTGTTGTTGCCATATATTGACCAATAAATGGGAAGCAAAAAAATGGGTTATGTACTTGTGTTATTATTTGAAATTATATTTGTCTAAGCATGGTTTTCAAGGGAAGTAGAGGTGATGAGGAGAGGCAGCATTGCTTTCTAAGAGGACAACTCTGTTAAAGGGTAATTTGCAGAGTAAAAGATCAAAGTTTTAACAATTGTATATAAATGGAATAATCTAGTCCAAACTTGGTGGTATCTTTATAGAGTTAACCAGTTCCTCTCATTGCAATTTAATAGGAGTTGAATAACCAAGTGGGACCAAGGCCTTGGAAAATTTTCAGACCTCAAATAATATATTGATTCTCCAGGTTATGCAATTCATAATTGGAGAATAGAATAACAAACTCGGTGTCTTTGTGAGGCCACTAATGAAGTAACAAAATTGCAGATAGGACATAATGGTTGTGATAGCTAGTGTCCATTATAAAAGATCCATTTTTATTTTTTATAGTAATGACTTCTAGTTGGGTAATGTTTATGCCTTTTTGCTCTTTTTGTCAATTTGATCTCCACTTTTGCATGCTTGCTCATTTGCTTTTCCTCCTTTGAGGGAGACAGTGGAATTTCTTCCTTGTCTCCTTTGTATATCCTATATTTTTGCAATTATGTTGTATGAAAATTGTCTCTAATCTTCTGAAAATTTTCCTATTTAAACGCAATAATCAAATAGTTACTAGAAATATATATATATATATTTCCAAATCTTTTGATCTTTCACTATGATTTATTTTTCTGTTGATATGTTTCTGATATTGAAGATTTCTAACAAATTTTAGGTGATTCCAAAGGAATTTAAGATAGATTCTCGATAATCAACTAGAGAGATTTTTAATATATTCTAGGAGTTTCTATTTAATAAACTATCAAAATCTATATGCACTACAAATGATATGTAAGGTCTCCAAGTTTACCTTGTACATCATATTGTTAAACATTAGATAATTTTTTAATTCTAAAACCATGAAGGACTGATATGGTCATTCTACTTTTGCACCAAGCTCAACAATTATGTTAGTTGGAATAGAATAGCAAAACACGTGCAGTTAGCATCAGCTGTTCCTTCCACGCATTTCCTAAATAATTGGTGCACTTGCACCATGGAGAAAACTGAATAAGATAAATAATTGGTGAATCAAATAATCTGAAATCTGCTAATCAGACACTTGATCCACGGTCTCAACTCAGCTGGGATGTTACTTTCAGGTTTTTATTTACTAACTTCTAAAACAATTTCAATTGTACAGGGAACATGTATTATCTTATGCTTATGCGTGATTGATATGGGAAAAACCTCTGGAATACTCAGCCTGAGGGGTACAGTGCACTTTTATGTGTGGCAGGTTGCGGTGAATATCGCCGGCCTCATACCCCACTTGGTGTTTTCCTTTCATTCAATTTGATACAGTGGCAAGCCAGATTTATTAATCCTACCAACCTATTCTGGTTGATAACTTTCCGGATGTATTCGAATTGTCAAGTTAAACATTTAGTGTATGTGATTGACATTTCCATTCTGCTGTGGAAGAAAAACAATGGATGAAAAGTGGAACTCTGGAGAAAATGTGAAATTGTGCATTACAAGGACATCCAAGTACGGGAGATCAAGCAAATAATGCTTTTCAGATACACATTTCAGATGATAAATCAAGAAATTTGCAGGAAGATATGCACAGATCATTTTTTGTTTTCTCTCAGTGCTGGAAGGCTTATGTCGTTTTGCATATCTGAAAAATCTGATTGGATAGAGAAAAAGATATATTAAAGCAAAATTTATGCTTGTGATGAGTTGAATCCTGAGTCAGATTCAATCAAATTAAAATGTGACTGCCCTTTTAATCCACTAACTAGATTAAGGATAACGACTGGATATGCTTTGTCTGTCCATGACAATACATAACAAAATTTCCAATTATTGATAATAACAAAATGACAACAGAAAAACTTCTGGAATTTCAATTGGACTTGTTGCAAGTATTTCTTTCTCAAACATCAATTAAATTTAATTTCAATTTTCTTTAATTCAATGAGAACTTAGAAGGGCTTGGGAATTTGATATGGACATGTCACTCATTTCGTGAACACATGCATTTGGTAATATAGTTTACTAAGTGAGGGTATGAAGGACTTTTCCATATCATAAAGACAAACCACTTCTAACTTTTTCACAGAACACCCCAGTTGCGTGGTACAGGGTACTTTTTATCTCTAACAATTTTAATAGAAGTCTAATTTCAACCCCTGCAGCGCTCCCCTCTTGGAGATGATTATGTGATTGGAAGTTAGAAATACATTATAAGGTGACAATCGTGTTAGGAAACTAGAATTATATAGTGAGATGGCGATAGTCTATGGAAGCTAGAATTACACGGCGAGGTAGCCAACACTTACAAAATATGTTCCTACAGAGAATATGAAATCGCTAAGTTCATACTTTCTAAAAATCAGTAAAACATTCAATTAGAACATCACTTCAGGCCTAAATATCAACTAAACTCATCATTGGGTAGAGGGTAAAAGATCTGAAAATCTAGTATTACAACAAAGCTGAGTCAGAAGTTGGGATAGGAAGGTTCATGGAGAAGAAAATGCTGTCAATTGAAACAATTTTGCAGAGATTCGGAAAATATCTGCAGATATGAAGTAAAGCAACATAGCGTAGTTGATGCCATAACATAACACATCAGACATAATTTTCAGGATATAAAAACTACCAAACATTACATTTTAAAAGTCCTTGTCTTTGTATCAACAACATATTTCTTTATCCGAAACCGAAAATGATATTTTGATTTCCTAGTGCCTTTATGAATCACTATCCAAGTCCACTTATTGTAATAGAATTATGTTTTCTGAGGTTCTATGTTCATTTTTAAGTAAATGAGGCCCATCAGCAGGGATTTTCTTTTGGGGATTATAATTTTATTTATTTATTTTTTTTTGGAGAGATTATAATTTGAAATTCATGTACCTCACCAAACAGTTCGAGACCTATTGAAATTTATCACTGATAATGTGATCCAGATAATTACTTCCACAACCGAAAGATGATAGCTTCTACCAAGAGGAAACTCATCTTTATATCTTGTGTTTAATAGAACAAAAATGAGACTCGAACATTTGATCTCTTAGGGACAAAAGAAGTATTCAATCACTCATATTAAAAGATGATACATAGACACACTTTCTATTTGTGCCGTGTGTTTGTAAACAATGAAAATAAAGTAAAGATTACTTATGATGGTATTTTTGCAAAGACAAAATAAAGGGAGACATGTAGATTGGGTCGTGGGCATTTTCTCCACATTCTTTGTGGGTTGCTCTCTCTCGAGAGCTGATCCTTGGGTCGCGCCATAATACTTTATCTTTGCTAGTCTTGATTGTAACTTAGACTAATCCCAATTATAAAATAATAATAATGATAATAATAATGAAAAAGGGAGACACATGTCAAGTAAAGCACTTGGTCACGAGTATTTTTGCATTTTCGAACAAGATATCGGATAAAGCAAAACAAACAATACCACAACATAAGTTAAAATTCATTAAACAGGCTAATCCTCGAGCTCCTCTTTTGTTAAAGGCTTCAAATGTACACACTTTCATCAACTGGACAACCTCATTGCGTTGTTCACTTGAATAGGTGTCCTGTACTTACAAAAAAGTATAAAATGAACCTAAACAGAGGTAGAGTGTAGAAGAAGTCAGATCAGTTTTGGTTATCACAACTCATGCTATAAATTACTGGGCAAGGCCAACTATAGGTTCTTTTTTTTTTTTTTTTTTTTTAAAGTGCCAACTATAGGTTCTCGATATGTGACGTACTAACACAAATCAGTCATTTCAAAAGTGGAAAAATAGATGACCTTAACTGGGCAAGTAAAGTTTTTCATATATTCATTGCAAATATTCATTACCATTACCTAATTGTATGGATTGTCTCTAAAGAAAGCCTGAGTGGACTGTGATAAAGAATCTTTGCATTGTGACCCAATGTAGTGTATGCAATATTGGATAAATTACTCATAGCTTACCTGCAAATTTGATATTCATAAGCGCATATAACTTTTTGATTTTTTTGCAACGTCCTCCCCTAACAAACTAATTGATTGGATTTGACCATAAAATAATCACTTTGGCCTTTTAAAATGTGTTGAAAGATGAAATTGCCCCTGAGTACTATCAGACTGTTATGAGTTGATTTTACAATCAAATGAAATTACTAATATGCCATTGAAATCATTTGCAACCAAAATCATCTTTAATTCCAAAAAACTTCGACTGGAAATCATATTCAATCTCTCCTCCTTCTCATCTTTAACCAAAATCATCATCAATCTAACAAAATCATCAACATCAATCACCAACCCAAAATTATCATCATCAATCAACCAACAAAAAATAGTATTTAATTACAAAAAATTCCCTAAAACAACCTACAATCAACCCCAAAACAATCCAAAACAACCCAACTGAGTTCGAATCTGGGTTCTCCTTCGAACCCAGAACCTTTGAACCCAACTCGAGGCTGGATTCGGACCCAACCAAAACCCAGTTCTGGGTTTGAATCCTCTTCGAACTCAGTTCTTCGAACCTAGAACTGAGTTCGTTTTGGGTTCGAAGGATTCAAACCTAGTTCTGGTTGGGTTCGAATCATTCTCAAACCCAGTTCTGGGTCCAAATTATTCGAATCTAGATTTAAGTTCGATTAGAAAAAAAAAAAGCAGAAGAACAGAGACAGTGACTGGTTGGAAGACAAAGAGGAAGAAGAGAGAGAGAGAGGAGACAGATGCTGATTGGAGAGGAAAACAGTGGGTTTTTGTGTTTTTATTGTAAATTATTTTTAAATTATTTTTTCTTAATTAAAAAATATTTTAATTAAATTTTTAATTTTTATTTAATTTTTAAAATTTTTTCTTAAATTAATCTCTATCGTCAATTTTCAAATGGACGGTGGAGATTAGATTAAATTTACTTTTAATTTATTTAAAGTTTTTAAAATTTATTTTAAAAGAAAATTAAAAAACAAATTTATTAAGGGATACTTTTATATTTTAATATTTTTTACACAGTCAATCATACTCAATTACAGTCAAACTAGTGAATCCGTTAGTCAAGAGAGAACGTTACAAAAAATCAAAAAGTTGTACGTGCTTATCAATATCAAATTTACAGGAAGGTTGTGGATAATTTGCCCGTGCAATATTCCAGTCACTGTGCTCAGGAATATACTACAGATGTATATGTCCTTATTCCACATTTAGACAAATTTCAAGGTTCTGTTTTGACAAAATATAGATGAACATGGATAATTTATTTTTGCAGTCATTTATTAATAAATTTCATTAGAAAATTGTAACAATTTTTTTTTTTTTTTCCCGTTAGATTGTAACACATATTTCATTATAATAAGACATGTGATGAATTTTTTATCAAATAATACTAGGTTTTTCAATTTCTTTTTGTTTAAACTTATGTCCAAATGATATGACGTATAATTTATCAATATTGCATTAATTATTACACCATCTTATGATTTATATGATGTTGATAACTTATATGTCATGTGACAAAAAATTTGGAAAGTTTAACAATATTCTTTTTTAAAAAGATTTATGAATTTGTCAATTGTTGTAATCAAAGAATTAAGGAAGTCCAAATCCTTGATCAATGTCATTGAAGCTACCATGTTGGTGGCATTCATACAATTGCTATATATGTTAATTGCTTGATAACACCCCTAAAATGATTGGTTTTGATTATTTTGAAATTGATGTTAATTGTGAGAAAGTTTGGATATCGTCCATTAACTTTTTAATCTAAGTATTTATAATAATAAAACATAGAATAAAATTTTGGATAGTTACATACAAAATCCTTTTAGAAGATAAAAATTTTGTTATTATTATAACTGTTGAAGTAAACAAAACCTTTTAAAAAGCCAGTGGGTGGCCTAATGAAAAGACACACCCCAATTGCCCATCAAAAGATAGGTTCGATCCTCACCTGATCTATAATGTGTGTGACAATTTTTTCATATACTTATGAGTAACCCTTTCCTAATTTTAAGAGTAGTTGTTCGGGTCGCTTACGAAGCAAATCCTATCATTTGGTCCCGACAGATGTCTAATCTAATGTCAGGAGTCGTATATGTATAAAAACAAATAAGAAGGATCTTTACAAAATATATTTATATATTTTTTCATTAAATGGAATAATTATCATAAGATAATTAACAAAATTAATGATAAATTTAGAAAGAGGTTTTTTAAATAAATGATAGTTTTTAAAGTCAAAGTTGAACATTAATCTTTTTTTAAAATCTTATAAGAAAAACTGTTTTGAAACAAAAATATACTTGAAAAGAATAGAGAATCTAGAAAAAATATTACTTTTCAATTGCAATGTAAAAAAGTGTTATTTTCGTAATTTTTTCTTTAGAAAAATAGTGTATACAAAGCTGAGTTCGGTCAATGTCAATAGTGTTACGAACTCACTTGTGTAATTTGTGTTTTAGTTTCTTTATTTCCTATTTTTGTAGTTATAACCAATGAAAAACAAATTGAAATATTCACCAAGCAAAACATATTTCGCGGGACTAGCATCGTCCACGTCAGCAAATGAAACGACACTTTCAAAAGTCTACCGATCATGGAATCTTCTTTGGGCTGGAGCCTGCCTGGCGCTGCATCTGTTGCCTTGCCAGCCAATGAGAACATACCTTTATGGTCTTCCAAAAAAGTGGACCCCACATAAGAACCAATCAGAGGTATTCTCACCTCACACTCTTCCGCGATTCGCCGATCAACGGTCGAATCAAATCATAATCAAACGGTCTTGACGGTCACCAGATTTGGAAACTCGGTCCCAGCTTCTACCTAAAGCTGACATGGCGGGATATCATTGGTTCGTAATTTAAACCGAATATGTGAAAACAATTCCGCGAAAAGAACGGAAACAATCTGAAACCGTCGATATCTTCCCAAGATCCGACGGTTTCCAAGAGTCGAGGTCGTAGAACATTCTCGAAACCAAACCCTAACTCTATATGAACCCACTCTTCACGCCTCTGCTCCGCCACTTGAAACCCTAGTTTGCTGTGGTTTCTCTTTGTTATTGTTGTTGTTTTTTTTTTATCTTATTCTCACTTCTTTCGATCTCTCTTTAGCGTCAATAATTCTTCTTCGTCGACACAACAAAGAAAAAGTCCGTAGACATGGCCGGTAAAGGAGAGGGACCAGCGATCGGTATCGATTTGGGCACCACCTACTCGTGCGTCGGTGTCTGGCAACACGACCGTGTCGAGATCATCGCCAACGACCAAGGGAACAGAACGACGCCTTCCTACGTCGCCTTCACGGACACCGAGCGTTTGATCGGTGATGCGGCCAAGAACCAGGTCGCCATGAACCCTATCAACACTGTTTTCGGTAAGCGATCTGCTCCATTGACCTGGTTTTGATTTGTTTAGATCTGACCTTGTGTAGTGTGGATCTGGAACATTAATTTCTAGATCTAGATTGGTCGTGTTTTGTTTGTACTCTGTTCCATGAAACAGAATCATATTATACTACAATAGTTGCATATGTTTAGTCGTTTGTTTCGTGTCTTTTGAACTCCTACTATTAATTGACTTGATTTGTATTATTGTAAGATTTCAATAGCTAGATTCGTATGTTTCTATTGAACCATTTAAATCATCCAGTTAGATTCTAATTGTTATATTTGTACGTACTTAAGCTGTTCTGTTTAACTGCACACCCATACTATACATGTCAAAGTTCTTTGGATCCATATACGTTATTGACAAGTGCAATACTATTAATGTTAGCACAGTTTAATTATTATGATGCTACTTAATCGCATTGAAATTTTGATTGCTTGGCATTCTTATTTGGAAATTGTAAAGGGCTTGTATTGGCCGTAGTTAGGTGTTGCTTGGTTCTTAATGTTTAGGGATTGTTTTTATATTGATCATCTCGAAATAAGAAAATTATAAGGGGTTGTTTCGGTTTTTAATTTCTTGGTTCTTACATAAATAAAAAATTTGTTAACATTTTGTTTGTTTTTGCTTGTTTCGCTGAACTAATTTATTGTTGTTATCTCAGATGCGAAGAGATTGATTGGTCGAAGATTCACTGATGCCTCTGTTCAGAGTGATATTAAATTGTGGCCATTCAAGGTTATTTCTGGTCCCGGTGATAAACCTATGATTCAGGTGAACTATAAAGGTGAAGAGAAGCAATTTGCTGCTGAAGAGATCTCTTCCATGGTGCTCATGAAGATGCGCGAGATTGCTGAGGCCTACCTTGGCTCCACGATCAAGAATGCTGTTGTCACTGTCCCTGCTTACTTTAATGACTCTCAGCGTCAAGCTACCAAGGATGCTGGTGTCATTGCTGGTCTCAATGTCATGCGTATCATTAACGAGCCCACTGCTGCAGCCATTGCCTATGGTCTGGACAAGAAGGCTACCAGTGTCGGCGAGAAGAATGTTTTGATCTTTGATCTTGGTGGTGGTACTTTTGATGTCTCTCTTCTAACCATTGAAGAGGGTATCTTTGAGGTGAAGGCTACCGCTGGTGACACCCATCTTGGTGGTGAGGATTTCGATAACAGAATGGTGAACCACTTTGTTCAAGAATTCAAGAGAAAGAACAAGAAAGATATCAGTGGCAACCCCAGAGCTCTTAGGAGGTTGAGGACATCCTGTGAAAGAGCTAAGAGGACTCTCTCATCCACTGCCCAGACCACCATTGAGATTGACTCTCTCTACGAGGGCATTGATTTCTACTCCACCATCACCCGTGCCAGATTCGAGGAGCTTAACATGGATCTGTTCAGAAAGTGTATGGAGCCAGTGGAGAAGTGTTTGAGGGATGCCAAGATGGACAAGAGCACCGTCCATGAAGTTGTGCTTGTAGGTGGCTCCACTAGAATTCCCAAGGTCCAGCAGCTTTTGCAAGACTTCTTTAATGGAAAGGAGCTTTGCAAGAGCATCAACCCTGATGAAGCCGTTGCCTATGGTGCTGCTGTACAAGCTGCTATCTTGAGTGGTGAGGGTAACGAGAAAGTGCAGGATCTTCTGCTTTTGGATGTTACTCCTCTCTCCCTTGGTTTGGAAACTGCTGGTGGTGTTATGACTGTATTGATCCCAAGGAACACCACCATTCCCACCAAGAAGGAGCAGGTCTTCTCAACCTACTCTGATAACCAGCCTGGTGTGTTGATCCAAGTCTATGAAGGTGAGAGAACTAGAACCAGGGACAACAACTTGCTTGGTAAATTTGAGCTCTCCGGTATCCCTCCTGCACCTAGGGGTGTTCCACAAATCACAGTCTGCTTCGACATTGATGCCAATGGTATCTTGAATGTGTCTGCCGAGGACAAGACCACAGGTCAAAAGAACAAGATCACCATTACAAACGACAAGGGAAGACTCTCCAAGGAGGAGATTGAGAAGATGGTCCAGGAGGCTGAGAAGTACAAGTCAGAGGATGAAGAGCACAAGAAGAAGGTGGAGGCCAAGAATGCCTTGGAGAACTACGCATACAACATGAGAAACACCGTTAAGGATGAGAAGATCGGTGCCAAGCTTGATGCAGCGGACAAGAAGAAGATCGAAGATGCTATTGAGCAGGCCATCCAATGGCTGGACAGCAACCAGCTTGCAGAGGCTGACGAGTTTGAAGACAAAATGAAGGAATTGGAGAGCATCTGCAACCCCATCATTGCAAAGATGTACCAGGGTGCTGGAGCTGACATGGGTGGTGCTCCCATGGACGATGATGTTCCTGCTGGTGGTAGCAGTGCTGGCCCCAAGATTGAGGAAGTTGACTAAGTCTTTGCTTTGGCTTTTGCTTTTGCTGGTTTAAGATTATTATTGAACTTTAGGATTCTGGTTTTCTATTTTTATGCTTTTATTGGATTTTGATTGTCATTTCTAGTTTTTCCCGAAGAAAGCCCAGCGCAAGTGTTATAAAATTTCGTTGGGTATAAAATATTGTTGCAGGGAAAAATACTTCCCAGACACTTTTTTATCATAAACCATCTTCCATAAGTGTTTCCTCTCCCGAAATTTTTGTCTATCACTATACAACCTAAATAGCTCCTGATAATCAAATATCTTTTAAGGATACTAGTTAGTATAAAACCGCGGACTTGGATGATAGCAAGTGATTGTACCAGTGAAACTACATCTTTGTTATGATAGCAAACAGAAGCGAGTAATGCATCAGACGTATTAAGCGAAAGTGGTCCAAAGAGACGGTAACGGAGCAACATAAAAGTGTATGTATTTCAGAAAAAAAAAAAAAGAAAAAAGGAGAACAACATAAACGTAAGAGAAGGGAAGATGAGAAACAGAAAGCGATGACCTTGCGTTATGGGCTGAAGGGCGCATACACTAGAGCCCACAACCCAATACACCTGGACCTGCTACTGGTACACGCTCTTTTAATTCGTGGTCTCCCTCTCTTCCGTGCCTCCTTATTTTATCACAATGGCTGGCACACGCAAATATTACAATATTCAGATAATTACAAACAAAATATTAAAATATTCAGATAATTTGAAACGCTTTTATCTTGATAATAAAGAAAAGTTCATTCCTAGTTTCAAACAAAAGAAATTGTCATTTTTATTCAACGTTTCGCTTCTTGTTTTCAACAAAACTCGCTCCAGGTGTTAAAATTGTAATCATCTCTAATTTTGACATGGGACTCGTAAATATTATCTTTCATTTTTTGGATGAATTCAGACTTCTCAAAATTTGCCCATTAAATTAATTAACGCAAAATGAAAAGCTTTGAATAAATGCAAAACTTCATAATTTTTACCGATGACTCCTAGGTCTTTGGGCTTTAGCAGAGAATAAAATAGCATGGATGAAAATTGCAAATAAAGGTAGTTTTCTCTTGCTCGCTGGCATCCATAAGCAAACACACGTATCACGCGGAAGAAGAAAAGAAGATCAAGTTTGTCGGCAATAGAAAGAAAATAACATTCGACCGAACCCGAACGCCTTCCTTGACCTAAAAGCCCCTAGTCCCTACCTTCTCTGGCCCTTATCTACACTTCAAACATTTGACTTAGCCTCTAAGCTAATTATTATTATTACTGTTATTAGTCTTCCAAACTAGAAAAGTTATATCTACATTTTATAAAGTGGCAGAATTCAATTGGCTTATCATGATTATTCCATAAGCTTTCATATTATGCTGCCAGCCACTCATGGTCCTCGTATCAATTTTGACTTCTTTCAACAACTTCATTTGTATATTTCTTTCTTTCTTTCTTTTTTTTTTTTCGAAAAGTATTTTCATATTTCAACTTGTACTAACAAATTAAGATACTTACACTAGTTTCCGCCTACCTCAAAATTTTGCTTTCTTCGGACCCAAAACACCGTCCTACCATATATAAAATTAGGTTAAAGACCTACATTGTAGGTCACATTCACAAAGCAAGCACGCAAGTGGATGTTCAAGTCTCCCTCACCTAAGAAAAATTACATGTACCTATATGGTACCACATATCGGACATATATATTCAACAAAATGAAAGAACATTTGAGGCATATTTAGACAATATATGCAAGACGCAAATGAACTAAAGATGTAATGACTATATAAAGATGGCTATAATTGATATAAGTTCAAGAATCAATTATAATTACAGTCAAAGGGCTAAAGAGAAACGCTAAAACAAGTACCAACGCAATTAGTGAGCAAAAAAAAATTGCAGAAGATTTGTGAAACCCCACATTTTGTTTAATAGATTACACTGTATGGTACAAAAGTCAGTAAAACAATAAAGCACCAACTATTGCAACCAACCTTGCAATTCGCTTTCAATGCCCTACTTCATGTCAACATAAGATCATTTCCTCCAAGATGAGGTCGAAGGCAAACACGGACCTCATGCTCTTCTGGCCCCACTCTGAGTTTCGGCACCATGATCTCCAGCACGGATCCAGGCCCATCATAGTAGGCTTCAATGTTAGCATCTTCTGGGATTCGAGTTGAGAGTGGGATTTCTCTGATGAACTCCCCAGGAGGACAGTGCTCCGATGCTGGATCTGTAAGCTTAAAAGTCCTATCATGTCTCTTGATAAATGGCATGCAAGACGTGCTAATACAAGAAACTTTTATGATACCGTGAGTCAGAGTATTCCTCCAGGAAACCTTAACCCTCTGAAGATCCACAAAGGGCAGGCTGATGATGATCAAATAGCCTTTTTCGTCCTCATAGATGGTTTTCGCAGCAGTAACAGGCCCGCAAACATTTTTCATCACGCCAGTAAAGTCATGCAGCCATTGTGGCTCGTTAGGGTGAATTTCCATGTCTGCAATCCGCTCAGAAGGTGGATTAACAGCCAAATAACAATCATCATCATTCCCGTGTGGAAAAAAGTCCTTTCTCCTTTTGCTGCTTACAGGCAATAGGTCCATCCCATCACCGTTGCTGTGGTGGGTGGTGGATGGCTGAGTCGACAAATTGAGCCCAGAGCCATTAAGCAGCTTCTTTGAGTGGGAATTTGAGGCATTCTTGATTGGAGGAGGTGGCCTCTCAAGCTCAAAATCAGTGTTTGGAAGATTTCTCCATGAACTGAAATCACTGGCTTCAGGTGGAATTGTGAAATTTAAATCCCTTCCAGTGAGTTCTATCCACCTCTTCCGCTCTTCCTCGTCAAGACCCATAAGATTAGGAGATGGAACGACTTCAATCCCATGCACACACTGGGGATTCGACAGCCCTCTATAATGCTTCCGTTGCATCCTGTGAGATCGAACAAATCCCTTATCCACACTAAATGGAAAAGGACGTTCACCTTGACGTGAATGGCCATTCATGTAACTCCTCAGCTGCATCTTACCCAATGCATTCTCAGGCCTCTCCTTAAAAACCCACATGTACATATTCTCCATGTCATGCTGAACCATAAAAACATCAAGCTTGAGATCTGTTTTATCAAATCCCGTAACTTCATTATTGTCCCTGATAATCTTGGCCTTCGACTTCTCGTTAAGCGCAGGCTTGAAATAGAAACTAAAGAAGAACCAAGCACCCCAAATACTATCAACCCTCTTCGCGCACTTCCGCCCAACCTTGGGGATATTAAGGAAAGTCTCGGGCTCATATACCTGCGAACTCAGCCCCACATCCAAAATGTCACAAGCATCTGAATTCCACGAAGGCGGTGGCGGACTACGCTCAGCTGACAAGGGCAGATTGATATCGGGAGGACGTGGAAGAATGATTTGGCGATTCATCTCCAAATCCAATTCGTCGTGGGAGGAGGCACTTGAATCCATTGACAAGAGTGTGGATGGGTGATGATTCTCCATTGACAAGGCTGTGAGAAGGGTATCTCCCATAATTCAGCTCGTTTCCTCGGTGGTTTTCGTAGTTGCTGGTAGGTTGAATGATGTTTCCATAATTTTTTCTCAAGAAATAAATTCAACAAAACAACCTTATAAACACCCTCATAATCATTTATCTATCAATCTCCACAAGAACGCCCCTCCATCAAAACCCTAGATTATTTCTCAATCAAAACAACAACATAACCCCCCACATCACAAGATGAACAAAATCAAAACTATGATTCAATTCAATAACCCCAACTAACTAAAATTACAACTACAACCAAAAAAAAAAAAGATTTAGATCTTTAAAACTATAAATAATAAAGAAATAACTACTTATACAAACAAATACCCCAAAAAAATTTTAAAAATAAGATAAAAAATATCTCTTCAATCTCTAGAGAGAGAAAAAGAGATTTAAACAAGACGCTATAGAAACACAATATCTAACCCTAAACCAAAAGCCTTTCGAAATCCGCCAAACACAGGTGGGAAACACTGAACCAACAACTTCAAATCCATAAAAACCTAAACTTTCTTGTTTTTTTCTTTTGCTTTTAACTTTTTTTTTTTTTTTTTAATTTTTAACCCCCACAAATTGTTTTAAAAAATAGATAACAATATGAACAAAAATCTAGAAACCCATGAAGAAGAGATGTGAAGGGATCTTCAAAGAGTACCTTTTGGGATACGCATCGAGGAATCGAGAGCAAGAGGGAGCTCCATAGTCGATCATGATGCTCATCTTCACCATATCATCAACCACCATTCTTTTTTCCTTTGTTTGTTTTGTTTTCCTTTTCTTTTGTTTTGCTTTGTTTTGTTTTTTAACTAGTACTGTTCCGTCAAAAAGAAATAGAGAGGGCAGAGAATGAGAAGAGAAAAAATATGTGTGTGTGAATGGAAGAAAGGAACAGAGACGTAAGGCACCGTCTCATTATAGAGAGATTTCTGACGGTAAAAGCCTGCACTAGATAGCACCGATTAAGTCACCGTTAGTTGACGGTGACGGTGCACTTTTTTGGTTGGTGATTGTTTCCATGTTTTGTTTTTGAGGTCAATACTCAACAGCAGCACCAGACTTGGATTTTTCATTTTTTTATATTTCTTTTCTGTTAACTTTTTCCATTTCATTTATCAATATTTATATATGTTTTATGACAACCTTGCTTATTAGTTTTGATCACGGTGAGTTTTCTTTTTTTTTTTTTTTTTTAATTGGGATCAACTTAAGATAGAATCGAAATCAATAGATATTGGGAAGCAATTCGAAAAATCAGCTCTTATGACTGGAAGGGGCATTGATTAATTTAATTAATATTTAACTGTTGTTTCAAACATGATCAAAACTATTTTTGAATTCCAAAAATTGTCTTTTTCAACAAATTTCAAACATAAATTGGAATGATAAATGGAGGTGGCTTTGATGGTTAAAGAAGAAAGTGTTGTCGACCAATCAGCTCTTCTTTTAGGGTGGTGGATGTGGCTATCAGACTACCTATCATAAAAGCATGGTGATGGACCTCACCATTTTCCGACACTCAAAACCCTAAAAACACCTCCATCCTAGTGAAGGTACAGTACCATCGTGGTCAATATAGGAAACAACTTTGTGTGAGGCGAGGCGCTCCACGTAATTGACGCTCTTGTTTACGTAGAGCAGTTAACGTAATAAAATATTTTAATTTTTAGTGTTGTAAATTTTGTTTTGGAAAAAACAAAATAAATCATAGGGGCTGTACCTAAACCAATGTCAATTGCTATTGATATAAAAATCTTTTAATTTTCGTATGTTTATCAATTTTTCTAAATTTTGAATTATATGTTAATATCAATGATTTTTCAAACAAAAATTGGACTATGTTAGTGGCAGAAACAAGGGAGGCCATGGGGCTGCGGCCATAACCCCTCTTGACTCCAACAATTATAAATTATATTTAAAATATTATGTATATACTCTTAAAGGTTTTTTCGTTATTGTTAAATTATTTGATAAATTTTGTTTTTATTATTGTTCTATTAAAGACATGAGTCAAGTTGACATAAAAACTGAAAATCAGAATAAGATTCATGTTTGAATTTTTACAAGTACAGTTTTCAGCTGTTAATAAAAAATCATTTATTGAATTTTTTTTTTTTTTTTTTTTGAAAGGAAGAGGTATATATTAACAACAAGCAGAAAAAATACAATCTTCGGTGACCTCACGCTACTGACGAGTCTTAGACGAGGACAAAATAAAAGAGGCGAGAAAGTGAGTCAAGCGATTACCTAACCTAGGAATGGCTTGGCACTGAGACACGCCAACCACAGAAAATAGCTCTCTGATGTCAGTAATGAGAAAACCGTTATCACCCCAATTAACACAATCAGAGGACAAGTCCAGCACTGCATTAGCAGCGTCCAATTCGACAGTGTGAATGTTCAACCCACACTCCTTGGCGAAGGACAACCCAGCCCTAACCGCCATCAATTCACCAGTTGCAGGTGAGACACAGCCCTGCACCGAACGGGCCTCTGCTGCCACCATTGTTCCCGCGTGATTCCTGATGGACACTCCCACACCAAACTTGGCCCTGCCCGGAAACACAGCCGCATCCGTATTCATTTTCAGACACCCCTCCGGGGGAGGGCAACACACCGAGGCAGAAGCAGAGGAGGCGGAGGCTGCATGCATAGTAGCCTGAAATTCTGACAGCACCAAAACCGCCCAGTCAACGAGTTCATGGACCGAGCGCACCTTGAGCCCTTGGAGGGCCGCATTCCTGTTTTGCCAAACACTCCAAAGCAGAACGCACAACAACTCAACGACCTCCCTATTACCCCAGCCCCTGACCACATTCACCACATCCAACAAGGAACCACACTTCAACACATCACACCCCTTGAACATCTTGAAAACATCCCACACAGGCCTAATCGTAGGGCATCTCAGAAGGGCATGCTCAATTGATTCAGCTTCCTCTTTACACAGCATGCAGACACCTTCACTATGGACCCCCCTTCGCGCGAGGCTGACTTTAACTGGGAGGGCATTACAGCAAGCACGCCAGACAAAGATTCGTACCTTGGGAGGGACATGGAGGTTCCATAACATCTTCCACTAGCTGCTTCGCTCCAGACTAATAGATGACCGATCCCCTGCTTCAACCTGGAGAGCAAGACGATAGCCGCTCTTTACCGAGTATAACCCTTTTTTGTCGAAATGTCATCTCAGCCTGTCCTCCACCTCCCTAACACTCAGGGGAATCGACAAGATCTCTTCCACGTCAACGGGAAGGAAAAGATGATTAATCATCGAAAGATCCCAACAATGGTTCAGGTTGTCAATTAAGGCCGAGACCCTAAGCTCCATATCAACGCATATAGAGATAGGCTTGAAGGAGGATGAAAATTTTATTTATAATTTAATTGTCTGTACATTGCATGATGTTTTAAATATTTTTCATTCCGTGATCAATAAATTTCTCCTTCATGATAAAATGGTATATTTTTTCTTCACATCTTTTATTGGATTAAATCCACCGTATATATTTAACTACATGCATGAGCTGTATAGACAGCAAGTTTCTCATTTTTAAAAAAATTAAACTTATAGATTTCTTAAAAGAAGTAAAACATCTTTACCTTAAAAACAGACTGTAACTTATTAAAAATACATTCGAACTTTTAAAAAAATTTATCATTTGATCAACATATTTAAAAGAGTTATCAAATAAAAGATTGACACTGATTAACCCTTGACAACTAAGCATGGTAGTGGCATAATATGTGAAGTCTTTTATTTTATTGATTTTTTTAAGGGTACATAATATGTGAAATTAATCTAATAAATAATTTTTTTATCACATTGCAATAATGTCTACAAAGCCCAGCTGTTATTTGTGATTTTGTGTTAAAGATATAGGTGAGTGGTGCCCAGTCTCCTCGTGCGTTTATCACAAGCCCTGCCATTACTCCAAGCCAACAACATTTACCTCATAAAAAGAAAAATAAATTAAAACTGAAGATAAATATTTGGTCATGATATCCTTCTAACAAACAAACAAGAGGAAAAGCAAATTAATATAATTTATTGTCATCCCACATAAAATTCCCTTTTCACCCAATACAATGGAAAAACATGTTGATAAATTGCACATGAGAAATGTTTGGGTTAATCTATTGCCACCCATAAAAGTATTCATCCAACCAATTTACTCCACACGCACAATTATTAAATTTAAAAATCAATCACTCACTACACCAGCCACTCTGTCAATTTATTTCAAAAATTTACCCCCATACCACTAAAAAAATTGAAAAAAAAAAGATTGAAAACTTATCAGCAGACAGAGCTCTGACTGGATGATGTTTCAGCTCTTGACTGAATGATGTTTCGTCTCGACAAACATTTCTTCTTCCTTCTCCTTATCATCCTTTTATTCTTCTTCTTCTTGTTGTTCTACCTCTGCCTCCTCCTTTTCCCTTTTTCTTCTCTCTTTTCATCTCCAATATGAATCTTCTTTGCTCATCAATGACACTTCATCTTCTCCTTTCTCCTCCTCCTCTTCTTCTTTTTTCTTCACCTTTTTTCTTTTTTTCTTCTTCTTCTTCTCCATTTTCGATAAACATGGAAAACAAATCTATAGATTTTTACATATTGGGTGTTAGGAACGCCCATTTTAGTAGCATTTTTTACATATTGGTTGGAAAAGATTGAAGTTGTCGGAAATGGAGATTTGAGAAGTTGTAAAACTATTTTTTAGCATTTTTAATTTTATTATTTTAATTAAAAAATTAAAATCATATAAATGGTATTTTTGTCTATCCATGTCATTTATTGACAACGTTAGTAAAATTATTGAGTTGAGTCATTTTTAAAAAGAATATATATATATATATATTTTGTCAAAAACTGTAGTTTTCTCGATTATAAAAATGAAAATTAGCATTTAATATTTATTCTTTGCTAAACTATTCTTACCCATTATATATATATATATGTATATATTATTTTTCCTTCTCTCACAACTTTTAACCATATTAATAATTTGTCACCTTCTCACAATGTTTATGAGTATCATTCTTTTTTTTTTTTTTTCTTTTTTTCTTTTTCTTATACATGAATATGTGTATAAAACTATGTTTTGTAATTATGAAACTAAGTAAGTATTTAACATATTTTTAAGTCAATTATTTTAGAAACGATAGTTTGTACTTTATAAAATTTAAAATGCATAAAAAATTTTTAAAACGAAATTATTATGAGATTTCATATATATATTTGTAAGAAAAATTAAAATATTGGTAAAATAATTTTCTTAGAAATTATTAAATTACTTACTTTTAGTTTTCTTTCATATAATAAAATATAAATATATGACTAATAATAATTGAAATGGCATATATGAAGATATATTTATTTTTAGATATCTGTGACTTAAGAGAACAATCAATATTTCGCTTACATTCAATTTTCCATGAAAACAAAAGTCATCCGGTTTTCAATATTTAGTATTTATTATGTTTTTACTGAAATTTAATACTGTTCATTTTTAAGCAAAACATCAATGTAACCTTAGTTATCAAAAATACGATTTAAGCATAAGAAAATTGAATTGTTATATTGGCATCGTCAACTTATATCTCAAATGGTTAGTTTATTTTTTTTTTCACATTTATGACTACGGTTCAAGTCCCCCAATACATAATTATTAGCATACATGGTAATTTTCTATTATTGTAAGTGTAGATAACTTCTATGTTATCACTAAATTTTCGAGCTACATTCGAATTGTTTAATCTTGTTATTTTTATGATTACGTGTCAAATCACTTTGTAATTAATGTAAAACATAAATAGGCATATTTCAAATTACACTAAAACCCTCCAATACAATCAGTAAGACAAATGTAAACTAATTACAATTATATAATACATTAATTCAATAAAATTAAGGTAAATTTGGATACAATGAACCATTCAATTTCCAAGCATATTTATAAATAGTCTTTGTTTTTTTTATTCTTTTATCATAAATCCTTGTCCCTCTCAAAATATATTATGACAGAGACAAAAATGAATAAATTAAAGTGCATTAAAATTAAAAAAAAAAATGCAACACTTTTTATTAAGGCACATTAATTATATTAAGGGAGCTTTAAAGCGACAACAAAAGCTATAAAAGTTAAAGTATTATAAATAATGGTACTTAAGATGGTTGGAAAATGAAATTTGAGATTTTTAAATGTACCCACTAATGCCACAAAGAGAAATCGGTTTTGTTTATATAATAAAAGTACATATCTGAAGTCGCCTCATCAGATATCACCTAGGTCTTTTGTTTGGGGGCTGTCTTATAATTTGGTTAATTTCTTGTTTTAGATGAGTACAAGGAAATTAGAGAAGGAGGGAGGTGGCCACGTGATCAATTTATAAATAAGTATATCATCGTGCGCGGTTCTATTCATCTAGTTTCATGCTGCCTCGGCTTTTACTTGTAAATAGGGTTTTCTTAATATATGAAATAATAACCATATTGATTTTTTTAACTTATTTATATAACAACCCTCCACCCCCCCGCCCCCCACAAAAAAATCTATTTATATAAAAGACATATTGCTCACACTCATAGTAATAGTTTTTTGTGAGTTCCAATTATTTGCATCTCCTTAAATATATTTTTTTTTTCTATTTTTAACATGTTGTAGTGGATAAATTCTATAATATGTTGACTTTGAGCGGACCTCAACAGTCAATTTCCTTGGAATCTAACAACTTATGTCGTGCACAAATCAAACAAAGAAAATACGGGTAATCTTGACACTGGTGGGGTGCCGGTCGAAGACACTCCGACGCTCAAGTCAGTAAACTAATAATAATATACAAGAGTGCAGTAATTGTAAAGCGTCGTTAGACTAAAGAGAGTGTGCCAGAAAAAATGTAAGACGGAAGACTATCAACGTCTTGACCGTCTTAACCCAAAGAGTGGACGGAATAAGCACATTAGGATATTAGATATCAGTGAGCAATCTCCGTATAATAGAACAGTGTAAGTAGACCGCGGATGGTACACCAGGTAAGTTCCCAGGAAAGAGAGGTCGGTCACAATAGACACGGTTAAATATCAAGTCTTTTTTAGCCAGAACCTTTCCTAGACATGCATCTCCACACCACTACATTAATTTTATCACACAGGAATTCTAAATCTAGAGTGAAAGAATGAAGACAAGAGAGGAAGAGGAGAAACCTCAAATGACTTGCAAAAAATGAGCAAGTGAGGTGGGATGCTTTTGGCTTCAAATGAAGCCTCTATTTATAGGCAGAGAATGTGTCATAGGCATTTATGGTGAAGTTAATGTCATGTTCGTTACAAAATAAATACTATGATTAATGTCAGGTCGGTTACGGAATAAATACTGTAGTTAATGATATGTTGATTACAGAATAAATATCATAGTTAATGATATGTCGGTTACAGAGTTAATGTAACTTCTGTTACAATTTATATAAACCTCATTCACTAAGAGCAATCAATCCCCATTACTTGAGTTGGATCAACCAAGTTGTTGGGCTATCTGCTTGTAACATGTATTTGACCATTAACATGGATTGATCAGTATACTGGGCTAATTTATTTTAATAAACTTTGAGCTTTTATTTTGAGTTTAAAAATTTTTGACCACTACACATGTTAATGTAAATATCGTAATTTCAAATATATTGAGATAATTCTTTTTCCTTGTTAAAATGAATTGACTATAAAGGATATGAAAAATTTCTTGCGATTGTTTTCTCTTTTGAAATAAATGTCACATGTTTTTTTGTAAAATTACCATGATAACGAATGTTGCTTAAAAAATTTGAATTATTATTTAAATTCGACTTCACAATCTTGGAAATTAAGTGTAATGAATATACCAAATATAAAACTCAATTTCATTTTGTCAAGTATCACTTAAAATTAGAATAATATAACTCAAAAAAAAAATCACAATATTCATCTAATATGTTCACGCGGTAAACCTCAACGGAACTAGTGAGATTTATTAAATAAAGATTATATTTAGTTTGGACCCTTTGGGACTTGGGAGGACAAATTCATCGAATATAAACTGTATACGAAGGATAAATATATCCAAATTTATATTTTAAATTCAGATTCATTACTTGTACGTATATTATTATAAACTTGATGAAGTAGAGAATCGAAGATGTGACATATAAAAGAAATTTTTATTGAGAAGATAAAATTAAAAATTTGATAGGAAAGAGATAAGAAAGTGCCACATTATTGCTTATTTTAAACATCAATAATTGAAACAACTTATATAGAGATTGGTGGCATTTGTGATCCTACTCGTGTCACTAACAAAAAGTGCAGTCTTTTTTGGCCTTTGAATGGCCACATCTAATCCTATGAAATCTTCAACCACTCCTCCTCCAAATCATAGCATTGTTGGACTAATCAAAACATGCCACGTTTTCATATGATGCTTTAATTGGACCAAGATTTTCATCTTTTTCTCAGTTTTGAGAAATCTTCAAATGGCGCATTTTAATTTGACTACCATTCTTATATCCTATTTTGCCTACAATAATAATAATAATTATTTTTATTATTTTTGTAATGTTTTTGCACCTCACAGAGTCCTCCAACAAATCACATGTGATTGTCATGGTTTTGTGAATTGTCGTGTTTAGAGACACATGTAGTCATACTCAGTGAACTTGTATATAATATTGCCCAATTTGTAGCACTTTCTAAAAATTGTCAAGCACCAAAGAGCATTGACAGGAAAGTGATACCTAATTTGATTTTTTTACATATTTCCTTTTTACAACTTTTTTATTCTTATTTGTCATGCCTACTCACTCATATATATATATATATATTTATTTATTTATCTTTTTTGAGTCTACTTAAATAAATAGCCTCACTTCCTTATACTTAATGAAAAACAAAAAGTTTAATAAATCTTTATAATTCAAGTGATTATGTATTTTTTATTTATCAAAATTTTTAAATTTTTATTGGTTTAGTATTTTTTGTTTTATTAAAACCCAATAACTTTTATGTTTTTTTTGCAAAAGCTTATGCTAAAACCCCACCCCTTGCACTATGCATTTTCTCTCTTTGCATACAACCGTACGTCAAATTAAGCATTAGGGACTCAAAGTTGATAGCCATAGCTAATGCATTTAACTAATTTTTCTATTTTCAGGTCATTTACATATTGAGACACCATCACTCGTTAGTCAAGTCGGACCACTTCAACCAAAAGATAAGGAAAGCACTTTTTTTGCGTACTTCTTTAGTTGTTTCTCCTTTTAGATTTTGAGCCCACTTAATTAAAATAGACCAACTTTACTACAAACCAATAGAAAAACTGAAAAAAAGTCACTAGCTGACCAAAACTAAAGCTCATACTGACATCCTGCCCCTCTTATTTTGAATTTCCTATCTATGCATCTCAAAATTGATAACTCTTGTTAATGTTTCCAACTATATTCATTATTTTTGGATTCAACTTATCATAGATAATAATTACCAATTAACTTGATCATTTCAGTTGAGAGATAGAAATACACATTCCACTCGAGTTATGGATCACTAGTTTGCCACCTAAATTAAGGAGTTTTTTATTTACTGGTGCCTACAATTTTTTTTTTAAGTGAAAACAAAAGCTTATTATCAAGAAAGATAAAAACGTCAATAAAAATTGTTTGTTGTTTCACTACATTGATAAGCGTGGTGGACATAGAAAGATTCTCCAATTAAGTGATATGTGGCGTGGCCTATATAATTACGTAGCCCATGTGCAATAATGCTACCAAAGATGTGCAATTGTTATCAACTTATCTTCCTTCGAAACTAAAAACAAAAAAATTGTTATCAACTTATCGTCAACCTTATCTACCATGCACTTCACGCAACGCTGGCAAAATATCAGACAACTACCATGAGACTTGGACTTCTTGTTAAGTTATTACGGCACTGTTGACTTTTCTACCTTGGACACGCATGGTGATTGATCAGTGAATCCATGACGAGACCTGACACGGTATTATTAATAAATGGGTTTTCTTAATAACGATCAATTGTCGAATTATTGCGAAAATTTTCGAGATTATTAGCACTATTCTAAGCTTTGTTTTGAATTCTGGTTTGCAACGTCGTTTGAGTTGTTTACAAATATGATCTAAGATTTCAAATTTTCAATATTTGTAATTTGGATTGAATACAATTTTGAGCATTCAGATTTTTCACAACATATATAATAAACTCGAGTTTGAGTCCGTGATTTTTAATCCCTCTTAGTCAAGATTTTTGCACTTACCGATTTTCCGAAAAATGTACTGAATTCAGTTATGAACAAAGTATATCAATTTAGGGTTGTTTGTTTTAAACACTTTTCATTTAATGGGTCTGAATTACACATTTTAAGTGATTTTTATTTGTTTTTTTTAAGTGATCAAATCACTTAAAACTACCTAAAAATCATTGAATATAAAAAGTTATAATTTTTGACTTTTCACTTAATGACAAATCATTAAATAATATTTTATACATATTCTTCAAAATCTATCATTCGCAAAATAATATATTTTCAAATTAATTCTAATTTTATATTATATAAATTTATTTTAAATATAATCAATGAAATATTACAATGACTAAAATATATATTATTTTACAGTTTCAGCTTTTATTACAATAGTTATTTAACTTAAGAACATTTTGTTTATTTTTATTTAAATATATAAATTTAATTTGCTTTACTATAATAATTTATTTTTGTATATATAATTAAAAAAAATTACTTTACTATAATAATTAATTATATTTTAATTATGAATAAAAAATGTTATTAATATATACAAAAAGTGTTTTAGTATTTTTTAAATAATTTATTATAATTGTTTGTATTATATTAAATGAAGTTTCAAAACAACTAATAGTAAAATGATATAAATGTCAAAAACAACTAATAGTGAAATGATATAAATGTCAAATTACTAGTTTTCAGACAGTTTTAACTTTACGAAACAAATAAGATTACTATATATTTAAAGGTAAAGGAAAAAAAAAAAAAAATATATGTCATTCAGATTTCAGGTTTCAGTCACTATTCAGTCTTCAGTCTTCAGCAGTACCATTCAATCTTCAGACAAAAAAACAGACAGCCCCTTACATTTTGTACTTTCAAAATTTTATCATTTATTAATTTTTAATTTAATAAATAAAATAATTGTTTGAATAACAGAAAGAAATTAGGATGTTGACGTAGAATATTTCAAGTCGGAGACTGTTTTGAACTATTATATTAAATTTGGATTGTCATATGTGAAAAAGAAAAATAACTTGAACTCACAATCTCTGGGACGTAAGTACGAGAGACACACCACAACTCATCTTTTTATCTTCAAATCATGGATTTAAGTTGATACAATTCCACCCTTAATTTATCCATTCAGACTACAAATCCATCCATCCTTAGTTTTAAATTAATGTTACAAAGTATTTCTAAAAGTAATCTAATCTCTCAATGCCTTTATTTTTATTGTTTTTTTTTTTTTTCTCTTCTGAAACTATCAATTTCATTGACCAAAACAGAGAAGCAAAATTAAAATAACTAATCTAGATATTTATCCAGAACCTAACTTCTAAAGGTAAAGCCAATTTGGCTATACAATGAGCTACCCTACTAGTCTGTCTAAGAACAGAACCACCCAAGAACTTGTATTTTTGCGGGAACAAAATGATATTAATCATTGCGACAAGAAGAAAGTACTGTAAGAGCTGTCTCATGATTCCCAATGCGTAATATAACCATTTTCATTTAACATATAAATATAAGTTCATTTTACATTGTCATATATACTAGTTAAATGAAACAATTGTAATATGATAAATTCATTTAACTTACATGTGAGGTACGTTAATTTCACTTATCACATGGTATTATAATGGAATCATCCTATTATAATTTGTGATTCAAGTTGGTATATTTAGTTTCAAAGGTTGAAGCAAATTCCCATCATTAAATTTTTAAATGCCAGGCGAAAGTTAGACGAGACAAGAATATGATTCCAAAATTACTTGGGCCCCTTAGATTTTAACGTGTCCCGTGAAAAGCAAGAAAATTCATCCGGAAACTTGAATCCCAAGAAAAAATGAAAATTCAAAATATGGAAACAAAACATTGTTCCTTCTGACCTTTATTTCGAATCAAACAGACAATAGTATGCTAATTCCCAATGATATTTCAACTTTAAAAATTATGTTAAAAGCATTTTAAGGCACCACTGGGTCCACCAATATGTGTTCGAGTAGATAAAAATTGACTTTAAAATGTAAATCATATGGAAACAACACTTAAAACAAACAAAATCACAACCCCCAAAAATAATTAATTGTTAATTTCCCTTACAACATTTCCTGCATATCGGTGTCGCCCACGTCTAGGTAGAAACGCATGATAGTGACCAGCGAATTAGTCTTTAATTTCTTTTTGCAAGTGTAGAGATCGATGCATAAAACCAACTACATACATACAAGTATAAAAGACACCTAGAAATCGACGCCAATTTTAACTTATTTTTCACTTCAAAAATCAGAATTCCTCTCAGCGGTCGATGCATGATAATGGGGGGAGAAGATCATCACCACAAAGAAAACATTCTCAGCCCAATTCTAATTGTCCTGCTCGGCATCACAGCAGGGTCCGTGATGGTCGCCACCTACCACTGCATTGCCTTCGCTTGCTGCTACAACAGTCGCCGAACAGCACAACAAAACCAATCAAACGATACAGCACCCCGAAGTATTCATGATCATCAACGGGAAATCAGGCGTCTACAGAGGGGCAGCAGTAGCTCAACGTTGAGTCTGATTCCCGTGTACAAATACAGCAAAGACTGCAACGAAGGAACCTGCTCGGTGTGCCTGTGTGAGTTCAAAGAAGGCGACCGAGTTCGTGTACTGCCCGAGTGCTTGCACTTGTTTCACGTGGCATGTATCGATATGTGGCTTAGTTCGCACACTAATTGCCCAATTTGCCGCGCAGAAGCTATGCCTCCACCACACTCCGTCTTGTCTTTGCCAGATTCAGTCGGCGTCCCCCCACCGGAATTCCACAGAATGCCGGATTTTGGAGGATAATATAATTTTTAGAGAAGGAATTAAAGATGGGGTTGGCTTTAGTTTCAAGTTTGTCACTTTTTTGGTTATGAAATGTAGTTTATAGTTAGCTTAGAAGTCACTCAAGGTAGAAAGCGTAATGGGAATTTGTGAACTAATTGTAAAATATTGAGTTTTATATATGTCAAAAAGATAAAAAAAGAAGCATACACCATTAGCATGAGTCATGACCAACTCTTTCTTTTATCCTTATCTAATACCACGCTAAAAAAAAAAAAAAAAACCACTGTTTTCGACAATTTATAATTACACACTAGTACACTACAACGAACAGTCTTGTTAAGGACAATCTTTGGGCTTTCTTGGGCCATAAGGTAGAGGCAGGCCCAAATAGGTCCAAACTGGTCTAGATTGGTTCTATTTTAATTTTTCATGCAATGCAAATGTACAATGGCTCTTTGATAAGTGTAACTACCAGGTGAGAACAAAACTTTACCACGTTTTCCAGGAGAAAGGTTTTTGTTTTTAAAAAAAAATAATCCAGTAACAATAACAAATGTAGCTTGGCACCAAAAAAAAAAAAAAAAAATGTAGTTATCCAGATGTTACATCAATTTTGTCTGGCTATAACCTGAACCCCATTTTCCTTCAATTATTGCCTTGAAATTTCGCAACCAAACTCCACCGCCAATTATTTCTACCTGGCCTTCATTGACGACTTTGAACCTCTTCCATGGAAAATGCACCAACCATTCTCCGAGAGCCACAGGCACCGCCCTTCCCTGCACAGTCACGAACCGTCGATTTATCACCTCTCGAGTTCATTCTATCTCTTCTCGCCTTCATCACCATCCCCGTCTTGATTTACGCCTTCTTCTTCGCCGTCAAGTGTCCTCCCTGGCCGTCCCGGCGTCGCCGTAGCTCAGACCCAGAACCCGACAACACCGCCGCCGTGAAACCAGAAGACAAGGACACAGTCTCGTCGGGCGTCAAGTACCAGAAAGAGTCCCACGTCAAAGACATCGGCAGTGAGTGCCCGGTCTGCTTGTCCGTGTTCACTGACGGTGAACAAGTCAAGCAACTAAGTGCTTGTAATCATTCTTTTCATGCAACTTGCATCGATCTGTGGTTGAATTCTCACTCTAATTGTCCCGTTTGTCGTGCCTCCGTCGGCCAAAAACGTCCCAATAATGGCGCCGCCACCAGGCCACCCCGACCTAGAGCCGATAACGATCTTCATCAAGGCTTGCCTGATGCTGCCAGTTTGGTTTAACAACTATATATATGCAGATATATCTATTTTTCTTGGCTTTAATTTTTCTAATTGTTCAAGTTTGCTTTCTCTTTTGTTTTTGGAGAAAATTTTGGAAGATTAAAGCGGCAAGTGGAAGAATTAGTGTTTCTGTTTTTCTCAAGTACCCAATTGATAGCAACAAATTGTAGTTACTCAAAGATTAGAAGAAATTATCAAGGCAGTTGTAGCTGTTAGACTTTATTTATTTATATTATCTGTTAATTCATGATTTCGAATGTTTCAGAGATGAAATTGGATCTGATCCAATTTGGACTGTAAATGACTACATTTACTTGTCATTGACTGGAATTTTTACATATAAAAGTCATCGTTTGATCATCAATTTTAGAGTTTCCTGAAAACTGTTGAGGGTTTTTTTGAATTCTAATAAACTTTTGTGAATTAGAGTGAAAGTTTGTTCTTCAATAGATTGAAATTATAATATAGGCAAATTTTATTGTTAGTATATCACATATAAAACATCCAATTTTATATATTTTACTCTAATTTTATATATTTATGTAACTAGGTAAATTACATAATTTAGTGTAAGAAATTTTACGTGAATTACACATCCCAAAAGTAAAGCAGCAAAACTCTGATTCTTATGTGATTTCATTCTTTATTTTTTTAGGATTTTCTCCTAATATTAAAATAAGTGTCATATTCGTAGTTCAAAAAATAAAAATAAAAATAATGTCATATTCTACGATTTTTCATATCAAATATGAGTATAACCTGTCTTTGACGCTAGAATATGACAACTCACCATACTCATATAATAATGCTGTGAACCGAGGAACTCCAGTAATTTTAACTTCATCTGTCATCAGTATGTGGACAGGTGTATGTATGGTCTTTCTAACAAACTCCACCAGAGAAATTTGTTTTTGTTTGTTTATCAGTTGGTTATGGACACGTGACTTGAGACCACTGCTGATGACCAAATCAGACGGTCTCCACGCCATGGCCTCATATCGGTACCCTTCTGGTCTATGTGGCTGCTAATGTTAGGTGGCAATTGAATCCCACAGAGAAGGCTCCAGTCCACTCTCTAGTTCTTAGGCTCTTTAATAAGTTGCAATCTTTTCCAAGGCAATGATGCTTGCCGGTGTACCTTTTTCATGTGCATGTTGAATATTAGATGCATTTCGGTGTTTAAAATTAAAAGCAGATTGAATATAAATTTGAAGAAAGCTTTAGAAGAATTTTGAGATTATTCAAAGCTTAATAATGTGAAACTGATGTGAATATCCATGATTTCAGATTTTGATGGGTAGTGTTTGTTTAATTACTTGATGGCATTTTGAACTTTAAGCGACTTGCTTATCTACCTGCTTTCATTATTTTGTTACTACTTTTCCTTGCTTCTTGTAGTAGACTCTGTAGTATTTTAAAGGAACGATAATGGAGTGGTTATATACAAAACGTGGGATGGCTTATAAAATAAATGAAGTACCAAAGTAGAGTAAATGTAACTGCTTGGGTTTGGGTCACTTAGGCATATCAATTTGTTATCTTTCTAGAGTTTACTATTAGCTTGGATATTGCATGTATGGAGTTACGTACTAATCTATGTAACTGGACACTAATTTGTATAGCTTAACACAAATTTTGTGAATCATCAATACATTTATGAATTGTAACCATATCTTAACAACAATTTCAATAAGATTTTTATGTAATGTTATTCATTGCTCACACATTACTCTTTAGTAGGAAGAGTTGAATACCCATCTTAATTCTAAGAGGTCAACGGTTTAAATCTCACTCTTATCATTTAAAATACAAGGTATGAATTACGAGTCTCTTTTTACTAAGAGTTATCTTATCTCTAGTTATAGGAGTAGTTATTTGAATCATACTATCGATAATTAATCTCGACAAGTTTTAACAGTTTTTTGGAAGTATTTATTCCAGTCATTCTAATAATAAGCAAGCTCAACGGATCTCAATAATTTTCTGATTTGTAAATTGTCAGCTTTCAAATATATATATATATATATATATATATATATGCATATAAGCTCATGATACGCTCACGTGTTGGGCTGCGGATGGAAGTAACCATTAAATGCGCTGTCGGACTGATAAGTCCGGTTAAGATTACTGTTTACGCCGAATTTACTTACTTTAGGCCCAGCGGCCATGTGCGCAACAAAACGAGGACTGGGCATACGTGTATGGATTTTGGGCTCTGTTATGTGTTTCGTGAGACTGTAACCTTATAATTGGGATAGTGTTCAAATTTTTTACTTCTCTAACTTTAGATTCGTAACTTAAATTCAATAATAATTTCAAAGGAAAAAATTTAAAATCAATAAGAAATTTGACACTCCAGGATTTGTTATTTCAGAGTTAAAGCATGTCATCATGAGTGATAATCACATTTATCTTTCTTGTGATTTCATTTTTCTAATTATGCATCTTTAACAATCTATTGTTATTTCTTCAAAAAGAAAAATCTTGTTGTTATGAAATTGTTTGTACATTGGTTGTCTATGTAGGAACCTCAATGTTTATAAATAAGAGAGAACACAATGGATAAATTTTCAAGGAACGGTTCTGATAAATTCAAGATCGTCACTATTGCATCTTAATAATGTATACAAATACAAGAAGTTCCCTAGCATCGAAAGCTAACAAATCAAATTCTCTTTGTCCAGTTCAATTATTTTTTTTCTTTTTTAAATTCGACCTTGATGCTTTGAACGCCTAAAGTCTTCGTTCTAATGACACACTGTATCAAGTTAACAATGGTGTCGCCACCAATTATTAAAGGGGGAGGAAAATGAAATTGAGATCCAATCTCAATGTAAGTGGCGGTTTCTTTCACCAGAGAGAAAGGAATACACATATATATATATATATATATATAAATTCTAGTCTCCATATTTATCCCCTTTATATAGTATTATGCAAATTAGAGTTTTGTCATGAAACCTAATTATAACACTTTTCTTTTCACATTAATAGTATCTATAGATATCCCAACTTATATATTAACTTATGATTAGATGGCATATTCATATATATCTATGATGACTTGCTGTATATTATGTGAATTAAATAATCACATTAATGGTTAATGGGAGAAATCTACTCCTATTATTGTCATATAATAAAACGATAAAAGTCTCCGCATATGCTATAAATATGTATAGTGAAAATTGAACCCCAATCACAAATATGAAAGAGTATACTCATTACTTGAACCATGAATAGATGTATAGTTATTGTACAGGTTGAGATATCCAATGTTACTCTAAGGGTAATGTTTATATCAAATTTGCACTTAAAAACCAAAATTGATAATCCCATTTTGGTGCATAATTATTTATTTTGTGTGAGATATTTCATAACAATAAAAACATGATAATATGCATGTCCATTTGTAGTCTAGACTTTTTGTGCATTTTCCCAGCACGGTTGGGCAAAGGTCAGGCCACCCATATCAATTTGGGGGTCCAATTGAAACTTTGTTAAAATGTTAATAAAAAAGCATAAATAACTAAAATATTTTGTTAACATTTAAATAAAATATGTTTTAATTGTTTTTTTTTTTTTTTCTAAAAATTATGGTTTTGAGGGCCATAATCGCCTCTTCCTATAATGCTGCTTTTCCACAACATTCGGGATTTAGGTTCTAGAAGCATCACTTTTTCTTAACATCTGGATTAAAGTTTGAGTCCCATTATTCGCATTGATCAGTAAATACAAGGAGTTTTCTCCTTTTATTTTAGGATTAAATTTCCGATTATACTATGATTATATACAAACAAAGGAAACATAACAAGACTAGTGAAAAAGTTGTTATAATAAATTACTACTTACATAAATTTTGTTGTTACTGTACTAAAACAATATAATTAATCCGCTTTCATAAAAGGGATCAAATAAATAAATTACCCATCATATATTGGTAACCTGAGGAGGGCTTCTTGAGAAGGTTTGTGATTGGCAACTATAGGCAACATGATCCATAAAGTCACCCATTCAAGAATAACTTATAGGAGCGATTAAAATGTTTAACTACTCGTCACAAATAAGATAATCTAGAGAGCCCTGATTCTTGAGAATGTGTAATTCACGAAATCAAAATCATCTAATAAGATATAATCTATTACCACAGATAATCGATCACCTAATTACAAAAATGGATCGTAGTGAACGACGATTGCTTGGAAAAAAAAAAAACTATAAAAATCTAGTACAGTAGTATAATCCTAATTAGAAGAAAGACATATGAACCGTTGCGGAAAAGAGAGGTAGGCTCGGTTATATAAGTCTACTTCTCACCAAGCCTTAGGTGCTTGGTTCGAATACATCTTCATTTGATATATGGACAATTTTTTTACGCTATATGGGTCGCTTTATCCTATTTTTTAGAGTAGAATATCGGACTGTACTTTAGAATCTTATCTCAATTGTTTCAAAAAATATTTTGATTCGATGTTAATAAATAATAATTCAAAAATTTAAAAAAAAAAAACCGTTGATTTAATAAAACTTCGTACCTCCTCAGCCCGACGGTCCACATCCACTCATCAAAATCTACTGTATATCATCACCACGCCTTCCATTTTCGTATATTTTACTTTTGATGCAACCACGTGCCCGAGTGCCTGACTCGATTCCCTCGATTCCCATTCCGGCGGGGAGAAATAGTGGGCCCACACGAGCTTGTCTAAAACGTAAACGCTTCTTTGTTTACTCGCCTCACTCCATTGGTGGATTCCAAATCAATCGGATTGCCACCTCATGACTGCAAATCCGTCGATTAATTTCCAGATCCAACGGTCCTGATCCGTTCCATCCCAAAACCAAGGTCTCCCCCGTTTCTCATCAAGCTCATAAACTTCATCACCTCACCCCCTCACATCTCGCTCACACGAATTCCATTTCCAAAGCCTCCAAAATTTTCCCTTCGTTTCTCGACATAATTATTTTCTTCTAATTTCTACTTTTCCTGGCTTCTTTTGCGATGGAGACTGGAGGGAAAGTGAAGAGAGGAGCAGCAGGAAGGAAAGGAGGCGGTCCAAAGAAGAAGCCGGTGTCCCGGTCGGTTAAAGCCGGCCTGCAGTTTCCGGTCGGTCGGATCGGTCGCTATTTGAAGAAGGGACGCTATTCTCAGCGAGTTGGTACCGGTGCTCCGGTTTACTTGGCTGCTGTACTCGAGTACCTTGCTGCTGAGGTAGTTATTGCACCTATATATGTTTTTAAGTATTTGTACTTTTTAATGAGTGTACAGATATTTAGATTTTTATTTTCTTTGATTCTATTTTAAATTATACTGAGGTATTGCTTGGTTTGTGAGAAAATAGAGAAAGAGAGAGTGGATTTGATGTTTTGAGGATTTTTTCCAAAGGACATTTTGAATCCGAAAGTATGTGGATTTAATATGCAATTTACTCTTATGTTAAAGTGTGGAATTTTTCTCTTATAATAATTAGATCTTGTTTGATTGTTATTCAGTCATATACAAATACTTCAATTTTGAGAGAAGGAAGCAAAGGAGATGGAAACTGACATTTCTAGGGTTTTTACTTTTTCTTGAAATGTTGTTGATACACCAAACATGATTTAAATTTTGTGTGATTGGTTGTGGCTATCTAATCAAGTGGTGGTTGGGGGTACCCGGTTGAATATGTTTCAGGTTCTGGAGTTGGCTGGTAATGCAGCAAGAGACAACAAGAAGAACAGGATCATCCCGCGGCACGTTCTCTTGGCTGTGAGGAACGATGAGGAGCTCGGGAAGCTTCTTGCCGGTGTGACTATTGCCCACGGTGGGGTTTTGCCTAACATCAACCCTGTTCTTCTGCCTAAGAAATCCGAGAAGGCGGCAGCAGCCAAGGAGGCAAAATCTCCATCCAAGGCCACCAAGTCTCCAAAGAAGGCATAATTTAGTCTTTTGCTATTAATCTTTCTTTCTTTTATATGTATGTAGCTTTGTTAATGTAATTTGACTTGTAGGAAAACTTCATGTTAGTAGAAATTAGGGCCATTGTGACTGTTTCATTTTACGCATCTTGTGTAGAACTTCCGTTTGTTTCAAATGAACGGAAGTTGGAAACTTCATTTGTGTACACACTGCTAAAGTGTGTGTGAATTTCTAAGCTGCTTATATGGTTGGTGCTATTCTAATTGAATTTGACCGGTTGTAGAACACTAGCAACTTCAATGATGCAGACGTAGAAATAGAAAGAAAATAGGAAATTCTCAATATATTGTGGCTTTCCTTCTTTTTATTTTTATTTTTATTTTTATTTTTTTGAAGTAATATATTGTGGCTTTCTTGAGAGTGGAAAAGATGAGGACTTTGTCCAAGTTGTATTAATTACAACATTTGCTTGATGTGGCCCAACTGAAGTTGTTAATGATACCATTATGAGTGGTTAACATGGAAAAACATTAAGAGTTATTATCATTTTTCTCTCGACGATTAATGAATCATTATTTTCCTTATTAATTTAAGAAACATCATTTTATTTCTTTTTTTAACTTGAACTAATATTATTTGAGAAGGTTTTTTTGACCTTTTTAAAATCATTAAGGGGTAAAATAATGATTCATTAATTATTAGAGGAAAAATAATAATAATTTTATCATTAAAAGGGTAAAAAATATGGTGTGATAATTGTTGTAATTCAGCTTTGGCTTGTAAAGTAGGAATAGTTTTGAAGATGAACAAAATCTGAAGCAATCCATGTGGAGGAGGTTAAGAATTGAGAAAGAATATAGTTTGATTTGAAACAACAATGAGGTATACAAGCAATTGGAGATAAAAGGTCATAAAGAGCTTGTTGAGTTAGCAATGTTTCGGATTTGTTAAAATAAGGTTTCTTCTAACTCTGAACTTGGAAATTGTTGACTCTATGGGATTAGTAATATTTAAGGGTGCGATTGTCCAAAATTTGAATCACAACTTATATTTTTCGATCTTATGAGGGATTTAGGGGTGTTATAACCGGAAAGGGAGGGAACGTGAGAGAGTAATTGGTGACTTGGTGTAGCTGAACTGTGTAAGTGGAGACATACAGATCTTGTTTTGAACTACTTTTAGTACTTTGATGATTCAAATTTGTACTTGTGAATGACGTTCTACTTTGTTTCGAAAATATAATAAGAATCGAAACCATGCTATACTATAGAAAGAAAGATATACACATTCTAGAATGTCTTTTTGTGAAAATGTAAGTACCATTTACTATATATTTTTTTTAGAAATGTCAATTTATAAACCATACCTGACATCATATTCTAAAAGAAATAGTGTTTATTGAGCATGAAGTGAAAAGGGTTTAATAAGATACTGGTTTAGTGAGGTGGTTTTGTCTCTAATTAATTTAGAAAAAATCCCAAAAAACTCCTAACTTTTGATATATTATCTATTTTCCATCACGTAGTTTTGTTTTTATTTAAAATACAAGTTTGATTTTAAATTAAATATTCAAAATACCATCTGAAGACATATAAAAGAACGATAATATCACTAATAGTTATATATTCCATTAGGTTAAAATTATTGACTGTTTGACTCCAAGGGCAAAATGGAAAATACAATAAAAATGTAATTAAAATAAAAGAAAATCCTAAAAAACTCTTTGATTTTTGACATATTGTCTATTTTTCACCATATAGTTTTGTTTTTATCCAAAATCTCCTATACTGTCAATTTTTTTAACAAAATCTTAGAAAAAGTTAAAAAGTTGAATTTACCATTGGTTTAAATAATATTAAAATATATAAATAAAAAAATTAAAATAAAGAATATTAAATTGACTCAATTAATTGAATCAAAAATGAAAAAACAAAATAAATTTTTTTTTATCTAAAAACAAAATAAAAAAAAATTGAAATTTAAAAGAAAAATTGAAATAAAAAAAAAGATCCAATCTCCAGAACACCACCAACAATGGCAGTCTTATTCATCTAATGGAATTATTAACATTGAGGTGTTGTTTGCTTATTTAATTAAACTGTGGGTTGCAAAATTACTAATTATAAAATTGCGGGGAGCGTTTTCTTATCATGGGCAAAAGTTGGGGATTTTTTTAGAAATACCCTTCATTAAATAGGTTATTTTTTGAATGAATTGCATAATATACCCCGAGGTATACCTAAAATCAAACGAAAATACATTTACTCTTTTATCACACCAAATTCCCATGCTGTCATTTGACTTTTGTTAACTTTAATAGTTTTAAGGATTTTTAATCAAATGACCATTTTGCTCATAAATAAGATAAAAAAAAAAATTAAAAAGGGAAAATTTCACTTTAATAATTAACATATGGTGAAATATTACTTTTCTACTTACTAATATGTTTTTAGTTCCTATCATCTCCAATATTTTAGAAATTTATCAACCTAATCATTCTATTAGTTGACCATTGATCAAACTTAATAGTTGAATAGATATTTTGGTCTTTTGTTCCACTATCTATCAAGAGTTAATAAAGAAAAAAACTTTAGATCTCCATCATCCATCATGGTGAAAATTTAATTGAGAAAAGATTATATAAGATACAAATTTAAAAATAAGTAAAATTAAAATTAAAATTAAATCATAAAATTAGAATTAAAAATAAAATAACTTAAGTAAAATAAATTAATAAATAGAAAATAAATAGAAAATAGAAAAAGAAATTAAAAGAAATCTGAAGAAAAATAAATCGATAGAAAAATCAAAATTTATAATTTTTGAAAGAAGGAAAAAAAGATAAATTTGAAGAAAAAATAGAAGATGTGGGTTCGAAACCCTGATTTTCAACCTCAAAGGTTGAAGATCTATGTTTTCGAACCTAAATCTTCATCTCTAAAACCATAAACAAAAAGAACAAGAATAAAAAAAATAAAATAAAATAAAACCCTAAAATATTCAACAACAAAATCTTGGTTTGAATACCCAGATCTTCAAAGGTTGAAGATCAAGGTTTTTGAACCCAAATCTTATCTCCTCCCACAGAACTCTCTTTATTGTCCTCCGGATGGTCGCCTTCGCCTTTATGTTACTATGGCAGTGCAATGTCGTCGTTTGGAGGCTTCTTGTTCTTCAAATGTAGCATGTCTAGTCAATCAATCTTGAGGTTGAGGAGTAGCGTTTAACTTGACAGATTTCAGTAGAGTCAATGATGGCACCATTGTGAACACAGAGGCTTTTTAGCTGGCGATTTTTGCTATTTCGAAGCTGAGAAAGAAAGGTCTTTGAACTGGCGGTCACCTTTAACTTTCAACCTGAAACCTTCTAGTCTTTTCAACTTGGCAAGCAACCTTCATCCTTCAATCCAACAAGCAACCTTCAATCTTCTTGAAACAATATCTCTTTGTTTTTTCGTTTTTAATTTCGAAGTTTTAACTTTTGGTCATTTCAATTTCAAGGATCCTTTTTTTTAAAAAAAAAATTCAAGGATCTTGGCTTTGATTTTTTTTTTCCTTTTTAATTTTCCTTAACTTATTTCTTTTTCATTTTTTTTTAATTTAATTTATAAAAAAATGCATTGCCCATCTTATGAGATGAAAAATGATGATATACAAGGATTTTTTTAATTATTTTCTTAAATTTTTAAATTTAATATTTTATTATTAACTTCGATACTATTCTCCCACTTCATCTTTTTTTTTTTTTTTTCATTTTTCATTTTAACTTTTTGGTTTTTGCTTGCATAAGATTCATCTTCAAGCTTTTGATTTTTCTAATTTTTCTAAGTTTTTAAAGTTTTAATTATATATATATTTAATCATTTAATTTTATTTTTTATTTTAAAATTTAACTTTTTTTAGTGTATTTTATAATTAAATTAATAAGGGCAATAAGGTCATTTCAATTAGCCTAACACATCTTAGGGCCAAATTTGTCTTTGCGTAACTTCTGTCACATTTGACCGTTAGTCTTTTTTTTTGTTAGAGGAATTAGATTGATGAATTTCTAACACGGTAGGGATGATGAAAACTAAAAACGTATTAATGAGTTAAAAAATAATATTTCATTGAACGTTAGGGACTAAAGTGAAATTTACTAAAGAAAAAAAGAAAAATGTGGTGGATTCCCGATTGAACCTCCATCATCAAATAGGATCCATCCAACAGGTGAAGATCTAAACGCCTTAGTTAGCGTCTTGGCTAGATGTTGCAACTCTCCTTTAATCTTTTGAGTTTGGAGATGCAACCAAAGTCACACCATTTTTAGGCATCTCACATAGTTGATGATAAAGCTTAAGTTGGTGGTCATTTACGTTGACCCATCTCTTCTTGTTCCTAGGCAATTTTATCTCAAGAGTTGGTAGCTTTTCAATGAATGGATCAAATTCGTTAGTAGAAAAAGGATGAGATTCAAAAAGGTGAGGGATACTTACCTTGAAACTTTAGAGATGCTTGAATGAGACAAAGAGTCTTGAAAGTCATTGATTTGTTGTTAGCGTCAAAAGATGCAACAAAACGACCATCCAATTTAGTTTCGATATGACTATCACAATCTCCATTTTGGTGACTTTCGTTCTAATTTTTGCAACTCTTCTTGTCGTTTTTCCTTCCCTGGTTCCTTCCACAAGTCTCATGATCTCTCATTCTTCTTTTTCTACAATATCAATAGCAAAACATGCACCACGATCGTGAAGAAATTTCACAACATCCAATACGTTAAATTTTACCATTTCTTCATTCATTGACATTATGAATGTCCCTTTATGAACATTGATCATGGCTTTCGCTATTCTCGTAAATGGTCTTCCAAGAATCAACGATAAATCACAACTTGGTGTGGGAGTATCCTCCATCTTGAGAATAAAAAAATCTGCTGGCAGTATTAGATCATCCACCTTGACTAGCACATGTTCAAATACTCCTCTAGGATATCAAATTAATTGATCTGCTAGTTGTATGCTCATTGAGGTCTCCTTGAGTTTACTTATTATCAAATACTTTAAAAAAGAAAAAGACATTAGATTAACGGAAGCACCTAAATTGAGTAATGCTTTCTCAAACCTTTGAGTTCCAATGATGCATGAAATGGTGAAACTGCCCCGATCTTTGAGTTTTGGAGGCAATTTTCGTAGGAGAACAGTTGATATCTCCTCATTTAAAGCTATCATCTCTTGTTCTTGGAATTTTCGCTTGTTGGTGCATAGAGCTTTGAGGAACTCATACTGACTCCACAAAACAAGGTCATGAGTAACGAGGATCAATCCCCAAGTCAGCTTATGAGTTTTCCTGTAACGTACTGGCTGTAGAGTATTCACTACATAAAAAGGTGTTATTTACTATATCCAATGAAGCGTTATAAACCAACTAAAATTTGTACTTAGCTAAAAGGTGCAACTACATGAAGAATTTAAACTTGATGGGAAGGAATGCGCGCACTTTGTGATCATTATAAGAAAACTTATTAAAAATAAGTTATGTTAGAATTTAGATGACTTCCATTTTAACTATAATGCAGGATGCAAACAAGGACATAGAGCAAAAGGGTGGCATCCTGCACTCATAATACACTAGACATACTAAATGGATAAATACATGAGAAAATTATTACCATGCTCTTTATATCATTTTGGTGTTAACTTTCCTCATTGGCGCCTACGCAAGTGTGAAATGATGGAAGGCGTGCAGCAGCTGCAAACTACCATAAGTTCCAGTGAGCAATCACTTATAATTTGTAGAGAAAGAGTACGGAAAGAGAAAGAAAGCACTGCAATATATTATTGGCATTTCTAACACAAGTTGATAACTTCCTAAGGTTTTCATATCCCTTTCTAAATACCAGTCAAGCAACCTGTTCATGGTAAGTTGTCAACCAATTAACCGGGTAAAATATCTACTTTTATGGGTAAAACATAAGATGTGATCCTGAAAGAATAACTCCAAAAATATATACACAGAAGTACAAAAACCACTCTTCAAGGGCTAAGATCTTGCCACCTGCCAAGCTTTTCATACACTGATACAAGATTGCTCCAGATCATACCTCGAGACTCTTACAAACACCTCAGCAACAACTCATGCAGAAGAAAGATATTTATAACTAACTGTTTACCCACTACATCTTCTGCATCAAGAAGACCAAATGGACAGGTTTACCTGCTTGCCCAGCAAAGCTGAAGCATGCATATACACACATTCTTCCCTTTTTTCCATAAAACCTCAGGAAACGCCTACTAGGTCTCAAAGGTTTAACAATGTATTTGAGTTTCTTATCAGTCACAGGAACAATAATTCTTAAAAGCTTCAAAAATTTTACCAACAAATGAAAGCAAAAGTTCCTAGGAAACCATTTATGTGACTTTAGAGGCATAATTGAATAGACCAAGGAAATCAAACAACCTAATTTGTTTAAGTCAGACAGCAAAATTTTTTCATATTTAAAATCAAATGCTGCAGGAAATGAAACATTCGAATTTCATGCGCAAATAAATGTTCCCAAATTCATTTCACAATTAGAAGGCAAGTCACCAGCACAGTGCTTTGCTAACAATAGAGGATTTCCATTTGAACTATTTGATACAAAAATATAGCAAAAATATTGCACACAAAGACACTAGCTCTCCAATGTTTCTGAGAACTGTTGGCAATCAGTTCATCCAACATACTGCCTATAACTATAACACATCCTAGAGAGAAGCATCATATACATGCCATTAATATATTTGAATCAAACACTTCAGGAATTTGAGGACGACAAACGCATACCTTCTGGAAGTAAATAACCTTTGCTTAATGCTGGTCTCTCATAAGGCGCAACCTGAAAGCAAATGTAGCTAAATTTTAACAATCTCAGTTTGCGCACATGAGTTACATTGTTTTGTACCTCACCAACCACAAAACTTAAAAGCTTCCACACCCCTCTCTTTTTCTATCTCCTACCTTAATTCTTCCACAGCCCAAATTCACATTCTCCCAAAAGTTTATACGTAGCCGTCGACATCTAACACGGTATAGTTTTCAGAACACTTACTAGAACCCTCTAGTGTACTTTGAATGAAATTCACAAGTTGGTTAACAAACAACACACTTGCTATATCTTAAGTTAAAAACATTAAAGAAAGTTTCCTTCAAATATTTAAAAGCATCACCCTTACTTCAAAACCAGTCAAGCCACACCTTTTGATCAAATAACATGTAAAAAATCATAATTCAGAATCCCAGAATCAACTCATGAGTCATGATAGCTAATAATTCAATTCCAGTCTAATTTTTCTTTGTCTAATTCAATTCAAAGCATATCAACTAATAATACAATCATAAAATATACATATATATATATAAACAGATCATATAAAGATAGTTGCTCAAAAAAAGAAAGAGAGAAACTGACTGGTTCTTCGGAGATGATGCAGAGTTCACCGGGAGAGACACCTCTCTTTGTAAATTCAAGAGCTGCATAGCCAGCTGCCACTCCTCCTTCAAGAATCACATACACGAATGCTCTTCCCATTCTCTCTCTCGTTAATTCTCTCTATTTACGATGAGTTTCCAGACCAGAAATGTTTTGTTCTGTATTTTCAATTTCAACCCTTCCAAATATGTATATGGAGTTATGGACGACTGGACGTGTCATTTATTTTTCAAATCGTATTATATTATGACGAAAGATTTGATTTTACGATTTTGCCCTTCTGAATTCTGTGCTTCCATTGTTGAATTGTCATGTGAATACCCAACACAATCCCTCTCAGAAAAAAAAAAAAAAACTCAACACATTCATAACCGATAATGAAAATTATCTGGCGGGATCAGACAAGATTAAGACTCTGAATCAAGCAAAGAATAGCTAAAAATGGTGTTTTATAAAACTATTTTCAAAAATAAAAATCATGTTTTAAAAATAATATTTTTAAAAATATAATGTGTTTGATGATATTGTTTAAAAGTTATTTTCAAAAACAAAAAATAATTTAAATATGTTTGGTATTGTTTTTAAAAATGAGTAATATAGTTGTTTGAAAAGAGAAGTAATGATTTGTTTAAAAAATAATGAAAAATATAAAAAAAAAATTGTTTTTCATTTTTAGTTATCATTTTCAAACAAACTGTTTTTATTTTGAAAAACAAGTTATGAAACAACTTTATCTCATTTTTTATTTTTGAAAATAAAAAATCATTTTAAAAAATACATCCAACCATTACCTTAACTTTTCACATAATTACAAATCATTTAAACATATTTAAAATATTCTATTCCCAGTCTATCCTCCTCAAAATAATATATTTTCAAATTTACCCTAATTTTATACTACTCAATTTTTTTTTCTTTTTTCTTGATACTTACAAGAAATATAGTTGGGGAAAAAAAAAACTAAATGCATTTCATCCCAAATTATCTTGGAATTAAGCTATTGTGTTTTAATTTACTATTTAAACATTCATTTTTCTAGTTTCTTTCTTAAATATATTAATATTTTTAAATATATAACTATGATTAATGCTATAATATTTTTTAAGCATATTTATTTAACTTATATATACATATATTTGATTTGTTATATATATATATATGTATTTTTGTTATTATATTTAATTGGTTAGATCTATATATTTTTTATTTGTTTCTTTAGATATATATATAATATCTATTTATATAGATCTAACAAATAAAATATGTATTTTATTTGTTAGATCTATATATATTTTATTTGTTTTTTTCAGATATTTGTATGTATTATATTTAATTTGTTTGATCTATACTGCTTCAACGACCACAACAATTTTTCGTCCGAAATTATCTGTCAATGAGTTGCCACCCCTACTACGCCAGTGCTCATTGTCACAAGCAACTCTTAACGGTAAAAGCTGTATATTTTGAATATTTGATGCTAGTTTGAGGCTCTTGATTATCTTAATTACATGTTTCGTTGACTATTCTTTCTCTTTTTAAGTTTTTGATATGTAGTACATACAGAAATTACAGGACACTGAAATTTTTATGTATATATCATATATGTGACTTTAAACGATTTGGGGGATGATACTGTTGATTACTTTCTAAGGTAATGAAATTTGTTATATTCCTTTAATATTTTGGAGTCCATGATCTTCCATTATGCAGGAATTAATGTTCTATGTAGGGTTGGATTTCTTGCAACACCATACGCAGCCAAAGAAGAATGGTGGGTGAGCCTCACACTACTACTCTTGTTTGGTTGCATCTCTTGTTATACTGGTATCTTATTGAAGCGATGTTTAGACAGCATTCCTGGGCTTAAAAGTTACCCTGATGTTGGACGGGCAGCTTTCGGAATACTTGGTTGCCTAGTGGTAGCTGTAAGTTCAATACAATTCTCCAACGTCAATTTTGCATCAACACCAGCTGATAACCATGCTTTTAAGCTATATTAACACCTTGTTGATTGTTTTTTTTCCCCCAAACACAGATAAATTTGTACACAGAATTATATGTAAGTTCTATAACTGCTGCCCTGTATGCTTGTCTAAGTTGTTCAATTATTTCAAGTGCACTGTTCTTATTACGAGCTACAAAAAGTAGGTTGCTCCTGTGGAATACCTGATTATGATGAGCGACAATATCTCATCATTGTTTCCAAATGTCACCTTAAATTTTGCTGGACTGCATCTCAATTCTCATCAACTCTTCACCATATTACCAATTCTTAATGTTCTCCCAACAGTTTGGCTTCAAAACCTTAGTTTACTCTCATACATCTCTGGTTTTTATATATCTTTATTCTTTATATATTTTTACTGACTTGAGGTATAGCTGATGCTAACTTTGGAAACCTGTTTGTTCAGCTGGAGGAGTGATTATAACAGGTGTGACCGTGCTTTCCTTGGTGTGGCTTGGAGTGGTGGACCAAGTTGGATATCATCCAGGTGAAACAGTTTTTGACTTCACAAATATTCCTGTTGCGATTGGTTTATATGGATTTAGCTACGCTGGCCATTCTGTTTTCCCAATTATATATTCTTCAAATGAAAGAACCGCCAAAATTTAGATGGGTTCTTTTAATCAGGTGACAACCTTCTCTTTTCTGAATTGCTAATATATCTGGAGTTTAGCTAATCTGTGAGCTCAAGTATTATAAAATAGCCAACACTTGTCTAAATATGTATATCTATTTACTCTGCTGCAGCTTTGGATTTTGCTTTTTTATGAACACCGCGGTAGCAATCTATGGTTATTCATTGTTTGGTGATTCAATTGAATCTCAGTTCACTTTAAACATGCCCAAAGAATATATGGCTTCCAAAAGTTGCAGCCTGGTTGACGGTATAATCAGAAACTCAAATCATCATTCCAGTTACTATTTGGCATAGCAAGTGATCTAGCCATTGAACCTTGAGATCAGTTTCTATTAATTGTCACATCTTCAATATATTTTTATCATATTTCAGATTGTGCTTCCAACAACGAAGTTTGCCCTGACACTTGCTCCAATTGCTTTGAGTCTAGAGGAACTCATGCCTCCAGAATGGCGCCAATCTTACACTGTATCAGTAGCCATCAGAACAACTTTAGCACTAACAACTTTGGTTGTGGCACTTACAATTCCCTTCTTCGGTAGGAAAAGTTTTCAAACTCCGCACATCAATTAGTTTAAACATTGGCTTGATTTTCTAGTATAGTTTACAAGCTCTGAAGGTTATGAGGATTTCTTTGCCAAGTCACTCTTCTCTCAATTGGGATACAGGTATTGTGATGGCACTTTGTGGATCATTATTCGCGTTGCTAATTGTAAGTTTTTTCTACATAGATAGATAATTGCAAACTTGTTTTTTAAAGCAATGAACAAATATAGTTTTATGCATCAATTTCTCTCACTCTTGTCTGCAGGCTCTTGGTTTCCTGTGTATATGTTACCTCAAAATAAAACATGGTAAAATACACAAGTTAGAGGTAAGAATTTCTTCAAATGAAAAAAAGAAATACATTTCTTTGCTTATAGAAGACAACTTTTTCACTAATCTTGATCTTTGGCCTCCCAACAGATTGCAGTTTGCCTTTTCGCTATGGTGGTGGGAATAGCATGTGCATGCCTTGGCACATATTCGTCAATTAAAAGAATAGCTGACAAGTTGGGCTGACACAAGGAGAACTCGATTATACACAGAATTATATGTAAGTTCAATAATGGCTGCCCTGTATACTTGTCTCAGTTGTTCAAGTATTTCAAGTGCAGTGTTCTTATTATGAGAGCTATAAAATGTAGGATACAAGCAAACACCAGAGTATGAGAGAAATTGGCAGCATTCATCAAATAAGGGTTCTTCATTCCAAAAACAAAAGAGATAAACATTCCAAAAGCATAAAAACAAATAACAGAAAAATTGCAGTGTCCTGGTAGTTTAAAGTCATGATGTGTATTAACAGTATCATTGCCCATCTTCTTCATCTTCATCATTCAGATTGATGTGTATTAACAGTCCATGAACTTCAGTCTTCTTTATCTTCATCTTCATCTTCTTCAACTTCCAACTTCATCATTCTCAAATCCATGATGTGTAGCTACCTCTTCAAAAAGAGGTTCATCATTGCTGGTGAAATTTTCAAGATGATTTCAGCAGCAACAACATCCTCATGTTCATTTGATAGTTCTTCCCATATTTACGCTTAAGTTTATTCCTCGCCTTCTTTGTTGATTTGTCCTCCTTCACATACGTGAAAACCAACGAATTAAAGATCCTGGAGGACCGGAGCAGCTTGGCTGCTGCTATCGGGGGTGGTGCATTGGGATATTTCTTGTAATCACATGCTTGCGCCTACGAAAAAATGATACATATATATATATATATATATATTCTTTCAAATTCATTCTATATATGTTCTTTCAGATTCATTATATACATATATATATCATTATTAAATAGGTAAAATAACAATGCTAACTAGTAATCTTCTTAAAATTTGTAGCACAAAAATCTATCTATTAACTGCATATAAATTAACGCACGTGCAGTCAAATCTAGTAATATATAATATGAACTTACTACTTGTTCGAAGTGTTTTAAACAAAGATCACTGTTGGCATTAAAGCGATACGTATGGGGCATCCAAACTTGCCAGTCTCTCTAAAATGAGTAATCTGCTCCCTTAAAAATTGAAGTATTTGCGTCTCTCTCAATTTGTGCATGCATAAAAGGAGGAGCTGAAGACACTGAAGACTGCTGCTGCTGCCACTATGGACTTACCACATGGGCGGCCATCCTATTTCTCAACTGCCTGCGTGGACTCAAGGGGAAACCAAGGTGGTTAATATAGACTCGAACAAGGTGGTTAATGCAATCGACGATTGACTGGGAGACTTATGGTCGCATGCACTAGGCATCCCAATCATCAAAAACTTGCCGAAGTTCTCTTGCATCTACAAAAAATAAAAAAAAATATTAAAAAAAAGTAATAATAAATCTAAAAATATTTTTAGACCAGATTCATTATAATCAACAACAAAATGGATATTTATAAAACTAACAATGAATTTGCTTTATATATATATATATATATATGTGCACATATCAGAACAATAATGTATCCCAAATTTAGGATAAAAATCTTACCAGGGTTTCATAGTGTTTCAATCTGAAAGAGTTGATCACAATGGACACACTTAAATATCAAGTCTTTTCTAGTCATAACATTTTTTAGACATACACTTTTACTCCACTGTGCTTATTTCCAGTAACCAAAAACAATTTTTTTTCTTATGTAGAAGATCAAATAATGCTGCAATCATAAAGCATGCTAAGAATTTTTCAAAAAATCTAACACCTTAGCAACCAAACTCTGATACCACTTGTTGAGAAAATTGTTATTCTCTCACATCCTACAACCCCAATATACATACATTTTTCAAAGCATACATAAATACACATCTTTCTACACTTTAAAATAAGAAGAATAAGAAATGAATTTTAACTAAAGTCAAATACAATACTTAAAGTGTTTTTGACTAGGGCAATTAGAAACAAAAACATTGGACTCTTTATATAGGCTTGAAATTCATCCACACTTGCTTTTTTTCTTATGCGGGACTAGATAACACTTTTATTTTGCCAATTTCTTAACAATCTCCACCTTAACTAAATAAAAAGAACATCTGTTACAACTATAGCACAATCATTGTCTATATCAATAATCATAATTCTCAATCCAGAAAACTATCATACTCCATTATAAAATAGTACACTCACTTAGAAAACAAAGTCTAAGAATTTCATTTTGACATAAGTCGGAAAACCTGCTAAATATTTATGGTGCAACTTCCACGTTTGGCTTTACTAAAAGTTCATCAACCATCGATATACATTCCACCACACACCTTGCATCAATGTCAAACCATTGTCGGTGTGTAGTTGCGTATTTGCTAACAACAACACATCTTTTCCATGACAAAACGAACATATCATAACGATGTATTTCTTACTTCTCAAAAGAAATCACCATCTCCCACGAGGAGAGAGACATTACTAGTTTTTGACTCAGAGCCTTTTGTTGAACCTACTCTATCTTGATAATTTTTTTTGACGTGCCTAGATTGTCCACACCCTTAGCAAATTATGTTCTTCCCAAAGTTATTCTTTTTCCAGGTGCTCTCATTTCTAGTTACCAACATTATGTCTTCTCATGAAGTGTGAAATCCACTCTTCAACCTTCTCTCCTCAAAAAGGAGTTTATTGATAATTTCTACAAAATTCAGAGTCTCATTCTCATACATCAAAATTGGCTTCATGTGCTCATAGGAAGATAGAAAAGACAAGAAGAGCCTTAATGTTTTATCTTCATCTTCAATTTCAACTCCAATTGCCTCCATTTTAGAAATGATACCATTGAGAACACTTAAATGATCCAAGATTTTTGTACCTTCCTCCATATGTATAGTATGAAATTATTCCTTTAGGTACAATCGATTTGAAATGCCCTTTGCTTGATGCAACCTTTCAAGCTTATTTCAGAGTTTTCTAGCTATCGATATTTTATGTACATTTGCAAAAATATTCTTAGCCATACACAGAAGAATCATACTTGTAGCTTTCAAATCCATATCTTTCCAATCTTCATTGTTCATACTAGACTTATCAGAATCTTTGTCTTAGCTAGAACCTTCGTTGAGAATAAGGCTTTGTTTCTATTTTAGTACCTTGTGTAATTCGGATTGTATTAGCATATCTTTAAATTGCACTTGCCACATGCCAAAATTATCTTTTCATCAAATTTCTCTACATCAAACCTAACTCACAAGCTTGAAAACTTCAACACAACCATATACTGGAATAGTGCATGTAATCCATGAACAGTGCACAAGATAAGTTTCTAGCAAAGATTTAGTCACAATAGACACACTTAAATACTATTTTTTTTTTTAATTGGAACCTATCCTAGACATATACTTCTACACCACCACAATTATTTCCAGCAATCAAGAACAATTCTTTTTTTGATATGAAAGATCAAACAATGTTGTTACCACAAAGCATACTAAGAAATTTCTAAAAAGTCTAACACCTTAGCAATCAGACTCTGATACAAATTGTTGAGAAAATTACCTCCCAAAATCTGTCTTCTATAAGAATAACAGAAATAACAAAGAAATGAAATAGAAAATAATAATAATTACTAAAACACAAGAATTCACAGTGAAAAACTTCAAAATAAAGAAAAAAAATCACGATCTTCAAAAAGAAATTCACTATGTGAAAAATTATTATAATCACACAAACTATTCTCTCACATCCCACCCCAATATACCTATATTCTTCAAAACATTCATTAACTCACACTTTTTATAATCTAAAATAAGAAGAACAAAAAATGAATTTCAAGTAAACTCAAATACAATGCTAAAAGTGTTTTTAACTGAGTCAATTAAAAACAAAAACATTTGATTCTTTATATAGGCTTGAAAATCCATCCAAGCTTATTTCTTTTCGGATGTGGGATTAGATAACACTTCTATTTTGTCAATTTCTTAACACTTTGTTCGTAAATTTTAATGCACAAGGAACACTCGAAGCACAACAAATTCAACAAAACAACGGCTTCAAATTCATAGGCGTTGGGGCTGTTGTCAAAGATCACACAAGGTGGGTTCGAGCAGCAGTAGCTAAGACCCTACCAGGTACGTTATCAGCTGCAGTGAACGGGTGGCTTGCTCTGAGAGAGGGCCTGATGCTAGCTCAGAAATTGGATCTTACAATTTCATTAGCTGATGTCGACGCTAGGCAGGTTGTGGATGCTGTACAGAACAAGTTTCCTTCTATATTCTGTTAGCTTTATTAGAGACGATGTTGTAGTCTAATGTAAAAGTTGTAGGCAACTGTAGTGTGACTCATTGGCTTACAGCTTTGGCTTTCTCCTCAAGAGGAGAGTTGAGCTGGGAGGCAATAAGCCTTCGATTGTATCTTTCCCTTTGCTATCGAATGAAATTTCAGTTTGGTTTCAAAAAAGGAAAAATCTCCTGACAAGCAAAACAATATCTTAAAGAGGCACAGATCAGGACGAAAAATAAACTTCACCACGTTGGTTTAGAATACAGGGCGTAATCTCCATTTTAGTTCAGTTGCCGTGACTATAAAGAAGGAATCCGAATGTCTGAACAGTCCCCCTCTTTTTTTAATGTACCAAATGCTTCCAACACACACGTACACCCACACAATGTGTAAATATCCAAATCTCAGATAACTGGAACCAATTTATTATTTAAGAAAAAACCTTCAGTTGCATTGGACAAGTGCTCATCCAAGTTCGCAAGTCCTGAACCCACATCAATTCTTAGGTCATATATTATTTTCCCCATTAGTTCCCTTTCAAATGTGGCACAATATTTTGTTTAATTCTTACTTCCTCATTTCATTCCCTATCAAACACAACATGACATTTTGTTCCCCGTCAAATGTAATATGATATTTTGTTCAATTCCTACTCGGCTGTGTCCGGTATGACGATATAACATGAACGTTCTAGTAGTGGAATTCTTCACTTGGAGTGCCAGAATGTGTGGCACTTTAATAATGGCATGAGAGGAATCTACTTTCGCTAATTTTTTTTATCAAAAATTAAGCAACTTTCGCCCAATATTTAAAATATAAATGTGTAGAAACTCCGACCCCAAACGATCTCCCACCAATAAATTATTTGCGATCCCCTCCCCCTTTAAGTGAGCCTCCCTCGCTTATATTATATGTGGATCACTCTCTCTCGTACAGAACTGCTCTCCGAACTGCTCTCCAAACCATGCTTGAGAGTTAAATCTTGCTTGCCACCGACTGATCAACCGACTGATCCGTGGGTACCAGCCATTTTTAAATTTAACAAAAACAATCTCTACATCAACAGGTTTCCAAATCATCTCATTCTCAGAACCAATTCATGACCTAGCAAATTGCGCCAGAGTTTCAACCACATCCCCACATTTCCCATAATTCACAATTCGCAACTTTAAACTCTTACTATCCACCAAACACACATTCAATCGAGTCAAAGAATCTTTTCCATCCAAAACCGCACAAGGAAAAGGAAAAAAAAAAAAAAAAAATCCAAACACGTTTTAGAGGGGTAAAATAAAAGATTTCTTTAATCTGTCCACGAAACATTACACCTGTAAAGAAACAAAATGTTATTTTTTAAAAGAACCCTAGGATGAAAATAACAAAAGACTCCAACAAGAACCAGAACCGTCGATTTTTAAACAGATCAAGAACTGGTAAACTTGGTGACGGCCTTGGTGCCCTCCGAGACGGCGTGTTTGGCAAGCTCACCAGGCAAGACAAGCCTGACGGCGGTCTGGATCTCCCTGGACGTGATGGTGGGCTTCTTGTTATATCTCGCGAGACGAGAAGCCTCCTGCGCCAATTTCTCGAAAATATCGTTGATGAAACTGTTCATGATCCCCATGGCCTTGCTCGAAATACCGATATCTGGGTGAACCTGTTTGAGGACCTTGAAAATGTAGATCTTGTAGGTCTCGGTGCTCTTCTTAGTTCTCTTCTTTTTCTTATCGCCGCCTTCTTTGGAGATCTTCTTCTCGGCTTTGGGCCTCTTCTCGGCGGCAGCCGGAGCCTTCTCGGCTGGCTTCTTCTCCGCTGGCTTCTTCTCGGCCTTGGGTGCCATTTGTTGACAAAAACGATTGACAAAGAGATAAGAGACAGGTGTTTGTAGAGAAAGAGACTTCGAGCGAAACGTAGAGAGTGAAACGAGGAGTTCGGTGAAGAATAAGAGATCGGCAGAAGATTATATAGACAGGTTAGGTGGATCTTTATTGGTTCGTAGAGTTTTACACGGATCCATGACGTGGAGTCTGGTGTCAGCCGTTAGATGTCTTCTCATAAAAGAGAGTAATCTGTGGGCGGTGGAGGTTTGTTTGGTTCTAGTTTTGAGGCGGTCATGTTATTATTAATATACTAATTAATATGTATTTCTTTATATAATTGTCCAAGATTAAATAGCTTATTACACATCGTTTTGATTTGGAAATTAATGATATTATATTGTATATTTCATTTCCAAGGCTTGAAAATTCAAAATAATGCAACTTGGAGATAACGAGTAGTATTATCTGCCAAAATAGGATTTAGCTATTATATAATATTTGTGTAATAAATAAATATGAGAAAATAAAAATTGCATTTTTTCATACACTATAATTTTTTTTTTTGACCCACAAACACTAGATTTTGTAGACCTTAAACTAATATTCAATATTTAGTGACCATTCCTGTCATTAGAAAAATGGTTTAAAGTGTATGACTACTCAAAATAATCAATAGATGCCACTTTATGTATGACAGTATGAACCAAACCGCATTGAACATGTTTTAAAAAAAAAAATACTGAATTGAACATGTTTAAAAAAAAAATATACTGCATTGATCAATAAAAGACTGATGTGAACTGGCTGGAGTGGAGGTGTCACTAATGGCAAATAAGCAGTCAATAGACTCAATTCACGTGATGAGAATTTAAAGAGCACTGACGGCGTCAAAACTACGGGATCTAGGCATCTAGCATGTTGAAATTGAAGAAATTGAAACTAAAATTTACAAAATAAAAGAACATATTAATGTACATATTTATTCTGCTTTTAAATCAAGAGATTGCTTGGATACAATCATGTCTTGGTACAAAACCAGCATTTTTTATGCTGTCCAACATGTATTTGAAATTCAAATATAGAAACTATAAAAGACAACAGATGAACGCTGGAATTGCTCAAGCAATTGTGAGCAAACAAACATCACAGCCCCTTTCTTTTACTCGGCGATTGAAGTAAGGCGCAGAGGGATGCCGGCCACAGCTTTCCACTTTAGTACTCAAAGCCTCTAGCGCAAACACAAACCGAACCTCTTAACTAAAACCTGTAAAATTTCAATGGGAAAATAACAAAATGAACTCAATATGCTTTTAGAACATCAGGTAATGCCCGTACCAATAGAAATGGATTGATACACATCAAATATTATTAAATTATTATATATTTAAACATCTCCATCTAATGTCTATTGCAGTCACCTCATGTTTAAGAGTTGAACCAAGGCACGTCAGAAGCACTATGGAATATGCAGGAACGATTTTAGGAGAAGGCAGAATCAGAGCCAATAACATTCTTTAAATGATATGCTTATTACAGTAGTACACACTACATGCATTGATCTCATCGACAAAAATGGTCAGTGAGAATTTCATAGAGAGACATATCTAAATAGTTGAGTTGTCACTGCACTCAACAAAACAAAACCATGATAGAATAACGAACATCGATCTACAGTTCAGGAGTGGTTCATTTGGCTTTAAGGGGAGATCAACTCAAGTTTATGCAAAGCCCTGTCATTTTAGAAAGAGCCCAGGTATTTAATTGCTATTACCTAGCCTTTCTCCCCTTAGACTAGTCGGTCCAACCAAGAAAACAAAATTTGTTCTTTCATCCCATCTGAAGAAAATTTTTCATTTCTGTGAAATTGTATAGCATCAACACGTACTTGTGTCTAACTATGAATACTTTCACAAGCAAATCCACATAACACACCAGCACATTTAAATATCAACAGATAAACAAGACAATCTCTCCATAAATAAAACCAGAATGCCTGAGAAGTTATCTGCAGAAAATATTCAAATTTGACATTCTCAAGCTTATCATGGATCTTAATTGGTCCACTTTATCAACAAATATGGTGGACATATATATATATATATATATATATCACAAGAGGATGTTGTCAATTCTGTTTCTTATCAAAGCTACATTTGAATTCTATTCACCCTGCAACAAATATTGCTTGGCAGCTTTACACCTAACATATAAACATAACCAATTGCTAGTTGAAACACTGCAACCAGTGTGGTATCAAAAATATATAACACCACAAAGTCTAGATTTACTCTTAACATTCACCAACAAAAGATACACCCTTACAAAATGGGAATACAACTAAACTACATCGTGGTCTTATATATCTAACAATACTGGTCTTCAATGACAAATTAGAGGACAAATATTGCTCTGTGCTAATCATTTTCACATGCACTCACAAAAACTCATCCATGGAACTCGAACTAAAACCATGGTTGATAACTAACCGACAATTATTAGTGGTGCGTCATACATATATAGGCAAACAACACGAACAACCAAAACATTCACCACAAATGCCCCTCCTCAACTATATTGCAACATTACTAATATTGAATCACACAATCAAGAATAACTCATGAAAATCAATCATACAACTAGCACTGATCTAGCTATACAATTTTTGACAATTTATTAAACCAAAATCAACTTCCTCAATATAATACAAAAACACCTCACAATTCACAAACCAAACCATCTCATGTAAAATTATTCAATAAAACAACACAAACCTTGGAGAGCCCTTATTCATATTCCGGTGGAGAATCCGACCCGCATTGGAATCCCCACCATCAATCAATTCTCTCAACCCCAAATTCTCAACTTTCTCTTCCTTCTCTTCCTCCTCTTCTTCTTTTTCATCATCGTCATCTTTCACCTTCTCAACAACAGCACCGCCACGTCTCGTTTTGCCCTGCAGCCTCTCGAAGTAATTGCCGTATATATACTCCGGCGTGTACCCGTTTTCCTCATCGAAAAGCATAATATGCCCGTGCCACTCCCAGACCCGATAATCCGAACCCGACTCCTCGTGAAACCCGACGCAGATGTGGTGTTCTCCGATGGTGACAGCCTGGCCCGAGTTGGGCTTCAGCGAGTCGATCTTCCCAGATAAAATGATCTTGATGATTTCCTTTTCGAGCTTGGATTCTTCTTTGGAGAGCTGAGACTTCCCCGGGTCGTCGTCGTCATCGGAGGAATCGGCGAGATGGGCTGCGTCGAAGAGTAGGTCTTCGAGGGATTGGTGAGGGAGGATAGGGCTGTTCGGTGGCCGGATTTGGAGACGACCCATCAGTGTTTGGAGGAGGAGATTATCGAAATTGGAGGTGCTGTTAGTGAAGGAGCTCATGATTTTTCGATTGCTTGTTTTTTTTTGGTTTCTGGTTTTTGTGATTAGGGTTTTTGGGGGGTTTGGTTTGAGAGAGCAAGTGTCAGGGTTTATGGTTTTAGGATATTTTGGGATTGAAATTGCAGCGATGAATTTATTTTTTTCCTTCTTTTTTTTTTTACACTTTGTTTTTTTCGTTTTTGTTTCAATTATTGATGGGATTTGAGTCAAATGGGGCCACGTATGCCTCAATGGTTAGACATATCTTGTCCTTGTCATTCTCTTGCCATATTTTTGTATAATTGAGTTTCTTGATTTTAATTGGATTGATTGCTTAGATTAAAAAAATGTGTTTGTTTTTTAATTAGCAAGCGCTGTAATTGTTGATGTAGTTGTATTCAATTTTTACTTTTGAAAATTCGAACAAATTTAAATTTATTTAGACAGTCCTACTTTACAGATTTTACTGACATGATAAAATTTATGAATAAAAAAGTTTGTAATAAATTTTACCCTATTCATTGCTTTCATAAAAAATTTAATAAAATCTATATGAAATATGTGAATTTCACAAAAATGTATCAATTAAAAAAAAAATACTTCCAACGCGATGAACTATAAATTTTATATCCATATGTTTTATGAGTTAATTGCTTCTTCAATAATTATTTATTTTCTTCATGTTATAAATAGGTTTAAAAGGTTAATTTTCTTTTTAAAGAACCATCACATAATAAATTAATGATCTATCGAGACATATTAGGATATTTATTCTAAATAATTACTTTTATAATATAAGGAGAAAATTATTCATACAAGCTATAATATGTGTTTTGTAGATATTGAACTCCCAAGTTTTTGAAGAATAGAGAGGTATCTGTACTAAGAGGTTGAATGTTAAGAGTTGTAGTTACTTTATTTTTTATTATTTTTATTTGTGCAATTCGATTATACGCTCCCATAATAGGGGGATAAGTACTCTATGTTTGTAGAGATAATAGTATGACATCGACTATGTAAAAAATTTATTGGAATATATTAAGACACGTTTTAACTATTTGTTTTTACTTCCATAATCGGAAGATCGTCATTCTTTTAATAAGATGATAAAACTACAGAATTGATTAAAGAATCAAGGGAAAATTACACTAAAATACCTTGACCTATTGTGTTATTACAACAATAATGCGAATTTAGACTAAATTATACAAAGATATCCTTGACTGAGTTTGACTAACAGTCCATCAACGACAAAATAAATGTCCCAAGGGCAAAATGGTATTTTTATATATCAAATTTCTCTCTCCCTCTCTCGATATCTCTCTGTTCTTCTTCTCTTATATGTCAAAAACTCAATCATCTCAATTGACTTGCCACCACAACCACCCTCAAATCAATATAGCACCCAAACAGCAAACTATCACCACCAGCTACCAACCACGACCACGCAAAAAAGGAGAAAAAAACAAGAACAGAAGTTTACTGGGTTCGAAGGAACCCAGAAACTGGGTTTGAATCGAACCCAGTTTCTGGGTTCGATTGGAACCCAGATCTGGGTTCCTTCGAACCCAGTAACTGGGTTCCAATCGAACCCAGTTATTGGGTTCGAAGGAACCCAGAAACTGGGTTCCAATCGAACCCAGTTATTGGGTTCGAAGGAACCCAGAAACTGGGTTCCAATCGAACCCAGATCTGGGTTCGAAGGAACCCAGTAACTGGGTTCCTTCGAACCCAATAACTGGGTTCTAATCGAACCCAGAAACTGGATTTGAATCTAACCCAGTTTCTGGGTTCCTTTGAACCCAGATCTGGGTTCCATTGGAACCCAGAGAAGAAGAAGAGCAGAAAAAAAAAAAAAGAAGAAGATGACGAGCAGAAGAAGAAAAAGAAGAAGAAGACGAGCAGAAGCACAAGAAGAAGAAGAAGAAAAAAAAAAAGAGAAGAAGAAGGAGAGAGAGAGATTTTGTTTTATAGAGAGAGAGAGACATTTTGTTCAAATAATATTATTTGATATATAAAAAGACGAATTTACCCTTGAGATGTTAATTTTACAGTTAATGGATTGTTAGTCAAACCAGGTCAAAGGTATTTATGTGTAATTTAGATAAAACTCGCATTATGACTGTAATAATTCAATAGGTCCGGGTACTTTAGTGTAATTTGCCCAAGAATCAATGACACTTGTCGAGATCATTCCTTATTTATATTGTCTGATTACTTATTTTTAGAATTTGGAGACAAAGATTTCCATAATCAAACAAGAAAATTACATGCACAAGTTTTATAAAATGTAATAATGAGAATCAAATCTCTATCAATTTTAATGGATGAGAAGATACATAATCATATGTACTTGTAAATGATATAAAAGTTATAGATACTTTTTTTTTTTTCTTTTTGAGGTTGAAAGTTATAAATACTTGTTAACAAATATTTTGAGATTTAGAGGATATGATAAAGATAAATCACCATATACAAATTTATATTTACTTATCTAATATATAGGAACAAGATGATTTTTTCCCGCAAAACAATCTTCCAAGGAGGCAAACAAAATTATAAAATTTTACATTTATAAATTCATCTGCATCAACGATTAGACTAAAAGTGACCCGGGAAACAAAACAATTAGGGCACCCGCGTCAGACGGTGACCCCACCTGCCCTACACAAAGGGCAATAAAGTAATTCTGATGGAGACCGAAATTAGCTTGCTCCGCTCACTCCGCGGACTCCAGTTGCAGAATCCCAAAAGAAAAACCCTACCTTTAGCTCTCACTTCGTTACAGGGGCGGCCCGCACCGCAGTACCCACTTCTTCAACTTACAGGTACGTACGCTTCAAGCTTCTCTTAACTAAGATTTCTTGCTTCTTTACGTGTTTTTATGCACATTGACTTGATGTGTTGTAATAGACCAAGTTTGATCCACATTAGCAAGTTTGCTCATTTTTTAAGAAGATGAATTTATTATTCACTTGTTATTTCTCTACTTTTTTTCTGGTAACTAGAAGTGTTTGTGTTGGTGCTTGTTTTATGGCTTTTGATTCAGTTATGGTTGCGTGTTTAGTTTCACATGTCTAGACAGTGAGTCGTGCAAACTATTATTTGGTTATTCATATATTTGCAACTAAAATTATTTTGGAGCACAACAAATCCAAATATATATATGGAGAGAAGGTGTTCTCTCGTCAAGACTGTACTGGAATTTTTTTCAAGACTCGTCGATTTCTATCTTGGGAATCAAATTCTCACCGATAAGGACTAAATTCTCGCTATTAGAAATCAAATTCCCGCCCATAAGAATTGGCTGGTCTTGAAAAAAATTCCAGTACTGTTCTCGCTGAGAATTTCCTATGTATATATATATGGAGAGAGAGAGTACTGATCAGGTGTGGCCTAATTCTCTCAGGTGATAATTAGATTATTTAATCCAATTATCATTGGCAAGAAACTTGGCATCATGCATGTTTATGCAGGAACCTGCACCTGATAAATTATGTAATACATGTATGTGTAGAGACATAAAGCATGGAAGAACATGTGAGTATAAAAGCTGAGTTCGAGGCATAGCCGGAAACTAGCTTGGGGTTGCTGGTGTTCTCTTTTGTTGAGAAGCTACTATTTGGAATTAAGCAAAATTCTTCATTTTCATGGCGAATCTTAAGGGAGCAAGAGATTTTGATTAACAAGAAAAAGGATATCTTCCCTATATTAGGGAGTTATAACAAGTCATAATCCTCAAAAACATATTCGAGTACCATAAAAGGCTATGAAAGTGGTGCTTTATGGTGGTTCAATGAGTAAAAAGTATCTTTTGTCAAATATGAATCAGTAGTTTTGTTAAATAATCTTTTAATCTAGGCTAGGCTGTCATACAACATCAATCAAGTATTATGTCTACTTGGATTGGGAGAATAGATTAATTTAACCATGTCCAACGTAAATTAAGAAGTTTGGCCTAAAATTGTTTTTCTTTTGTTTTCAATAATTTAATAGGGTCATGAGTCATGGTCTTAGGCTTTAACATAAAGAAGCTTAGGCCTTTCACTATTATATATGGTTTTGTGCCACTAATTTTGTTTTTGTCTTTTCCAAAAATTTGCACTAGGATAGGTTTCAGTTTTGAAATATGAAAAGTTAGACCTTTCACCGAAATCTTATCTTGGGCCTTATATGTGTATAATGTGCTTAAGAAAATTTGGGTTTGGTTATAGCTTAGCCTAACTCTTGCATTTGCTGCTGCTGTGCATGCCTTCCTCTCTTCATTTCATTCAAGCTCTAATTGCTGTTTTACTAGTTTACCCAAAAATATATATATATATATATATAGTATCTAAGCTATCACAAAAAGATATTTGACTTGATGAACACTTGCATGTTTTTACTTGCAATTTAACATATGCAGTGGCTAGCCTGGGCTGTAACACATCCCAATTTTTTTAAAAAAACAAAAATTATGTGTGGTCTGCATGTCAATTTTAAGTGAATGGTCAATGTTTGCTTATTTTAAATCGAATGCATAGCCATTCCAAATTTCTGGAAAGAAGTAAATTGATGGCACAAAATTAGATGACTGAAATGCCATATCTTCCTTATTTTAAATCAAAAGCTCATGAGCCCATTAAGTTAATAAAAAAATGAAAAGGAGAAAACATTAGGCCCAAGCCTCCTTAAATTGACGTGGTCAAATTATTTCATTGTATCTATGCCAACTTTTTCTTATTATAAGTAATAAAACTGAACTTTACAGCAATTGAGTTAACCAATTTCAGCTCAATATACATATGTGCTTGTGAGGTGTGGCTACTTAAAAGGCTTAGCAGAAGCACAATTGATAGTGTTACTGACAGTTAACTGACTTATCGCTGGGGCTTTCCTCTCTTTCTACTGAAAATATTCCTGGATCAGGCTGTAATTTAGCTTGTTTGCACAATCTATTTTCTACTGATTTGTTGCTCCATTTGACTGCAACCACGGTATTATGGGGTAATTTTGTGGCAAGCCCGCCTTTGTAAGGATGGTGAGAGTCAGTGTCTTGAATGATGCTCTAAAAAGCATGTATAATGCCGAGAAGCGGGGAAAGAGACAAGTCATGATCAGACCTTCCTCAAAGGTTATCATCAAGTTCCTTCTGGTCATGCAGAAACACGGTTAGTTTCAACACATGTTTGCTTACAAAATTCGTTTTAATTGTCAGTTTCACCTATATTTTTGAATTTGTTCTGTACTGCAGGTTACATTGGTGAATTTGAGTTCGTTGATGATCACAGGGCTGGAAAAATTGTGGTTGAACTGAATGGAAGGTTAAACAAGTGTGGCGTCATTAGCCCTCGTTTTGATGTTGGTGTCAAAGAGATTGAATCATGGACTGCTAGATTGCTTCCTTCAAGACAGGTTAGCATGCAAAGTCTTAGGTTGCTTAATTCTTAAGAGGAAAACTGCGTGTAAGAGAAATTCTTGAGGGATTTGTCGCAATAATAAGAAATAATTGTGGTCAACTTGACCAAATGTTTTTTTTTTTTATTTTCGATTCTTCAAATTATGCTTTCCTGGTGTCCTAAATGAGTTAAAACATTTGCAGTTTGGATACATTGTGCTGACAACATCTGCGGGTATCATGGACCACGAAGAAGCTAGGAGAAAAAATGTTGGTGGAAAAGTTCTTGGTTTCTTTTACTAGGGAGAAATAGTTTTCTCTATTGATTGAAAGTTTTACTCAATCACCAAAAATAGTCGTTGCACTGTTGAACTTCTATGGTTAAAACCTTTAAAATTTTGTGTTTGATGTTTGCTATTATGCAAGAGAATTAATACTAAGCCATCACCAGATTTCAGTTTCATTCTCATACAAGTACTCAATGGTGTTATTTTTCTATTTCAGTAAGCGAAGTGTTATTTTCACATTCTCTATTGTATGTATTTGCAAAATCCTAGGCAGATGATTGAAATAGCTGATGATCCCCCTGTTTGAAGTTGATGGCCGGCTGCTAGATCGTTTTATTTAGCAAGATGATGGATCGATTTGCATGTGACTTTCCGTGCCTTTGAATAGTGTGTTTTGAGTGGCAACGGAAGTGCTCTCCGTCACTTAAAAGTAAAGTTTTAACTTTGATAAAAATCATTCGATAGCATATTTTTCAGCCAGCTGTTGCTTGTTGGCTATGTGAAATACCATGTCATGGTGCACTATGCAACTTTTAATATTAAAGGGTGGTTCGTGCACTATTCTGGCAACGGAGCTAAGAATACATATTATTCCATAATTTTCTTTCTTTTTGGTTTGATTCGCAAAATTTGCTGTCAATGTCCGGAACAATATGACTGTTTTCGGACACTAAAAACTGGATTGAATGGATGACTGTTCTCTAAACATCATTTCGTGTACTTTAGCCATCGGGGAGAAGGATAAGTATCTTTACCAACTAAAATACATTTTCAACCACTTAAGACATTAATTTTAAGTCCGTGCATTAATCATTGATCTTATTTATGTATATAATTTAACTTGAACTAGATAAGTTGGTGCCAAGGTTATAAAATTTAAAGCATGATGCGTGAGCACGGAATCAAACTTATTGTTTTATCAAGAGACAAGAATGAATCGCTCTTAGATTTCATCATTTCGGACCAAAATCCGTAATGCTGAATATTTTAGCTCAGCCACGAAAATGGTTACTTCATTAGAAAGTAGACATAGCAAATACTGGCCAGGTTTCTTTGAATTCAAATAAATGGATAAAGCAAATAATTTCCAAGTGGATTACAAAGTACATGCATTTCAACTGAGCATTATATGAAATGTACAGGCGTATATCAAAACCAAAAGCAGCTGAGGTACTCTGATACAATGAAAAGAAATGGACAAAAAAAATTGTGAATAAAGAGTAAATGAAACAAGACTATCATTGCTGTGGACAACGTTCATAGTTATCGCCATCATCATCATCACAGTATAGGAGCCGTATAACAGTCCATTCATCTAGATAATCTACTATTATAAGAGCACATTTTTTCAGGACCAGTGTGCTCACAAGCAGGGATAAGTAGCTTCTTATAATGATATTAAAATGTTGTATATAACAGCATCATATTTGTATCAAGCATCGCACTCCAAAATGGTAGTTCTGAAGATCACATAACTACCGCCTCAAGCTCTCCACAATGTAATCTGCATAAAGGTTCCTTCAAAATAAAAAGAAACAAATATTGATTGTTTCAGAATCAACTCTTACACAATGTCATAAAACTCAGTCCAAATAACTAGAATTGAACACTTAAACGTCATCTTCTGCATGTGCAATTGTTTCTTTAATGCATGAGACTTTGGTTCACAAGGAATATCACTTACATGGAATGCTGGATTGCCTCATAGGCATCAGAGGCTGGCAAGAAGTCATTGACAGCAACTTCCTTGTTCTCATTTTTCTTGTCTGAACCAGTAATTAAGGAGAAAATATAATTATCACTTCACTGGCATTGCAGTACAAAAGCATTTAATACTTAAAAGCTTATCATTGTAGAAAAAAGTCTATAATAGATGCTTGCTACGAGTTCAAAATTTTATAAAGGATACAGTCCTCAAAGAAGCGGCGGATCTCTGCCAGACGATGTGGTGGAAGATCTTTAATATCATTATAGTGTCGGTACTCAGGATCGTCAGCACAGACGGCAATGATCTTGTCATCTTTCTCACCCTGTGTTCATCAGATAAATGTTTTTCTCTAAATATGTATTCAAATGAAAAAACAAGAACAAATTTTATCTGCATGATGATATATATACCTGATCAATCATAGGCATGAGACCTATGGCTTTAGCCCGAAGAAAGCATCCAGGAAGAACTGGTTCCTGTAAATGTTTTCAGATATTGGAATTCAGCGTCACCTTAATAATTTTAGCACATTCAAATTCAAAGAAATAAGGATGTAAACAATTGCTGGGATATCACAGCAGTGATGTATGGCCATTTGGATTATGAAATTCAAAATTTGGTGACATCTAAATGGTATCTCAATTTGTAAGGGTAATAAAGGATTACAATTGCTGCCATCATCAACTCAGCCTATTAAGTTAATAGTACTAAATTTTTAATAATTTTTTAGGTTTTAGTTGACCTCAAATGCTCTGGAAACGCACACAACATACCTGCATTATTATCAGGACATCCATGGGATCATTATCCTCACAAAGTGTACGTGGTATGAAACCATAATTGTGGGGGTACACAACCGAGGAGTAAAGAACACGGTCAACCTACACAGTTTCAGTGTCAGAAACCAATTATGAATCAATGGAGCAAAAAGAAAATTGGCTTAGCACAAAGATTACCTTGATAAGTCCAGTCTTCTTGTCAAGTTCATATTTCACCTTGCCACCTTTACTAATTTCAATAACCTGCAAATAGCCACATTTTCATTACAATAATGGGCAAGCAATAATGCCAAACATATCACAACTTATTAACGAAGAAGCAATCAAATTTCCCATATTTGTTAAATTTAATAAATATCAATTCTTGTTTTGTTTTCTGAAAATGCAAGTTAAAAAAATATAAAACATGTATGTGATAACAACTTCAGACAAACAGAAACATTTGACGTGAGATGCAAAATCATAAACCTACTAGCCCAAACTCCATATCTATCGAGAATGACAATACTGCAAAGATAAGAATTAAACAGTCAGAGAGACAAAGCTACTTAATTAAGCATGTAACGCTACATCATACTTTTAAATGAGGATTGTATTATAATACGTGCAAGAAAATCCTACAGCTCTTCATAAAATAAAATATTATGCAGACATATAATGGGAAAAATACAAGTCAATTATCATCTGTAATCTTACCAATTTTCACCAAAAATTTTTCCAACTTATTCATTTATAAAAATAACAGTTATGTTGCAATAAAAAATGGAGTTATATAGATAATTGACCAAAAGGGCAGTTCAAGTTCAGTATCCTTACACAATTGAAAATCTTCGGAGCGCCAGGTCCTATATATAAATGACAAAAGAATTATAATAGGTTACTGCGTAATGAAAAATAAAAATAAATAACCAAGCACTAAAACTATGTAGCTGAGAACAACTTGACATACCAATCTCCAGATCATGCCAAGGATGCGCAGCAACAGATCTCCTGGTCAATGAAGAGAGAATCCTTTCATTAAGAGGTGGCGTGTTAGTGTGGTGAGAGACATGGGTTTTGGTTGAAGTCTCAATTGGTGGAGCCATAACTGCAAATCAGAAAGGAAACGATGTTTAATTAATGCAATAATTCTAGTAAAAATGTCATCTGTATTCCCAGTTCATAGGCATTTAAATATGTATTAAAGTAATGTAAGAATGAAATGTCAACGAAACTGTTCAAAGATGCAGTAGCGAGTATGTGGTTTGGCCTCTTCCAGCTTTTCTGTTTTACAAGGATATCAATATTTCTAGGTGTTTTTTTCCTGCTTCAAAAGCCATAAATATACTTCCAAAATACTGGTAAACGATACATCAAAACTAGTCAAATTTGAACATCTATGTCCACAACGAACGTCAAACATTTGTTTCTGCCTCAAAAACAATATAGGAGTCTCAAATGGTAACATTAAGACCATTCAAATTTGAACATGTCTACATGGAGCACCTATGTAAAATTTCTTCTATATTTCGGCAAAATATTTGTAAATACTAATTAATCTCAGGCACATAGTTCTACAACGTGTGAATCATCCAGTGAAACTAATCTTAAAATAGTATAAACAATCTACTTCCATAAAAATGCGTGAAAAATCATTAAATCTAACCAAACAAGCTCAGATCTACCAAACACTAACGCCAAAATCACGTTAACAAAAAAAAATACTAGAAAATAATAAAAACTTAAAAGCTTGCACATGAACGATCCTGGCAGCGACAATCTCCGAAGAAAATCGATTTCAACAGTCAAAAACGAGCGAAAACTTCAAAAAAAAAAAAAAAAACTGTTACGCTTTGTGTATCGTTTTATATAAAAAGATCATGCGAGCTTGCGTGTCGAAGCGCACGCATATAAACAAACAAACAAACAAACATGTATTTACAGAGAACAAAAGGATCAGATCCAGGAACAAAACAAAATCGGAGTAAATAACCATAGAAAACGACGATTTGGTGATTGAAACAGAAGCGATTTCGAAACCGTACCTGCGACGGTTGAAGTTTCAAATATCCGAACACGAAATGGAGGTTCGACGAAAAAGGAAAGAAAACGCGCAGATCTCAAAAACACAGAGAGAGAGAGAGAGAAGAGAAGGTGAATAATGGCGAAGAGTAAAGGCTCTAAGGAGGCTCTTAAGTAGAGGAAAGCAAAAGAACGCTACGGCTTCCCGCTCTGTTTCCTCTTTAATCTTTATGCCATTTAAAGGCCGAGCACTAAAAAATAAATAAATAAATAAATAGTAATTTACTGTTTTAGAAGTTTAGAGAAGGACAAAATGGGAAATTCTCGTAGGTTTTACCAGCAGTGAAGGGGGAATGGCTCCGGAATTGGCATCCTCTCTCCGTATATTCTCTTGAACCGAAAGTATGGTGGATTCCAGCTGTCAATTGGCGGCACGCGTCGAGGAGAGATTGGATGTGGTCGGGGAGGTGTGGGTCCACGTGGGACAGAGACGCAATTCCAAATGGTCGTGAGTCGTCTGTGGCCTCGCGGAACGTAGAGGTTTATAAAGTCTGATGGATAAATGGGGAATGACAGAGTGTACCTTAGTATCTCATGTGGCAAAATCCATGTGGAAATTTTTATTTTGTTTTATTTCTTCACGAAGCTTGGGATGGGAAGGAGGGAATTTTGTCTTCTTCATAGTTGCTTGCACAATTTAAGCGCATGGGAATTGAACGAATGGACAATTGGATGTTCATGTACTCACTCAAATTTTATGATTTAAATTTATTATTTTAATATCTATTTATTATGTAAATTAGATTAATAATTTGAAATGTAAATGTGTTGCTTATTTATTTTTAATTACAAATTAAAAATGATCGAGGATAGGGAAATATGATTATGCATGTGTAACTAAAATCCATGATTTTTGGACATGAGAATCTACTATTCCCCTTCTAAAAGTTTTGTTTCCAACCTTCAGCTATTGAAATAATTTGCAAGATAAATGAATTATTGTATCTTTTAATTAACTCCAAAGGTACTAAATTACTCTTATTATTGAGCTGTTCTTACCTTACTCATTTTCTTTTACAATTGTGATGATAAAACTTAAATATTTTAAATCCTTCAATCTGACTAAAAGATTCTTATGTAAATATACCAACGAATATCAATATCGGTCGCTCAAATTCATTTGCATTTAGACTGCTATAGACGAAAACAATAAAATCCATCCAATAAACTAACACAATTTAATATTTTTGTCTACGGTCTTGTGGTGTTTTCAAGTGGCAATGGATTACAGGTTCAGTAAGGGAGAAGGAGAAAAGTGTGGTAGCGTCCACACGTAATCGACACTACTCCAGCAATGAAAGAGGTGGCGTCGAAGCATTCTCGACCTCAACCAGCAGAAAACGTATTGAATACTATTAATATATTCTTATCTTATCGTCACATGATGTGTGTTCGTGTAGGATCATTGGAGGAATGCCCAATTATAACTCAATGTTGAGACTCACTTCCTTTGACTTCTTTTAACCTACCAGTCCTCAATTCCACCTCTTCCTCGTTCTCTCTCTAATTGCCAATTGCTTTTGAAATTTCAATGGAATGAAAAAATGTTAAATGCAATTAATTATGGGTGGTATAGGGGCTATTAACATCCTACAAACAATAAAACCGATAAATAAGTGATACCTGTATTACAATTTTTACTCATGAATTCAAATAATTTGATATTTATTTTGACAAAATTGTCACTTGGATAATTATAATTGAGTAATGTTGGGCTTTATAAATATTTTATTTAAATAATATAATATGTGAATTGTCAAAATCTTATAAATCATAAAATGATGTGATAATTAATAGACTTTTTACAACTCACATATCACATCATTTGAACATAAATTTTGATAAAATTTTTGGAAAGTCTATCATTACTCATTATAATTTAACGTATTACAAATCTAGTGCATTTCCTTGTAGTTCTAGTATAGATGGTTATGTACATCTCTATTTATTCTGATTATAGAGTTCAATTTTCATTAAACTTATTTTGTAAGTTTTATGTCAATGGTTTTTTTAGTATAAGAATAGACACCCAAATAGCTAATTATATACATTTTTCTTATAAAATATATACATCATAAAACGTTTTTTTTGACACTAAATGCCATTAGATGTGAACAGGAGATATTTGTAACACTTTTCCATTTGAAAACAAATAAATTTTGCAGTAGCTTCGGTCATGAAAGGGCGGTTTGAAAGAGTTGAACGCTCTATTTGACCGGGGCAATGGTCGAGCCATTTCAACGTATAAAATATATCCAGACCAGGTCAATAACTGGCCTTTTCTCCTCGGTCATGGCCAGCCACGTTCTCTGATTTGTTCGTTTGCCATGTGTTTTGACTCCATTTGTCCTGCCTCCCATATTTTCTCGGATCCACGTTTAATTAGAAGAAACAAACATTGCAGGTGCTGTACAAGAAAATTGGAACCATCACCGACGCTTGATGGCTCCATATTAACAAATTATTTGTAGAAGGTCGTATATCAGAAACCAGAATGGGTATCCAAAAAGCGGTGATGTTTTATTATTTTATTATTATGGTTCATTTTTTATTTTGTTTTATTTTTTTTTTATATGGCTGGTTGATCGTGAAAGGAGATCCGATTTGCGGTTGAATAGTGGAATGATGTTTTGGATTTGGAAAGGAGACCAAATCGAAATATTTTACCTTAAAAACACCAACTGTCAATAGAATTAAAATATGATACACATGCACGATAGTGTTTTCATGAAAAATAGACCTTATTGTGGTATATTTACGAGTTCGTGATAAAAACGCATCAACTGTTCAATTGTTTCTTGAAGCATATTCCATACCAACTTTATGCTGATGCTCTTGATTAAAAATGTTTGCATACTGATTGTTTTATAAAATCCAAAAAAAAAGAGGAAGCTTATTTGTTCAATTAATGTTTGTTGAGACTAAATTAAAATACAAATTTATTCCGTTGACCGAACTTTTTAGTGAGGGCATTATAACAATTCAAAAAATATATTTTCGATCTTCATAATGACATAATTAGAATCAATTTTTATTTTTGGTAGATATTTATAGGGTGTCTAAAATTCATTGGAATTTAAAACATTCTTAAGGTTTATTCAATCCAAATTTAAATGGATTCAATTTAAATCTAAGTTTATTCAATCCAGATTGATAAAGAATCCATTAAAATTTAAATATATTCAATTCATACCTGCATAAAATATAATAAAAACTAGTTATATTAAAAAAGTCATGGACTTTGTAGATTTCATTTAAGCAATAAATTAAGAAAGATTTTAAAGTGATTTTTATGAAAAAATGTATATACAATAAATTTTATCATTGTCCTAAAAATTCGATCGAATTTATTAAAGAATTTTAATAAAATCAATATAGAATCTATAGAATATATGAATTCTATCAAAATTTATCATTAAAAAAAAAATCATCAAACTTCAATAAACTCTAAATTGCATACATCCTTCTAAACTAATATGATTTATGAAAGTTTAAATATTTTCATGCTAAGCAAGTCGACAAGAATTCGTGTATTAATTTACTATTTTGTGAAATTCGTAGTTAATATTCCTTGTACTATTAGACATGGTCTATCGTAATATTATTAAAATCATTCTAAAACTGTTTGACCTAAATTAATTTGATTTTTTAATAACTCTTAAGAACATCGTCAATGTTCTCATAAATTATGAAAAAATTACATGTTATATATGATAAATAAATATTAAGTTAAAATAAATATTTTCAATACAATTATCGCTCATTGATGTCAAGTTGAGGTGACAAAAAATAATAATAATAACATTGTCAATATGACCATCTATTTTCAAAAAATCTGTTAGACAGTCATATAAGTAAGTCAATAACTATTTAATTCTAATTTTCTAAATCTAATTAAAATTTAAAAAAACATTGAAACATTAACTGAAAATACATGAAAACAATATAAAATAATTTTTAATTAATTATCTATAAAATGATATTTATATCATATAGAAAATAAATTTCTTAATATTAATGATATGATTTTTTTTTTAAAAAAAAAAAAAACACGATCTATAAGAGCATTGAAGAATCTCCAACCATTATAATTGGATTTTGGTAATCTAATGATTAAACGACCATCTATTAATTTTTTTAAGTATCATTTGACAATTAAAAGCGAATTTAAACTGTAATAAAAGAAGTCTGAGTGATATACGAATGATAAATGATAACAATCTATTTTTTTATTATAAAAAGGCTAGGGCATATGTTTGCTCACAAATCACAAGGAGCTACTTGCTAGATCTACCGTTTATTGACCACTATAACTTGCTAGATATATATTATTTTTTACAGAAGATGCAGTTTTGGAACGGGGATGTGATACCAAACAACCAGTCACAACGCAACGATCACAACAATTGGCATTTATATATGCATTGACACTTCTAGTCTTTAATGAGACTACCAACACCTAGAGGTGCTTTATATTAATGGGATATATAAATAATGTTGCTACCAGATTGCGAATCAACAACAACAGTATTTTTTGAAAATACAGTCCCAACTCCCGAGTCTACATGGATATGTATTTTTTTATAATAATTAATAATAAGCTCGTATGCCGTGACTTTGATACAGGCATCATTTTCCTATTTTAAAAGCGTGTATTTTATGTGTTGATACAGTATTGACATGAAATAAAAATTGAAAAAAAGAAAAGATAAAAAATATGAATTTTAAAATTAATATCAAAACTATAAATTAAATTTCCATATAAATAGTTTATAATATCGATACTCGTTTTAAAACTAACCTTTTTTTCAATATTTAAAAAAAATTCTCTCTCTATATATGGCCAGTTCAAACTTTTAACATTTATTTGAATATCAAATCATAAATTCTCCAATGATTAGTATTAGACTATTAGTGCATCAAATGACTAAAATCTTCTGCATTAATTCTTCGTTTCTTCTTGAAAACATGCTAAAATATTGTTTTATTTCATGTGTATATGAGAAATAGATTTCAGCTGTTATAAATATATTTTATTCGATGCACAGGGAGCTTTCAAAATTTTGGTACAACAATTTCAAAATATAAAATTAACTAACCGTATTTATACACTGTCAATGTGAGTAGTCAAAAATTTGGTGCGATAATTTCAAAATATAAAATTAACTAACTGTACTCACGCACTGTCAATGTGGGTTGTGGTTTGAAATGTTCAAGTCACAAGACATACTTGAAAAATATTTATTTGTATTTAGTTGAACTTAGATTTTTGGATGGTTTCGCTTCTCCCGAAGTCACAAATTTAGATTTTCAATTAATATATTGTTTTATTTTATTTCTTTTATTCTTTGCGATCCTGATTCATGTATCGTTAAAGTCTCCACCTGTTCACTTTGTAGACAATGAAAAGGCATACTATTCTTTGCACGTTACACCTATTTGTAGTTCGGAATCTTCCATGAAAACGAATACTCTCCAAGGAGAAGAACTTGCATTTTCCTGGAAACATTTGGTGATTGCGTAAAGGATCAAAGTCAAAGGTGGGCATTAATTAATGCTTGACTCAACAAGCATCTTACCTGCCCGTAAAATCCAGTCCACGCAGGATTTGATTCTGTACATGCTTAATGCTTTAATGGGAGAATTAAAATCACCAGTATTTTTTTTTTTTAAAATAAAAATCACCAGTATTATTACGCGATCAATGCATTTGTTTTATTGACTTTTTTTTTTTTGACATTTGAAATTATAATTATATTACATATAATATATTTTCATTAATTATTTATAGAGTTATTATTATTTTCATTACTTACTATTGATGAATCATTATTTTTCCCATAATGATTCAAAAAACATCATTTTATCAATTTCTTTTACTTGAATTAATACTATTTTAGGTTTTTTTTTTCTACTTTTTAAAAATCATCAAGAAGGGAAAATGATGATTCATCAATCGTCAAAGAGGACAATGATAATAACTCTTATTTATATTATATGATATAATTTCAAAGAACATAATGTATTATGTATTGCATATGTCCCATAAAAAAGATTGTCTCTGTTGATAAATATGCCTAAGTAACAGGGCAGCTGACACTTCAAGAAAAAAATGAAAAACTAGATAGTAGACGCACATTGTGCTGCCTACTCCATTCACAATTTGAACAAATCAAATTGTTGAACTCCTTCTCTATTCTTGCCATCGGCGGATGTGATCCTTCAACTCTATCGAACAAATTAGGTGCGAAGGATGTGATTGAGCTCGTCGGTGGAGATCTTGTCGTCACCATTATTGTCAAACTTGTTAAAGATTATCTTCATCTCCTCCACGCAAGAGGAGACCGTTGGTCTCCTTCTGCACCATCGATTGAGGCCGTTGACCTCTAGCATGAAAGCCAGCGGCCTTAATTGGTGATGTCCGACCTCCTCCTCCATTCCATTTTTTTATTTTTTTAAAATTAAAAATAAAAAATAATTAAAATATAAAATATTATGAATAAAATTTAACATATCTAAAGATAATAATAATAATATATTTAAAAAATAATAAAAAAATTAATATTTAAGAGAAAAGGTATAATAGTTATAATTCAATTATTTAAATATTAAGTTTAAGAATTCTAAATGAAAAAACAAACAAAAATCAATATCTTAATTATAAAGTTTAATTTATTAAATGATGACCTTATTTTTAAGTCTTATAAGATCTAAGATAAAAAAACAAATACCACCATAGAATTGTTAGAAGCCAGGATATAAGCCACTTGGGTTACGAGTTTGAGCCAGTTCTAATTGTTAAAAGAATAAATTATCACATGATATATTTATAAGTATTTTTCATGACGTACATGTTACGGACCATTTATGTTTATCTATTATTTTATTTGATTTATATTACTTGATTGTAGTGAACAATTTCTTTCTTAATGAAAGAAAATATGTTTTTTTGTAGGAAAAAAATAAAAAGCCCAACATCACTTGCTTTTCCACAGAATACCACCATATATATATATGTGTGTTATAATTTATAAAGCATTATGGAATAAACTTTGACTTATATATATAGACTATAGAGAATCTTTGTATTAAGCATCTTGTATAAAGCAGTTGTCGCCCCATAGTGAGAACTGGACTTCTATATCATATTCATTTAGCTTTATAAAGTATAATTCTGTAAATAACAATGTGATCCTTAATCTCGTATTCCAACCTTTAAAAACAAAAAAGAACTCTATATTCCATATAAGAAAAACCTCTGTATCTTTATTCGAATAAGATGAAGTTTACCTGGTGGTTTCCTTTCACATTTACAATACCATGGGCTGTGTGTTTGGATGATATTAATTTCTCCAAACCTTAAATTAATGATCTGATAAGTTCGATTGGTAAAAAGCATATTAATTATGGTGTAACATGTTTTGTTTTTCAAAATGTTAATACTTAATGGGTTAGAACTCTCCAAAAATCAATCATTATTTATTGTGTTTGGATTTCTACTCTCATAATAGGGAGATATTAACCTTTATTTCTATTCATAATTAAGAGACAACTGAAACCTCTCAAGATCAATTACTATTTGTGTGGTATAAATTCTTATTCATATAATAGGGAAATAATAACTCTTATTTTAACTTTATAATTAAGAGACAACCACTATCACTATAAGAGAAGAAAATTATCCACAGTAACTTTTCAAATGTGTTTGGTAAAAAGTGTACAACCACTTGTTTTAAGAGATAATATGTTACGATATAACATGTTGATGGTGTGATAATTATAAATTAGTTTGTTTTATCGTTTTACTAAATCCTTTAAAAGTGCTATTACTTCTGTTGTAGTAATAATTATGGAAAATATGTATCCTAATCTACATCACAACTTAAGAAATAGGCTATGGTGTGGCGGTAAACTACAACCTGTTTATATAAGGGGCATGTTTTCAATTCACATAAGTTCCACTTATGTAGGCATTTTCCCAACGTATGTGGGTTGCTCCCTCTTGACTTTTAAAAGTTAATCCTCGAGCCACACTTCATAATCAAATCGTAATTAATCTTGGCAGCGTCTTAGGCTGGTCTAAGTAATAAAAATAAAAAATAAAAAATCTACATCACAACTTGTGTCAATCACCAATAGGATATATCTTAATAGTAATTAATTTCACTTATTACATGTCATATTAAGTATATGTCTGAGTTATAAGTTGGCGTATAAATGTATGTTTCCTCCTATTACAGGTGATTGTGTACTTCTTTATCAACTTTAGCGGTGAGGGTTTGGATTCTTTAAATACATTTTTGCAAATTTTGTATGACTAGTTTTATTCTCTTTTTGTAGCGTATGCATTTCATGGGTGTATTTATTTATTTTTTATAATTATTGGGAGAGGATTTCTCATTATAAGTAATGATTTTAAAAGCATAATTTTAACCCTTAATCGTGAATGTATCATTTCTTGTTATAAATAGTAATTTTATAATTATATATTTTATTCTTTATGATAAGAGTAGTTATATCTCTCTTGTTATGAGTACTTATTGATGTTAGTATGGTTACGTTTGACATGCCATATTGAGATTAGAAGTGAGAATTAAATTGGAAGGAATTGAGATTCGATTGGACTAAAAAATTATTCTCCGCATTTCATAGAACTTAGGATTGAATTTAAATTATATCATATTGTATTTAGTGTAGGTGGCAATTAAATTTGAATAAAATTAATTTAAATATTTTATTATATACTTAAAATTAATTTTAAAATTATTATTTAAAAAATTGGAAAAATGAAAAAAAAATGTGGAAATCTACTAGATTGAATCTCTATCGTACATTTAGGTGGATCTCTAGCGTATTCAACGTTGTCAAGAACATTATCAACAACCTAGTTCGACTGTCTTCAACAACATTAAGAACATCCAAAACAACACCCAAATCACTCCGCAAATCAACACAACAACACCCAAATCATCTCCACCAAATCAACACTCAAAACTAGCTCATCTTCCATCGAATCAACACAAAAAACAACTTCACCAGTATCATCTTCCACCGAATCAACACAAAAAAGTCAAAACAAAAACTTGAAAAACCAAAAACCAGCATCAACCTAACATTAATCAAACATTCAGACCAACATTAATCGCACATCATCTGGATTCATCCAACCCAGATGATGTTCAAATGAGTTTGTCGAACCTAGATGATGTTGGTTATTTAGAGTGGTCTACGGTAGAGAGGAAAGATGAAGATGAAGAGGACGACAATAGGAAATGAAGATGAAGATGAGAGGACAATGACAAGAAATGGAGAGATAGAGAGAGACAAAGAGAGGGAAGGGGGGGGGGGTGTGTGGGTAGGTAATGAGGAAGACAGAGACAAAGAGAGAGGAAGACCACTCCTACCATGAAATCCCCACCATCAAGCTTGGGATTCCATTTCTCCTCCTTTGGCAAGAAATTGAAGTGAGCTTGGGAAGAAAATACTCATTCCCGTCTCAAGTCCAAACACGGGATTGAGAAAATTTTTTTCAATCCCACCTTATTATTACGTAACAAACATGACCTATAAGTAGTTTCAAAAAAACAGATGTCCTATAAGTTTTTCTTAAAAAGGTTAGGTATTTAAATTATAGTACGGGTCAAGCGCCTAGTATTCTTTTTTACACTAGAAGGAATCAACAAATGTGAAAACGAAGACATTTGCATTGTGGACGGCGCACCATTGTTTGATCTTCATACTCAAGAGAGTTTATTATTTCCGCAAGCGATATTTTTGGAGTTATGTTGTGACGGTCAAACGGGGTAATTTATAGTCTGCTAGAACGCCACGTGGCTGTGATTGCAAGATATTTCCAACTGACTTTTGTTCGGCTGCTGTCTTGTTCAGCAAAATTGGGTTTCCGTTTTCCGTCAATTCCACAATGCAGAATGCAACGACCAACGGGCCTCAAGTAATGTCTCGGCCCACTAGACAAAGGCGGACCAATTATTCACCTCGTCCGAATATTATATATGTGAATTTGAATTTTCATATTAAAAAATGATCCAAATCTGTGAGATAATTAAACCCTATTAAATATTAATCCATCCAAATTTTGATTAGTTTTTTACACAAGCCAGGACCCAAACTAATAGGGCTTTGGCATTATAAATTATAGCAAAACATTTCATACATTCTTCAATCAAACATATTTGAAAATATGTGTAGAAATCCCGCAGCCTAAGTAATTTAGTCATAATGACATTCATTTAACAACTTATAATTATCAAATTGGAATGTTCTCGGTCAATAATTTCATAGAAAAAGTGCAGTAATATCTCTAATGCACATAGTAAAACTAATTGTTATTTAAGAAATATAATTATTATTAATTTGTTTTGCAAATATATGCTTTTTTTTTTTAAAAAAAAAATTATCACAATTAAATCAAGATTTGAGAAAGAGGAAAGAATTGAACTCACTTATTTTGAAATATTACTTATTTTGAATAATATAAATCACCTTTCATAATATAAAAACAATAGTGTATAAGTAAAAAATAACTTGAGTGCACGTTGAGGTTCCTTTATTTTTCAATATTAATAGTATTATGAATAAAATTTAAATTCAAATGATACTGGTACATGCAGCATTTAGATCTCTAACTCCCTTGATTTTAGTTTTCAAAATAAATAAAAGTAATAAATTATTTATCTTCACAGACTACAGACAATATATAAGATGCTGTGCAAGGGCCCATATGAGTTGATATTTTGTAGTCCCTACCGGGCTTAAGTGATCCATCTGGCCTACAAATGCCCATTTGGATTTAACGCTATCAAGTGCATTTTACCTGTTTTATAAATGAACTCCACAATCTGTTTTAGAATTGGAAAGTTTGGATTGCCGACCCATATCAAGCCTAGGTCCACGACAGATACTATTGAATGTATACTTAATTATTTAAACATTATTTTGGAGTTCTTAACTTATAAATCATTGCCAATAGAAATTACTAGAAAATAGAAATGGACTACAAAATATAAATTTATTTATTTATTATTTTTTATGGTGGAGGAAAGATGATTAGATTAAGAGAAAATTACTTATATCTTATATTTTAAAATAAAAGTAAGATTTGAATATTTGATCTCATAAGATCAAAGATAATACTTAATCACTCCTATTATAAGCAACTACAAATAAGATTAAAAATTTGTTTCTACCATCAAATGGAATACCATATTTATATCATAATTTTTTTTTGAAAAGTTATATATATATTATAATTTATAAGCTAACTATTACGATTTTAATTATTAAAAAATTTTCCTTATAAATTTGAACGTAAAACTATATAATTCTTAAGGGTCCTTAGTTCTATGCTGGCTGTATCTTTGCTGTTGGATGCTCAAGCCCAGCTCATGTCACTCATGTCACGCACCTTATAACCATGTATATTTTATAACACGAAAAAATTTTATGCCACCAAGAATACCGCTGACAAGTTAGAATAAAACCAAACGGCGTCGCTTTTTCAATAAAATTTTCCAAAGATTAGAAACGCTCTCGTCAGTCAGTGGATTGACGAATCAAACAACAGTCGTCCGATTGACACAGATCGTGACACATCAGCAATCCAACGGCTGGGAGGCGTGAACCCCTATTACTCCCCTTTGTTGAATCTACCTTGGTCTATTTAAAAATTTTTCAACGGCTGTCCGGTGCTGACGTATCAGAGACGCCTCCCTCCCTCCTTTTTTCCCTCGTATCGTTTACTCTTCATTTTCCTGATCTGGTACTTCTTGCGCTTCAATTCTGCACTTTTTAATTATTATGTTTTTTAAATTTTGAATTTTTGTTGGTTTCGCTTTTTGATTCTTTTTTCAGGTACAAGTATTCCTGTCTAGGGTTTGATATTTTTGTTTTTATTGAAATCGTTTTTTGTTTTTTTTTTTTTATAATTTTTTTTAGTTTGTGATATTTTTAATTTCAATGGCCGCTCCACCTGCAAGAGCCCGAGCTGATTACGATTACCTTATCAAGCTCCTCCTGATCGGTGATAGCGGTATGATTTTACGTTTATACCCCTACGAAATTCGTTCGTTTAATGTATTCGAATCATGATCTTGTTGTAATTATGTAAACTCAATAGATTTAAGGTTCGATTTAATTTTTGAAGCATGTGATTTACGTATTTTGGATCCTGGAAACGAGTTGTGATATGCGAATTTGAAGGCTGTTTTTGTAAGGAATTGGAAATTTTGAGTTCTTTGTATTTTCGTTTTGTCAATGTGTTGCATGTCAGAAGGATGTTTTGCAGGTCACTGTTGGATAGATCTCGATGGACTTTGTCATCAGAATTCAATTTTAAGTTGAATATGTGGTGTATATATGGTTTTTGTTATAATGTAAATTATTTGACTAGGTACATTTTGCGAAAATGTGTTTAAATTGGCTGCTTGTGTTACTTGATTGATGGAAAAAATTAAGCCGCATTGTGCCAAAGATGTTCGAGTTGTTACGGGATTGTTGACTCACTACACTGGGCTTTCGCGTTTCTTGTCATGTTCTTCGCTAATGACATGTATCTTCGCCTTTTGTCTCACTATCTAACAGTACCTGTGTGCATGACTTGTTATAATAATAAAAATTGATTTTTTGAGCATTAACTGTCTTGTTGTTACTTGTTAGTTGTTCAAGGGTGTTTACCCTGCAGTTTTGAGTAGTTTGGATGTGATTTTTGTGTTTTATTTTTTTCTCTTAAATTTTGTTTTGCAGGTGTTGGTAAGAGTTGCCTCCTTTTGCGTTTCTCAGATGGTTCTTTTACTACAAGTTTTATTACAACCATTGGGTAGGTGTTTGCTATGCTTGAAATTAATGGGGGTTCTGTTATGTTTATTGTACAAAATCTGAATGCTCAGTGGCCTGTGTTTTCTTTGACAGAATTGATTTTAAGATAAGGACTATAGAGCTTGATGGAAAGCGAATTAAACTGCAAATTTGGGATACTGCTGGACAAGAGCGGTTTCGAACAATTACAACTGGTCAGTGGTGGTTAACATAAATGTATCTGAATAGACTTTAAATCTAAGATTGATCTAACTTATTTGTTTCTTCTTTTGTTTGTCTTGTACGCAAAAGCAGTAATCAATTTGATGTTACATTTTGTGTGGACCATTGCTACCAAATGCAGATGCAAATGTTTGTGTGGTGTTAGAATAGCATTTTACTTTTAAAGCTGAAGAGACAATGTCAAGATTTTGATTGTGTTTATGGATTTAGCTAATGCATAGGAATTGTTTGGATACATTGATAGTTATAATGATTTTTTTCTCTTTTAGTTTCTAGTTCCTTTTACTTTTCAAAACATGAATTTTGTGGATTTTTGGATTTGAATTCAATGACCAATAATCACCTCTAGTAACTACACAGATCCTGTATGGTAGCTGAGCCTTGTTTTTATACCTTAATGAAACCGACATATCCTTTAAAAGAGAAATTTGTTCCAGAAAAGTTCGTGACTTGTATCTTCTTAAATATTTTGAGTGGTTAACCATAGGCCTACTTTGTTAGTAGTGTCACTTGTCAAGAATATAATCAAAATGGCTCAGGATGTTATTTGGCTATATGGTTAAGTGATTTTTTTTTTTTTTTAACTTTTATTTTTTTTAATAGAAGCTGTCTAGTCGTAGTAACCTGAGCATTTGCACTTGGAGTAGTGTGAAAGGTACTTTAATGCAATGTTGAAATCCTCTAGATGCAGCATGTTTGATATGTTTGTTCTCACCTAGGCTTGGACCGTCATTTTAATAAACCTCGTTGCACAAACTTAATAAAATATTTGTACCATGGCTTATTGTGAATTTCTTAGCATGAGGATTCATAGGTCCATTGAATTCTTGGGTTAATGCTTTAATGGTATGCCATATTTTGGTATATTTGTTTCTGATACTTTCTTTGTTAAACAAATGTGAGGCCCAATTGAAATAATGTATACTACTTGGGCCATTAAAACTTGGCACTCTCTTGTATCTTTCAACAGTATCGAGCTGGAGTCTTCATGTGGATATAGGCTTCTGTTATCATAAGCTTGATTGCCATTTGCCTGCTTTTTCATCATCTCAATTTAACTTGGTTGATTGTTTTCCTTTTTCTGTTGCATGTTAATATTTAAATATTCTGAAGAATGTATAAATGCACTGGAATCTATTGCTATAATAATTAATCTAGCCTTTTACCTAATTGCCACATTCTAGAAATTAGAGTCTGCCGTAGTTTTTCTGTGTTAATTGGTTCATAAGCTTATGCAAGTTTGTCTTTATGCAGCTTACTACCGTGGAGCCATGGGAATTTTGCTCGTTTATGATGTCACTGATGAGTCATCTTTCAACAGTAATTGCTTCCTACATTATATCATGAGAAGTTTAGATTTCCATGTTTAGGTTGATCATTCTTCTATTTTGATTAGATATCTGGATCCAATTATTTTAGTTTCCATAAAAGTTTACAAGGCTGTGGAACTTATTCTGTATGAAGCTGGGACGTTTTTCTTGCATTGTTGAGCATTTTTCTGTTTGTTTGGTTGGAGTCTCACACATGTAAATTATGTTCATTGTACATGTGTTCTAATCATTTTCCTGTAAATTAAACTTGTTTTTTCCCATGTTTAAACCTTAGGAATTGGATCTGGAACATTGACATGTACTCTTGCATTGTCAAATATTTTTCTTTCTCGTCTGGTTGGAGTCCCTCACATGTAAATGTTATTTGTTCTTCATCTGCTTTTATCATTTGCTTGTAATTGAACCATTTCTTTCTCATGTCTAGACATTAGGAATTGGATCCGTAACATTGAACAGCACGCATCAGACAATGTCAACAAGATTTTGGTGGGTAACAAGGCTGACATGGATGAAAGCAAAAGGGTTTGTCCTCTTTTACTCTCTTGCAATTTACTTCTCTGTCTGTCCGCATTGGGTGCTCTAGTTTTTCTGGGTGCTTTTAGTAGTGAATTTGCTGAGGAACATCTTTTTCCAGGCTGTCCCCACCTCAAAGGGCCAAGCTCTCGCTGATGAATATGGCATCAAGTTCTTTGAGACTGTACGTTTTTTTTCTAGCTGTTTCTGAAACTGGTTATAAATTAGTGAATTGTTTGTTTGTAATACGCTGAAGATGCTGTTTATACAGAGTGCAAAGACAAACTTAAATGTGGAAGAGGTTTTCTTTTCAATAGCTAGGGACATTAAGCAAAGGCTTGCAGATACTGACTCAAGGGCTGAGGTAGGGGGTTTTCTTTTGTAGTATTTCTTTGCAATAGAGTAGCTGGAGTTGTTTTAACTGTTGAAAATCCCATATTACGGCTGCCTTTTTCGTTACATATTTGCACTATTACACTGGTTTGGAGTTATCGTCATGCAATTTGTTTGTACTAAATAATTAATGTAATATGTTGGACGATGCAGCCTCAGACAATCAAAATCAACCAACCAGATCAGGCAGCTGGGGTTGCTCAAGCTGCCCAAAGATCAGCTTGCTGTGGTGGTTCTTAAGCAGTCCATGCGTCTGAGATCGCATGGGTACATTGTGGAGGCATACCATTTTGATTGGGACAGCTAATTTTGTTACAACTATATCATTGGTGCTTGTATTGTTCTATCATTATTTTACAATTAGTACACGTTTGCGTATGAATGATAGATCATCCGTGTTTGGTGAAATTAATTAAATTATATTAGTTTTTTTTTTTTTTTTTTTTTTTTCATTTTTCTCGTCCTTATAATAGAACTATGTAAGGTGATTCTTTACCACAACTTTCTGTCATCTCATGCGTGCTATATGTACTGGTGATGTTTGATGTTTTGTGTTGAAAGTTACCTAGTGCTGGTCTTAAAGGGTTCGTTTTGGACGAGTCGCCGTATTCTGGACCATGATGCATGATTGGTGGAAACCAACGTCACACTCACACCATGTGTTATGATATGCATAATTGGCATTTGGCTTTTGACCAATAAACATCACACCATGCATTATGATATGCATAATTGATATTTGGCTGTGACCGATAAACATCACACCATGCAATATGCATAATGATTTATGATCCTCTCTCAGAGTGGTTCCTGTCAATAAAAAGAAAAAGCCTGATCATCTCAGCTGGGTGGCCTATCAAAGGAAAGAAAATTAAAAAGGAGTCCTCATCAGTTTATTGTGGAAGTCGAAGTCGGTAGCAAAACACTGATGACTTGATTAAAAAGAATGAAATACGGATGTCTTAGATAAAAAAGAGAGAAAGATAACCGATATTATGTCTAGAGTGGATATTGGAATATGATAATATGGTGACGTACGGTTTATGGTCTTTAAAATTTTCAAAAGATATGGTATGGAGTGTTTGGATATTATTGAAACCAGGAAATTTTAAAAGTTGTAATATAGAGTTTTTGAATATATTTTAAATGTAATTTCTTATAAACGACGATTACGGCCTTTATTATTTTTAGGACTTTTACGATTACATACAAAACTGTTTTTATTATCCAAATTGTACACCAAACAGAGCTATATTTCGTGCAGATTTTAAGTTTCTAAGAACCCATTTTTTACAGAAATTGATTGGGAGGGGCACTTACACTTCATTAACTAACTAAGAGCACGCAATGTGAAATAAGAAGAATAAATACTTAACCTAAAGGAGAAGAAATGAATAATTTCAGTAACTCAAAAGACTAAAGACTCAAGTTAGGGTTAGGTTTATCATCAATAAAACAACTTTATATTAGTTGTAAAAGTGGTTATTAAAAAATATCCAAAGATATTTATTAACGAATAACTTTACATAAAGCCAAACCCAGCAAGTTAATGTAGAAAAAATAAATATGTTTATTAACTTATAGCATCTGATACAAGTTTAAGAAGAATAAATGCATCACCCTGTACAGAGAATGTGTAATCCATTAGTTTTTTTTTTTTTGTTGTTTTTTGTGAAAGAATATAATCCATTAGTTAAAGCACATGATCTGATATAATTTTATTAAAATAAAAAAAGACAAAAACGTCACACAAATAGAGAATGAGAAATTCATTAAATCAGAATAGTTGGTTACGTGATATAATTTCATTAAGTCAAAGGATGTGATGTGATAGTGGAAGAATAAATGCATCACCACCTCATACAGATAAGTAATTGGGTGTGCAATTGTATCTGGTATAGCATTTCAAAAAAAAAAAAATGTATCTAATATAGAATTGAAGAAAAAGTTAATTAAACTAGAGCACTAGAGCACGTTGTGTGATAAAAGAAGAATAATCCATCACATTATATATAGGAAGAATGAATAATTATATAGGTGAACATGTAGGAAAAATATGGATAAGTTATTAACTTAAAAGCATGTGATTATATAAACAGGAAGCAAGAAAGAATAATTGGGTGGACAATTACATCACACATTGGATATTTCAATAAGGAATTTCTGTTCAATGTCATATCAAACCACCTGAACAAGTGTTTATAATTAATGCAACGTCTAATATTGGGATGAGTAGGGGTAGATAGAAAGTTAAAAATTTCATATTCTGATATTCGTGCTGTGTAGGAAATCAATTAGCGTGGAAGCAGATATCACCTGATGTTCCTCATTAAATTATAGCCACTCCATTTTCCAAGTCTTACTCCATTTTCCAATTCTCCTGTCTTCGAATCCACAAATTTAATAACATTGTATTATTTATGTATTAGTTACTTCCATTCGAGACAGCACTAATTATTTCTTGATGTCTGACTGGATTGTCATGATCGTGAACATAATTCATCAAAACCATCATCATCATATATGCACGATTTTCTCGTTGGGTGGGGACACTGTAAGAGTACATGCAATAAGGGACAATCTGATAGTGGTCTGATTATACAAAGCATAAAAAAACGAACAAGGTTGAAGTGTAAACCATGAAGTGGTAAGGGCTTTTTAAGTGCTCTATATTGTAGCCTTGACCATAGACAACCCTTTAAGAGATTCGTATAAAAAGATTTCATGGTATCCATTCTTTAATTGGATCTTGCTTTTCTTTTGTTTGGACAATGATCCTCTTCCTATCTGGCTTTTAATTTAGTTAACATTGATTTAAACTTAGTGGTTGAAGAAATTTGTAGAATAAATTAATGATATCATCATCATGTGTTACATAAATGGATTTAAAATACAGAGAACTTTAATCAAAAGAAAACCCTTTTTGTTTTTTTTTTTTTTATGAAATGGTTTTTATATCTTGTATATTAAGAAATCTAGTGCTAGAGAGTCAAAAGGGAGAAAAGAAAAATATAAAAAATGTACTTGTGTAAAAAAAAAAAAAGATAACAGCGAATTTTGTTAAGACTTGGAAATGTTTTTGTTGTTTATAGAATAAATTAATGATCATCATCAATTATTTAAAGTAGAGACAACTTTAGTCAAAAGAAAACCCACCATTAATCAAAGGAGTTCTAAAACAAATTTGGTTTAGTTTAGGTCTTTATGAGATAAATTTAATCTTTATCCACAAAACCCAATCTGATTAAATTTCTATCTAAATATTATTATCAATCATATAACAACCAAGAGCGAATGAAAAAGGGGAAAGATAGAGAAAGGAGAGTGAGAGGGAAAAAAAGAAAGAGTCCCTATTGATTTCTTTCCATGCAAGTTGTGTAGCGAATTGAAGAATATTTCTCTGCATACCTGATCTCCATAGAGGAAGGCACACTTCAATAATGTTTAATTACGAATATTTTCATTTTCTTTATTACTTCATATATATACAAGTTGAGATTGGAATATTCTATTATATGATTCCTGTATCTTATCTATTCAAATTGAATATCATCTTTAATAATGGAATCAGCTTCGAAGCAAGAAGCAAAATCTAAGATAAGTTTCATCAACTTTGCTGGGGCTAAGATGGTAGAACATACATGCAATGCAAATGCAAAGTGCGAGCCTCAACAAAAAGCACTTACTATGTTCCAATTTTTTACTACAAAAGTCAGATATAGAGCACTGACGCAAGGGCCGCTCTGTTGTGGTCTATTTTGTACAAAAAATAATGAATTATAAAGTCATAAAAAAGTGAGTGCACCAGTTGATGGACTGACCCTTTGCTACAAGAAAAAGACACCAATCGTTAAAACTAAAGGCATTGTTATCCAATTATCTTCAGAAATCGATCAATAATTTTAGTAACCAGAGACAACTCGTCAAATGCTTTTGTAAAGTTTACTATTTTTTAGTAATAATTGAGATTTTGGTTACGTGAGTGGAGTCTTTGGCAATTTGAAAACAATAAAAAAATGTCCACATTAGAGGCTGGTTGGCACATTAATACATATATATACATATACCAGTACCAGGAGTGGTGCCAATATTCATCCTCCTGAGCTCATCATTGTATGTTTTTTTTGGTTTAGAATTAGAAAATTCGGAGAATGACTAAGCTTAGTTCGTTCAACGAGGCTAGGCCATTCATAGGTGTTATTTTCTTGCAAGTTGGACTTGCAGGAATGGATGTTCTAAGCAAGGCTGCATTGAACCACGGTACGAGCAATTATGTGCTTGTTGCCTATCGCCTCGCTGTTGCCACACTTGTCATGACTCCTTTTGCCATCGTTCTCGACAAGTACTCCCTCTCTCTTCTTCTTTATTTTCGTTTTTACAATCACATACAAACAAACTTATTATTATTTATAATCCTGAATGTTAAATATGATAAAAAAAATTTATTGACGTCATTTTTTAAAAGAAATATTTTTAAAATATAAAGAAGGTTTTTATTATTAAATTTTAGAGACGGAGAAATAAAAGTATTTCAATTTTATATGTTGAATATGTTGGATTTGTTTTTCTATTTTCAACAGGAAGGTGAGGCCAAAGATGACACTGCCAATCTTTATCAAGTTATTGGTGCTCAGCCTTCTAGAGTAATTTTCTATTCCCTGTAACATATTTCTTCGATTAATCTCCTGCAGTCATACTTAGTTTACCATGTTCTATGTGCGTTGATAGGCCAGTAATTGACCAAAACTTGTACTATATTGGGATGAAGTACACAACAGCAACTTTTGCAGCTGCCATGTACAATATTCTTCCTGCCATCACCTTTGTTTTGGCTTGGATGGTCAGGTAACCAGCCCATCACACAAGAAGGCATAGTAGTTATACAATTCATCATATTTAGCAGAAACACTTGATTGAAACCAAACAAAAGGAAGTAACACATGCTAACAAATAGCAATCCAAATAAAAAAGTTAGTTTTGCTTGCAATCTTGAAATGGATGGTGCTTCTGTTTTTTTTTTTTTTAATATCCAGGCTTGAGAAGGTAAAACTGAAAAGCATACGCAGCCAGGCAAAGGTGGTTGGGACACTAGCAACAGTTGGAGGAGCCATGGTCATGACCCTGATAAACGGCCCAGTTATTGACTTGTTCTGGACGAGAGGAGCAGTTGGTCAGCACGGAAGTGGTGGTATAGATCTTCATCATGCAATAAAGGGTGCCTCAATCATAACAATTGGCTGCTTCAGCTGGGCTTGTTTCATTATTCTTCAGGTTTAGTCCACTCCTACACCTGTTATTATTTCTTGGATATATCTCTCAAGTTCAGGAAACATGTCCTAATAGATGGTTTAAAGCTCAGAAGAGTTCCAGATTCATGTATAGGTTGGTTCTATTCTTTCAGGCAATCACACTGAAGACATACCCTGCTGAGCTCTCTCTCACGGCTTGGATATGTTTCCTCGGGACAGTCGAGGGCTCTGTTGTCGCACTTGTCATGGAAAGGGGCAATCCTAGCGCCTGGTCTATACACTGGGACACTAAGTTAATGGCTGTTATATACAGTGTAAGAGAATTGAACTTATCTACATATATAATCAAAACATCTGTAATTTTGACAAATTACTGGATTGTCGCAGTATAGATTCAAAAGACTCCATCATTCATTTCTCTACTAACTTGGAGAAAAGAAATTAATCTAATTCATTTCTCTACTAACTTGGAGAAAAGAAATTAATCTATGTTAAAACCAGATCCTAAGCCAGGATATAATATATGCTATGACTCTTATATTAGGACATATGCATGCTTGCAGGGCGTAATCTGCTCAGGACTAGCTTATTACATTCAAGGAATAATAATGAAAGACAGGGGCCCAGTCTTTGTATCAGCTTTTAGTCCCCTATGCATGGTTATTGTAGCTATCATGAGCTCTCTCATTTTAGGCGAACAAATGTTCCTCGGAAGGTATGTCGAGACCTCTGTTCACTACACTAATCAGACTTATGAACACACTAACTGACATGATATTTTTACAGGATGATTGGTGCCATTATCGTAGCTGTAGGTTTATATCTTGTTATCTGGGGTAAAGCCAAGGATTACGAGTCCACATCACCAGCTCAACAGAATGCAGATGGCAAGACTATGGAAACTTTTGATCGAGAAGTCATCACAATTGACGTGCATGATGGAGGAGTTGTCACTAGCAAAGAACAAACACAAGGCAAAGATGATTCTATAATTGTCTAGAAATTAGATTCCCTCAATAAAGAATTCAAGTTGCACCGTCCACAATTCCAAGCAACAATACATGATATCCACACATCAGTATTTGACTTGAACATCCACCAATTTTGGAGCCTTCTGTGCAACAGTGATTTCAAATAAAATCCAATGGAAACCCCAATCTTAATATTAATGAAACATCAAGATGCAAGGATAAAGTATTCGGTTAATTATGCAACAGGATTTGGCCAAATACGATTAATTGTTTACGCACACTGTATCCAAATCAAGTAATCAATACAAATCAAGTTGAGGATTGCTGCAAAGTCATATTTTCGGCCATATGCAGCTATATCTTTCCTCTATTTCAATCCATATAACTTTTCGAACATACCACCTGAATCAAGACGCATATGCAAACTGACGTATCCTTAAATTCAATTTGTTTATGACCAAACCATTAGAATGACTTTTCCTTCCACTCAATTCTAGTAGGCGTCACAGCTACATAACCATACTCATTTCCAAACAATCTTAATCTTAACTGCCTGACTCGAGCATAACTGTAATAGAAGTTTGATCTTGAACATGATAGGAATATCATATAAAAAGACAATCACATCAAAAGTTGATTTTTTTTACGCAAGGGTATTTACTATCAAGAAGTTAATGTTGGTTCACACTTTCTTAAAGCGTTATAACTGAGTTTACACGAACATATCATTTCAAACAAAGAAAGTTCTAAACTTCAAAATTGCATTCTGAATGCAGTTTAGGACACTATTCTAATATTTATACACCATAGACAGTAAACTGTCCTCTATATAGAGGCCTCTATCACCTTGCCTTTCAACTATTTTTGGTAACTTTATTAAATATCTATTTACACGTAACTAACATGATAACAACTAGACCTTGTTCAAAACAAGAATAAAAAAAGCTAGACCGAACTAGAAAAGGAAATCCAAAACATGTTAGTACTCTTCTATTTCAGTGAACTTGATTAAATGAACCGGCAATGATGAAAACTCAAACAATACTTCAAATATTTTTCCACAATTTTAATAATTGAAATTTCAGTCAGGTTTACATATGACCTAACTTGATTTCTAAACCCTAATAAAACTAATTAAGCACACGATTTTACTTTCAAGCTATTGGCGGATGCTGAGTTCTCCTGGACCAGCTCAAAATAGCTCAGGTCGATATTAGAGATAACGATCAACTTCTCACAGGACTGGAATAGAAAGACGAAATTGAGGCAGAACTGAAATTCCACACTTTTGTAAGCATTTATACACTCCATCAAAGATGTATATCTTATACTTCGGAGATTAAGGGAAAAAAGGACAAAATTGGGTTTCAAACTTACAAAAAATTTCCTTTCTGATGGCAAGTGGCACTTTCAATTTCATCCATCCTTAAATTAGGTTATGCAGTATGTGCTGCTGTCATCCAACAACCAGATAATAAGTTCTGTGTCTAAGGTTGATCTACTAATTTCACCATGATTCCTAGCCCTCAAATTAAAAAGTAAAAGAATTCCAAGCCCTTTAGTCAGGGTTGCAACCATCATTAATGAGTACAACGTGCAGCCAACAAGATCACTTGTATGCACAAAACCAAGGTATCCTACCTTACAATTTGACCAAGGAAAAAAACAAAAAACAAAAAAGCCAGGTTTAAGACAATTGCTTCCCTTCATCCTTTCCATATATACGCTGAAGCTCACGAGTTGCAGCAAGAAAGGATTCTGTAAAAGGAGCAAGAAGAGAAATATTGAGAAAGGAAAAGTAGTGCATCAACAAATTTTCTAGTCTTTTAATTGGAATAGAATGGATATTTGGGAGTATCAATAGTGTAGAGCAGCATATCATATGGAATGGTTCGTATTACCTTTCCAAAGACGGAATGACTTCTGGTTGATGGGTGAACCAGTTATTGTCTGAATAACTTCAAACAACATACTCTGAGGCGTGCTCCTCAGCTCTTGAACAATCCCATATATAGTCTTCCCATTTTCAAAGTATATGTGATTATTTGGGTGTTTAGTTTTGCAACCAGCATGTCGCTCGAATTCATAAGCATTAATGACCTATAAAACAGTTGATCAGGCAATCGTGGGGTTTTCCTTTGCTAGCAAAGCTAAAATGGAATAAACTAACCTTAGAGTAATTACATGATTGACAGCTACATTGATAACCAGAACCTTTTATAACACCACGAAGCTCTTTCTACCATGCATAACAACAGCAGACATGTCATCAAACAATAATCTAATGTAAAAGAAGACACAGATTAGCACTAAGATTTACCTCCCGCGACCAGGCGATATACTTTACAGGAACTCCATCCAGCATACCAGTTGATAGCAAACTTCTGACATTTGAAGGAAAGTTGTTAGAAGGGGCCTTCTTAGATGATTTTAAGTCCTCTTTCTTCTTAGCAATATTGTCATTACCAGACACAGTTACTTGGTCAACCGATACAATTGTATCTGCATTTGATTTAACCAAATCTTTCTGATTTAATGCTTCAGATCTGTTGACAGATGATTGTCCCATCACAATCTCATAATTAGATAAGAGTCTTCCTGAATGATTAGCATCATCATCATCATAGCCACCAAATGATATGATAGTACTCTCTCCCTTACTATAAGACTGACCAATAGATAAACTATTGTCATCATCTTTGTTATAGGTATGACCCATGGATATGGTACCATCATCCCCTTTGTTATAGATGTGCCCCATTGATATGGCATTGTCATCCACCTTGCTGTAGGTTTGACCCATAGAGATGATACTGTTGTCCCCCTTACTGAAAGTATGACCCATAGTTAAGCTATCATTATTCTCTTTGTATGTTTGACCCATTGATAAATTTTCATCACCCTTGTTATAAGGTTGCCCCATTGATATAAAAACATTGTTCTCCCTGATGTAAGCATCACCCATTGACATAATGTTACCATCTGCTTTGTTATAAGCAAGACCCATTGCTACAGAACTATCATCTGCTTTGTTGTAAGGATGAACCATGGACATCGTGTTGGTATCCACCTGTATCATACCCATGTCCCATTGATACAGCCATTACATTCTCTGAGTCCCTGACCTGGCTGACCTTCACCTTTCTAATCCCACCATAACTTAGACCTAATCTAGGATCTTCCAGTGTTTGTGACATAGATAGACTGAAGGAAGAGTCATTGCCAAGTAAATCTTCACTGACCTTTCTCCCACTATCAACTTTTTCAGTGCTAAGAGATGTGATATCTCGATCATGAAAACTGTTCCTGGCTGTTGTAGAATCAAATAACCGTTCATTGTAAGGGCCAGCAATTGACTGAAAATTAGAAGCATGCCCCCATGGTGGAACACTGGAATTTAATAATCCAGAAAAGGAATTGTTAGCTGGACTTCCTACTGCCTGTGGAGTTCCTACTGCCTGTTTCTTGTTAGGGAAAAGGTCAGCCTCAGGACCCTCCATGAAATACTGATAAGGACGCTTCGGATCAGCTCTAGAAGAATTATCATATGCCATATCACCATCATTTAAACACCCAGCACCCTTTGCCATCCAAAAGCCTTGATTCTGAAAAGACTACCAATTACCAAATAATCAGTTTAAAAAGAAGCCCTCACCATATGGAAATTTAAAATAAAATAGTAAAACACTCAATGCACATAGTCTACGACCGATGTACCATCAAAGCTGTCCCCACAATCCAATTCCTATAAAGTTTTAGTTAAACCTACTATTAAAAGCTTAATGAAGCAAAACAGGAATTTAGAATTATCATAATAATATTCTTTTCTCATTCTTCTTTAGTCTTCCAAGGCATTAAGTTCATACAACTTCCCTCACCATCCACGGATCAAAGCCAATACCAAGGTTCCATTTTAAAGTGTGCTATGCGACAAACAAAATAAACGCTCATGTCTGTAAATTACCACCATATAGAGTGTGAAAGATATTCAACTACAATAGTGACAAGTAGAGATAAACTTATGATGGATCAGTTTATTCTTTCCAAAAACCCAAAGGACAATTAAAAATTTGTACTAAAAAGCGATTTTTGATTAGATGCAAAGTCAGGAAAAACACAACAACAGAATCAGAAAAAAATTATCAATGAATCTTGCTAAATCCTATAAATAGAAAAATCCATTATTAACTTTGAACCAATATCAACAGGATCAGTTGCAACACCAAAAAAAAGAAAAAAAAAAAAACCAAGAATATAAAACTTTTAAGACCACAATCTCCCCTTAAGAGACCAATAAACAAAATCAACAAAATCAGCATGCAATTAAAGTCAGCAGCACGATCAACCACACAACGAAGAACAATCATAAAAACCACTTGGAACACCTTTAATGTTCTAAATATAGCATAAAACTTTATCGCCTAAATCAACATTTAGTCAAAAATTAACAACAATTTACCAAATTAGCAAGACAGCGCCAGCAATACACAAACTCTACTCAAACAGAGTAACGAGCAAATGCAAGACCAACAAACATAAACTAATGGTTCATAAACCCTAACAATCCACTCAAATCTAAATCTAAACATTCAAATCACATTAAAACAAAACCAAACGTACCATTTTGCTAGTTTTCCTTCGCTTCCAGTTTCTTCACTTTGCTTTAACTGTTACACTCAAACTGCTATACTCAGTCCCTTGTAAATGTAATAAAAACTTAATTTCTACACTTGCTATATAAAGTTCATTAGCCAAATGCAGTGATTTCCATCAATCAAAAACTTAAAATGAAAATTTACTAAAAAAAAAGAACATATTTAAAAAGAAAAAAAAACAAAAATTTATATCATCATAAAATAATAAAAACACCATGCAGCTACAAAAGCTCAGTTTAGAGTGACATTTTTCACTAAAAAGATTCCTTTTTTGCTCTTCTTTTCAGTCTTAGCAACCAATCGAACAAATAATAACTAAACAGAGATTATTCCAGTCCAATCATAAACATTGAATAAATAAAAGCACACAATAAAAAATTAAAAATTAAAAAAAAAAAGAAAAGAAAAAGCGAAAGCGAGAGCGAGAGAGACATTGATTGTGAAGTACCTGTTGGGGAGCTAAAAGTTGTTTTAAAAAGCATTGGATCTGTGATCGGAAACCACAGGAGTTTCCGGCGGAGAGAGGCCGTGAAAAGCGCCGGAGAGGTGTGGACAGAGATCGCGGGCGAGATCTAAGAAGTGGAAAGTGGGTGTTGTTTTATCGATCAAGGTTTTATTTTTAGATTGAAGAGCGAGAGAGAGAGAGAGAAAGAGAGAGAGAGAGATGTGATGTGATGATCTGATGGTGGGCTGCACGATTGCAACGAGTGGAGCATGATCTAAACCGTACACGTGGACATTGTGAGTACGATCTTGTTAGAAAATTAAAATGGTACTGTAGATGCGTCATGACCGAGACTTGTTGACACAAAGACTTGAACCAAAGTAAGCCAAGGACTGAAGAGTTTTCAAGACTTGAGATTCAAAATGATTGTGTTTAGGACCTAGGGTTGCCATTTTGTTTTTTTAATTAGGGTTGCCAGTTGTTGAACCAATAATCTTATTAGAAAAAAAATTAATAATTATATTTTAATCAAATAATTTATTAAAAAAATCAAAGATTAAAAAAATTAAAAGTAAAATAAAAATTAAAAATGATAAAATTTCTTATAAGTATTCATTAATTTACTATTTCAATATTATAATCATACCACCCTTGTATTAGTAGAAAAGCAATATCCATTAATTCATAGCAAAGTAGTCATTCACTTTGAAGTGACATTTCCTTTTATCAGTAATATTAAATCTTTTACCTAAATTAATATTTAAATAACATAACATATAAATTATCAATATCTTATTAATTATCACATCATCTTATGATTTATAAGATATTGACAACTCAAATACTACATCATTCAAACATAAATTTAAATAAAATATTTGAAAAGTAAAACATTACTTTTTTCTTTAAATGTACTTTTCTTTTATAAATATCATCAATAATGAGATAACTCGAACTAAGAATTTAGGATGTTGCCAAACTAAATGAGTATACTATGTTATTAAAGTACATTAAAAGTGGTTTTAGACCGGACATCATGAGTTTGATTTTTTTAGATATAATTTTCACAAGTTTTCATTAGTATTTATCGTTTGTGATGATTTAGTCTTCGTATTATTATGAATTACATGAAATGGTTATGCACTTTCTAGTTCCATATATATTTTGGAAATAAATTTTCAAGACACCAGCATAGTATTTCTAGACTATGTAAGGATTTAAATTCAATATAATTAGAGAAAATTTATGAATCTTATATGTAGTGTTTATCACATATACGAGTTTAGATCCATATTGTACGAGTTAATTTTTTTGTATTTAATTTCAGTAGGTTTGATAAATCTCATATCATCGGTGAAAATATTTAAAATAAAAATAAAGGAGTTTCAACATATTACATTATTTTTACGAGTAATTTTTTATTTTAAAAACTACAAGTGATTGGTTTTAAGAAAATGTTTTTGAAAGAAAGCATTCTCATGAAAAGTAATTAAGAAATTTCAAGAAAATTGTTTATGGAATGTTGCTCTGGATGTACTTTCTGTTTTCTCATAAACAATGGTTTTAAAGGTCTTGAGTGTATCTCCAAAATAATTTTAAACACATTCTAAATTATTTAACTGTATTTCTGTCTAAAGATGAGATACCTATGTCTTACTTTAAAACTAATATTAAATTTATTCACTCTTAATGATTTGATTGTTCTGCTAACACATGACTCTATAAGGATTAAAATGTTCATTAACCATTATAAAAAAATAAAAAATATATATATATCTCTCCCACAACTCCATTCCCTCCATCTTCTATGACCTGCCTCCAAATTTCCTCATCTTCCTCCATCTTCCTCCATCTCTCTCTCACCATGCACGGAGCCGACTTTTCTCTCCATGAAGCTATTCATGCTCCCCTGACTCTTTCAGGAGGAGCAATCCTCCATCCACGGTGGAGATTATATATCATTGTTTTTTAATAGTTTTAGTATTTTTTAAATTTTCATATTAAGTATAGGATAATTTTATCATAAAGGAATCGAAAATTACAAAAAGTGCACTTATCAAAAGGCCAATTCTTATTATTCTCAAAAAAAAAAAAAAAAAAAAGTCAATTCTTATTTTTTCGCCCTTCATCAGTGTAGAGAATACTTCTAATTAAGCATACCACTTTTTCTTTTTTTTTCGCTTCTCTTTAAAAGTATTTTAAATGTATATTTGATTTCAGAATTGTTTTACCTATTTTAATCAACATTATATTAACGTAATGTCAAATTTTTGTTTAGTAAATAATTAATTAATTTATCTACTTATTGTAAAAGTAGTTATCTCTCATTCGTAAAAATAAATATTTATACCATACAAATAGTGACGTTGAATCTTAGAATGTTTCTATATATTTCTGATGTGTTGGATGTTAGCTTTTAGAAAAATAAATAAATTAATTTTAAAATATTTTTATAATTACATTCGAAAGAATAAAGTCACTATGATTTCAAGCATAACTAAGTGGTAATCACGCTCATTTACAAAACGGAGACCCAGGGGCTGAGATCCCTCTCACCATGAAAAAAATAAATAAATAAGGTCATTGAACAATTACAGACATTCTTTTTCTGCTTTTCGATACCATTATTGTACGGATATTTTCAATCAGTCAATATTGTAACCGGGCATTCATATGGCTTCTAGTACTAAGAGTACTCTCATTGTTTTATTGTTGGTAAAAGAATTAACAAATGCTGACTAATTGCATGATTCTGGATTTTTGGTCAGCTTACAGTACTTAGGCATTGAACGAAGTGAATCATTGAATGGTTAAGTGGGCTTTAGAGGTAAGTTATCAATTTTGGGGCCGACTAGAATATGTAAACATGTTAAGACTCTCACTAAATGCACACACCGACAGACCCTTTATATATTTATGTTTTTGATAACACACACCCCTCATTTTAATATTGATTTTTTTAATATTTATGTCGAAAACTACTAAGGGCTAGTTTGATAAGGTCGTAATTTTTAAAATAACCCTTGGTAGTTGTGCCGAAGAAATAATTTGACAAGTTAATTAGACTAGCTTTTAGTTAATTATGCTATAAAACCTATCAAAAGCAACATATATAAGTTCGATAAATCGTATGTTAATTATTGTCAATTTATAAAATATTTAAAATAGATATAAAAATAAAATATTTTGATTCATATTTGATATAAATATAATTCAAAATAATTGATATTAGAATATAAATAACTTTTTATTAAACTTAATGGGTATGATTTGACCATTTAAAATATTCACACCGCATGTTAGTTTATAATCATTATATAACCCTCTATTTATTTGTTGTCAAATCTATTTATTAAATAATCATTTTTTGAAATTTTACCAAACATCTATTTTACATCAAAATTTTTAAATAATCATATTTTAACTTTTCAAAAGCAATATCAAACAGACAGATAATCTAAATATTTATCTATACCGAGAAATAACTATTTCCATAATAAAGATAAAAAATATCTGTATAAGTTTGTAAAATGTGCACGGCTGTAATGGATCCCCATTGTTTTGGTGAACGAAAAAATGCACAACCACATATATAAAAGGTGATTTTGTATTACTAGATTGATGTGTGTATATATATATATATATAAGTTTGTAAAATGTGCACTGCTATAAGTGATCCCCATTGTTTTGGTGAACGAAGAAATACATGACCACATATTTCAAAAGGTAATCTGGTATCTTCAAATTGATGTGACCATATATGTATATATAACTGTATAATAGTTTGAGCTTTCAAACAAGTTTAAAGGAGGAGTAATTGTATTAATGACATGTTGGAGATCATTGATTGCGTTGGTGTTCTGGATATTAGCTAATTTGTAGACATGCTACTCAAACAGCTCACACTTCAACTAAAATATTATCTGAGTTGATCACAAATTCTAATGGATATAAGAAGTTCCTTCTGTTATCGAGTTTATATAGGAGGATATCCATACTATATTGTAATTTTCTGATACGATGAAATTTGCCATTTCTAAAATAAAGATAAAAATGTTCAATTACAGGTGTTTTTGTTTTTCTTATGAAGATAATTTCTTAAAAAATATTTGTAAGTTGCCAATGAGGATTATAAACAAGTCTACAAGTCAATGTGTCCACCTGTAAGAAAACATTGGCCTAGATATTTTTTTTTTCTGCCCATTAGCTCTTTGGTATTTTAGAAATATCCTCTAATTAGTTAAGCGCATTTTTAGTCTTATACATAAAGATATAGTACACTCCTAATTGGAGTGGCGTAGGAAGGTATAGTTTTTTCTAAGTGGAGTAGCGCTGCTCCCACCCAGTTTTACATCCTTCACACTGAGGGTTAGGTTCGAGTGTCCCTCCCATAAAAGTGGGTAATTTCCTAAATAGTCTATAAGTGTGGGCAATTTCCTAAAAAATTCCACTAATATGTGGACGGTTTCTCATTAGGCATGGGTCGCTCTCTCCCATATATTTAGAAGTAGAATTCTAGGTTGGTCCGTAAAAGTCTTATATTTAGAAGGTCTAATAGATTTTTAGGTTGTTCCATAAGAGTCTTATATTCAAAAGGTCCCAATAGTAATAAAAAATATTTGTAATGTTAAAAGAAAAAAAAAAAAAAGGTACAGTACACCACCCTCGTATGCAAGACTCATCTTCAGGAGCTCGTCTATAGACAAACACACAAAATACTAAAACCAATTTCTATGTCCAATTCTTTGATTTTCATCAGTTGTAACTCTCTAAATACTTTGTCTCAAAAATCGTCTTAGGGGTTTTTTAAAAATAAATAAAAATCTTCTTTCAACATAGGATAGTAAAACCAATTTCTTTTCTTTGTCCAATTCTTTAATTTTTTTTTATTTTTTTATTTTTTTATAATTGAGACTAGTAAGGTATAATCAAGATTAGCAGTGATAGAAATTGTGGCACGGTCCAAAAATCAACTCTCAATAATGGGAAGAGTCAACCCATAAAGAATGGAGGACATCCCACATATTATAGGGAAAAAACTATCCCTACATTAAGTGGTCTTAGTGAACGTTGAACTTGACACTCAAACATACCTAAGTGGAGGCAACCCACCACACTCCAATTTTTTAATTTTTATCAAGTACAATTTTCCAATTACTTGATCTCAACCCTCACGAGTAATCTTTAGCATTTTTCTAAAAATAAATTAAAATGTTCTTTCATCAACCTCAAGTGTAGGATTATTTTGCTTTTGAAATGGGAGAAATTGGATTATATTTATGCAAATCAATAAACCCAAAATCCCCAATTAAACACATCCTAGAAACCAATTTTACAAACAAGATAGCAGATTAGAAATTTGTAAATTTTCGTTGACAAAATTATGGTACCTTGTAAACAAAAGCGAGACACGTGCAAGGCCTCAAGAGAAAGAAAAAAGGCTGATGCCATTAAATAATGGTCATCTCACATGGCATTCACTCAGGACTCTACCTTGTCTCCAACCCACTAACAAGTTACAACAGCAGCACAACTTCCTCTATAAAGCCACCCTCCTTTTCATTTACACTCCCACTTAAAAATCAACTACTCTTATCTGTTTTTCAATTACCTTTTCTAACCCACAAATCAATTATAAAAGAGAGAGAGAGAGAGAGACCAAGAAACCGAAGCACTACCCCTTGTTAAAAGCTGAATCACATTCTCTTACACTTGAATAACCAGAACTAAAAAAAAAAAAAACCATACACTTGATTAGCTTCCAAATCTGAATACGCATGACAAAGTACCCAGAGATTCAGTCATTTCTATCCATCCATCTCCGCACTAATCACATCAACCTCTTAGTCCCATGTATATTTACAGTGTCCACTGAACTGATCCTCCATGTGTCCACAATCAAAGGCGTGCAAGCAAGCATACAACACATGTAACTTTTAATAATAATCTCCTTCTGATTCCATCACAAACGTTAAAAACAAAGCAATGCCTGGACTTGGAGCTCTAATGGGATCACTTTTTGAATATTTATATACGTCCCAAATATGAACATCATCACCCACCAAACACACGCAGTCCCAAACCGTTAAAAATGCCGGGGAAATTGGGGGTGTCCGGGGGCTCATGTAAATCTGTCAAGTCATGAGAGACCATCACAGCTGTAACTTTTCACTATTGCACTGTAGTGTCAATGCGGCTTTCTGCTCTGGGAAATATAAGGAGCTCTTCAGCTTGGACTTCGGCTACGCATGTCGATGACAAGGCAGTGTTTGTTGAAACTTTTGGTGGACAGGATCTAGTTTGGGTTATGGTGTTGGGCTTAATAGGCTTGTTTGGTGAGTTGACTTGGACTGAAAATAGGGAGTTGACTGGTCTGTGGTCTGAGAATCTAGACTCTCCTCTTATATAACACATTTGTTTAACTCCATCTCCTTTCCACAATATCCTATCACACCTGCAATTGTGCCCGAAGAAAAAAAAAAAAAAAAGAAAGAATCACAGATTAGCTTTAAAGATCTTTGGGCAATTAAACTGTGTCCATTTTGACTTTATGGTATAAAATATAAAGTAGTTGATTAATTGCTCAAATGTGCTTTTGACAGTTATAAAAACACTTCTATCTATACTGTGTTGACATGGTGGAGAATCTAATACTTACAATATATCAGATCTGGTTAACATAAACCAACAAAGGATTATGTTAAAGGGTAATTACTTGAAAATTAGAATAATTTATTGAAATCTGAAATATTTTCGATATAGCTACTCGCATACTGCTGACGATAACATACAAAAACATAGTCCGTTTGTGCATGTTAGATAACAATTATATTATGAGGAAATACAGACTTCTTTCTTGCCGACTAAGCCATGTATTTAACTTAATGAAAAGCTTATATGGGTGTGAAACCTAGATGGATATTGGTGAACAAGAACAATAATATTTATTTCACATGGTTTTCTGTAACAAAAACAGACACTAAACCATTGTTCTCATATGATTGATGAATAGTCTTATGAAAATGATTTCGGGTGACAAATTCAACTTTAAAAAATGCAAAACATGCGGAATAAAAGAATTTTATTGAGACATGTTGTCTGATACAGTAGTAATTGCAGTTATAAGTCAGGCTCACACTACCTTATTCGTTTATATTACACTATCTTCACGAGCAAAGATTCATGTTCAATGAGTGATAAACAGGCTCATGAAACTGATATTTACTTTCCCACAACTGACAAGTCGCATTAAGAAATTAAGCAACATGCAATTAAGAAACCAAGAAAACTGAGTAAAATATTTGTTTTAAAGATAGTATGACAAAAGACTGACTTCTTGCTCCTAACTTAAAAAAGAAAGCTCTAGAGTTCACACAACTTGGAATTAATTTAATTCTGATTCGTAATTCAACCTCTTAATTTATAGCACTATTGGAATGGAATCTTACCAGGCAGGATTGCGACGTTTCTCTTTAGATTTAGACGTTTGAGCAACATAATGATCTGAATTCATCAGGTATTTGTAAGTTGGAGGGAAATATATCCTCCCTTCTTCCCAACCTTTGAATATTCTGCCAGCTCTTTGTTCTATTTTAAGCTGCAAAAGAGAACAAAGACAATTTATTAGTACAAAAATTTGGTTGAGAATTATCAAAAAATCTTCAAATTTGAAATTTATAACTCTATTAGTATCTGACCTGATCCTTTTCTAAAAGTGCCTGCCAGTCATTTCTCTGTAGCAGTTCATATGTGTCACTAAAACCAGCAGCAAGTCGATAATTCAAATCTCCAAGCCAAACAATTATGCTAAATTAAAGGGGAAAAAAAGGAGTTAACATAATTTCAACTTCAAAAATGTAACCAATTAAATGGAAAACACAAATTATCAAAAGAAAAATAATAGGAAGATTAGAACTTACGCATGTTCCAATATGCTTTCAGGAGTTAGTGGGTGCCCATGATCTTTACATGTATGAGAAAATCTTGTTCTCTTTAATATCTCTGACACATCCGAATTTCTTCTGATCTCATCACCTTCCTTCTCTCCGGAAGTCAAGTGGGTGCAAACCAAGCAGAGAGTTGTCTGGTGCAGTGTCATACTAATTGATATTGAACCCTGTCAACAAAGCAAAAAATAAATAAATAAAACTTCCACTTCAAGGAACTTCTTCTAACGTAGATAATTAGATATGCATTGATAATTATTCAAACTTCATATCTTTTCAAGCTATCACATGATCTTGAGATTTATTAAAAATCAATGAAAGAATCTTCCAAAAATGGCTGACCTTATTACCAAGGTATCCCATAATGCCACGACCAACGCATGAAACCTTCAAGTTGCTAATGTGTTTATACAGATCAGCTCGAACCCACACACACAAGAATATCCCAACCATCTGCTTGCTAGCGGCAAGGCAGTAACGACGTCGTGTTGGGCTGCCAGACGTGCAATTTGGGCTAGTCGATTCCTCTTCATTAGAGTTAGAATTCACATTTAAACTTAACAATCTTTGAAAATCCTCATGTCCAAGTTCATCCTCTAGTGAGCACAGGTCAGAGAAGCTCAGTCTCGGCTTCAGGCTTGGTTGATGGTCATCCTGAGGTGAATCAGTAGCATTGTTGTAATTCTGAGGAAGTTCTTGGTCGCTGTTCAATGCTTGACGAATAAGAGAAAGCCACTTGGCAGCAGGACCGTTGTCCTCGGCTCCCAGTACGTTTCCAGCATTTAGAGGCACAATTTCTTGGAACCTACTTCACATAAAAACACAATTATTTTCTTATTTTATTATAAGTGCATGTTATTGATGAGTTGTGGGGGCATGTTATTATAAGGTGGCAAGAACCACGGTCAGGTCAGTTGAGCAGATTTGAATACAGTCGGTGATGCCTAATTTGAATGACAACTTGCTCTACATGACTTGATGCTTTTTGACAAAAGTGTGTACATGCAAATGCAATAATGCAAGAAAGGTAGCAGACACGCAAAGAGAAGAACAAAGTGGGAAAAATAAAAGAAAAAGATAGCTGTAGATACCCAAGAACGTAGATGTCAGCCGGAGCAGGGGACCTCATTAGCCAATCTCTTAGGTTCAAACCCTCGTGTGGCGACTTCCCTCCAACATTCCATGTCCCCACAAACATCCTTTTATAAGCTCCAAAATAAAAACCACTATTATTACTCCATGCCCAGATCACAATAAAAACATAAAGAACAAACTCTAAACCACATCAAACGTATGTCTCTAAACGATATATTATTATATATCAAATTATTGAACTTTTTTCCTGAATAATGAATTAAAGGTTCTTTTAATTTTGTACACATAAAGTATGCTAAATTATTACAAAATTGAAAATTAGAGGAGCAGGATTTAAATCAAATACGCAATCCCACTAATATGAGTAAAGTATCTAGTTGTGTGAATCCGTATGATAAATTAAAGGTCTTTTTCAACCAGTACAAATTAATTCTAGAAATTTATAAATTAAAGGTGAAAAACGTAATTTGAACTCATAATATTAATATGAGTGTGAGGGACATAATATTTATCTATTAGATAAGCAATATAATTGGTCATATCTCATTAAAATATACTTCCTTAGCTAGATATATTTCTTCAAAAATGTTTTTACATATTTTTGTCACAGATGTCCTACCGCAATTTTAAATTCCTATTATCCATAATTATATATTGAACACGTCAAATTAAATTAATAATTAGGAAGGGTATAATTGTCTTTGCATATGAATGATGAAAAAATAATAAAAGAAAGTCTAAATAAGGTAAAAAAATTCAAGTGTACCAAACGAGATCCTATCCTTACTTGAGGTTGACAGGGTCCGTCACAGGTGGCGCCTCCGGCCTAATCGCCGCCTGTTTATGGCCACTAGCAGCTGCCTTCAACCACCCTTTAAATGAAAAAATGTAAAATAAAATAAAACCCCAATTATTATTTTTTTGAAATAACTAAAAATACATGTTACTGCTTAATCATAGACCATATCCCTCAACTTGCGTCCTCCGCCGTCCACGTGGCAGACATGCCAACTAACCCCAATTGGGGCCCAACAAAAAATCACCGATGGGTTCCAGTCACACATTAGACGGCTTGGAAGAAAGTTACCCGATGGACGGACGGAGAGAAGCTAAATCAGTACGAAGTAAATAAGAGAGTACGACGTCGTTTCGAGGATTAATTACCAGAGAAATCTTCTTGTACGAACACATAGTAATCGTCATCTGAGCAGCTTTTCTTTCTCTCAGTTTTGCCTGAGTTTCATTAAATCAAAAAATCCGGATAAATAAACGAAACCGAGAAATTCTACACCGAAATCCTTTCAAAACCCGATATTTCTACCTCTGATTGCGTAATCGGAGTGAAACTCGTCTGCTCCACTCTGCATGTTAAGCCATTTTCTCGCCACTACTTTTGGCCACCAAGACTGCAATACCAAGAAAACCCAAAAAAAGAAGAAGCAAATATTAAGAAAAAAAAAAGGGCCTTGATACTCTATAATCTAACGATATTTCGCAGAGAAATCGGGCAAGCATTGATTAAAGGTAACGTACCATCTCTGTTCTTATTACACCACCGTTTGATCACTGAAAAGAGAGAACCACAACAACCAAGAAACAGAATTGGTCATGAGAAAAACAACCGGTTGTTATTATAAAAATGTTTTTGAAGATATTTGTTGAAGAGTGAGGACATTTGTTATTATGATGAGAAAAATGGTTTAATAGTAAAAGTCTTCGATAGAAACAAAACGAGTAAAGCAATCAACTAGTACAAGGAAGAGTTTGAAAAATACAGATATTTATTTATATATCTATTATCTGGGTGAGACTTATAGTTTGAGAGTTTAAATTAGTGTCAAAAGGAAATTTAAAAATGACCCAGTTGCAGGGGATATAGAGACAGCTTCACAGGAAGTACCGTAGAGGAAAGGAAAGAAACGGAAAATATAATAAAAGAAAAAGAAAATGTTGTGAATGTAAAATATACATGAGAGAGTGACAGAGAAGAGGCCTGCCTGGTTTCTTCTCTCTCTCTCTCTCTCTCTCTCTCTCTTTTTGTGTGTGTGGTGATTATGCGTGATTCTTTGCAAGCTTCAGGTTTGCTCTTTACAGAGAGGAGGTCAGAGTAGAATATGAAGTATTAAACAACCAAAACGATTTGAGCTTTTTAGATCTTCTAGTGAAAGATCAAATCTCTATTGACAGCCATCTCAAAAAGTTGGCTATTTCTTGATTTCTAACTCATGAAACTATTCTTTTTCTTCAGAAGAAAGAAAAGAAAAAGAAAAATATCCGGACAGCTTCAAAGTTGAAAAAGCACAACGGAGCTGGAGAAATATAACAATTAACAGCTAAATTTTACGACTAAGTATTACTAAGATCTTGTTGATTGGTTGGAAATTGGTTTCGGTTATGCGAATTACAAGAAGACAAAACGAAAAGCAGAAACGGAGTTTGTAGAGAGAATCAGGACAAGGGGGCATAACAGAAGAATCATCAAAGTTGTGTTTGGTTTCACGAGAGAGTGATGAATGGCATTGCTTATTAGAGGTAAAAAAAAAATCCTGATGCTTTTCTCTTTTTTGTTTTTTTGAAACCAATAATAGGCCGCACAAAAATTCAAGCAACAGTGAGAGGCACTTACAGGTCACAAGAAATCTCTGGTTGACAGAAGAAACAGACTGTTTTTGCGGTTTTGGTAAAATGAAGAGAGATCCTTCTTCGAATTGTCTCCACTTTGACTCGACTTGTCTTTGTTCGTGTGAGAGACAGAGACAGAGATTGGAGAAGACTTGTCTCCGCTTTGAATCGATTTGTCTTTGTTGTGTTTGTTATATTTGGGGGGTCTCCTTCTATTGGCTGGTTTAAGTGAGAAGAGGCGGAAGAGAATGAATGCTAGAGCAAGATTTTGGGGAGCGTTCCTCGTAAAAGCAAAAAGGATCGGTTGGTTCTCAAATTTATAAGTGCTATAGAGAGAGAGAGGAGGACTCCGAGAAAGAGAGTTTTGGCTTGAGTTTTGACAATGCAGAGAGAGAGAAAGAGAGAGGGGGTGGGGGTGGGGGTGGGGGGGAGCATGATTAAGTCAACACGTTTATGATTGAGGGCAATTTTGTCATTGTAAAAAGATTAAGGCTTTGTTGGGATTACACTAAGATTTGACTGCATTTAGAGTGAGATTTAAGGCTGCTTAGATTTAATCAGCTTGCCATGTTCGATTTGTAATTTTGAAAATAACCTTTTTTGATTTGACAAACAAGAATTGAGTAAATGAAAATAATATACTTATTTATAATAATCATATTATCCAAAGCAATACTAGAATTTTTAAATATTTCATTTAAATTTATATTTAAATAATACGATATATAAGTTATCAATATCTTATTAATTATCACATGTTTAATAAGATCTTGACAATCCATATATCGTATCATTTAGATATGAATTTGAACAAAATATTTAGAAATCTTAATATTATTTAATTATCAATATATCATGTTATAACTAAAGTATTTACTGTAAATTATCTTTAAAAAATTTAGATAAAGTTTTCGAAAATCTAACATTAGTTTTAAGTGTGTATATATATATTTAATAAAATTTTAAGTACAATTATAAACAAGTATTTTAGAATTTACAAATAATAAAGATTGCGACTTTTGATTGATTGGTCATGTATTTTTCTTATTGTTATTTTGAAATGACTTGAATCTTATAATGTTTATAAAAAATATTCGATGCAACATCTCTCTCTTGTAGTATAAATTGTGATTTAAACAACATTTATAGTATTTGATTTACATGTAACATGACAGTATTAGAATTTCATTTTGTTTAAAAGAAAAGTAATTATAAAACATGACAGTATTAAAATTTCATTTTAGTTAAAGAAAAGTAATTATCATTGTTTTTATTATCTTTTGAGATTGTAATTAATCATATCTGATTATATTTCTAAGGAGTGCATATATTAATAATTAAAAATAATAAAACTATAATTATTTTTCAAGTATACCAACTCACTTTCGTTCGTATTTTTGTAAAAAAAATATGAATTTATTTTATATTTCACTTAATTTTTAGTACAAATCAATACAATTACCTAAGATAGGACAGATTTTAAATCTGTCTTTTAAATAGTAACGCCAAGCGTTTGCACAATTTCCAAGCTTAAAAATAGTCTAGTATAGTGTAATTAATATATTTGACCTGAAATGTAATGACATCTCTAATGCTATTATATATTTTTGAATTTCTATCTATGATATATCAATAATTTTTTGAATATGAATTCATTTTGACAGAAAAATTATATAAAATAAAATATGCATTAGTATTTAACCAATCAACATAAAATAGATTTCTTTTTCCCTATTCTTTTATATTTTATAATTAAAATAAGAGAGACAAATAAACATCTATATTTTTTAATTGGTTGGAAATTTTGAGAAATTCTAGTTAACATTTCTAGAAAAAAATTTTAATTGAAAAACTCATTTCCATATTTTTTAAAAAATTTTTGCCACATTAGCCCTATATTTGTGTTAAATTAATTGCATTGAGAGTGTTTTTCAGTCTCATTATCTATTTATTTTATGGTACAACAAATTTAACTCAAATAATTAATGTAAAAATTTTAAATGAAATAGATAATTGCATCAGGAAGGTTCTAATTAGCTATAATTTTGAAAGTTGCTGCTTTAGCTGACTTTTGCGAACAATTATCGAAAACAATTTCCTTTTTGTTTCTTTGTTTCCGTTTAAGGAGAATCAAAACATTTCCTTCTCTCGCTGAAATTGAAAGAACTCTGTGATAATGAGAAATTAAGTAGTCGAAAGTCAATTGATAATGTTTGGTCAGTGCGATATGCCAACAGTTTCCAAGTTGGACCATTGTGTGATCGGTCATGTGACTCCATAATAACATGTCGTTTTGCCTAATTCAAGTACAAAAAATCCTTGCTTGTCTACTAAGTTTGGTGATAGAACAATGAAAAAAGAGTTCACCTCAAGTCATGTTAATAAAATTCACTATTGCTCTTTCTTGGAAAAACAATTTGGTAGGCATTATGCTTACAGAAATGTTTCAATGGTAGTTGTTGGAACGTTTTTACTAGAAATTTTTTTTTTTGGTTTGGAAAAAAGAAACATTTTTGTTGGATGATGCTTTTTCTAAAAAAAATATATTTCTGCACACTTTTGATTTGTTTTTGAAATCAAACTTGGGTTGCCATAAGGCACTTATCGTTTAAGAGCTACCTTATTAAGAACAGAACCTCCTAATTAATAATTAAGAATAGAAACACAATACTTTAAAAAGAAAAAGAAGAAGAAGCAACACGGTGCTTTTTATTAGCTTTTAGGTAGTGTTTAGTGCATGAGATTGAGATTCAAAAATCCCAACCTTCCCAAATCCCATGTTTGGTGAGCAATCAAAATGGATGAGATTGAGATTTTTGGAATCCCAATCTCTTATCCAATCCCACTCTTTTGTCATTTTTCAATCTCACGCCCACCCATATCATTGGGTGGGATAGGATTGGATTGTGTTTTATAATTTTTTTTTCTCTCCATTTATCTCTCTCACGTTTTCCTCTCACGCGATCACGCCTATAGAAGCTCTCTTCTTCTTCTTCTTCTTTACACTTCTGGTTCTGGGTTCGCCAAACGTCAGAACCAGATGTTGATTCTGGGTTCGTCGAACCCAGAACCAAATCACCAGATCGGTTCTGGGTCGGCGAACCCAGAACCAGTGCTGGTTCTGAGTTCGGCGACCCAGAACCAGTTTCAGTCTTTTTTTTTTTTTTTGGTGTTATGATGATTTAATGTTGTTGAAGATAATGTTGTTATAGGAGATGATGATGTTGATGAATTGTGTGTTGATGATGTAGAATTGTGGGAGATGATGATATTGACGAAGTGGGTTGATGAAGTTGAATTGCAGGAGATGTTTTTTGTTTTTGTTTTTAGATTTTTTATAAAATTAATTTTATATAATAAAAAAAATAAATTAATTTATTTCAATCCAATCCCAATTACACCAAACATGATATGATATAATTTTTAATTCAATCGCAAGTTTTACCAAATATGAGATGGTGATTTTCCATTCCAATCCAATTTAATTCAATCTATTCTATTCCAATTCCGCGTGCCAAACGGAGCCTTAGTGACTTTGACAACATGGAAATCACTTCTAAATAGATATCAAAAGCTAACCTGATTTGAAATATATCCACCCACAACTTATACAAGGGGAAGATTTTTATCCCAACCACTTTTGTGATGGATGTTCCTTCTTTCTATTATCGACGTCACATTGTCACTTAATTGTGTTTTCAAACTTGTGAAACACTAGGGTGGGACAAGTATAATGTGCCTATTTAACCATGGCATTGCATCAAATTATTTATAATTGTCATTCATATAATATATTGTAAATAAATAGACACGTTATATTTATTCTATCAAAATTTTTAGTTTAATAATCATAAATAAAAAAATATTTCATTTGACTGTGCTATATTTGAAATCTTGTATATCAAACCAAAAATATAGCGTGAATATTAGATTCATGTCTGATTTAAAAAAAATTGGGGGGAAATCCAAAACGATAGGTCAAATTCTAAGATCAAAAGAGCAAAGTCAGAAGCCAGCAAAATGAACCAGCAACATTGAGCCATATATGGAAAATGATTCAGAGGAATTTAGAAGTGATGGTCAAATCGGTTAGGAATCCATGTACCATTATTCCAAGGCTTGGTCCTCTGCCCTTGTTTAGGTGCACCCTAGTACTCTCTTTCACTGGCTAATTCAGTCTTTCAGCTCACCAGTTGGACCACACTACAGGACATACATCACCCAAGACTTTTTTACGTTCACTTCTTATAATTGTGCTTTTCTGTTTTTTTGATACTTGTCTTTTAAGTTACAAACAAATCAAGGTCTTTAAGTACAAAAGATAATGTCTCCCAACTACTTGATCTTAGGATATACTACTGAATTGGATCACCCCATGTCGTCTCATATGATTAAGAGTATAATACATTTTGGTTCGATTTTCATTTGGCTCATATTGAATCTATACATTAATTTTGTTATCATAATATGATTCGTATATGATTATAATATTTAAATTGTACATTGAATAGTCAAACATGAATAGCAATTATTAACATAACTGTTTAACAGTTGCAAATCAGGGGCTTACAGACGCCATAACCCCATTTAAAATTTTTTATTTTGGCTTATACTTGTTACGTTTGTGTATATATATTACTTCTTTAAATAAAATGTTTGAACTTTGTCACCGAGATTACATGTAACAATCAGCTATGATTCAATGCTATACAAACAGTACAGCGAGTGAAAAATAATTAGTGCATGCAGGCGAACACCAAATCCTCAAGAAATTTATGAGGACCGGTTTGAGAGATAGTTTGGCTTCCTTGGGTAAAATTCCGATGGCGGTTGGAAATCTTCCGCTCACACTCACAGATAGCCGCAACAGTGTATTAATTTATCTTAACAGCGAAAAAGTGACTAGAGCCATAATGCATCTTATTATGATTGATGAGCATCAGTAGTACGTGAACATCCAACGGCTCGTGTCTAATGATTAATTAATTTCTATAAGTAGGCAACACCCTCTAACAATGTTTTGTCATTATGTTTCTTGTTTAGCTAAACAAAGAAATAGAAATCAATTTGGTGAGTGTTACTGGCTCCTGCTGCTTTATCTTAGATACCAATCATTGTTTGAGCCGTCACTAGCCGTCTGATTTATCTTCCACTGCAAGAAATTGTTGTTTGATTTAATCAAATAAATTCTTCTTATCAAATCAAATGTCAGTTCCTCTTAATTGATGCCAGTTCTACAAATTTAAGAGTTTCTGACTTTTGGCAGCTAACATGAATTTATTTTGCTGCTACCCAATGCCCATCTCACCAACTATGCGACAAAATACTAATACTAATAATAATAATAATTTTTTTTAAGTATAACAATGAAAATAATAAGATTTTTTGTACTTGCTAATTTGTTTATCGGTCATCTATCATAAAATGAGTTAGGGTTTTTTTTTTTTTTTTTTTATATATATGATTTTTTTTTTAAGTTCAACTTAATTTTTTTTAAAAAAAAAAAATCTTACAAGAATAACTGTTTTAAAATAAGAATACATTTAGTAAAAATATAAAATCATAAAAAATATTACTTTTTAACTTCAACCTTAAAAAATAATTATTACCATAATTTCCTTAATTAGTTAACATTCATATAACATTGTCTTCAAATTTATCTGCTTTCATCAAAATAAGGTGCAGGTTATCAATGGTGGAGGGTAAATAAACCTTCGTAATGGAACAAGAACATATATATTGAATTATCCAATTAATTAGTAGCAGTATCTTGATGTGACACAGAGTTAATTATCATCAAATCCCAAGTACCAAAAGGAGTGGAAACTAAACTCAGCTCCTTGCATGAAATGTGTTCACCAGCTTCTTAACCACTGACAACTTAATTATATTAGGAAATGGACATCAAAGAGGGTAGTTTAAGTTCAACTACCAACTTGTGTCTTCTTTTGGTTTTTCTCCCAAAATAATGATTTTAAATTAATGTGATCTTGATTCCTTAACTTGATCTCAAATTGCAATAATTCACAGCCCTGTGTAAACTAGCTATATATATATAAAATATTTCTATAATCAGAACGTTATAACTGTAAAAAGTAAAAATCAATCAATCAAATTCATTAATTGTATTTTCTCTCCTAAAATAAATTATTTCTTCTATTTAATTCAAATTGAATTAATGAATTTAATTGGTTGGTTCTTACTTTTTAAAGTTAAGACATCCTAATTATAAAAACCCTAATATATAGTGTTTCTATAATCAGGACGTTCTAACTTTAAAAAGTAAGGATCAATAAACCAAATTTATCAATTACATTCTCTCTTCGAAAACAAATTTTCTCTTCTATTTAATTCAAAAGAAATAAGTGAATTTGATGGATTGATCCTTACTTTTTAAGTTAGGATGTCATGATTATAAAAGTCTTATATATATATTTCATACTAATAATAATAATGAATTAAAAACATATAAGCTCTGTGGAGGATTTTAATCTTTATTCTGAATATGAAAATGATTAATGTCTTAACAAATTATAGGCTGACAAAAGAGATCTCTATTTGAATGCTCTAGGTGATCCCATTTGTACATTTATTAATTTATATACCATACAAATATAAAGAACTAAGCCTATTTGTGTGCAATAGAAGACTAAGTAAGTTCCCAAAAATTACATACGTGTCATCATATTAAGTAAAGTAATTTTTTTTTATCTAAAAAAATCATAATAATATCGTAAGCAAAGTAAATAATTTTTCTATAAAATAATATACCGTATAGGTACAAAAATGAATTTTGTTCGTATCTTCCTTTAAACTAAAATTAAATTAAGACGCCAGGTAAAAAGTACATCAAATGTTGTTGGCTGGTCATCACCACCAAAACAAAAACTAATATATTATTAATGAGAACTCATCTAATTGTTAATTTGGCTATATAAACAGTCTGCGTACTAGGCCGGTCCTAAAAGTTTATAACATTCATTTTTTTTGTAAAAAAAATGTTCCATTGTAACATTAAGTATGATTAGTACATTTTTGTACCTTTCGACAAGTTAAATAAAAGGGAAAATCCCAAAAAAACCCCTGACGTTTGATAGATTACCCATTCTCCCCCATGCAGTTTCATTTTTATCAAAAATACCGTCTGACTTTCAATTAAACACCAAAAATACCCCCTGAAACCATATAAAAGGACAATAATACCCCTAACAGTAACATATACTGTTAGGATGATAAAATTGATCGTTTGACTCAAGGGTAAAAAGGGAAATTCAACGAAAATATTAATACAAATTAAAAATAAAATAAATAACATTAAAATATCTATTCAAATAAGATATTTTTATTAAAAAATAAAAAATATATATATCAGTTTTTTTTTTTTTCTCTTCATTTCTCTCTATCTTTCTGGCTCTCTCTCTTTCTCTCCTCTTTTCTTGTTTCTCTCTACATCTCCGACCGGCTCTGCGGGTTGGTTCGGCGGCGGCGGCACCTGGTTGAACGGCGACGACATGGTGGAGACCCAGTTCTGGGTCTGGGTCTCCACGACGATCGTGGAGATCCAGATTTGGGTCTCCGATCGTCGAGACCCAGATCGATGACCCAAGGCTGGGTCACCGATCTGAGTCTCCATGATCAGAGACCCCAAATCTGGTTCTCCACGAAGGGAGACCCAGACAACTGGGTTTCCACAAATGGAGACCCAGTCTGGGTCTCCATGAATGGAAACCCAGTTCAATGGGTCTCCACCGTTGGGGTCTCCAACGGCGGTGGAGACCAGTGGGTTTTTTTTTTTTTTCTCTTTCTGTTGAATGATTTTTCTGTTTTTTGATGCTTGGTGATGATTGTAGGAGATTGATGATTATGGGAGGTTGATGATTATGGGAGACTGAATGATGAGAAAGGCTAGAGAACCCATAAATGGGAAGAGAGAAAAATGAGGAGATCAGAAAGGTGTTTTTTTTTGTCTCTATTCATCGTTTTTTTTTTCATAGATGTGGAGATCCAATCTGGATCTCCACTTTTTATTGTTTTTTAATTTTTTAATTTATTGTGTTTTTTTTTAAAGAAAAATCATATCAAGAAAAAATCTCCAAATTGGATCTCTATTTTTTATTTGTTTCTTTATTTTTTAATTTAATATGTTTTTTTAAAAAAAAAATCATATCAGGGGTAATATAGTCTTTTTATGCTCTGCATATGTCAGTATTACTTTACAGTTATTAAAGTGACGGAATGGGGGAAAATGGATAAAAATGAAACTGCATGGGGGAGAATGGGTAATCTATCAAACGTCAGGGGCTTTTTTGGGATTTTCCCTAAATAAAACGACAGAACACATTTCCTTCCGGTACCAACACGTGTTATGAACTTAAGATATCAAAGACAGAGTCACAACCCTTTATTGACCGAGAATAACCAACCTGGATTAATTAATTACTATAAAAGTGTAACTATTATCTAAAAAAATATGATCACATCTGTTATATTGTTTTATTATTTACCGGGATATAAAGGCCAAGTAAGTGCTCTGGTATTGTGTCCCCCGGGATGAATAAAGATTAATTAACTTAATCTTCTCCAATTTATATTTAAAATAAGGAATTGGTAGCTCTATTGTCCAATAAATGCGCACAAAGTGTCGTGGATCATCGCTTAATCATGCTCGTGTGGCCTGATCTCATAGGCCGTGTACAGATTCTACGAATCGTGCCTGTAACCTAATACCAAAATCCTGACTAGGCTTACTAATTTAAGGTATTAATTTTTTTTTTAAAAAATGCGCATCTCATTTGAGGACACCTTGGGGGAAGCACAGCCCCCAATTGCGTCATTCACAATGACTTTGTAGCATGAAAATAGCAGGCTTTCGAATTCTATTGCTTAATAAAAATCCAATCTTACCTAAGATTTTGATCTCTAAGATTTGAGTTTATCCTATTTTGATTTTATTAATTTGTTGTGTGTTTTTTGGGTTTATGGTTTCAGGAAGACTACGTAACTATGTAGAGCTTTTGAATTGCAGCACAAATGGGTTTATGGTTTCAGCCTTTCAGGAAGACTGCGTAACTATGTAGAGCTTTTCAATTGCAGCACAAATAAAAGAAAAAATTCATTTTTACCTTTTTTTTTTAATAAAAATTTGTTTTTAACTCCTCAAACAAACTATTTTCATTCTATATGAAATTTAAATCTTATATAAGATTTTATAGGACCACAAAATCCAAATCAGGTTTTGTGGGGCCACAAAATTCAAATCGGATTTTGTGATCCCACAAAGCTTGGTCGTCGTCTTCATTACTGTATCTCACGAAAAAATTTCAATTTTCAAGTCGAATCCAATTTAATATAATCATAAATATCAATATCTAACATCTAAACATAAAAAATTAAAAAAAAAAAAAACTCAAAAAATCATAAAAAACTAAAAAAAATCCAACAAAACTCAAACAATCAACAAATTAAGCTAAATATCTCATATCATGAGCAATTGAGGAGAACAAGATATACATGGGCAATTTAGATAATTTAAGTATAAGATGCAATTAATTTGTTTGAAAAGTTTTTTTTTTTTTTTTTTAAAAAAAAAAAGGGTAAGAACAAAATTTTCTTTTCTAGAATTGTCATTTTTTGTAATTCCAACTATGGGTATATGGTGTTGGGTTAATAGGGTACTTGTCAAAATAATGTGAGAGTATTTCACTTATATGTAAACACATGAGGGGCAAAAATCATTTTAGTCCATAAATTTTTGAGAAAAAATCAAACATTTTAACTATATTTTGAGAAATGACAAAATCAACTCTAACGTTTGGAAAAAGTGACAAGTTAGTTATTTCCATTAGTCAATTAATGGTCGAACTTAACGGATATCATAGTGGAGGAGGGTAAAATTATCAATTTCAATCACACTCCAAGATGATGACATGTGTATGAACTAGATTGTTGGACTTAAAATAAAATTGTAAAAAAAAAAACAACATTTTTTCAACCCAGATTTTTGGTAAAATATTTGGACGTATATATTTTTTGGTAAAAAACAAAAATCAAAAGATTTGGTAAAATAAAATTTGGTAAACACATCTAGAGTTTGGTAAAACAACATTTATCACCCCATATTTTTTATAAAAGAAAAACAAAAGTCGAAAGATCTAAACTCAAATGTTTTGTAAAAAATAAGACATGAAAGATCTGGACGTGTTTTTTTCTAAAATAAAAGTGAATAAAAAATTTGATAAATTTTACATTACCCCCAAACTTTTGTATGAAAAAGAAAAACATTTCAACCTTTTAAAAATACACGTTTTCCACCTTGCCGTTACCCTTTCCCTTTAAAAAGTTTACTTTGAATATTAAATGACTTTTTAGCCCCTTATTTAAACTTAGCTTAATTAAAATTAAATAAATTAAATAAAAAATTTATTTTTTAGATCTCCATTGTTCATTTTAAATAGTGGAGATTAATTTAAAAAAAATCACATAAAAGGTTTTATTTTTTTAATTTAAAGACCAAAAAAAAAGGGTGGAGATCTAAAAACAAGAGGGGATGAAAGAGAGTAGGTCAGTATTGTGGGATTTGGTGGAAAAGGCGACAGTTGATATGGGAAGAGGCGGTGGTGGAGGTCTCATAGAGGACGGTGGGGAGAGAGAGAGAGAGAGAGAGAGAAAAGGGACAAAGAGCTTGTTGCTAGTTTTAAAATTTTTTTATTTAAATTTGTAATCTTAATTTAATTATATATATTTCTTATATATTTTTTCTATATTTTATTATTATTTTTTTATTTACTCTAAATACTTTATTTACCATTTTAACTTTAACTCACTAACTACAACTACTTTTTTAAATGGAAATTCTAACGGTTGGCTGGAAACGGACGTTTTCGAAAGGTTGGGATGTGTTTTTTTCTTAGGAAAAAGTTGGGGATAATTTAGAATTTATCCCAAAAAAATTAAAAGTAAAGGATAAAAAAAAAACACTAACCCCAACTTCACCTTCAGCACCTTCATCCTCAACTTCAATCAAAATCGAAACACAAAATCAACACAAATATTCCACGAAATCCACAAAATTAACTCAAATCAAAATCAGCCCAAACCCACAAAATCAACCAACAACCACTTATATTGAGTTCCTCCACCATTTTCTCGTTGCCTCTCGACAAAAGTCTCATGACAAGAGAAGAGTGCCTCCACCATTTTCTCTCAAGAGAGAGAACACACGAAACAACAGAAAATGGCGTCAACAATGCTCTCTTCAAATACCCTCTACGCCAACACATACTTTCTTTCTCCAAAGCCCCACCGTCCAACTTTCTCTCTCGTCCCTGCCAACTCACGACCTCTGCAAACCGTCAAAGCTGTCCAGGCAGCAGAACCCGCCAAGGACCCCGTCTCTGTCAAGGAAGCAGCACCTTCAACGTCACTTCCCGCCACCGAAAAGTAGAGTCTGGATAGCTGGAAGGCCAGGAAGGCTCTGCAACTGCCGGAGCATCTGGGCAAGGCGCCAATGGAGACAGTTCAGATTTTTTTTTTTTTTTGATATAATTTGTGTTTTGTGATTTATTATTATTATTATTGTTATTATTATTATATAATCTACATTAGATGTCAAATTGTTTTTGTTTTCCTTTAATTGAAGACCAGAGTTTACTTACTTTTTATTTTTTTACTTTTTATTTTTTAAGTTTTTGTTATCTTTCTTGAACTAAGATCTTTGTTTTTTTGTTTTTGTTTTTGTTATTTCACAAAATTAATATATAAAACCAGAAAGGGATATTTTATAATTAAATATAAATTTAATATTTAACTGTGAATGAAGATATAACATTATTTTTATCTGTTTTAAATTAGTTTAAGAACATATGAGTATTTTTATGTTTTTTGTTAGATTTGACTTTTAATTGACTAATAAAAGAAATTAATCTAATACTTTTTTGAAATATTAAGGATGATTTAATATTTTTTTGAAATATAATTAAAAATTTAATCTTTTTCCAAATTTAGGAACAAAAATAATTCTTACCAAAACATGAGCTCATCTACTGACCGTTTACATTTTGGTTTTGTTGTATTGAAAAAGTGCACTTCTCTCTTGTCAAAACACATTATCAGATGGTCTGTGTTTGAGTCTGGCTCTAATATCGCTTATTAGGATTTTATCATCCAATTCAAGAAATTAACTTTTAATTGACAAATTCTATTTATAAACCCAGTGCCCTCTCTTGATGAGTCGGGATCCTGGGACTCAACAATGCCATTTAGAATATTACAGAGGCTTGTAAATACTATTATTATTATTATTTTTTTAAAGTGGTTTGTAAATATTAATTTGAAAGTATATTCAGGTTATAATTAATGTGGTTTCAATATATTAAACTAAATACATGTAATTATAAGATAAATTACAACGACGGTATTGACATATATAATTCCTTTTAATTTATATAAAAACTTTCATTTTCTTGATTACTGTTTGTATATTTATTTTTATTATTTTATTACATGATTAGAGAGCTCTTCAAATTAGAAATATTTAGTTTAATTATGTTTGACATAATGGTTCTATATTATTAGAGAGTGACCTCTCTAACACTGAATAAATGGTTCTTTAATGTTACAAAATCGGTTTTGTAGATAAAGTATAACATTTTTAACCGTAAGAATTCTATGTCAATCTTGATACCGTACTAACTTTTTTATGAGAGAGCAAGAAAGTTTGAGTGATGCAAAAGAGAGAAAAAATGTAACTATTTTGGTCATCCATTATTTTTTACACTAATATGTCAATAAAGTATAAAAAAAACTTAGCAAAAAAAATGATGACTAATAATCTATACTCAATTTTTAATTGATCTTGAACTAGAGAAAAATGAATAATAAGATAATAAATTTAAATATGACTTCTTTTTTGTTTTGCAATTAAAAATGAGTGAACTTTGGAAAAGTGAAATGAATTTTTTCAATACCATTATCATTAGTATTTATAAATTATAGTTCACGAGCAAAGAAAATTCGTATAGTTCATATTCTCTATTTATAAATTATTTTTCTTTTGTGAATTATAGTTGATCAATAGATAGTACTAAAAATACTCAATATAATAGTTAAATGTTATTTTTAAAATTCGTGTTTGTATAAAATTAGTGATCTTGAGGAAAATTGACTACACGGAAATAAATCTAAATATTTGCTATCATTTCAACATTACAACCGAGTTGTTGATGACTTTTTTATTTTTTATAGTTAATATAAGCTTAGAGGTCAGTCAATGATCTTGAAGTATGCATCAGAGAGCAGCTTTCATATAGAATAAAACATCCCAAGTATCGATGAGAGGAGGATCCATATAAGATGGAAAAAAACCCACACATTTAATGGAGAAAATATTTATTTTGGGAGTAGAACTCTTGCCATGATCTAAGGGGGCAAGACACTTAACCGACTAAACCAACAACTCAACTACAGTTGTTGGCGACTTGACGCACTAAAGAGTGCATTATAATGACAACATGGCGTCGTACTCTCCATTAGAACCTTCTAAAACCAGTTCGCTTCTAATTTTTACATCTGTGAGTTTTATATGGTATAGATTTTCTTATATAAACAACTCCAGGCCGATCAGTTTAGCACTAAAAAGCAAGTTTGTTTTTTATACTACAATTATAATTGGACACGTGGTACAGTCGTTTCGATTGAAACCTTGGAAACCTTTTTTGACGAACGCAATAACCAAGTGTCTTGGAGACAAATTCAAACGTGGGAGCTCATGATTGGTCCACCATAATAACCATCTGTTAATTTAGTATTATTTTTTTCTGTCTGAATCTTCCGTGTCTTCGCCATTAAAACCAAATAATCAATGAAAATTAGCAGTAATAAATTACGTAACTCTCGCCACATTCAACGGTGCATGCTTAAAACTCTCGTTATTGGAAAAACACGTAATTAAATTTGTCAAGAAAAAATAATTGGCTATATAGCTTGGCAGGGACCTGTCTCTTTGTGTATCAAGAACAAATCATAAAACATGATTCACGCATTGGCATTTTGATTTATAGATTAATTACTACAAGTTCAAAGTGTGCTTAGTGGTGTATATTAAATTATTAATTTATGTACCTTCTCAGCATTGATGTATCTGTAACGTAGCAGTCATATAAGGTTCTTATGCTTCCATGTGCAGTAGTTGGCAAGCTTTTTTTAATATTTGTCTGTTTCTAATTGAAATCAAGCTAATGTGGGATTAAAGAGAAAAATTAACATCTGTCCGGGTAGCTTAATTAATTGGTGCGGTTTTAATAAAAATTAGAAGGTATGCTCCAATTAGGGTTTCTGTTGATGAATATCATAAATCCATTCGATGAAATAAAGTTGTTTGACTATTGGGTTAATTAATATTATATAATTAATGCAGTAATGACTAGTATTGTGCGTGTGCATTGTAAAGAAGAATGTTAATTACTTACATAATAGCCGGCTAAGTACAACAGAGGAAGCTCATTCGTGGAAACCCAACTTAACATGATCATATGATTTTACTAGAATGTTCCAAGTGTGCTTCGGCTTTCAAAATAAAGAAATTTAACTGGTGCAGTGGTGCTTGATGAGGTAGAGGCTGATGTTTAGCATATAATATATTTTCAGTTTCCTCAATCTACATTAATAAACAAAACTGCTTAAAATAGAGGGAGAGAATTATCATCATCATTAGGATCGCTACAGTACATCTATATACCGGTCTTGTATATTTAGACAAGCTTCTACTTTATTAATTTTGATAAAAGAAAAAAAAAATTGAAGAGAGAGCCATAACGAGAGAGAAAACCAACATGCAAAACTATGTTTATAAACTTGCGAATTTATTCATCAGCACCCCTGTCATGGTGGCTAGCTCGTATGTTAATGTGCGAGGATTGGCTCTCATGTGGCCAGGCTAGGCAGCTGTTGGTATCGAATTCGTCATATATATGGAATAATAGAAACCAGCACCAGTCAATGATGGTCTCTCACTCTCTTGTGTGATTCACGTTGTAATTATTATATTTACATCAAGTCTTTTCTGTAACAGTTCAAAATTTCTCAAGGGTTATTTTTTAATTTCTGGCCCCAAGAAGAAAGAAAAATAAAAAGGAAATCCGAATATTCCATTGATCAAGCTAGGAGATTGGTCCTTTTTTATTTTTCTACTCTCAAAATAAACAAAAGAGATGAAATAATGATGATGATAATAAAAACCCTAGCTCACTAGATCGAACAGGTAATTGAAATTAAACACATGCAAGGTCTTTCTCGGAAGCCATGTTTGGACAACATATCAAAAATATTAAAAGTGGATTAGTTAATCAAAAAGGTACATTTACGAGCTAAAGCAAAGCAATAATTAAGTTGGCGTGTTAGTATGATTAGGACGAAGTGCCCTAATCATGATCCCCATCAACCCACAAGTGCGATTTGAAAGCACTTTCATTATATCATTACAGTAATGATTTCATTTGAAGCTGTTAATGGGTTCAATTACAGTTTTATTAATTCTTTTGGGACGTGTTATGGATTCTCAACGATATATTTTTCGTATCTCTCTTGATCTTGGAAGTTGAAACCTATCTAATCCACCATGACAATACCAGAACAATTATAGGCTAACAATTTAAAATTGTGAATATAGCATCCACGTGGAAAAAGATGCTTGGGATTAATATAGCTTAACGAGTGCAATCATAATGGTCATTCCATTATGGGTTCAAATTAAATTACTCTAGCTATTTATATATATATATATATGTATGTATAAACAAACGCAAGCACATTGAAGAATGAAACCAATGCACTAATTGGAGATTCATGGCCTGGTCCAACACGGTGTGTTTTCTTTATATTTATAATCTTCTATGTTTTGGCTTTTATATATGGATGGACGAATCCATTAAAGTTAATTCAATTAATTGTCTGTCTTAATCATTCCAGCATTTAACTTAATAATCTCTTAATATCGTCCACGAATTTGCTAACCAGTGATGCAATACTACTATGCCTTCCCTTGTCTCCTTGCACACCTCGAGAAACATGATTCACTAATTTGCTTAATATGATTAAATTCATGATGAATCTTAAACATTATATAAATCAGTAAAATTTCTCATGAAACTTTATTATATAGATCATGAACTTGTTGACTTCAACAACCCCTGATAATTAAATTAAGTGTTAATTGGCCAATGAAGGACTCTAATTCATATCAAAATTGATTAATTATCCAAGTTATTGAGAAAAATTCGTTTCTTCTGGATAGCTTATTATAGTGATAGTTAATAGAATTAACATAGTCAAGTAACCGATTTATCCTTGGCTCAACTACTTACCAATTCCATTCACTGATGACATGTTTTTTGGGTCCTCCTTACCAAATTAGGTAGCTATAAGTAATACTACTTTGAGAAGGCTAATATTTGTTTAAACTTTCCATTTATGGTCCAGATTGAAAGACCAATTAGGCTCTTCGGTTTTGTAACCAATGATATTTTTGATAATGACATTTATGTTACATAGAGCCGGCCTTGATGATGTAGTTTAATTAAATAATAGAAATATGTTTAACCCTTCGAAAGTGTGGATACCACTTATTCGATGTCGGATTGCGACCGAATCTATCAATAGTAACAAAAAATAAGGAGTGAGGAAGATATAATCTTTTTTTAAGGTTATTTTCAATTATTCGAAGGTCAAAAAACTGATTAATGTTTCCATAGATCTGTTTAAGACTTTTGAAGTGACACACGAGTTGCAATATTTTCACTCAAAATTTAGCAACCGTGCCTTTCAAAAAGATCTCGTTACCATTAGTCAACAAACTATCATGCAAATTTGATCGAGAGAAATGAAAATCATGAAGTCAAAGTCAGCAAAATTTGAGGTTGGGATCATCCGACAATTAGACTTTCCTATTTAGGTGACTCAGATCCAAGTATTTGTCATATATATAACTACAATTATTTATGGTTGTGCATCGTTTTCCAATATGGACTCTGGACTCAGATTCATATTTTCATACCAAACAAACAAGTCCCTACTTGCTAGGTTCGTATCAACATCAAAAGACAAAACTTCCCAATATAATTAATTTCAATAATTGATGAAATAGTTACGATATGGATCCATTAATCTCCATTAATACAATTAAGAGCCCACCTGAGCTCATGCTAAGTATTGTTTGTTTTTTTAAATTATTTGGTCATAACTCATAAGTAATGCAGATTAGGGCTTACCCATCACGGTCACAGTCGATAGAACTAAGCGGCAACACATATATACAAATTACAATAAACAAGAAGCACTTTTTGTTGAGATTTTTTATATTTCTTATTATGAGCTTACATATTAAATAACAATTATATTATAAACTATCTATTTTAATAGAGTCAGATAAGTTATCTATTAATTTTGCTCTAGAGATATTCATTGGATATGAGTTTTAGTGTGTGGAAACTCAATACTAATGAAATTAGAGTTAATGGGAACCTAATTTGAGTTAGTATATAAAAGATATTATAAGGATTATGATCGTCAAATCAAATCAATATATGTAAAATTGTGTTCTCTATATATTTTCCCATTCAAGAAGAAAACTATAAATTGGGCTGTAGAGACATTCATTAGATACGGGTTTTGGTGTGTAAAAACTCAATATTAATGAAATTAGAGTTAATGGAGACCTAATTTGAGTAAGTATATAAAAAATATTATAAGGATTATAGTCGTCGAGTCAAATCAATATACGTAAAATTGTGCTCTCCATATCCTTCCCTATTCAAGAAGAAGAGATTTGACTGTAGAAGACTCTATTATTCTTTAATTTGTCAACATGGAATCATGTATATATTCTCTACAATAATCCTTAATGATTTAATATGGGTTTATGGATTTTGGTGAAGATTTTCGTCCATTAAAGTTTTAACTGACACCTTTATCATAAAAACTAAATTCCAGCATTGCAACTAGACCTCCATTGCACCAGACGGCAACATAATAGATAATGTTTCTTATCTCAAAGAGGAAAGAAAATGATGTTACAATATTTTTCAAGTCATAATTGCACGATAATACATTATACATCTGAGGAGGCATGCAGGTTACGGGGGGGACCGAAGATTTTCCTGGAAGACCTTGATGAGTGATGACTTAATTCCTTACTTCATTGATCTTTAATTTTGGTCTTTAATTAATCATGAAACCGTAGGTTTCCAGCTGCAAGCAATCTTCGAGACTTATCTCTTTCTTTTAAATTTATAATATCACTTTCACTACTTGTATATATTATTATTCATGGGAAATTTTCTTGATTCTAGCCATCATTTAATTTATTAGATCTTTTATAAGGGTACGAAAATTTTTACTCAAACCATGGTTTGATGAGGTTTTATTGAAAATTTAATTTGTTTTATTATTTTCAAAAAAGATCTCTAAAATGATACAACATAAAGGTTGTCTTTTAAGATATGATATACAAGCTAGCTTTAACTATTAACGGTGACATTATTTGGAAGGCCATTTTGACAAGGGTAATGACATGTATAGATTATTATTATTATTATTTATTTTATTTTTTTCAAGTGAGATTGGTTGCTATGGCAACTGCCCCTTTGTCTTGCTCACTCGTAGGTGAAAGGTTCATTCGATCACTTGCAGCCGCATAATATAGAGTGACAATTTTTTCATTAATTATAGATAGTTTTTTTTTGTTATGTGAGTAGATTTTCGGACTGCACACTCAATCAAGATATCTATAGGTTTCAACAAATATCTGATCCGATGTCAAGAATGGTTATATATATAAAAAAAAAAAAAAAACTGTGATTTTTTAATTTTTGATATGACTTAAAGGGTAGACTTTTATGATATATATGGAAGGCGACTTTAACGGGGGCAATGATAAGTTTAGATAGCTTTTTCATTAAACTAGATTATTTTTAATCATTTAACTATTAGAAGGTTTTATTACTGGTTACCACAATCATTATGGTCCACCTCACGCTATGTTCTTGTAGTAATCGCCTTTCACATGAAAAATGATTAAAGTGGGAAAACGAAAGAGATTTTTGAAAATCTAAAGAGCCAACCCCATTAATTATAAATTTATAATATATCTATATATATTCGTAAAGATTGTAGTTTTATGTCATAGTCATGTTCCCCATATCTCATAAAGCCAACCAAATTAATTTAGACAAATATCAGAATTCGGCTTAATAACGGTTATCATGAGCATTATATTTGGACCAAATTAGATACCTTTTCAAACTTTATAGTACTGTTAATTATACAAATGTTAAAGCCAATTTGATTTGCTCCTAAGAAGATTCCATGGGACCTTTATATTATCAAGTTCAACTAGTCACTACGAATAAATTCTCAACTAGTGCTTTTTATAGAGAGCTCGTTGCATATCTCTCAAGTTCAGCAAATAATTGCTGATTTGCTTGACAATGCCATCTAACCTTCTCAAACCATAAGATAGCATGGGATTTTATATATTATTGTTAGAGTTTTAAATGTACTAGAGCTTAAATATTAGCCTTTCTTCTTCGTTTATAAACCTAATGTGAAAAATAATGTGTAACTCAAAACTATTATTATCTTTTTTTTTTTTTTTGACACAACTATTATTGTCTATTTATGTGTAAACTTGATTAAATTAGTGATGTTAACTAAAAACCCTAGTTTAACTACTGATTTATCTAAAATACATAAGTAAAAATAAATTTTACTTTTGAAATATGGGTAATTTTTTAAGATCCCTCAAAATACAATTTAACGGCTATTAATTTATTTTTAAATCAAATGCATTACATAGTTCTTTACGTTATCTAGAACTTAGACATTGTTATTATCTTTGTTTCTAAACCTAATATTTTAAAATTGGTAATGTCAACTCAAAACCTTAGTTCGATCAAAAAAATGTAATTAAACCTCACCAAGAAAATGTTGTTACCAAATCAAACATGTCATCCTGTTTTGAACTTGAAAAATTCCTGCCGGAAGACACGGTGGGTTGCATCACATGATGAAAACTCGGTGAGTTATTTTCTAGATTTCTTACTTCGCATAATCGGCTTGGTTTGGTTTAAAGTACTCCAACCTATCAATTCAAGCACTTATCGCTGCCCAATAAGTACATATTTCTTTGACCAAATCAATGGAGACTGATTTATTTAAAAAGATATTGGGTAGTTTTAAGTGACACGGATTTGATTGTTAATTTTGTTATAACACTTTCATGATTATTAACGTTAATTTAGAGTGACAAGATTAGAATGAAAAAAAGTTCGGTCATAGTCATTATCGTTTGAAAGCGCTTTTCATTGGCGCGATTATGGGACCAGTTTATTGGTATTATCATTGCTTGTGTTATAACAAAGACCGAATTACGGATGGTCACCGTGGTCAATAAGATCTAGGTTTGTCTGGTAGCTTCTCTTCTAGAGGTCTATCCATATTTAGTGTGACTTCTAAGAGCAGATCTGTTTTTTAATGATTCTTTTGATAAACCTGAATACCTTTTAAAAAAAAAGAAGTAATTTGTGACGGTGTAGAACTTAAAATTATTATCTCTATTTTATGTTATGGATGTAAAACTTCACGAGTTGTCACTTCAGAGTTTATCGGACATTGGGATTGGCAAGGATTTGATTTATGTTTTATTTACTTCAGCACGGCTATACTTTACTAACAAACAAATATTCATTTAAAAAAAAATAAATATGGCCAATGGTGATTAGATCTAATAATAGATTGGGATATTTGCACCCCTCCAAAACTATTTGTAATTCCAAATTATTATTATTTTTTTCAATTCATTAAAGAAGATATGTTTTTCAAAATTTCATCATTGTTCTTTGGTAACACTATTAAAAATAACTGTGAATTCTTTTCATATATAATATTTGTTAGCCTTTGATGATCCAACAATATTAGTACAATATATAATTCTTTGAAAATTTTAATAGATATGTATAATATATTATTATTAAGATATTAATTACATCCTTTAAAAAAATTAATTACGTATTATTTTAAAAATTTAAATAGTTATTATTTCTCGTTAAAACTATTGAATATTTATTGAAAAAATCTAAACATAAAAACCATTAAATTAAAATAAAGTATAATCTAAAGCAAAAATTAAGTTATATTAAATTAAACGAAAAGAAGTGCAAATCAATATTTTTTATTTTACTTTTACATTAGAAATTTTAGAATTCGTTAATTTATACTATTTAATTATTAAAAATATTAATATATTGGTAATACGTGGAAAGTGATTGGAAACTTTGGCATTTAAGAAATTTTTTTGGGAGTGTACATACGAAAACGGAAGCATACAATTTGTTAGGGTGCAAAAGCAGTCATCATAATACACTTGTTTTTTTTTTTTTTTTATGTTCGCTTATAATAATACTCGAAATAAGAGAAACGTGGCCTTTGTTTCTGAAAAAGAAAATAAAAACGCGGTCCTAACACTGGCTCGAGCCTTTTTTGAAGGAGGCCCAAGAAGAAGCCCAAGCCCATTCACTTGGACTTCATTATTCCTAGGATTCCGTACACACTCTTTTTGGGCCATCCTTTTGTAAGGACTAGGGAGGGATTTGATGCAACGTAAACAAAATGGGCCCATTGTTTGGTAAATGGGTTTTATCTATGTGATCCGTAGATGAGAGAAATGGAAAATCATTTACTACGAGTATGGTAGATTATACTATCACAACGTGCATTTAGTAAAAGTTTATTTTGTATGAACTTTTGTTAAAAATTACTGCAATTTATTTTCGAAAGCATATACGTAAGTAATTAATGTTTTGTTGAATAATAATAATGAGGAATGGATGCCTTTTTTCCTTTTTATGAAGAGGGAATAGACGCGGGAGTTTTCTAGAGTCACTCTCTATAGCATCCTCAACAGAGAGAGAAAGCCTTAGAAGCGTTGTTTTCAAGCTTTTTGTCGGTGAATCCGATCGTTTTTCATCCGATTTCCAACCAAATTAAGTTTGCTTATTTTCTTCTTCTTCTCCTTACTTTCTTTCTGATTGGGGGTTTTTAAGGGGTGGACCCAGAGTTTTTCAGGATCTACCCTTTGAAAACCTCACTGTTATATGGTTTGGGTCTACCATAAAATCTCGATCCCCACCTCCATTTGCAGTAGGGATTTTTTGGGTTTTGCTTTATTGGTTTGACGGCCATTGATTCGCGGTTTTTGGTGTAGATCAACGTTCAACTCAAGTTTCCTTGTTGATCAAAAGAAGTGGAGTGTCCTGGATACCTTCTTGTCATTATGACTGTGTAACTAGCAGTTTTTAAGGATGACGTATTACTGTAGGAGTTCTAATTGTTTAAAGGAAGGTTTTTTTTTTTTTTTTTTTGATTTGCCGAGGATAGGATCCAAGAGGTAGCTAAAGAAGATGACTTCATTTTGATGAAAGAGGCCATTATGTATGGTCTATTTTGTGTGGTGTTGTTGATATTTCTTTGTTTAATGTTTATGTTTATTGTGTTCACAGTTGATTTGTATATAGGCTGGATACAGAGATGTCAAGCCTTTTCCTGGTTAGGGAAACGCTTGACAATCCATCTTATTTTGGCTATCCTGGTTTTCTCTTTTCTATGTTTTGTTTGTGGGTTTAGTTGGTTTTTCCGCAAAATTTGTATGGGCTTTCAGTGTTTGTATTTTGTTGTTCCCGAATTTGGGAGAATAATTAAGTTTCCAACATTTCCAAAAAAAAAGAAAAAAGAAAAGGGAATAGACGCCTTTTAATACATCGTGAGACTGAGACCAGTATATCAATTAAGCATAAATATAATGAGATTATTTAGAATTTAGATTGACAGGTTTCTGACTAGCTACCGAAACAGAAGATTTACATATAAACCAACCCATTTATTGTTTAATTATAAAAAAAAAAAACGAAGTAAAACACAACTGGATTCAATTCGACACAACAGATAATGATTTGTTCAAAATTTAAATAAACTGAAGAACTCAAATATTGTACAAACGAATTAAAAAATGGTCATTAAATGAAAGAACCTAAACAAATTAGAAACAGCAACAACATGAAAATACAAGTGGTGGGTTTCACATTTTTATCAAACAAAAATATTAACTTTAGGAGCCATCTTCCCAAACAAAATCTCCAAATCATTCTCTAATGGAGTCAAGTTCAAATCCAACCCAAAAATCCTCCTGCTATTTGACCTCCTCAATGCCGGCAACTTCGAGACCACATCATCACTAGAGTCAAAGCTATCAGCCATGGAAGCGGCGGCCGTTCTGTGCCGCCTCATGTGACCACCCAAAGCTTGTCCCATAGCGAACTCTTGTCCACATATAGTGCATTCATGCAGCTTCGGTTTCGACGTGGTCGTTGACGATTTGCTCTGATCGCCGTTGAGTTTGTCGGCCATCAATCTGGGTCGTTTGTGGCTGGCTCGGTGGCCACCCAGTGCTTGAAACGACGGGAACTGACGATTACAAGTCTTGCACTCGAAAACATCGCTTGCTAGACGTTTCTTTATCGGCCTGATCGTTTCGAGGCCATGAACATGATGAGACAGCAAAATCAGACATTTTGCCATGTCCAACCTCTGATCAACCTCCTCACTTTCTCTCTCTCTCTTCATGTCACGTTGAAAAAAAAAAAAAACGATTGTTTTTGTGACTTTTTTTTTTTAATCAGAATTGATGATGTGAATATGTGATGACAAAAGAACCTGGAAGGGTTTGATACTTATAGCATAAAAAACTTTGACTATTCGTTTGACTGATATCGAAACAGTTACCAACTTGTTCAAAGAATCAAAGTACACAAACCCATTTTGGAGACAAAACATGGGAAGCTTCCCCACGCGTGAGATATGTGTTGTGTGTAAAATTTTAGTCAAATGATTGGATTTTGATGACAAAACAATGATAAAGATAAAGTGACTAGAGTTGTTGAACCAATACGCACGAAAGAGTCGCCATTGGCGAGCGAATGTTTCTGACTCGTTTTTATTTTTCGAAACTTCCAATTAATATATGTTGAAGAGTTTAATTTCGAGTGTAGCATTTATATCAGTATAACGACTTGCGTTTTCATGTTAATTAATTCAAGGCGACATGACGGCGCCTTATTATATGGATTTTTTTTTTTTTTTTGGGTGTTTTTGGTGATTGGTGGTGTCAACAATTTGTGGCGACTGAAAAAGTGAGTATAAAAAAAACCTTTGTCTACATCTTACAACAACATTGAACATCCATCTTTTCTCAAAAAAAAAAACCATTGAACATCCATCTCTCGGTTTGATTTGATTTTTTCAAACACTTGTTACTTGCAGCGTGGAGCGAAGTACGAATAATAGTCGTATGTTTGTTAGTTGTGGCCTGTGGTCAGTATCAAATAATTAAGCTCTGTTTAACATGAGTTTTGTAGGAAAAAACCACTCAAACTCTAACATGTATGTGAATCTAATAAATATTTGAGCTATGAGTAGATATATAAATACAAATTTTAGGCACAAAAATATTTAGGGCTCATTTGTTTTTTTATCTAAAGACTAAACAGTATTGCTAAAATCTGAAAATTGAATAGTGACTAAAACATGAAATCTGAATGATATGTTTATTTTTTTTTTCCTTATATCTAAATGTGTAGTAATTTTTATTTTTATTTTTTTAAAGTTAAAATTGTTTGAGAACTGTAATTTGACATTTATATCATTTGATTATTATTTGTTATATAACTTCATTTCATATATACAAACAATTATAATAAATTATTTAGCAAATACTAAAACACTTTTATGTATATATTAATAATATTTTTATTCATAATTAAAATATGATTAATTATTATAGTAAAATATATTTTTAAATTATATATACATAAATAAATTATTGTAGTAAAGTAAATTAAATAAAAATAAACAAAATGATATTAAGTTGAATTACTATTGTTATATATTTAAATAAAAATAATATTATAAGGAATATCATTAAAATGAATCTGTATAATATAAAATTAGGAAAAATTTGGAAATATGTTTGTTAAACAAAATGGTATACTATTGTTATATATTTAAAAATAAATAAAATGGTATTAAGTTGAATTACTATTGTTATATATTTAAATAAAAATAACATTATAAGGAATATCATTAAAATGAATTTGTATACTGTAAAATTATGAAAAATTTGGAAATATGTTTGTTAAAGTATTAAAAAAAATTTGTATAATGTAAAACTATGACAAACTTGAAAATATATTATTCTGGGGAGGATAAAATTGGAAGAATAAATTTACAAAATTAACAAATGATTTGGTATTCAGTAAAAAATCAGAAAATGTAGTTTTTTTTTTTTTTGTGGTTTTTGAGTGGTCTTAAGTAGTTTGACTATTTAAAAAGACAAATAAAAATTACTTAATTGACCTAATTCAGTACTATTAAGTGTTAAATACAAAAAACAAACGACCTCTTAATTTAGATTTAGGTGGATGTGTATAGTCACCCAAATCATTACTCAGTCTATTTTGATAATTTTCAAACAATTTTTGGTTAAAAGTTGAGTAAAGCATGGATGAATACTTATACGTTTGCTCGTTGTTGTTACTGTGTATCAACCTCTATCACAGGAGAAATAATTGAAAAAAATTGAAGACTAATTAATGTGTGAACATATTCAATAATCTATCAATATTTTTCTAAATGAGCAGACTGCGTGGCCACTGGTCATGCTCTCATACATGCAGAGCTCGTGGTTTTATTTTTATTTTTATTTTTATTTTTATTTATTTTTAATCTAAACACGTTAAAATTGAGCATCACTACAAGTCGGTTTAAGATCATTTTGACCATGGAGATGGAGTCATGGAGCTGCCTCGTCATACAATAAAGGAAAAAAAAAGTCCTATTCTAATTTGCTTTCATCACAACTATGATTTCAAGTATAAAATTCAAAGAAGATATTTATCAAGAAAAATAGAACTGTGTTATAGAGCATATTCTTAGAGATTATAACGTTAATTAAAAAATTTATATCTATTATTTCAAGATAAAAAAAAAAAATTAATATATCAAAAGAATAAATATGAATTATTTATTTAAAATTTTGAAGTTTATTATGTATTATAATTAGTCTAACTATTAACATAATCCTTTTATGAAAGCATTTTAAATGAAATGACACCAATGAATGTAGAAGTGGAAGCGATCACAAATTGAAGGTATTATTGAGTGTGCGTGCGTAAACTCTAGTTTATACATTGCATCTCCTTCAACTTTATTTTTTTGGTTAAGCAACTTTCCACTGAACTTTCAGATCATATTTTTTGTAACTTTATATTCTCAAGGGCATAACCACATTTTTTATTGACTTTTACAAGGAACCTGAGAAAGAGATATTAAGGCAATACCTGCGGCTACACAACATTTATGAATAGTGGAATATGATGAGCATCTTTAGTTGATGAAGTCCAAAGTCAGAATACTCGTACACATCTTCAAATTCTGTGTATTTGGTCGCTTCTAAAATCCAACTCCAGAACTTAGGATCCATTGAGAGGAAAAGACGACTGTGTGTTTTGCTTTGACGCGGAACATGAACAAAGCAATGACGTAGGCTTCTTTTAAAATTTCGATTAATCACTGCACTGTACAAAATAAATGTTAAGTCAAACGTCTGGAAACTTATTCAAGGCATGTGATGTATGTAAGGAAATTAATAAACAACATAAAATAAATTAAGTCATGCATGTATGCTGACTTTTAATATACAATGAATTGATCATGAATCCATAAATAAATGTGTTTCTATATAAGCACGTACTGAACAGTATTCCATATCTATCTAACTTACTCAAAAATTGCTAATAATATGATAGTTGAAGCTTCAGACTTACAAAAAAAAAATCCCCGTGTACAGTTTGTTGAATGTTTGAACATGGCCAACCGAAGCGAAGGCTTTTTCAAACACTTGTTACTTAGTCGCATGCTAGAGCAAAAGTACAGATGACATGGTCGTACGTTTGTCGGTTGCTGTCATTATCAAGCTCCTTCACATGAGTTTTGTTAGAAAAAACCCACTCAATAAGTAACGTGTGTGAACATAATAATCTATGAAAACCTTTCTTCAATGAGCAGATTGCGTGACGGTTCATGGAATTATTTTTAATTTACGTCACGTGCATGCTTCAACATCGACTATTATTACATCTGCGAAAAAAAAATAGAAAAACATTGACCATTAGCACAAATCTATATGAGAGCGGGACATATTTTCTAAGAATCTTTCAATAGTATGGAAGTAAGTACTAACTAATACAACTAATAAATCTTTTTATGTTTGTATTATAGCTTTTAAATTCAAGTCTCAATTTTCAAAAGCAAGAAAAGGTTTAGATATAACTTAAGATTTTAACTTAAAAAAATAACTTCGATATTCATCAACCTATTTTCATTGAAGCTAAGGGTTGTCGTATCAATTTTGAATTCATTTAATTTTTTCATTTTTGGATTGAGTGAAAGTTAAATGACTGAATGAAAATAAAATGATAAATATTAAAATCACCTTTTTAAATTAAAATTTTAAGTTCTTCTAACTTAACTCATAAAAAAATAATTAGTTAAGTCTATAAGATCTCTTTTAATGTGTAAGAGGTCTTGAATTCAAATTGTACTTATATTTTGCTGAGAGAAATATGAAGTCTTAGGTTATGTTTGTTCTTTTTGCCTTAAATCTTATTAGAACTTAATATAAGGAAGATTTGAATGAAATTTTAAGTTTAAGATGTTATAACTTGTTTGTTTGTTTGTTTTTATTTTTTATTATTTTATTTTTGAGATGACTTATTGATACTTTAAGGTGAGTTCCTTTTTACCTCTATAACATTTCATTATATTTGTATTAAACATTCTTCCAATATCATTTAATATTTAATTAAATTTAATTTCACAACTATATATTTTAAATTATAATTATTTGAATTAATTAAAATAATAAATTTATATTAACATTTCATAAAAATTGTATTAATAATTTCAATAAAATATTAAAAAAAATTAGAAAAAGAGGATATAAAAGGTCAATAATAGGAGATGGGTGACTATCAACGACTTGTTACAAGAAGCATCGATAACCTCCATGGACAGAGGAGGTCGTGGCCACCTCTCAAAATTGAATGAGAGGCCTCCCATCAAATGGCAGAGAGGCCAATCGATCTTCTAAAAATGCATGGTCTCCTTCGATTACCAATCTGTGATCAACGATGACGATGGTTGATCCTAGGGTTAGTTTAGGTTTTGGGTTACTAGCAGGATTAGCGTTTGATTAGAATTAGAATTTTTTTTGGATAAGGATATTTTGATAATAATATAATAATAAGAGATTAATTTAAGAAACTAACACATATTTATGGACAAAAATCCTTTTCATTAGGATATAAACAAGAAATTTTGACTTTTTAAATTAGATATTTTTAACTTAAATTAAGATATAAATTAAACAAATAAATAAATTAATATTTTAGTGGAAATAAGATTTATTAGAGAAAAAAAAAACAATTCCTTAGATTTTAAAAGCAACCAAAAAAAAAAAAAGTTAAAATCTAATCACACTATAATGAAAATGACATTTTAGCTTATATTTAGGTGGATGTATTTTCATCTAAAGCCTAGTTTGATTCTTTTTCAAACATTTTTAGGTGAGTAAAGTATGGGCGAATACCTAGACGTTTTGGTCGCTGCTGGCAGCATCAAGCTATTTTATAAGAGTTCTCATAAAAAACCATTTAAAACTAGTGTGTGAACATATAATAATCTATTAATTAGTCTTCTTTTTTTTTCTTTGGCGAGCAAATTGCGTGATCATGCAAGCATCGTGGACTAAATTAATTTGAACACGTTAAAATTGACCGTTAGTAAAAATCAAATCGAGAGCATATTGTGATGCAGCTGCGCTGTCATACCAAATAATAAATAGAAAAAGAAAATCCCATTTTAGTAAACTTGCGTGACGACTATGATTTCGAATATAAAATTTAACATAGATAATAGAAAATTACGAAAGCATTTGAATTGAATGACGCCAATGAATGTCATAAACAAGGATCACAAAATCCAAGGTTATCAATGTCAAGTAACTGAGTGTAAACGTTAGGTTGCTAATGCATCTCCTTCTACTTTATTTTTTTGGTTAAACAAATTTCTATTTAATTTTTTTAGGAAAGAATATTTATATCAAGCATTTGTCTCCTCAACACAAACTGATATTATTAATATCAGGATCATTTTATTCTAGACAAACAAAAAAACAAAAGTAAATTTGAAAAATAGTTGAAAACCCGAATGAAGTGATTTTTAGCATATTCTAACAATAGTTCATGAAGGGCAGAAAAAAACAAAAAAACAATAGTTCATGAAGCTTATACGTACTGGTAATAATTCATAGAAGTCTAAAATACTCAATTTAGTTTTTCAATGTTATTTTCCAAATTTGTTTTTATTGATGCTATTTGTTGAAAAATTTTCTATTAATGTCACCTTTACATAATTAGTAATTATTTTTTATATAATAAATTGTTTATAAACCTTATTCTAATTATAAATATATTATGTACATATAAAACAATTTTAAATAAAAAATATTATTGTGCTCAAATTGGTGCCTAATATATGATATTCTAGAAAGTAGAATGACTACAATCAAATTTTAATTCATTAAAATCTAATGAGATATCTAATGATGTGGTAAATCTAACTAAGATATTATATCATTTGAACACTAATTTAAACAAAATAACATTATTGATTTTCAAATATATCATCTACAAGTTTTGTATGATTTTTTTTTTCATTATTATGGGAATATATATTTGTGTATGTATATATATTTTGATTGATCTCCATAGATCTTTACCTGGTTGAATAAAGTATGAAGTTTATGAGATGCAATATTAAGTTTTAAAATTGATTGTCGTACATGAAAAAGGACGGTGAAACGTTAACAAATAAGTGTAATTTTTTTTTTTTTTGTTTTTTTAACCTGTGCCAGCAACCCAGGAAAGAGAGATTGATTGAAGCAAGACCTGTTACATATACGGCCCTACGGCCCCTGCGGAAATAATGATTATAGTGGAATCTGATGAGAATTTTTTTGGGAAGTGAGTGCCACTCGTTGGAATGTAATACCTGGGTCTAGAAATTATACAAAGCCACTCGGTTTTTTATAGCGTGTTAGATGTTGACGGCGACGTATAAAATTTTGGGAGAATGTGAATTTGGGATGTGGAAGAATTAAGGTCGGAGATAGAAAAAGAGGCGGGCGTGGAAGCCTTTAAATTTCGTGGTTGGTGAGGTACAAAACAATATAACTCATGAGCGCGAACTGAGAATATTGTCTGAGATTGTTAAAATTTAGCTACATTTGCTTTCAGGTTGAGCCTTATGATGGAATCAAAGGCTTTATCAACTCTCATGGTTGCACACTTTCTGCTCATGAAGGCACACCTCTTGCTGAACTTTCTACATACTGTAGCATTGTTGGAGCACTATAATATGGTACTCTAACTAGATTAGAACTAAGCTATCCGGTAAATAAGCTCTGCCAGTTCATGCATTGCCCCACTGACATTCATTGACAAAGTGTTAAACGGGTCTTAAGGTGTTTACGAGGCACTATTTCTCATGGCATATCTCTTTAAGCTTCCCTTGACTTGCCTTTAACATATTACACTGATGTGGATTGGGCAAGTTGTCCTGATGATCGTCGAGGCACTAGTGGGTATTGTATTTTCTTTGGCTCTAGCTTAGTCTCTTGGTGCTCATCCAGACAAAAAGTTGTTTTTCTCTCAAGTACAGAATCAGAATATCGTGGTGTCGCTAATGCTGTAGTTGAAATTTCTTGGATAGAATTACTCTTGTTTGAGCTCCATTTTGATCTACCAACTGCTCCACTCATTTTGTGTGACAATTTGAGTGCCACTTATCTTGCTGCCAATCCAATTTTGCATTCTCGCATGAAGCATGTAGAAATAGACTATCACTTTGTTTGAGAACCAGTCATCAACCAGTCCTTATTCGCGTGCCACACTCCCTCTGAAGAGCAACTTGCATATATCATGACTAAGGCTCTTCCTACTCAACGTTTTCTGAACTTGCGTACCAAACTCACAGTTCTTCCTTGTCCTGTGAGTTTGCGAGGGGATGTTAGAACATAGTATACTTGCGTAATTTTTTTTTTATTTTTATGTGTTGACACATGTAATAGATAAGTTAAGACACTTATACATTGTTTTTGGGTTACATCATTTGTACGAACTTTACAAGCATATAAATATTTTCTTTCTTGGCTTGCCTCATTAAGGAAGCTGGTGTTTTTCCAACATATCTGAAATTCTCTACATTTACTCTCTTCTTCTTCTCAAACCCACAAACCTTTTCTTGATGCAAGTAGGCTTGTTAATGTTATGCAATCTTCTGTTGGTGGGAATGCTGTTGTCATCTGTGGTGGCTACATAGGGATGGAGTGTGCTGCATCTCTGGGCTATCAATAAAATAAATGTAACCATGGTTTTCCCAGAAGCACATTGCAGTAAGCACTTCTCTCTGATAACTTACAAAGTTACAAGGGATGTTCAAACATATTGCGAGAATCAATTTATAATTCTGCATTTAGAATGCTTTCAAAAAATAAAAAGCTGCACTGTAGAAGAATACTTAACTACTTTACTTTTACTTTTATTGGTCTTTGTTTGTTGCAGTGGCCCGCCTCTTTACACCCAAGATTGCAAGTTATTATGAAGACTATTGTAAGTCTAAAGGGGTGAACTTCATTAAAGGAACTGTCTTGTCATCATTTGACATGGACTCTGATGGGAAGGTAAATCTTTTGTCGCCATTAAATCTGGAGATTTCATTTATTTGTTTGGTAGACTGATATGGGAACAAAAAATGTTTGGTTATCCACCGGGCTTGCACATCAAAGAATTGAAATTCCTGTTTGTACAAGAATACCCTATGCTATCTCTGTAATAGGAATTTGGCTCCCCTGTTATGTCCAGAGATTAAATTCCTTACCTTAGTTTTGGGATGTCTAGACATACCTTTTTAATTTGAAAAGGAAATGATTGACTATAAACTTGTGTATAATACATCTACTGAAATTAACAATGATAACTGAATTTTGCTGACCAAAACTCATTCACAGGTTGTGACTATTAATCATGTTAGGGATGGAAGTCAGCCGCCAACAAATATGTTTGTGGTGGGAATTGGAATACGTCCAAACACAAGCCTTTTTGAAGGGCAACTAACTATGGAGAAAGTCGGGATTAAAGTAAATGGAAAATTGCAGTCAAGCAACAACTCAATCTACACAGTTGGAGATGTTGCGGCATTTCCACTCAAGCTTTTCAGTGAAACTATTACGCAATATTTCGTACTTATAAGACATCTCAAAGAGATATGAATTATGCTGTGCTAATGTTAATATTACTTGTATTTCGGTTTTTGTGCTGTAAATGTACTCTGAAGATCTTGTTCCAATATTTGGATTGTTTCTTTTTGAAATTTCCTATCAAGTTGGATTTGAAATTTTGTTCAATGATATTTTTTTCTTCTCTTGAGATCAATAATGAGACATTAGAAAGATGTAAACAACATACTGAACTAATTACAAACACTCTGCAACTTGAAGTCTAATCTTTCAAAAATAAAAAAGAGAAAAGAAAAAGAAAAACAATCCAATATCATTGCTCAACGTACGGTTTGGTGGTAAAAAACATGGTTCGGTAATAAAGAGCTACATGCTATTAAAAAGAGAAAAGAAAATAAAAAATTAATAATAGAATTTGGGTTCTTCAAGTTTGATATCCATGGTGCCTAGACACCTTGTTGAAAAAAAGATCCATCTGGGTATATTTTCCAACACTCCCCATAATAATCTCAGCGGCCATTATATCGTCCTAATTATATATATATATGAATAATATATATAATGAATATGGTCTAAAAATATTTTTAGATTCAATTTTTCATATTTTTTGTAGGTGCTAGATAACTTCGTCAAGTTCTTGATGATTGGGATGCCTAGTGCATGTGATTATTTTGTCTCCCAATCAATCGTCGATTGCATTAACCACCCTGCTCTAGTCTTCACGGATCCTTGATCCACTGGCTTTCACATTCGTGAGAAAGTTAACCCATCATTTCAATGGGTTGGAATTATCCCACTCAAGTGGGATAGAATTGTAATGGGTTAAATTTGTCCAGCCTCATTTATCTGCACCAAATGTAGATTTGAATAAAATTTAATCTAAACCTAGTTTAATCTCGGCAAACAAACACGGCCCTAGTGTACTTGGTCTCTCTTGAATTCCAACTCCACGACCCAAACCCAAGGTCACTTTAGAGGAAATGATTGTGTGGTTTCCTTTGAAACATTTTATCAATCACATAAATGCACAAGTAAGTAAAAGGGCTAATTGTAGTCATCCGCTGGAGGTATCGTAAAATTGCACTCGCTAGCAACTTTTGAATTTATCACACAAATAGCCCCTTAAAAGCATTGACCACAATGGAAAATAACGATTGACTAACCCTATCTAACGAAAAATAAAAAATGCCCTTAACATAATTTATCATTTATTTTATTATTTTTTAAATATTTATCTTATTATTTTTAATTATTATCTATTTATTTAATAAAAAAACAAATCAATTCAACAATTGAAATTTCCAAATCTTTATCTTTTTTCAATGATTAATTGTTTTTATAAAATAAAAATGATTCACCATATTTCTTCAATAATTAATTTTTTAGAAAATTATAATACCAGGTTTTGATAACCATCACAAAATTTCATTCAACCTAAAAGACCAATCACATAACTGAAATCAAACTAAAATCCCAATGTCTCCATGAAAATGTTTTCTCCCATTAAAGTTTTCATAACCATAATGGAGTTGTTTTTTTTATCATTTTTTTATTTTTTAAACAATCCACTTCTTTTTTCTATTCTTTTGATTTTTGTTTTTCCTGATTAGAAGATAAATGACCTTTTTACTCCTTAACGGTGTGATGTGCAGTTGGTCAAACCAGTAGTCAACATATTTCATGGGATGTTATTGTAATACCTGGAAACACTGCTGATGAGTGCAATTTTAAGATACCTCAAAGGAATATCAGTGCAATCAACACTGAAAGAAATCATCTTCAAACTATACAATTGGCAAGTCAAACTTCAAGAAACTAGTAAGGCAAGAAGTCATGTATATTGATTTAAATATACAAAGAATTGTGTAAACATAAATGTGTTTATATAATAACATTACCCCATATAAGCACTAAAATTCCTGAGTATTCCATGATAAACAATCCTGACAATGTGAAGTCTAGGTGGTTCCCTATCTAATTTCCTCAAGAAGTGCTTAAAATGATTGCAGTATTTCCAGGTTTTTAAATGAAGTGAAACCCCTGTTCAATTCGATTGCTCTCTGCTGAAGGATTGGTAGCCAACCAAAGTAAAGCAACACTGCTGGATGCAATGAGACCAAACCAGATATAAACAATGGTTGGTGCCTTCCATCGTCGTCCCATAAGCCCTTTAGCGACCGGATAGAAATGAGACAAGACGAAGCAGCTCAAGGACACACCACCTATCAATTGGCTCCATTGTTGTATAGGACTATGAACAGCTCGAAAAACAGCAGTTGTTATACCAAACAGATTAGTCAATATGATTGTAATAGGTAGTATCATCAGAGATGTCCATTTGACTGCCCCATCACCAGCTGGTTTTGATGTCAGATTGAATGATATCTCAATACCAGCAATCACTTTTAGTAGGCCGAGGAGAATGGCAGCAAAATGGGAACTTGTGCCTCCAATTAACCAGAACTGCTCATTCCTCCACCACTGTTCAATATCATTGCCTGTCCACTTGATTTCAAGTAGAGCAAGAAGACAACTAGTTAGTGTGATGACCAAGAGGTACATGAGGGAGGTTATGTTAAAAGATTGGACTATAAACTGGCCTGAAAGGAGGCAAAGTGCAGGAAGGAAACAATAAACAATGAGGAAAATTGAAGTAAATGGATAGATTTCAATATTCAGATAAGCAATTCTTTGCAGGAACTTCATCCTAGGACTGCCTAATAGTGCATTGTTGAGTGAGAAAAATATCTCAACAGAGCCAGTTGCCCAACGAAGAACCTGATGAAGTTGATCAGTGAGATTGATTGGGGCAGTTCCGCGAAAGGCATCCCTTTTGGTCACACAATGAACAGACCTCCATCCTCGATTATGCATCCTATAGCCGGTGATTATGTATTCTGTGAGGTATCCATATATCCATCCAATTCGCTGACCCCATTCGGTTTTATCTTCATATGAGCAGGAGATGACACTGACAGCTTCTGCAACTGTAGATCCATCAAGCAGCTCCCTAGGAGTGATCAGAGCACCAGCTGGTCTTCCATTTTTCACTGATGAGTGATATGCAAGGGGCCGACCTTGGAATTCTGCTGACTGGATAGAGTCAAATAGAGTACTTGAGTTTCCAAATTTCTTGGGGATAAGTAGAAGCTGGTCCTCTTCAGGGGCAACGTTGGTGGAAGGAGTAGAGGTTGCGGACTTGTTGAGATGGCCAAAGAAGCAGCTACAGCAATCAGTCCTTCTTTTCAACCGGGGTGGGTCAAAGCCATAAAGGGCAGTTCTACGGAAGAGACATCCTGTTCCAATGTAGATAGGACCCTGAATCCCATCAAGGGCTCGCATGTTTACATCCAAGAAAACACTATTGTGATTGGCATAGCGATCAGAAGGGTCAGTTCCTTCAAACCTCTGGGGAAACTGGACGTAGCAACTGTTGTTACCTCCACGGTCCACCATGAAGGAGATGCCTTCTCTGAATGCTTGGGAGTTATAGACATAGTGATCACAGTCAAGGTTTATAGTGAAGGGGGCGTTGGACATGATGGCAGAAGCCCGTAACAAAGCATTCATGGCCCCTGCTTTTTCGTTGTGAGCGTGACCTGGTTGCTTCTCACGTGAAATATATACCAGCATGGGAAGATTACTGTCAACACCAGTTAGATCAATGGAATTTGAACCTCCACCTTTAATCGGTTCCTCGTGAGCAGGCTTCAACATCACCTGCAGTTATAGAGCTGAATAAGCAATCAAGTGCGGTGTGCTAGTGTCATCAAGTTAGTGAAATAATATACTGACTCGAAGTACATTTTAGGATTTTACAACAATAATTTAAAGTGAGCACTAAATTAGTTTTACTTTATCTGTCAAATTCAATAGTTCACATAAGGATATGGAAGTGGATTATGTTGCAATATTATGTCAGCTATGGCTAACTGGCAACTAGCTGAAGAGTAATGATGTGGCCAAATTATAATTGAGAACTTGTTTGACAAATTATACCTTTATGACGCTAGCATGATCACCCTTAGAGTGCCCAGGTGCAGGAACAGTCCAAGTGCCAGGCCAATGTGTTCCATCCGCCATCCAAGTAGCTTTAGGGAAATTACGAGTTTTCACTGATTCATCACCTTTAATGTCTCTCCAATGCCTCACACCCGTGATCTCCTCCTGAGCATTATAAGCACTAGAACGTTGCTCAATGGAATCACAAAGGCTGTTGATCCGAACTTTATACTCATCATACTCACGCTTCACCCTCCTGCGATCTTTAACAAAATCTAGATGTACCTTATTCTTACACGGATCTCTTTTCTGATTGAAATAAGTTTCTGGATTCCTTGGCTCAATATAATGTTTCCGACAAAAGGGAACCCATAACTTGGCAAAGTTAGCAGCTTCAGCCACGGCCTCAAATACTAGAAGGGAACCTCCATCATCAGAAACATAACAACAAAGCTTCTCCACAGGGTAGTCAGCCGCCAGGATAGACAGAATGGTGTTTGCAGTTGTAAGAACTGGTTCTTTCTTTGAATCTGCAGTAGAGACAAACAAATCTATTCCTGGAAGATCAGATTTCCCTTCAGGATTGCTGGAATTTGGTGTTTCAAACTTCTCCTTTAATGCATCAAGGCTGGTGCTTCGATTAATAGGGAAGAGCTTAGGAAGTAGGTCAAGTAGCCAAGAGAAACTGATCCAGATTTCACAGACCACAGACATACCCCACAACCAGATTGCATCCGTATTGGGATTTATGATCCTCCAAGCCAAAAACAAAGCAAGAGAACACGTACGAACAAAGACTAGGAACCTGGAAGAACGCATTCACAAAGGTGAAAAAACAAAAAAAATTGTAAACCTTATTCAAAACAGCTCAAGCATAGCGTACTTTCAAAGTGTTGCACAAGTAAGACGCTCAAAGCATAGAAAAATTAAGCAAAAAAAATATAAAAACAAGCTGTACCTATATGAACTGAGAATTGTTGCAGATATATTCAACTTGCGTGTAATTGGTCTTGACTGGTCACTCTTTAGCAATTCAAAATCATAGTCAACTTCGTCATCACCATCATTCTTCGTCCACATAGCGTTACCATACCCATAGTTCCCTTTTGTTTCATCTAACATAAGATCAAAACTCTGGTCCTTCGTCAAGTTTGGTTCTGGAGGATTGGTGAAGGACAACGTTCTCTCCAATTCATGATCTCGAACCACATGGTCCTCCTGGACACCAAACGGTGCCACCACAGCCTCATCATGGAACTCATAAGGCTCTTTACATCCCGGACAAATCCTATCACCACTTATCATAGCATCGTGAAAACAATCCCTACAAATCTTGAAATCACATTGACAAGGGACAAACTCTCTACCCTGATCATCACTCATGACCTTTGCATCACACCCAGGTACCCAACAAAGTGACCCATCTGGACCTGCAATCCGGTCACACCCTACTTCACTATCAATCACTTTATCTTTCAAAAAGGCCTGAGTCTTACAATTGTGGCCACCAGTAAACAAAGAACCCGCCACGTATTGGTCTTTAAAAGAATCTGAAATCGAACTATCTAGCAATATGTTCAAGTGTTGGTTCTCTGAAATGCTTGGTAAATCAGCCAAGGCCTTATATTTTTGCGTGGAAGGCATGTCTCGACTCTATAGCTGCTAGTACCAACCATGAATAACCAGAACCTGGAAAATTACAGAGAGAAAAAATTTAAACAATTCGATTTGAAGCTCGAAAAGAATATAACAAAAGTGAAAAATGAACCAACACACAAGCAAACACGACTCTATCTCACTTCAAATAGTTGCAAGAGAGTTTTTGGATACCTCTGATAATGAGACTCTATGATTTTCAAGTCCCTTCAAGTCTCTGGCATTTCCTGTCCGAAAACCAAACCAAAACATAACAAGCTTAAAACTTTACACATCCACTTTGTGTCAAAACCTCGTTTTACATACAAAAAGCAGAAACCGAAGAGATAGATCAGAGAAGAAGAATGTTGGTTCTGCATTAAGGAAATTGCTTTTTATAAAGATTTTGAAGTTCTGAGATTTTGTTGGTTTCCTTTTATGGGATTAAATCTTATCGAGTAGCATGATTTTACAGGCAAGTAATTGAAGATAAAAGGAAAAGAAAAGCGCGCGAGATTTTATAATTATAATCAAATTTGTGAAACGAGGTAGTTAATTAAATGATATAATCTTAAAAAATGAAAAAGGTGATATAATGAATCCATGATATGTCACCATAAAAGTATGGGTTGCACAATGTTGGTGAAATTATTTCTTTTTCTTTTTAAAATACCTCTTGTGGTAAGCGATATTTACATCGGTAAAATCTTATTTGATACAATTTTGTTTTGTATATATATAAAATGTTCTGGAGGAGGATTCATAGCATTAGAAGAAAATATGAATCTTGTGAAGTTCTTTTTTACACTTTTTTTGGAAATACCATATTTAATCTAGAAAATTATAGATTTTGGTAGAATTCATAAATTCTCTAACGTTTTATGAAATCCAATGAAATTTTTGAGAATAGGGTCTTAGATTTGTAATAAACTTTTTTATTCATAAATTTTACTTTTAAATCCATCAAAAAAAATTCATTAAATATTTAGGTTTTTTTAAAATCTGAATTGAATATATCTAAATTATGTCTATTTTTAAATTAATGTTAAGAAACACAAAATTATATATAGAATTTAAATGTAATTTGTTTATACATAGATAGATTAGATTGAAATTATCAACGTGGTCGAACTGCGACTTTGTTATGTGAAAAAGTGTTGAATGTGTTATATCATGATGTCAAGCAATTTGTGAGTACAAAACGTGAAAATTGGAGAACGAAATAAAATAAAATGATAAGTGTTTTTGAATTGTTTAACGTGTTGATAGTTTTGTCGAAAACCAGATATTTTGCTTTTTTTTTTTCTGTTTATATAAAAACAAGTCAGGTATACTTTTGGAAAAAAAAAAAAAAAAAAACCAACCCATAATCCACAGTAAAACTTCTTTGAAATTTCAATAGAGTTATTGGGAAGTCTTAAAACTGGACAATGAATTGACTAAATGGAGCTATCATGACATTTTGTTTTGAGAAGCATTGCTTTCGTGTCATGTGTTGATAGCAATTTATGCCTAAATTTGTCAACTTAATATAATGAAGAAAAAGCAAAATACTTGGGAGTTGAAGGGAGATATGCTTTCACTTGAAAAGAATATGTAACAAGAATTACTTACCAAAATGAATACAATAGCATAACCATCCATCATCTTCTTAACTAAATTCTAGGCTTACATAACTATCTAGAATGATGTAAAACGGATTCTAAACTCATCAGAGATGAGCATTTCTGCAACATCATACTTGAACAAAGTACTGCTCTTGCCCTTCCCTATCAACTCTACTAGAAAAGCTTATTCATGAAAAGATGTAAACTATCTTATTCATGAAAATCAGTTTACATCTGCGAAAGGAGTTCTATTGGGCGAAGCAGCCATCTGCGATAGCTGTTGCTGGTTCTTGGTTTCCGGATGACCCAATTTCGATCTGCTGTTAATATTCTCCTCTTCCACAAGGTTTTCAAAAGAAGGTGTCCTCATTTCCTCAATAGATGCCAAGCTTGGCACTGTTATGATTCGTTTCTTAGGTGTTGAACTAGTATGATTGTCAACCTGTTCATATGGAAATCAATTAGCCAATTGCAAATTAAGGAGACTGTTGTGTACACCAATAAAAAAATAAATGATTCAAGCCTTACCAAATAATCTTTTGTGAGGCTTTCTTCTGCTTGATTTCTTATGCTTGTTATGCTTTCACCGTGCTTTTCTTGTATCGACTTAAGTTGATCCAAGCACATGGTAGTCATGGAATCTACTTCCTTCTTGCTTTCATGATCCCGCATCAGCAAATCTGACACAATAACATAATAATATTATTATTTCCACTAAGGCATGAGAAGAGGAGAGTATTTCATTTCACAAGGAGGAACACTTCATGTCAAAATTACCATCAACAGATGTCATTATATCACCAGCTCTAGCACCAAAATCTGCATCCATTGAGGAGCATGCAGATACAAATTCTTCATGTGTGGTCAGATTTGTTCTAATATTTTCCCTGTCGTATTAAAGAACACAGACACAGCAGAGATTTATGGTACCAGTAACTCCAAAGAACACAAAGGATTCAAAAACAAACTGGCAAGGAGCAACGAATCTTACTTCACAGTGGATTCTATCTTTGTGAGACTGCTTGCGTTAAGGTTATTTATGTAAGATTGGGCATTTTCCCACTGCTGCCTAGAAGAGTCCACCTTGTGAGAGCTGCATCCATTGACAACATAGTATTTAGTACAGCTTGGTAAGACTAGTGGCATTTAAGTTGTCAAGAGAGCTTAGGTGTTGAGAAAAATCTGCTTATTTGATATTATCAGGCACTATGAAGATTTAAAAATTTATGTATGACTAGGTAGATTTATTCTATGCTTCCTAGAGCAAAAAAAGTTAGCCTCTTGAAATGAAGAGATACAATCACTAATGAAAAATGCTTACCACTCTTGAAGGTAATTTTCCATGATAGTCTTATTTTCAGCTGCTGAGAATGTGTCTTCCATGAAACAGCTTTCTACTCTTTCCATGTGTTGGCTCAACTCCTTCCTAGCATCAGTTGAGACTTGCTGAATGCTGTCAATTTCTTTCTGCAATCTCATACTCTGGTGTTTGCTTGAATCCTTCATGTTTCTTGATGCTTCTGAGACCTAATATATTCAAATAATGTCAATCCTTCCATAGTTCAAAGAGCTGCTAAAGTTAGAAAAACATTGAGACAAAAGTGTGGTGGGAAAAACTCACCATATTAGTTTTCTTCGATGTCAAATTTGCTAATATAATTGCAATTTTTTCCAAAGCCTCCTTTTCCTCTTTAGCAGCCACTTCCTGTGTTTTTCACAGAGGTGGAAAGTTAACTCTCCCCTTAAAATTGACACAAAATGTATTTTATGAATCTCAATATAAGTACTTACCTTAAACATCTTCTTGAAGTTATCTAATTCCTTCAATTTTTCAATCTGGCTTTCTTCCAAAATTATCACTAGTTTGGAAGCCTGACTATGGATGTCACTAAAGAAGTCCGTGGTTGCCTTCGAAATTTCTTGTGCAGAAATCAAGCTTCGTTTTAAACCCTGCCATGTTGCATGCATGAAAATGAATTTACTTCATAAAATTTCAAGTGCAGATTATAAGACTATATTATCTGTAAAATTAATAATATACAAACCTCCTCTTGTTGTTGAGTGGAGAATGCCAATAACTGTCTTTGCTCACTAAGAGAATCCTGGATGTCTTGGATAACTTCCTTGGCCTCTGAGACCATCGTTACAAGAAACTGTAAAAAACAGAAGCCCCATTAAACAGTAATACACTAGCATATTAGCAGGTTTATTTTTTTTATTTTTTATTTTTCTGAAAAAAAGAAAGAAAGAAAAGAGTAAACAATATATGTTTGTCATCCTCTCATTCCGTACTTGCTCAACAGCCATTATTTGAGAAGACATTGCAGAATTCATCTGCTCCATTTCAGAGGAAGCTTTCATTTGCATTAAATTAGCAATGTCCTTTAAGGCTGCTACACCTGAAGTATATGTCTCTGTCATTTTCTGGATCCTTGTTTCCAAGATTTGCGTTGCCTGACAAATTCCAATATATATATACATTCAGCTAATTTCTAAACCACAAAAAGAAAATGACATTGGATGGAACAAATTTCTTTCTCTTCTTACATCACATTTACTAGCAAGGAATGATTGTGCATGCTCTTCCATGCCTCTTAGCTGTTGCTGTTGTTGGGAAATTGACCCCAGTATGCTTTTATGCAAATCTTTTAATCGCTGGTCAAGCTGAGAACCAAATGAAAGAACTATGCTCTGGTTTTCTGCTTCCATCTTGTCCTTTTGATCTGTCGAGGGAGTTAGAAATAATTAGATCCATGAGGTCTATTAATCAATGAGTCATAAAAAAGAAATGAGAAAGACTAATTCCATACCATCTAGAATTATGATTTATGACTATTGGCCAGAATGAGAGCACAATAATTAACCATACCTAGTTTTGCGAAGAGTGACATTACATCCTCTGATGCATTTTGCAATTCACTGCGCAACTCCTTTGCCCGTTCAATTAGAGACTTTTCTGCTCACAAAATGGTTGTAAATGTAACGAATAAGCCAAAAACTGAAAAGAAACTAAATAATAAGAATAAGAAAAGGAGATCCAGGATTTTTCCAATTAACACTTTCTTACCTGAGCATAGCAACTTGGAAATCATAAACTCCTTGTCCTTAAGTGTAGACAAGGCTATCCTGTGATTTTCTTGAAGATCAAGCAATGCTTTATTTTTGCCTTCCAAATCAATCTATATGAACATTAATTATTAGACAAATGCCACAAAATGACTGAGAAATGAGCAAAAGAATTTTCAGTTTCATGATTACCTTGCAATGTTTGAGCTCACTTTCTAGGTCTAGTTTCTGTTCCTGCTCAGTGAGATATAGTTCACGGAACTTATCAACCTCCTGTATGACAGAACAAGTTTGTTATTCTGATGCAAGAATCACATTAATATGAGGCAAAAAAAGGAGCAAGCAAGTTATACCTTCTCACTAAGGTTGAGATCATTTTCTAGTAGTTCTATCTTCTCAATCCTTGCCTGTGAATTTGTCAGCATGAGCATGTATTAAAATTCAAACAAGCTGTAGGATCCAAATAGGAGGTATAGAAATTATTGAATACAGGTTTCAGATTTCCCTCATCAACTAAATGCTAAACATATCAAGACAAATAAAGTGATATTTTATAGAAAGAAATAGATTGAATGCTTTGTCACCCCAAATATTAATTTTAACCGATCAAGTCGACTTTGTTAAGTGTGAAGCTGACATGTTGCTTTACTGCCAAACTTGTATGCATGCGCATACAAAGACGTTGGATAAACTATTCATATTCATTGTGAAAATTGTACCTTCTTTTCCGCTTCATCCTGGGCATATCTTTCATGTGGAATATAAACACCATTTTTGTCCCTAGCTGCTCGAACATCTGCAATGATTTTTATGTGAATAAGAAACAAACCCCCCATTTGTTTGTCACATAAAATAATCAAAAGATACACAAGTACTTCATATCAAACCTTCTTTCATTTTCTCAATTTCCAAGTACAAATCCTTGAGCAGAACAGTTTTGGACATTTTTTGGTTTGCCTGCAAAGATATGCTTTAATCATCTGTTGCAAAGGAAAAAATGATAACAATATAAAAGAATGAAAATAAAAGAAGCCAAAACAAACCAAACCTCTGGTTTGTTCTTTATGTTCTTAGCACGGTAAGCATAATCCAGAGTGCTCAGAGTTTCTTCCACAGATTGAGCAGATGCAGAAATTGTTGCAATGATGCAAGTCTTTGTTTTACCTCCCAAAGAATCTCTTAAAAGCCTTGTCAGCTTGCTATCCCTGTACATAATGTCAGCAAACATGGAAGCATATAGTTTAGCAAGAGAACTTAAACAACAGATATATTAAAAGAGTCCATTACAAGATATCTAAAGAACCTGTAAGGAATATGGGCAGAATGCTCCACAAGTGCATTTATGACACGGCCCAGGGTGAGTAAACTCTTGTTTATCTCCCCTGCTTCCCTTGCACGACCCTGTAATTTGATTTGCAGAAAACTTAGAACCATTCAAAACCTAAGGTAAAAAGAAATGCTTGCAACACATTCTCATTAAAAACAATTCTGTCAATGTCTAGTTCCCTTTGATTTTCAATATTTAGCAAATTCCGAACAAAAATTGCAATCTCAGTATTGGTAGAAGGGGTTTAGGAGTCTTTGTGTGAGCTGTATCTGTGAGAGTCATTGTTCCACAAGGGGCTGTCAAACATTCATGTTTTAGCAACTTGACAATTATGAACGACCAATTACTAGTTTCATTGCAAGATAGATTTAAAAGTTGTAAAAGACATAATCACATTGATTTCTATACCTAGAAAATAAAATAACTACCCCAAATGAGACTTCTAATACTAATTAGATATCTTCATACCTCTCGTGCACCTGAACGAGATATATTCTCTGATCCTGCCAAATCAACAAGATTCAGCTTGCCACATTTAATGAGATCTTCATCTCCAACCGCTGCTTCTTTTACAAAAATTGTAATGGAAAAGACAGAATGAGAGCGGCTGCAACAGAGAAATGTAGTTAATAAAATGTGAATTTCTCACAATTCAATATTCATTAGAAACATCAAAGGAAACAAAAAAGAATTAAACCTGCTACGCTTGTTTAACAAGGTATCTGCTGTACGTCTTTTGGCTGCTCCTCTTTCCAAGATAGTATATATCTCATTTGCACTGTACACAGCTTCTTCTTCAAGGCCTCTTACAACCACACAACCCTTTCCATCCTCCATCAAGGAAATAGGTTTCTTCTGCTTATCTTCTGTAGACCTTGAAGAGTCTTCTTGAGCTAGCAAATCAGTTATTTCTTCATTGTAGAGCTCCAAAAACGACACTTTCATGCTATAGTCAGCATTCTGGGCCTCCAATGTATCAAAAATTTGTCGTACTGCCCTTGGAATCACTCCAGCTTCAGCAGGTAAATCCCCACCCTATGTTTTGTCATAGATATTATTCCACAATCAAGAGAAAATATGCACTATCTGTAAAACTAAACCATTGAAGAACTATTTTGCACCTTATTTCTCATCCCACCCTCCATAGTATACGTTTTACCAGTTCCCGTCTGCCCATATGCAAAGACAGTGCAGTTGAAACCATCGAGGACTTCATTTACAATGGGAACAATGGCTTGGTCATATATCGATCTTTGTTGTGCTTTGGGCCCGAAAACCTTGCAAGTGTCATAGAATCAGATAAGACCGCATATAAATTTCAACATCTGTATAAAAAGAATTATACAAATATCATCAATCTGGGGCACAAATTTACCTTGTCAAAGGTGAAAACTCTGTCTAATTGCTTGTTAGCTACATTCTGCAAAACAGTGACTTCCCTTTTGTTTTCATTACAGGAAACCACTCTTGAGACATTGGACCTTTGCTCATCATCACTTAACGGCCTGTTATGAGAATTCAATAAAAAGATTTAAAAGACAAAACTCTTGTACACTGACACAAATTTCATGGGCTTGTAGCATCAAAAACAAAACACCCATGTAAAAATGCCAATAGAGCTCAAAAAGAGATGAGAAAATGAAAACCCACCTGCATCTGAGTATGACCTGCACGTTGACTTCTTTATCCTTGTCCTGGCGGTTTGAGTTCCAATCACAGACTCTTGAATCTTGGCGGCGCCTTTCAGGCCGAGGAGTGAGGAAGGGAGATGGAGATGGGGTCATCCCCGACCCAACTTTTCGAAACTGATCAGGAGTGAGTGACATCATTTTTCTTTGTCTTTCAATTTTGAACACCTACAAGAAGATGGTATTAGAAATATAATTGGTATCGCCAAAAGGTAGTGATATAGGATTCAAAAAATTATCGCTTTGCTTCTACTTTTTCAAATTCTTTTGCGACTTAAGGGAAAGTAATTTGAAGGTTGAGTACTCAAACAGACAACAAAAACTCACCCGATTCTTGTCAGAGATTCTACGGAGAAAGAGCCTTTGATTGTAAATGTTTTTGTTGTTTTTCTACGACCGGAACTAAAATTTCAAATGAAAAGAGAAGAAAAGGGAGTGGGTTTGATTCTTAACGGCTACTAGCGTATTTGTATACAGGAGATAGCCGTTGGAAAGGTGGGACCTCGGGGTTAAAAATTCAAATGAGGCTCCTTACCTTTGTGCCGTGCGTTTCTGGCTCAATGAGACGCGTGTAGAGAAATATAATATTTTTAGGGAATATTTGGACTGATCCTTACTGTTTGAGGAAATATTTTTTCGTTTTTATAGACTATTAACGAAATAAAGTTCGTGATCTTTTAAGTTTCAAAAAATACATCACTTTGATTTATTTGATCAAATTACTAATGGTCAAATGTAATAGAATGACTAAAATGTTAAAAATACACTTATCTTCTACCAAATATTAAATTAAATATTAAATATTATATTATATTAAAAAATTAAAATAAAAATTAAAAAAAAAAAGGTTGAAATCTTCATTGTCTATCAAGTTATGATGGATGACAAAGATTTAATTTAAAATAATTCAAAAATTAAAATTCAAAATAAAAAATTATAAAATTGAAAATCAAATATAATTTAATTCTAAATTTGGCTAGATTTTAAAAATTAAAAATCAAATATATTTTAATCCTAGATTTTAAAACTTAAGGATCAAATATATTTTAAATTCATCAAGTTCAAACTCAAATGAGTTCATATAGGTTTATCAAACCCATAAACCCAGATGGAGTTCATGGAGGGGTCGTTGGACAATATATTAAATATCATAATAGAAGAAAGTGACCTTTAAAATAATCATTCGAATTCAGGGGTGAAATGTGTTTAACAATTTAGAAAGATACCCAAAACCTTTCATTGAAGTAGGATAATATAATTATAATTAGGAAAAAAATCATTTAGTTTCTAACTTTTAGAAAATAATCAAAATTTAAACTATATTTTAAAAAAGGACGAAATGGACTCCAACGTTTCAAAAAAATATTCAAATTAGTCTATTTTTTCATTTAACTGACTGTCGAATCTAACGGCTGACATGATATACAGGGATAATTTTGTCATTTGAAATTGTAACTTAGGATCTAGATACATGTACGAAACCAGATAATTTGAAAACAAATTAAAAAAAGAAAGAAAAATTAAAAAATAAACAATTAAGAACAATTTTAAAAATAATAATAAATGAAAGATAAGATATTTAATAGAAATAAAAAATAATTTAAAAATAATAAAAATGATAATTACCGTTAAAAGAATTGAAAATTTTTAACATCAATAAAAAATTTAAAAATTAATTTTTTTTTCTAAATCAATCGAATAAATGGTAAGATGAAAATCTAGTAGATGGTTTTTTTGATCTGGTAGTGATTTTTTTAATATTGAATGATTTTATTTATTATTATATTTTATAATAACATTTAATATTTAATGATTTTTTAAAATTTGTACTCTAAAAAAAATTGAGTCCAAGGGTAAAATTGCAATTTCATAAAATTTATATATAAAACCAACAAAAGGTAATTTTATAATTAAATGTTATTGCAATATTTAACTATGAATGGAGATATGATGATTTTTCTATCCATTGTAGCTAAGTCTAAGGATAAATGAATTTTTTCATGTTTTTTATTATGTTTGACCGTCAATTAACTAACAAGAGGAATTAATTTTACACTTTTTCAAAACGTTCGAGTCTATTTTGTCATTTTTCGAAATATAGTTAAAAATTTGATACTTTTTTAAATGTGAGGGACTAAATTGATTTTTCTCCTAATTATAACTATAATATCTTGCTTCAATTTAAGGTTTTGGGAAGTTCATGGAGGGGTCGTTGGACTGCATATTAAATATCATAATAGAAGAAAGTGAACTTTGTAATAATCATTTGAATTCAGCTGTGAAATGTGTTAGGCAATTTAGAAAGATTCCCAAAACCTTTCATTGAAGCAGAATAGTATAATTAGAATTATCGTAATACTGACAGAACCGATCACCCAGGAAATCTTATGTAAGTTCGCGGCACCTTCAATACACAGTTCGTCTTGTACTAGATCTCTTAGTTTCCTCACATGCAATCGAAATAGAAAGTAAGGGGATACAAGGACAGTCACCGACGTCATTCGTTAATTAAAGAAAATAAATGTTTATTGGTGTTCATAGGACTCTATCTTACGTCTACAAATTGTAGGTAAATCTTAGGTAATGACGCTCCGGTTGCTAAATTGATTTAAAGGCAGGCATATTACACATCACAGGGGTACTGTTCCATAAAACACTACTTCAGCTGGACCTGTCATGTACACATGGTTGTCTGCCTCCCTCCACTCAATTTCCAGTGGTCCTCCAGGTAGATCAACCGTGCAATTCTGTTTTACAATGCATGACAAAGTGAAAAGAAAACATTATTATTATTATAAACAAAAAAAACGCAGATAGAATGAACTGTGAAGCATTATTGAGTTGCTACATCGTACTACATGATCGATGGCATGCCAAAAGATGGAAAGCTTTTAAATTTCCATCTAATGTATATGTATTATTCAAACTTGATAGATAATTCATTATATACTTTCATAAATGGTATTATTTACACTTACTCTCTTAGCATGACCCTCAAGAACTGCAGCAACCACAACGGCACAAGCACCAGTTCCACATGCAAGTGTAGCTCCTATAATTGGCAAGTAATTAACATTTTAGCAAAACCAGATACAACTAACAGACAATGTAGAGTAGAGTGATCTGCCAATCATTAGTGCAGCACAATATTTCACAGTAAAAACTAACCTGCCCCACGCTCCCAAACACGCATTTTCAGATGGGAAGGAGAAATAATTTCCACAAATTCTGCAAGTAACATAACATGGAATTCATCACTGTTGTGCTATGTTATTACAGTAGCAAGGAAAGAATATAGCAGGTAAAATGGTAAATACCTAATGAGTTCTATGCATTGCAGAACTAAACATACTTTAACTCAGATTTCGCCAGGTCATTTAGGCTTTAAAAATATCATCCTTTTGATCTACTTAACTGTGCAAATAGCGTGGCAACAGAACACGATACTATTACTGCCAAAAAGAGTGAAGAGATAACCTACAGCCTTGAGCAACCATAGGTCTGGACCTTCATACAGTGAAGCCTAAAATGTTAAGGTTGGAAACATAAGCTATCCATGCTTATAAAGTAAAAAAGAAGTCTGATAACATCCTTCAAACTCACCAACCCAAGAGCAGGGTATACCGCCTATAACTTGTACATATGTATGTGGGTGAGTAACACAACCATGAAGCATCCAAACATATTGAATTTATTTTTGAAGCTAACTCATATTATGATGCTAATAAATTGAAGACGAATAACAGAACTCGTTTCAAATTATAGCCCACCCAAATTATTACATACCAGAAACCAATAATGTGCATTTTACATGGAACAACAGTTTATAATAGTAGAAACAATGAACAACAAAGACGGAACAGAAAAATCACTGTTGCTACATCAAATGGCTAACACCCTAGGCCTTAGTCTGACTTCCTAGCCCCAAACCATGTTCATAATAAGATATAAACTGACCTGTGTTGGTTCGGGCCGGAAACATAGCATGATGTTCAAATTTAGGACCAATCTCAGCTAAATTTAATGCATCAACCTGCAAATTCTGTTCAAATGCCATCATTAAACAAGAAAGGAGTATTAGCGAGATATATGAATGAGAAGATCAATAAAATCTCAGCAAAGCAATCAATTGCTTCAGTTCCATGTGAAAATAGCAAACTATCAAGATGACAAGATTTAGATCATGTTAGCACTTAGTGATGAGGAAGATTGCAACTATTACTGAGGCAGAGAGGATATATAGATCGCATTCAAAGCAACAAAAACTTCAACTATTCAGATTCTTTTGCTGTCTAAATCACCAGACAAAAAGGCATAAAACTAGAAAAGTTATGCCATCAGGCTCAACAGAACTCAGGCTTTAAGATATATGCATGTTTGAAGTTAATAGATCTCAGCAACACAACTACATCAAATTCCAATTGTAAAAGAGCATTTGATGCACCGCTTCATAGTGTTATCCAGTCAGGTTAACATCTACCTAGTGATAAATTCAGTAAGATAGTAGCTTCACATAAAAGGAGAACAACAAAAAGCAATATCTCAAAAGGAAAAGAAATTTTTTATTTATTTATCTCCGTTGAAAGGCCAACGTTGCAGTGAAGAAAAGCAGTAGAAAAGTCCAAGGCTAATTTGAATTTCATATTACAAAGTCAGTTTATCAGTTATCTAGAAAGAATACCTGGCCTCCTTTTGTACCAAAGGTTATGCAGTGAGGATTTCCCATACTAACACATGTCACATTCCAGGGTACTCCATCTACAGTAAGTTCTGATTTAACAACAGATTGATCTTTATTTGCTGGTAATCTTGTAGGTACCTCTGAAGCTTTAAGTATTGGTTCACCCATATCAACTTTAACCTGAAATTGCAATAAGCATTGACTGGTACACACAGGATTCACGGACAAAAAGACAAATGAAGCAATTTATAATTATGAAAGGACTTGAAACGGAGCACTATCATAGAAGGAAAAAGAAAAACATTATATTATTATCTTCCATTGAGCATGTTGCAAGTTGTAAATGTTTCGACTTTGTCAAGGGACTTGCCACTACACACAATCTTTTCAAAGACCTCACTAGTTAAAAGCAATGTTTGCAATTTATAGGTTTTGAAAAATTTACCTTCCCATCATCTTGAATTTCTGGAACAATAAGACCAGCACCAGTGTGCACAGTAAAACTGTATAAATTGAAAAAAAAAAAAATTAAAAAATCTAAAAACTAAAAACTAACAAAAACACCCCCTTCATACATACTCCATCAAATAACACATTATAATTCATTACAGGATAGTATTATTCAAACACTTTAGATTACTGATAATTTCCCAAGATTGCAGGATAAATATGTAATAATAAAATCCTTAATATATCAATAGAAAATTTTTAAGTAGTGGCCAAAACATTGATTTTCACAAGTTATTGGCAAGAAGTGCACATAAAACATCTATGTATTTGTACATACAGCACTGAGCAACTACCTAGAAAGAATCATCCATTCATATGGTATTAAAAAATAAAATTAACTGATAGCAATACCTTTGTCTCCCATGCAAATTTTCAAGCTCAGCAATGAATCTAGCAAAGCAACGCACCCCATTGCCGCACATCTAGAAGACAAAACATTAAAATTTAACCACCACTCTGAAGATTAGTTAAAACACACAAGTCAAAATTTGCTTTTTATATCAATATGTATCAATGTAACACATCAAAATTGCATAGCAACACAGCATTGTATAAAAGGCCTAACCTCTGGCTCACTACCATCAGAATTGAAGATTCTCATAGTATAATCCGTGCCGTTGATTCCAGGCATGGCAAAGATCACTCCATCAGCCCCAATGCCAAAGTTCCTATTGCATAGCTTCGCTGCTTGCTCCGGAGTTATCTTAGGTTCCGAAGAGTCCCTGTTATCAACCTATTCACATTCACTTCACTCAATCAACATTCAACACCAAACAAAAATAAAATAAAAATAAAAATAAAAACAAAAACAAAAACAGAAATTTCATTTCTGCTACTGAAATTGAAAAAGTCCTCAATATAACTGATTACTACATTTGAGCTTTTAATTCAAATCACATTTCATAATTTTGCAGTTTTAATTAGGCAAATGAAACTAACAAGAACATAAAACCAAAAGAACAGAGAATAACGTTGACCAATTTAAATTTCTATAAGCTCCACGAAACCAAGAGAGAGAGAGAAAAAAAAAAAAGTTACCAAAATGAAGTCGTTGCCGAGGCCATGGTACTTGACGAAGTGAAGGAAGCCGCTTTCTCTCCGGTCAAGAAAAGACGTCTGCGAAGCGGTCTCCGGAGCTTCGATCTTCATTGAAGAAGACGGCGAGAAGCGAAAGTTTGGGGTTTTAAGAGTCAAATTCGGGTTTGTTGGTTTCCGCTGTAGAGTTGACGAAAAAGAGAATGAGAAGAAGCGTAGAGTGTTGGTTCGAGTGCGAGAGCGGCGCGTGACGGGGGCGTGATAGTAAGAGAGCTTGGCGGCTGTGGCCATGCTTTTGGTCCTCCTTTCTGTTTTGGTCTTCTTTGTTGTCGTTGTTGTTTGGTGCTGGCTTAGAGTAACAGTTCCGTTACGTTGAGAAGGAAATCTAGGTTTTGTTTAGTGTCCTTTTAAGAGAAGAGTTGAGTTGGTGTGCCCTCGCGGTTCGTGCCGTTTGTACACTGACCAAATTTTTCAACGGCTTGTGTCCAATTACAGCACCGGATTTGTATATTTATTTTTATTAATTTTATTATACTCACATCCTCTGTTCATATCAAACGCACCATTTCTTAATAGGGATAATCCAATATCCCCCCTGTAGTTTGATGAAATAGACAAAAACCCCCTTACTTTAAAATATCGCTAATATTCCCCTCTTGATTTACAAAATGGATAAAAAAGCCCTGTAGTTTATTAAAATATCCAAAAAAACCCCTTTACCGTCAATTTGAACATTAAAAGTCAACAGTTGACCGTTAATATGGAAGGGTAAAACTGTCCAAGTAAAATAAAATATAAAAATATAAATATTTAATAAAATAATAATTTAATATTTAAAAATTAAAAAAAAAATCTCCACCGTCCATCTTTAAAATGGACGGTGGTGATCGAACCTTTTAAAAAAAATTTAAAAAAATTCTCCCTCTCTCTCTTCATTTCTCACTCTCTCTCTTCCTCTCTCTCTTCTTCTTCTTCTTCCTCTCTCTCTCTCTCTTCTTTTTCTTCTTCTCTCTCTCTCGGCAGTACCTAAATTGGGTTTCGTCGGAAACCCAGCTTCGATCTATGGGTTTCCGACGAAACCCAGAGTCTCTGGGTTTCTGACGAAACCCATAGGCTCTGGGTTTTGTCGGAAACCTATAGATCGAAGCTGGGTTTCCGCGACGGAAACCCAGATCCGATCTATGGGTTTCTGACGAGAAAACCTAGAGATCGACGGGTTTTCGACGCTGGAAACCCAGAGATCTCTGGGTGTCCGCGTCGGAAACTCGTAAATGGGTTTTCGGTGCGGAATCCCAAAAATCTCTGGGTTCCCAGTGTTGGAAACCCAAGGAATTTTGGGGTTTCTAGCGCCGGAAACCCAACCCAGAATATTTGTTGGTTTTGTTTTTTTTGTTTTTATTATGTTGCTTGTGTTTTTTGGATGATGTTGTTTGTGTTTTGATGATGGTTTGGTTGAATTTTTGTTTGATTTGGGTTATGATTTGCTTATGAGATGAGTAGTTAATGATTTGTGTTGATTGTGTGTTCTGGATTCTGGGTTTCCAGATGGATTTCCGGCGATTTTTTTTTAATTTCATTTTAAATATTTTTTTAAAACTATTCTGATTTTTTTAAATATTCTTTTTAAATATTGAGGGACAATTTAGTCATTTCACACACGGATTCCTCTTTCACTAACAGAGTTGATAGAATGGGTAAAATGGGATTTTCAGAAACTACAGGGGGGTAATTAGCGATTACATTAAATTATAAGGGGAAACTGGAATTATCCCTTCTTAATATCAATCACTAATATTATTTGAAAATCTATCCTAATAACGAGGGGGAGAGAGAGAGAGAGAGAGAGAGAGAGAGAGAGAGAGAGAGAGAGAGAGAGGCAGTTAGTAAAAATTGCTAAGAGCATCTCCAATGGGGCTATGAATTGTTTTTCACAATTCATTGTCATGTCATCAATGTCAAGACAATTGGTTCTTACATTTTATTGATAGACAGTCAAACAAAAAAATGGTCTCCAATGTTTCTATTTAAAATCCACACATTGAAGAGAGCATTCAATGTGAGTTGCTGAGTCAGCATGTCTAACAGACCCTCTATATGTAGACAGCCATCCTCACAGTGTTGATTTTTTTTTTTGCCAAGTCAGCTTAACAGTGAAGGTTGACATTTGCATTGGAGAGAGTTTTTTTTCACACAATCCTACATGACACTCTATTTTTCTACAATCCACAGTCCATTGGAGATGCTCTTAGACATGCTGATTCAGCAACTCACATTGAATGCTCTCTTCAATGTGTAGATTTTAAATAGAAACATTGGAGACCATTTTTTTGTTTGACTGTCTATCAATACTATGTAAAAAGCAATTGTCTTGACATTGATGACATGACAATGGATTGTGAAAAACAATTCACAGCCCCATTGGAGATGCTCTAACAAAATTAAATATATACCATGAACATAGTAAATTAACTTAATTTATGATTTATAAATATTTTATTTTTATAAACTCTTAAATTAAAATATTATGTTATTAATCATCTCTTTAGTTATTTAGAAACTATATAATAACGTTTTTACCTCAAATGATAGTTATCTAGTATTCTATCAACGAATATCAACTATAAATTCTTCTAAAAATATATATATATATATCAACTATAAATTGAACAGTTGCTGTGTTATATGGTGTAATGTTAAATTTATTTGTAATTCTTAAACCCAACAAGTCTTCAATGGTATTCGAATACAGAAGTTAATCACAAATGTTAAATTCAATTTGTTTCTTGATAAAACGTTAAATTCAGTTTGTGGATTTATTTGAATACAATTTCTTTTTCAAGACATTCGTGTCCAATATCAAATTGACTTCGCTTCCTTGTGCTAGTTGATAAAAAAGCTACTTCTCCATCATTTTGCTGGCAAAAGCTTATAAGATCATCAAATTTTGCTCTTTTGTTGGTTCTAACTAGTAAACTTGTAATTCTCTAGTAACCATTGTAAAGGCCCTGTTACAAGTTAAAATTTAACCAACTCCTCCCAATAACCCGCCAAAAGCCACACATGACCCAAATAATATGTAGATCATCTTTCTCTCTAGCCAAGCTTAGCAGAACACACACTTTAGCAAGCAATTGTCTTTTCCATACTCGAAAAGCTAATTTGCATGAAACAGAAATCTTGGATCTTCAATCGGACATTGCTAGCAGTGTCTCTGAATCTGACAGATTCTCAGATGTTCGCCGTATGTTCGACGAAGTGCCTGACTTGAATGTGGTGTCAGCCACAACCATTATTGGTCGCGTTGCTAGGCAGAACCAGCATGAAGAAGCCATTTATTTATTCTCAAAAATGCTTCTTTTGAATATTAGACCAAGTGAGTTCACATTCGGTACCGTTATTCACTCATCAACTGCGCTAAAGGACCTCAATGTTGGTAGGCAATTTCATGCTTGTGCAACAAAGATGGGACTTCAATCAAACGTGTTTGCTGGTAGTGCAATTTTGGATCTTTATGCCAAGCTTGGTTTTATTGAGGAAGCTATAAGAGTTTTTGAAGATACCCACAAGCCGAATGTGGTTTCTTACACTAGTTTGATATGTGGGTTGTTGAAGAAAGAGAGGTTTGAAGATGCTGTCAAGCTTTTTCAAAAGATGCCAGAGAGAAACGTTGTTTCGTGGAATGCAATGATTGGTGGGTATAGCCAGACGGGCCACAATGAAGAGGCTGTGAATCTTTTATTTCAGATGATGAGAGAAGGATTCGTGCCTAATCATTCAACTTTTCCATGTGCTATTACTGCTGCTGCCAACATAGCTGCACTTGGTATGGGCAAGAGTTTTCATGCCTGTGCCGTCAAGTTCTTGGGCAAACTTGGTGCCTATATTGGCAATTCTCTAATCAGCTTTTATGCAAAATGTGGGAACATGGAAGATAGTCTCTTGGTTTTCAATAAACTCATTGAGAGAAATATTGTTTCCTGGAATGCTGTAATATGTGGCTATGCACAGAATGGAAGAGGGAGAAGAAGCTGTAGAGTTCTTTGAAAAGATGCGGATCTCAGGAATCAGACCAAATGATGTTACACTTCTTGGCCTGTTATGGGCTTGTAATCATGCAGGTCTTGTTGACAAGGGCTTTACAGTATTTCAATCAGGCTCGACACCAGGAACCAAGCATACTAAAATCTGAACACTATGCTTGTATGGTGGATTTACTCTCCCGTTCAGGGCGTTTCAAAGAAGCTGAGGAGTTTCTTTGTGATTTGCCGTTTGATCCAGGACTCGGGTTTTGGAAGGCATTGCTTGGAGGCTGCCAGATCCACTCAAATATGGAATTGGGTGAGTTTGCTGCTCGGAAAATCCTGGCATTGGATCCTGAAGATGTGTCATCATATGTAATGCTTTCAAATGCACGGTCTGTGGCTGGTCAGTGGGATGGCGTATCAAAGATAAGAAGAGAAATGAAGGAGAAAAATATGAAGAGAATTCCAGGTTGCAGTTGGATTGAAATCAGAAGCAAAGTTCATGTGTTTGTCTCGGGTGATCAGAACCATCACCTTAAAGATGAGATATATGAAGTATTGAGGTCCTGTATAGAGCAAATAAGAGACAATGAACCATCCAATTTTCAAACAAATTATTGAAGTATGCTTTATGAGAATTCTCCTACCGGGAAAGTGATATTGCAGTAAGCTATGTCATAAGCATTCTAGGCTGCTAAATTCATTCATTTATATCGAGTTGTAACTTCTATTTATCGAAAACCATCGGTCGGGTTTGGACACGACCATCCGGCTATCTACACTAACTTTCCAAACCAACCATCCTGTTATCTAGATTAATAAACTATCCGAAGTCCAAACTAAGAGAAAATCTTTTATGGGTTAATTTCACTGTTGATGTGGTGGGATGGATCGATGAGAAAAGTAAGAAAAAAACAGAACATCAAGTAAAATGTAAGAGAAAAAGAAATTATACTATTTCATTAGTTCGTCTCATTATTTTAGCATTGAGATGGACCAATAGAAGTTTTTTTTCCAAAGCAATTAATAACACAACCATCCTGCTATCTAAAATAATAAACTTTTTGAATTAGTAAGTAGTATAACCTTTTCGTAAAGTAATTTATCATTCAAATCAATTTGATATATGAATCTTATCTCATTCAACGAAATCATATTAGACATAATTTATTATTATTATTATTATTTTGTAACATTACATTACTGAGACTAGCTCAAAAGATAATTAAGACAAAGCGGAATCGAACACTGATGACATGGTCCGAAGAATGGTTCCCATATGGGAGGGAGTGACTCATACATAGATGGGTGAACGACCCACACAAAAGTGGAGTGACAGCCTATATATAAGAGAAATATTGACTAGCTGCTATCAAGGGTATCGAACCATGATAAGACTATAGTGGACAACAATTCTTAACCAACGGCATAGTTACCCATTGACAATTTATCTTCTTGTTTAATCCTATGAACTTTTCAAGCAAATATTAATATTAATTTAATTACGAATATGATCTAGTTCATCATATTCATTAATATCAATTTAATTAGGAAGCATTATTCAAGCATTGAATTGTTAGGGTTACAATGGTATATATTCGGATGAACAATCTCATTTTATAAAGCCAAAATATTTGAAATCAATAAGAATCTTTAAGAATTGTTTACATAAATATTACCAAATTAATCTGCACTAACCTCGGTCATTGGTAAACTAACAACCCGCCTTAAGTTCAGGAATACTAACATGACACAGCACGAGTACGGGTGCAAGGCACGTGCGAGTTATTCGATTGAGGTGGGCCTTCGACAAGCCCAACCTCAGGTTTTTTAAAACTTATAAATAGTCGTGGGCGTTCCGCGTTGGGTCCACCACTAACACGCGTCATTAAAAAAAAAAAAACAAAACCACCAATGGTCCCGACAACAATCGAAACGCTCACGTGGGACCCACCTGCTAACCATAGTAAGAAAGTAACCGTCATGTCTAGTTAAGTCTACCTCTGATCACGGTTAGCTTCTGCCTCAGGTTTAGGCTTTAGCGTTCCACTAGGTCTCTCTCTCCTCGGCTCCTACTCTGATTCAAAGAACCTAAAAAAATTGTTTTTCAAATTAGGGTTTCAAAACTCAAAATCTTCTCTTTCATTTCTCTCACAATTCTTTTGTTTTCAATTTTTATTTAAAAAAATAAATAAATTCAAAAGTTTCTTTCTATAAAGTTTGATTCTATGGATCTTTTCAATTGAAAAAAAAAATTAAAATTAAAAAAATGGAAACGCAGAGGATAATTGAGTTTCCACACAAGAACATGGACAAGCGTCCCAGGAAACGACCTCGTTTAACCTGGGACGTCCCTCCTCCTCTTCCTCTTCCACCTCCAAAGGTACCAAATTTCTCTCATACGCCTTTCAATTTCATGAATGTCGTTTGATTTTATTTAGATTTTGTTTTAATTTATTCAATTTTCATACGCAATTGTTGTATCTCTGTTGATTAATTTGTACACATATTTTGGTTTTCATCAATTAATTAACTTTATCACAAGGTCAGGTTATTGTTAACAGATATAGCATTTAAAATGAACATTTCAAGTATTCGTAGCGAATCACTAGCTGTGTGTGTGCTTGTTAGGAGCAAGTCAAGGAATTGGGATGTCAATTTTTGGATAAATTGCTAAATATGTAGGATACATTATTGGTATTGGCAATTTCGGGTAGTGGAATCACATTTGGTTTTATTGTGAAATCTACTAAGGATTTGATTGTCATGTGGCGGGGTTTTTTTGCACGTGCAGGTTATTCCGGCTATATATTGTGGGCAGGAGTTTGGGAATGGAGCAATCCCTAATTACGCATATCCAACAATGTTTTATGGTGGGCTTCGTCGCAATGGTTCACCTCCTTGGAGACCAGATGATAAAGATGGCCATTATGTTTTTGCCATTGGAGAGAATTTGACTCCGCGCTGTATGTATTTTCCCATTATTGCAAACTTTTAATTCTTTTATGGATCTAGAAGACTGTAACATGTACTTTGTAGGTTGTTGTGAAAACCTAATCATCCACGTATGAATATGTTGTTTATGCCTAGTTTACGGAGCTAGAAGACATTGTAGTATCAAATCTGTATTATGATTACGTATAGAAGTTATGAATGCTGAATCTTCCATGTGCGAATCTGTCATTGATGCTTACTTCACAGAACTAGAAGACAGTGTGATGTGCAATCAGTAGGTTGATTGGTATAGAAGTTACGAATATCAAACTGTCCACATGTAAATATGTCATTCACGCCTAGTTTAGTGAGATAGAAGGCACTGTAATGTGAAATCTGTAGGTTGGTAAGATACAAAAGTTATGAATACCAAATCATCCACGTGTGGATACGTTATTTATGCCTATTTTATGGAGCTACAAGACAGAGTAATTCGGAATCTGTAGGTTGATTGGTTACAGAATTTATGGATCCACGTGTGGATATGTTATGTAAGTCCAATTTCAGAGCTAGAAGACAGTGTATGTGAAATCTGTTGGTCAATTTGTTGTCAAAGTTATGGATATTAATCATCCATACCATGTGTGAATATGTTATTTATGCCTAGTTTACCAACTACAAGGCTGTGTATTGTGAAGTCTGTTGGTTGGTTAGATATAAAAGTTATGGATAACAAATCATCTGTGTGTGAATATGTTATTAATGCCTAGTTTGGCCACCAATTTTCTATAACTGTTCGACCTGTGATTGGATTAACGAGTTATGATCCCCATTCTTCATCATGCTTTTTTTATATATGGGTTGACAGTTGTTTTCTATTGGGCCTCTTGTTGGTATGCATAACTTGTTTACTGACTTTCTTCTTTACTCATTTTTCAGACAGGATTCTCAGCAAAATGGGTGAAGGTGAGCATTTGTCAAATTTTTTCTGTATTATTGTTTTATCCTCTTTGTCTTCTACCTTATGTTATGTATCTTTAAATGTTATTTTCTATGAAGTAGAAATTTCTTCCAGATAAGAATATTTTTTTAAGCATCTGTTCACCTGTTTATGTTACTGCAATGCCCATTTGTTGCCAATTAATTAATTTGGCATGTGTCAGACTATCTGTAAACTTTGGGATCCATTTGCTTATCTGTTTGATGGTACCTTTTCAGGGACATTTGGGCAAGTCTTAGAATGTTTTGACAATGAAAAAAAAGAAGTTGTGGCAATTAAAATTGTTCGCTCCATAAACAAGTACCGAGAAGCAGCCATGATTGAAATTGATGTTCTACAAAGGCTTGCCAGGCATGATATAGGGGGCACTCGGTAAGAATTTAGTTTTTTATATCCCCTCCCTCATTTGTTGTAGAAGTTTTAAATGATTTTGGTGTAAGCGGTTTTATTCTTTGCAGTTGTGTGCAAATTCGGAATTGGTTTGACTATCGTAATCATATTTGTATTGTAAGTATTTATTGGTACTTGTAATTTGATTCATTTGAAGGGGCAATGAATGTTCTTTCAAGCCCAAATTTTCTGTGAGTTACAAAACTTGCGGATGAATTTAAATGGTTTCAACAGGTTTTTGAGAAGCTTGGACCAAGCTTATACGATTTTCTCCGCAAAAACAACTACCGTTCATTTCCTATTGATCTTGTGCGGGAGCTTGGCAGACAACTCTTGGAGTCTGTAGCATGTGTGTGGCAATTCTTGCACCATTTTCATCTTTATCTTATCTTCTTGATGCCCAAAGACTCTTAACATGATTCTGAGATTTGAGCATCAATAGTTAATTTAGGTTCCATAGAAACCTATAGTCATTTTTTGTTGGGATAAGTGTGAGTTGATGATTATTAGTGAGAATTCATTGTGCTTCTTGTTAATTCATTACTTTTCTTTATGTTTGCAGTTATGCATGAGTTACGCCTTATACACACCGACTTGAAGCCTGAAAATATTCTTCTTGTTTCCTCTGAATATATCAAAGTGCCAGATTATAAGGTTTTTTCCCCCCAATCCATGCTTTTAATTTTAGAGTATATCCCATTAATGGCCTTACGTGTATGGAACATATTAAATTAGAATTTACAAGGACTCTTCTAAATTAAATTTATTATTACAATAGCAAGGTGGGAACAAGCTGATCATTGATTTTTCCCGATCTACTTTAATGGTTTGATGGTTGCTGATTGCTTGGACCTATCCTTTTGTTGTTGAGATATGTAAATGTTTGGATATGGAAGGTACTTACCCTGTCGCCCATTATCAGTGAGAGGCATTGTAATTACTTTTAATGATTAAATTAATGAGGAGTCCTCTCTATTGCTGTAGAGTGACAGCGTAATAAGGTGTTAAGGTGCAAGTAACTTAGCAAGGATAGGGCACGAATTCAATATTTTGTGTTTCACCCTGGTTGATTTGAAGTTTTGTCCTGATATTAATGAAGTTTAAAATTCTAATATTTGGTTTCTTTTGATCATCTTTTGGCTGTGGTTTAGTTTCTGTCTCGATCTGCCAAAGATGGTTCTTATTTCAAGAATTTGCCCAAGTCAAGTGCCATTAAGCTCATTGATTTTGGAAGCACAACTTTTGAACATCAGGATCACAGCTATGTAGTGTCAACACGGCATTATCGTGCACCAGAAGTTATATTGGGTAATATATGATTATGTCCATTGTACTAATATAATAGCTGTTCTATATGTTTCTTCTTATCATATTTCTGATACATGTTTTGCAGGTCTTGGATGGAACTATCCTTGTGATTTATGGAGTGTAGGTTGCATTCTTGTGGAACTTTGCTCTGTAAGTAACCTTTTTATCGGTATTACTAGTTAGCAACTTTTGCTTGAAGTATTTATTAAGCTTTTTGGTTTGGTGATTAATGCTGTGACAGAAGGTCCAAGTGAATGTTTTGAATAAGAAGGAAGTTGGCTGATTAAGACAAATTTATAGAATTTAAACTTTTCCTTGTAATTCTTGCAGTCTGCATTTTTATGTTGATTTAGGCCCTTTAATCTGAAGAACTATCGATATTGTGCATTAATGATGAAATGCTTTCACATGCAGCTCTGAGTTAAATTTATCTTTACCTTATGTACGTCTTCAATATTGTTGTGAGCAGGGTGAGGCTCTTTTCCAAACACATGAGAATTTGGAGCATCTTGCCATGATGGAGAGGGTTTTAGGGCCTCTACCCCAGCATATGGCAATCAGAGCTGAGTAAGAGAACCATTGTTTTGCTTGTACTTCATGCACATTTCTCTCTCTCTCTCTCTCCCTCCTCTCCCTCCTGGTGGAACAAGTTCTTATATTTTGGTTGATCTTTTGAAGCCGGCGTGCTGAGAAATATTTCAGAAGAGGTCCACGATTGGATTGGCCTGATGGTGCAACATCAAGAGAAAGCATGAGGGCAGTTTGGAAACTGCCTCGATTGCCGGTAATATATTCTTAATCCGTATGTTTGTTGTAGCTTATGAAAACCTTTTGCTGTCTGACATCTACTTTATTTTGATGTTATGCATAAATCCTTTGTTAGTTTCCGTTAAGACAATAAACTCATGTGGGGTATTATTTGCACATTCATATATAATGATGCAGTCCCTGTTGTAACCCTGTTGTTACCTCCTGGTCACATCTCCTCTAAAACAAAAAGTAAATAGCACTTAGTAATTGTGGTAGCAAAAATTTAGTTCTTGTTTTGATGTTTGTGGTGCAGAACCTAATCATGCAGCATGTTGATCACTCTGCTGGTGATCTGATTGATCTCCTGCAAGGGCTCCTACGATATGACCCAGCAGAGCGGCTCAAAGCAAGGGATGCCCTGAGACATCCCTTCTTCACAAGAGACTTGAGAAGGTGTGGCTATCCCTTGTAATTCAAAAGCCCCCAATACCACCATGTTGTTGATGAGTTGAGCAAACCAACCTTAGAAACAGAGTGAAAGGAATAATACAACAGTGTCGGATGTGTCCAATGGCATTTATTCTGTTTGTAAGATTATCGTTGTATAGTGAAATATATTGCCCATCTCTTTTTATATCCTTTTAAAAATGGTCTCTTGCTTTTTCTTCAACAATTTTATCATCCTGTTGAACTGTATCCAACTAAGAGTTTCTGTTTTGTTTTGTTATATTTCGTGAAGAGTAAAATTATTGTAATCTCTTTCACTGCTCTCTATCTTCGTACATGGGGTTAGACTTGGACAGCTCTTTTTTAATTGAAAGAAGACTTAGTCAGCTTTTGAAATCAGGAAACCTGTGGGATATGACACTCTTGATGGTTCTTAAAGCTTTGAACACTGGCAGCGGTTGGGTTGGTAAGATTTGGTTTGAAAATTATGTTTTAAGATGTATAATCCTCTTAAGTTATATATATATATATATATATATTACCTTACGACACTAAATCAAACAAATGTTGAGATTTAGTTAAGATAAAATTTTATTTTACGGTCTAGAATGTTGATCTTAGAAAGTCGGGAGAGGTTTATCCATGCTTTAGTGGGAAAATCGTTCACAATTTTAATGGATTTGGTGCTTTGAACCTTACCTTTTGCACTGGACAAGGTGGTATTCGTGTCATTGCAGCAGTGCGTTTTTATAATTATAATTTTTGTAAAAGTTGTCTAAGCAAAGAGGCTTTCAAGGACATTTGACTGAATAAAGTTTGAACTGCTCATTTTGTTTAGAACAAAAAATATGTTTTATGAACTTTACCAAACGCCCACTTAATCTCTTTCATTTGTTTTCGTCCTTTCTTTCATTATTATTGGTATTATTTTTTATTGTTCTCATTTGGTTTCCTTTGTCAGCTGAGGCATCGCCATCACAAACCCATTGAACGTTTCCCAGGAATAATTTCATTACGATAAACAAAATGCCTTCTGATGGATTTGTGGACACAGGAAGAATAGAACGACATGGCGAGGCTTTGTGATCTGCTCCTGCAAATTTTTGTGAAATATTCAAAATAAACCAGCAATTACTAGAGCCTTGCAAAATATAGCTAAGTAGTGCAATGATGTGACCAAATTTTGATTAATAATTAAGCCTGTTACTGTGATATCGGCACAGCAATTTTTTTTTTTTGGGTGTAACTACTCTAGAACAATACAATATGAACGTGAAGTAACAGCAAATCATGTCATTATCAAGTCTAGCTGTAATTTCACTAGCAGATATTATTATAGTAGGATAATGCCGCTCTTTCAAAAAAAAAAACTGATAATGCTGCTGTACCTGAAATAATATTTTAAGCTGTATTTTGATGATTAAAGTCCAAATCTAATTATTTTACAAATGCTCTGGCTCAATAAACATTTAAAGAAATCAAAAGTTGTCAGTGCTTTTATGTTGGGCATAGCCATTTATGGATCGTCACTTGCACATACATTGACTTTTCCATTTGCTTCACTAATCGTTCCCATACAAAGTTTGATTCTGTCTTGTAGCTATGAGTTTTTCATGTGTCGATCGCAATTCGCGTGTACGTATGGTCATCTTTCAATCGTACGTCTTTGATGAGAAAAATCTTGTAATATAATTTCATTACGATCATATGATTAAAATTTATAAAGATAATGTTTTATTTCTTTTCTATCTAACTGTGCACCTTTTTTTTTTTTTTTTCTTTATCATAATACAGTATGTTTTGACTGAATAAACCTACGAATAGCATGAAGATATCATACCACATAAAAGATTTTTTTATTTTTTTATTTATAACGAACTCTTTATATCAAATATTAAAATTGAAATACTTGATTTCTTATAAAGAGAGTTAATAAAGAATATAAGTGATCATACCCATACAATAAATTACGGGTGGTTCAAACTAATTCGAAAAGTTCAGTTTAAAAACAGATTAGTCATAGAGAGAGATTTTTTTAAAAAAGAATAAAGAGAGAGAATTTTAAAACGATACCATGTTCTTTTGCCTTGATTTTTGTGAGGGAAGATAGGTAAGAAAAGAAAAAGGAAAATACTGATCATGAATATTACATGTCTTCCCACTCTTTTCACTTTCAAAAAAGGAGAATGATGATCATGAATCCAAAAAATGCAATTTTATTCAAGAATCATCATTGTTCCGTACTCTTATATATGAACATCACGGTCTACATTAGAAATTTAGAGACAAGTCCACGTGAAGCCTTGGAAATATTGACGTTACTTAACCTTCCACTTGTAGCCTTAGAAATATTGACGTTACTTAACCTTCCACTTGATTTAAATATACCTTATTAAGATAATTTCATTAACTTTCTTGATTATTTGATTTAAAAAATCATTAGTTTCAAAATATGTCAAAAATCTTCTTCGGAAATTTTGAAGTTGCATATATATAAAAGCTTGCACATTTATAAGTCTTTGAAAATTCAAAGAAGTGGGGGTTTTTCATCAATTTTTTTATTATATATTTTAGTCTTTGTTATATTGGAATTGGATCAAACTGCCAAATATAGTATCGACAAGACAAACTTTATGTCTTTGGGCGATGTGAGCATAAAAAGGACAGTGATGGAGATTGAAGCTAGCGACTTGCATAGTTGTACAAATGGAGATTAAACCTAGTGACTTGTATAGTTGTAAAACGAACGTTGCATTTGGATATATTTTTAAAATAATATTTTTGAAAACCATTTTTAAAAATGAAAAATATATTTTGAAAATAACGTTTTAAAAAACGATAATGCTTTTGATAATATTTTTAAAAATACGTTTCGAAAATGAAAAATGATAAAAAGTTATTTGACATCATTTTTAAAAACAGGTAAAACATGAAAATATATTTAGATGAAAATTATTTTTTAAAATAATAATATAAATGTTTTTACTTTTTTGAGTTTTACTGTATAAAAGAAAATGATTTATTATAGTGATAGAAAACGAAAAAAAAAATTATTTTTTATTTTTATCTTAAGTTTTATTGTATATTTTTTAAAATATATTTTTTATTTTTAAAAATATGTTTTTAAAAATGATTAATCAATATATTTTTAAACGTTTTTCGATTTAAAAGTAAAAAACAGTTTAAAAAAAATGGTATCAAACACCATGAAGGGACTATTTTATTATCTATGGAATGAAAACAGACTCGGTATAGGCTCCTCACTCGAGCAAAAAACAACGCATCAAGGACAGATGAGCAACTCATAGGTCCTTGTAATTTTGAAAAAGACAGCAACAGTGACAAATCAAGAAAAACTGTAAAATGTTACTATTCATGGTTAAAAGTTAAAAATGTTTCGCGTGTTCGGTTTTTCCACAAGAGAATTGAAACCATAATCTATCTAGTCTCCTCAAATCCAATAAAAAATGTCTGTCTTTTTGTTTGTTTTTATTTTGGAAATGGCTGTCTTTTTTTTTTTTACCATTTTGTGTACACATGAAAGCTCAACTACTTAGATCCACAATTTTGCATCTTTCTCCATGCATAACAACCTATCTTTCTCTTATATTTGTTACTTTTGTAAACTTTTAATTCATTATAAATTTACCCTACCCCACTAGGGGAATTTCTAATTACTGTTAACGCATCAAATTCCATGTGTATTTTTCAATTGAGTACCTCATGGAATTATAAATCAAGTTATACATCCTTTTCTTTCAATTTTTTATTAAATGATCAGGTTTTAGGGTCAAGGACTTAACATGACTATTCTCTATCTGTCAATGTCTGATGCATTACACACATGAGGGGGTGGACGTTTTAACGTGTCAAATCTAATGCAGACACGGAGGGATTTGATTGGTTGGAGAAGGAGGAGCGCCACAACACGAGGACTCCACGGCAGTTTCACGGGCCGCTGGTTTCACGATGGGCCGGATTTACTGAGAGAGAGAGTGGGCCCCCATTTACGGCAGCGCATACAAGAGTGTGGAGAGAGCAAGGTGTACCTTGCCTTTTGGGCTCCTACATGGCAGGCCAGCGGGCCCCACGTGTCACGTATTGACTGGTATAGTGGCCACGTAAGAGACAAACAACAGGCTGATTATAAAATCTCCCCTAATCTTCTCTCCGCCAATCAAAATCCTCCTCCCACGTGCGACCCCCGGCCCCACCACACTATTAGATCGTAGAATCTATTAACTTACTTTTTATTTTTCTAATCGTTTAATTATTTTATTAACTAATCTTACAAAATTTTTTTTAACCTACTCGGGACTCATTTGCACATTATATATTCAACATTTTTGGCCTTTCTTTGATCTACTTGATTCTTTCACCTACACAATTCCTCCCCAGTTGTTATTTTCTCTCGTCTTTTCCACCACTTTCCCATGTAATTTTCCATTATTTTCTCGTCTCTTCCATGTCTTTTGCCAAAAACAATCCAGGTTCTTGATCTCCTACTTGTTTCTTTGTATACATAACTACACCATATCTGATCATTACAAGGCTATTCAATTTAGCAAGAAATCATGGATGATTCTTCTGCGTCGTATATTCACATGGTGAGTTGGTTGATATATGAATATTTTTTTTGTGGGGTGAGTTATTTCTTTGATTTGATTGGTGATGGTGTGAGGTGATGATGCTGATGATCATATGATATGATGTGATCGAACAGGTGCACCATCTTATAGAAGAGTGTCTAGTATTCAACATGAGCAAAGAGGAGTGCATGGAAGCTCTCTCCAAGCATGCAAATATCAAACCAGTCATTACTTCCACAGGTAACAATCGTCGTCAAGTCAAAAATCAGCCACCCACCTGGTTTACAATTTACACATCTATACTGCTGTCTCCAACTACTATACTATTTAAAGTCAATACTACATATACACATACACACGTGCCAACACACAAACAATAAACTTGTACATATATACTCACGTGTGTGAGACTGAGAGCATGATTCATCTATGCAATATGTTTGTTTTGTGGTGATCATCATGTGTTTATTACAGTGTGGAAGGAACTTGAGAAAGAGAACAAAGAGTTCTTCGAGGCCTACGCAAAGAACAGAGCAGAGAGAGCTTCATCAGCTGGAATGGCGACAAGAGAAACGATCCAAAATATGCTTTCGAATTCCTCCATTAGAGACAGCGAAGACTAACTAGCTAGTCAGTGTACTTCAATCAACAAAATTAGATAAAAATGAAAAAAGATGGTTAGGGTTTTTAGTAATATCCAGTGCAGCTGGAGGGTATTATTAGGCATTAAAAAGGGGTAATTAATAGTTACTAGTAGTAGTAGTAGTCAGTCTCGTCAACTTTGTACTGTATTATATCTCAAAAAGAGAAATGATGGGGTGGTGAAAAATAAAGAACCAAACGACGGCGTACAAGTTGGAGGTTTTTTTATTTCGAAAAACTAGCGTAAAAGAATCCAAACAGTAGTAATTCAGAAGCGTGACGGCATGTGGGAGCAGTCGTTGCATGAAGTCGTGGCACGTTGCTACACGTGGCACGGCCCTCTTTGTTTCCATTGAATGCGTGTTTGTTAACTTTTTTTGTATCATCTTAGTTGTTTTGTACAAATTTTCTTTTTCTCTAGTGTCCGCTGTATGTTGTGTGTTGTCTTCTTAATGCGTTGTAGTAAATGAAGTGTGAGGTGGGGATTATTTGGCCGATTTTGGGGACCCTTTTGACGGCCAGTTAGGTGCCCTGTCACTTGTCACCATCCCAAGCTTTTTAGTATGTTTGGTTTCATCGAAATGTCTCATGAGACATCGGATATGTGCCATTTGCAAAGTCTAAACCAGATGGTCAATATAATTAAGTGGTTTGAATGTAAATTATTGAATCTTTTCTTCACATTACGAAGAGTGTCCGAGTGTGTGAGATACAATATCAACAGTTGCTATCTAGCTAACAATTAACTAGGCAACAGACCGATGAATTTAATATTATATGATATGGGTAAGGTTTCACATGGCCTTGCAGGTTATGGCGATAAGATAAAACCTGATTTTGCCAATACTAAGCGGATTGCGGCGCAGTAAAGTATGTAAATGAATCGTCAGAGGCATTTTGACTGCGCGCTTGATCTGTCACTCATGTTTCCATACTCGGTACACGCCTATTATCAGAGATCGGTTCCTAGGACCCCAGAATTTATGAAACATATTTGGATAACATAAATCTATGGAACGGAACTGTGGATGCATGTGGATAAGCCAAGCCAATCTGCAGTCCTAATTATCATAAAACTGGAACTATTATTCCAACGGTTAAAAAAAAAAAAACAAAGAAACAGCGATGAACCTTGGCTTAGGTGTAAAATGGGTCAGCCAGCTGAGGCGCAGTCGTCCAACAGCTTGGTTAATTGGAAATGGGCCCAATGACGGCTTTGATCAAGCAAGTCTGTTGAGCTTCACTATTTCTATTTTCAGTTCAGTCCATTTCAAAAGTTGATAGAGTGGCGATATTGACACCCCTCAAATATCGAATGTGCATCCCTTTTTACATGTTCATCCCATTAATTTTTTAAAAAACTAATAAAAATTTGTAACCACACTCCACAAATTATTGAGATATCATTTTCTTATTCTTAATCTCCACTACCATCATTATCTTGCTCTCCATCAAAATTCTCATTTGACAGAAACCAAAAAAAAAAAAGATCTCTTTCCAAAACTTTTTCATCAATAACGCAAACCGTTTTATGTTGTTCATCACAAAAATTACAATTGCTTCATCCTCTTCATTAACATATAAATCAAACCCAAAACTTCTTCACAACAACACAAACCCATGAAACCCAAATGATTCAAATGAAATAAAAGTGTTTTTAACAAGGTTTAGAATCTGAAATTAGATTTTTTTTTTTGAAAAATATGCTTTGAGAATTCAACTTCATTTTTTTTTTTTTCTAAATTTTTCAACCTGGGGAGATGAACAATAAAAATGATGCGTATTCTTTCAATAATCGAATTGTTCATCAACTTGGGAAAATTAATGAATCCGGGTCTGGTCAGTATTTTTGCAGGGGTTTGGGAGAAGGAAAAATAATTCGATTATGGAAGGATAAAAATAACAACTTTCCATTGAATTAGCAGTGATTGGAATCATGACGATTGTAACACTAGCGTTTTCAAACGTCAAGTGCGATGAAATTTGTGATTTTTCAACCAAACGATGCAAACACACCGGTCAATCAGTGGTAAACAAACTCAACTCTCTTCTCCGGTTGATGATTTTCAATTTCATTTCTTTTAAATAAAAAAAAATCTTCAAATTCATTTTTGTTTTAAATAATTATCAAGGAAATTTTCAACAATGTAATCAGGGATGATATAGGAATTTCAAAGATAATTATATTTTGGGGTGTGTATACAGTTCTAGAGGGGTGGAATATTACCACTCAAGTTAATAATGGACATAATGACATGGGTTTGTTCAAAGTTGGGCTGCAGCCTATTTTCCAAAACCAGCCCATATTAGGCACAGAGAAAAACGACCTCGTATTACAATTATATAATTTGACATACAGTGACCGGATATTCCAAGGGTTTTGAACTTCCATTCCCCCTCAATTATCATCTTCAATCCATCGCGCAGGGTTTTAGTCCTCTCTCTCAAAACCCCCAAAAAAAATCAGAATGGAATCACTTGCTAAAGTACACAGCCGTCACCAACCCCTCTCTCTCTCCCTCAATCACCACCGTCCATCTTTTCCCAAACCTGCCAACGCCCTCTCCTTCAGAGCCTCATCATCACCCTTCAAATTTGCCTCCATCAGAGCCTCCTCCTCCTCCTCCTCAGCCCCACAACAAACCCGTAATAAACCTTCGCTAATCCAAACCCTAAACCCTCTCTCCTCGCCTCTAGTCAAAGCCGCTTGCGTCACCGTGGCCGCCGCCGTATTATTCTTCACCCGCCTCCATCTCACCGCCAAACCCGCCATCGCCGCTCCTATCTCACCTCCCGCTTCCACCGTAGAATCAGCCGACGAGTCGCCGTCGACGACGAGGGACAACACTTCGTTGGAAGAGAATGAGAAGGCGATCGAGCAGCACCTCGCTGAAAACCCGAGCGACGCCGACGCTCTACGGTCACTGATGGAAGTCAAGCTCAAAGCGCGCAAGATTTCAGAGGCAATTCAAGTTCTCGACCGTCTGATCGAAATCGAGCCAGAGGAAATCGAATGGCCGTTGTTAAAAGCCCAAATTCACAGCTACTCAGGAGACTTCGACACAGCAACCAAAGGCTTCGAAGAGATTCTACAAAAGGACCCGCTTCGGGTCGAGGCCTTCCACGGGTTGGTGATGGCATATTCGGAGTCGGGTAAAAAGTTGAATGATATAGAGAAGAGAATCGAGAAAGCAATGGAGAAATGCAAGAAAGAGAAGAAAAAATCCGAGCTGCGGGACTTGAAATTATTGATTGCGCAAATCAGAGTGATGGAGAGCAATCACGTAGAGGCATTGAAGGTCTACGAGGAGCTGGTGAAAGAGGAGCCGAGGGATTTCAGGCCTTATTTATGTCAAGGACTTATATACACTTTGTTGGAGAAGAAAGACTTGGCCGAAAAGCAATTCGAGAAGTTTCGAAAACTTGTTCCCAAGAATCACCCGTACAGGGAGTTTTTCGTGGATACCATGCTTGCGAATAAGCTTTTCGGGGAGAAGGTAGCAAGAGAGAGTGTTGGATGAAGGAGTTAGAGAGATATGGCTTCGGTCTTGTTCAGTATTTGAGATGGATACTGCTGGTTTAATAGTGAGGACTGTGTTTATTTTTTTGTTTCCTTCTTTTTATTTATATGTTTTTGGTGTTGTTAGTTGCATGTTTGAATTTAATTGTAGGTAATTAGAGTCAGTATTATGATTATCAAGAGATGGTTCGAGGGAAAAATTGTGGTTATCTGTGGTAGAATATGGTAGGAAGAAAATAGTTTAGCTATTTATGTAGGAACAATTGAAATGATGGTATTTATATTTCGTTTTATGATGCAGGATGTGCAGTGTAGTAATTTAATCAAAGGTTATTTGTGTTCATGCGGAGTTTGGTGAAGAGAGTAAAGATGATGGAAATTTGAAACAACCTGCATTTTGAGTCTTTAGTTGTTTTTGTGACATGAGCTTTATGTTCTAATATTACATAGGCTGACTATTTGCAAGCACTTCTGTTTCTGTGATGTTTGTTGTTGGAGATACATTGCACACATTCATATTGACGAAAAATAATCTACCATACTTTCTGGATGTGTTGATTGCTTTGAGAAATGCACTGGATGTGTTATTTGCCAAGAATTGTTTTACTTCTATGATTTTTACTTCTACCTATGGAAGAAGTCTAGCTGGTTATGCCTGGATGAAGTGTTCTTCTACTTTCTTGTCACTTTTGATTGAGTTTTATCTTGGGAGTGGATCTCCCTAATGGTCTTACTGGAATCTTTAAGGAATAAGGAGTCAACTAATGCTAGAGGTTATAGTGTCATACCAGGACTTCTGGTTGGCCTTATGTTCTCCAGACAGACCAGACCAGTTGTCCAGTTCACTGTCTATAAAATCTGTTTATAATATTTTGCAGTACATGGTAGTAGCTTTTTGATTTGCAAATCGGTTATCCGCAGAATGATGTGATCACAGTTTAAAAATAGTCTGCATTGTGGCAACAGCTATGATAAAAGCTACAACCATTCAATTTACTATGTTTTACTTTCTCTGCTGCTTTCTGCAACAATGGTGATAGCATCTATATGGATCCTCATTGATTTTTCTTTCACCAGTAACCTCCAATATTATCGATTGTAATATATTGCACAGTTTATTACTCTGTATTCTGCACCAGCTCGACCATTGCTGCTTTAAAATCTTTGATTACTTCTGAACAATTGCCTTAACCAGTTGATGATATTCTTTGGTGTGATACTTTTATGTTCAGTGGCTACTATTAGCTGGTCAATATAAGGTATTGAGGTTGCCTTACCCCATCAACAAGAGGCATCTTCAAACGGTTTTGCAAGCATGTTGTCCAATCTTTCAAAACCATTGCCTTTATTCCAATTGTTGTAGCCTGGAAATTGACTTGGGAATGATTCCAGGGTACTTGTGTCTGTATATAGTTATTTGGAATTTTGTAATGTCACTTGTTTCCAAATACCGTCGGCCCTGTTTTAAGTTAAAAACGCTATGCTAGCCCAGTTTTAAGTTAAGATGCTATGCTTACATATTATACCTTGCTCGGCCATTCCTTTTATTTTCTTTGTAGTTCAAACGGGATCTTCTACATTATATGTATTTTACTAAATTTTTCCTGGATAAGCTGTCGCTAGATGCATGACTGAAGTCTGTGTGCCAACACTTAATAATCTGCCTTTGTTTCATTGTTTTATTCCTTGTCACAATCGTGAAATGAGCATGCATCCTGTGACCCGTCAGTGATTGTGCTTTTTGAATTATATTTTGCTTCAGCGATCATTTTTTTGAAAATTTGATGTGGAGATGCAATTTCTAACTCTTGGATATGCCAATTAACAATATCAATCTGGGTAGTCTTCTAGGCTGTCAAATGATGCAAGTCATCACACCTTTTTTTAGCACAAGGGGATGCGTATTCTATCCATTTTAGTTTCTTTAAACTCATTTTAAAAATTTTGTTTGGATGATTTTAAGTTGTCTTCTTACAACAACTGATCAGAGACTTAGGGGTCGTTTGTTTTTTTGTCTGAAGACTGAACAGTGCTGCTGAAGACTGAATAGTGACTGAAACCTGAAATCTGAATGACATGTTTGCTTTTTTTTTTTCTTTACATCTGAATATATAGTAATATTGTTTGTTTTTTAAAGTTAAAATTGTCTGAAAACTAATAATTTGACATTTATATCATTTACTATTAGTTGTTATGTAACTTTATTTAATATAATACAAACAATTATAATAAATTATTTAGCAAAAGCTAAAACACTTTTATACATATATTAATAATATTTTTATTCATAATTAAAATATTATTAATTATTATACTAAAGTATTTTTTTTAAAAAAAATTATATATACATAAAATAAATTATTATAGTAAATTAAATTAAATAAAAATAAATAAAACGGTATTAAGTTGAATTACTATTGTTATATATTTAAATAAAAATAAGATTGAAAGAAATATAATTAAAATGAATATGTATAATGTAAAATCACATCAAATTTGAAAATATGTTTGTTGAAGTATTAAAAGAAATTTTTATAATGTAAAACTATAACAAACTAGGAAATTTATTATTTTGGGAAGGATAAAATTTGAACAATAAATTTATAAAATCATCAAGTGATTTGGTATTAAGTGAAAAGTAAAAAAATGTAGCTTTTTATTTTCAATGGTTTTTGGGTGGTTTTAAGTTATTTGACCACTTAAAAAAACAAACAAAAATCACTTAATTAGTCTAATTCAACACCATTAAGTGTTAAGTGCAAAAAACAAACGACCCCTTAGGCTTTTTTTTTTTTTTTTTTTCATAGTTGAAACAAGGTCAGAGATCAATTGAGATCAAACGAGGTTTTGACTTTGAGGTGTGGCTCGGGGAGCGATTCCCATGCGAGAGGGATTAATCCACCTATAGGTGGAGAGGAGGATCCACATGAGGTGAGAGAATAACTCACATATTTTTATACGATAGAAAAGAGGTTTATTATTTTGATGAGAGTTGAAACAATAACCCATAGGCATCAAGTCAGTGGCATTACCACCACGCCAGTTACCAACTATCCACGGACGTAGACTTTGACTACTTTGTATTAGCTGAAAAATACAATTAACTCAAGCCTAGTACTCCTTTGTGGCTTCATTTGAAGTTGGGTTGGACTTAACTTTGGTAGACTTTTGGGCTTTGCCTTCAGTCTTGACTGACCATCTAAATCAACTCGAGTTCAGCCTATAAAAGAAGACTGTCTATATTTGTACCCCTCTGAAACCGGTCGTACACCCCTGTTGGCAATTCCGTTAAATGAGTCGTAGTTATAATTTAGGATAAATTACATGAACCATCCATCCCCGATTTAAGGTCTAATTACAGTTAGAGAAGTCTTTTAATTAAAATTGCACAAACCTTTCTTACAGTTTGCTTCCATCCAAGTTGAAGGTTCACCAGCTTTTGAGGGTGAAATGTCACAAATACCCTTATTTACTTATTTTATCATATGTGTTTTGTTTTATTACCTTTTAAATTATATATTCTTGACAAATGTTGTAGATGGTAGTCTACTTTCTTGTTAAAGTTTATTTTTTATTTTTCAGATATTAACTTGTTTGTTTGAAGAGGATACTTTGAGATAACTGGCTTTTTGTTTTGATGGGTTTAGTTAGCATTTTTTTGGTTGTGTTTTCGTATAAATATAATTATATACTAAACAAAATTAGGTAAGGTGCATATCTTTAAATTTTGTGAGTTACTTATTATTATTATTATTTTGATAAATCGTGAGCACTAATTAAACGTAATTATCGATTAACTCACATTTTATTAGAAATTAAACGCAAGTATCGATGTAACTCCTACTTCATTAGCTTGATTTTTTGACACTATTCATGAAAATAAAATAAAAAAATCTTAATAACAGGTGGATCATCTCCCACTCCGAACATGTGACAAAATTTACGAAATTGGAGTGCATGCATGGTGTTGTTGGTGCATTCACTCCCATGAGATGGGCCCATGGCTCCTTCCTCGATGAACTGAGCTTGGAAACCGGCAGGATTGACTGATAGTCCTTGTAAAGACTTGGCTCCTATGTCTTATCATTGGCATAAAAATTGCTGTGATCATTCCTTCTGTTTTTTTTTTTTTTCCTTTCTATCATAACAATTAAAAGACAATTGAACCTTCCAAGCTCTTACACAAGTGTGATTGGCTCTCGAAATACTTTTGCACCGAATTCTCAAATTATTGATATATTCGGAATCCATACAATTTAATTTAAGAAAAGATTACAAAAAAGATGAAGTTGAAATAGTACCTGTAATGCTGTACATGTCTCCTCGAAAGATAGCACAGTCCGGATAACATGGGTCTTTTTGTGCTTTCATATATTTCTCAGTTGCGGGATTCTTTTTTCTTGGGTTCTCGTGTTGATTTTGAGTCATTTCATACCCGCGCTTGACGGGGATTCGTAGACCATTTTGGTGTCTCGATTCTAGGTCCCATTACTTACAGACACAGGCTACAGCCACACACCTGCCCTAGCCTTCCTTTTATTTATCAATCGTCCCATCTTGTCTTTTGTCACTTTGTTCGTTACAGGCCATTCTTTACCGTTCCCATACCTCGCCCAAAATTAAGTTGCAAGCCCTATATTTAGCTAATTGATGTGTAAATGGAGCTGAATCTTGTTTCATCGTTCTAGTTGATTGATTTGAGAGTTTGAGCAATGCTAATTTTCTCATTTTGGAAATTCACCAGCTCTTCTTAACCAAATTAGAATTAAACATTAAAAATAATAATAATAATAATAATAATAATAATCTGATTCCAATTTATTGTTTGTGAAAGAGTGTGATCGTGTGACGGATTTAAAATGATGCTCTCTCAACACAGTCAACTAGTGTCTTTTCTAGGTCTTCAAATTAATGCAAATCAACCTTGGACTCCAAAATTGAGCCACTCGTGATCCTCCACCTAATGTCAAAAATTGTTCAGGAAAGGAAGACCAAAGTCGAGAATTTACTAAAGGTGTGAGGGATTACTACGATGATACCTCAACTCCGTGAACTAAAGTCTTTTCCGGGTCTTGAAATTAATGCAAACTACCTTTGGACTCCACCAAATTCAGCCCGCTCATGGTCCTCCATCTCATGTAAAAATAAATATTCATGGAAAGGAAGTCTAAAGTTGGGAATTTACAATGGGATTGTTTAATGTACTAGAACTCTAGAAGTCAGCCGGGGTTGGATTTTTGAAGAAAAGGGACTTGCCTGGTCTGTGTTAAGAGAAAAGGAAAAATGTTGATGGTTAAGAGAGTTAAGTTAATCCTAGTAGCAGTAGAGTGATACCTGAGTTAGACCGCTTAATTTAAAAAAGATGGATAGTAATAGTAGGCAATCATGCCGAAGCCATGATTATCGATATGGTCCTACAGCTCACTTTAGTCTACCAAATTTGCTTTTCACTTTCTCTTTTATTTTTCGCTTTTTGTAACATAAACCAAGCAACCCCAATTCTGTCTCACACTCTACGACCTGTGTTTCTTTCTTCTAAGCTAAACATTTTGTACATATAACATGTTTTTACTCGTATTACTAACATGTTTGGTTTAGTTTAAAATTGTCTAAAATGGTCATTGTATTTTTTTTTCAGTGTCTAGGTACTCTAAAGCACATTGTAAGAACAATTTTAATATTTATCAATATTTCAAAAAGCGCTAGATACTAAACGATCGATAGCCTGACGGTTAGACTAATGACTAATGGTGAACCAATTGACCGCTGATCAAACTTTATATATATATATATATATTGTTTTTCTTGTCTTGGGTTAGTGGTGGTGGTCGGTTTGTGGGTTTTTCAAAAATCCAAAAAAAAAAAAACAAGAATAAAACAAAATAAAAATCCAAATGACAACATAAACAAAATCCTCATCTTCTCCAATAATTTCTCATAAAATCAACAAAAAAAAAATCAGTAAATATAAATGAAAAAGATAAATTAACAAAATCAACAAGCAATTTTTGCCTAAGATGTTGATGCATAAGACGATGGAGATACACTAATGCAGAAGATGAATGACTGGTGTACGGTGCAGGAGAGAGATGAAGTCACTGAACAGAACTAGTGAGTTAGCGACACTAAACGGTGGCATTGAACAGCAGTAGGTGACTGGTGGTGATTCATTGATGAATCGTGAAGACTAAAATGACTTGTGGTAGGGTTAAGGTTTGAATGCTTCTTTTATATTGAACTAAAACAATGCCGTTTTGGTTTATATTTTTAAGAAGTTAAAAAACCAAAAATGACATCGTTTTGGAAGTCTAAAACGATGCTGTTTTGGAAAAAAAAAAATTGACAAATTTACGGGCACTTAGATGACTCAAATTGGCCACCTAAATAGTCTTAGACAGCATATCGATTAGAATCTCTGATTTTCATTTTTTCAGAATGATCGGCAGCCAATGAGGCCGATAACTTTTTTTTTTTTTTTAATACCTAAGCGGTTTTTAATACATTGATATCCGTATTATTATGCTGTCAAGAATCGTGTTAAAAAATTGCACTTTAAGCTCCCCTAGTGTTGTTCTTTTGTTGACAATGGCATACCTAGCAATCAAACACTAGCTATAAAAACATATTCAAATTAAGAAGAAAATAATAAAAACAATCGGATGCATTTTCTCCTTTCATCATCCGATGTTCTATTGACAATCTTTGGATGCTTGTGAAAAGAAGAGAGAAGAAGAAACACAAAGAACCTTCCTCATCATTGTGATGAAAATGGAAGAGTGGACTAGCTTGCTTTAGTGGACTTTATGTTAGGGATTGGAGACAACAATTATGTGGTTGTTATGATGCCTTTTGGCTTTTGTTTTGGTTTCTTGTACACTGAAATATATGGAAATCATGCATGTTTATATAGTGCTACACTTCACCTACTACTCCTATACACAAAATTGCCCATCCAAAAGGCATGTTTACTGGTGATCGATTAGTCTATTTAATCCCTGCAAGATATATTAAAAACACACATTATTTTGCAGAGTTTGACAAGCTAGTGAGGAGAAAATTTTTAGTGCTGCTAGTGCAATAAAAGATTTATTTAATTGATTATCTATATGACTACATTACATGACGTGATATTTTTGGATATGATGCATTACACCAATCATATTCAATATTTCTCGTTTTCTCCGATTTAAGAGATTATATGCTCTTATTTAAAAGTATAAAATGGATAATTTTCTCCTCTTAAAAATGTGATTATATTTTTTTTTGAAATTATTAGTAATTAATCATAATTTATTTTGATATAGTTTTTAGATTCATAAGATGGAATTGAAAGTAATAATTTGAGATTTGTTAGATGATTTAATATATAGTTTCAGTAATTCTTACTCAATTCAGGAACAACCTAATTAAACATTAAAATGTCTAACCAAATCAATTAAGGGAAAATAAGTCAAAAGAGATCAGAGTATTATAATTAATTAGTTGGATGGAGACTTTGTGAGCTAATTTGGAGAAACAAATGAGCGATCATCCATCTCATTTATGTGATAGTGTGAGGTAACAGCACTAACTAGTCAATTTGCTTTTGAGAAATTGTAAAACAAATAATTAAACCACCCAATTATTGCTCTTAAAGACTTGCTTCATTAAGAAACTTCAGCCTAATCATGCAAGAAGCCCATATCTTTTATCACGCATGGGAAAAAGTTTTTCCCATCAATGTTTTGCATAATAAAAGGTCCCCATAAATTTAGACTGTTTCGATTCATACTTTTAATAGTTTTCCATAATTGAAGATAGAATGCAAATTGCAAAGCTGCATGTTTTTTCATTATGCAATGTTTATGCATGAAAAATGTAATCTCCACAGTAGAATCATGATTTGATTCTGCTCCTGAAAAATTGTGTTACAAGTTATGTCCAAAAAGTCAATTGTCACCCAATAATAATTTGGTGAGAATGAGATAGTAAAAGCTTTTTAGCGAATTAAGGGTTTTTAATACTTCAAAAATTTATATATTTAAAAAAAAAAAAAAAAACTTCAAAAATATCTTTATCAATCAAAACCTCTTCAGTTATAAAGTTTATAGGCTCCAAAGTCAAAATGACCCACCAGACAATCTCCATAAACCAAGAGTAGAAAAATGTTCAATTAATAAGCTGAGGACGAAAACAAAGGACTGTGTCAACTTCACGAGCTAAAAAAAACAAACCCTAATATTTTACCTATACCTACCTAGTGTTCTTTTTTGTTTTTTCCAATTTCAGTGAAGATTCTTTTCACTTTGGTTGGTCTATGTCATTATCTTATCGTTACTGTGGAAATTTTGGTAACAAGTTTTAATCCAAAGTCTAAAGAAACCCAAACAGTACTGTGGGGGGGGGGGGGGGGGGGGGGGGTGTGGGGGTGTGGGTGTTGTGGTGTGGATTGGGGGTGGTGGGGTTCATGCTTGATTAAGCACTAATCCTTATCAAACTTTTATTACACATCAAGTAAAACGGTAAAACCTACGAGAAGATGTTTCCAGAGTATATTTGGATGTAACAATAATTAGAGTTAGGAGTTTTACGGTACGTTGAGATTGTGAAATAATATATCAACTGGATGATCTAGTTTGTTTGTAAGGATGGTTGGCATGCCATTGTTTCTTCTGACAAATTCATTTTTCAAAGACACTTTTACTAATTAGAAATCGGTAGCAAGAAAATGAAACTTAATTATTGAACTTGATTGTTGATCTGTGCTTACGGTGTTTATATACATTGATGAAAATTGAATTATTTGCAATCATACAAAATCAATAATTAAATTACTTCTGAAAATTTAGGAACTTAATTCATTCATTCCATCAAAGGAATCAACTTCCCTTTCTTAAATATAATTTCCATTTGATCTTTATTCTCAAGTTGTAAATGCGCCAAAATACCATTGTCATATTGTATATCGTGATAGTTTAGAGAAGATCATGTTTCTGTATGTGATTGTCACATTACACATTATGATAGTTTAGATAAGATCATGTTTCTAGATATAATTGATTGTCATGTTGCACATTATAATAGTTTAAATAAGATTTGTTTCAAGATACAATTGTCAAGTTGTAAACTATAACATTTAAGATAAGATTGTGTATCAATATATGATTGTTGCATTGTAAATTACTAAATTATAATAGTCGGAGCTGTTCATACCAATTTGTACTCAATAATTTCTATGTTAAATAAATCATTCTCTCATATAGTCATATAGATATGAGGACATTATTTAGGTACCAATATAAATTATAATATATACTAACAATAATTATATAAGACAATTATAATTTGTTAATAATATTATCAAAAATTGAGTGAAATACACTATTTAAGGTCAGTTGGCTTGTTAATTGAAGATCGTGTTTTAAAATACGATTATCGTATTAAGATATATAGTCCAACATTATTTACAGTTATTCAATAATTTTCATATTTAATGAATCATTATCTAACGTATATATTCAACTATTATTTTCATGTCAATACACTGTACGATGTACAATGAATTTAGTTATATTGACCATCATAATTTGTTCAAATTATCCTTTAACAATGTGGGAAATAATATACTATGGGTGAGTAGTCAAGGACCGTTGCAATTATTCTTTGTTCAAATATATCGCATTAATTGCAATGACTGATTCTTGCATTGTATATCATGATAGATAATATTATCTATACTATAGAATATACTCAGACATTGGGTAAATCACTCTATATAATGTAGACGAGTGTAATTTTACCACACAAATCTACAATACAATAATACAAACAGTTAATTCTATTCGACCATTACAATTGTTGAAATTATCATCATAAATGAGAAATATGAAATAAAGGTCACTGCTGAGTAATTCGGTTAACCTATTTATACCTTTAATTACGCCCAACTAATTCTTAACTACGAAAGTTGATCAACTACGGTATAAAGAAAAGAAAAGGGACTAAATCATTGCAAAGACAAAATCAAACAATTTTATAAGAAATTCATTTAAGAAGAATATATTTTCTTTTTTTTTTTTAAAGAATATATTTTATTTAAAATAATGCAAAAGCTAAACACATTGATACAGACATAAAAAGTGATATATCTTATTAATTTTCTTTCTAATTTTAATTATCCTATATTAAGTGCGAAAATAAAATGATAAATAAAAGAAACAAAAACGAGGAGCAACGCCTTGCAAAAAAAAAAAAAAAAACCCCAAGCCGGGAAATCAAGAGATGAGTTGTGTGACAGCAGCACGAGATAGCGACACGTGTAGTGTAAGGCACGGTCGATGGTGCTAGACCACACACAACTTGCCCGCGCGCAGCCTCCTCTCAGTCACTTTGTGTGTGTCAGTCTATCGGTATTTGAATGTTCAAAAACCAAGCCCCACCGCAACTCAACACCCTCTCTTTTTTCTCTCTCTTTCGCTCACACCGAACGCTCCATGTCCTCACATCGACGGCTCTAACGACACTCCTCTTTACTCTCCGCCGCTCTCTCTCTCTCTCTCTCTCTGCTTGTTTTGCTGTCTTTCTTGTTCAAGATCTTGAAATGGAGAGTGTGAGCTTTTGGATTTTTAGAGATTAGCTGAGATTGACAATAATCTAAGGCATGATCTTCTTTGGATCCTTCTTTTCTCTCTCTCTTTCTCACCTGCGATTTTTTCGCGATTTTCGATCTGGATTTTCTTCTACATTACTTGTCCTTATTTTGAATAAGTAAAAAATAAATATATAATTAAAGAATTTCGTATAATTTTAGATTTTGTTTTTATCTTTTTTTATTTTTTTATTTTTATTTTATTTTAATTTTTAATGAGTGTAAATGGAGACGTTTCAGCGAAGGAGGTCCAAGGTTACCAGCTTCACTGGTGATTTACTTGGTGCTGCGGAACCTGCATTTCACAGAGGTTTGATTTTTCTTCTTCTTCTTCTTCTTCCCTTGCTCACTTTTTTTTTTTTTTTTTTTTGTTTTCTTCAAATTGTCATCTTGTTAGGCTACTGCAAAAACTAAGGTAACAGAGAAAAAAAGTTTGCAATTGCTTTCTTTATATTTTCTTTTGTTTTATGGAAAAACGACGTTAAAAGTTGAATTTGGCTCTGATGATTTTGAATTCAAGTTTTTCAAAGTTGTTTTTCTTTCTTTTCTTCACTTGCATTTTCTTAGAGGTCGATTTCTTTTCCTTTGAGAAGTTTTCAACCTTTTAGCTAAATTTCGTGGAGGCTTCCGTGAAATTTGGTTTGATATACTTGAAATCCTCCACTTTCTTGGATTTTCTTTGCAGCCAAACAGACTTTTTCTTTTCTTGTCTCTCTCTTTTTTCTTTTTAAACTTTTGTTCTCTTTAATTTTGCTTTTCTGTCGTCGTTTTATCGTTTATACAATGTTAAGGTCAAACAGCTTAAGTTTGTGTTGTTAGTATTGCTTCTGCTTTTGTTAAAGTATGTTTTTGACTGCTTTCAAACTTCGCTATAGGGGCATCAACATAATTTAATTTGTTTATTTTATAAATCCTGTGATGAGTTATAATTGGATTGATTCTACAGTGTTTTCTTTTGCAATTGTTTCAATTCATTAATATGTATAGTTTCCATACATTTTGCTTTATCATTTACTGTTACTATTGCATTTTTATGGCTTTATTTATTTATTTTTAATAAATAATTTGTTTTCTGGCTTTGATGTTTGAGATTTATTTTAGACTTCTTCTGAGAAACTATTCATTGGATGTTGTTAATTGGATTTCGTTTACAGGAAGCAGGCAGGCCCAAAACCAGAGGAATTTTCCGAAATTGGCTTCTGATTCTAGTAGTTGCAGTGGTGATACTACAGACGATGATTCGGTGCGTTGATTTATCTGTTTTTGTTCATTTATGCATGATTTTGATTTATATTGTTTTGTTGTTGTTGTTGTTGTTTTATTTTATTTTATTTTTTATTTTTTCTTTTCTAGATAAGCATTTCTGTAAGATAATGGACTCACGGTTATAAACCAATGCATTTGGTCTTTGTAGTTGACGTTTGAGTTGGGGTGGAGATCTTCGAAAAGAGGAGGTGGAATGCCGGTGAAGAAGTTATTAGCGGAAGAGATGTCAAAAGAAACTGAATCCAAGAGAAGGTCACCTAGTGTTATTGCCCGATTGATGGGTCTTGATGGGCTTCCACCTCAGCAGCTTTCTCATAAGCAACACAAAAGGTCTTCGGGGAATTATCAACCGAGGACAGCATCAGTGGAGAAGTCTCTAAGTAATGGCACGTCTTCGGGGCGTCGATCTTTTAGGAAGAGCTTGAAGGAGGAGCAAGAATTTAAGGATGTGTTTGAAGTTTTAGATGCTTCAAAGGTGGAGAGTAGTAATAATTCATTATTGCAGCAGGAGATTACAAACCCAAACTTTACGGAGGCTGAGATGGTTTTTATTCGGCAAAAGTTCATGGATGCGAAGCGTCTTTCAACTGATGAAAGGCTTCAGGATTCGAAGGAATTCCATGATGCACTTGAGGTGCTAGACTCCAACAAGGATCTTCTGCTTAGATTTCTTCAGCAACCGGATTCATTGTTCACAAAGCATCTACATGATCTAGGTGGCCCACCTCAATCCCATTGCGGTCATATATCAACAATGACATCATCACATGCCCAAAAGTTTGAAAGCAGCGGCCTTGCTTCCAAAGCACAGAGAGAAACCCCACGCAAGAATTTCCATAAGACTTCTGGGAAACATCATGATAGTCCTGCTAGTAACTCTAACAGTAAAAATCCTGCACCGAGCTTGCATAAGTCTGCAAAAGTTCAATTAGAAGGGAATGAGGATGCTGCTATTATCCCTACAAGGATTGTTGTTCTAAAGCCAAACCTTGTGAAGGCAACGACTGCCCCCAGGACTGTCTCATCACCTACTTATTCTCATGCTTGTCTGTCCGATTGTAGAAAGCATACGGAACTTCCAGGCATAAAAGGTAGGGAGTTGGAGTCATGGACGAAGAAAAGCATTCCAGATGATGTTGGGATTTCGAGACATAAGTCTAGGGAATCAAGGGAAATTGCCAAAGAAATCACCAGGAAGATGAGAGATAGTATCAGCGGTGGTTCTATGAATTTTTCGAACTCCGGATTCAAAGGATATGCTGGGGATGAGAGTTCAAGTAATATGTCAGGAAGTGATTCTGCAGATGAATCAGAGGTGAAAACAGTGGCTTCCAGAGATGATTTTGTCAGGCATTACAGAGTTAGGTCTTCATCGCCCCGCTCTACAGAATCATCTGTGAGTAAGGAGGCTAAGAAAAGACTATCAGAAAGGTGGAAAATGACTCATAAGTCTCAGGATCTGGGAGAAATCAGTAGGGGCAGTACATTGGGTGAAATGCTTGCTATCCCTGACAGAGAAGTGAGGTCTGCCGATTTTGGTGCTTCGTTTGGTGATGAAGGATTCAGCGGCAAGTTTAGTCTAAATGATGGGGCAGCAGGATGGGTTGAGCCTTTGGGCATTAGCAGCAGGGATGGCTGGAAGGATGGTTGTATTAGAAAACTATCAAGGTCGAGATCCCTTCCTGCTTCGTCTTCTTTTGGAAGTCCTAAAGCAAGCATGCGCCATGAAGCTCTTGTTGATGACAGGTTTATGATTCCAAAAGACACTGTAAAGCAGGAGAGAAAGAAGGCAGTGAAAGGAAATTTACATCAGAGCGAGGTTTTGTCTTGTAGAAATTCAAGGTCCAGTGGCAAGAAATCTGCGTCTCGAGGCTGCAAAAGTAGGGAAAGCAATGACTCCTCACTGGATATATATTTCACCTGTCATCAAGTTGATAACAACTTCAAAGAGGATAATCCAGTTGAACAAAGATTTATGCTTTCAGAGGTGTCTCCAAGTATCGTTACAGATACATATTCTGTTCCTGAAACGTTTTGGATGCCGGACACGTGAATACTCCCAAGTCTTCAGAATCCTTGGTTCCAGAACCATCAGCACCTTCCTTATCTACCGCTGACTTGGATATATCAAGTTCAAAGGTTCCAATTTCAACTCACCAGAATAATATTTATATGCCCATACGCCATGCAAGTCATTCATGCTATGATTAACTCAAATTGTGGCAGCCTGTTCCTTTTCAAATCCCATAACTCATGACAGTTCACACATTTTTTTTTTTTCCTCATCATTTATTTTCATGCATATCATGTCTCATAATTCCAATATTTATCAGCTGCATTTAGGTGTTCTATTAACTGTTTCTAAGAAATGTTCAACTGTTTGCATCCCTTTTTTCTGCTTGTAGATATGCATGAAGGTCTATGGTAGTTTATAGAAATTTGAATTCGTAGATTAAGAAATAACTCTGGATTTCCTTTATTTTGTTATTGTTCTTTCATATTGTGACCTCAATTAATTTGGTAAGAAATTTATACGCATGAAGGTCTGTGTTGGTTCATAGAACCTTGATTTTGTAGATTAAGAAATAACTCTGTATTTCCTTTATTTTGTTATTGTTTTTTCATGTTGTGACCTCAATTAATATAGTAAGAAATTTCTCATTGATTATGATTATGAACATCGAGCATAAGCATTAAATGCTATTAAGAGACTTTCTCCAATATCTATATGATTATGTTTGTCATTTTCTGCCATGATGGAAGTAAAAACTACTTTGTGTAGTCAGAAGTATATAGCTCAGAATTCCTATTTTTGTTATTCCAGGAATCATCCAATGGACCATCTAAGAAGGTCCCTTTGCATCACCCTGTATCTGAACTACAGTCTGCTGCAAGCTGTAAGGAGGCAGATCAGCCCAGTCCGGTATCAATTCTGGAGGCTCCTTTTGTAGATGATTTGTCATGTGGTTCTGAATGCTTTGAGAGTATTAGTGCAGATCTTCATGGTAAGTGCTAGAACTGTTTGATCTGGCTATTCTTTGAAGTAATGTTAAACACCCTTCTTGGTAGTTGGTATTGCGATCATATCATTTCTGTTTCAGTAGAATTCATAGTTATAAAAATATAGATCATCCAGCCTCCTGATAGTGCTACATCAATGTTTATTTGGTTCTGAACTTGGTACTTATGTCTCAGGAATCTTTCTCGTAGTTTTTAACCTGCTCCTTGACTGTTGCCTAGCGCTTATTATTGTCATCTTTTCTCTCGTGTGTTGCTAGGACTTCGTATGCAACTTCAACTACTCAAGCTGGGATCGGAGTCATACACTGAGGGACCTATGCTTGTTTCAAGCGATGAAGATGTAGAGGAAAGATCTATCGGGTCTGTAGGTGAGAGAAGCATATTAAAAGCTGAAGAGAATTGGGAATCTTCTTATTTAGCTGATGTCTTAATCAATTCTGGGTTTAACAATGTTAACCCTGATACATTCATCACAACCTGTCACTCTCTGGAATGCCCCGTCAGTCCCTTGGTATTCGAAGAACTCGAAAAGAAGTACTGCAATCTGGCTTTTTCGTCCAGGTTAGAGAGGAAAATATTATTTGACAGCATAAATGCACAACTTGTGGAAATTCACCAGCAATTTGCCTATCCACACCCATGGGTGAGGCTTGGGACAAGCATAAGGCCTAAATGGGATAAAAATGGGCTCCAAGACAGTCTGGACCGCAAGAAAGTGAACAAGGATACAGCAGAGAAGGTGCTGGCGCGGGAGGCACAGTGGTTGGATATCGGAAATGACATCGATGTGATCGGTCGGGAAATTGAGAAACTGTTGATAGATGAACTAGTAGCAGAGGTAGTAGCAATGTAAACATGACATGTTTTTTGGTTCTAGGAAATTACATATACCAAAAAAAAAGAGAAAAAAAATGAAGTGATGGAATGATCATTTCGGTAGATGATTAATAATAAAATCTGTCGAGAGTTTTATACAGAATCACAAAGCCAAGCAATTCTTAAACAGGTGAAGGCGACAATTTAACAGTATTTATGGTATTGGATATATACTTATTCTTTTGAATATTTCGTTTGCCAAATTAAACCAAATCTACTCATGAGTTTGACGATTGGTTTTCAATGCTTTAGAAATTTCAAACAAGTAATTGTTTTTCTAGCATATGTTGGATGTTGATGGAAATTTATTTATTAATGTGGTGAGAATATAAATTAGGGAAAATCCCAAAAAATAATTTGAGGTTTGAGGCATTATATTTTTATCTACAAATGTTTTGTTTTTATTCAAAATTTCATAAAAGTTAATTTTAACAGAAAAGTTTTAAAAAAATTAAAAAGATTTTTTTACCCCTAAAATTTGTATTAAAAAATATAATAATTATAATATAATAATTTAAAATAAAAAATTATAAATTAATAAAAACTTATTTCCACCGTCCATCTATGATAGATGGACAGTAGAGATCAACCTATCAAATTAAAATATATAAAAAAAATTAATAAAAATAAAAAACAAACAAAATATTTTAAAATTAAAAAAAAAATCATCATCATCTGGAAACTTAGATTTTTTCTGGGTCTATAGTCACTCAAGCCCAATGAAATCTAGGTTTCTAGCGAGATTGGGTTTCTAATGCTATTGGAAACTCAGAAAATGGGTTTCTAGTAGACTAGAAACCCATAATTTTTAGGTGGCTAGAAACCACCGTCATCATCAATCATCAATCCCACCCAAAAAAATTCATCAACCCAATCATTAATCATCAACCATCAAACCACCGAAAACTAAACCCATCTATCAATCATCAACCACCAACACCAAACCACCGAACACTAAACCCACCCATTAACATCAACCACCAAACACCAAACCACTGAGTTCGTCGTCGAACCCATAACGCCGCTACCATTATCATCGACCGGAGAAGAAACTGGGAAGAAAGAGAGATAGAGGGGTAGATGAAAGACCAAGAGAGAGAATTAAGGTCTCCAATGGTGGACAAGATTCAGGTCTCCACTGTGGAGACCTAGATGTCACCGCCAAGTTGTTTGTCACCGTCATCACCAACTGGAGATAGAGAAAGATAGAGAAGGGTACCGATTGGAGATAGAGGGAGAAAAGGAAGAGAGGAGAGGAGAGAGAGAGCAAGAAAGAGAGTTGTGAGAAAAAAATTATTTATATATATATTTTTATTTTTAAATAAAAATATCTCATTTTTTATAATTTTATATTAATATAATTATTTTATTTTTTATATTTGAATTAATATTATTTGAATTAATTATTCATTGCTTTTTCATTTTTGCCCCTGAAGTTAAACGATCAATCATGTCAATCTAACGGATTCCGTAACTGTTAAAGGCATTAAGGTCTTTTCATACACCTCCAGGGGAAATTTTGAATATTTTTATTAATGTGAAATTGTATTTCGGATAATATAAAACAATAGGTTGTAAAATGGATATTGTTTCAAACGTTAGGTTATTTTTTAGGATTTTTCCTATAAATTAAAAAATGCAAAGTTTGATTATATTCAAAATTAACTTAAATTTCATAATTAGACAGCAACTTCTCTGAGTAGGTGGTTTGTTTGGAATCAACATCCAGTTTCACAATTTGTATTTGCTTGGATTTTCGTAGTTGATAATACACAATCTAGAAAACAATAGTTTAAATAATACTAACAGAGCACTTCAGTTTTATGCTTATTATCACCGTCAACAAACACTTGGCCGCCCGTTATCACCATCAGCAAACACTTTACTAGGCAGCACTACTCCGCCTGCTTGGGAAGACGGCATTGTATTACATTACATTACATTACATTGAATTGCAGATGATTAGATTACATTAGATTGGATGATGGGATCCAGAATTTTCATTTTGGATTTCTACCATTCATTTTTCTGTCTCTCTCATTTTTTTTCTTTTTATTTTTTAAGAAAAAAAATTAGAATTCGTTTTTAGGAAAAAATGATCCCACCTACTATCTCAAGGGATGAATAATGGAAATTCAATTACAACATTTTCTTTTTCAATTTAATTTTATTGTATTATTTTATTTTATTCTAATATTTTAACATTTTAAAACATCACAGGAGGGAATTAAAGTGTCGATCACGTTTAACCATGTTGACTAGTTAATGGGAGGGGAGGTGGTTGTCTTGATTTTTAGAAGTTAGTTTATGTTGTAGAGCAGTAAAATTTAAGAAGATTAGGAGTGATTTGCTCTTAATGAAATTATATGTTCGATTCATGTTCAAAATTAAATTAAATTTTCACAATCACCTGCACTATGAATTATTTGTTTGCATCGATAAAATGAATGTTATATATTTTATGACCATATTTGTGTTATGTTATGTTTTAGATTCTATCACAGAGGGAAATATTTAATTCAAAGTTTATGTCACTGATCAAGTTGACGCTTGACAACTCCTTTGATTGGATTTTTCTTGTTTATCCAACATAATTTGAACTGTAATTAGTAAGAACACAATGAGTCATTTAAAAAGAAACGAAAAATATATTTGCGACATTGAAATAAAATATATTATTCATTGGAATGGGTATCATATTGCAGTAAGTCTTATTACTTGGTCTAGAAGCAAGAATAGAAACACCCTTAAGCATCATCCTGAAATTTTAATTGCTCAGAAGGAGGAACAATACCTTTGGACAACATTTTAAAATTTCAATTTTCAGAGTAGGAACTTACTCCTAGAGGAGGTTTATTTGGTCCAGAAGGAGGAATAGGACCCTTGGGTAGCATTTTGAAATTCCAATTTTCAAAGTAAAAACTTGCTCTTGGAGGAGGTTTAGGATTCGTCCCTGGACTCGGCCCACTAGGAGGGATAGGTGTGTGCTTAGGTAGCATCACAAAATTCCAATCATCAGAATCAGAACTTGCTCTTGGAGGAGGTTTAGGATTCGTCCCTGGACTCGGCCCACTAGGAGGGATAGGTGTGTGCTTAGGTAGCATCACAAAATTCCAATCATCAGAATCGGAACTTGCTCTTGGAGGAGGTTTAGGATTCGTCCCTGGACTCGGCCCACTAGGAGGGATAGGTGTGTGCTTAGGTAGCATCACAAAATTCCAATCATCAAAGTGAGAACTTACTCTAGAAGGTAATAGGGAGGTCCAAGTACTCGGCCCTGATGTTGAAATTGAATTGTGCTTAGGCTGCATCTCGAAATTCATATGAATTTCTTGAGCTTTAATTGGATTGAGGGCAAAACTAAAAGCCAGTGCCACGACAAATATGATAAACAATAGCTTATGAGTAGGTTTCTCCATTTTTACGCTTATCTCACACTCTCCTTGGAATTTTGTGGCTCTAGCTTTATATAGGTCTAATGTCTGTGATAATAAGGAAATAATCTCATTTAAAAAAATAATAATAAGAAAATAATCCAAGCACTTTATTACATATGTGTGTAAATAGAAGTAAATTAAATTTGGATTTGGTACCTCACTTGTTAGATAATCTGTCCATCAATTACAATAATTAGATTGATTTCAATAATCATATTATAACCAATTCAATAGATGTAATAGATGAATAAAGTTATATAACATGCAAGGTATCCAAACCCATTAAATTTCATATCTATTCCCTTTTTATTTTCTCTTATTTATACCAAGTATGTTTAAGACAATCCTTTTCTTTTATTTCTTTCATATATTATTTTTTTAACAAGATTTCTATATTTAATTATAGAGATAATGACATGGCATTAAATGGTGATATTGACAAATTGCCATGTAACATCCCTAATTTTATATGCATGAATATTATTATTATTATTATTATTATTATTATTATAATTAATGTGATAAAAGACTAAATTGAAGATAAGTTTAATAATTATGGTCAAAATAATTTTTTTTTAAAAGCTAAGGGAGGAGACCGATATTTCTCAGAACGTGACCGTTATTTTTGAAATTATTTGGGGAGGAAAATAGAAGCCAAAGAGTTGGTTGACTTTTGAAAATCAAAAAACAAAAACCAAGTCAATCGCAGAACCACAGAAAAGAAGAAGAGAAGAAAAGAAAAGAAGAAAGAAGAAGAAGAAGAAGAAGAAGAGGGAGCTACTGTCACCGTCCGACCGATCGACCAGCCACTAGCTGCTGAGCAGGCCATTGCCGACCAACAGCAGAAGCAACTTGCAAGCTAGTCGTGACTGAGTGACGCCAAAACAAAGCCGATGACCGCGCGAACCAGATCGTTGACCACGCAGAACCGACCGCAGACCGGAGTAGAAACGATGAGCAGTTGACGTGAGCTGAACCTGACCCGAACGAGAGCAGAACCGAGCTAAAATCACGCAGAATTGAGCTCGAAAACCAGCTCTCCGCCCGCACAAACAGATAGCAGAATGGTGACAGACCGACGGTGAAACCAGTGGCCGATCGCGGTGGAACCGAGAGAGAAAGAGAGAGAGGAAGAGAGGAGAAGAAAAAGGAAGAAAAATAACCCGAAATCAGTCCAGATCTGTCACTAAAATCAGTCCAAAATCACCCCAAAACTAGTTCAAAACGACGTTAACGCAAAAAGGAATAGGGGTGAGTTGTTTGAGTTTGAGATTGATGATTTTGTTGGTGATTTAAATGGTTTTGATGTGAGTTTTATTTCGAATTGGTTGTTGGTTGGTTTTGAGTAAAAATGAGTTGAAAAATAAGTGGATTTATGTATATTGGGAGCTTAGAAAACTAAAAGAAAAGTTAAAAATGTCAAACAGATTTTAATGGAGTTTGGTGCGATTTGGAAATATTTGGATCAAATAGAATTAGTAAATCATGCATTTTAAAGTACGGAATGAGCTTTTATTGAGTATTTATGTATTATTTGAAAATCCAGGAGATGAGCTAGCTCAATGAAGCCAAAGAAAAGGAAAGGAGAAAGTGTGAGCTTCCGTTGAAAAATAAATCGAAAGAGAAAGTGGTAAAAAGGTTGGTGTACACTTTATTCAATTTGTTTTTATAAATGAAATATTATCGATTTTTGAATACTTTAATGTTTTGAATATTGTTTGTGAATATTTTGATGTATGTATGATGAAATATATTCTTTTGAATTGTGATAACTGATGAGATTTATATGGTTGTGACAAAAACGAAATGGTGAAATTGAAAATTGATTTGTGAGATTGTGGGAAAACGAAGTTGGGTTGGACTGATGAGACATTTAGAAGTGTTATTTCATATTTTCAGGTTTTCTGGGAACCTCTGAAATGCAGTCGTTATGCTGTCAGATTTTGTTTGAAAAATAATGAGAAACTGAAAGTTTAAACGAAACCAACCCAATGAATTTTGAAAATAAATTGTTATTCAAGCCTTTGTAAGCTTTGACACAAATAGGTAGGGATTAGAGTAGTATGCCATTAGGGTCATTTAGCAGTACTGCACCGTTTGATTCTATACCAATCGATTCTGAATATGAATGTTAATTCGGAGGTTATGAGAGGCACCGAGTGTCCGCCCCCTAATATACATGATTCTCTGATAGTCCAGCGGGTAGTCACCGAGTGTCTGATGCCGGAAAATCCGTCTACCAGTCCATGGTATCGTGCTTGTGTTTACTAGAGGCATTGAAAATTATTATGAGAATTATTGTTATTAATGTATTGTTTTAAATTTTTTTGGATATTTAATTGAATTATTGATAAATTATGATATTTTGTTACTAAATTTATAAATTGATTGTGTGAAAATATAAATATTGAGTTTGATGTACACCCACTAAGCAAATATGCTTAGCGCATTGGAATTTCCGCACATAGGTAGTAGATTGCATCAGGAGGGCGAAGATTGAAGAGAAAGCACATCTGCAATAAGATGAGATAGTCATATCTATCCTTCTATATTTATTTTTGGGTATATATATATATATATATTATCTTTGGTTTTGTACATAAAAGTTTCAAATCGTATTCATGCGCATATATGTATGTATTTGGATTTAAAATAGTATTTTTGGTAAAGAAAAGTCAAGTTGTGTATATATGTTGAGATAATGTTGTGTTTATAGAAAATGATGAGCCAAATGGAGTTTGGTTCTAGTTCAGAATATGTTTGTGGAAGAAATGCTTTGGATATGAATATGATGATTTGTAACAGGTTGGAAAGTTCGAATTTTAGGGGAAACTCTGACAGTTTTTCCGCGTAAAATAAATGTTTGAAAGGTTTTGTAAAATGATTTTGAAATCTCGTATTTTGATGTGGAATAAAAGAATATATGATTTTTTAGATAAAGATTTTGTAACTGTAGCGCCCCTTGAAGTCATTTGGTGAAAAGGCGGGTAGGGGGTGTTACATTGCCACTCCTCTAATACTATTTGAAAGCCAAACTACCTACCCATGCTACCTCTTTATTTTATAGTGATATAGTCACTTTTTTTTATACTAATTATGTGTTTGTCACCACTTAATGTCATGACTTGAGGCAATGAGACGGATTATAGAGAACATTAATTCATTCAATTTAATAATATACTTAGGCTCGAGTCGTATCCATCATATGTGGTTGAAAAAAAAAAAAAGAAGTACTTATATAATTAACTAGCTAGGGACACTAACTCTCCTCTTCATTAAATACACAATTTATTATTATTTTTTTTAGAGTAAAAGAATTTTCATTCAAACAACAACCCCTCATAAACCAGGGGAACAAATGAAGATAAAAGAGGATTGACGTAATGCCAATACATTTCGTTTACAGAAGACAAAGCCATAGAAGCTAGATTATTGCCAGGCAATCTTCATTCCTAGGAATGGCTTGGCACTCACACATGCCAAACTTTTACATTTAACACTCTGATATTGTCAAGAACAATACCAATATCACCTAAGAAGGAATTTCCAGACCTAGACTTAATGACAAGACTAGTAGCATCCATCTTGAAGCACTGCACTTATAAGTTATGCGAATGTGCCAACAACAGTCCTTCACACAAAACTAGAAATTCACTAACATCAGCTTGGAAAATGCTCGCAAAGGCTTGGAAACTGCCATAACCACCAGCCTTTGGTGATTCCTGATAGCTGCACCTATACCAACAACAATTCTGCCCTGTTCGATGGCCACATTATATTTAACTTCAGCAAACCGACCTCAAGAGGATGCCCGAAATAGAGTTGAGATGGTGGTACACAAGGCCTATTCTGAGAGGCTTCTCCATTATTCTAAAACTCCTTCACTAAGGATAATGCCTAATTTACCACCTCTTCCGAACCTCTAACCCTATTAGAGAACACTCTGGCATTTCGATTCATCCATATAGCCCACAAAATCATACAAACCTCCTCCACAAAATCCCTTTTCTCTATCCTTGCCAAAGTTGCAAAAATATCCAACACCAAGAGCATACATAGGCTCAAAAACTTCACACAATTTGTAAAAAAGTTCCACGCAAGTTGCACGAAGGGACATTTAAAAAGAACATGAGAGACTGTTTCCTCCTGCTTATTACAAACTGGACATTTACTGACATATAATACATTCTTAGCAACTAGGTTTGCCATCACAAGAAAAGCATTTTTACATATGCCCTCCAAATGAAATGCTTTACTTTTGGAGGAAAATTAAGATGCCAAAGTTGTTTCCACCAATCAAGATTCGATGAGCTTGAGGAAGACACCAATTTGCTATGATCAAGAAGAGCAATTCAATATTCGTTTTTCCCAGTAAAACACCCAGATTTGACAAAATGTCATCTCCACCTATCTTTGATGATCCGAACACTCAAAAGGATTGAAAGAATCATCTCTTTATCTATAGGGAGGAAGAAGAGATCGATTTTATCGACATCCTAATTCCTAGAGGAGAGATCAATAAGATCAAACACTATGAGGTTACTAGTCGGTCTTGGAGAGAAGGGCTTAAAGGAGGATGGCCTTGGAATCTAAGGATCATCGAAAACGAAAATCTCACATCTATCCCTTACTTGTAAACGGAGCCCCTTTGAAAGCAACTCCCTACCCAAAATAATGCTATGCCCAAGGTTCTAAAAATCACTACTAGCTAATTGATCGACGGTCTAGCAAGTAGTGAGTAATCGGTAGCTCAGCGAATAATTGGTGAGTACTTGACAAATACTGTTTTTGGGGGCAGAAGGGAAGGGGGGGATTATTATTTTTGAAATATGAGAACATAAATTGATATTTCTTTAAATGTTAAAAGTTAATTGATACTTTTGAACTTTTATCAAACCTTATGGTCATTTGTGTAATTTACCATAATATATATAAACTTAACCACAATTACCCTAATTAGTTTTGTTTTTCCCTTCTTACGGTCTCACTCTCTCAAACCGCCTCCACCCCTCTCTTTCACAGTCACAAAACTAATCTCTCTCTCCCACCATTTCAAACCCCACTCGACCACCATTTTTAGCACCCTACACTATCGATCTCACAACCTCTACCACCACTACCATGTTGCCTTTCCGGTCTTCGTCATTCTCCTTTGCCTCCATAGCAAGACAAACAAACATTTGTCATCCACACTCGCCGCACTGCTCCTCTCACTTTCCTCTGCCATTACTTCGTCATCGAGTTTCTTTGAACGGTGGTGATTGGTTTGGAAAGATTTGTGGTAACTAGTTTAGGAGATTTGTGGTGACTGGTTTAAGGAGATTTGTGGTGAGGTGACTGGTATGGTAATAGGGTGACTGGTATGGTGGTGAAGCATGGTGGTTATGGTGAGTCGGTGACTGGTCTTTTATTTATTTATTTTTTATTTTTGCTTTTTTAAATAATCTGAGCCGGACAAGTTGGATCGAGTTATCTGCTGTACTTGGCCAACTCGGCTGAGTGCTTACTTAGTCCAAGTAGAACCCCCGATCAAGGGGTTATTGAATCGACTAATTGTCAATCTATAATTTCTTGTCGAAAACTATGTCTACTTAGCTGAGTTTTTAAACCATGGCTATGCCATATATGAGAATAGTCAACCTTAGTTGTAGCTTACAAAATTGAGACTTTGGAAAGTCTTTAGCCTTTAACACTTTTGTAGCCAGTGAATTAGGTTTGATTAACACTTTCCACACCTGTTTAGCGAAGGAGACTGATTGAAAAGCTGCAAATCTCTAAAATCGAGTCCCCTTTTGAACTTAGGCTGACACATCTTCGACCAACTCACCTAGCTCATCCTCCTTGTATTCTTTGTATCATTCCACCAAAATCTAGAGGTCATGGACCCCAATTCCTGACATAAGCTGCTAGGTAGTCTGAAAACACTCATTAGATAAGTAGGAATAGCTTGGGTAACGACCTTGATCAAAATTTCTTCCCACCTTGGGAGAACATCGAACTCTTCTAGCTTCTGAGCTTATGCCACACCCTATCTCTTATAAAACTGAAGGTTTTCCTTTTGTTTCTACCAACCAAGGACGGGAGCCCCAAATATCTATCATGTACATTACTGCTATCAACTTTATGGAGATTTTGTAAAGATCTCGTAAGCTGAACGTCAACATTAGGACTAAATGAAATGGAGGATTTCTCTTAGTTGATTTGCTGGCCTGACCCTCTTCCACAACATTGCACAACATCTATAATTCTATTGCAGTTGGAGACTGTAACTTTACAAAAGAGAATGGAATCGTCCTAAAAAAATAGGTGGTTGTATATACACAATTTTATTAGTTATGCATTTATGTTTAATTCTAAATTTTGATATTATAAATATGTTTAGGATCTCCACTTTGATATTATGGATATTTTTAAGATCTTACACTATATTCGATTTGTAGTTCTAGGTCGGAATCGACTAGCGATCCCACCTAGTTCGTCTTTGGTAGGGGTTCTGAATTGGCTTACGCCAATCCTAGGTAAGCCTTTCTTTTTTTTTTTTTTTTTCTTTCGTTAACAAAAATTATTTATGGGTTCAAGTTATACTTTTTAAATAAATTAGATTTTCACAATCACATGCCATACGATTTAGGGTGGCATCAAAGTTCTCCTTAGACCTATTTTTTAATGAACTTTTATTATTGAATGATCCACATGATTAGCTAATTAAAAAGCAAAATTAGTTTGTATCTACCAACTCCATCACAGACACTAATTTTGAATATTCAAATTCATAATTGAATTATATTATAATTAAATGTACTTTCACCATCTTTTAGTAGAAATGATTGAGCACATCAAGGTTTCAAATCTCACCGTTATCAAAAGTTCTAGTAATTTATTATGAATTTAATCCTTTTTCTCCCTTTGTTAAAAAAAATAATAATAAATATGAAGAATGAAAGAAATCAAATTAAATGAAAGAAATCAAACATTTAATTACATGTTTGACAAGATAAAAGAGTTTTTAGTTAATTCTTTTTATATAAAAAGAAGGGACAAATTCACTTTTTAGTCTATATAAAAGAAAAAAAATTTGTTTTTGGTCTAAAAATAGAAGTTATTCGTTTTTTATTCTAGAACAAAACTTCAATAATTTTTATCGATTAACAATTTTTTATTAAAAAAACGGGAAAACTTCATTTTAATTCCTAAGGTTTCACGAAATATCAAAATTTTAAAGATCTATTGGAAACAGTTCTTTTAATCCTTAACTTTTCCAAAACTCTTCAAAAAGATCCAAATCGTTAGTCAATTAACGGTCAATGTGACAAATTATTTGGATGGAAATGGTAGAACAGTCTTTTATAGAGAACAAATTAATTTAAATAATTTATTAAAATTAACTTTATAAAACAAATGAAAAAAAATAAAGATAAATAAAAAGTAGAGATCCACCAGATTGGATCTCCACCGTCCATCCACCTGGATGGACGGTGGAGATTCAATCTGGTGGATCTCCACACCATTTTCAACAACAAGATTGTTCATGAACAACCCACTTCAGTGGAGATCCGATCTCCACTATCTTCAACACACCTAACAACCTAACAACAACAACAACAACAACCAAACAATAACAACAACAATATTAAGAAAAAAAAAATCAGAACTGCTTGTAAAAAAAAAAAAAATCGAAACAGGGGGTTGATAACCAAACCCAGATGAAGCTCCTCATCTGGGTTCGACAAACCCAGATGAAGACGCTTTTCATCTGGGTTCGACCCCCAGACGACCCTCAGACGAAGAGCATCAAATTTTTGGTTAGTTTGACTGTTAGTTGACTACAAATTTGGACTTTTTTGAAACGTTTTGGAAAAATTAGGGATTAAAAGAGCTGTTTCTAGTAGATGTTTAAAATTTTGATATTTCGCGAAACCTTAGGGACTAGAATGAAGTTTTCCCCAAAAAAATAATGAAGAAGAAGAATGATAAGAAGAAGAAGAGTCTATAGATACCCGATCACTCTATGTAAAAATTAGTTTCAATCACTAATTTTGAGTCTTAATATGCAAATATTTCTACCTTTATTATTTGTTTCAAGTGAATGACAACATGACAAACAATTTTTTTTTTTTTTTAAGTTAAAGTTATTTGGAGTTTTTGTGCATTTGATGGGTGTGGCAAAAAATGGGTTTAAATGTCAGATGGAAAAAAAATATAATTAAGATAATTATAATGTTTAGAGTTAGTTTTGATATTTTAAAAGGTGTACAAAGTAAAAGTATAAATGTAAAAATTATAATATGGGTGTAGAAAGTAAATTGGTGTGAAGAAAACATTTTTTGAGTGGCACCCTATGAATTATTTCTTTGCATTAACACTATAAAAAATAAATATATACTTCGTGACCATATTTGTGTAGAATTTCTATATATTTTACAGTCTATCATTGATGGAAATAATTAACTCATACATAGTCTTTAATTTCAAAGTTTATGTCATTGATCATGTTGACATTTGACAACTCACTTGGTTGGATTTTTGTTACTTATAAAACATAATTTTGAACTATAATTAGTAGCTAGGAATACAATGAATCTTGTAAAAGAGAAAAAAGGTATATCTGGAACAGCAAAGAAAATATAATTTCCATTTGAATATATATCATATTTGGGGCGGGTAATTGATATGGAAGAAAAGAAAAAATAACTTACGGAAGACAATAATTGTCGAAAACCAGATAACTTTTTATTAAGCAAGAAATTTCATATAAAAAACCAGTAATTACTGCAAACTGGTTGATGCATTAAGAAATTTAAATACCTAAATGCAAAATTTAGGCTGGAGGTGGTGGGGACATATCATCACTAGGTGAGGATTTATAGGGCCCAGAAGGAGGAACAGGTGTATCTTTGGGAGGCATCTTTTAATTCAAAATTTTTGGAACAGGATTAGGAATTTGCTTCTGGAGGTGGCGGGGAAGTAGAGTCCTTGTACTTGGCCCAGAAGGAGGAATTCGAGTATCCACATGCATTATCTTGAATTCCAACCATCGGAATAAGAACTTACTCTTGGAAATTATGGGAACCAGAGACCTTTTTACTTAACCTATGAGGAGGAAAAGGTGTATCCTTGGACATTATCCCAAACTTCGAACTGTCGGAATAAAAACTTGCTCTTGGTGATGGTGGTGGAGATACGGAGTTCCTTGTACTCAACCCAAAAGAAGGAAAAGGTGTATCCTTAGGCACCGTCGGAATAAAAACTTGCTCTTGGAGGTGGTGGTGGAGAGACAGATTTCCTTGTACTCAGCCCAGAATGAATAAAAGGTGTATCCTTTCCAACCATCATAATAAGAAGTTTGGCCTCGGAGGTGGTGACCAAGAAGAGGTCGTCGTACTTAATTAGCGCAGATGTTATAGAATTCTGCTTGGACAGCATCTCGAAATTCATTTGAAGTTTTCGGGCTGTAATTGGGTTGCAGGCAAAACTAGAAGCAAGTGCCACAACTAATGCAATAAACAACAGCTTGTAAGTGATGTTTCCCATTATTTGGTTCTGAACTTGGCACTTATCTTTCTCGTAGTTTTTAACCTGCTCCTTGACTGTTGCCTAGCGCTTATTATTGTCATCTTTCTCTCTTTTGTGTTGCTAGGACTTCGTATGCAACTTTAATAACTCAAGCTGGGATCGGAGTCATACACTGAGGGACCTATGCTTAGAGGAAAGATCTGTCGGGTCTGTAGAAGAGAGAAGCATATTAAAAGCTGAAGAGAATTGGGGATCTTCTTATTTAGCTGATGTCTTAATCATTTCGCTAGATGATAAATAATAAAATCTGTCGAGATTTTAATACAGAATCACAAAGCCAAGCAATTCTTAAACAGGTGAAGGCGACAATTTACCAGTATTTATGGGATTGGATATGTACTTATTTTTTTGAATATTTCGCTTACCAAATTAAACCAAATCTACTCATGAGTTTGACGATTGGCTTTCAATGCTTTAGAAATTTCAAACAAGTAATTGTTTTTCTAGTATATGTTGGATGTTGATGGAAATTTATTTTTTAATGTGGTGAGAATATAAATTAAAAAATGCAAAGTTTGATTATATTCAAAATTAACTTAAATTTCATAATTAAATAGCAACTTCTCTGAGTAGGCGGTTTGTTTGGAATCAACATCCAGTTTCACAATTTGTATTTGTTTGAATTTTCGTGCTTCATAATACGCAATCTAAAAAATAATAGTTTAAATAATACTCACAGAACACTTCAGTTTTATGCTCATTATCACCATCAACAAACACTTGGCCGCCCGTTATCACCATTGGCAAACACTTTACTAGGCTGCACTATTCCGCCTTCTTTGGAAGACGGTATTGTATTACATTACATTATATTGAATTGTAGATGATTAGATTACATTAGATTGGATGATGGGATCCAAAATTTTCATTTTGGATTTCTACTATTCATTTTTTTTTCTCTCATTGTTTCTTTTTTATTTTTAAGAAAAAAAATTAGAATTCGTTTTTAGGAAAAAATGATCCCACCCACTATCTCAAGGGATGAATAGTGCAAATTCAATTACAACATTTTCTTTTTAGATTTAATTTGATTGTATTATTTAATTTAATTTTAATATTTGAACATTTAAAACATGAAAGGACCGAATTAAAGTGTCGATCACGTTTAACCATGTTGACTAATTGATGGGAGGGGAGGTGGTTGTCTTGATTTTTTTGAGTTAATTTATGCTGTAGAACTGTAAAATCTACGAAGATCAGGAGTAATTTGCATGCTCTTAATGAAATTACACGTTTGATTCATTTTCAAAATTCAATTAAATTCTCACAATCACCTGCATTATGAATTATTTGTTTGCATCGGTAAAATGAATATTATATTTTATGACCATATTTGTGTTATGTTATGTTTTAGATTCTATCATTGATGGAAATAATTAATTCAAATATTATGTCGATGGAAATAATTAATTCAAATATTATGTCACTGATCAAGTTGACGTTTGACAACTCATTTGACTGGATTTTTGTTATTTATCCAAAATAATTTGAACTGCAATTAGTAAGAACACAATGAGTCTTCAAAAAGAAAAGAAAAATATATTTGCAACATTGAAATAAAATATATGTTTCATTGGAATATGTATCATATTTGCAATAAGTCTTATTACTTGGCCCAGAAGGAGGAAAAGGAACACCCTTAGACATCATCCTAAAATTTTAATTGCTAGGTTTACTTGGCCAGAAGGAGGAACAAGACCCTTGGGTAGCATTTTGAAATTTCAATTTTCAGACTAGGAACTTGCGCTTGGAGGAGGCTTACTTGGCCCAGAAGGAGGAACAGGACCCTTGGGCAGCATTTTGAAATTCCAATTTTCAGAGTAAGAACTTGCTCCTGAAGGAGGCTTACTTGGCCCAGAAGGAGGAACGGGACCCTTGGGCAGCATTTTGAAATTCCAATTTTCAGAGTAGGAACTTACTCCTGAAGGAGGCTTACTTGGCCTAGAAGGAGGAACAGGACCCTTGGGCAGCATTTTGAAATTCCAATTTTCAGAGTAGGAACTTGCTCCTGAAGGAGGCTTACTTGGCCCAGAAGGAGGAACGGGACCCTTAGGCAGCATTTTGAAATTCCAATTTTCAGAGTAGAAACTTGCTCCTGAAGGAGGCTTACTTGGCCCAGAAGGAGGAACGGGACCCTTGGGCAGCATTTTGAAATTCCAATTTTCAGAGTAGGAACTTGCTTTGAAGGAGGCTTACTTGGCCCAGAAGGAGAAATAGGACCCTTGGGCAACATTTTGAAATTCCAATTTTCAGAGTAGGAACTTGCTTTTGGAGGTGGCGGGGAATCAGCAGTCCTTGAACTCGGTCCAGAAGGAGGAATGGGACCTTTGGGCAACATTCTGAAATGCCAATTTTCAGAGTAGGAACTTGCTTTTGGAGGTGGTGGAGAATCAGCAGTCCTTGAACTTGGTCCAGAAGGAGGAATAGGACCCTTAGGCAACATTCTGAAATTCCAATTTTCAGAGTAAGAACTTACTCTTGAAGGCGACTCTGATGTTGAAATTGAATTGTGTTTGGGTTGCACCTCGAAATTCATATGAATTTCTCGGGCTTCAATTGGTTTGAGGGCAAAACTAGAAGCCAATGCCACGACAAATACAATAAACAATAGCTTGTGAGCAGGTTTCTCCATTTTTACGCTCATCTCACACTCCTTCGAATTTTGTGGTTCTTGAAGCTTTGATGTTGGGCTTTATATAGGTCTAATGTATGTGATAAAAAGGAAATAATCCCAATTTTTTTGAAAGAAAAATAAGGAAATAATCCAAGCACTCTATATTGCATATGTCTCAAAATAGAAAGTAAATTAATTTTGCATTTGGTTAAATTAAATTTGGATTTAGTTACCTTACTGATTAGATAATCTTATCTATCAATAACAACTATTAGATTGACTTCCATAACCACTTTGCAATCAATCTAAGGCTACATTTAACATGCGAGATTAGAATGGAATAGAATGAATTGGATTGGAATGGAAAATCATCATCCCATATTTGGTAAAACTTGAGATTTGATTAAAAATTATACCATATCATGTTTGGTGTAGGTTGAGATTGGATTGAAATGGAAAATCACAATCCATATTTGGTAAAACTTAGGATTTGATTAAAAATTATATCATATCATGTTTGGTGTATGTTGGGATTGGATTGGAATAAGTTAATTTAATTTTTTTATTATATAAAATTAATTTTATAAAAAATTAAAAAAAAAAAAAAAACAAATATCATCTTCCACAATTCAATATCATCAACCTACTTCATCAATATCATCATCTCTCACAATTCAACATTATCAACCCACAGTTCATCAATATCATTAATTCAATTCATCAATATCATCATCTCCTATAACAACAACATTTTTAACAACATTAAATCATCATAACACTTGAAAAAAAAAAAAAAAAAAAAAACTAGACTGAGAGCATCTAGTTTTGGGTTCATCATCGAATGAAGAACCATCTGGTTCTGGGTTCGTCGAACCTAGAACCAAGCGAACCCAGAACCAGCATTTGGTTCTAGGTAGACGAACCCAGAACTAGATGCGTTATGAAGAAAAAGAAGAATAAGAAGAAGAGAGGTTCCACGGATGCGTGAGAGGAAGAAATGTGAGAGAGAGAGAAATGGAGAGAAAAAAAACATATCAAATCCAATTTCATCCCACTCAATGACATAAGTGTGGGTAGGATTGAAAAATGTCAAAAGAATGGGAATGGATTGGAGGTTGTGATTCAAAATCCCAATCCCATTCATTCCAATTGCTCGCTAAATATGGTATTCAAATAGTTTGAGATTTTTCAATCTCAATCTCATCCCAAATCCTATGCACAAAACACAGCCTAATAAATGTAATTGATGGATGAAGTTATCTAACTAGTAAGGTAGTTAAACCCATTAAATTTTATATCCATTCCTTTTTTATTTTCTCTTATTTATTCCAAGTATGCTTGAGACAATCCTTTTTTTTTTTTTTTTAATTTCTTTCCTTTATTATTTTTTAAGGAGATTTCTTTCTTTAATTATAGAGATAATGGCATGGCATTGAATAGTGATACTGACATATTTTCGCCCTTTTAAGAACATCTCTAATGCTTTCATGGATTGTAAAAAAAGTATATGTTACATAGGATGAATAGATATTGAGCCAAAATAAACTTCTCCAATATAATTATCACTTATCAATGTTAAGCTGAGGTGGCAGAGAAGATATTGTCAACATGACTATCTATTTCTAGAGGGTGTTTTAGATAGTCATATCAACAAGTCAATAATTGTTTAATTTTAACTTTCAAATCTAATAAAAAGTGAAAAAAAAATGAAAATATTAAATAGAAAATATAAAATCATTAAATGGAAATACATTAAGATATTAAATGAGAATACATAAAACCATTGGAGAACGATTTTTCAATTTGATTATCTATTAAATGATATTTATACCAAGTAGGATGCAAATCATTTGACATTGATGACATAATATTTTTTTAAAAAAAAAAAAATCAAAATCTATTAAAGCATTGAAGATACTCTAATACTTTATGAATACCAAACTACCTAGCCATGCTATCTCTTTATTTTATAGTGATATAGTCACTCTTTCAATGCTAGTCCCTTTCTTTATTTTATTATTTTTTAAGGAGATTTTTTTCTTTTATTATGGAGATAATGGCATGGCATTGAATAGTGATATTGACAGATTGTCACCCCTCTAATACTATTTGAAAGCCAAACTACTAGTGATGCTACCTCTTCATTTATAGTGATATGGTCACTCTTTTAATACTAATTATGTATTTGTCACCGTTTAATGTGACTTGTGGCAATGAAATAGATTATAGAGAACATTCAATCAACTTAATAATCTACTTAGATTTGAATTGTGTCCATCATATGTGGTTAAAATATATATATATATATATATTTATGTACTCAACTAGCTAGGGACACTACCTCTACTCTTCAGCATATACACAATTTTATTTTTTGAAAACATATACACAATTTCATTATTAAAGTATTTATGTTTAATTTTAAATTTTGATATTATAAATATGTTTAGGATCTCAGCTTTGATATTATGGATATTTTCAAGATCTTATACTATATTCGGTTGCAGTTTAGGTGGGAATCGACTAGTGATCCCACTTAGTCTGCCTTTGGTAACGGTTCAGAATTGGGTTAAGCCAATCCAAGGTAAGCTTTTTTTTTTTTTTTTTCGTTAACAAAAATTATTTATGGGTTCAAGTTATATTTTTTAAATAAAATAAATTTTCACAATCACATGTGATACGATTTAGGGTGGCAATAAAGTTCTCCCTACACCTAGTTTTTAACGAACTTTTTTTTTTAATCTTTATTGAATGATCCACATAATTAGCTAATTAAAAAGCAAAATTAGTTAGTATCTGCCAACTCCTTCACAAATCCTAAATCTAATATTGAATATTCAAATAAGTAATTTAATTATATTATAATTAAATGTACTTTCACTATCTCTTAGTAAGAATAGTTGAATATTTTTCTTTATCCTAAAAGGTGAAAGATTTAACTCTCATCTTTATCGAAAATGTTGATAGTTTTTTATGAATTTAATTCCCCCCTCTTCCACCATACTAATAATAATAATAATAAATATAAAGAATGAAAGAAATCGAACATTTGATTAAATGTTTGTCAAGATATAAATCTTTTTAGTTAATTCTTTTTATATAAAAAGAAGGGACAAATTCACTTTTTAGTCTATGTAAAAGAAAAAATTTGTTTTTGATCTAAAAATAAAGTCATTCGTTTTTTAATCTAGAACAAAACTTCAACAAATTTTATCGATTAATAGTTTTTGATAAAATAATAATAATAATAATAATAACAACGAACAAGAAGAATAACAAGAGAGATACTCAATCACTCAATGTAAAAATTGGTTTCAATCACCAACTTCGATTCTTAATATGCAAATATTTCTACCTTTACTTTTTCTTTGCTTCAAGTGAATGACAACATGACAAACAATTGTTTTTTTTTTTTTTTTTTCAGTTAAAGTTATTTGGAGTTTTTGTGAATTTGATGGGTGTGGCAAAAAATGGGTTTAAACGTCAGATGGAAAAAAATATAATTAAGTTAATTATAATGTTTAGAGTTAGTTTTTATATTTTAAAGGGTGTACAGAGTTTCATGACACAGTTTCATATCATATATCCCAATTAATTACATATCATATTTTAAAGGGTGTACAGAGTTTCATGACACAATTACATATCATATATCCCAATTAATTACTTTTCTAAAAGTCAAATTAATGACACAGTTTTCATATCATATAACCCCTACCACTAAAGTAGATGTAGGAGACGTGCAATCAAGTAAGTTAGAATCATGAACACACTAATTAATAAGACTATAGTAATAGATATAATTAGTTAATTAAGTTTATATATATAGTAATTTTATCATTAGTGTCTCGTAATTTTAAAAAGTTAGAATAAATAAATCAAATTCATCTATTACATTTAAATTAAATAGAAGAATAATTTATTTTAGAAGAGAGAATGCAATGACGTTCTTAACTTTTTAAAATTATGAAACACTAATGATAAAATCACTTATATATATATAAAGTTTAGACAAACAAATTACCAATCCAAAATCATCAATATATGGAATTTGGTGTAGTCAAAATTTTTAAATATATGATTTATTTGTATCCTTAATACAAGGAAGAGGCAACTATTGCACCTCTACACTCTGCATATTAGTGTAGAAGTACAAATTAATGAGCATTGTAGGAAGTAATATTTATACCCCTGTATACAGGAGCAAAATATGTATCTTCTTAAACCATAATTTATATTTAGTGTGGAATGAGTGGAAGTAAATTTCTTCTCTGATGATATATAATTTGTTTGAGTTATTAGGGTTACCTTTTCTTTTTAAGATTGGTCTGGGTGTCAAAACAAATAAAATGAGTTTAGAGAGAAATGGATATAATTAAAGTGATAATAAAAATTCTGTATAAGAACTTATCAATACGAGGTTACAAGTTATTTGTTTTAATTTTCAAACCGTGAAATTATATATTATCAATAATTGGCCCATTAATTATACCACTCCATTGATACGATATCGTAATGTTTCTTTTTTACAGCCTAAGACTCCTTGTGTTGGCTCCTATGTCTGGAAGAATATTTTATGGGGTCATTCTTTAATAGAAAAAGGCTCTTGATGGTGTGTGGGAAAAGTGGAGTCGATTGGTGTTTACTAGGATATAGATGGATTCCAAAAGAATCGACATTCAAAATCTAGTCGTTGCCAGTCAAAGATGCAAGGACTAAGGTCATTCAGCTCAAAACTGACTCCAATACTTGGAATATGGATCTTATTGGCACAACTCTTTTAGTCAGGATGAGGTGAATCTTGTTTTTAATTTAAATCTTAGTTTTTTGGATTTTATTATTAGCTATAGCAATTAGCAAGTGTCTGTCGCATGAGGAGCTGGAGTTGCTTGAGGCGATTTGTTGGCGAGTATGGTCGCATAGAAAAATTGGCTACATTCTAAACCATTTTGTTTAGACTTAGAGACTATTGTTGGGATTTTTTATATTTCTTATTGTGAGTTTACATATCAAATAACAATTGTATTATAGACTATTGATTTTAATAAAGCCAAATAAATAATCTATTAATTGGATTCTAAAAATATTCATTGGGTAACAGCTTTACTGTATAGAAACTTAATACTAATTAATTAGGGTTAATGAGAGTCTAATTAGGTTAGCATGTAAAGAACATTATAACAATTATAGTCCCCAAGTCAAATCAACATACATACAATTTTTGCTCTCCTTCTCCTTCCCTATTAAAAAAGAAAACTACAGAGCATACTAAGTTAATTTGACCGTGGAAAACTCAATCATTTTCAAGTTTATTAATATAAATTCAAGTATGTCTTCTCTATAATAATACTTAACGATTTAATGTGAGTTTCTAAATTTTGGTATAAGTTTATGCTTATTAACTTTTATCTAACAATTATAGCTTGTTCAAACTCCTTCATTATTGACTTCCAGCATGCTATCACTAAACTTGATGGTGCGTGTTTGGATAGTGTTTCTATTGCTATTACAATTGATGTTAAATGGGAACCACCTGATCTTGGTGTTTACAAGATCAATTCAGATACAGCTATTAGCCTAGGTGGTATTGGTATTATCATTTGGAATAATGATGGCTTGGTTGTGGCTTCTTGTGCTCTAAGGTTCGAGGTTAATTCCTCATTTGATGTGGCTACGACCATGGCCATCTGTATGGGTCAGCAACTAGCTATTGATAGTCATTGATCAAGTTGACGTTTGACAACTCATTTGATTGGATTTTTGTTATTTATAAAACATAATTTAAACTGTAATTAGTAAGAACACGGTGAGTTTTCAAAAAGGAAAAGACAAATATATTTGCGACATTGAAATGAAATATATTATTCATTGGAATTTGTATCATATTTGCGGTAAATCTTATTACTTGGCCCAGAAAGAGGAATAGGAATATTGTTTGGCATCATCTTAAAATTTTAATTGTCAGATTAGGATCTTACTTCGAGAGGTTATGGGGAATCAGATGTCCTTGCACTTGGCCCAGAAGGAGGAATAGGACCTTGGACAGCATTCTGAAATTTCAATTTTGAGAGTAGGAACTTGCTCTTGTAAAAGGTATACTTGGCCCAAAAGGAGGAATATGACCCTTGGGCGTCATTTTGAAATTCCAATTTTCAGAGAAAGAACTTGCTCTTGGAGAAGGTTTACTTGGCCTAGAAGGAGGAATATGAATAGAATGATTCATCGTTGGACTTAGCCCAGAAGAAGGAATAGGACCCTTGGGCAACATTTTGAAATTTCATTTTTCAGAGTAGGAACTTGCTCTTGGAGGAGGTTTACTTGGTCTAAAAGGAGGAATAGGACCCTTGGGTGGCATTTTGAAATTTCAATTTTCAGAGAAGAAACTTGCTCTTAGAGGAGGTTTACTTGGCCTAGAAGGAGGAATAGAAACAAAATGATTCGTCTTTGGACTTGGCCCAAAAGGAGGAATAGGACCCTTGGACAGCATTCTAAAATTTTATTTTCCAGAACAGGAACTTGCTCTTAAAGGAGGTTTACTTGGCCCAGAAGGAGGAATTAGACCCTTAGATGACATTTTGAAATTGTAATTTTCAGAGAAGGAACTTGCTCCTAGTGGAGGTTTACTTGGCCTAGAAGGAGGAATAGGAATAGAATGATTTGTTGTTGGACTCGGCCCAGAAGGGGGAATAGGTGTGTACTTAGGTAGCATCACAAAATTCCAATCATCAGAGTGAGAACTTACTCTTGAAGGCGGCTCTGATGTTGAAATTGAATTGTGCTAGGGTTGGATCTCGAAATTCATGTGAATATCTCAGGCTTTTATTGGTTTGAGGGAAAAATTAGAAGCCAATGCTATGACGAATACGACAAGCAACAGCTTGTGAGTAGGTTTCTCCATTTTTATGCACTCATCTCACACTCGATCTCCTTTGAATTTTGTGGTTTTTGCAGCTTCAAGGTTGGCTTTATATAGGTCTAATGTATGTGATAATAAGGAAATAATCCCTTTTTTTTTTAAAAAAAAAAAAGGAAATAATCCAAGCACTCTATATTGCATATGTGTCTAAATAGAAAGTAAATTAATTTTGGATTTGGTTAAATTAAATCTAGATTTAGTTACCTTACTAATTGGACATCTTTTGCCACCCCTCTAATACTATTTGAAAACCAAACTACTCTTTATTTTATAGTGATATAGTCACTCTTTTAATACTAATCCCTTTCTTTGATTTCCTCTTTCTTTTTTTTATTTAAATTACTTTTTAAGGAGATTTTTTTTTTATTACAGAGATAATGGCATGGCATATTATTGACATATAGTCACCCCTCTAATATTATTTGAAAACCTAACTACTTACCTTCCACTATTTTTTATGCTATGTATCACTCTATTATCAAAAGTTTTACCAAAAAAAGATAATAGTGAATCCTTACTCCAATTAGCTACTGATATTATTGCCATAATGCCATTGAGTTCTCCAACTAGCTACTGATATTAGTTTATCCCCGGTTGCCATAACGCCATTGAGTTCTATTGAACAACTACATTTTGTGAATTTCATTTTATTTCATGATAAACCTGTTACACACACACACACACACACACACAGAGGATTATTATGGGAACGTTCTTGCTGCCATGCCACACACTGATGTTCGTGGAGTTCATTTTAGATCTCGGACCACCAATAAAGTGGCTCATGCTATAACTAATTCTGCCTTAACTGATGTTGTTATATATATATATATGTATATATACACATAGGATTATTATGGGAACATTCTTGTTGCCATGCCACACACTGATGTTCTTGGAGTTCATTTTAGACCTCGGACCACGGCTCATGCTATAACTAATTCTGCCTTAACTGATGATGAGGAACTTGTTTGGTTAGAGGATCTTCCTAGTTGTTTTGATACAGTTTTGTTTTCTTGGTATTTATATCCCACTTAATATAGTTTTCTTGGTTTAGATATCCATAATTTTTTTTTCTTGGTTAATTTTCAGACACCTTTTTTTTTTTCTTTAAAAAAGAAAAAACTATACAAATCACATGTAGTAGCATAAACGATAACTAATGATTAAGGTTAGTGTTGGTATTTCAGATGGTATAAAAAATAAATCATTAATTTTTGAATTTTTAATATCGGTGTGAAGAGAATATTGGTGTGAGGAAACTTTTCATAGGTGGTTATGTTAACAATTAACTTAAAGGCAACTAAACACTCATGTTTGGGTAGCTCCCACAACAAATGGTATCTCTAAGCAAAAAAAAGGTTAGTAGGAAACTAAAGAAAAACTTTAATGAGAACTAAATTACATTCTCAATACAGATGAGTTACACAGTACTCTATAATATCATAACATAATTTGGTAACATAAAAACTTCCTAAAATCATCTGGAAAGAACAAAACCAGCAAAAAGACAACCCAAACCTATAACAATTGGGTCAAACATCAAAGGGTCCTGTGGGATCTAATTGCTTGCAAAGCCCTAGATAGGTAAGATAAAGAACTCTATCTTTGGCTCCTGTTCGATGATTCTTCGTATGTTTGCAAAAATATTTCAACTGTTCAAGTTTGCAACATCCAAGCATTTGCCCCAGAAGCAAAAACAACCAATTCATGGATTTCTTCTTGTTAATATATGGCCTCACACAGTTGCTTTGGCCACAGAATTTACAGCTTGGAAGATTAGGGTTCATCCAAACCGCCGGTGCTCTATCATGCATGGAAGACTTATTCTCCGCAATGAAAGTTGCTATCTCCAAAAACTTCTCCCGCAGATCAAATTCAATCTGATACAACTTCTCGCAGCGCTTACATTGTACTTGACCACTGATCATGTTTATCTGGTTAGATAGCAGATAATCCAGGCTATGTACAGTGGCTCTTTTATTGGTCGACCAAGGGAATGGTGGAGGGATGGTTTCGGTTTTTCCTGGTTTTAATACTTGTACAGGTGATCTTCGTGTTCGTGACGTGGCACGGGAAGATGAACCTGAACCTATCTCTTGACTAGTATAGTGATGAGGAGGTGGTGGAGGCGAAGGAGGCGGAATTGGTGCTGTAAAGTGGTGGTTATAAGGCGGTGGTGGTGATGAGATAAACGGCGGAGGCGGAGGAGGAGCAGATTTGGAAGGAGATGGAGCAAAAACACAAGACATTGATGGTATTGATGATGAGGATGTTGGTGGGGTGCAACTTGGACTACTTGAGAGTGAAAGCTCAAGACGCAATTCCTCTCTATCTTCTTTGCGATGACCTTGTCCTTGACCATTAACATGACCAAAACCGTTCAAAGGAGAAGACATGGTTCGCTCGCTTTTTGGATCTGATAGAAGTGTTTGAGAGATTCGAAAGTGAAGGAAGACAAGGGTTTTATCAGGCAGAAAATTACAGTTATTGGGGGAAGACAAAAGTTGAGAAATAATAACAAAAGGAGATGAGTATTGAAGAGGTAAGATGTCTGTTGAGATTAGGATCCTTAATTCAATTTCAAATCTAAATTATTTTATTAATTTGTTATTTATTATTATTGTTATTATTATCTGTAAGATTGTAATTATCCTTGCCATTAACTACTTTAGTGGCACAGCAAATCGGTTGCGGGAATTAGGTCTGATTTTTTTCCAAGTATTTAGGGACGTGGTGGGAGTGGTTTTCAAGTTTGATCATTTTCTTCTTTTTTTTTTACTCCAAATTCTCATTTTTTTAATTTATCAATGCAATTGTAAATTCATGCTTCTTAAAAAAAAAATCTCAAATTTTGTGGTAATTAATCTTTAATAGAGAATCAAATAAATTGTTATATTATTTGAAATTAAAATTCAATATATTTTATCTATACGCTTAGAATTTCCCTATGCAGTATTGCATACCAGAATAATAATAATAATAATTGTCGTGTGATTTTTAAAAAAAATAAATATTAAGGGTGAATTTAAGAGTTTTATAAATTAGTTTTATAATAAAAAACGTTTCTTATAGAGGTCAATTTGGTTGGTCAATGTTATTTTAGATTTCATTACGTGTTTGTCTAGAAGAAAGTTGTGTTGGAATTTGCCCAAAAAAAATTATGAAACTTTGAAGTAACCTGATTTCTGTCTTTATTAGTTTGAAAGTTTGTCCATAACCCCTCTCTATTTAAAATTAAACCTTGGTCGAACTCAGCTCCATTTAAGGGATATATGTTGAGGTGAATGTCCGGCCATTTATTTACTTTAAATCTAAATCTAAGAGTTTTAAATTCTTTTCCATCATGACGTTCATAAGTTTTTATTTTTAATTATTACAATAAATTCAAAATTAAGAGGGAGCATAGGATGGATATATCATTAAGTGAATCACAATGTTTCTATAAATAATTGAATCTTCAATAATTATTAAATCTAGTAAATCGTTGGGAGTCTTTGAAAGAAATCAGTTTTCAAGTTTGCACGATTTACTCTATCTTCATCCATATATGCTCGAAACATATATGGATGAAGATAGAGTAAATTGTCTGAAAACTAGTAATTTGACATTTTATCATTTTACTATTAGTTTTTTGAAACTTCATTTAATATAATACAAACAATTATAATAAATTATTTAAAAAATACTAAAACACTTTTATGTATATATTAATAACATTTTTTATTCATAATTAAAATATAATTAATTATTATAGTAAAGTAATTTTTTTTAAATTATATAAACAAAAATAAATTATTATAGTAAAGTAAATCAAATTTATACATTTAAATAAAAATAAACAAAATATTCTTAAGTTAAAGAACTATTGCAACAAAAGTTGAAACTCTAAAATAATATATATTTTAGTTATTACAATATTTCATTGATTACATTTAAAATATATCTGTTTAATGTAATATTAGAACTAATTTGGAAATATATTATTTTCGGAACAATAGATTTGGAAGAATATATATAAAAAATCATTAAGTGAGAAGTCAAAAATTATAGTTTTTTATATTCAGTGATTTTTAGGTAGTTTTAAGTTGTTTAATCATTTAAAAAAAAACAAATAAAAATTACTTAAAAGATGTAATTCAGACCCATTAAGTGAAAAGCGGTAAAAACAAACGGCCCTTAACTCTGTCATTACTCTATCTTCATCCATATATGCTCGAAAATCTTCAAATGGGATACTCAATAAGATGATTACTGCTGTTACGAGTGCCACTGACTGCTGTGATTACAATATTTGACTCAATAACTGAGGAAGAGTGACGATTGGACCGAAGACACAATCTTTGGGCCGAACGCAGGATTTCTCACAAGATCTAGTGATGAAAATGGGCCCCCAAAGGTTTTTGTATAAAATTTTTGATATTTGATGAAATATATATATATATATATATATATGTATGTCGCCTTGAGTTATAGTGTATCACTCTCAACCTTTCAAAAGGTTATATTTCCGGATATTGTTTTCTTGTATTAATCGTTCTTCTTTAGGAATTTGGCCAAATGTTGAGTGAACCACATCAATAATGTTGAGTCAAATTTATTAGAGGACATTGCACGTCAATTTAATACTTTTGATGTACTATTATTAATGTTGAGTTTTCTCTTTTTTCTTTCTTTTTTGTTTTTTGGACAAAAAAAAAAAAAAAAGGGTTATCACTCCCTATATCTCGGGTTTAGGACTTAAGGTCAGTGTTTCATTAAGGGACTCATTCGAGGAACTATAGAATCTCAAGTTGATTGATCAAAAGGCCTCGACCTTGGCTTATAGACGGATTAGCTAAACCTTTAATTCAATAAGTTAGTTTGTTGAACTAAATATACATTCTCATACCTTTAAAACGAATCTAATAAGTAACACCTTTTAATTCTACATTTTGGTTAGTGTTAGAGTTCATTGTTTGAGAGAGAAGACAGGAGAACAACTGTTTTCTATGAAAGATTTATATTGGTAGAGTTTCATGTTCATGGACAACTAGTTAGGTTATTAGAATGTAGAAAAGATTTCCATTCTAATTTACATCAATCTGCATTAAATATATAAATATCAAATCAAACTACAATACTAGAAAATCGAATCGAACTACAATATTACAAGCTTTCTAATTCGTATAGTTTCACTTTTAATAGAGAACTCTTTCCATTTTTAGATATTTTATGAAATAAAAAAAATCATTCCGATTTTTGCCATTTGAGTTACTATGGCTGTGAGTTGCTTCATATATGGGCTACTTGATTCAAGCTGTTACGTTGTGCGCTACTCCAACACTAGTTATTTAGCTTCACTAGTTTATACTACCATGGTATATACTAACGTAAAATATTTTATGAGTTTTTTAGTTATGTTACTTTGTTAGGATTTTAAGTTTTTTAAATATTTTACGCTCAAAGTTCAGATGCTACTTTTAGACCTAATGTATATAATCAATCTGTGACCCTTAAAACTTGCATAAGTGAAGCCACTGCGCATAAGAGATCAAAATGTTAATTGTGGAGTTCCTAAGAATGAACTAATTGTAGTGCGTCTCATGCTCGAACTAAAATTGAGCCCACGCAACATTCATGCAGGGTTATTTTGTCTTCTTCACCAGTACCACGCTCGTGCCATTACTTTGTGCCATGTGCAACCTCTGTATGAGTCAACATCAATTCGCAATTATTACACCGTACCAGGCCACTTTAAATAAGTAAAAACAACACCTGCTGGTAAATCAGATCAATTTTTCTTTACCAAAAACCGGCAAGAAATTTTTTTCTCTTTTTTTTTTTTAAACAAAAAAGGCAAAATCAAAAAAACCACCTAATATATCTGTATGTGCGTGGATTTTGTTGTAGCTTTTCTTCTTTCTTGACGCTGACATAATCTTCCCTTCTACCGTTTCGGGAAGCTAACTAGCTTTTTGGTAAAAAGCAAAGAAAAAGATTGCAATATTGTTAAAGAAGAGAAGAAAGATTTTTCAGGTACCAATTAGTGGCCTGCAACTAAAGAGCGCTTTTTCTTGACTATCTTTTAATTTACAGTCGAGATCTTTATTTTTCATGTTTGTTAGTGGATAAATTGAGCGAATTAAATAAAATAAAACACTAATAGGGTTGCCGCCAAGTGCTAAGATTACTAGGCGAACTCTTCAATGAAGACTCTTCTGGTTCAATTTTCCTCTCAGCTTTTCAAATGTTCAATTTGCTTACATCACTATTTTTGTACCGAGCTTTAAGTAAAAACTTTTATACCAGTAAAAGTATACAAGCTAGTATTTTACTTTTTATACATAAAAGGTTCAGTTATTATTACTATTATTATTATTATTATTTTGGAAGAGAAATTTAATCTTGAAAGGGTTTTATATGATTAATATTATTTGGATTCCATGTCTCAACATGTTATGGAACATTATCAAAGAACCTAATATAAATTAGCTCGAGCCTATAATCAGGGTTTTCGTTACAGTTCCCCAAACAGCATGTCCGAAGAATAATTCTGGTGATAACTCTAAAAAAAATACATGTTATAGGGAAGCACAAATGCTTGGAGTCGTGCAGCAAAATGTTTTTTAAAAAAAAAAAAAAAAGTGGAAAAATAATCAAATCAGCAGTGATCAAAATGGGCCATAACTAATTAAGCACACTTTTAAACTTGATAAAAATGCCTAAAAGATGCCACTCTTTTCTTCCAAATGTAAACAACAGTCTCAGAGCATAACTGGAAAAGGTGAACTTGATAGCCCCCTCAAGCTTTTCTTTTCTTCCTTCCAAGCAACAAAGATTCTGATTCTACTACGTACTAGTACCCCATAACGCTAATTAATTAATTAATTCCCATGCTTAATTTACATGTACCTACCTCTTATTAATTACTTCTTCATTTCTGAGTTACAAGCAGGAACAATTGCTGGGTTTGCCGATAGTTGTGGTGCCGCTGGAACCGGCCAAAATTGTGCATTCTTCACCTTTGATACGCTTGCTAGGACACTTAAAGGTGTTACATCCCCGACGATTGTCACCTTCTTTGCTGCAAAATCTATGTTGAATGATGTCACACCTGAGCAAATTGAAATTAATACAATAATTAATTAAACTTCTTAATAATTATTTATGATATATGTGCTAGCTCTAGCGAAGTGAAATACACACACAGAGTTTATGCCAAAATTTCAAGTGAAAAAGAGCGTATGATAGGCATGAGCTGAGCCAAACAACCAGAGAACCCTAGTTGTTAGAATTTTTTTGGCACAAATTGTGAATTAGAGCACATATGGAGCTATTTCCATATTTTGTCCTGTCCCAAAAAAAAATGGTAGACTAAACTACCATATTAAAAATACAAAAAGGGGTAGTTTTGGAAAAAAAATTCCAAAATTGATGTCTTAAAAAGAAGCAAAGAATTTGAAGGAGGACAAGCATATCCAAACCTTCCATTCTGGATAAATGCTTCCTTAGTTTTCCTGCACAGCCTTTGCAGTGTAGTGACACCCTCAAAACCACAACCTGCAAACAAAATTCATTAAAGTTACACCCACCAGCAACAGCTGTATTATATCCCTATCAACTGAAAATATATTTTGTCAGCATATGGAAGTACCAATTTCAATAATTAAAAAAAAAAAAAAAAAACCTGGTTTGAAGAAGGTTTATCTGGGGGAGATGATAAGGATTGCTTGGAAGCAGCATTGGACTCATGTTGGTCAACTTGAGCTGGACTGCTCTTCTTAGGTTCACCCGGAACCAACGCCAAAGCCTGGTCATTATTATAATCCGATAACCCTTCAAAGAAGGCAGCGTCACTCAGGAGATACCTTGACGAGCCAGGAGGGGTGATAAGATCACCAGGCTTTACAGAGCTCTTCCTTTTAATGTCTGGAGGCAAAGAAGAATTGATATTCTTGTGAATGGCATCGGAAGAGGTTGTTGTGTTCTTATCAGTAACATCATTTGGCTTGGACGAGCTCTTCTTCTTCTTATGATCTTTTTTCTTGGTTTGGTGATCGGTTGTTGTTGGCTTGTTTTTGGTCTTCTGGAGTTGATGGTAAGGGATAGGGTTGATAGGTGGTGTCTGCGATAAACAAGGGGCGGTGGTGAATCTTCTGCCGTCTCTGATGATGGGGTTGTGGCGGTCGATGGCTCTGCCGCCGAGTTGAATGGCGGCTGCGGAGGAGGAGGAGGGTTGGTCTATGCTCAAACAAGTAGCTGTTGAAGCTTGAGATGAACAGAAGATATCTATTCCTTTCATATTGATATGTTGTTGTTGTCGATAACATAAAGGAAAGTTAGTGATTTATAGAACCTGCATGAAAAAGAGAGTGAGAGAGAGAGAGATTGAAGAAGGTTTCAAAAGGAGGTCGGTTGTTTCTGCTTTTAAGCTTGAAATTCCTCAAGACACAGATAGGAAGATAGAGTTGTGAGAGATGCATACACCAGAAGTAGAAGAATATTTATCTCAATCTCATGCATGGTATGCTTTAATGTAAAGTTAATTATTTTCTACACTATTTAATAATACATATCAGTCAGTTTTGTTTTTATATATAAAATGAAATATTAAAAAAACAGTTTGACCACCTTATACGTTAGATAAAAATATGAAAATATTCTTCTAAAAAAATTATGAAAATCTCATAAATAACACCAAAAAATTATTTCAAAAATAAAAACCAACAATTTTTTTTTTTTTTTAAAAAAAACATCAATAAAATTTTGGATTAAGAAACTGACATTGAAATTATAAATCGAGTTATTTAGCACTATAATTCTTGTGCAAATTATTTTCTTATATGTTAAACCAACTGTTTGTTTGTATAAAAGGAAACAATTCACATTATTAATTGGTGCTAAAAAACATTAATTTATAATATTGTGTTAGCTTTAAAACTTAGACTTTTGTTGGTATTATAAGAAAGATCTCTATTGAATTTATAGCATCAATAATTACTTAATGATAATTTTTATTATTACCCAAAATTTTATCTTTTAAAAAATCTATTAAAAATATTTTAATTTTTTGAGAATTTAAATATATTTTATTCATGATATAAAGTGGTTGAGTGATATATTTGTCCACATTTCTGTCAATAAAATTATAAATTTGAGTGATGTTTTATGTCATAAAAAATTAAAGATTGTAATACTTAGAAAAATAAATAAATAATAATAAAGGGTTTTGATTGAATGAAATTATATTGATATCTTGAATGAGTACAAATGAATCATATATCGTATTGGTTTTTATAGGTTGTATTGGTTTGACTTTCACTAGTAAAAATCCTTGCCAGTTGCTAAAAATGATATAGCAGGAAAAATATTCAATATTAATTGCTTTATACATATATAATACTTTTGAAGAACCTAACAGTACAATTTGATTTATACGATGCAACCAACATTTCCCTAGCCTCAATGGATGAAAACGACATATAGCAGCTGGTTACAACATTACAATGTTATTTATTTTCATGGCTAGTTTATTTCGTAAAATGTACCTACATGGTCTGATTCATCAGAAAATCTGAATTAAAATTGACAATAATTACTTCTTTTCATATATGATTGTGTACTTGTGTTAGCCCTTGCAGCTGCTAACAAATAAATGTACGCTACATTCCAAAAACATCTAATTATTTATCAAGAATAAATTGCTCTTCGATCTTTTTCAAGCGTGCTCCCTAAGCAGAATCATTAAGCTGATCAGATGAGCAAAACTAAGCAATTAACATAATATCATAATCATATTAAATTATTGTTAATTAATTAGTTATATAATCTGTAAAAAATCACTTCTTTTTTTTTTTTTAACACATAATACAATTTAATCCTACTGTAAATCGATGTGTGGTCCGATGGCCTGTTGGATGTGCCCTACTTCACAGAAAGTTGTCGATAAATTCAATTTTTGAACAGAAACAAACAAGAGTCAGATGAGACAGAGCAACGGTAAAATAATCAGCATTAATACATGCAAACTAATGCTAAATTTATCGAAGAATCAAGACAAGATCTTTGGTTTTTTATATATGTTAAATTTTGTGTATACAACACTCAAGATAACTATGTGTTTTATTATTGTACTTATGGCAGACTTGCCGGAATAGGATTTCAATAATTTTCTGTCCTGCATTGGTTCTCTGTCAAAATTTAAGTGGGTCTATTTTAAAGTTATTCATTACTGATTTCCTCTCATTCGTCTGGGAACACTATTGAAAGTAAATACATTTCAGAAATAATGCACAAGATTCGATTCAAATATAAGTATATTCAATAAATTTATCAATTAATAAATATAGTAGAGGTTTTGGATACATTATAACAAATAATTTATTTCCAATTCATGTCAAACTTATAATTCAGTAATATTTTGGGAGGATCGATGAAATTATCTTTTTAGTATATGATTGAGAATCTTTTACTTGCAGTGGAAGTGAGGAGAATCCTCTTTAATGTTGAGAGTAAATATTTTCTGTTTATAAAAGTGGATATTTGAACTATTTCTATAATGATTAATTTTAATAGACTTTGATAGATTCCTAATCTATTTTAATGTTAGAGATCATTTGTTTTTTACACTTAACACTTAATGGTACTGAACTAGACCAATTAAATTATTTCTATTCCTTTTTTTAAGTGGTTAAAGTACTTAAAATCACTCAAAAACCATTAAAAATAAAAAGATACATTTTCTGACTTTTCACTAAATATCAAATCACTTAATGATTTTGTAAATACAATATTCCAATTTTATTCTTCCCAAAATAACATATTTCCAAGTGTATCCTAGTTTTAATTTTGGTAGAAAATATATATTATTTTATTATTTCAACTTTTGTTATAATAGTAATTCAATTTAAAACCATTTTATTTATTTTTATTCAAATATATAAATTTAATTGACTCTATTATAATGATTAATTATATTTTTATTATGAATAAAAATTTATATACATATATATAAGTGTTTTAGTATTTGTTAAATAATATATTATAATTATTTATATAGTATTAAATAAAGTTACATAACAACTAATTTTAAAATGATATAAATGTCAAATTATTAGTTTTCAAATAATTTTAATTTTAAAAAACAAATAAGATTACTATACATTCAAAGATAAGGAAAAAAAAAAAAACAAACAGGTGTTTCAGATTTCAAGTTTCAGTAACTATTCAGTCTTCAGTTTTCAGTCAGACAAAAAAACAAACGGTTCTTTAAATTTTATTATTCATTTATTTATTTTTGTGTTTGGTACATGAAATTGAATACAATGTGTATTTATTTCAATGTGTTTTTATAAAGGTGATACAATTCTATTTATTTCTTTATTTTTCAATATAGCAATTAGTGGCGTTAGTTGGCCTTGAAGCCTACAATTGAAGCTATCATTGTGGAGACTGAGAGGTATTCGCAGAAGATTTAAACGTGAGTGGTCCCTGAACCAGGCCATTGAAGTTCTCGTACTACATCTAATCCAAGCAGAAATTATCAAAAAGAAAAAGAAGAGAAAGAGAAGCAAAAACCCCACACAGCTACACATGCACATTCATTTAATTGCAATCACACCAGACTGGACCAGTTGTGCCTGCAATGGAATTTACGCCTATAAAAGCCTTCCAGAACACCAACATTATTACGCAAACTTTGGGTAGATTCTAATAGAACATATGCTTCCAGATAGTAACCCACCAAGAAATTTCCCTACTCCATGTTCATATAAAAAAATTTAGAAAAATAAAGAAACAAAGAATTTTCTTTTTTCTTTATTTTTTCTGTGGATGGATGAGACACAAAGTTACTTTATATTACCCATTAACTGGAATTCAATCTTCTCCACATAAAATCATGGAATCAGATGCTTAATTGTTTGGCTTTCTTCTTTCTTTTTTGTTGCCTTTTTTTTTTTGTAAATTTTTCATCAACACCTACCTTATATTCCATGCAAGCCTTTGGAGTTTGGACCCATTTAATGTAAGGAGTCCCACCTCCATAGGATTCATTATTAAATTGTTTATAAATTTATTATTGTGATTGTTATAAATGTGGGGTTCTTGTTACAGGAAGAATTAGAAGGGTCCATTCATCAGTTGTACTGAATTATCTTTTGCTTTTTGAGGAAGTCTTTGTGTTACTTTTTTCCTTTTCTTTCATAGCTATTATGCTGTTCTGAAGCGCATCAAATTCTGGTCAACCTTGCAAATAGTCTCTTTTCTTTTGAGCTCTGATTTGAGTCATTATTGCATCTTTAAAAGAAAAATGTGGGTACTTGAAATAAAGAGAGAACATAGCACTAAGCCTATCACTTCCAATTTAAATGTGATTTTTAATTTGTTTTCTTTGAAGAATTTCTTTTATTTTAAATAGTAGAGTTGGTGATTTTTTAAAATATACATACATAATTTTAGATAAATGTAAACTTCAAATTATACTTTACCTTTGAAATTGTTTTCTTAAGTTTTTCCATATGGATATGTGCTTGTTCCAAACCTCTCCTTCTCTTGTCACGTAGTAACGAATTTTGGATCTCTATCCAATAATCGCACATATATTATTATCCTTATCATTTCATCTATTCAAAATTTTTAAATGGATAAGATGCGAAAAAGAAAGAAAAGGTGACAAACCAAACCAAATAAGAATACTGAGAGTCAACAGGACTCTTGCTAAAATTATAAGAGGCGTGTCATTCAGTGTCAGTACATGGACATGCTGGCCTATTATTTTTTTTTTTTTTGAAAGAGGCCCACTTTTGTTTTAGACCGACCATACCCTTTCGAAAAAATCAACTTATTAGAATATAATTTTCTCATAAAATCATTTTATGTGAAGAATGGAAAAGAAAGGTTGCTGGAACAAATGCGTTAGCTACGGCAGGGCACTTTTGCTATCTCTTTATAAAATGGTCCCCAACCCACCTAATTTAAACCCAAGTGTCCCGCATTTAGGTCGTGATTGGTTATTAGGCTCGATCCACAGCTTTACCTATCAAAAAGTAAGAAGAAAGGCAAAAAGAAGCATACATTTTTCTTCTGCAGATTGGGTCGGTTAACTTGTTCAGGAATTCTGATAGTGACTCGAAATTTGAGTTTATAAATCTAGATATTGTGATTAGAAATCTTTATTTATAAATCTAGATTTGAGTTTATAAATCTTTATTTTTTTTTTTTCAAAATAATAAGAAATCCTTTTTGATATCTAAAAGGTTGCAGTTTCAGATGATTGGGTTTTTTTTTTTAATTTCTTTTTGAATGTGAGAGCTTTGGCATGCATTTTATTAAATGTGGTGGAATATATTTTTACAATGGCTATGGAGCTAATTCATAAGCCAATTAAATTTTATGCAAAAGCAGTGTCGCTATTCATGAATGTTATCAAGGGACAAGATCCATAACCCTCATCATTTGACATAAATTATGATTTGGAATTTTGGATGATCTCCTCAACTTGTAATGCACAACTTTTATCAGAAATTGTGTAATATATTTGAAGTTTATCAAAACTTATTTACGTTAAAAAGACTGTTGCAACTGAGAAATTAATTTAATTTAATTTGTTTCTTGTAATTTCTAAATTATTACAAATTTAGTATTTGAAAATGAGATATAACTTGTAGCTAAACCTTGTTGCCATGTCAATGTGAGGATATTCTACATTTGTACGGGACCAACCCATCTCGTCTAAAATTATTTACTTGATAATGGAAGAACAACTTTGTTCTGGAACGATTCAAAGTAAGAAGTGAAGTAACCTATAAAAGAATATATCAGTAATAAATACGTAATCCCATTAACCATTAAAAGTGTGGTTTAGTTTAGCTTGGGCTGGACCAAGCGGACCAGCATTCAAAACATCACAAAGTATAATAAGAGAAGTTTGCGTGAATAGTCAATTCCAGACATCATTTTACATTTCCACTGCATCAACTCGAAAAAAAGATAAAAACAAAAATACAACAGTTCACCACTGCAACGCTGTTCTTGCATTGAGGGTATAAAGAATTCAGTCAAAATTCAACAAAAATGAAGATTTTGTGCAATTTAGGTGCACAGTTTGAGATGAGCAGATATATCCTACTACAAAAGTGGCACCTAGCTTGAATTTTCAGCTATTTTAGATTGCAGCCATGATAATAGAATGAATTAACAAAATACAGATATGCTCTTCACACTATACATATTGATTTCACTATTGTCTGTGTTCAAGCCTGTTTTCCTTCGTCTTCATTCAAAATGCGATTCTGAAAATCGCTCACCATGAGAGGCAACCCCTCTCTGAGAGAGATTTTTGGCTCCCAGTTCAGCAGCTCCTTTGCTTTGCTGATATCTGGTTTCCTCTTATGAGGATCATCAGCTGTGTTTGGTCTAAATTCTATTGTTGCACTTGGATCAATGACCTCTTTGACAACCTAAAAAAATGTAAAGACACAAGTTTGAACATTATCATGTGCCTAAATTTGTGAAGATGAAATCTATCTTCAAACGTTTTCAAACCTATATATTTTTTGAAAAATGAATTATATAACAAAAGACAGCTCTAGGAAAAACAAACCTCAGCTAGTTCCAGCATGGTGAACTCCCCAGGATTACCCAGGTTGAAAGGTCCCACATGCTCGCCTTCCATCAAAGCCACCAGTCCATTCACCTGTCACCGTAAGATCCTCAATAAGATCATTTCAACTTCAAGGCCAAAAGACATAAAACTAGCAGCTACTCGCACTTTCGAAATCTAGCAATTTTATTATTCTTTGTCTTCTGATTCTCTTGGTATGCGCTAAGGCATAAAAATATTTATTAATGAGGGGTACTCTAGCAGCACTTGCATTATGTAAGATTAGATATGACATATCAGTCAGCAGTAGCCATGAAAGTAGCAGAAGAATGCTACAAGTTAATGAATTTTTTTTGGGCAACTAAGGGTTCACATACAATTATAAGGTCCTTATAATATTCAATGTTAAAGACATTGACTTTGGATTGTGTCGAGATATCTTTTTGGGCAGCCATTCAACATAAGCTGCCTCCAGACATTCTTCAATTGCTCTATAATTTCTAGGGGTTAAGAAAAGGGAGAGGACACTCATCCTTCCATCTGGTTAATTAATTGAAATGGAAGGACAGGGGAAAGACGATGGTTCTCATTTTCTATTATTTGAATCCTTCAGAGAGGAATGGCAAGAAAAGTGACTCCGTTAATTTCACATCATACTAACAGATATTGATATTTGATATTACATATAATATCCACATTCGTAAATTTAGTGCTGGATACGGAACAAAATTGTAAAACGATTTTTGTCCATTGATGGGCTTATGGGTAATATTTTTTTTCCATACTCTTCAGTTCTCACAGAAAAGTTGAGCTTTGGCAAGCTACCCCATCTCATCATCCCTCAACCAAGAGGAAAGATGATTTTCATGATTCCTTTCCTCCCTTAACACTTCCCTCCATCCTATTTCCTTTCCAACAAGGAAATTGTTAACATCCCAAAAAAAAAAGGAATGCAAACACAACATTTCAATACTGATTGTGAATATAATTGAAAAAAAAAATCTGCATACCAAGTCAGAAACGTATTGGAAGCTACGTGTTTGTTTCCCATCACCATAAACAGTCATTGGTTGTTTGCGGATGGCCTGCATGATGTAGAAAATAAAAATTAAAGCCTTTTAAAGGGTGAAATTTTCTATGGTAATGAAAATCATCATCTTAGCCGTCACAGCTCAAAGCCAAGAGAAACCATTAGAAAGGAGAATAACCTGAGCAACAAAATTGCTAACAACACGTCCATCATCTAGACACATGCGAGGTCCATATGTATTGAATATGCGAGCAATACGCACCTGTGGACAACAAGCCCTCCCATAAGTTCTATTATTTGATAGCAAAAGTACAGAGGTAGCAGATACAGATGGTCATTCTTATGATACAAATTAGGAAGAAGTCTCACTGATATCAACTTTTAATCTCTTTGTACCGCATGTTGAGCTCAGATAAGATGTAAAAGTTTGTCAATATGTAATAGCTTGGTAATAAAATTTACTAGCGCTCCCAAAACGCAGTGCATATTCTAGATAAGATAAGGTATACCGTCCACCAATTGTCCGCCCAAGGGTCAAAGCTTAGGCAGATATAAGCATCATGCGCTCAGTATCTGACATAATTAATCATCAATATGGAAAATGTCTTACTAGTTGAAAATTGAAAATAAAAACTGTTCTTTATTGTCTAACTAGTATTCCAATTTCTGTCAGACAACAAAAGCAGGTACCAACTACCAAGACACATGCATAAACCACTTTAGACTAAGTTAACAGAAAATGAACAACAAAAATCTTTAGCATGTTGTACACAACTCCAATCGTTTACCAAATCTGTCGTAAATTCACAAAGTTCACCAACCATATCCCAGTGCTATTTCTGTAAAGAATCAACTCTAACACCAAAGTCAATCCATAGAATTGATTTATTTACTTATGCATGGCATTAGTGGCTCTAGAGCAACAAACAGAATATCCATCCACACTTAGTCACCCACCTTGAAGCTTATTTTGTTGACCACTATTCACACTAAGTCAAAAAAGACTGTCCTTCAAGATGATAAACCTCAAACACATCAGCCAAATTGCTCTCATTTTACGACAATAAAAGAGCAGATAAATTTATCCTACTAAGTCTAATATTCAGCGCTCAGTATAACAAACACATACCACAACAAGAAAATTACAAACCAACAAACAGATTCATAACACATTAACCATATTGAAAACATTGGTGCACAAGCAAAATCACCTCAACATCTGCACCACGGTGATAATCCATGGCTAAGGTTTCCGCTGTACGTTTTCCTTCATCATAACAGCTCCTCTCACCTATTCAAATTACAGCCAAACATAAAAGATCTTAACAAACACCTCGATTAACTCTCGAAAACAAAAATTTTTAAAAACCAAATATATAATTAGGAATGTTGCAAATAGTAGTAATTTACCAATAGGATTCACATTTCCCCAATAAGTCTCCTTCTGCGGATGCTCAAGCGGGTCTCCATAGACCTCACTTGTGCTGGTAAGCAAAAACCTGGCCCCGACTCTCTTTGCGAGCCCCAACATGTTAAGTGTTCCCATCACATTTGTCTTGTAAATGTCACAGTCATGGGTCGCAAATTTCATCATTCAACAAACATCACAACAACAACAACAACAAATTAAAAAAAGACAAATTTTTTTTTTTTTAATCAAATAAAGGATATAATAGTCTTGACTGGATTGTATTTGTAATGAACAGGAGAGGCGGGACAGGCCAAATGATAGATCTGATCGACTTCAAGCAAAATCGGTTCAACGACGTCGTGTCGAATAAGCTCGAACCTCGGATTGCCAAAATGGTGGACCAGATTGTCTTTTCTTCCGGTGAAGAAATTGTCGATGACAATGACCTCATCGCCTCTGTCGAGCAGCTTGTCCACCAAGTGGCTGCCGACGAATCCGGCTCCGCCGGTGACGACGATTCGGAGTCTCCGGCGTCCGATTCCGACGGGGACTCTACCGGTCTTGGCGCCGAGGGTTCTGGTGAACCGGTGGCTGCTGGAGGTGGTGGCGACGGAGGTGGTGAAGTGGCGGGCGTCGTTCGGGCCGATGCGGGAGAGAGTGGGCTGGAGTATGAAGAAGGTGGAGCCGATCAAGATGCCGACGAGAATGAAGAGGAGGCGCTGCTCTCTGAAGATGTAGTTGATGGATCTGGGAAGAGATCTGGTGTGCTTTAGGGTTTTCGAATGGTACGGTGAGCTGGAACCGGAGTGAAGAATGTCGTCGTCTCTCCGGTATGTGTTGCTTGATTGCTTGTACAGCTTCATGGTCCCGTCCGGTTCTCAATCAATGCGGTTGGGGCAGTGGGGCGGGAGCTCTGTGAGAGATAGAAGTGTTTTCTGTTTTAGGTTTAATGGAATAATTTAGAAATCAGTTATGATGTTACAGTTACGCCTTCATTGGAGTGAATTGGAGGGGAAATGGTTACTGTCACCTGTGGGCTTGACTGAGTATAGGTTTGGTACTACTCAGTGTCTGCTGTACACGTGTAAAACTTTGATGTTAGTAAATGATAGTTGTGATTGCACATCTAGTAGGTAAGAATGATAACACGTGGAATCTGCATGGTGGTTAGTACAGATCTGCGAACTGGAGTGAAGGGATAATGAAAATGAATTTAGAAGCATGTAAAAGTTGATGTTATTGTTACCCAACCACTAGAGCAAGACCCTTAGAATAAGGACTTCTACCAACTTATATTAAAATTATTTAATTAATTGGATCTATCTTTCAATGTTTTAATATGCTTTGCTCTAGCATTTCAATTTTTGTGAAGCTGTGGTGTCAAATAGCAAAATGCAAAAGGATATTCATGCACACTACAATCTAGATTTTGCAAGAATCTGAGCCCTTGTATTTCCAGCAGAAGGAATATACAGAGCGTGAAACATTACCAAACAAAGATAACAGATGTTTAAAATCCACCTATACAGAAAATGCGTCACCTAAAAAGGCCTGCGCTTTGCAAGATCATTCACTAATTTTTTCGAGTCTGTCTCCAATAACTCACAAGGGAACTGGAATGAATCACAAAAGCGTATTCAACAGCAATAAGGTTACTAATGATAGAAGCAGAAGTCCTCTGCATCTTCTCCTTTGCCATTACTGATTTGACATTTAATATAATGACCACGAGACACTGTTCCTATGACAACGGCACCTTTTAAAGAGTTGAAGACTACGAAGATGGATATGGCCCGTAAATTGAGTTGAAGCCTACCAGCCCGTGACCGTATTGTTTAGTGCTATGGACCGAGCCTCTGTAATTTTTCTTTTGGGTAGGAATGTAGACCTGCAAAAGAAAAAATTACTTTGGGTATAATAAGGAGAGAATCGATATTTACAGTCCTCGTAAAATCATGTCTACACCCCTTTAACCTATTAACTGAATCATAATTACAAACTATAATATTTTAAAATAATAGTTAATCGGGTGTATTCTCGAAAGGGTGCACTTACAGCTTTAGTGGAGTGCAAATACCGCCACTCCAATGAGTATTGCAAGTCTCTAAAGGAGCGGGACTCTGTAATTTTTCTTTTTAGGTATGAATACACAGCTGGAAAATGAACAACGAAAGTAAAATTCGCACGACCGACGACAGTGGGAGTCGAACCAACGACATTTTGATCCGAAGTCAAACACGCTAACCCACTGCGCTATGCCGCCCACGTATGGTGATTGGTGTGACCCGGCCATAATTATTTATCGTTTGCTGCTCTATTTATCTTGGAAGGAAGTAGAATAAATTTCAGTTTCATCTTTATGTTTTGCGGAAACTTTACGTTCTTTAATAATCAATTCATTTATTACTCACCTGGTCCAAAATAATTCTAGATGGTGGAAGATATTTTTCTATTAATAAAATTAATGATACACAATATTAGGATACATAAAAGTTCTCATATATATGTCACTTCCCCATTTACTAAGATGTTGGGGGTTTGATTCCTATCAAACACTTTTTATAAGCTTATGTCAATAATTGCAATTTTGTCTTCCCTTATTGTGGGAGTATATAGTGTCATGTGTTAACCTTAAATCTTAAATATAATAGTTGGATTCTTTTCTATAAACTTAAACTTTTGAGCCTGATAGTAACTAACATAGTATCAAAACTCAAAGGACTCTGGTTTAAACTCTCTCTCCCTCATTTATTTGAAAATATTTTTGTTACACATGTTATATGGTATAGGATGTTTAGCATGTATTTAACATCTGTTATCTATTCATGTTACATGTAAAAGGGTGTGTCACGTGTCAACTTTAAGTCTTAACTACTATAGTTCGACTCTTTCTTATAAACTTAAACTTTTGGATCTGATGGTAACTAGCAGATAGTATGTTTAGTCCTCTTATTCGAATAATAGATATTCGGACTATGTAAGTAGTTGATTGATCTTGATAATTTTCAATAATTCTTTTACCTGTTCAATATTAATTTAAAGGAAAAAAAAAAAAAAAAAGATTGATATACATGGATTAACTTCCTATCCAATGCGAATCTTCTTGCTAATCTCAATAGATCATCTAAATGCTACTTGATAGTTTGAATGCAATAACATCCTTTGTAAACTTGTAGGGCTTAAAAAAGGTAAAGACAAAGATATATACTATTAAAATTCAAAACAATATAATTAGTATGAAGAAGTTCACTTTCAATATGTGCAAGGGGGGTTTAGTGGAGTGGTAAAACACTTACTCCCCCTCCTTATGACTTGCTAGTCATGGGTTTGACTAGGCGCACCCCACCTCTATTGATAAAAAAGATGTGAGATTTTCTCTCATGTATATGATTGTTTTTCACTCAGGTATGGGTCTTATCCGGGTCGTCCCACTAGTGTCATTCCAGTTTACTTCCGATTATCTCCTAAGCTAGTCCCAAAAACTCAAAAGGAAAAAAAAAAAAAAAATCACTTTCAATAGATATAGTAAAGTATCCACCCACCATCAGACACCAAAACCTTCAACCAATCAATTTTAAAATCTAACCACTGGTGGAAGGCCTCAAACTCCCCCATAAGAAGAAATCCAATCGTTGAAAATATGGTATTAACCATCTTTCTTTTTTTTTTTCCACAAAATACTCAAAAGAAAATCCATCAAACCAAATCAAAGAAGAGAAAGGGATGAGCCAGAGGGCATGCAAAAGTGGGATTTGGAAAAGAAATAGAAGCTAGAAAAACAAAAAGGGAGAGAAACGTCAAAGAATGTGGGGAGAAAGAGTGAGATGAGCATGAGAGAGTAAAAAAAAAATTACTTTTAATTTTTTTATTTAATTCATTTACGGGTTAACTATCTTAATGGTTTGGCTAAGATTATCCAGCAAGAATTTTCAATAGCCATCCTTAAATTAATTATAAGATTATTTAATAATCATTTTTATAATTAATCTAATAATTGTTATCGAGAAAACTAGTATGCGTAACCTTATCCAAACTAGTTTACGTAACCTTATTCAAACCAATAAATTAACAAAACCCTCTTTTAGTGGATGATGTGGGTGGAATTGGACCGCAACCCAAGATTCTAATATTTAAATTTTTTATTTAATTCTTTTTTAATTAATTTTTAGTTATTTAATTATAATTTTACCCTTCACAACTAATAGACAAATTATTTTTAAAAAATGTACTATATAGATTAAATATTTAGATGGATGACTGTGCTATATAGCCATCAAATTATAAAAATTGGAGTTCCAAAACTACATCAATTTTTTTTTTCCTTTTCTTTTTAATATTCATTTAATTTTATATTTTATATCCTAAATATTATATATATATATATATTATGTTTTCAATTATTGCTACCAGAGGCATTTTTCAATTCCCATTTTCATGACACTATTTTCAGCATATGCTACTCCAAATATGTTTTTAGAATTTGAAAACAAATAAAAAAAATCATTTTTATTTTCAAAAAATAGTAAATGAAAATGGGCTATCAGAGGCACCCTAAAATTTTGCCTTATTAGTAATAAACTAACAAACCCAAAAATATTAATAATAAACTAACAAACCCAAAAACTTAACTATCTTTATAACTTAACCGTCTCTATAGAAACAACTTATTTTATAAGACTTTTAATATGCCTCTGATAAAAACAATATCTGTACAGTAGTATCAACTCTTTCCCCTTTTTATTGATGAACACGACAGCTATATTTTCTTGCACGTTCTAATCGATTTACGTTAAACCATTAGTATTGATGTTCCCAATAGTCTTTTTTTTTTTTTTTTTTGAAAAGTATGTTCCTAATAGTCTTGGTTGTAAATAATGTTCAAACACAGAATTCTTTACTTTCTCCAACTCAGATTCCGGTAACTTTCAGGATAGAGACAAAGCACTTTTGGTTTATTGTGTCTTTGTTCAAATGTACAATTTCCACAATCATTTTGCAATTGTGAAATTGGTTATGTTCACATCATAAAATTCTAAGTAGGGTAGTGTGATCCGTATACTTTTATGTCTGCGAATTAAAGACCTGCAACTTCTGTTAGATTGTTATCATTTGTAACGGTCAACGCACATCAGCTAAACCAAGTCACGAATGTCAATTTTCATGTGAAGGCAATCCTTTATTTGGAAAAATGTTAATTAGAGACATGATTTCCTACATGCATATTTTGCTTCTGGTCTAGCTCTAGAGCAGGCCAATAAAAAGGAAAAAATAAAAATAAAAATTCTAGCGTCGGAATTGGAGCTGCAAAAAGTAAAATGAAAGATTAAAAACCCATCGACCACAATGGGAGTCGAACACCCGTGACCTTTTGATCAAAGTCGAACGCGCTAATCCACTGTACGATAATTCTCTATCTAACACTCTACCAGTTAAATCAAGTGCAACCATGTAAAACAGCGATTTTTTTTTACCGTGTAAACTCTCTACTTATTGAAAATTTGAAATATACTTGCCATTACCATTAATTTGTATTATTAAATCTATGCATCATTTTCTTTTTAACGCCAGTACAATTTCGATAACTTGTGTGTTCAAAAGCCATGATTCAATGCTAAAAATGAAGCATGTTTCTTGAAAGATTAAGTGATGAGGCCGTACATATACATTAATATTCAAATTCGCCGGTACTACTTGATGTGTCACGTACACGTCCATTTCGACAATCAAATACCATTATTATAAAACATCTCACCGACTATGTTGACGTCTCTTTCGAATTGCAAGAAAAAAATAAAAAATTATGCACAGTGGTCCATTGGCCAAGATGGCACGACAGACTAACAATCTCTTGGCTCCCAACAATTATATTATTTATCGCACGTCTCTTCTTGCATTCCAAGAGCAGCTATGATCCGTAGTCTGTTGACTTCATTGCCCCCATAATCAACAACAAAACATTATAATTTTCAAAGTTGGTAATTAAATTCTACCTTTTCTCGAAACAATTGTCATGAAAATCCATTTGTATTGGACATTTAACTTTCTTTATCTGTCCCATAGCTACTGAAAATGAAATTGAAAGAGATGGACAAGTACCTTAGAAATCAAGGCATATAAAGGACACCCATCGGCTCCATTTTGTCAACCAAGGGTTTTCCAAGCATGCATGCACACTCACCATAAAACAAGAAAAAGTGGTGGCCGGCGCTTCAACATTTTTCTACTTGAAAATTGCCCTTCAGAAGACGTTAACAAATAATTAAGCTGTAATTGTCAGAGCATGAAGCTTCTTTGTCTTTCTTTTTTTCTTATTGGTTTGACCCTAAAAGGGCGGTTCCAAACCATGTCCTGTGAGCATCAAAGAGTCGCTATTTGTTGAGTCTCTTTGTGCATGTGTCGTTAATTTCAAAAATATCACTATCATTACAATCCATTATTGGCATTAATCAGCATCAAGTAAAACGTGTACGTGCGAGATCCGACTTGTTTTATGAGAATCGGTTGCTTGTTACCTCCAAAGTGTTTTGGAGATCAGGACAATGAGAGGCCACTGTTTTATTTGATTCAGGATCCTGAGAGACTGAAGGGTTTTGCAATTAATTTGGACGAATAAGTAGATACGTACTAATCGTCAACCACGCATGCTAACTGCTAAGTAATTACCATCATCACAGAGTTTTTCTCTTTTTTCTTTGTCCAGGTTTTCTGGGATTTGCAGATAGTTGTCATCTGTATCTCGTATAAATTCGTGCATAATTGGTCTTGTGTCTCTGGCTATGACAGAAATTTTCAAGCCTTAATTTAATGGGACAATTGTTTCATCTTTTTTTTTTTTGAAATAGGGACAATTATTTCATGCATATAGTAATTAAGCTACTGAATAGACTAGTGTATTAAATCAGTAATTATAGAATATAATTACAAAACATACATTATTTTTTTCATTATTTTTAATTTTTGATTTTTTTTTTTAAGGTATATATGAATCATTAATTAGATTGAAATCTAATGAACGATAATCAATTATGTATTATTACCAACCATATATAGATATGAAATTTCATTATGTGTAGCATTATATCAAAGAACAATTAAACTACAACAACTGTACTTATAGTTGAAATAATTGATGATTTTATGATTTAGATCTTAAATATAAAACAATTAAAACAGACTATTATACGAATATACTAGTGACATGATCTGCCAATCCATAGAAAGCTTTTCTGTGTGTTACAATTACAAATGTTTTATTTTGGGCATGTTCATGCCAGTTATTGTCTTATTTTTTTTTCTCATATCGCTCTATAATTACTGAACTTTTGTGGTAAATATTTATTCATAAACTAGAAAATGATTTGTAATTGAATTTGTCTACCTAGCTAACTTCAACTACCATTTTTGTTATCTCTCTCATAATTGTTTTTTCAAATACATAACAATAAGGGAAAATGGAAACTTTTAGCACCAAATTACGACTATTGACATTGTCTGTCAATCAATATTTTGAGTTTATATGATACTTTAAAGATTAAACTCTCCATTTTACCTTTAATGAATGAGACCAAAAGTCGCTTTGTTCCATCTTTGCTTCCCTCTCTCTCCCTCTCTCTCCCTCTCTCTCTCTCTCTCTCTCTTCTTTTTTTTTTTGAAAATTTACATCACTAAATCTTCTTACCTCTTTCTATTATTTTAAGACTCTCTTTCAAACTCTCTCTCTCTCTTTAATAAGAACTCGAAGTTGAGATGAAGATGTTTTGAAGAGCGCATAATTGAATCTCGAACTCGTCTTGAACATTCCGAACTTAATGATGAATTCAATCGATAAGGAGATGTATCTAATGTATACGTTTTCTTTCTATCTTTTTGGGTTCACATATAAATTAAAAGAATAAGATAGAAGTAATTTCAGTCCATCTAAGCCGGTCAATATATGGCAGGAGAGCCACATCTGACCATCCACAACTATGGCTTGGTTTTAATTGTAACTTAAGACACAGATACATTGCTCATTGATTTGCTCATTTTTATTGATAAACTATATATGTGTTATTGTTCATTAATTAATTTCTTGAAGATAAGACTGCCAGATGATTAAGAGCAATTAATTCAACAATAAACACCAACACCCTTCAATATGCAAGTTGAATTGATCAATGCCACTGGCTAGTCAATCATGGAACAAGTTCTTGACCATGCAAAAGCCCACATATTCCATGTCTGACCAGTGTACATTTTAATTTTCTTCTTAGTTTTAGCTTCATAGCCCTCCTAAATAAATAACTAATCAACAATGGCGAAACATTCAGGTGACTATTTCCATATTCAAATTTGTATTTAATTTCTTGTGCTTTGAAGAAAAATTCATCAATTAACAGCAGTTGGTGCACCCGACTAATTGCTTTCTACTTAAGTTGTTTGACGTCCTTTTTCAAAAGTAGAATACAGACAATACACTAATAAAATTAAATACATTATTTTCATCGTTCACTAATTTGTTCTCGCTTAGCAAACCTAGAAATTTTATATATTATATAATGTTAATGCAAGTTGCATAAATTGCTTCCCAATTCATATAAAATGTGGAAAATATATTTTTTAAAAATATGAATAGATGTAACGATAATATATATGGATAAATTTTGAATATATATATACATATATACTGTAGATTATATATCTAACTAAATAGATATTTGAATTGTATTTTAAAGTTTAGATATAAATAAATAGTCTTATAAGGGTCGATGCATTTAATTTAATATAATGTGTATATATATATATATTACTCTTGATCTTGTACTTATGGAATTAAAGTATACCATGAGTAATATTTTTGTTAGATTTTAGAGAAGTTTGTACATACATACATGTATATAAATATATCTATCATGTACATTAGGATGAATTTAGACGTTCATCAAACACATATTGACAAACGAACTACCAAGATATTTATTTAAGGATGTGGCCAGTGTGCTCATGACGAATTCAATGGTCTGGTTTCACTCTACTCGTCCCTCCCGAGTCCCGCGTACGGATCGTGTACAAACAAATTGACTATTAATATTAAATATTTTGATGAACATGGATAGGAATACAAAGAAATATTAATGAAGCTATGTATACTATTATAGGCAACGACGCTACCTATGGAGTAGAGAGAAAAAAAAAATTAAAATTTATAATTATATCTCCATATCAAATTACCGGGCAGAGGAAAACGCAAAAAAATAGATTTAGAGCTGGCGTGCCATTAATTTTCATATATATTACACAGCTTCCTCGTACATGCATATGAAGACTTTATTTATAAAAGTTCCCTTCTTCCTCATTAATTATTTGCCATTTAATGGGATTTCACGCGCCATTGCAGTGGCCAAAAAACCTCTTTTGGTTGATTTTGGTTGATTAAATTGACTCATGGAGAAGTGAACTTCATTTTATATTACTTTTGTTAACCCATGATGTGATTTTGGGTTGAATATTTTGTTAATGTCAATGACTGATTCTCTATCGTTTGATTTATGATATTTTAATGGTGGTTTGTTTTGACAAAATACTGTTAAAATTGTGAATAATATTCTTACCAAAATGAGTATTAAAATATGTTTTGATCATTTCAATAGGATCTCAAAAGTCTTTGATGACACCATTTAAGTTATTGCATTTAGCAATGCGGAGCCTGAGCTTTCAGATATACGGTACTAGTACCACGATTCATCTATTCAAACTTAGGTACATATTGATCTAAATTATTTAGTAACGTTATAAAACTTTTGTTTGATCATACATCATATATATTTTATGATAAGAAATCTTACTCGAATCAACATGATCTCTTATTTTATAGGTACCACGTTGTTAGCAATATTCAAATTTCTTTATCTTATACCTAGCTATATGTTTATCTATCTGTTTTTAACTTTTTATTATCTAACATAATATTTTATGATGAGAAATCTTATTAGAATCAACATGATGATCTCTTATGTTATGGTTAGCAGCGTTGAAATTTCTATATCTTATACCTAGCTCTTGTTGTTTATTTACATCTTTTATTGAATGTTATATTTTATGATGAGAAATCTTATTAAAATCACTCTTACATTATGGATACCAACCACCTAACATTGAAATTTCTTTATTTTATACCTAGCTAGTAGCTACGTATAAATGTTGTACGATGGAATCTTATTTACAACTTCTACCAGTTTTTTTTCCGAAACAACTTCTACAAATTTTATGAAGCTAAATTATATATATTGCTAATTTTGAACATTTATGATTAATGGAGGACACTTTGTCTGACTCCCATAGACACAAAAATTAAAATTCGAAGACATAATTCAAAACCCTCTAAACAAGACAAATTAACAATCGTAAGTAAATGAGTTGTGGGAAACAAATCATATATTCATTAATTTAATTAAGTTGCATATTCCTCTCACTTGTTAATTCAAATCTTAATTGTCAAATTTTCTGTCGTCATGCCTGATCCCGGAAATTTAGACCATTAGATGTGAAATGTATGCACGTGCATGATACAAGCTTACGTGCCTCTGAGTACTCTGGACTTCAAAAATCGAGGACTACCACATTTTCAACACCTTACTCCTTACAAGTTAATAACCATTTCAATATCAAAGTACAAACGTGTACGAAGTGGAATTTTGATATCCTTTGATAGCTATAGAAGGACCAAAAGATAGAGATCATGATATCTCAAAGTTAGATTCTAATAACATTGAAGTTTTTGCATTTTAGACGCAACTCTGTACAGGCTCATAGTCAATATTATTTTTGCAATTTTTCTGATCGTAGTCAATATAACCCATGCATATGTAAATGACGATTGTATTAAAAATGTACTACATATATATATATATATATATTGCAATATGTCAAGAAAGCGACAAGTAATTAATATTGCCAATGTTTTGCCCTCGCAGGGCATTTTTGTCATTCTACTTGGAATTGTATTAAGTCCATGCATGGTTATGTGAATTTACGAGTTGAAGATTTAAGTTATTTACTTTTACCATGTGGGGCTATTGAAATTAGGCAAAAAGTCATTTCATAGCCATTTTTCATGGTCAATTTATATCATTTTCTGCTGTCATGTTTGTTTGGGCTAGAAAATGATTTGTAATTAAAAATCTTTATCTACCTAACCTTAATTACCACTTTTGTCAAATAAAGTTTTTTTTTTCCCGACTGCTTAACTTTTATTTCTTCTTGCACAATAATGGCCTCAGCCACTTGTATGATTAATTGTAGAATGAGGATATGACCATGCAAGCTGTCCGGAGTCTATACACTGATTAATGGTTTGTATTAGTCTTTGTTGCTACTAAGTGGGCTTTGAAAAAAAAAAAAAAGAAGTTCAAGTTTCTTAGAAGCAGGTAAGTGAGCATTCCATTTGCTACCCTAAAATAATTTAAAACGCTATGATGTAATTATCTCTTTGAAATAATCTGATTAATGCATGATCTTCACTGAATATGTTCTATTTGTCATATTTTAAGCAATTTTAATGATTATATTCAATTTAATAACATCTCAGCCTAACATTTCTTCTTTTAATCTCAGTGTGTTTGGAACAAAGAATTACTTTTGAAAAATGAATTCAATTAGAACTACATAGAATTCTTTTCACACTTTAATGGTATTGTCATATACGCATGGTAATTAATTACTAGTGGTAGGCAGCGGATTTGCAATACCGCGCATCAAACAGGACTCCGAAAGCTTCAAAAATTCAAATTCCAACAATCAATAATGTGAAATAGTATTTGGTAATTTGTGCTTTTTTGGGTTCACATCAGAATTAAATGCATTGGATGGAAATAGTATTCGGTAATTTGGGTCAGTCAATGGATCGGTTAGTCGTCAGCTGAAAAAGTCACAGGTTATGGCGGTTGACTGTTAAAGGATGCATAGAAACAGGCAACCAACTCGATAATTTGATTTCCTTCACAGCCATAATTAGATTATAAGGCAATTGGACAGTGATCAATTCTGCAATAAACGTCGCGTGCTCTCTTAGCTTTAAATTTGATTAATATTCAACCGTGTAGTTTTGATCATTGTTTCTCTTTCATACGGTGTGACTGGCCTGGTCAGTCAACACATTGTCTTCGCGTCATGATCTATGCACCGATATATGCATGAAAGCTGATTTGTATTGTAATTTTCCCTGCATTACCATAATTTATAACCATGCTACTAAGATAAATAACGTCGCTAAGTAACATTCAATAAATTTAATTTAATTATTAGAGAAAAATGGAAATTTTAAAAGTAAAGATTATAAAAAACTTTGTGTTGCATTATATCATTTTATTGTACAAAATATCATAAAAATAATAGATGATACAATCGTGTTACTATTGTTCAATTTTTATCCTTGTTATTTTTTTTTATGCTTTTATAGGTAATATGTATATTGATCGATAGTCCTACAACTCAATATATAATCTTAAAAATAATATTACAACCTAAGAAACTAATCTATTGGATTGTGACATCCATCAATATATACACCATTCTCTTATATAATATGGAATTCACTTCATCTTTATTGGTTTCATGTATGAGTTCTCTAAAACATTCACTCACACGTCGGCCTGATCAAATTGGTTTTTGACTGCCTACTCATTTTTTTTTTTTTTTCAAATTATCATTTGACAAACCTCAATCTATGCCCTCCATGTCTATTAAAATGTTTGCGAAAAACTTTGGCACAATGTGAAATTTCTCATAATTGTTAATTTTTATGTAAACGTGATGGAAAATAATAGTAATTCCAACAACTTCGTAACACTATTTGTTAGTGTATTTTTGTTGTCGTAAATGATATGCAGTTATTTTACAATTTTTTTTCAATGATATGATTGTTGTGGTAAATCAACAATTAACGACTCAAATTTGACTACTTGGTGTGTAATATATATAAATAAATATATATATATATATATATAGATAGATAGATAGATAGATAACTTTACAATACAAAAAATTAGTCTATTCCCATTTCCAAAAGAGAAAAAAAAAATGGTCTATCGGGTGGCGATATTCATTTATAGTAACATTATTATGTATGTTATGTTTTGAATGAAATTCACTTGCTTCACATATAAGACCTCTGGCAATTAATTATATTTGACATTCCTCATTTCACCAATATATGCAAAATTCTTGTACATTTGCAAAATTCTATAATCAACACCATGAAACATTCATCAAGTGAGTAATTCCATATATGTACTTAATGGCCCTGCATGTGATTCATTTATCAAGTTTGCGTTATGATATAAATGAATGCTCTAATACTACTTACACTAGTTCACATGCTGGCTTGAATCCAGCATCATTTAAGACAATCATTTCATTGATCTAATTAACGAAGCAAACCTTGAATCTTATGTAAACTGTTCTCATTTTTTTAATGTATACGACATTCGACAATCTTAAAGTGGGCTTCATAAATGGTTGATCTATCATCAAATTTCACAAACATAAATAGTCAACCAACTGAAATTGACTACTTTAATGGCTGAAAACAGTAAAAATTTGGCATCAATTCCATTCTCTTCTGAAGTCTAATATAATTACAATCAAATCCCGATACTTCTCATGAAACTTTGAATTAGTATTAGTGTAAACTATTAGATCTAAACTTATTTCAGTCAAATCTCATGGTATGTTAAAAAAGAAAATCCTAATTAAGTATTTAGGTGAACATAAAATAAGAATAAACTAAGATGGACATAAAATAAACTTCTAATTATCAACAGATAAATTCAGTTGCAAATTTTTATTTGTTTTATATTATTATTATTCAGGAATATCTTTGTGGTTATGTATCATAATGAATATTGAAATAAATAAAACAAATTTTGAGAAACATTTGGCAAAAATAGCATATATAATTTGTAAGAGACCAGCCTTCGTGTCTCCAATCTCCATGGTATTCTTCTGTCTTCTCTATCGTACTGCGTACGGATTGACATATGACTAATAATTGGACAAAGATGACATTTTCTACTGGTGTACTCATATCAGACAGGTCAAGCTGTGTTTATTAGCAGATGGACAAAATCTTGTCATTTTATCTTTTGTGTTAGATGCATATTGCATGCCGTTTCCAAGTACTAAAATTTTTTTTCCCCTTTTTTTTCAAGAAGATATATATATATATATGTGTGTGTGTGTGTGTGTGTGAAAATAATTGTTGCGTGCACAAATATTTTATATCTAGGACCTTCTGTTTAGTCGGCTTAAATTTGAAAGTTCAATGGGTTATATGCATTTTCTTTCAAACTATACATATGTTGATAACAAATCAATATAGATATGATTTCACTAGTCCAAAAAAAAAAAAAACCCGCAAACATACCTTACATTACTTTGAAATATGAAAACATGAAACCAGTTTGTGTAGACTTGACGTTGATCTACACTTTATAAACCATTTTGATTATGTATACTAAAGAATGATTAGTTTTGCTGGAGTCATGGGTAGCAATTTTCTATTTGTCGTTAGTTGAACTACAATACATTACATTATACATGATATAGTGGTACATATTTTGATGTCAATGACTGATTTACAACACTAGCTATCACTATAATATACAGATTCAAACTAAACTGAGGGCCGGACCAACATTACCTTTAATTTGATGATGTCAATTATATAAACTGATAAACCTGCTTTACATGCATTACTTCAAAACATAAACGCGCAAAGCGAAAACAGATTAGCCTCAATCTCATTTTGAAGGGAAAATCTAAAACGGCCCCTAAATTGAAAATAATCTCAATTCACCCTAATTTTTCAAAATATCAGTCAAAAAATTCCCTACCATCAGCTAAAAGCGGTTTCCATCTAATTTTTAGGTGGTTTTGTGACCAAATGAAGAGAAGACCAAAATACCCTTGTGAATTTTAAAAAATTTAAAAAATTAAATAAATTAAATTTAAATAAAAATAAATTAATTAAATAAATAAAAGTTTCATCATGTCTGTACCATAAACTAATTTAAAAATATTAAAAAATTAAAAATAAATTAAATTTAAATATAAATTAAATAAAACAATTTTTATCATATCTCCACCATTCATCTTAAGATGGATGGTGGAAAGTGAAGAGTAGTTTAAAAAATAAATAAATAAATTTTAGGATAATTTTAAAAAATTAGAAAATTAAAAATAAATTAAATAAAAAAATCAGAATAATTTAAAAAATTAAAAATAAATTAAATAAAAAAATCAGAATAATTTTAAAAATTTTAAAAAATTAAATGAACAAATTTTCATCAAATCTCTACTATTCATATTAATTTGAAAAAAATAAAAAAATAAAAAAAATTAAATAAAAAAATTTTCATCAGACCTTCATTATCCATTTTAAAATGGACGATGAAGATTAATTAAAAAATTAAAATATAAATAAATAAATATTTAGAGGAGATCCAATCCGAAATTGAATATCCACCATTCACCTTTGAAGATGAATGGTGGAGATCCAATCTGAATTGGATCTCCCACCAATTGTTCATCTCCATCTTCAAATAGATATAGTGATATGGAAATGAACCAAACCTCTCACTATCAACCGAATTCCTCATAATCATCACCGTCACCTATTCATCAAACCAACGTCAATCCAAACCCCAACACCCCTCCCCCCCTCCGCCCCTCTCGTTCAAAAAAAAAAGAAAAAAAAAGAAAAAAAAAAAGGAACACCATTTTTTTCTCACCGTCTCTCTCACCATATCTCAACCTTACCGTGGTCGATTCTCTCCTTCTTTCAACTATGATTCTCACCATCTTCTCACTGCGACCTCCCTTTTTCACTCATACTCTTAAGCCATGCTAATTGTTTGACCCCCACTGTCTCTCCATTTCTCTCTCGCACCCTTTGTCACCCTCTTCGTCACCATCTCTAGTTTCTGATTTCTCTGTTTTTTTTCTCCCCTTTCCCATGCCTCCAATTTCTGGGTTCGAATGGGGTCCAACACTATCTTCCAATCGGTCTTCAAGGACTCTAACATTGGAAAAATTAGAAAGCGACTCACTTGACCTTGAAGTACATGCTTCAAATGGGCTCTAACATCGTCTTCCAATTGGCCTTCAAGACTCCGACACCGGCAAGATCAACAACATTGGTTCTTCTTGTCTTTGAACGACGCCACTCTCTTGAACAAAGGTTTCTTCGATTCCGCTTCTGTTAACTATTTATCGGGCCTTAATGATGACCTTGTTACAGCCAGTGCCGACGAAGCTGTAATTGCGACCGGTAGAGAGAAAAGAGAAAGGATGGTGTCCAGAGAGAGAAGAGAGAAAGGATGTTTGGGTTATTCATCTTTATTTTTTAATTTTTATTTAATTATTTTAATTAAAAAATTAGATATTAATTTCCAGCCGTATTCCATCTCTTTCATCAAGCCCCAATTACCCTTTTGCTCTTCAAAATAACGGATCTATTACTTATGAGACTAATTTATTATTCCAATTAATAGTTGGACTTTTTTTGCTATTACTTTCAAAACCAGGGGTAGTTTGATTCTATTTTCAAAATCATGGGTTAAAATAATAATATCCCTATTTTAAAACATAAAACTGTCTTCAGTTAAAAAACTATCAGTTTTAGGTCGTTATATATATCTAATTAACAATTCTCTCTTGGTTCAACTTGATATTACATTTTTTGTGTAATGCGCGTTACATGCAATTGTTGCTTTGCTTCTGTTATTGTCAATGAGTGATATACTACCGTTATTCATTTTTGGAATTTTTATATACTGCGTACAGCTACTAGTTTTGATAAATATTCTGTTAATATAGTATCGGTCGGTATTTCTTGAAGTTGCGGTATATTCCACAATTGGGTATTATAATATTTACATATAATCATGACTAATTTAATGTTTATGCATGTTTGATAATTTCAACATAATTTTAAAAGTCTCTGATAACATCATATGGCAATACGGAGCTTTAGCTTCATATTTTTATTAAAAGAAATTAAATAAATTTATAAAATTAATTAGAAGCGAGAAATATATGTTAAACAAGTCTTATATATGACTTTCCTTAATCAGGTTGCGTGTATAATTTTCTGTCAGCTGTTGTGTTTCCATTTTAGAAAATATTTGAAAGTTTGGTGTCAAATGTTTTTCGTCACGTCTGATATCGAAATTAGACTAATTTAACGACAGTTTGATTATATACACGAGCTGACGTACGTTGCTCTGAGAGTTAGCTATCTAGGGTTTCAGAGGAAAAGATGGAGACTGCCATTGCAGATGACCTTTAATTTTTTTTTTTTTCTTTGAACAAAAAGGACCTTTAATTAACTTTTCAAGCGATTTCAACGTCAAAAAGCTAAGAATCCCCGAGTATGGTGGAATGATGTATAATATATGTTAATTTATGTGTCAAGTTGGCAATAAAGTTATACCAATACAAATTATAATATAAAGGTTAATTAACTGTATCGTCCCTGTTATTAATTAAAGACATGATTAGTTTTCATTTTTCAATCCCTATTGTTTCTTTATCGAAAAAGGTCTTTGTTGTATTATTAATAATATCAATCAAATTAAAAATCTTTATTATTTCAAGTTTGATCAAAATACTTCCTCTAGTTCTTTTCTGTTAAGTTTTGTGTTAATGAATATAGGCATCACAAAACTTTCAGGAGTTATTTCAATAATTTTAGAGAAGTGTTTTTATAAGTTTATTAAGGTAATTTTGTAACATTTCATGGTTCTTTTATTTATTTATTATTTTTTTGTAATGAATAATAATGCCAATTTAGTTCTAAAGTATTAGTTATATTGATTTAATAATTTTTTCAATAAAAATGAACATAAATACTTAACGCTATAATTGGTCTAGCTAGAAAAATTAGTTGAATACAATTTAAACAAAAACAATTACTGAATGGTCTAATTATATAAAGATTTGGATTAATTTGATAACGTTAAGTTTCAAAAAACACACTTGATTTTGATGTTTTCATTAAATAATTCAAGACACTTTTTTTTTTCTTTTTTTTTTTAAAAAAAAAAAAAGAAGCGTCTTGAATTGTTTGATTGAATAATTCAAGACACATTACAATAATAAAATTAAACAAATTTAATAAATTATAAAGCATATATAAACCTGATTGAGATGGTGTATACAAATACTTTTCTATGTTATGAGGAGCCTGTGAGTTTACTTTCACACGTGCTAGCGGCTTGATTTTAGGTATTCACATTGACACATGAAGGATTGTGATTACGGATATTATGAAAAATCTCCTTGAAAAGTAAACTATTAGTGATTAACACCCAGGTTTATTTTTTTTATTAAGTGAATCATCCTCTATTGTTAACTTTTCATTCAAAATGTTAACATTTTCCGTCTAAACAGTGAAATGACCAACATACCCTTACTAAGATTTTATAGAATCCCTACTATACCCTCCATACTTATGGAATGACTAAAATACACTTTAAATTATTAATTAATAATATTATTAAATAAAAAATTAAACAAAATTTAACCAAAAAAAAAAAAAAAAACTAACTAGGTTTCCAACAACATAGAAACCCAGTAGAAACCCTCCCCACCCCCCCCAAAAAAAAAAGGAAAAAAAAAAACCAACTTCATCAGATTCATCACCATCATCAACAAAACCCATCATTGTCACCATTGTCAATCTCCTATTCCCTTTCTATTCTCCATTCTTTTTCATTTCTCAAACAAAACACAATCTAGATCTACAATTTTCAAACAAAATACAAGTCTAAAATTGTCAACCAAAACACACCTTAAAGGGGGTTCAAATTGAACCTAGATTTTTGGGTTCAATTCGAACATCGGGGATTCGAACCAAAGAATAAGGAAAAGATGAAGATAAGAAGATAGACGGTAGAGAAGGAAAGATGGTGGCAACGAAGAGATGAGAGGTCTGAGGGATGAAAGAGAAAGAGAGAGAGAGAGAGAGAGAGATGAAAGAGAAGATTTAATTTTTAATTTTTTTTTTTCAAATTAATCTCTACAATCCATCTCTTAGATGGACGGTGGAGATCAAATTAAAAATTTTATGTTTAATTTTTTTTTTTTTTCAAATTAATCTCTATTGTTCATATTAAGATGGACAGTAGAGATCTGATAAATTAAATTTTTATTTATTTATTTATTTGTTTTTCAAAATTTTTTAATTTTATTTTATTAAAACAAATAAAATTACTTGTCAAATTACAATTATATCATTCAAATTTAACACAAATCTGGTTTTTTAATCGATAGGAGATGGTTCACCTAATATAAAAAAAAAAAAAAAAAAACAACCGAATGCTAATAACGAATAATTTACATTCCAGGTGATTTTTTATAATATGCATTGTGATTATTATGCCCGCATTAATTCATTATTTTAATAAATTTTTTAATAACATTCGTGACCACATATATATATATATATTTAAAATACATCTTGATGAACGGAACTTGTTGGTCATGTGATAAACCATGTCCCGATATACAATATTTAATGATCAATGCTGCATTCGAACAAATACCAAGTTTAGCAATTTTTTTTTTATGTCCTTACTATTTCTAATTGTATGTCCTTACTCTTTTTGAATTGATTAATTTTAGCCATTTTTTTTTTAAAACAATTGAACTCTTCTCAATTTCTTTATTTTCACTTATAAAATATAATAGTATTTTACATTTTAAGCGTCCTATATTCTCATTCCCATTAGCTTTAATTACCATTTCCAGTCAGATATTTCAAATGTCAGAGTGCAAATGAGAGAATATTCAATACGCGGCAGGAATAGCGATTGCATGCATCCACAAGACTCCAAAAGATGTAATTTCAAAAAAAAAAAAAAAAAACTCCAAAAGATGAATCTAAAGAATGGTAAGAACATCACTGTCAACTGTAGCATAAAATCATTGATATTCCGGCTGCTATGATCTCCCGCGCAGGACCAATGCAAGCATATGGTGCGCCTTCTTTTTCTATTTTCTCTTCATTCCGCTTTTGTTTGTTTGTCACGAAATCACCCTACAAGCATGACACGTGCACCGCGTAATGATTTTTCCATGACTCACAAGGTCAAAAAGTCTAACCTCTCGTTTTCAAGCAACGGCCTCTTTTGTCCGTCGCCTTCTATTTATCTATATATATCTCTCTCGCAAGTCTACGACGATCCCATTTACAAACGACAGAAAGATAGCTCTTTTGTTATCTTTCTCATCCTAACTCCTAACCCACCAAGAAAATCTTTCAAAAAATCGACTCTCAGTCTTCTCGGGAATCAAACAGAAACTTAAAACTTCTTGTTTGTTTATCTACTGTGTGTGTAAATATACATATAGAGAGAGAGAGCTGGTCTGAGAATGCCAAGAAAGGGAATGAGAAGCATCTGCTTTCACCCGAAAACGCCATCGTATTCTTTCTCTCGCGGTGAAGATTCGATTGCAAGAGCTTCTTCTATGATGACGCCTCGCCGTAGCTTCACTGAAACTACCCTGGAGAGGATGATAGAGTCTGCGACGGTGATGATCACGAAGTGGGATCCAGACTCATCGACGTTCGCGAAAGTGACTAGTATGTTTTACGAGAACAAGAGAGAAGCCATGCAGTTTTTGAAGTCGGTGAACGATCTTCAAAAGGCTATGCATTTGTTGGTTTCTGACGAATCGGGTTCGGAGAAACTGATACATGCTCAGAGCTTGATGCAAATAGCTATGAAGAGGTTGCAAAAAGAGTTTTATCAGATTCTATCGATGAACAGAGCCCATTTGGACCCCGAATCGGTCTCTACAAGATCGTCACGCACGTCGACAAGATCGAGCTCGTCGGATTTAGACGACGATGGCTGTCTTTCGCTTGATCACCAAGAGGATGATGCTCGTGCCGCAGGTGATTCCATCACCGAAGTTGAAGAAGTGTCAACAATTGTTATGGGGGATTTGAGATCAATAGCTGATTGCATGATATCAGCTGGGTATGCGAAAGAGTGCATAAACATCTACAAGATTATTCGCAAATCGATAATCGATGAAGGCATTTATAAGTTGGGTGTAGAGAGACTTAGCTCCTCTCAAATCAACAAAATGGACTGGGAGGTGCAAGACATGAAAGTCAACAACTGGTTGGAAGCCGTGAAGGTGTCGATGAGAACGCTGTTTGCCGGAGAGAGAATCCTCTGCGACGACGTCTTCGCTTCCTCGGACTCCATCAAAGAGTCTTGCTTCACCGACATATCCAAAGAAGGAGCCATGCTTCTCTTTGGATTCCCTGAACTTGTCGTGAAGAGCAAGAAATCACCAACGGAGAAAATATTTCGGATACTTGACATGTACACGGCCATCGCCGGCAACTGGCAGGAGATTGAATCAATCTTTTCATTTGAATCAACCTCCGCCGTCCGATTACAAGCTCTCAATTCGCTAATCAAAATCAGTGAGTCAGTCCGCGTTATGATCTTCGAGTTCGAGTCGTCAATCCAAAAGGACTCATCAAAAGTGACAGTCCCAGGCGGTGGATTGCACCCATTAACATCTCATACAATGAACTACCTCTCTCTCCTCGCCGGACTACAGCAACATCCTCGCTGACATCTCCGCCGACTGGCCTCCTCCGTCGAAATCCACCGTCACGGAGTCCTTCTTCGATTTTCAAGATTCCGGCGACGCGCCAGCGCCAGTCATAAACCTACACGTGGCCTGGTTGATTCTCGTCCTTCTCTGCAAGCTCGACGGGAAAGCGAAGCGCTACAAGGAGGTGTCCATGTCGTATCTCTTCCTCGCAAACAATCTCCAACACGTGGTGTCCAAGGTCCGTACGTCGAATCTCCAGTACCTGCTCGGCGAGGAGTGGATCGGCAAACACGAAGCGACAGTGAAGCAGTTCGCGGGAAACTACGAGCGGTTGGCTTGGGGAGAGGTGTTCAAGTCATTGCCGGAGAATTTGACGGATGTGATCACGCCAGGTCAGGCCAAAGACTATTTCAGGAAATTCAATTCAAGTTTTGAACAGGCGTACAAGAAACAGAGCCCTTGTGTCGTGCCCGACCCGAAGTTGAGAGACGAGATGAAAGGGTCGATAGCGAGAAAGCTGGTGACGCTTTACCGGGAGTTTTACAAGAAGCACAAGAACACAGTGCGAGAGACGAGTGCGGGAGTATTTGTCAGATATGCCCCTGAAGAAGTGGAGAATTGCTTGTCGGACCTCTTCTATGGGGTGACGAGTGAATCCGTGCGTACGGTTTCATCGGCTTCGTCGTCTTCTCATCGGCGGCATTCCCGGTTGAAAGAATAGAGGTTTTTTTTTTTTTTTTTTTTAAATTATTATTATTTAAAATCGCCGAGTTGTAGACGATTATTTGGAGGGGTAATTTTGTATAGGTATATACGTGGTCCTTGATAGGTGGTTCTTGGTGTGAACGTATTCGTGGGACAGATTCAGAGAATAAATATACAGTGATAGCTAACGATTTTTTAAGGACAACATAACTCCATTTGTGTTACTTCATTTTATGTTCATTCGACTTTTAAGTAAGATTATCTATCAATAATAATTTTTAGATATTTTTCAGTAACTACCTAACTAATTCAAATATTATTATTAATGGACAATCTTATTTCAATCAGTAAGATAGTCAAATTCTATAATTAACTTTCTAAGCTACGATCTCACAAGACATAATCAAATGGAATGTACTACACAAGTGCACCTTGTTGGATTTTATGTTTAAAGGTTCTGTCTTTCCGTTATATATTTCTTGATTTCTCTTTTAAATTTTGTGAAGTAATATTAGTTAATTTTTATTTTTTTTTATTAATTATGATAAATTTATGAGTTATACGAAAGAGAAATGACTCAACTTAATTTACAATCTTACTTGACTTATTAATTTAGTTACGTTAACATTTCATGAATAATACTATTTTTGTTAACTGAACCACAAATCTAATATTTATAGAGAAAACATCCGGTGGCGGCGCTATGGGGATGCCCACAAGGGCCACGGCAGGCCCAAGCCTTAGAGAATTAAGGTTTTTTTTTTTTAAAAAAAAAAAAAATTAATTTATGTTTTTTAATATAACATATATAAGAGTAAAAAACAATTAATTTATTAAACTAATTGTTATTGTTATTAAAATTGAAGACTCATATGTGTGTGTATATATATATATATCAAATTAGATCTATCTAAAAACATAAAATACTTCTCTTTTATTATTTGATGATATTTGAACAGTTTCATCATCCTCATTTTAAATATGAAGATTTAGTTTTCCATTATTGATATATTATGCAGTTTTGTCTATAGTTGTAACAAATTGTACTTTGCATTTTTAATATTCATCTTGGCTATCACATATAAACTTATCAAGTTTGAATCTTTAAATTAATAAATATTTTATATATATTTTTTACACATTTATGTTATTTATACTTGTTAGTTTGTTAGTTTATAAAAAATTAAGCTCGTAAAAAGGTGAAATATGATTTTCTTCTTTTAAAGAACTTTTGATTATTTGAAAGGGAAATCATAGAAAACCTTAGTGTAGTTTCTAATTAAATAAGGAAAAACTTCATTTTAGTCCTTAAGATTTTAGAAAATATCAATTTTTTAAAGCACTTTTAAAAACAGTTATTTTCATCCTTAACTTTTTCAAAACTCTTCAAAATAGTCCAAACCGTTGATCAATTAACGATCAAACCAAACAAAAAAATTAAAAAGACTTAATTACCCTCATCATCCAAAATGATTGTTTTACTCTTAATAAAATCAAAATATTACATATTATTTGATCAATAAAAAGTTGACACATTGACAATAACATGATTATTTTTTTAAATGATTACTGTTTTCTTTTAAATTAAACAATAATTTAAAACGAAAAACCAAAAAAACCCTAAAAACAAAAATTTGAAGAGCATCGATAAAACTTTCACATTTCTCTCTCTCACTACTCCATATCTCTTTCTCTTGATATCTCCTTCCAACGCCATCTCTATCATCGTCAACAAGCCTAACAATTGCTGTCGAAAACCTATAAGCTATAACAACCTCCATCTCTCTCTTTCTCTCTCATCTCTTTCAATTTTTTTCTTTAATTAATGTTGTGGATCAAACCTAGACTCGAACTCAGAACTAAAGGTTCTGGGTTCCATCGAACCTAAAACCTCCATCTCTTTCTGATGAGGTTCTGGGTTCGATGGAACCTAGAACTTGAGGTTCTAGGTTCCATCGAACCCAGAACCTCCATCTTTCTTTGATGAGATTTTGGGTTCGATCTAACCGAGAAACCTCAGGTTTTGGGTTCGATTGAACCTACTCTAATCTCTGGGTTTGTTGAATCTAGATGAAGATCAATTGGGTTCGTCAAACCCAGTAGCTTCCCTATTTTACTTTTTTTTTTTTTTTGAAATAGTTTTGATTTTTTTTTTTATAAACTGTTGGTTCTTAATGTCGCTAATGATTTATTTGTTAAGGGAGATGATGATGTTAATGATGTTGTGATGTTGTGACGTTGTTGAAAATGTAAATGATGCTATGACGTTGTTGATGACATTGAAAAATATGGGAGATGATGTTAATGAACTGGGTTGGAACTAGTTTGATGCGTTGAAGATGATGGAGATCCACCAATTGATAAACTGGGTTGGAAATGACTTGATGCATTGAAGATGATAGAGATCCATCAGATTGGTTATCCATCGTCCATTCATGATGGATGGACAGCAAAGATCCAATATCTTCATTTTTTTTTTCAGCTTTTTTATAAAATTAATTTTATTTAAAATAATTTTTTAAACTGTTTTTAATGTTTAAAATTCTAGCCATCCACGTATTATGATCTTAGCCCGTCACATGAAAAGACCATTGTACCTTTCTTGCCCAAATAATCTGTCACCATTAACCGTCAATTGACTGACAGTTTGGACTATTTTGAAAAGTTTTGGAAAAGTTAAGGATGAAAAGAACCGTTTCCCCAAAAGTGCTATAAAAAATGATATTTTACAAAACCTCAAAGACTATAATAAAGTTTTCCCATTATATAAATGATCATTAAGATTCAAAAGAGTAATGAGTTTTTTTTTTAATAAAACTAGACATTATTATATTTAGTTTTTCTATAATTTAATTTTTTAACATTCATCAATTTGAATATTTATTTTTGTTTTGGTTCTATAACTAAAATCTTAGCTCTGTCCCTAAAAATATCACCAATCTCTACTTTCGTTGAGTTTTGACAAAAATAAATTTAGTGAACTTAAAATTTGTTCAAAAAGATCTTGAAAAATTATCATCAATAATGGCTCAAAAAGTACCAAAGTTTTTTATGAAGAAAAATAATCATAAAAGTTATTCGAAACTTATTTAAAGAAATGGTACTTGTTATCCTCCTAACTAGCGAGGTCGATAATCAGATCAAACTCTATATAAGAGAAGTTTAAATACGTAAATGCTCTTAGATTTTGATAAATTAAAACTATTTATTTCATTGGTAAATGACCATCAACAGCACAAGAAAACTCCAGAAATCTATATTAGTAAAGAAGAAATATATATACAATACAAGAGACAAAATAAAACTCCAGCAAGAAACTTCCATTAAATGATTTAAATCCTTTAATTTGAAAGCCAAATTGGTCTGGACAACGAAAGAGAATAATGAGTTGGGGTGTGATATGGACATCTTTAGAGAGTTTCAAGAGACCATTTGGTTTGTTAATTTCTACAGTTATTTAATTCTTGTCTTATATGTTTTGTGATCAATTTGAAAAACATCTTGCAACGAGTTTTGAAACGTGAAATCTGTGCAGGACATTAATTTCTCCTGCTAGCTAGCTTGAACTCTCGGGAATGGTAAAAGTCAAATAATAACTGATTTTTTAGTAAAAATGAAATTTCTGATGAAAATATGTATTGAATTCAGGGAAGATGTTGTTGAATTCAAATATGTCAACCACACATTTTAATACATGTATTATATAAAGGAAAGTGACATTTGAACATTTTCAAAAAAACAATTAAAGCGACATTTGAATTCTGTCATTCATTTTTGTATAAAATTTAGGCTGATGTTAAGTATTTTATATAGAGTTGGTATGAATAAACCTTTTAAATGTCTCTGTTAAATACATTAAAACTTTCTTTGCAGAAGGTTGCAAGAAGGTTGTGATGAGTTTTACAAGTACTAATATTTCACTATAAGCATTTACTAAAAAAAGATTAAAAAAAAAAAAAAAAAAGAAAGTCAATCAAAATTTTAATTTACAAACATATTCTACAAAATAGGACCTGCTATTTGAGACTCAATTTGCACAATGTAAATGCTGGTCAGATAAAACATTAATTAGAAATTGAATTTTTCAACAATTTGGAGGGATATAACTACTTGTTCAACCTTTCTTTTAATTTTATTTTATTTGGCCTTTTACATTTTTGTACAAGTTGGGATGTTGCTGTTTGAATAATTATTTGTTGTATTCAATGCAATGAAAATAATAAACCTTAAGGGCAAGACTGGACTAATGATGCCTCCTTGACTGAAAGAATAAGGAACATCACATGGTACATTTACTGCCTCCATTATATAGTGATGATACTGACTTGTATAATTAGTATAGCCTCCAATATTATGTGGTCCAAACCTGAACCTGAATTAATGTAAATATAAAAAGGAGTAGATCCCCTACTACTGACTGCCCATTTTACTAATTAGATGTGAGGATTGACTCACCTCATCAAAATTATTATAAAATTACCTAACAAAATTTTTCAAGAACAACCCTTCTTAAAAAAAAAAAAAAAAAAATCAAGAACAAAAATTCAGTTGACATGTTTTATAAACGAATTAAAAAATAAAAGCTAAATAATTGTTTAAATTTGTTTTTTTTTTTTCATTTACGCTTTTTTCCCCTGTAAAATTATATCTATATCCAAACTTTTGAAACACAGTATTCCTTTCCCCAATTCAAATCAAACACATTTGCACTTTTTTTTTCATCATATTTTGAATAATTTTGATATAATATTAAGCAGATTAAGATAAACTAAAATATTGAGAAGAATAATGACCTTCTTATCTCTAATTTTAGTTTATGAATAAATTAAAACCTCATAAGTTACTTTAAAAATAAAAAAATTAAAAATAAATTAAAAAAAAATAAAAAAAAAAAAAAAACAACCGTCCTAAACTTTAATGGAATTTGCAAGACTACAAAGTCAGCACTCAATTTCTCTTTATTTATTGTTCATAGAAAAAACACAAAGTGGCTGCAATCTACACACAGGAAACACATTTACATTGGCATCATACTACAAGGTGATCACTGATCAACACTAAATAAGAAAATCCTAGCAGAAAAGGAGATGATAGGAGAGATAAATAGGATTATACGTATAAATACTTTTAATAAGGCTACTGAGCAGCTACTGCTTGATCGGCTGGCCTTGGAACACTCTGCCATCCAGTACAACGCTGGAGAACCTGTTTGAGAGCATCCGATGGAGCTTCGACGGTCCAACTGGGGTAAAATTCACTAGGGTGAAACATGATATGTTCACCAACCTCAGTCATCAACCCTGGTTGAGTTCCAGTAATGAACAAATCTCCTTCAGACCGTATGCAGCCAGTCCTTGCCTCCTCCTTATCAGCTGCCTGGAGAATCAACAGAGTCACTAGCAGATTAAGTTCATTATCAAAATATCATGTCAAAGGCTCACAGGAGATTATAAATTCGATGTGTTCACCATTCAAGTATTTGCAGTAAATATATTTTTTTTAACAGTACTAGGATTCACTAGGGAAAGGTTAACAGAAAAGTTATAAGTATAGGAAAATGGGAGCTCAGTACTAAGCAGACAACAATCATGTTCTTCAGTTCTCTCCTATGAAATGGTCAGATCAGCACTTCTTCTTATGAAGAGCCAGCCACACAGTTGGAATTAATTGTGGTTGTTCTCATTTGCTAACAGCGAAATTATAAAATTTGCAAGGAAAGGAGTAGGAACCCATTGCGAGGAATATTTTAGAAACAATGGCAATCAAGGAATGGATTATTGACTTGCTTAAAAGGCAGTCAGAATGTTCCATTATAAACACAGTTTTAAGACTGTCCAGCTTTCTTGTTTATCTAGTCGAGCTGCATAAGCATTCTGTAGCTTTATTGCAGGGAATTATGCTGATAATCATTCAGTCAAACAATGCAGATGACAGCTAAAAAAATAATCGAGGCAGAGGTCTATGGCCCAAATCTCAATTTGTATGCGAATCAACAATTAGGATAAACAACTCAATCCTTTCTTGAGTAGCTGAAGTCAGGTTGATGGGATTTAAAGCTCCAGCAAATGGATCTATGAGAAGCATACAAGTCTGAAATGACTTGCACCCATCAGATTATATCAATAATGTTCCTAACCTCACACAGAATACCTGACCATAATCCCCATTTATCAAGGTTAACATCTTTAATATCTCAAGATCCTTCTGTCTTTCTCATTCAATCTGTATTAATCATAAAAAATAATTCAAGCCTTAAAAAATAACAATAAAAAGCTCCTAAGAGGGTAATTTCCTCAATAAGTTAAGAGGCCAATTTGGGATGATTTGCAGAGAGGAAACTTCTTTTGAACACACTAGATTTTTAGAAGATTACTGAAGGTCACATTCTTCTGGCGAACAGAGCCTAAGCACTATTTTCTACTCAGGGTTTGATCAAGTGCAGCAAAGTGAGTCCTGAAAATTTACATCCCTACACAGAGGGGTGGCAATCCATCTACTATTGTGATTTCTTCCTATAAGTTTGACAGGCATTCCCAGGTTGCACCAGTTACCTTTGAAAATTTATTGCTTTCAGTATTTGAATTGCCAGCCAGTTAATGAGTTCTGGGACCATTTTTCACCACAAATTACAGGTTAATTTCCTATTAACAAAAAAGTCCTCTGCAAAGCAGAACAGTTGAACTGAATTCGGCTACATTTACTTCATGCCTTTCAGAGCTGCATCAGCATTTTCAGTCCAAATACAGTTGAAAAATCTATGATGTACTGGACTTACCTTCTCTGTAAGATACTTGAATGCTATCTTCTTCTGTCCTGCTTCATATATATTGCATTGGGAGTATATCTGATGTCAATAAAACAAATAACAAAAATTTAGAAAAAAAGAACTATAGAGGTTCAATTTCTAAAAACCTTGAAATCCATTCAAGAAAGTGATTCAAATGATAAACCATTGTCACCTGTGATTCTACGCCGGCACAAACAGCATATATTCCCCAGTTTCGGGTGTAATTATTGTACAGATGTACTTTCCCAAATCTAACACGGGGATGGCGTTGTCGAGTCCCATCAAAAAAACAATGGTGGATGGTCACTCTAATACATCTATCGCTAATATGAGAAGGGTCCGCCCCAATGAGCATTGTCTTGTCATGTTGCGAAAAGTGACACCTGCAGAAAACACTTATAGATGTCAATAACTGCAATTTTCTTACTCCCAACAAAATAGACAATCTCTTTTTTCGAAACAAGAACTCAATTCCACCTGGAAACTGTAATATCCGTGCTTTCTCGGGTGATATCTATCAACCCATCATCATAATCACAGAGACTACAACGGTCTATCCAAATGTGCTTCGAATTAGGCTTTATCTGAATGCCATCCACATCAGGTCCCCTACCACCTTCAAACTCTAGATTGCATACAATAACATGCTCACATTCCTTCAACCTCAAACCCTTCCCTGTAAGTTTTATCCTTTGGCCACGACCGTCTATAGTTTTATAAGATGAGACACTCAAATAAGACGATAGATCAATAGTCCCTGACAATTCAAACACAATCCAAAGTGGTTCCTTTCTACGGCATCCTTCCCTTAGTGATCCAGGTCCATCATCTACAATCCAATAAAACACAAAGGAGATAATAAAATGATTAATAATCTTATAATAGCTAGCTATCCACGTAAAATGGGAACCAAACAAAGTCATCAATTGTCACATTTACAAAATTCAAGGCATGGCTTCATTGAAACAAATTACAAAATCTAACTAGTAACATCTTTCAAATCCTTTGATACATATTACTCAATTGTATAATCAAAACTTCAATTTATTAGATCACTTTGTGAGAAAAAAAAAAAAGAAAAAAATTTCTCCTATTAAAATGGAAAAACTAAAAACCTCATATGCCACTAGAGTACAAAGATATGATCATCAATCGACACCAACATGTTACAAAAAAACCAGCAAATTGAACAAGAAGACACTAAGACAGTAATACATTACCGGCCAAGGTGGTGACATGATAGAGGGGACCATGGAGGCCGCCAATGGCACAACGACCGAAGCCCTCGGCTTGGGAGGCGAGAGCACGCAAGGAGGAGTCGACGTGAGCGTAAGGCAAAGACATGGTGCAAGTGTGTGAAGGAGGAGGGTGGTGATCAGACGGTCCATGTTTTTTATAGTCGTTTTCTTCGTTACGGTCCTTGCGATGATGATGGTGGCGATGGCCATGGGAGTTTCCCATTTTCAATTAATGGAATTTATAACTGAAACTTACCCCGAAACAGCTTTCTAAGCTACTTACAGTTACAAGTGCCTCTCTCTGTGTCGGTGGGTGTGTTGTTTTAACAAAGCTGATGTTTCACTTCCTGCTTGGCAGATTCTTTTGCGTTATCTCTAGACTTGGAGATTAGATTTTCTTTACTATATATAGTTGATTGGGTAAAGTAACAATATCTAACGGGATTTTCTCTCCAATCAGATTTTGGGTCGGGGCATTTTCTGATTTTGTTTATTTATTTATTTTGAAAGAGATTTTGTTTGATTATTAATTACAACAAATTGTAAGTTTCAAAAAAAAAAAAAAGTTACAATAGATTATTAAAAGTTTGTTAATGATAATTAAACTTATAAATTGGGTTTAAAATGGTATAAAGCTAAATTTTTGTATAGCTTTTAATAACTTTCATATTCATTATTTGGATTTAGTAACAATGAATTGAATAGTATAAAAATTTTTCTTTTCTTTTAAATATTAATATCTTATAAAGATTGAAATTTAAATTATTATCAGGTTGAATGATTATTTTCTATGATTGGGCACATGACAATGATATGGTTAAACTTGTTCAGTTTAGAATATTGGAAAATTTTCATATTCAAACAGTAAACTATATATATATAAAATCCTACCAGGAGACTAATATTGTCATAGGATCATTGCAGTTATGGAAAACATGTGGCACAAATTGGTCATTTCCAAGTAGTACTAAAAATAGGCGCAGGAGATTAATAAGATTATATACATCTTAAACTGAATAACGTTTTCTTCATCATTTAATACCAACTGCAACCAAATTCAGAACCAGTTACAGATTAATTGAATACAACAGTTCAACACCTCCACCCCCAACTCCCAAATCTGATCAAAATAATGTTAACAAAACTAATAACTTCCGTATTTTGTCATCTGTGTTATGCTGTTAGTAGTACTAATTAATTTGCACCAGTTTCAAAATTAAAGTCATGCAAATAATGGACACTAAATGTTTTCATATATGTTATTTACTCGGTGTGGCCTGATCCTTCAAAATATAAGCCGGTACAATGGTAGAAATATGATCGAATACACTGGCTATGATCCTGATAGTGTTCTGCATAGCAATGCTGATTACTACTCAACTGGCACAGCCGATGCAGATGTCATTGGTATCAATTCTGGCTTCTTACGAGTTGTCTCTGATAGAATTTTGGTCCTTCTCCATGGCCAATTTATATAGCAATGAACCGAGAACCAACTGACATTACACGTCATTGTTGGATCCATATGCGTGGTCAAAAAGTTAACTACAGGGAAGTATTTGAGGCAGAATATACATAACATTACATTGATTGCATGTTTATCAAAGTTCAGTCTCTGTTCTAACCACAAGCAAATTTGATCCAGAATGCTTTTGTCTCGCTAAATCTTCAGATGGCTAAGAACAAAAATAAAATAAACCTAATAAATTCACTATGATTATTTAGCCAAAAAGAAACCTGTCAGTCTTGTTGGGACAGCACCGAATTTGTTGTCATCGTGTGGCCGATGGTCAATATTTCGCGGGTGATGCGTAATTGCTATATTTACCCTCAGGGAAAAAATTTTTAAAAAAAAAAGGAAAAAAAATTGGAAGCAATACATAAATCAAAGTTAATATGATTAGGCCCAGAATTGAATTGGGCTTTGGGCCTAAAGCATTGAAAGTGACTTTACTGATCCAACAAGTAGTGGGCAATCTCCGACTTTGATTCATGACCTTACTATAGTGACGAGCGATTTAGTCAATAAATAACAAATTATTTCCATTATACAGCAAAGAGAATCCGTAAGTCGTATATACAATTTTTATTGAGTGACAATAAATAAAGCTAATTTTTATAAAAACAAATGAAAAAAACAATAGCATTGGAAGCAAAGTAGGGAAATGCTGACATGGTCAGGCAAATAACACCAACATCGCAGAGATAACGGAATTAACTACCTTAAAATCAAAAAATGCGAACCCGGTGAAATTGACCTCGGTGACCTCGTTGGTCCAACTGATTTTCCCGGCGGCGTTACCTGAACAAAAAAATTTCAAAAGAATTAATTACATAATAATAATTCTCAAAAATCTGTTCAGAGGTTTCCCTCTCCGTTTCTCTCTTTCTCCCCCTATAGTCATCATCATCAAATCTTTCGAAACAACATTCTTCGGTTTCTAACATACGATGACACGTTGATAGACATACATCTCCGTTAACAACAATATGGAGTCCGTAAACGAAGAACAAGGTACCGACATACATATATATGTATATGTATATGTATATCTATCCAAATTTGTTCTTTTTATGTGTTTTGTTAAATGATATGAAATGTCTTTGAACGTGTAGAACATGATTATGATGATAATGATGTACTATACGAAGGAGGAGAGAGGGATCTGGAGAGCGGACTCAGGGTGCGTGTGTTTCCCAGCCGTCAGGTTGAGCCATCGGCCTCATATTCTCCGGTGACAACACCCAGATCGCCTCTCGTCCTATCCAATACAAGCAAATCTTTGCTTGTATCAACTTCAAGTAAATCCTTGCACAAATCCAATTCTAGTAAATCCTTGCTCGCCTCCAATTCTAGTAAATCTTTGGTCGTTTCGAATTCTAGCAAGTCTTTATTGGTGTCCAATTCGAGTAAGTCGTTGGTTTTGTCGAATTCGGGTAAGAGATTCGATCAGAATGGGATAAAGAAGTACGTGAGGCAGGTGACAGGCAGGCACAATGACACCGAGTTACATTTGGCTGCACAGCGCGGAGATTTGGCAGGCGTGAAACAAATCTTGGGCGAGATTGATGCGCAGATGATAGGGACATCGAGTGGGGCGGATTTTGATGCTGAGGTAAGGAATTGATTGCATTTTGTTAATGTGATTTCGATTTGTATGATGTTATTTATCGTAATTTTGTGCTTGCGTGTGTGATGATAAGGTGTTGGAGATAAGGGAAGCCGTCGTGAATGAAGTGAACGAGTTGGGAGAGACGGCATTGTTTGTTGCAGCTGAAAAAGGTCATCTGGATGTTGTGAAGGAGTTGCTGCTTTATACAACCAAGGAGGGTATCAATTTGAAGAACCGTTCTGGGCTTGATCCGTTGCATGTTGCTGCTAGAGAAGGTCATCAAGGTAGTGATTGATCCAAATTTTTGTAATGTAACCGAGAATTTGCATATATCAACTTTAGGCTAAATTGATTATACAATAAATTTTTCACGCAGAGATCGTGCAGGTGCTATTAGAACATGATCCAGAGCTAAGCAGAACAGTTGGACAATCAAATGCAACACCACTTATAACTGCGGCCACTAAAGGGCATTTGGCAGTTGTTAAAGTATTGCTTCAAAAAGATGCTAGCTCCATAGAGCTAACGAGGTCCAACGGGAAGAATGCATTGCACTTAGCTGCGAGGCAGGCCCATGTAGATGTCGTCAAAGCACTGCTGGACCAACATCCACAGTTGGCTAGAAGGACTGATAAAAAAGGACAGACTGCATTGCATATGGCTGTCAAAGGAGTTAGCGTTGAAGTGGTGAAGTTAATTATTCAGGCAGATCCCGCCACTGTCATGCTCCCGGACAAGTTTGGTAATGTTGCATTGCATATTGCCACCAGGAAAAAGAGAACAGAGGTACTGCTTCTTGCCGCTAAATTTGTATTTGCTTATATTTCTCTGTTGATTAGTTCCATAACCTTGTTGTAGTGATAATTTCATAGGTTAGATATTACTGTTGGCTTTTAAAAAAATAATAATAATTACAGTGCATGAAAATGTGATCTTGGGTGAAGTTTGTACTAGGAATTTGAGAGGAAGAGAGAAAAGTAATCCAAGTGCAGGGGTTGCTGCTCTGCATTTTTACGTTCTACTTTCTAACAAAAAAAAACGTACTTCACCTGTATTTTTCAATCAGCAAGTTACTTCCATAAGGACATAATAAACAATAAAATAACAAATAAAGCATGAGTAAAATCAATCATTAAAAAATTTTCGAATTTTATTTAATTATATGAATACAATCTAATGGTTACAAATTACGACAATGATTACAATATGATTTTATAAATTAATTAAATGTGACAATTACGAAACTAGTTCTTTTAATTAATGTTGATCTTAGGATAATTACTTATATAATTATATTATATTATTGAGGTAAATTTTGTTGTGCTTTATTTAGTCTCCATATTTGTTTTATTTATATAGATCTGTTTGTTTCATGAACAGCTGTGAATATAAAAAATTGATTATGTTTTTGCAGATAGTGAGTGAGTTGGTAAATCACCCTGATATAAATATGAACGCACTAACAAGAGACAGGAAAACAGCCCTTGACATAGCAGAAGGACTCCCACTATCTGAAGAAATCAACGAGATAAAAGACTGTTTAAACGGTAGTGGTGCCATGAAAGCTAGTGAACTCAACCAACCACGAGACGAACTCCGGAAAACAGTAACTGAAATCAAGAAAGAGGTGCACTCACAGCTCGAACAAGCCCGGAAAACGCAAAAGAACGTGAGTGGCATCGCCCAGGACCTCCTCAAGCTCCACAGAATAGGAATCTACAACGCCAGTAACTCGGTCACTGTGGTGGCCGTCCTCTTTGCAACAGTAGCATTCGCAGCTATTTTCACCGTCCCTGGTGGCGACAATGACGATGGAATGGCCGTGGTGGCAGATGGGACACCCTTTAAAATCTTCTTCTTTGCAAATGCGGTTGCACTCTTCACTTCCTTGGCCGTTGTGTTGGTGCAAATCACGATTGTGAGAGGAGAATTGAAGACTGAGAGAAGGGTGACGAAGATTATCAACAAGTTGATGTGGTTGGCTGCTGTTTTCACAACATTGGCATTCCTTTCTTCGTCATATATAGTGGTTGGTCGCCATAGCAGGTGGGCTGCGAATCTTGTTACAGTGATAGGAGCAATTATAATGGCAGGAGTGATTATTCTCATGACCTATTTCGTGCTCAAAAGCAAAAAGGTTCGGACCATGAAAAGGAGGGAAAAGTTGATATATAGGAACAGAACAAACTCATGGCGTCACACGGACAGCGAGTCAGAGATCCCAATATACGCCATTTAATTAATCACAAGAAAAAAATGCTAGCATAATAGCATTGAATATAGCAACTGGTTGAAGCTAGCTCATTTTCTTTGTTAATCCAAACTGGCCCTTGTTTCGTCTTCTGAGGTTTTTTTTTTTTAAAGGTACATAAAGTGGACCAAGTCTGGTTGATGATGGTGATCATGAATCTTCACGGGCAGCAGATGGAAAAATAACACGATCATTATTGTATGGTATAAATTATGTTTATACGTATCAGCATTTATAATTTAATTAGGTTTCATTGACAAATGATATGCTATGTTATACAAGATTGAGTATAGCTTGTGGTCTTTTATTGATGACCAAAGTTTTGAACGCGAGTTTACTTTCCTTTTATGTTGCTGCTTTTTTTTTTTTCTTCTTCTGATGTGCGAATTTAAGCCAAGGTGGGATCTGCAGTTATATAACCCAGCTGACCTTGTCTTCTTGTTTTGGGAAATTATCAAAAAATCAAAATTCCCCGACTATTAAAGTATTCTCTATTATCCCTTCAACTTTTTCAACGTTAGGCCAGGAACATTAAGTTGCAACACACAACTGGAATTTGTGCAATCAGGTCGTGGTGTTAACAAACAACATATTGCACTGATCCAATCCATTCCCGACCAACAAAAATGGCCATAATATGCTAAGTTTAACTCATCATATTGTGCTCACTGCTCAGTTAAGTAAAAGATTGACAAGTGATATTCAAATTATTACAAACCCAACAATATAATTCATATTGCCACCTCTAACTCTAGGTGGGGCTTTAGGCAACCGCTTCATTGGCCTTTGTCTCCGGGGGACCTTGGTCCGGGTCAATAAATAAAGTTATTCATTTGCCTATGTCTCCGGCGGACCTTGGTGCAGGTCAATAATTAAAGTTATTAAACAAACAAAACTATAAATTGTGCACAATAACTATCAGCAATTTCTTTTACTTCATAATAAGCATAATCCTTTACCAATAACTTTTAAGACGTCAAAATTGAAAGAATCTAGTATACATGACAAGAGTTATTTAAAAAAAGTGTTGAGACCAACTTTGTGTAGTTTGGGCTGTTCTACCTTACAATATGATTTTAAAAAAATATATATATATAGTTTTTTATACATGAGTTGGACCTTTTTGCCTCAATCTTCCCTACTTGTATGAGACAACTTGTCTCCTGCAATATTCCCAGGGAACAAAATGGTCTCCCACCTTGTGATTGAAGGTGATGGACTTTATACTATTCATCATCACACATGTTACTAACTACTAAATACTTATATTGATAATTGAAATCCTACAGGCTACCATGAATGTGAACAAAAAGGTATGTTAACCCTTTGATCATTGAATGTACACATATAATATTCAAAGAGTATAAAATTTGTATGTAATAGAAGAAAAATTAATGCGCATGACCTTTTAGCATATGTGTTCATCCATTCTTTCATTCACCAAAGTGGTAGAGGTTTCATTCCATCAAGCATAATTTTTAAACTAGTGTAAGTATTATTATTATTATTATAAGAGCAGTTGTCTATCATTTATAAAATAATATCTGATCTAAATAAGTAATCTTTAATTTCGAGACCTTAAAAATAGATATTCAATCCACGCAATTAATGCTTGATATATATGGTAGGCTCTGATTCATCATAGACTTGTTTAATGTCAACTTTAGAAAGCTAGAAAAATAATTATAACATGACATTTTTTTGTTTCATGGTTAAGGTCTCCGGATAACAACATAATTTCATGAATCGTGTTTAAAATGTTATAACACACACTTGGTCAAAAAGCACAAGCAGCGTACGCGCGGGCAGACCGACCCACGCGCGATGTCCACTCGCAGTGTGAAAACAAATAAAGTATAAAAATGCAAACTCTGCGCTGTTGTTTTAAAGTTGAAACCAAGTGCGTGTTTTTTTTTTTTTAAAACAAACCAGGTGCCTGTTAATTTCAACAAAAGAAGAAGAAAAAGTGCGTGCTGACGTGAGGCCGAGAGACAAATGTGGGCGCATCTCTTTTTGTAAGGCTACCTAAGCCTTGACCCAACACAGTTTTTTTGCTTTCAAGTCAACGGGCCCATGTTCATTAAGTCGGTTTTCTTTATGATCAATTGTCATAATCAATTCATTTTCAAGTTTTTATTTATTTAGTTTTTTTTTGCCACTCTTATAAAAATCCTGGCCTTCTCTCCGCTTCTCTTTCTAATCTGTATTATTGTGGGACCAAATCAATTTCCGTAACTTCGGTTAATGTACGCTACCTATCATGATCGACAACCTACCACTTATTTATGATGGTAACAACTGGTGACATTTATTGGTGTTGTTAAAGGGTAAAATTTTCCAGAATCAATGTAAATATTAGTTTAGTTCGAAGTCAAAAGTAAATTTTCAAATAATCAATTCAAGACCAATCATTGGAGGTTTAAATAAATTTAACCAAGAAAAAAATTGATTAATTAATGTTGACGTTAAAAAGTGGTTAACATTTAAATCTATGCGAATTGTATGAATATGAAAAATTATAGGGATTTGAGATTAAATATTATGAGGGGTAGTAAAAGTGCATAGGCTGATTACGCTGAAAAAGTGAATAATGATAAAAATTGTTAACGCAAAGTAAAAAAGAATAAGTGGAGACAATGAAATAAATCTAGAGAGTTTTGAACGTGATTCTATTGGGCCCTACTTGGATTTTTTGCCTAAATGCTATATTTGAGCACAATAATTAAGTCGTTATATCATGATTGTACCTTTGATTTAGGCTTATATCCTCATTCTTTGTTTTTTAAATTTATAACAATTAAAAGTAAATAAATTCAACAAATTTCTAAAGTACATTTGTCTAAACTCAGACAGACCCAGTACTAGTAAAATAAAATTACAAATTTGTTGAAAATAACAAGAAAGTTAAAAAAAAAAAAATTGAAGATAATAATCCACGAGATAACTGAATCTATATTTCTCGAAGTATCTTTTTATAAACATTATCAGGTCACATACAACAAGATAAAAACATCTGTTTGTAGGCTTGTAGCCTCATAAGACTTTACCACAATAAATTATAAGAAAATGAACATAAATGAACCATAAAATTTAAGAGACAGTGTGCTAGTGGGACGATAAAGAGGGGAAAATTCCTTCCATGATTGATAGACATTTACTCTTATATAGATATATAATATTTACAACTCAATTGAATTTTTATAATTAACAGATTTTGGGATGTGGTTGAAGCCCTGTTGATGTCCTAAGTTTGAATGGAAGCCCGGTCGACTGTTAATTTGAGAATTTAAAGTTCGATTAACATTTGCATTTTAAATGAAGAGAACATGATTCAAATTATAACCGTTATTATTATAAATGTGAATCATATACAATCACACTAATATTACCTTGTCTATTTTAAATAAACCTTCTCATTGAAAATAGAAATTCAAAAATGGAAATCTTATGTTAGAGAACTAATGTGTATCTAAATTTACTTAAAATTAAGTTGAAACTATAATAAACAAAGTGCTTGAGCATATTAACTTATAGTATGGTGATTAATATATTTTCTCTCCACATCTATGATTAAAATTCAAATCTCACTATATATATTATCAGTGTGTGAAATTATTTATAAATTACATCATATGTATTTAACAATATATAAAAATGAATTTATTTTCTTATTATGGAAAAAAAAAATCTTTGAAGTTATAAGAGTAAATTTTGATTTTACTCCTATACTATGAGAGTGACTTTTCGAGTCACACTTTTTTTTGTAAAAAAAATACAGTTGTAGTTTTTAATTTTGAGGAATTTAGATAGATCTAACCATTAATTTAAATTATTTTGTAATTATTTGATAATAAATAAATATATAATGCATGAGATGCGTGAGGTGAGCGCCATAGCCAAGAATGCCACTGTTCTCATCTTCAAGATGCTTTCTCCTTGTGGGACCTTGTTGTGTCCGAACCCACGTGTACAATTCCAAAAGCATTTGTTGGTTAGCAGTGAACGCGAATTCCTCGATTACTGGGTCCCTCTACATTTACAAGCTGACGTGGCGGACATGAGTGGTGGACTTCTCGTAACGTGTGGGGTTTTCACAGGAGATAAACAGAACAACACGTACAACACCACGTTTTCTTGTAACTTAACGAGCTTCTTAGCTTGACACGAAATGGTCACCTGTCACATACAGACAAAAAAAACCAAACAAACAAATTAAAAAAAAAAAAAAAAGCCCAATAGCAATAAAGTCTATTTATTTTTTAATTTATTTTTTTGAATTTTTATTTATGTCCATTTAAGTGCTCGATTGATTGGAGCTCCTCCACTATCGCAACAAGCGTAGCGTGGCTCCAAGTTTTTCAGAGATGGTTGCTGTCTCTATTCGCACTAACGCGTTTCATGGGAAAGAAACTCTACTTGCTTCTTTGGTTTTGGCCACCCAGACAGATTGACATAAAGTTGCTCTGTTTCTTTTTTTCAGAGCCGAGGTCTGGTTACTACTAATAATTAAGTTGTGTGTCTTCCTGTGATCCATTTTCAATTTTCTTTTCGTTTTAAGTGATCGTTGTTGTTGGTGATGATGATGATGAGGATAGATTGAAGAACAAAAATGGAGCTAATAATGATGAGAAGACAAGTGGGGTATTAATTTAATGCTCAAATTTTGTTGAATAACATGTCAAAGATATGTTTTCTGTTTCAATGGAATCAAGCTGCTCGGTTCCCACGTGCATCTTCTTATTTTATACCTATTTATAAATTTTTGGTTTAGTTTGTCTGCCATGGATAAGCTTCTTGATCTTCTCCTCTCTTGAATTATTGAAATTCTGATATTCTCCTTTTTTTAAAAAAAAAAGAAAAAAGATAAAGATAAATAAAGAAAGAAACGACCTTTTTTTAAAAAAAAATTAATTAATTAATTTGGGAAGTGATTTCAATGGAAGCTCCTGCGGGTCAGCAAAGCGATAGCAGGAACAAGATGACGAAGCAGTTGACGGCGAAACGGGACGACACGCCGTTGCAGTCTTTGGTGAGAGCAGGGAGTTTAGATTTGGTTATGGAAATGATTTCTAATAGCCGGGATTTGGAATTGAAGGAGTTGTTGTCCAAGCAGAACCAATCCGGCGAAACGGCACTGTACGTTGCTGCTGAGTATGGTCAGGCAGATTTGGTCAAGAAAATGATCCAGTATCATGACATTGGTTTGGCTGGTGTCAAAGCTAGAAATGGCTATGATGCATTTCACGTTGCTGCAAAGCAAGGAAATTTGGGTATGTTTTCTATGCAAATTCTGTTTTTGTTTGGACAAATCAATATTTGGTTTTCAGAGATACAAAATATAATTAGGCTGGCGTTATCAATTAGTTGTGATCAGTGTTAGAAATTTGACATACCAATTACCGTGTTGGAGTTGGTTGAAATTGTAGAACATTATTGCTAAATTTGGCCTCAAATATCTAAAATTCTGGCATCCAACTTTCTCCTTTTCTTGCCTTTTGCTTATGCTTGCTATTATTGTAATTTATCAACAAATATTAGTCTAAATCTTTTGTTTCCATATGTAGAGGTGTTGAAGGTCCTCATGGAGGCTATTCCTGAACTTTCAATGACATGTGATCCTTCGAACACCACGGCGTTGCACACTGCTGCCTCACAGGGACATATTGATGTGGTGAATTATCTTTTGGAAGAAGGTAGTGAGGTAGCCACCATAGCTAAAAGCAATGCGAAAACTGCCCTACATTCTGCAGCGAGGAACGGGCATGTGGAGATTGTGAAGGCCCTTTTGAGTAAAGAGCCTGGGATTGCTACGAGGACCGATAAGAAGGGCCAGACAGCACTTCATATGGCAGTGAAAGGATCGAGTGTTGAATTGGTGGATGAACTTTTGAACTTAGAACCTTGTTTAATAAACATGGTTGATTCCAAAGGCAACACTGCATTGCATATAGCAACCCGTAAGGGTCGAGCTCAGGTTATTGAATTCATTTCTTCTTCCTTCTTTTTTGTTTTTGGTAAAAAAAAATAATGATTAACATGTGCTATCTTACTGTGTCTATGTGGCTTAGTTTGAGATCTATAACGTTCACTTTTGCTATTATGCCAACTTTTGTATGGTTGTAGGCTGTACAACCGTAGAATGACATAAATGACATAATAGGAGTATCCTTTCCTGTTTTTGACATCAAGAAAAGGCATAGCCCTTTTGAGTTTCAGACATAGACAAATCGATTAACTGGTACATCTTGTTTAAGTAAAATTGCACTGTTTCCCAACATATATTGCAGGAGAAATCTCATTTCTCTCTTTGTAATACGTTATTTTGAGTTTGAACTAAGAATTGTGTTTGTGCATGTGAGTGCATTAGGTTTCTAATGTGTTTGTGCTTGTAACTAAATATTTCAAACAAAATTGCTAATTAAATTTTAATGTGGAGCAAAACTTCAAAAGTGCCTGATACATGCACTAAATTAGTAATATTAAGGATTCTATGTCATACCTTTTTTTTTTTGTTAAGTTTTTGATAATTTAGTGATATATCAATGTAAAAAAATAGTAGATGATCAAGAACGTTCTATTTTTCCTTTCTCATACATTACTTAAACTTAAACTCTTCTAACAAAAAACTTAGTACAAACAAAAAATTAATAGAGAATCATTATTTGTTTCCAGATTATTCGGAAGCTGCTAATTCACAGCGGAGTTGACAAAGCTGTTATCAACAAATCCGGAGAAACTGCTTTTGATGCTGCGGAGAAAACTGGAAACTCTGAAATTAAGGCTATCTTACAAGAGTACGGAGTCCAGCGTGCCAAAGCTATCAAGCCAGCACCAAAAAGTGCAGCTCAAGAACTAAAACAAACTGTTAGTGACATTAAACATGAGGTCATTGACCAACTCGAGCACACACGCCAAACACGAAAGCGTGTACATGGTATAGCTAAGCGGCTTAACAAGATGCATTCGGAAGGGCTCAACAATGCTATCAACTCCACCACAGTTGTAGCTGTACTTATCGCCACCGTTGCATTTGCTGCGATCTTCAATATCCCAGGCCAGTATGCTGATGATCCAGAAAAAATTCCTCCTAGCCTCTCCCCTGGAGAAGCAAATATCGCTCCAAAACCAGCATTTATGATATTCTTCATTTTCGACGCCATTGCCCTCTTCATCTCATTGGCTGTTGTGGTGGTACAAACTTCGGTTGTAGTCATAGAGAGAAAGGCCAAAAAGCAAATGATGGCAATCATTAACAAGCTGATGTGGTTGGCCTGTGTTATGGTTTCAGTTGCGTTTCTTGCTCTGTCATTTATTGTTGTAGGAGATGAAAACAAGTGGTGGGCTGTTGCTGTAACATCCATAGGGACTGTGATTATGGTGTCGACTCTCGGGACACTGTGTTATTGGGTGATCCTCAACCGGATTGAGGCTTCGAAACTAAGGAACATTCGGAGAACATCGACGAGTAATAGATCGCGTTCAATGTCAATCTCAGTGATGTCAGATCCAGAGCTCCTAAGCAATGAGTACAAGAAACTCTATGCAGTTTAAAATTAGATGTGCCACCATTTTAAGTCCCCTACCTTTGACTCATCATAGAAGAAATTTCCCACATATGTGTATATAATGATGTAACACAATGTCAGTCCTTCACTTCTTGTTCTAAGCAACTGGAGAAAGCATATAAAGAAAATGAAACACGTAGAGGATCATAATCTTCTCATTGTAATTTTATCTGAATTTTGTCAATGAGCTTGCAAAGAAAATGAAGGAGATTGTAGTTTCGGTCTATGATTTTGTTCTATAACTATAATGACCTATGAAATCATTGTCAATCTCATAGGAAAATGTTATGCTACTTTTATATGATTTGGAAAGGTTGAATGACTATATGAATTAGATTGCATAATCAAATAAATAAATAAATATATATATATGAAAAATTTATAACATGAATGGTCTAGATATCTATATATAAAGGATATTTATTATTAAAAAAAAAAAAAACAGTGTAACTAGAAGTTCAATTTCGAATGACTAATCTAAATTTTATTTTCAGGTAAACTTAAGTTATTTTTTATTTCTTTTCTCCCATTAGAATTTGGTTAATTGACTATGAAATTGATATAATAAATTTTGTTAATGGGTTATAATTATTATTCTCATAAAATAAAATTAAAACAAATTTGTTTTTTTCCAAAAAAACTTCTCATGTAGAGTTTCGCCTCTGATGGAGAGAAACCTTTCCACGTATATTAATAATTGAATACAGTAGAAATCGTACCACAAACGTGAAAATTGCTTGACTTAAAAAGAAAATATGCTTATTCTAATTTCTTAAGTTCTTTAAAGATAAAAAAAAAAAAAAAAACTACAAAGGTGAAAAACAAGATATCAGTAGTATACTAATTAAATAGAGTTAGCTTAAATCTGTTAATTAAGAAGCCCAACCTTGCGTAACTAGAAATGGAGCCCATTTGCGAGAAAAATATTGGATTGGACCGATTTATTGATAAGAAATTGACTGCATTTGTTTTAAGAAAACAATCCATTCCAGAAAAGAATTTTTTTGTTTTTTCGGAAAGGGATACATATGTATTTATTTTATCATTTTAAATTATAAATTATATCAATATAAAAAAAATTATAAATTATATTATGATATTTGAAGTCAAGATACATATTTGTCATCTGAATCTAGAAGTTCTTTTGTATTTTTGTTTTTGTTTTTTTTTTTAATAATAATTTATATTAAAATTATATTTTCTTATTTATAAAATCAAAGAAGTATATATAAGAACCTAAAACAAAAGAAATCGAGTCTATAGACATATAGAGAAATTATCACATGTGAGATTTATGTCATTTTTTTTTTTTGGAAAAAATTATAATATGAATGATTGCAAATCAAATTAACCTTTATATGTATACTATCTCCTCAGGATAAATAAATGTTATTAATCTCAATTCCAACGTCATAGACCATTGGATGTATTGACTTTTTTAATCATCAATATATATTTTTGTATCCAATATAATCTTTAAATTTGAAACTAAAATTAATAACATTGACGTTTCGTTCTTAGGAAATAATAACTCTCTATATAAAGAGTGGTAATAATTACTTTTAACAAGACTTTAACATACATGAGAAAGACGAATGAGGAACTTCATGATTCTAAGTTGACAACACAAAAAGAAAGCTATAAGCTACCAGCCTAGGAGGCGACTTTGATAAATAAAAAGCACAAAGTGTGGTTTTAATAGTTGTTGTGGGCAAAAATAGTAGATAAGCATCTTAATAATAATTTTTGTAAAATTATTTTCAACAGTATTTTATTATATATTTTTACATCTTTGGTCAAAATAGAATGTAAAATTGAGGTATGTGGATATCCATATTTATGTCAATAAGAAATCAAGTGTTCAGTCAGCCAATGCTGCTGTCAAGAGTGATGTTTCACCGTATAAGTTGACAAAACAATGGATATCTATGACCCTATGAAGGTGGTACACACACACATATATATATAGAGAGGAAGATCGGGGGACACAAGTTTTGACACAAATTTTGACACGATTTGTTGACCATTTGATGAGGAGGATTTTAATGGTTTAGATTTATTCTTACCACTACATACAACTTCATTTTACACTCTACATAAATGTTTTCTCTCACTTCTCTCTTCATTATTACACTATCTCTCATCTCTCCCATTAATATTAAAATCCTAATATTTAAATTATTTTTTTCTCACCCAATCTAATTATATTTGAAAACCCATCAAGAAAATTAAAAAAAAAAAAAAAAAGCTACAATTGTTTTTTTTTTTAACTTAATAAATTTATTATTTAAATGATAATTTATTTTTTAAAATAGTTTAAACCAAACAATCTTTAGTAAGAAAAACCTTTTGGTTAAATGTTGTGTTTTTGAAAAATAAAATCTATTTTACTTATTTTGGTTAGAAATTGTTTTTGAAATAAGATTTTTTTTTTAATGGTAGTAAAAATTTTCTTATAATTAGATTGGGTGAGAAAAAAATAATTTAAATATTGAGATTTTAATATTAATGGGAGAGATGAGAGATAGTGTAATAATGAAGAGAGAGAAGAGAGATGATGTAATAATGAAGAGAGATGAGAGAGCTAATGTAATAATAAAGAGAGAGAGGGGAGAAAATATTTATGTAGAGTGTAAAATGAAGTTGTATGTAGTGGTGTGAATAAATCTAAACCATTAAAATCCTTTTCATCCAATAGTCAATAAAATCGTGTCAAAATTTGTGTTAAAACTTGTGTCCCCTGATCCTACCCCATATATATATATATATATATATATATTGTAATTTCACATCCGTTGTTTTCTTTTTATTAAATCAATCAATTTCCTGCCATCTGCCTCAGCATTTATGGTATCTTTTGTTAATTTAAAGTAAGCATTATGTGTCGACAGATTGGCTGATTGCTCAAAAAGGTGGGTGACCAAAGGCTTAATTACTTATGTACATGCAAAATCAGGACTGCTGATAGTCTGATGAGAGTCTCTCATTTATTGTGTGTTCAAATCTTCCAAAGACTTTTCAATGGGGGCTTTTTTTGTTTTTTTCTGTCACTTGTCAAGTAAAAGTTTTTTCTTCCGTCTTTTCCAGGCCTGGTAGCTTTCTTTGTGTGTTGTTAAATGATTAAGAATTGTTGATGATACCTGATTGGCCTCTCATTGATGTTAAAGTCTTCATGAAATCATTTGCTGTCAATTAGTAAAACACTTGTTTTCATTGATTCAGTTTCAAGCTGACACAACTAGACCTCTACCAAACATTTTCTGATATTTGTATTAGTGAAAAAAGAACGCAAATTTTCAAAGATCAAAGAATTTCATAGGTTCTAAGGTAATACCGTAATGGAGTCTTTTAAGACGAATTTACATTGTACATGACTGTTAATGCCAAGTTATTCCTCTCTGTAGGTCACTGTAATGTTGCATGCATAGGGTTCTTTAAGTAGTTCTTAAATGGTTGTCTGTGTGTGTGTTTTTAAGATGATGGTTCTTCTTTTTATTGTTAAAAATCAAAGTAAATGCATTGAACTGTTTCTTATTGTTGTCTTTCTTATTGTGAATGATCAGGACAGTACCCTGGAGGTTTATGACTGTTCTTTCTTTTCAAGAATCAGGACAGTAGCCTAGAGGACATGGAAGTGGATCAACTAAATGGACAAAAGGTGCCCAAATGAATCAGACAACAAATAGGCACATGGGCCTGCCATTGTGACCACAGTTCTGAGTGTTCTTTAGCCCTACTCTTGCTTGGATTTTCTCTTGCTCGTAACTTTGTGGTGGTAATGATCTCCGTGTTAGAGCTGAACATTATCCGGGCCCTTTAAATTTAAGTTTTTTAATCAAGTGTAACTTAACGCGATATCATAACTAGTTTTACTAGGAGATTTTGGATATTTGGTATCTCCACTTTTTCTTTGTCTACATCATGGTCTAGTGACTTTGGTCCATGTTACAATTTTACTTTAAAAACCATGTGATCATGGATAGATAGTTTAGCAAACCCAACTCAATGTTAATGATTTTTTATTTTTATTTTTATTTTTTTTTTTATCAATTTTACTTTGACATTATAATTACAATTACAACTGTCAAGACCTCCTGAAATATAACCCTAAAGTCTAGTCCAAATCCTTACTCCCAATATACGGGAGAGGACTACCTACACAAAAATGGAAAAATTATCCATATATTGGTGAGACTTTGATGCTTTTACTATTCGAAGCTGTATCTCAGCTTGTAGAGAAGCAAAGATAGGTAGAAGTAGCGACACTGCAGCACTCCATTTGTGAGCTTTTTTTTTTTTTTTTTATATCAATTTCATATTTTGAAAACTTTGTCCATTGCTGTCAATTGCCAAGCTACTTATAAATTGGAAAACTGACTAGGCAGCAGATACTGATAATGAGATTTACAGGGTAATTATACCCTCTGCTTGACCATCCCAAAGTAAAAGATTAAAAGGAGTTAGGAAGTGAGTGAGAGAGAGAGAGAGCATGAAGTTTTATTTGTAATGAATGGAGGGAACAAAAGGAGAAAAGAAAGGCGAAAAGAGATTTATTATGTGCCTTTGCTTTATTATAGTGATGGATGGTCATCTCACTGTGCACAAGCATAAGAATGAAGTGTGAGATGACAAGGTACTTACACAAAATGTTTTAGTGAAAATATCTTCAGGAAAATCATGTTGATGCCTTTAATCTCACCTGACAAAATTTCACATGCTCACTTGCTGACTGGCCCCTGAAATGCCACATATGTCCCTTCATGATCTATTAGGATATGTAGCAAAATTGTCTTCAACTCTTAAATTAGTGAATTGCCTTTTTTAAAATTTTTTGGAATCCCGCTTAACTATACAGTAGATCATGTCAACAGGAAAAAGAAAATTGCTTCATAACAAAGTTTAATGCACAATCATGATTGCTATCCGAGTCATTGAAGCAGTTATGCAGTGACTGGTTAGTTTTGCTGTTGACAGAAACATAATTCTTTGGTTACTTCAAAAAAAAAAAAAAAACATAATTCTTTGGAAACATAATCTTTAGCATTTCTTGCCAGGGTCGGCAAGCATATATGATACTGAAAACTGGTCAACATCTACAGACTTCTGATCACTGGTTTGGTACTATCGCATGATTATATATGTGTGTATATATATATATATAGATAAATATATATGTATAATAATAAAAATATTACAAAAAGGGTATTTTGGTACTTTCGAATCGAAAAGTTACGTTGGCTCTATCAGTAAAGCCAAAGTCAAGAGTTGTTTTCTATCTGTTTCGCAAAACTCACTATGGTTCTGGGTTGATGGTAGAGATGTCCAATGGATAACTCTTTTATTATTATTATTATTTAATTCTTTTGGTCTTTCATTAACTATTTTATTTTTAATTTATGTGAAATGACATTATTGTCCTTGACTGTCTTGAGAAGTTAACTTCAATGTTAACTCTAATGGTCAAAGCTTGAGTCAACCTTACTTGGATACAATTTTTCATATGTATATATAGGGGCAGGATCGGGGGACACAAGTTTTGACATAAATTTTGACACGATTTTATTGATCATTGGATGAAGAGGATTTTAATGGTTTAGATTTACTCACACCACTGCATACAACTTCATTTTACACTCTACATAAATATTTGTTCTCTCATCTCTCTTCATTATTACACCATCTTTCTCCTCTCTTTTTATTATTACACCATCTCTCATCTCTCCCATTAATATTAAAATTCTAATATTTAAATTATTTTTTTCTCACCCAATCCAATTATATTTAAAAACTCATTTAATTCACATAAATAATTTTCTCTCCCATTTAATTCAAATCTAATAAATAATTGAGATTAGTGATTCTAATAATTTAAAAGTAAAATGTACGGACTATAAAATATATTAAAAACAAGTATTTCGCCCCTGATGTTCATCAAATTACCTTTTTACTGCCACTTGCATTTTGTATTCCTTTATTTTGCTACCAGGGTTTCCAGTCAATCAAATCGGTTTCCCTCTTTAAGGTAGGCAGCACTTCAAATGTTGCATTCTTTATCAAATTCAACAAGGCCTACCTAGCTATGGCGCACTGTAAATAGCTTCTGTAATCATTCCTAATCTGAAATCCAGATACCATATTTTGATTTAGGAGTTACTGTCGAGCAATCCATGATCGGTTCTTTAATTCATAGGCATATTGTTTGAGGCATTAGAAAAATGCAATCGAAGGAAATTAGATGGAGTGCATGGTTCATAGAAAGTTGGTCTTCACGCCATTTTTTCTAACCGGACAAGTGTGCGTTGGTGGAAAAGAGTTGCTTGTCGTATGCTAATCTTCGTTTCTGATTACTCTTCAATCTTGTCAAAAATCTAGCAGACATTCCTGCTTATTCTAATATTATGTCAAAATCAGGAGAAATTAATGGAGGAAACTAGTCTAAGTTTTGACACAACTACATGTTAGTTAACATAAGTTAACGTGTCTCAATTAGTCAAAGGTAAACGCTCAAAATTTATATGAATATAGAAGTTTAATTATTATAAATAGGATTTTAGTTAAATTTAAAATTAAATAACATAAATTGCACGTAAAACTAAAAAAATTTCAGTTCTCATATGATTTTGGTTAGCACCAAACCGTATAAATGAGCATTTTGTAGTGTTAGCTGAGTGATCAAATGAAAATTTTAATATTCAAAACTTGTGTGAATATTGAAGTTTTATCTTAAAAAATAAGATCTTAGTTGAACTTAAATACATACAATATAAATCAATCATAAAACTAATAAAATCACATTTTAACAAGGTTTCGATATAAAATAGGTTAGGTTATATTGACTTAAAAATTCAACTTTAAAAAATGAATTCAACATCTATCTACATATTTTCACTCAATCCAAGGGTTGTTATCCACTTTAAATTTATTCACTTTTTCCACCGTTGGATTGAGTAAAAATAGACGAATAGATATTAAAATCATTTTTTAAGTTAATATAGCAAACCCTATAAGGTGGACTAGTGGCGGAGGTGCGGGGCTGGGCGGGTTCACCTCCCTCCAGCTCACTCAAGTTTTCAATTATGTGGTTTGGTGTTATTTCGGGGTTGGGATGGGGAATTCCTAACCCTAACATGATCCCAGCCCATTTAAATTCCTAGCTACATGATTTCATTTATAATCATATTTTTGCTATGATTATTTTATTATTATTATCTATATATTTTTGTGAAGACACATTTTGTGAGCAACTTATGCCAGTGGAGTTCTTCAGGGGCAGACATGTGACATCTTGCGATCACAATTATAAATTTATAATAAATACTACTAGCGTCGATTTTCTGTGGACTAATGCAGAGGAACTGTTATGCTAAAATCATGAATAAATACAGATTGGATCTTAAACTCTTTCCCTCTCTCTGACACATTTCCTTATTTTAGACAAGGCCGGAAACAAAGTGACTCTTTTAACCAGTTGGGATTTCAATCTGGCATGAAAAAAGCTAAATTCGATTGAGATAATGATCAGGTCATCTCTGGTTTGTAAACGTTCATCTATGAGACTTTCCACTTTTCCTTTACTAAAGAGAGAGAGAGAGAGAGAGAGAAGAAGAAAGATGTAAAGATGATATTCCTCACCTTTATGATACCTCCCACAGTTTCTTTGATTAAAAGCTAAAAAGGGTTGGTGAGTAAACCCTGAAATAGTCATGTGAGAATCTGGCTCTGGAAAAGAACACCTAGAATTCACACAATCCATAGGCCTAGAAAAGTTTTAGTGACTTTACATAAAGTTTCCATTACTTAAGTGGGAGTGTGGGACACATAGTTGTGTTTCTCCCTCTCTCATTTCCCTGTTCTCAATAAAAATAACTAATGAACTGGCATGATTACATTAAACTTGCACAAACAATAATCAAATATGAAACGGTATCTCAAATTATCCGCGCATGGTTTATATGAGGGCAACTGTTTTGAGCACTCATTTGAGAGTAAAATATATGGAAATTTTTTTACCTCACTTCAACTCAAGCCGACAGTAAGCAGACATTTGTAGATAAGTCAAATCTAATTTATGTCATTACTTTGTGCAATTACAAAAGGATCAAAATATGGACAATAGATACTCTAATGGCTCAAAAATTTCCTGGTAAGATTTTTTATTGAACAAATCAAGGACCTTACTGGGTTGATCCACATAGTATTGAAGTATTATCAACAAGTCTGATCTCCAGAGCCTGGAAAATCATCCAAATTTTCCTGAATATCTGACTGCATCAAATGATACTACGTTTGAAAAGTTTCACAGGAAAAATTAGCCACCTTAAGCTCCTACTCACATGACTCTCTTTTTTTGTCCTAGCAGTGATCTTTCAGTTTTGTTTTGAAACAACCATTTTTCAGATGCTGCAAACTCCTGGTCTTTCTTGGTCTCCACAGACTGCCATTCTTGAAGCCAAAAGTGAACAGACCCCAGATTCACTGACTGCTTTTCTTGAACTAAGCAGTTGCTGAGACTGTTTGCAGTGAGCAATTGCTCCTTCAATGGAGCTTTCGATCTCTAAATTTGCACTACTGCTCCTCTTGAGCATCTGGAGATTATAGAATCCGTTTGAACTAAATGAAAAAGACGAAGAAGAAGAAGAAGAACCAGAGGAAGATGTTGAAGAAGACGAACACTTGATTGCACAATGCCGTTGAATTGCTCCTGAGAAGGATCTTCTATGGCAATTAGTACCATCCTGATCAGCCATCTCTTTGTCAATGCTCTTGGTGATAGGACTGGACATGTTGTATCTATCACAGTCAGGTTTTCTCAATGGAGTCTTGTTTGCTACTCTCATGTACTTGTTCAAACAATTGTTGCCTTTTGAAACGGTTTCTGCTTCTACATTGCATGCTGCTTTTGCACACAAGTCATCCGAACAGGCAGATTTACTAAACAAAGACTTGATATATGCACGAGAAGCTTTGAGCTTTTGACCAAGTGAAGATTTCTTGATCTGCTTGAGCTTCCTGGTCCAAGATTTCTTGGATTGATCATCATTGTCACAGCCAATGAAACCGCTCATTTCAGTGGACCATTCGAAGAAATGCTCATCTGGGTTGAGTTCACTGCTGACCCTGCGAGACTCTGATGGGGAGATGTTACAGGACTCCAGAAGATTGCTAGTGGAGTTTGTTGTTGCAATGAAGGGAATGGCATAGTTTTCTTCGAAGGGTTCTTTTGTTTTCTTCTCAAATGTGGTGGTGGTGGTGTTGGCGGTGATGCTAGTGGTGGTGTTGGAGCCTTGTAAGAGTTTTTGAACCATTAGCAAGCGAGGAGGGAGATGGAGAGGAAGGAGTTTACCTTTGTAAAAGAGCTCATCAGCTGGAGAAGTTGTGGAATCTCTGTCCTGAGAAAGTGAACACATTTGGAACTCAAACTCTCTGCTTTGTGGTGGTGAGCTGATGTTGTAACACAAGAAGTTGGAGGAGGAAGTGGAGGAGCTCACCTCCATGTCAATGTAGTCTTCATCTCCACCATGATTGCATGAAACTTGGTTTGTAGCCATCTCATCTGAGCTTCTCTCTCTCTCTCTCTCTCTCTCTCTCTCTCTTTTGCTCTCACAGATGCTTATGTGCTTATGGAGACTTGAGCTTGCTGAAGGAGCGAGAGGGCAGAGCATATTTTAAAGTAAAGATGCTGCCAAGTTAGAAAAAGAAAAAATTTTAATCCGTGGCATTGTCAGATTTTTCTTTCATTTTTATTTTTTTTTAAAGAATTTCTCATTGTCTTGAATAGTTCCAAACAGTAGAATGCAGAAGGAAATGTGGATTGAGCAGCCAGGCACTGACCTATATGTCTTTGCCTATTATTTCTTTTTTGCATCACAATTTGTGTGGTTCTTATGTAGTTGCTTTTGTTTGAATCATGTTTATCTCTACTTTCCTTGACTCCCCATCTACTTGTTATTTTAAACATTCCAATGGTAATTAATTTACACAAGTTTGAAGTATATTCTGTTTCAACCCCTTTTGTAGGTTTTAATTCATATTATCACCTAATAAGTTTAATTTCCTTCTTTATATATATATATATATAGAATTTTCATCTGGGGATGTTCTATGATATGATAAAAAAGATGCTTCAAATTTAGGTACTATAGCATTGATGTGATAGCCCCACCTTAGCTTCCAAAAAAGGACACTTATATTCTATATATATTGTATTGTGTTTTATAATGATTTTTTTAGAAAATGCTTTTATTATTTCTACAAAAATATCAGTCCTTTTCTGAAATGCAGTATAATTGCTACTTAGATTCATCTTCTGTATATTTCAATTGAATAAAGTGAAACACACTTTTGATAGTAGTAAAATCAGTTTGAGAACCATATATCATGCAACTCATGAATCTCCAATTTTTTTAATGCACAACAAGCTTATCCGATCAAAATCTCTATAATCAAAGTACTGTAGATCATTGGTGTAAGCTATAGCCTGTAGCTGGTAGCACCCTTTTGAGTTTTTGTCTGTGTTGGTTCAGTCTTTGAAGCACTTGTGTACTCATCATACTGATACTTTGAATTTGAAAGTGGCTAGTTCTTGTTTTTTATTGAAAGTTTCAGTGTAAGTAAGTTACCTAAATCTCTTGCAACAGTGTTGAGAAAACGAAAGCAGAAGCGGAAATATTTGGATCAGATTTTAGATGGAATCAAATTTGAAACCATGATGATATGCATGACAGTGTATCTACTTGGAATTTATCACCGGATATATAGAGAGAGGCCTTTTTTCACTCAAGGGTGGTGGCCTGCTTTTTTTTACGTTGTTACACTCTTTTACATGTACTAGAGACGGGTAAGTGCAGTCCACTTTATGCTCATACTCTTTACCTCTCAGAAAAGTTCGGAGGATTTTAATAAATTAGAGAGGACCTGACATGGGTTGATTATTAAGAGATTACTTCAGATAGTTTGAGAAGCCTCTCTTAAACAAATTCTTGGTAGACTTTGATATTAAGTCCATGATACTGTGTATTTCACCCATTTGAAGAAAGATTTCTATAAGAATTTCATGAAATGTTTTAAATAATATTTGCTATATTATAAAATCATATTGTATTTGTGCTATTGCTTTGAAGTACAGTGCTGCAGTGGTGTACCCCCGTCCAATTTCACTTATTAAAAAGCAGTGTGAGTAAATAATTTTTAAATAACCAATAAGTGTGAGTAAACTACTAAAAAAAGGTTCATTAGTTTGTAAATAATTTTCCTATTATTTATAGATAGTTCTCTCTCACCTATTAGAGAACAGTAATATTAGTAATCTAGACTATATCTTAGAAGTCTAGATCATAAAGTTCTGATAGTTATAATATGTATTTATATTGTATAAACTAAAATTAAAAAAAAAAAAGAATAATGTTGTATTTGACTCAATAAATGGATGAATTTGCTTATGGAAGGAGTACTTTTTATATGCAGAATTTTGTATTTTTTCATGTGAGATCCTGATTCTTTATTTGTTCTAATAATTTTTTAGAAGTAAAATTATTTTATTATCCTTTTATATTATAGTATTGAGTCATTTCTTTTTCCTTAATCTGGTAAATATGATTTATTTGTATTAATTTAATAATACAATATAAATCTCATTAACTATTTACATCAAAATAGTTGAGAATTAAGTTAGATGTTTGTTATTCAAGAATTCTCATCATAGTATTAATGTAAATCTACAGTACAAAATGGAAAGGTTCTGCTATTCCTGCAACATCCACACACTTCTGTGCAAGAAAAGTTTAAATTTGATAAAAGCAAGCCCATCTCCTAATACCTAGTTTTTGGCACTCTCAATTTGCGAATTCAATAATAGAGTGAGAGTTGTAAGACTAATATAATATTATACTTTTTGACCATATTTAATTTACGCCAAGAAGTATCATGTGTGTCATTATCATCCATGAATGTCTTCATTTGACTTGGTCAAAGTAGCAGATTTTTTAATTCAGCCTTCTAAGATTGAGATTTTTAACTTTTAGAAGGCTATGAACACACTAAATCCAACCATAAGATCCAAATATTATTTCATGGTGGGTTTAAACATTGATTTAAGATTTGAATTTGACTTATCCAAGGCTCGAGGACAATTATTTGTCTTCTCTTTTAACTGTTTTCATCTCCACCTTTAACCCAAATTAACACTCAAATTCGGATTTTCTGTAAGATATTTAACACTAACCACCATAGGTCCATTACAAGATTTTTTTTTTTTTCCGACTTAAAAAGAAAAGGCAAAATTTTATACAAAAATGTTTGATTGCCCTAAAATCTCTTAGAAAAATTATTTGCAAAATTCAAAAAAAAAATTCCAAAAAAAATTCTAAATTTATTTTTTACCCCCCAAAAATTGATCATTTTTACTCCAAATAAAACTTCAATCTTTTTTACCTATGTTCACTTCACACAATATTTCACATATATAAAACATTTCACGTGAAATGCTAGAACATTTTACATAACTAAAATGTTTACCTATGTTAACTGTTACGTGGAATTCAAATGAATAAAAAACAACTGAAATTTTGTTTAAAACTAAAAACAACTCAATTTTTTAAGTCAAAAATATTTCTTTTTATTTTGGTTAGAACTGTATTTACCCCTTATTTAATTCATTACTTACGTTTTGAAATCTGGAAAATCGTAGATTAATACGAAAATTATGGATTGACTTACACTTACATCAAATCTGTGAAATTAAAGAAAAATCAGAACATTAGTGAAAACTATCTAGAATTTTGAAGTTGTGTAATCTGCATTGGTGTGAATCTGACAAGCACATCAAGTAGGTGGTCACGTGGCGTGGATCTGAGCATGCATAGTAGTGAATTTTCATGTAGAAGTCACTCTCACAGTCACAGACTTACAGGAGCCAACCCCCTTTTAACTGCACAAGCACACATGATGATGAATAATTGATTACTGAGAAGCGAACACTGAACTCTATCACTCTGTAAACTTAAAATGGAAAACTCTTTTGGGTCATTTTCAGAAAGTGCCTTTCCAACTGGATATCTGATACTGGTAAACTTCTAGTACCGTTCAAAGTTCAAATACATTTGGACTGAGAATCAGGAGTCTATTTGAACTCAGAATCAGGAGTCCCTTCATTTCCAATGATTGTCACATTTTCATGTTGGATCAAATTTCAATTGCAACTGTGACCATATGTTTGGGCATGTCCAGTTCTAAATGGGCCTGCCCATCAGCCCACGATCATATGTAAGCAAGCCTAGTCTGGTCCAAACTGGACCAATAAGCAAGTGAAGTAAATAATTGACTGACAACTAACAGCTTGGTAACATGTTTGTAATCACATTGTCTAGCGAGATTTACTGCAATGAGGTTTCAAATAGAAACTGACCAGAACAAAAATAAATGAATCATACATGAAAATGAATTATGCACATTTGATAATCAGGTTTCAGAGAATTTACACAGCATTAATAAATCTATCAACTTCGAGTTCGACTCTAAATTTCCAGTATGATTTGATGAGTGATCAGACATCCCATGCTTACATTTGTATGGCTATAACCTCTGGTACAAGAAAAATCCATCTTTAATTCCCTGCTATGTATCATTTTTTCACCTTTTTATAATGTTCGGATTCTAGAGAATTTTACATAGTTGATCTTGGTACATGTCCTTGTTGATCAGGCACTGGTTTTTTCATCCTTTTCAACTAAATCATATTCCCAGTCAGTAATCTCCTCTGCGGAGGATCCTCTGCTATTATGCTCCGATTCTGTACCTAGGCTCTCTAGTTTTGGATTTGCGTCCAGCACATCTTTTTTAATCGAGGAAGAATCTGTTTTCTCTTGTTTTTGTTCGAGAGTTTGAGAGAATTTTCTGGCGGTTGGAGATGAATTGCTGGACTGTGATTGTGATTTACGGGTTGGAGTCTCAACCTCCAAAACCGGTCTCTCAATGGATTGGAATTCCTCTTTTATTTTGTCTAGAGCATCAAACAGCTCTGTGGCCTTCTCATTCTCTTTCCTGAAACAAAAGTATAACATTTCCCATTCTTATCGGTAGGTCAATGTGTTACACTTACATGGCAAGGCATGTAAAGAATGGAAAAAAGAAAAAAAGAAGCACAACTTAGAGATACTGTGTACCTGTAAATGCCATCATTCTGAGCATAAAACTGATTTTGCATGGTATCCACTATGCTTATGGTGGTTACGAACTAGAACAGAGAGGGAAAAAAGAAAGATTATCATTGTTCAATAAGATGAAACAGATAAAAATTATGGTAGCATCACACATCATGGTTGCCGCATTAAAACGAAATCATTACAACAATGTCAATTCATAAAATTATTGGGTAACGACAAAGTGTTGTTAAAAACAATAACCAGAGGATAAATAGACGAAATACAAATCTGTAAATGAAATAGGAATATGAAAAAGAAGCATGTGGACTTCGAAACAGTAGAGACACATAAATGCATAATTACCTTGGCTTCAAGATTCAGATAATCCTCTTCAATCCTTTTGCTTAAAATTATTACTTTTGGACTTTCCTTGTCTATGCTCAGAGTTCCTTCTGACCTGATATTGAATTAAATTAACGGTTACGCTTGATTTTAAGCATGTGATATCAAATAAAAAAACAAAGTACAATACCCTTCATTTGAGTGCAACTTATTCACAACTTTTTTAATGCTTGAGATGGAGTTCCCCAGATCATCCTGATTATACAGACAAGCCCATAGGACCAAAAAAGGGAAACAGATGATGCCAGTAAGAACATAAATTGCACAACAAATATTAAAAGTAAATGGAGTCATGGAGATTTTACATTTGAGGGAATTTTCTAAGCTAGGAAGTACCTTGTAAGCAGAGAGAAGATGAATAACCAGACTCACAAATCGATCTCCATATTTCTCTAAGTCACCACTGGAACATGTGCAGAAGTAAAAGATCATCAGGTACTAAAAATTCATGACAGGTGAAGAGAACATGACAATGAAGGCACATAAAGCATAAGGCAAACCATGAGATCCTAATCCCATCCTGATTCTAGTAAGACATCAATCCAACAAACAGTGTTGCATGAGATTCACTAGCTTATCAGGACCAAACAGATGAACATACTTGATCTGCTTGTCCTTTTGCTCACTGTATGTTGTCTTGAGAGCATAAGTATCTTCAAGAAACTTAATCCATGTGTCGACAACACCTGCTTCTGTTTTATATGAAGCAATCGATTTTGATAGGTCATCTTCCTGTGTAATCAAACAAAAATTTTGAATGCAAATGAGGCACTAGTAATAATGTTCACATTTTTTGTGTTATTAAAATTCTTAATTCTTGTTTCCTATATATATATATATATATAAACATGCAATGTTTCAATTTGACAAATAAACTTCTAAATTTTGAGTTTAAATAATTTCTAGAGTGAAAGATACCTTTGATTTCAAGTGCACAAGAATTTGATTACTTGCGTCATCAAATTGCTCTCTTTCTTCCTTTGCATTGCGAAGGCGTGCTCGAGTAGTATTCAGTAAGGCAGTAACCTATGCCAGATCCCAAGCTATTAATTGTATCTCAGAAAGCATAGTAAAAGAATCTTATGGACTAACGTTGCATAAATAGGATGTCGCTACTGTGACAAGTTAGAACTCTTATTGGCCCTTACAAGTTTTAAATTCATATTTAATGCAACTTAACAGAATATGAAGCCTAGTTTGAGCAAAGTTTATACATTTTTTGTCCTCCCATGTGATTGCATTTGAATATGTATGTGTATTTGTATTTAAATTTGGTTTGCATGATAAGCCCACTAATTAAATGTGGTTAGCATGTCAAGAGGTATGTTGCGCTCTTACCTATAAACTTAAAACTTTTCAATTAGTTGCACCTTGCAGCAAAACAACTATCAACACTGGTAGTTTAACTTTGCACATACATACATTTGAGCATACCCATACACAGACTCAGGTAAATATCAATAATAACAATAGAATGAAAGGGTAGGTATAACAAGCGAGAACCTTTTTCAACTCATCTTCAAGTTCATCCTTTCGTTTCTCAAGTTCATTAATTTCCACAGTCAAGTCCTGGAAAGCCATGGCACGTGCGTTAATTTTCCTTGAGACAAAATGGATCAGATAGAACAAACCTTTCCTCCTAGTGAACGAGGTGTTCTATCACAAGTAGAACTAGATAGTTCTTCCTTCTTGCTTATATCCAAACAAATACAAGGAGAACTTCCAAATTCCATTTATTCAAAAATGTGTTCTAAAATTTACATGAAAATTTCCATATTTTTTAATGACATAAGTGATAACAAGAGATATATGCACAACCATCACATAGAGATGGAAATGCTTCAAAGACAACTTAAAAACAAAGCTTCTCTACGGAAACCTCAAGTAAATAATTAATTCCTCATGATCTCTGATTAGGAAAGAGAATCATTTAGGCAGAGTACCTTCTCTAGTTGGACAACTTCATTGGATTTAGCCATACGGAAGTTAATTGCATCTTCCTTTTGCGATCTGATTCAATATGGAGTGAAATATGTAAGAAACACCTTATACTAAAATAAGATGCCACAACAGTTAAGAAGCAACAGAAAATTTTAAGAGTAAGAAAATCCATCGATATTCAAAATTATTACTTTGCCCATGTTTTAATCAAAAAGAAAATCAAAGAAGACTGAAATGCAAAAAGTGTTTTAAGGCCTACTGTACATTATATGAAAATCACATCCCTAAACTTACCAATGAATCATTAACGAGAATTCAAGAACCAAATTAACTTAGTTGTATCGATTACCTTATGTACTTAGTTCTTTCTTCATAGTAAATTAAATTTTACTGTCAACTGATGTCATGAAATAACATACTTCTATGGTGGAAAATTTAAAGCTTTTATTCATTGGATGTTGTGATGAGCGACTTCTATAGTTGAAACCCAGAGGCCTACCTTGTCGAGTGGCAAGAGCTCCTACTTTTAACATGGAAGTGGTTCTGTGTCAGGTCCAAGATAAATTAAATTCAATCTGTCCTGTTCACAATGTAATCCAGAATGGAAAACATAGTTTTCTCTGACAAAACACAAGCCATTTACATGTGTTTATGACACAACTTCTAAGTGAGGTGGTTCCATCTTAATGAACGGTTCATATGAAGTAATGAGATTGAGCTTAACAAGAAAATTCTGTTCAGAGAAAAATTGGCTGACAGTCTCACCTTATAAATTACAACCTTCTAATATTTAAAGTTTACAATGCAGCAATTAATGTATATAGAGTACTCCTTTTATGTAATCTAGATAACATATGTTCTTATTATTTATCTACATATCTAAGATTTGCAATTTTCCATGGTAACAACGATAAAACAATTAACTTCACCAAAAGCAGTTTTATCATAACACAATGTGATGTAACAAGTAACAGCTAGACATAAAATCATTGTCCAACACAGTGTCAAAATGGTTAGGGATTCCACTTTATGTACAATAATCTATTTTAACCAAGTTTGGGTTGATGCCGATTAAATTAACTTTTCATACTTGCTAAGAATATTAAATAACATAAATGTTTTTCAAAATTTTATTAAGATAGCAATTCTTTTCTAAATAAGGACAACAAAAGAACTAATCTGACCACTTCTATAATTTCAAAATTTAGTCAAGTAAACTGCATCCCACACAGAACACATGCAACCCATTCACAAGTTTTCGCATGCTCAATTTAAGTTCCACTATAATTTTCTATCTGAAACCTGAAGTTTACATGCTACTTCCTTTCACTCTTTCCAATTCTGTGATCTGTAGAGTCTCTCTTCAACACACACAGAAATGCAAAGTCATCACAATTGCAAGTATGCAAGATATAGACACATGTCCAAGAAATTCTTAACACAGTTCATATATCAAACCTGTGGTCCAAAATGCGCTTTTCGTCTTGTGAGGTTGAGTTAACAAGTGATTCTGTTAAAACTTTTAATTTGTTAACCTGCAAGACAAATGGATCATTAATCATTAACAGCAACATTTATAGCTGACTAACCAGTGTCACATTTTTAGTGAGCAAAAATAAGACCTAAAGAAACCTTGCCCAGCTGCCGTAAACATTAGCAGTAATTATGTAGAAGGGCTTAGTAACAAAATCTAGAACGCTGTGAAGAATACATACAAGTGCTTAATCTAAAAGAGGCTTGCCTTGAGCTGATTTGAATCCACCCCCAAATTAAATTTTGAGACAATCAGTCTCAAAGACACATTAAATCAGCCACACAATCATCACAACATTTTGGAATGGTGCAGCCACTTGAGTGTAAGAACGCCTCATCAATGGGCTTGCATTCTGGATCACTTTAACTTATATAACAGCAAATATGTGACTCAAAATCGGAATCTCAAAGTACACCAAGTGTCTCTTGACAACAAGGTCATGCATAGATTGAACGCACATTAGCTAAGCATCAATCAAGCTCCTAAATAATATTGAACCAAAAAAAAAAAAAAACAATCTTAAAGTTTTAATTTTTGGACTATTCCTCCTAAACAGCACAAAGCATGTTACTTTGATTCAGAGCCATTTCAACCTAAACCTAACATCAGATTTGATAGTACACTCCTAGAAGCAAGAATGTATCAATGATCATTTCATATTTTGGTCGACACTTGTAGCAATCAAACACCATCATATAAAAAATGAACTTGCATCTTGAGGAGAGAAAAGAAAGGTAAAAAGAAATTACTGTCATCAATGGAAAGCCAAACCTTTTCAGAATGAAGTTCTGGAGAATCCCCACTGCTCAAAGACTTTTTCTTTAGTAGAAGTTCTTCCAACTTGGAACATATCCAAATTTGCTCGAGGACAACTTTTAGATCCTGCAGGAAATCCAAAGCATTCAGTTTTAGCTGTCATAAAATATACAATGAAGCATTCGATGAAGAACATGTCTGATCCCCCTACAAAGCATAAAATAGAATGGAAGTGATGAGACCCAGCAGCACAGCAACAGATCTAAAGAACAACATGCGAAATGAGCTACATAACTAGGATAAGTTGCTTTGTCTTATGCTTTTGCCCTTGTGAACAAATTTCTTATATCACTGTAATGGAACTTGAGATAAGTCCAGCTACAGGTCCTAAGCAAACAAATATTATGGTTCGTCCTATATAGATTAAGCTCCGAGGATCAAATCAACACAAAAGATCAGCAGATAGTGGTATTGAAAATATAAAATTTAGAAGTGCTGTCAGAGTACAATCAAGATTGAAGCAAAAGATGGTTATGCTAATCTTAATATTCATTACACCAGCAGATTAATTCTCTGAACATCAGCACCAAATGATACAAAATTGATGATAAAGAATGAGCCAAACCAAACAAAAGTTGAAAACAGTAATTACATAAAACAGACTGAGGCACGTATATTTCAGTTCTTAAGTTATTTCCAGCATGACTTAAGATATATAAGTCACATATATAATAGAGGCTACAGCAACATAATATGAGAATGCAAAATTATATAGATCAGCCTCACCTCTTCAACAGATGCAGCAGTTGTTTCTTTAAATGATTGATCATCTTCAGTTAAAGGCTGATGAATTGGCTTCAGTTTATCGAGTTTGTCCATCAGACTGCTGGCTTCAGCGTCTATTCTGAGAACAGAGAGAAACGAGCATTTAGAAAAACAATAGGAGACATAGCATACATTTTGAATCTAATCACTGTGGGGGGAATAAGAATGTTGATTGGATTTTACTGAACATGGAGAGAAGATGATAGCTTAAGCATGTTCAAAAGAGACTAACAGTAACATGCTACACAATGATATGAAAGGAGACTGGAGTTCAAATGTGTAATGTTATTCTCAACCACCTTGGGAGATTAGCATTGATCTTTAGCCCTGAAATTGCACATTGAGCATATTGGAGCAATTCTTCTCGCTTGGTCTGGTGAGGCAAAACACAGAGGCATAAGTCATATGTCAAATGCTCTTGTATAAACTGTCAATCATTGAACGTCCAATGCTGACAATTGCATATGTTGGAGCATATGTATCATGTTGTCAAGATCCACGCCTGAGAGCATCTAAAGAAAAATGTATGTGCTAACATGTGGGTTGAAAAATTGTAAGCCTAAGAGATTAATTGTTGATTTAGTAATATTTTCAAATTATATTCAAAAGGTGTGTGTCATGTTCTTGCTCCTTACCAGTACTTCATCCTGGTAGTCAGTGAATGCTGTTGATAAATCCTGTATGCTGCTCATTACTGTTTTGTGAACTTCCTTTCCTCCTGCAAGACAAAGCCTGTATATAACCAAACCATAAGAAGTTTATGCCGAATTCAATAAATATAAAGCTGGCAGCATTAAATCCTTAAAATAAATTTTACTTATGTTCAGAAGCGGCCAAAAATATAACTTCAAGCAACTATTCAGACATAAAAAATAAACTAGAAAAGAAAGAAAAATCACCCAAATATCTCCAGTAAAAGCAAAACTTCTTCCTCATTTGGTGCTTCGAGAATCTGAATCATACAAAAGAGTTAACCTGCGGTTAAACTAAATGGATCAGCTGATACAAAGACCAGGTACATATGTAATTATAATGACAACACAATTAAAGGTAAATTACATTGGCACCACAATGTTAGGGCTCTCAAAGAGAAAAGTGCAAAAGACTTTTTTAGGCGATTAATCGTTAAGCAGTTATAATACCACAGGCTGACGATCATTGCAATTTAGAAGATCTATAAAGTTCAATGGTTGGCTTTTAATTTCACTGGGGAATATGAAATTAAACACAATAAAACCATTACTCTGATTGCCATGATGACAACAATTTTTATCTAGTTATTGCCACAACTTCAATCAATCAACCATCAACATTCATCAAGCTACAAGAAATATCTCTCATATATCCATTCCCAAATAGTCCTCTGACGCATGGTTTGCAAATTTTAATCATGTCAAGTCATTGGCAGATCTTCCACCCTACTTAATGAACTCTAAGTTAATTTATCCACGCATACATGATACATCAACACTGGCTAACTGGTAACCAACTGAAGCTAGACAAAATTTTCAAAAGCTAAAGGTATGAACAACATATCATTACTTGTTGTGAAAGCAATCAACACACGTTCAACATACCATAGACAACGTAATGCCTTCAAGAGCTTGACTATGAAGAAAAACGTCACGGAAGTTCATTGGTTCATTTCCAGAATCAGGATCCACATAATAAACCTGCCAATAATTATATCAACATATCAGTCAAATTTGAAAAAAAAAAAAATGAAAACAGAGAACAGTGAAAGAAGAGAAAACAAGAGACCAAAGTAGGCTTTTTAGGAGAATCCTTGGGATCATGAGGAGATTCTGAATGGTTACAACTAACGTCAAGAGAAGGCTCAGACAATCTCTCAACTTCTTTCAAAGCAACCAGCCACCTCCTCAATAACTGAACTCTCTCTATCCCTCTACACGACACTGACACGTCCTCCAATCTCTTTACTGTCTGTTTAAAGCTCATCAAATTCCTCGCACCTTGCTTTTAAAACACAAAAATGAATCACAACCAATGAAAATGACATCAAATCAAAATATATATTAAAAAAAATAATAAGAAGAAGATTGTCGAATACAATGCGGTCCTGGATGAATTTGGCGCGCTCGGAGACGGCATTGCCGGCTTGTTGAACGACGGAATCGGCGTAGCTACGAATGCGAGTGAGGTTGTTTCTTCCTCCGACTTCCACCGCCCTGTTCACGGCCGTCCTCAACCAAGACATTTGATTCTTTCTTTGTTGTTTCGTTTGAATGGATTATCGACTTATGTTCGAATGGTGATCGACTTATGGTTGATTTCTTGAAATCAAAAAGAGTCAGCTCGGCTAATTTTTCAGCGCACGCATTGGAATTTTTTCGTCTTTGAAGAGAAAAAATGGGCTACAAGAGAACAAGTCAAGCGTTTTGAGTTAGCGCCTTCTCCTTCAGGCTTTTTTTTTTTTTCAAATGCTTTGGTTTCAGTTCGAGTCACATGCCTTTACTTTCGGCTCCTCGTCTTAGTCACGCGATCTTCTCTTTTTTTTTTTCTTTTTTTTTTTTAACATTGATGCCTTTTAACTTCGTGACTCGTTGACATTTCTTTTTGATGTCTTTTTTTTTTTTATTAAAAAAAGTTTGGGTCGACTTTGGTTGGGCTGGACCGCTAGGTGTACAGCATAGCCCATGGGGTTGGCCTGTTTTTGCACATAGATAATGATTTCTCAAATAAATGAATATATATAATTATGATAAAAGTAATGCTAAGTTGCTCACAAATTTTATTCAAATTCATCTCATATATAAGTTATCAACATCATATACATTATGAGATGAAGTAATAATTGCTGGTGTAATGATTAATTACTAAAAAAAATTCACCTCAATAATTTGGCAAACAAGTTATTAACATTATGTAAATATAAGATACGATTTCTATATGATATATGCTAATAGTTAATGTAACTGCAAAAGGCCAAAAAAGAGAAAAAAGATTATGTTACTCAAAGTGAGAGAGAAAACATAAAACCTAAACAAATCTTATCTACATATATTTATAAAATTTGTCACATATCAGTAGGTTTTCAAAATATGGTATAAATCAAATTAAAACTCGAATCCAAATATAATCAAATAATGTGATGTTAATTCAGTTGCCATAACATTTTACCATAAAATTGCGTAAACATTTTTAAAGCTAGCATTATTCAAATCGTTACTCAAAACGTTCTAAAAAAATGGTCGGCACCATCAATTTGTAACGCAAAACCAATTTTATGACGTTACAAAACAAAATTATCATTATAAAACATATCATAGAACATTACAAAACCAATTGTCCTTTTTTTTTGTTTTCCCAGAATGCCCTGGACAGTACATGTATCTTGAATTATAGGATTGTATCTGAGAACTATTTGAATTGGTGTGTGCTGCTCATGAAAATGATAAAACCTACTGTCCCATAACCACTTGGAAAGTTTTGATCCTGTTACACTACCACAAAGTTGTATAAGCAACAAAATGACAACTTGTATCAACGAGCAGCAGGGAAGCTTTTATTAAGAGAGCTATAGATTTTATCTACTATGCTGAACTTCCAATGCAATAATGAATCGTCTAACTATCATAAAACCATCAACAACAAATATAAATGAGCCTATCATTGTCTCATCTGGATGGTGTTGCGATCAAATGGGAAGAATTCCAGGAAAATCTATACAGTTTGCCGGAAGCTTTGGGGCCGCTGAGCGACTGATGTTTCGTGTTTGATAAAATGGAAATCACAAACCACAATTGACTAAACCTCAATATCTGGTATCGGCACTTTCCAAAAATTCCACGAGTTGTAATCTTCCTGCAGAGAGAGTAATGGAAAAATCGGGGTCAATGACGAATGTTGAATGTTTTAACATGAAACCAAAGACAATCACTGAGAACTATGTGCCTCGGCTTTTCTTTTTAAAGCTTCACTCTTATGTTCAAAGGACGGAAGTATGTAGTCAATTAGTCTACATACCTGCTCAACCATTGAAGTTGGAGGAAACATGTCATTGACAAGGGTGTGTAAAGATGTGTACGACTTCACATCAATGCGATGACTAATGGCAACCTCGCCCTGTCAGTTTTTTAAATGAATTTGTAAGAACAATAAAGTTGATAAAAAAAAGGAAGAAAGAAAATAGGAGAATCTGCTTCGGATAAATATGTTATGAAGTATCAGCCGGAGATATGTACCTTTGGGTTGATAATGAAAATTTTTCCCTTTGGGATCCCAATTTTCCTGTAACTGAGCTCATCAGTATCTCTATTTCCAAAACCAGCATAGAACGGATTGTAGTCAGATGGGAAGAGTTTTTTAATATCCTGCAAATAATAAAATTAAAACAATTATATACAGACCAAGTTGGAAAGAATTGTTCTAATGACTGTTATAATCATTTCTATCCACTAAATTATGGCCTATTAACATTTACCTCTAGACAAGCAATCTTGAATTCATGTGGTGCTCTTCTTATCACTGCACAGAGGAAAAAATAAATTATCAATCAGGGATGGCGATCCAAAATTACTTATAGAGAGCAAAGACAAAACCATCAAAAAGAGCAGCCACATATTACGCAAGTAAAGGATACACTACAGAGAATTTGGCAGAGCGAATATGAGGTGAAAATCACATAGAAAACCACTCATGTAATAAACTCAATGATACAGCAATAAAAGGCCAAGGAAGCAATATATTGCCTCTGCATCGGAAATGTTAAACCAAGAAAACATACATAAAATTGCATACGTGGGTCGTGAGTATAACTATTTCCATTAACATAGAAAATGCATTCAGTTGTTGCATTATTTAAACAGTTTTTTAGGCACCACATATATAAATTTTAGAGTCCATGTAAATTCAGAAAATGTTGTTGGAACACTTTCAGTGAATTTGAATAACAACTGATATATTTTGATTTATTAATATAAAGATAAATCTATTATATAGCTTAATAATCAACGTGTTGGCTCACAATGTTGTTTTTGAGTTGTGCTACCAGATGCATTCTCATGTCTAAATGTAATATTCAGTTTCTTTACATTGGCATGTTGTACTACCATCTCACACTTGACTTTTACAAAATTAGTTCAGACTTTACATCATGATGGACAAACTCATCAGATATTAAATAAAAAAACATTTCAGCAATGCTATTGCTATCTTTGATGTGTCTTTTCTTCCTCTTCTGTTTACCATTCTTTTCAGGAAGGAGAGGGTGCTAGAGTGGAAAAGGAAAGAGGAATGTGTGTGTGTAGTGTTAAAAAAACATTTATACATTCATATGCTCAAAATTACGAAGGAATGCTTCAAAGAAAGTAATCTGCATATTCCCATTATATAGCTAGAAACAAATCCATACCGCTAAGTAGTTCAATGCAACAAAATAACTTTACAAAAAAAGGATAGAAGACCTCACCTTCACGGAACAATGAAGGAAACAATCCATCTGGAGAAATAACAATTGGTCCATTGGGTAAAGCTTTTCCATCCTACAATTCATAGATGATCAATTTAGCATAAGCAATCCAGTTAACATAATAACTGCATCCTACAATGTAAGACCAGTATGAGGCAGCAACCACAATTAAGAGTTGAGACATTAGGGAATCATAAGGAGAGACCATAGGTCCTCAATTAAGAATTGAGGTAGCACAGACAGAATGTTTCTGGCATTGAATTGATACCAACCCTTAAGTAGAACTAAATTGTTCAGGTATAGTTAATCACAACATCCTATAAGTTAATCAGTACAGTCTGAACTACCTTAAGAAGCAAGAAACTTTAGCATCTCATTTTCTCTAACTTTTACTCATTATAGTATAGTTACTGTTGGGGGTTAAGAAAGGCTCAAGTTGACAGTAGAATGTGAGTATATCAAAAACATCTTTTTACCTGCTTCAGGTTGAGCAAAAAGCTTCTGGTTAAGTATGCCTGAACAATAGCACGAGCACTGAGAAACAGCAGTTGATATCCATTTTCCTGTAGTGTGCATAAAATTCAATGACTGATGTCAATCTTCCAACAAAAACCATTCTGATCTAGATGCATGCCAGATTAAACTCAGCAATTTGCACTTCACTAAACAAGATCAGAGATCAGAGAAGAGAAATACCTTAATGGCTGAGAAAAGTTTTGCTACGCCAGATTGCGTCCAATCCTTGCCAACCAAAGGCATGAACTGGCCTAAAACATCAGACCTGAAAGGGATGCATCAATGTTAAATACAGTTCACAATAATCTCTATTTAATTACAAAATATCCCATAAATTAAAATTTTACTCTCTTTTTTTTGTTATTATTATTTTGGCTACTAAGAACATCCATAAGAATTTGTACTTCCTTTGATGGTTTACACCATTACCAAATCTTACATCAAACAAACATTGTGTGGGAGGTAAGGTTTCAATAAGGTATTAATTCTGCAGCTTAAATGATGTTTTATGATAGAAATTTTAGATTTTCTCTAAAAACTTTGATACAGATGTTAAGAGAGTTTACGTACTATTGTTTGACTCTTTCCTACCAGCTCAATCTTTTGAGTTTATTAGTTATTAACATGATATTAAAGTTTAGTTTGTTTTAGGAATCCTAGGCTCGAACTCACCATATGATAAAATTTGAATTTGTTATTTGTTATATAATTTGTTTTGTATTTGTATTTGGACTTGAGCCATATGGCAAGCCCATTGGTCCCCACGTGAGGGGATATATTAGAGAGCCGTTGGTCATGCACGTGAGAAGGTATGTTAGAGAGCTAATATATTATCGGACTCTTTCCTATTAGTTTAAGTTTTTGAGCCTGATAGTTATTAATAACACATTTATGTATATATAAAGTCTATCAGAAAAATTGACATGGTATAACACATTTGATCAATCGTCTTAAATGCACAAAAACAACCCAAAAATAACCACATTCTTCGTAAGTCGAAAAAATAACAGGACTCCAGCAGGCTGTGAAGAGTCAAAAATTAGAATTTAGAAGCTAGTTCATATAAAAATAAATAAATAAAAATCAGGAGGCTTACTTTGTAATTGTTCCATCAACATCTGAAATTACAATTCGTGCATTCCACTTCCATAAATAAATATGTGCATCAACCTGTTTATGATGAACACTACTCATCAGTAAGAAATATCCTTATGTACATCATCTTGTTGCAAAAGAGTTTAATAGCAGACAGCTTACTAACCTGTTGCATTCCTAGAACCCTAGTAAAGAAACTGAAAGTTATCATATTTTGACCATCTTTCAAATTCAACGATGCTATTTGCTCATTGGTGGGAACATTGGTCCTAACAATTTGTTTGCGAGGAGACTCATAGTTGCCACCAGATGCTGGACTTGGTTCTACTTGTGAGTTTGGTAAAAAACTAGGTTCAGTATCAACAAAAATGTCTTCACTTGATGCATTACTGTCCGTATGTTCAAGTGTTTTGACCCTTCTAAATGGAATAGCCCAGAGCCTCCATCTACGTGAGGAAGAGGGAGTATTTCCACAATCATTGTCCTTGCCCTCTTCTGCATTCTCATGTTCTACAGGAATTGCATCCTTTTGCTCAACAGGTAATTCTAGTCCAAATGCAGCCATTCCAAGAACAATGGGAGCAGCCTTTTCCCATGGCAAGTACCTCTCTTGAAATCTGACGATTAAGTTTTCATTCTTTATTATTGATGCAGCACTGCTTCTGAATTCATCTTCAGATATGCGATGCGCATCAAAGGCTGCAGCGGCAGCATCCAAGCCCATACCCACACGTAGCTCATTCTTACATAGTGAGATCTCAAACCCTGCAAATATAAGATGAATGAAAAGAGAAAGTGATCAATAAAAATCTAGCAACAACATGAAAAACATGGTTACAATTAAGTCTAGCAGGAGGTCCTTACTAATGCCTGAATGACTTATTGTCTCTTCAGTGGGACTATCTACGTGGGATCCTGCAATGTCAATTTTATTGCATTCATCTTCGGACACACGTCTTTCCAAACCATGATCCATCTCTTCAACTGTTGGTGATGAACCAAATTGTTCATTCTTTTGCTCTGAGTCAATAGGAATGGAATCAACAGATTTGCGTTCAGAATCAATCTTTTCTGTATCCAACCCAATGTTCTCAATTTGTTTATCTTCTACCAGTCGATCTGGTGTATCCAACACAATGTTCTCAATCTGTTCCTCTTCAACCAATCGATCTGGAGACCTATCATCGCCAGGAGAATCAGCACTACATGAAGGTGCTGACTCATCATCATTTCGGTATATAGCACCCCCATCTTCAGCTTTATCAATGATTGAAGAATTTTCAAAAGAATTCTGTCGTGAATCATGAACCTCTGATGATGAACCCATCTCTTCTGAATCAGCATTTCCAAAATGTTTGTCAAGTTCTGTTAGCTCCAAACAGCTCTGAAAAACATCTTCCCGCATAACTTTATCTGCATCACTATGTGGCTTAAGATCTCCTTCCTTGAAAATAACATTCCGAATTACAAGCGGTTGACAGATGTTTTTTGCTTCTCCTTCCTTGATAGCAACATTCTGAATTTCATGACCTTGACAGACAGTTTCATCTTCTCCTTCCTTGATGATAACAGTAGAAGCAAGATCTCCTTCAGCGATAGCAACATTCTGAGTTTCGTGAGCATGACAGTTATGCTCCTTTTCTCCTTCACAAACTTCCAACCGATGCCCAGAAGCAGTGTCATCATCATTCGTGCTGCAAACATTATCACACGCAACATCAGCTGTAGACGTATTCAGCTTACTAATATAATCATCAGCCCATGCATTATCGCCTGAACTGAACTCCCCACTTCCCTCACAAAAATCAGATCCGTCTCCAGGGCCCAAATGAAACTGAGGGGTACTTAATTGCACATTCTCAGTATTCTGTTCTGAAGCTAAGACAGGGGCTGTCAATACATGGCCATCCACACTCACCAAAACAACTTCAGAATCCGGACCCTGTGATTCCCCATAACACTCACCATCTAAATTCTCATATTGATTGGATCCGTAATCTGATATCTCGATTGAACCCTCCAAAGAAGATTGCTCACCTTGAAATTCATAAAACCTCCTCTCACCATCAGATTCTGCCCTCTGAAGTGTTTCTGCACTGAATGAATCACTTTCATCCCGCATTTGAGCCACCCTAGAATCAGACACACTATGCTCAAGTCTATGAACCTGATTGTTTCTATCATCACCGTAACCATCAACCAAACCACCTACCTCGCCTGTAACTCCCTCGCTCCCATTTGGCTCACCACGTGCCCCAGAATCAATCTCCTTTACAAAATACGCCTCCCCAGAATTATCAAGATACATATGAAAGTTAGCTTCAACCCCATTAACAGTTATGCGAACAACCTTCTCAGCACCCTTTAAAACACCCTGAAATTTACCGAACCGAACATACCAAGGCGTGCTTCGAAAAGTCCCATCTTGCTGCTGAACAACAATCACATCAACAGCTCCACCAAAAGGATGAAAAGGGGTGGCAACAGAGTAGACCCCTTGTGAAATCAGGCTCCCAACTTTGCCCACAATACTCATCTGATCAATCCACAAACAACCTTACAAAGTTCTACCAAAAACCATCAAAACCCTATCCAAATTCACCTCTCAAAACTTGCTCCCACAAGCTCTTACTCTCTAGTATCTGTATTCAACAAAACTTCAAAATAAATAGATATGCAACAAAACAAATTCCACAATCGACAAGACTACAAGCTATAACAAGAACTCCTATAAATACCAATAAAATCAGTACCCCATTTGTTTGGAGAAGAAAAAATAAAAGAAGAAACCTTGGAATATTCCAGCCACCACTTCACATACAATCATCAAACTCTGGTCCAGATAATCACAAACATTAAAATTAGAAAACAAATAAATAAATTTTTTAACACAAGATTCCGATTTTCCTACATTTTCTCGAATACTAAACAGAACAAAAAGCCAATTCTCAGAGAAAATCAAGAGAACAAGATACAAGAACCATGAAAATGCAAAACCAAGAACGAGCTTACATTAAAAATAAAAATAAAAATTTGGGCATCATCAAACATATGTTACAAGCGGAAATATCAAGGCGGTGTCAAACTTACAGATTTCAAACATGGAACCAATCTCACAGCTCAAACAACAAAACAAAGAATTTTCGTATCTTTAAGTAACAATCGTGTTCTCTTCTTGCAGGCAATAAATTGCCGTTGAAATTTCAATTCTTGTGTTTCGCGTGTTGTATTTTATCTATGTTGTGAATTCTGGGCAGTTGAGATTCTTAAAGGCTTTGAATATGTGGACTTTTGGAGGGGTTATATGGATAACAAAAACAAAAAAAAAACAAAAGCAAATAAAAAGACCAAACCAGAGTCCAGAAACAGAAATCTACATGTGTAAGAAATAAATAGGTACTCCTGAGATGGACGTGAATAATCAGTCCTGTGGTAAATTACGAAAATACCTGACGTCAGTGGCGTGTAAATTTTGACTTATGGGTTGGGTTTTTGGGGATTTCGTTTGGCTTACGTGTAACTTAGACGTGTCCAGTCCAGGTTTGAACGGATTGAACCAGGCCCCCATCACAACCTCCGCAGTGCTGCTTGATGTCTTGAATGCATTTAGTGGAACTTCTGAGAAATGCATGAATGTTTTTCAAAATGACTAAAATGCCCAGATTTTTTTTTTTGTTTTTTGAAATAGATGTTAAATCTGTTGTGTTTAAACTTATAAAATTGTCAGCAATGCGCAAATTTCGTTAATATAATGAGTTTTAAATTTTGCTAAAAAAAAAAAGAATGGGTTCTAAACGGAAAATTTTTTTTGACATTGTGATAATAAAAAAAATCTAAGGAGGGAAATGATTGACTTTTAATACCTCCTAGTGTTTTAATCACTTCTAGAAATTAAATTAAGTACACTCAACATATTGATTGAGAAATAAGTTATTGTTTTAAAGGAAATTACTTTCACTCTCTTAATCAAAGTGTTTCTATTTTTATTTCTTAAAAATTAGTACATCACTTTTTTAATGAAAGCAGACACCAATTAGGAGTCTGTTGCAGCGAATATCATTGTGTTATCCAGATGTCTACAACTATATTCAGTGATAAAAATGAAAAATCTACGCACAGAAAAATTTTAGAATGCCTTTTAAGAGATTCAAAACTTGGTGATCTAGATGTCTACCGATATAATTGCATTTGGTGAGACTCAAATTCTCGATATAATTACGTTTGATGAGACTTGGATCATCACAATCCAAATATATAAGGTATAATTGGGAGACAACTACTCCCACAATAAGGAAAAAAAAAAAAAAAAAACCAACTATCCACATAAAATTTGTAAAATATATTTAGGGTATGTTTACTTGTAAGATATGGGAACAACATTCCCCCACCCTCTTAAGGATTCTCAATCCCATTACCTATTAAGGGCTCATTTGAGATAGCTTTTGCTTTTGCCTTTTGACTTTTGATAGTAGAAAAAGAGAAGTAAAAGCAAAAATTTTTAAGATGTTGTTTGGATTATGTATTTAAAAAAAACTTTTCAACCCAAAAAAACTTTTAGAACTGTTTAGTTGAAACATTTGAAAAACCTTATACGTTATAATAGGACCTTTCTACTCTTTCCATAACAATTTTTTATTATTTTCTTAAAATTTTTTCTACCTATAATATAATAGTTACACCTTAATTAAGAAAAAACTTCATTTTAGTTTCTGAGGTTCAAAATATATTAGGTTTTTAAAAGTCTTTTAAAAATAACTATTTTTATCCTTAACTTTTCAAAAATTCTCCAAAAATGTCCAAAACCGTCAATTAACTAATGGTCAACATTAATGAAATACTTAAAAATATATTTTTATCTTAATGGTTGTTAATTTCACCTAAATTACCGGATTATCCTAATAAAATAATAAATTTAGAAGTTATATTATTTAAAATATCTGTGAACTTAAGTTGTTAAAAATAGTCTAAGTTATCATTGACCATCAATTGATTAACGGTTTAGATTTTTTTGAAAAATTTTGAAAAAATTAGGGATGAAAAAACTGTTTCCAAAGAAGCTTTGAAAACTTGATATTTTCTAAAATCTTGAGGACTAAAATGAAGTTTTTCCCTTAATTAAAATACATAAATAATTACATTTATTTACCTTATATTAAGATTTTATTAACAAATAAAATGTCGAAACAAAATAAAAAATTAACATTAAAACAAATTTTCTCCTTTATTCTCTCAAAACCCAATCAGTCAACACTCCCTCTATCTATTCTTTTTCCTTCATGCCAGTGTCTCTCTCTTCTCCCACCGTCACTTTCTTCTCCCATTGGTCAACGTTCTTTATCTATTCCTCCTTCACGAACGGCATCCAAGGCTCCAGGTACCCGTCTCTTCTTCCAAAATCTTTCTCCCTTTAAGATCTATCTCTCTCCTATTTTTTTGGTTGGTTTCTGTTCTCTTTTCTCCTTCAATCCAAGTGTTTAAGGGGTTTGACGGAGTGGGTGTTCGATTGGTTGTTTCCATAGTGAACTAAATTAGGTGTTTGAGGGGTTTGATAGAGTGGGTGTTCGGTGATGCAATGATGGTTCCTAGGATGATTTCGATGATGAATTGAGTAATTGACTAGAGGAATGGCTAGGGTGTTTGGTGATGTAGTGATTGAATTTGTTAGATATGGTGGATGGAGGAATGACAACGAAATGGAGAGATGAGACTATAGTGAAATTTTTTATTTGTTAGTAAAGGATTAGAGGGTAAAAGTGGAAATAAAAAGTTTCATTAAATGAAAAATCGGCTTCCCGTGTTTTCTTAGGAAGCTCTTTTAGGAGAAGTCACTCCTAGTAGCTTCTCTTGAAAGAGCTTTAGAATGTTTAAAGCTCTTCTTCTTGATCCAACCAAAACATGTCTGAAAATGGCTTCTGGCTTCAATAAGACAAAAAAAAGCGCTTCCTATGAGATCCCAAACAGACACCAAATATTAAAAAGTCTAACTTATCTAAAATACGATTACTCCTGAATGATCCAAGAAGTAATCATATTGATAAATGAATAGAGACCTTGTAAAACAAGTTCTAATTAAATATAGAGTCAAGGTATTGTAGAGCAGTGAAGGCAATGCAAACAACTTAATAAATTTTCACAATCGTAACTCCTAATTGAAGCTTCAATCTCTTTTTTTTTTTTTTTTTTGTGTTGTTAATAAGTTGAGAAAAATGTTATGCATGGACTTTGTATCTTGAAAAGACTACTAATTAGTTTACAACTTCGTTGGAAACTTCAACTCTTAATAAGTTTTTAAAAAATTTAATCAAGGACATTTTTATAATTTAAAATTAATTTATTATGATGTAAAATCAAAATAAACATTTCAATCGGAAAATCGTTGATTCTAATTACCATTCTTATAATTGAAATAAACAATTTATTATGATTTTGATACATCATTCTGATTACAAATCAGTCATATTCCAAATAATTCTTATTTCAGATCATTCCGATTATATACAAATAAAAACAACATTAATCATACTCAAATCCTTCCCATTGAAGTAAATAATGATACGCACGTTACTACTTACTAGTTAACATTAGTTCAAATAAAATGTTTTTTTTTTTTTTTTTATGGTGGGGGAGTAAGAATTAAAATTCAAATAAAACTACTAACATTTTATATTTTAGGATAATGGTGAGTTTTGAACCTTTAATATCTTAGGTAAAGGAAAGTGTTCAACCATTTCTATCAAGAAGTGATGTGCAAAACATTAATGTAATTTTTTTTTTTTTTTTGTAAGGAGCTTTGGATTATCTCTTAAAAAAAAATAATAATTACACTTATATTTTTAAAACACTAGTTATGCATTGATATCTTGAAAGAATAAACATAATTTATTTAATTAAATCTTGCTGCTATACATTATCTTTATTTATACAAGATTGACTAAACTTTATTAGATTTAAATGAAAGGTTTCTAAACAAAATGAGAAATGAGAAATTTTAAAAATTAAAAGTAAAAATGTATAACTATTCTTTCAACTACTCTTTATCAATAAAATTCTTGTATAATAATTAAATTCTTGAGCCTATGGATGAAGAGTATTTTATCACAAGTTCTCGCATAAAAATACAAAAAAAAAAAAAAAAAAACTATAAGTTGTAATCTAATGAAAGTAGTTTCTTTCATTAGATTACAAATAATTAACAACGTGAATAGATATTAAATCAATCTCACCTCATTCACGAATTATTATTTTGCTGTTATCATGGTAATAACATGATCCCTTAATTTTATATTTATATGTGCAGATTAATTTTATATTTATATATGCAGATGGTTTTTTCCAGTTGATTGATTTAACTTAATTTTTATATGGTCGTCCAAGAATGTGCCAATACTTTATTTTTCCTGCTTTCTATAAATGACAGTGATATTTTGAGTTGCTTTTGCCTTTAAAAAATTTTAGTTATCATTAATAAATACACACATAATAATTCAAAACGAATAACAAAAATGAACTTATTCAAAAACAAAAATGAACAGTCAATTTACAAATCAATAATTGATCATTCAATGTTGATTTGCTCCAAGCAGGTTGCTATGATGGCCAGCAATCTAAGTGTCAATGCATGTGGTGGCAGATTCAAGCACTGCCACTAACAAAATATGTGATAATTTTCTTATTAATTATGTGGGTACATCTCTCTTATTTTTGGGAGTAAATTTTCGGTAATGTTCTCTATGTTAGGTTCCGATAGTTATTTGATATAATGTTAAAAAATGAAAATTAAAAAAAAAAAATCAATAGCCGTCTTCTTGAAGACAAACTAGGTAATGAAAATAAATATAAGGGCATTTTGGGGACATAGAAAAAGACGTGGGACTCTTCTCATTGGCCACGTGACTGGGCTGGGCTTACACAGTTCTCTACTAGATTCTTTGGAATCCTTAGAGACTGGTGGAATTCATCGGGACAATACAGACACGAGAGGTGAATTTCTGTTTTCTTGAGGTGCTCTGCATACTTCCAGAGAAAGAAACAGGCGACGTGTACGTGTTATTCGTGCGCCTTACAACAAACGTAAGTTTGTTTTTGTTCGACATTTAATGTTTCATTTTGTTGAGACACTAACATATGTCCATATGAAAACCATGATCAGTTAAAATATGACTCTAAAGTACTGTCTATATATCACTTTTCAAGAATGGAAGATAGCTACCTACAACATATGAAAAAATTATCTATAATTAGGCAGTACAAGATTATTTTTTTGAGACACTGATATATGTCCAAATAAAAACCATGATCAATCAAAATATGACTCTAAGGTATTGTCTATATATCACTTTCCAAAAATGGAAGATAGCTACCTATAACATATGGAAAAATTGTCTACAATTAGGCAGTATAAGATTGAACCATGACCTTTGACAAAGGAAGGGTGAGCCAAGCTCTCACCACCACAGCAGGCCACCAGTCCCGTTCGACATATAACGTTTCGCATGTAAAAAGAACCAGACGAGCAGGACTCATTTGGTCCAAAATCCAAAGTTAGTGTTTGGTTTTGTCCATAACTGATGATCTGTCCTTTCAACCGGATTCATTTTTAGGGCTGTCCCTGCAAACTGTGAATTTATGGGCCACTTTTGAATTGAGGCCAATTACGCCATCTACATTTAGTTAAACTTGGAAGAATATTCAATAGAATAAAATTGAAAGAGATAATTTGGTATCAATAGCATTAACTTGTGGATAAACATTAGTTTAGCATAATCTATTATTAATAAAAAGATTAGAGTCCAAAGACTTAACTCCGGTCACGTCACGTCACTTTAGAAGAATGATTTATGTCCATTTTGTTATGATTTAAGAATAATTAGAGAATTAATTTGACATTGTTGATATATGTTTTTAAAAATTAAACATACTTGATATTAGTTGTAGGTTAAGGAATAATTCAATTTTTGGAAATTGGTCCAACCTATTAATATTTCATTGTGTTGATTTTATTTCATGGTGTTTTTTAAAAAGGAAATTTTAAATTTTACATACTGTTTTTTCTTAAAGGAAATAAATTAATAAATCACACATTTACACGATGAGAGGAAAATCATCTGAAAGAGAGTCTCACTATTACGAGATAGTCCTTAACCCAAACCAATTTATGGTCCTTAACAAAAGTTAATCCTTAACAAAAGTTAACTTTGTATGATAATCTCGAATAAACTCAAAATTTATAGAATAAGGACTAGATTTAAAAAATTATAAAACATCGTTAAGACAATGTTTGGTGTATGAGAAATGGGTTGGGATTAGGCCCAAACCAATTTATGGTCCTTAACAAGAGTTAGCTTTGTATGATAATCTTGAATAAATTCAAAACTTATAGAATAAGGATTAGATTTAAAAAAGATTACATATCCTAAATGCGATGTTTGGTGTATGGGAAATCAGTGGGATTGAGATTTATTTTTTCTCATCCTCCCACATCCCATATTTAGGTCACGTTTGAGAAAAGGAAGGAAATGAATTTTTTTATTTCCAAACCCACTTCCATTCTCAGTCAACTTGGAAAATGGAAATCCAAACTCAACCGTCATTTTTCCATTTTTCAAGTTGACAGGAATCAATTTTATTTTTTAATTCATCGTTTTTCTCCACCACCATGAACCACTCTTTGTCTCTTTTTTCTTTTCTTCCATTCAGACGAACAAGCAACAACAACACAAATCATCTTCAAATTTTTTTTCCATCTCACCTTCATTTTTTTTTTTTCCATCTGGTTCAAGTTCATGTCCCCTTATTTTGATTTTTTTTTTTTTTTTTCAGTTCGTTGTCATTATTGATGTTGTTGTGAGAGATAATAATATTGATGAACTATGAATATGCTGAAGATAGTGGGTTGATGATGAACTATGAGTTGTTTTTTGATTTTTTATAGATTTCTTATAAAATTAATTTAAGTATATAATAAAGAATTTGAATTAATTTTATTCCAATCCAATCACAATCTATATCAAATACAATATGGTATAATTTTAATCAATCCTAACAATCCAATCAATTTTAATTCAATTCAATGAATTTTATTTTAATTTAATCCATTTTATTTTATTCTAATCACATATGTTAAATGTAGTCTAATAGTAAAACCTATCTTTTATTGACATACTACAGGCAAATAATGCACACATGATTTAACACGTGATAAAGCGATCGTGACTGGTGATGGGCCATTCAAACGGGCGCATTTCTTGGGGTTACTTGTTTCACTATGAGATTGACTGGGCTGAACCAGTTGACAAGACTTGGAAGCCCGCCTGACAAGACCCGAGAAGAAAAACCTTTTAAAATTTCTAATTTTGAAGACGACATCGTATCGTTTGTTGTCGCTTCCAAATCCACCCGTATCCGATCCTGTCTGTCTACCTGAGTCTGATTAACCAACCAGATCCGGGCAAATTGCACGAACGTCCCTAAGGTTTAGTAAACTTACATAAAAATGATGATATTTGGATAACTCGCACTAACTTCCTATTAGATTTTAAAAATTCAACACAAACCTCACATATCATCAGTCAACCAAGATTAAATTCTCACAATCAATAGTCAAAGTTACAAAAAGACTAAACTACCCTTCAAGTCAAGTTTAAAATTAATATTTCGTTTTTTATAAATTTAAAATTAATATAATATTTTTTAATTTAATTAAAAAAATTAAAATTAATAAAAAAAATATATTTTTTATGTATTTTTAATTTAATATGTTAAAAAAATTAATTTAATTAAAAAATAAAAAATAAAAATAAAGCAATTGATATCCATAGGAGATCAAGAGGTTGGTCTCCAATGTAGACTAAAACCTAGTCTCTACGCTTGAAACCAAGTCTCTAACGATGAAAACCAACACTGGTCTCCAACTTTAGAGACTAGATTTGGTATCCGACGTCAAAGACCAGTCTCTAATAATGGAGACTATTAGAGATGGCGATGTCATCTCCATTTTTCTTTCAAAAAAAATTTGCATAAGTTTTTTTTTAGGCGGGGGAAAAGGGGCTGGCGGGGGGAAAGGGGGGATGCGGATGTTTGCTTTGATGTTGATGTTTAATTTGGGTAATATAGCTTCAATAAAAATGATAAAGATGATAATTTTGATGAATGTAGAAAAAGAAATTGGAGATGAGGAATATGATGAAAGGTAGAAAATAAAGAAGGTTTTTTTTAATATTATATTATTATTTTAGTAATTAAAAATATGATTTTTTAATTAAAATATTTATTAGCTATGAATGAACTATTTTACTCTTCATAATTTGGATTTAACGGTAGATGGCTAATAGTTGACTGACGGTAGGGGAGGTTTGTGTTGAATTGTCGGAACTTAAGGGGATGTCAGTGCGGGTTATCCAAATATCATCATTGTTGTGTAATTTCGTCAAACCTCAGGGCGTTTGTACAATTTACCCACCAGATCTCAGATCCCAAGGGCGTTTTCGTCCAAAACAAAATACCTTTTATATCGCCTCTTACCCTCTCTCGCAAGTCTCTGGATCCACTTTCGCACCAAACAACGACACAACCACCGACGGGATTTTCGAAAAATGGCGAAAATGCCCTTGCTCTTACACCTCCTCCTCCTCCTCCTTTCTCTCCTCTCCATCACCACCGCCGAGATCAAAACCCTAACGATCAATGCCGACTCTCGCCCGATGATTCTCTTCGAGAAATTCGGCTTCACTCACACTGGCCACGTCACCATCTCCGTCAGCTCCGTCTCCGTCTCCTCCTCCTCCTCCGTTGCCCAGCCCAACCCCTCCCGTCTCGGCTTCTTCCTCCTCTCGGAAGAATCCCTCCTCCAAGTCCTCGTCGAGATCCAGCAAAACCCTAACTTCTGCGTCCTCGATTCCCACTACATCTTCCGCTTGTTCACCTTCCGTGACCTCCTCCCGCCGCCGCTGTCTCGCTTCAACCAGTCATATCCCGTCACGGCGCCCAACGAGTACTCCCTCTTCTTCGCCAACTGCGCGCCGGAGACTCGGGTCTCCATGAACGTCCGGACCGAAGTCTACAATCTCGATGGCGACGGCTCGAAGGACTTCCTCTCCGCCGGACTGACTCAGCTCCCATCTCTCTTCTTCTTCTATTCAATAATGTACATTGCTTTCCTCGCAATCTGGATCTACGTCTGCTATTCCAACAAAAGATCCGTCCACCGAATCCACCTCTTGATGGCTGGGTTATTGTTGATGAAGGCATTGAATCTGATCTGCGCCGCGGAAGACAAGCATTTCGTGAAACTCACCGGCACGCCTCACGGCTGGGACGTGTTGTTTTATATATTCCAGTTTATAAGAGTCGTTTTGCTTTTCACTGTCATAGTCTTGATCGGCACTGGCTGGTCGTTTTTAAAGCCGTTTTTGCAAGAGAAGGAGAAGAAGGTGTTGATGATTGTGATTCCTTTGCAAGTCTTAGCCAATGTGGCGTCTATCGTCATCGGTGAGACCGGGCCGTTTATCAAAGACTGGTGGACGTGGAACCAGATGTTTTTGTTGGTGGATATAATCTGCTGCTGCGCCATTATTTTCCCTATTGTGTGGTCGATTAGGTCTTTGAGGGAGACCTCCAAGACTGATGGTAAGGCGGCCAGGAATCTGGCTAAGTTGACATTGTTTAGGCAGTTCTACATTGTCGTGATTGGGTACTTGTATTTTACCCGAATCGTGGTCTTTGCTTTGAAGACCATTGCTGCCTATAAGTACCAGTGGGTCAGCAATGCTGCTGAGGAGACCGCCAGTTTGGCGTTCTATGTGGTTATTTTCTATATGTTTAGACCCCTCGAGAGGAATGAGTACTTTGTTCTCGATGAGGAGGAAGAAGAGGCTGCCGAGATGGCTCTAAGGGATGAAGAGTTCGAGCTTTGAATTTTCGTTAATTGTGACAATACTTTGCAGGGAAGATAGCGTATTTAAAGGTAGAATTGCTGCATCAGGTCGGCTGCTGTGTGTACCTGCAAATTTTTTCTTTTTGGTTAAATTTTATGCTATAACAACTTTGATTTTCGTAATAGCCTTTGTATCTTTTAAATATTTTTCATGTCATGAAAGTGATAAGGAACTTTATAATGTAGAGTTAGTTCAAATATACCTGTTTTTTTTGTTTGCCATATGGTTGTATCTTGAAGTTCGAGGAGATTCCATGCATTTGGTGGTTACTGAAGAAGTCTGTTTGTCTTTCTGCTGATTGTTTCTCATAGTGTTGATTTTTGTTGCTAAGGAGAACTGTTTGGAAGTTATTGGAAGATAATGCGACATTCATGTTGTGTCATTTCGTGCATTTAATTTATATTTTTTATTTTGCATACATTAGAGTGCGATATCCTTATACCCATCACTTTTAAGGGATCTTTTCGTTAAATGGGGAAAGCATCCGTTGGTTGAAATTGATAGAGATCACATTCTCTAGGTTGGTCTTTAGGTGTACAGAGATTTAAGGACAGGAAATAGGAGGACTAGTCTTTTCTCTTCGGTTGCTTTGGGCATACAGTTGGTTTCATGCTGAGGAGTTTGAGAGTTAGTCTCATTTAAATTGGTTAGGGTACCCTGATCTGAAAGCATCATTAGGTTGTTAGAATCGTGTATGTCACTATTCATTAATGTTTCTTGCTACTGATTGCTAGAATATTATCTGCTCAAAGGAAGAAAGCGTTTGGGTGTTAATATCAGTCAAATTTTGAGTGTTCCCTATGGTTTTGTTAAGTATAGTACATATTTTGTAACAATAATGAATGGCACATAGTTATGCAATGTGGCTTCTGATTTTGGTCAGTCTCTGGATAGTGTTGGTTCTCTCCAGTCCTTTCTTTTAGATTGTAGTCTTTCCTTAACATGGATGCTTTGATTTTAGATTTGCTGACAGGGCAACCAATGCAATTGTAGATGCACTAACAGAGCAGCCAATGTGGCCTGCGGTCTCAGGTTGGACAAATGTCATTTTCTATAAATATTCCTTGGATAAATTCTTTGTAAAAATTCCTACTTTTCCTGGCTCTTAGCTGTTGGCTTCATTTCATGTTTTGGTCTCTACTTAAACCAATTAGAATAATGCATCATATAGGATCTAGGTTTTATGGTGTTGACGTTGGCCAATCAATTCAGTATTGCTGAAACTGGTTTATTGCATGGATTGCAAATGATTTGAGTCAATGCAAATATGCAATCTTGATTATATTGAGCTGACCATTTTTTATCTGTGTTTCTTTTATGCATTTATAGCATGTTTTCCTCATTTGAAGCCCTGATTCTTTAATATTGTTTTAAGCAATCCTGTGCGAGTTTATCAACTTTCTTCCATATTTTGACTCCACTCTGTTGTTTGCTATGGGGTAGACCAAAAATGAGTCACAGTTTGAGTCTTTGAGATCCTGATTTCAAATTTTCTAAACGCATGACTGCACTGGGTAAGATTAGCATGTTATGCATGGAACGATCATTGTGTATTTTCCATGTCTCTTCTCGGTTCCGTAAAGTATGCTGTGTTGTCATGTTGCTGGAAATAGCATATAAGCTAGGAGTTCTTTGTTCGGTTTGTATTCCTGCGTCACTGTTATTCTTATCTTTTAAGACGCTTGCCACTGAAGATCTTTCAAATATTCTGTGTTTTTCTTTGAGCATGTCTAGTTGGTTATTGTAGAATGTTCATTTTAGTTTCTGTTATTGTAGATGATTGGTGTGAAATTCTTGTCTGTATGAACAATTTTGAATTGTACATAGGAAACAACCAACATATGAGAAAAATAGTCCATTTGATCTTTAGAGCCCTGCACGAATAAAACACAAAAAGGGTGACTTGGTAGGGTAGTAGATAGTTCGTTCTTTCCTTTTATTTAAATACCATGTTAGATTAGATAGTTGTGTGCATGTATATGTTGGAAAGGCATTATTGTCCTCTCACTAATTAGGGTAAGAGATCACCTATCCTCTCAAATACCGCAAACTAAATGCCACAGTGTTGGACGAAATCTGTTTCCAAATTGTAAGGAGAGATGTGCAATGCATTTCACACTGGTACTCAAGTTTTTGTATTAAAAAATAGAGAAATTTTATATGAGATGTATCATGTCAGTATTTGATGTCTTTTATGCTATCCATCATTCATTTTGACATCTGCACTAGATTATATGGATATTCTTTGTTGACCAGGATCTTTTTGAGGATTTTCATGCTTTTGTTAGTTAAGAAATTGAACAGTTGGGATTTGCCTGATACTTTTCTTTTAAAAAAAAATTACTTAAAACCAGCAGAAACGTTTACTTTAAAAAAAAAAAAAAAAAAAAACCAGCAGAAAATTGACCGTTTTATTCATTCAATGTATCTTGCACGTTTTTCTTTGTTCTTTCATCTATCTCATATAAAAAAACTCACAAATCTTTGATGGATTTGAGAAACTCGAGTCTCTTTTAACTGCACCAAGCACTTGTCTTACCTAATTGTCATTACCTTCAAAACTTAAAACACAAATAATTTTACTCATTCCGGCTCCCGCATCTCTCTTTTTCTTTTTTCTTCTTTTTTACTGTGTATTATTCATGTAAGGGTAAGGGTGTGTTTGTTTTTCATCTTTTTAGGACTTTGTGAATTAGAATTTAATTTAAGTAGATTAATATTCTTCGATTGTTGTTTATATCTTCGATTGAGTTAAAAAACATCTAATATGAAAAGTCATTTTCTTTTTTAATACTTTTCACTTAAGGTTTAACAAAATTTATTGATTGACCCTAGTTTACTACAGTAACCTCATATAACAAAACTGTTATTAGAAAGGCCACTTTTATCTCAATTTTTCTAATTTTATCGTATATAATTCCTTATACTAACCTAAATGGTGGGTCAACTAAGAGGGGGCTCCACCGTCGCCATCTCCTTGGGTTGCCGTCGGAGGAGGCTTTCTCGTGTTTGACAGGAGCAGGCTGGCGTCCTTCCATATGATTTAATGGGAGGAGGTTACAGCCTCTTTCCGTTTATTTTAATGGAAGGAGGCCTCCGACCTCCTCCAACAACAGAGGCCACCATCTCCTTTAGAAGAGGCCATGATCTCCTCCTGACAGTTCAAAGAGGAAGGAGGCCTCCTTCATCATATATATATATATATATATATGTATATATATTTTTTAAAATCTTATTTTTATTTTTAAATATTAAGTACTTAAAATAAGGATTTGTAAGACTTAAAAGGAAAAAACCAGCACTACCTAAATCATTTACTTAATTTCGTGTTTTACTTAATTTGTGAGTACTTAATATTTAAGGTATCTCAGGAAGAAAAACAAATAAATTTCAATATTTAAACTGTTAAGTGCTATTAAGTACTTACTTAAAATAAAGATTCGTAGGACTTTGAAGGTAAAAAACCAACACTACCTAAATCATGTACTTCATTCCGTGTTTTACTTAATTTTGTGATCTATTAATTAATTGATATAATCGTAACTTTAATTGGTATTAAGAGAGGTTCAGGTCAAATCTGCGTACTTATTATGTTTTATGTACAGAGACATGTAAGTTTAATGTTTTAAATCGAAAATATTCTGTCAACAGTGACTACTTAGCTTTTGAGACAAGTTTCTCAACGGATTTCTATTTAGCTTTTGACGAATGGAGTTTTGTGGCTATTTTTTTTTGGATGAAATTGATGAAGAAAAGGTACAATGCTGAAATTATTTTTGGTTTCTAGATGACACCATTTTGGGTTGATTTTAGTGAAAAAATAATAATAATAATAAACAAGTTTAACTTATCCAAGTTTTTAGCTGTCTAGCGGATGAAGATCGCTTAGGACCAATTTAGGAGAAGGGTTCTTGATCTTTTGTTTTTAATTCTAATCTCTGATCTATCCACTAAATTCACAAGTGTTGTTTATATCAAATGTAGGCTACCACCTTGGCCCCCAATTAGTGCCCTCAAATTTAAATTAAATGTGTATATATTAGCAAAAAAAAAAAAAAAGAAGTGTGTATATAAAAGTAATTCCTAGTGATCTCATATTCTCATTCAATTAAGGCCTAATTGTTTTACGTTCCTATCTATCTCTTGAAAATTAAAGATGTATATCAACTTCCTATAACAACATCGTCAAAAATCATTCCCAAATTTAAATGTTGAACTATTTACAGATTAATTATTTTCTTAATTACTTAAACTATTTAAAGATTAAAATAATACTCATATTTTTGTTAATCACATTAACTGTTGTTTTGATTATATCAATTCTAGGTTCTATTATTTTGATTAATTTCTATTTGATACATTTTTTTAATTATCAAAACCAATAATATTAACGATTATGTCATTCAACATACTCAGCTAGTAATATATTGATACTCTAGTAAACATGGAATGTTTTTGCAAAGAAAAAATCTTGTATGTATCATGATATATGAATTTATGCTATGAGAAAAAGAGATACACATCTTGATGCATACAAAATTCTCCTTTGTGAGATGCAATCCCATTAAACCCTTAGATTCTGCCTTTGAATCATCATACTCATATACTGATATAGAGCTAGTACCGAATGGATTAGAGAATTATTAAGACCTATCATAATTAATAACTATTTGAGTGGTGCTAGATATGAATTAATTATTATTTAAGCAGTACGAATATTTACTCCCACAATTAGAGGAAAAAATTCTTCATACATAACCACCCAAATTAAGAGAAGATGTGAATCTACAAATCCAGTTAGACAACAGACTCGAACACAATGTGACAACTGACAAGGCCAAACAAGGAGGAAGAAATATACAAAAGAGAATATATTGTAAATTACATTGTGGACCTCACAAAGTCAAGCTGATCCAATCTGTCAACAAAGTCTTTCAGCCTCCTCATTATCTTACTTCATGGAAGAAAATGAAGACAAGTGCTGAAAACCAGATGTAGAAAATGAAAAGAAAATGTGACAATAATAATGATGTTTTATTGGAAATTATGGAGTTTTTGGTCATGAGTGATTACGATGGTAAAGTCATGTTGTGAGAGATGATTGCAATTCAGCCACTGGAAACTTTGCAGGATTTAGGAATTTCATGAAATGAATTGAATGGCCCCATACGAAATGGAGCTACTGATGTTTAATGAGCCCCACGAGAAGCAAAGTTGTAGAAATTGGATAATGAGTCAGCTACTCGCGTAGAATGCAAGTTACAGGAAAAACCAGTGGGTTCGGTGGTTGTCATGATTGTAGCTTATCTTATTACCTTATTCACATGCAGCTTCCCACTTCTCTTCCTTTCCTGGCCATATACACTTTTTCTCTGATGAATTAGGCCCATTTTGTTCCAGCTGTTGTTACTAATTATCTAACCCAGACAACGTTCTTTGATGATGCTCTTTTCTGAAAAACTCATTAGTCTGTTTCAAAGTTTTGCTCCAAGTAAAATGTAGATACATTTTAATAATTCGATTTTACGATATTATTTATCTAAATATGAAAGATTTAATAATCAATTACTTTACTATATAATGTGGTTTGATGTTTAAAGTATCTATTCAGTATGATAATATCTCAAGTTTAATTTGTCACTCATCGTAAATGATATATATAAAAATATACATTCAAACACTATAACTTTTTTTTTTTTTTAATCATAAACTTTCTTTAAAATTAAAAAAATTAACGTAACTTTTATTTTAAAATTTTTCAAAAACCTCTTGACTTGATCATGATTTTAATAAAATGGACAAAACCGTCACCTGCTGGACAGTTTTCTTTTAATTTTCAAAAGTTGGGTGAGGTTAAATTTCAGAAAAAGTGAAGTAAATTAAGATGTTTATGTAATAAAATTTACAGTCACATGAAAGGCTTTATTGAGGAACTAAAAGCAGAAATGCCAGTGAAAAGTACTGCTAGTGATATTTGTAGGCAGAATATATCAAGCTTGTCTTATTACTTATGTGCTACTGCTCTGATGTGCAATTTGGCCGTGACATTAGGCTTTTCAATCAAACAGACAATTCTTTGACCTAATCCACCATTTTTATTCCTTTTGTATATATATGGTCAAAGGAATAAAATCTATATAATAATAAATCGAACCCGTCCAAAGAGAATCCAATGCAAAATTATCATATTTCACTTTCACGCTTGTAGCTTTTTCACTTTTCCAAGGGCCAGGAACCGAGGACTCCTCTTAATATATTTTACGATATCAATTCATATACATTTGATGATTTTATTATCCGGACATTTCATGGTTTTTCTTATAATAGCCTTATTCATGCTTTTAAGTCTTTTACTACCAAATGTATGATCATGCAATATATGTAACATTATAACAAACTTGTGCCGTTATACCAGGTCAAAAATGGGTTTGTAGCAGAATCTATCAGTTGAACTACCCAGATTACTTTGTAACGGAAACTGACTTTTACAGTCACAGACTTAGCAAATACTAGTTAAGAGAGAGAGAGAGAGAGAGGGACAGTAAATATGCAATAACATGCTATTATTACCCAGAATCACTTGAAAAAAAGAGCAAAATCAGACAGATGTGACAAACCACATTATACTAAATATACAAAAACCCATTTTGCTCTTAATTTCGTGCAATTGCAGCACACTACATAACCCAAAAAAAGAAAAGAAAAACATCTCTTAAATATAAATAAAACAAGCATAAAGAGAAAAAAAAAAAAAAAGAAAAAAAAGAAAAGGGAATAGAACTTGTAAAAATCAGCAAAATAAATCAATTTTTACGATCAACGACATCAACACTAGCAGAACAAGACAACAACCTGAAGAAAATCCTAAGCAAAGCAGAGCAGGAGATTTTCCGGAGGACCAAACACTTCCTTTTACGACGACCAGTCTTGTCTTTCGATCTCTTCCTCTTCCCTTCACTATTCGACGTCTTCTCTTTCTCTTTGCCTCTGCCAAAACACATGGTCGTCTTCTCGTTCACATTCTCTTCTTCTCTGGAGAACGTGTAGCTTCTGAGGTATATTTGCCTGCATGAGATACTGTCCACGACCCTGGGATGTCCATGTGCATATTGTGCATGGTGAGCATTGATCGGGCCCCGGCGCATGTTGGCGCCTCTGCTCGTCACCGACCTCACGAACTCGGCGTCTGACTCCGGCCACTTGTAGAGGTTCACGTAGGTGGCTCGGACGGGAACACGTGGGTCACGTGTATCGTTTACGCAATTGGATATGCAAACCGAGCTCATTTTCCCTGTTTCCCTTTTTTGTTGCGGAGACGATGGAGATTGGTGAAATGGGTACCGGGTTTTTGGGGGTTTTTAAATTTGCATCAAAAGCTTAGATTGCAAGAAAAGATATGTAGAAAGAGAGTGAGAGAAATCGAGAGAGAGATAGAGAGAGAGAGTTGTTGTAGTGGGATTTTATGGTGTTATGATTTTGCATAATTAGCAATGACTCTGTTTTAACATGGAATGTGCTGTAAGTATTTGCAAGAAATCGAGTGTGGATACGCTTATTATGAGTACTGTTCTTTTGACATAAATGCCCCTATATGAATGTGTCTTTCATGGATTAAAGTGTACGAATTTGATGGGTAAATGTGTAATTAAAGTCACCACCCTTTGAGTAGGTTACTAAATTGCCCATTTGCCCTAGAAAATGACATTCCAATTTTTTTTTTTGGGTAAGAAAGAAATAAGAATTTGATTTTGTCTTGTTGAAATTATGTTTATGTGTAGCATGGCAATTTAAATACATAGTTTGAAAAGAGCAAAAGCATAAAAGAAAGCTTGGGTTGCTCTTTAAGTTGCAATATGCTTGGATGGAAAAGTTATGGTTTTAAAATTTTGCCATTTGGTCCTTTTTTTTTTTTTTTTAACGTGCCATTTGGTGTCTTATAGTATATATATATATACACACTTTTCCGGCTCCACCAAGATTTTCTAAAATAGAAAGTTGTTTATATGCATTTGATTAAAAAAAAAAAAAATTGTATATCTTTCAAATCCCTTGCTTTTCAAAAGATACTAGAGATTTATAAGTTGAAATTGAATTTTATATGTTATGTCTTGAAGAATGAACTTGATATTTTTCAAATTCATTTTTTAAAAAGATTACAAGATTAATACTTTGGTATCAATGTTGAGAATTTGTTAAGATTAATTACTATTGATATAATTCATAATTAATACCAGAAAGTATCTACTCGCACACTAAAGGAAATTTTTTTTTCATATATTGATAAATATATATGGTAGGATTCAAACTATACTTTGAATTCGTTATTTTAAATGTCATATGTGCTTCCTTTATTTCTTTATTTTTTTAGCTCAATAAAATGTATAGTTTTATAAAATGATAAACGTGCTTTTTTTTTTTTTTTTTTACATCTTTTGGTAAAGGTCAATTTTGTCCTAAGGGTGTTATTGTTGTGTTAAATGAAAGGAATGAGCAACATTCATTTTCATTTACAGTGAAATTTATTAATTTAATTAATAATTATTAAAGGGTCCGTTTCAAGACCTTTTGTCCAGGTTCTACATATTGATTGTCTGACGATTTTATGATGAAATCAACCTAATAGGGTGATAAGTAGGCTTCTTATAAAATGTAAACATAAATTTTTATAAGTTAGGTATGATCTAATATCTAATGGAAGACTAATTAGCATATTAGAGATATTATTTTTATTTTTTGGCAGAAACTATATAAGGGTTTGTCTAAATTCATTTAATACAATGAACCTAGTGTTGAATATAATTATAGCCACCTTGATTTTCTTATTTTTCCTACTCCAAACCATCATTATTCTTTAAACATTCTATTACTTTCTAATGAGTTCACTTAGTATGACATTATTGTCGTATGGTCCTTATACTAACTTAATTCTCTTATTTATACCATTAACACCTATATTTATCTTGCAAGAATATTTCTTATAAATTTTGTGCACACAATAGAGACTTGATAATTTGACAAAAAAGATTGAAAAAAAAAAATTCTTGAGTAAATTCATTTTCTCTTTATTACACTAGTTATTGTTTTCTTATTAACATAACAGTTATGTGGGTTAAGTTAGATAATCTAATTAGACATTAACTTAATTGAGGGTAGCTATATATGTTTACGAGCACGGATACAATCAAGAAGATATATGATAACTAAAGCTTAAATAGAAGTTATAGTGATAATTTTCTTTTTAGTTAAAGTAGTGTTTACATCCTCATCTATATTAGTGATGGAAGTTTAAATTTTATTGTATGTATTTACTATTTATATATGTTGTGTAGAGAGTTTCGATAGATCTAATAGATCTTATCTATTTGATATCAATTTTAAATATATATATATGTATGTATTATGTGAAATGTCCCATTAAATCCCAATAGATCTGTAAAAACAAAAGAAAATTACCAATAGATCTGTCAAGTGAAAATAAATATTTAAATGGTTGATTATCACCATTCAAAAATATAAACGAAAGCTCATATCTTAATTTTTCCCGTCTGATTCCCACGCCCAAAACATCGAGTTTTTTTTTTTTTTTTTTTTTTTTTTTTTATGAACTGCAAAACATCAAGTTTTTGATAAGTTGGGCTTCCATGACTTGATTATCCAATTGAGATTAAATAAAATCATCATGGACTCTCATCCGATTGGGCCTCCAACAAATTAGTGGCCCTATTTTGTTTGAGTAAAGCTATCCATTCAAGGTGCTTGGCTAGGGCAGCGTTTTATGGGAGCTAACCTTGATTTTTGTACTTGCGCCTTTCTCTTTCATGTCCAAAATTTCCACCAAATAAAATCTCCAATGTTCTACACAGTTGTACTTGCATTGTCCCTCTAGCTGTCAAAACAAGTTCATATTATATCCTCCTGTTCGATTCTTAAATTTTGTACCATTTGACAACATCAAAATTTCCCATTCCTGAATTGGCCAAAAAAGTTGGCATGACCCACCATTAATGTGAAAAATTGTTTGTTTTTGGTTTCCCAAACACTATAAAAAGATATATGCTTTGAGATCTTGAAACCAAAGACAACAACCAGCACCGTTTGAAGGAGTGCCGGTGTTTTTTTTTTATTGCCGGTGTCTTGTTCGGCTCTATGTTTCGCTTTTTGCTTCCTGCCGGTGCCACTGACTATTGTTAGAGAATTCGAGATCGAGATCCCCGTATTCTCCCATACTTTGATCCCATCATTTATTTATTTATTTATCTTTACAATTTATATGATTTTCAAATCATAGATTGAATTTAAACTATTAATGATATAAAAATTTATTTAATGTGAATCATAGCATGACTCAACGACAAAAGGATTTGATAAAAATAACAATTACACTTATTGTAGGTTCGAGTTATGGTTCATTATACCTCAAAAAAAAAAAAAAGAGTTATAGTTCATTAAAATCATATCTCTTTATCTAAATTTTTATTTATACTATAACAAAATGATTAAAAAAAAACTCAATAATAAAATTATATATTTTTTGAAATAATAATAAATTATAATATTTATTAATCATATATATTTTTTTTGTCTATTAAAAAATAATTTTAAATTTTTTACAGGGTGGCTCTATTGTCACTTAAAAATTTCCTTGCAACACTCGATTATTTTCTAAACCCATGTTAAAGGTTAAAATTAAATTTTTATTCCCTATACCCTTTAAAATACCAAAATTATCATTCAATATTAATTGATGAGTAAGGTTACCCTATCGGTAAGGTAGTCAAATTCTAATTTTAATCATGCATTTTTTTCTCATTACACCTATTTTATACTCATTTAAAACACAATTTTAGTTTTCTTATAATTTAGATTTTTTTTTTTTTTTGAGATATCTTGTAATTTGGATTTGATTGGGACTTTATAAAAGCCATCCACACACAGCCCCCGGCCCCCCAACATTTGGATTTGATTGGGGCTTTTATATGTGCTTTTGTTCTTACTTCTTTCATTGATTTTTCTTCTTCATTAGCTCCTGTTCTTTTTTCTTTTCTTTTTTTTTTTTTTTTTCACATTCATTTGATTTTTTCTGTTTTATATTTTATTTATGATAATGATTATAGTGACGAGACTGATTTTTTTTTTTTAAAAAAAGAGTGATGAAACTGTATATATGGTTTTAAGATATGTTAGTTATTAGATTCTCTTAATTTCATCTTAATTTATAGAAAAAACTACATATGCATTTGACGAAATGCCCCAAAGAAAAAATGAAGTCATAAAATTGTTTAAGAGTAATGTTGGTTCCTGATTTTAGTATTCACTACATATGTGTTTTATATAATGCCCCAAAGAAAAAGTGAACCACAAAATTGTTTTAGTGTTGGTTCCTAGTTTTAGTGTACCCTATATATGTATTTGACAAAATGTCTTAACAAAAAGGTGAAACCATAAAATTGTATAATGATGAAGGAAACAACAAAATGGTGAATATTCCTTATATATTTGTTCATCCATTCCTTATTTACTTGTGAAAATTACATTTTATTGTGTCATATTACTTTTGATTTTGTATTTATTACTAGGGTTACTATAAAATTGGGTATCAAAAGCAAATTGAAAATTTTAATTATATCATTATGTACTTTCAAGTAATTGTATATAAGGATATAATACTAATAAAATATTTTATTAAAAAGGGGGTGTAGCAAGGAATTTTTTTTGGCAATAAAGCCACCCTTTTTTATACCATATTATGTCATATACATTAAAAAAATAAATATACTTTTTTTTAATTTATAATATTCATTCTATATATATATATATCGGGAACACTCGGCTAAAAATTTATTTCAAGATTATTATATAGGTGTCAACTGTAAAATTATGCCACACTTATTAAGATGCATTTTGAAGTATTTTTTTATTATATGAAGACATATTCAGATAATAAAATGAAAACCATTTATTTATTTTATAATATTCAGTTCAGACTTGCTATAATGATATTGAATACTTAAAAGTTAAGTCATGAATTGGATTTTACATAAGAACTCTTTTGAATTAATTACAAAAAAAAATCCTTACATATTTCACATCCTTTGTTTTCATAGATAAATAAATTTGATTAAGTAATTAACAAATCTTCTTAACAAATAACCTTTTTTTTTTTTCCTCAAAATATTGATCATTAGCTGGATCTTCAAAGGAAACTAAAGTAGGGAGTTTCAAGAAAAAAAAGAAAGGAAACTAAAGTAGAGACTTTATGGCTGTCTTCTCCCACCTCTTGTGGGTTGCCTCACCACCCTCGTGTGGGCCATTCTCTCATCTTAGTGTGGATCGATCTCTTTTGTATGAGAGTCGCTCTCCGAACCGTATCATCAATGTTCTATATTGTTTCGTCTCAATAGTTTTTTGGATTGATCTCAGTAATAAACAATAATAATAATAATCAAGAATTAAAAATGCTTTCAAGACCTCTTCTTCCATAACATTTTCGAAAAATATAAAATACAAAAAATTTATAAATACAAAAACAAAAGAGAAAGTCAATAGCAATTGGTGTCGTTGGTTTAAACGTCAGTTGTCTCATATCTTTGACATGATTCGACACCTAGAGAAGTAAAAAATAACAAGCTCTCCCACCTTTATCTGTGGAGTGCCCTCTCACCCTTATGTAGATCTCTTTTCCACTTTCGTGTGAGAGGCTCTCTTTCATATGAGAGCAATACTTATTTGATGTGATTTTGTCACCCATTAAAATAAAATTTTATGTATTAGTTGTCAATGAGATGGATCATACCTTCCCCAATAATGCCAGACTTTTTTTTTTTCTATTTTTTAATATCTGATTTTTGAACTTTGATGATAAAACAATAATAAATTGAAAGAGACTTGAGCACCAAGAGCCCTTTCCCAATCCCAATCCCAATCCCAGGCGGTGCAAGTGCTTGGACAATGACACTGTGACAGATCCAGTTTCTTACTTTATCGGGGAATCGTGTGGACTGATGGCTTGACTTATATTATTTATAAGAGTTTTAGTTCAGCAGTGTAGATTTGCGAAGCTTCGCGGAAACTTCCATGCGTTGAACTCGAGAAATAAAAAAGATGGTAACCAAGAAAAATATGCTTTGCTTCTTTGCTTGGAAGCATCACTATTTCTGCTTTATTTATACGCACAGATACGTCATTCTATTCGCATACCAAAGTAGAGTAGGAATGATTAAATGCCTATTTTAATTTTAAGAGAAAAAAAGTTCAAGTTTATTATTATCATTTAAAATATAATATATGAATTATGAGTTTTTTTTTAATATAAATTACCTTTTCTTTATTGTGGAAGTAATTATCCGGTGAGTTGTAAGTCTTTTCTTGATAAGAATTATCATTTCCCTAATTGTGAAAATAGTTATCCAAACCATATTACTAGTGATCCATATTGACAAAACTTGACATTTATAGAAATAATCATTTGGATTGTATTATTAGTAATCAGTTTTAATAGATCCTTAATAGTCATCAAGACTATGTTATCAATGATCAATTTCGTCAATTCTGACAGTTATTTGATCAGTAAAATGTTAGTATAAAAAAAAAAAACAAAAAAAAATAAAAATGAAAGATATGGTATTCCATTCAAGGTAAGACCCTGTGATATACTCTCTGTCTAGTCTATCACTTCGTGAAGAGAAGATCATGTAGCGGATATGGAAAGTGGAAAAAATATGCATCAAGTTTAAACATAGCGATCGGGTTGAAAAGTCTTTTATTTGGTCATTGGGTAGTTATTGATTTAACAAAATATAAATGAATAATACAGATAATTATGGTGATTCTGTATATTATTTTTAATATATATAATTATATAATTTTGTATTCACTAAGGGGTCGTTTTTTTTTTTTTGTTTGAAAACTAAACAGTGCTACTGAAGACTGAAGACCGAGTAGTGACTGAAACCTGAAATCTGAATGACATGTTTTTTTTTTTTTTTTTTACGTCTAAATGTATAGTAATTATGTTTATTTTTTAAAGTTAAAATTGTCTGAAAACTAGTAATTTGACATTTATATCCTTTTATTATTAGTTGTTATGTAACTTTATTTAATATAATACAAACAATTATAATAAATTATTTAGCAAATGCTAAAACACTTTTGTGTATATATTAATAACATTTTTATTCATAATTAAAATATGATTAATTATTACAGTAAAGTATTTTTTAAAAAAATTATATATACATAAATAAATTATTATAGTAAAGTAATTAAATAAAAATAAATAAAATGGTATTAAATTGAATTACTATTATTATATATTTAAATAAAAATAATATTGAAAGAAATATCATTAAAATGAATATGTATAATGTAAAATTAGGTCAAATTTAGAAATATGTTTGTTGAAGTATTGAAAGAAATTTTTATAATGTAAAACTAAAACAAGTTTGAAAATTTGTTATTTTGGGAATGATAAAATTGGAATAATAAATGTATAAAATCATTAAGTGATTTGTTATTTAGTGAAAAGTTAGAAAATATAGCTTTTTATTTTCAGTGGTTTTTAGGTGGTTTAAGTGGTTTGACTACTTAAAAAAACAAACAAAAATCACGTAATTGGTCTAATTCAGCACCATTAAGTGTTAAGTGCAAAAAAACAAACGACCCCTAAATTATTAGACGTTCAATTTTTGTTTATAAATTTATGCAATAATTTTCTCTCTTTATTATGAAAGTAAATATCCGACCGTATAAATAATAATTAATCTTGATAAATATCATTAGATCTTTAATTAGTTTCGTATCAATTTTTTTTTTTTAACGGCAATGGTTTTCAAAATTGGGTCTCTAGTAAATATTATCGTATCTTTCCTATTAAAGTTATCATAATTCCTTGCAAGCCCTTGAACCCTCGAGCCCCCGCCCCATTAAAGGACAAAAAGTACTACATTTCCAAGGTAAGGGTGGAGCTAATTTCGCCTTTGAAATGTAAATTGGAACTGAATAAAATAGTTTTGAAACGTTCACACCATAAATTGCCCCATGACAATCCTGTTATCTTTTCATTAAAAACAGTTTAGTTTACGGCGTGTTAAGAAGCTTTCGTCCAATTAGGTAGTTTATGTAAAACCAACAAGGAATTTCCTTAATAACAAACGGTTTCAATTCTTTGAAACATTTCAGTGAATTAATTTAGTAGATATTTCCAAGAGAACTAATGCCATAGATCCAACTTATCCAATTTCATCTATAGGGTATTTTTATGAGTTTTTATCACTATCAAGTGGTTCATAATTCAACAAGCATCATTGCATAACTAACTATATACATTTCACAAATTCAAAATCTTCTATATGGGGAAGATAATTAATTGAAGCTAATTCTCATTGCTAATTTTAGGAGTTCAGATATGAAATGCTAAACCATTTGATCAAGTTTCCTTAACAAACAATGAGACAAACCTTCTGATAAGGTTCTGTTGAGACTTGAGAATAGTTTAAGAGCTTTATTAATATTATTATTATTATTATTTGAAAGAAGTTTAAGAGCTTTATGCCTTTATTGTATGCGTCAAAATCTCAAAACACAGCGGCCCATGCCGTGTCCTTATCAAGACCCAAAGTTCGGTATAAAGTAACTGTGTGTCAGTATCGCTTGGTCAAGACACTGCATGTCATCTTTAGATAACGAACCTGCTCTATCACCAAGTACACCTACATATCATCTTTAGATAAAGGAAGAACGTGTCTCTGTCGCTTGGTCAAGACACTGCATATCATCTTCAGATAACGAACCAACTCCATCACCAAGTAAAGTTCAAAAAAAAAAAAAAAAAAAAACTCCATCACCAAGTACACCTACACCTATTGCCCCATTAAGTAATTGCCGGCCAGTATTCCAAAGGAAGCATTTTATAGTGTTCAACCATTTCTCTACCTCCTCTGTTTACTTTTGTACTTTTTTCCTCTGCTTTCAAAATTAACAGGGAGAGAATAATTTAATGTTTTTATTCATTGTAGATTATATTCTAAGACTTTTGTCCTTTCTATTGATTATAACTTATAAATTTTATATTAATTTGTGGCTCGCAAACTACAACATCAAATGGAATTTAAATAAATTCCCATGTTTCATCGTGATTTTGACAGCAATACGGTGGTAAGTTACTGCTACTCATGACATTTTTAAGGTCCTGAGTTTTATATTAGCCTCCCCCACAATTTGTGAGTATTTTCTCACAATTTTATGGGTTTTTCCCCCCTGCTCTCTATTCCCTGGACTGTGCTACTCACATAAAAAAATATATTAATTAATACTGTTAGTTACCATCGGGTTCAATGTGACACGTCCTCTCACATATAATGTTAAATAATATGGACAGATGATACGTCTCTTTATATGTAATGTCATATAATGTGAACAGATGACAGTCAATTTCTATTATAATATGTGTAATAAAAATATTTGAGATAAAGGAGATTTGAATTAGAAACCTCTCAGTTTTGATATCAAATTAATTATAAATTTAAGTTGATAGTAAAAGATCCAACTATATTATTTAAGATTTGATTTATATCCAAAAACTTAAGTAGATAGAACATAGTCAAACTATAATACTTAAAACTTGATTCAACTATAGTATTTAAAAATTAAATCAAATCCAAAAAATTAAATTCATAGGATATAATTTAATTATAATATTTAAAACAAAGTTGAAAATTTTCGAGCACGCTAGCTTTGTTCCGCTACTATTCTATGTTAGCGACCTGTGAAGTCCCTGACGGAAGAAGAAAACAACAAAAAGAACACAACTACCAATCAGAAACTGGTCATTCACTTGGCTGAAACAACATAATTTAATTAAAGTCTACATCAACTAAGCCTGACAAATGACAATAATTTGAGTTCATATTAAAATCCGTCAACTCGGCCACTTGAAGCCGAGGAAACTACATACGAAGCAACCAGAACCAAACTAACGCCACGAAAACGACCATTACTAAATAAAACCGGAGACAATTTACACCTGTCCAATTAAAACCCGCCAACTCAGCATTACAACATACTCGTGTCCGTCACGGCCGCTGCACTCAAACGGTCTCTCTGTCTATCTCGCTTGTTAACAGCAGCTATAAATCCAGTCGAATCGAACTCCATGATGCCACCAACGCAGAAACTTCTTTGTGTTTAATATCTTAATCTGTAACTCGAGTCTCTGGTTTACTAGTTAAACAAAACACACTATACAGCCTATAAAGACAAAAAGCAAGTGAAGTCCCATTTTTATCGGAGACTGGAGATGTGTAAAGGAGAAGAGAGTGTTGCTGGTCGGATGGCGCGTGAAGATGGTGAGATGTTCCAGGCTTGGTCGAAAGACGTTGGAGAGTGCGAGAAGCATTTCCAGGTTGACAGGAGTGTTGGCTTGGGATCCGATGACGTGGACCGGCGACGTGGAATATATGGTTCCAATGAGTTGGAGAAGCATGATGGTCCGTCTATATGGAGCTTGGTTCTTGACCAGTTCAACGACACGTTGGTCAGGATTCTGCTGGCGGCGGCGGTTGTTTCCTTTGTGCTCGCCTGGTACGATGGCGACGAGGGAGGCCAGAAGGGAATAACCGCCTTCACGGAGCCGTTAGTCATCTTCTTGATTCTCATCATCAACGCGATTGTTGGTGTTTGGCAGGAGAGCAATGCGGAGAAGGCGTTAGAGGCTTTGAAAGAAATCCAATCGGAGAACGCCAGTGTCGTGCGCGATGGAGTTAGAGTCCATAAACTGCCTGCCAGAGAGCTTGTTCCTGGAGATATCGTGGAGCTTAAAGTCGGCGATAAAGTGCCAGCGGACATGCGTGTTTTGGAGTTGATTAGCTCGACTTTGAGAGTCGAACAAGGTTCGCTGACTGGAGAGAGCGTGGCTGTTAACAAGACCAACAAAGCTGTTGCTCCTGATAGTGATATTCAAGGCAAGAGGTGCATGGTCTTCGCTGGAACCACGGTTGTGAATGGGAACTGTGTTTGTTTGGTTACGCAGATTGGGATGGAGACTGAGATTGGGAAAGTGCATAAACAAATCTATGTAGCGGCACAGAGTGAGGAAGACACGCCTTTGAAGAAAAAGTTGCACGAGTTTGGAGAGATGTTGACTATGATAATTGGGGTTATATGTGTGTTCGTGTGGTTGATTAATGTCAAGTATTTTCTCAGTTGGGAGTACGTGGATGGTTGGCCTAGGAATTTCAAGTTTTCGTTTGAAAAATGCACATATTACTTGGAAATTGCGGTTGCCTTGGCTGTGGCTGCCATTCCTGAAGGTTTGCCTGCTGTGATCACTACTTGTTTGGCTCTGGGGACGCGCAAAATGGCTCAAAAGAATGCCCTTGTCAGGAAATTGCCTAGTGTGGAGACACTGGGTTGTACAACCGTGATTTGTTCTGATAAAACGGGGACTTTGACCACTAATCAGATGGCGGTGGCCAGGCTTGTGGCAATGGGTGCTTCCGTTGATAAGTTGAGGACTTTCAAGGTTGATGGGACTACTTATAGTCCTTTTGATGGGAAGATACTTAATTGGACTGCTGGTAGATTGGATGCTAATAGTCAAATGATTGCTAAGATTGCTGCTCTGTGTAATGATGCTGGTATTGCAGAGGATGAGAACAAGTTTGTTGCTCATGGAATGCCTACTGAGGCAGCTCTAATGGTAAGATAGATACTTATGTTTTGGGTTTTTATATTTATGTTTCTTTGTTGTATTGTGATTTGGATATTTATATTAATGCACGTTGTACTCTGTTGAAGAACATAGCAAATTAACTTTGGTGTGTGTGATTGATTAATGAGCTTATGTTTTTCTTTACATGATTTCCGTTTCTGTCTAGTGAAGTTCCTGTTTTTGTGTTTCAGAGGTAAGGAAGGTGTTAATTTGTTTTAGTTGTTTCTAGTACCGTTTGATATTATGAGATCGTGGGAAGTTGGTCATTGACCTTTTTGGTCGATATGCAATTCAGAGAGGATGTGCTTGTTTTGTATGATTTTATTATTTCTTCGTTCTGTTTGATTTGATGGACTGCATATAGTTGATGTTAAGCTGCTCTGGTAGTTAGGCTCTTTGTTGATTTGTCTTCTTGTTATTTCAGGTGCTAGTTGAGAAAATGGGTCTCCCAGAAGGATCTAGTGATGGCATATTAACAAGTGGTGACATTCTACGTATGTGAAAAACTTTATATTCTGTCCTTTTCCTATATTTGCTTTGCTAAAACCTTTGCAATTAGAAATTTGACATATTCTGTCTTCGTGTTTTATGATTCGTAAGGTTGTAATCGAATGTGGAAAGAACATGAACGCCGGATTGCAACTCTTGAGTTTGATCGTAATAGGAAGTCCATGGGTGTTATTGTCAACTCCCGCTCCGGGAAGAAGTCATTGTTAGTGAAGGTGCTCCCTCCTTCTTTTCCTCTCTCTTTCTCTTCCCTTCTTGCTCTCCCTGAATGAAGTTGAAGTGTAAGAAGTGCATTTAATCTGTGCATGATATGTGATATAGTAATTTATGCTTGCTTTTAATTTGCAAATATGGAAGCCTAATTCTGCATATTTGTCCTTTTTGGTATAAAAAAAAATCAGAAACATCTATGCTTTATAGTATATTGAGGAAGATGTAAAAAGCAATAATGTTGAGGATGAAAATTTTCCCAAGACTCACAGCTGTAAGGTGCTCTCGTCATGCCACGCAAGCTTTGAGTTTCAAAATCCTTTGACACAGTGTGATTTAGGTCTTTGATAGTCTACGAATTATGACTTCAATTTCATGTGTTGTACAAATCATCTTGGCTGTCCTTTATTTAGTTGATTTGTTTTTCATATTTATTTTAATTTGGACTTACATGTTCATTTCTGTAGTGGTTGTAAAAAATGATTCGGTGAGTCCTAAAATGATGTGGTTAATACTGATGTGGCAGGGTGCTGTGGAAAATTTATTAGAGAGGAGCACCAAGATGCTATTGCTTGATGGTTCTGTTGCACCCCTTGATCATAATTCAAGGAACCTTATCTTAGATTCGCTTCATGAGATGTCTACTGGTGCACTGCGCTGCTTGGGTTTTGCATACAAAGATCATCTCCATGACTTTCAAACTTATGATGGTAGTGAGGATCATCCAGCTCATTCGCTTTTACTAAATCCATCCAACTATGCATCTATTGAGAGTGATCTTACTTTTGTCGGTTTGGTTGGACTCAGGGTGAGTTATAATAATATGTCTAGGATCTAAGTTATTCTCTTATCGGTCATTTGATTATGTTATTTTTCTTTAATTAGTTTGTTGTGCGTAATCATCTCTTTAATGCTTCACAGGATCCTCCTCGGAAAGAGGTTTATCAAGCAATTGAGGACTGCAGAGCTGCTGGAATTCGTGTTATGGTTATTACAGGAGATAACAAGGATACAGCGGAAACTATATGCCATGAAATAGGTGTATTTGAACCTAATGAAGACATTCGTTTGAAAAGTTTGACAGGTAAAGAGTTCATGGAGCTTCCTGATAAGAAAGCCCATCTGAGACAAGGTGGTGGGCTTTTGTTTTCTAGGGCTGAACCGATGCACAAGCAAGAGATAGTGAGGTTGCTCAAAGAAGATGGGGAGGTGGTTGCCATGACTGGTGATGGAGTAAATGATGCACCTGCTCTGAAACTGGCAGACATTGGGATTGCCATGGGCATTGCTGGAACTGAGGTAATTTACCATCCTTATATATATAAATGTGTGTGTGTGTTTTATAGTCCTAATATAATTATTAGTTTGATACTTTGATTTAATAGTTCATGATTTTGGTTTCCTAACAGATTCTTATCATTCTAATATCCAGGTTGCAAAGGAATCTTCTGACATGGTACTGGCAGATGATAATTTCAGTACAATTGTTACTGCCGTTGGTGAAGGCAGATCCATTTACAACAACATGAAGGCTTTTATCAGGTTTGTCTTTTTTCTTTTGGTGCAGGTCATGAAATAATGCATAAAAAGCATAAGCTTACGTACTTTATTCAAAAGTTATTGCTCACTGGATTTAGCTCTGTACATATTGATGTGAAATAGTCTATATATATATATAGTGTCAACAAATTGAAGCTTTTGAAAGAAAAATGATTTTGTTCTCCACCAATGGGATCAAAACCAAACACACCAGAATCTGACAATATTATTGAGGTTGCATCAAGAAGAAGCCAATAGTATTGTTTGAGTCAGCTGGTGAACCCCATTAGTTGCGATTGGGGATGAGTTGTCTCAACTGTGAACTGACTGTTTGCAAGATTGTGCAATGTTTGCAAAATCACGTTTACAATTTTTACCACTGGTAGTCTAGTCTATTAGTAGCAAATTTTTTATTTTTCTCTTCCCACTATGTTATTTCCCTCATTAATAAACCACTGTGACCGGCATCTTTTGCTAAATTTTATTATTACCTTGTAGGTACTAAATGCCTATTACTTATATATCATGACATTCCTGCCTATATACTAAGACATAGAGTTATGTTAATTAAGATGTGACAACTATTTCAGGTACATGATATCTTCAAATATCGGTGAGGTTGCTTCAATATTCTTTACAGCAGCTTTAGGTATTCCTGAAGGCTTGTTTCCCGTCCAGCTTTTGTGGGTCAATCTTGTTACGGATGGGCCACCTGCAACAGCATTGGGATTCAATCCTCCAGATAAATACATAATGAAGAAGGCCCCTCGTAGAAGTGATGACTCACTCATATCTGCTTGGATTTTATTCCGCTATCTGGTATCTTGTCTTGTTTGGATTCTTACACTCAGCAAGTGACTTTAACAATCATGCTAGAGTATTACTTGATCAACATTGGTGATAGTCTTCTAGTATTACTTGAATCTGCAATTTATCTACTGGACTGCTCTGTGCAGGTCATTGGGCTGTACGTTGGAATAGCAACAGTTGGTATTTTCATTATTTGGTACACACATGGTTCTTTCCTGGGCATTGATCTGAGTTGGGATGGCCACAGCCTTGTCACGTACTCGCAGCTTGCCAACTGGGGCCAGTGCTCATCCTGGGGAAATTTCACGGTTTCACCCTTCACAGCTGGCAGTCAGGTCTTCTCCTTTGACAATAACCCTTGCGAGTATTTCCATCACGGCAAAGTAAAAGCAATGACACTCTCCCTTTCTGTGTTGGTCGCCATTGAAATGTTCAACTCCCTTAACGCCCTTTCTGAGGATGGGAGCCTTTTGACAATGCCTCCATGGGTCAACCCCTGGCTCCTTGTGGCTATGTCCGTATCATTTAGCCTTCATTTCTTGATCCTCTACGTGCCATTCCTGGCTCGAGTATTTGCCATTGTGCCACTAAGCTTTAACGAATGGCTCTTGGTAGTGGCTTTTGCATTCCCAGTGATTCTGATCGATGAGGTCCTGAAATTCATCGGGAGGTGTACAAGTGGGTCTCAAACATCAACAAGAAGAAAATCTTTTAAGGCAAAATCAGAGTGAGATGATAAATTATAATCAATCTATGGAGAATTTGCTCAGTGCTTATGATGCTGCCTTCAGTTGGTAACATCGAAATGCTCTCGTCAATATATACTGCTCTAGTTATATTTCTCGTTCCATTTGTAACTCATCCATTTACGGCCGAGGAAAAATACAGACCATGAAAAAACAGCTTACACCGTCCCTCTTTCCCTCCCCACACAAATTGTACTAATTAATAAATTTTGTCAAAATCACATCTTACGATCACAAAATGCAACAAAAGTTAATTTTTTTTTTCTTTTAATGCAATTGAATTGTCAAGAAAGGTTGTTATAAACTTTCGTGGAAAACTTAGTCGATGGTTACGGAATTGACTAAATCTGGATAATCCCTCTTCACATTGCCTTAGAAAATGAATGGTCTTGAATCTTGTAGTTGTCGATTTAGTTGGTGGTCAGTGACGGAGCTGGATTGATAGCTTGTCTTTGAAGAGTTGAACAGAATCAAACATGTTGGTCATCTTATTTTGTCAGCAGTTCCAAGCTTACTGAGTAAGCTTGGTACTTTGTAAGGTACCTCAACGTCACCAGTTTACAATTTCAAATTTCACTTAGGAGAAGTGTACCACTCTGCTTTCTTCAATCATCCGAGTTCATATTAATTAGCATTTGATAGAAAAAGACAAAAAAAGGGACGATCGTATGATATTAGTGTTGGTGAAAAACCAATTAATTGAAAAGAAGATACACATTAATTTATTTAAACATGAAAATTTGAGGTATAACAAATGAGATAAAAAGAGTCGTTAAAGAACAGCACTTATCGGCCTACCAGAACTAATGACAATAACAACTTAGATGTTGTGCACATCAATTGAATGAAATAAATGCTCGAAGTAGATGTAACAAACATACTGTTTTCAATTTGGTGTTAAAAATGTGGGATACCATGTTAGTGTTACTATCAGGTATATTGGAATTGGACTATCATAACAGCTAGATTGTTTGACCACATGTGAGCAGACAATTGAAGTTGATATAGATAAAAGATGCATATGCTAAGTTTTGTGAGAAATAAATACGGAGAAAACCTGAATGCTGTTTTTTTTTTCTTGCTAGTATGAGGAAGAAAATTTGATCGCTAATTGGGAAGATATACAATAAACTGTGTGAACCAAAATAAAAAATTATTGAAACTGTTCAACTTATGGACTTGTGGAATGAGAAAAAATCTTCTATAAGATTGTATGATGAGACGGACCAATGGAAAAAATAAGTGAAAAAGAAAAGACCAATGAAAATGGTAAGAGAAAAAGAAATTCATTGATCCATCTCACGTATCAAATAGTCTTATGAAAGATTGTCCTGTGAGAAAACTTTTAAATGACGAGCTGGAGAATTTGGTGGGTTATTTAAAGCTCTACTTGCATTTATTTTTATTGGACAGTCTTTCAATTATTTATGGGTAAATTCTAAATTACCCCCTAACCAACCTTTCAAAAATACACGTTTTCCACCTAACCGTTACAATTTTCATTTAAAAATATGATTGCCGTTAGTGGGTTAAGGGTAATAAGGTAAATGACGCTAGTCAATAAGAAAAAAATAAAAAATATATATATACATAAGGAGTATATATATAATTAAACTAAGATTAAAAATTTAAAATTTAAATAAAAAATTTAGAAACTTTAAAATCACCCATTGATATCACAACCAGCTCTCTCTCTCTCTCTCTCCACCGGACCTCCACCACCACCTACGCCAACCACCACCCTCTCCACCAAACCCCACATCCACTCTCTTTCATCCCGTCTTCTTCTCTTCTTCTTCTTCTTCTTTTCTTCTTCTTCTTCTTGTTTATTCGGGTTCCACGAACCCAAAGATCTGGGTTTGTGGAACCTAGATGTCTAGGTTTGAATCGAACCCTAACGTGGTTTGATTTGAACCGAGATGTAACCCAGATGTCTGGGTTTCACGAACCTAGATGTTTGGGTTCTTGGAACTCAGATTTCGTCTGGGTTGGATTCGAATCTAGATTTTGGGTTCAATGATTTTTGGGGACGATTTTTTGATGAATTTTTTTGAAACCAGATTTTTTTGATGATGTTTTGTGTATGTTTGAAGATGTTTTGGGTTTTTGCAATGGAGAATCAATTGATGATGTGCTTGGGTCATTATAGATGATTGATGATGTTGGGTCTAGATGTGTCTGAAGATGCCAACCCTACCCTTTTTTTTCTATATTAAGTAAAAAAAAACTTTACAATTAAATCAGAGATAAAAAAGTCATTTAATGCTTAGGGTAAACTTTTCAAACGGAAAGTGTAACGGCAGGATGAAAAACATGTATTTTCGAAAGTTTGGAGTGTTTTTTTTTTTAATGTAAAAATTGAGGAGTAATTTAGAATTTACCCTTTATTTATTTATTTGAAGAAAGGACAATCTTTCATTTTGTTTGTTTATGAAACTAATTTGTTACACCTACATTCACATAAACATGCATAATCTTTCTTTGAAAGTTGTGTGTCAAATAATAATAAATACTTTCTTCAACTCTTGTTTTTGTTTATTTGTAATATTTAACTAAAGTAACATAAGCTTCTTAAAATCGGAAAAACAGTTGATGTGCTTTTTGAAGAAAAAAAGAAAAAAAGTAGTTCTCTCAATAAACATGTGCAGCAAGTTAGAAAAACAGTAATTTATAAAAAAGCAGACTAATATTGATTTGTTTCAATAAACCAAAAAAAAAAAAAAAAAGATGGTTAAACCAGTGTTAGTAAATAGTTGTCCAATTTTGTTTAAAAAAAATAGTTGGCCAATTAAGTTATAAGTCTTAAGAAAGCAATAAGAAAATTATTGCACTTTAACCATAGGTGGATGGAAACTTATAACTTGAAACACGTACAATTATATTGATGTGGATATCAGAGGCTTACCACTGAATCCATCTAATTTTTTGCATTATTTTAGAGTGCCAAAGCATTTAAAGAGTGGTCAAGAAGCATATATATATATATATATATATATATATACATGCTTCCATGCTAAGGAATTAATAAATGCTTCTTTATTTTTATTTTGTTTCATGTTGGCAGTTATGAAGTTAAGGAATGTAGACATAGGTGATTTGTAGGACAACCTTTTCTCTGTTACGACTTATATGAAGTTAAGGAATGAAGACACGAGTGATTTGTAGGACAACTTTTTCCATGTTAAGACTTAAGTGAATACGACAGTTGTTTTTTCTTTCGAACTTTTCCATCGCCAGTTCCATAATTGAGAATTGAGACAGCTAGACAATTGGGATTTTGTCGAACTACAGAATCCAAAGAATAATTTCCACAAAATAGTTGGGGATTTCACACCTATTTTCTTTGATACTATATAGGTGCAAGATAGGGCCAATTAGAAGTGGAGATGTCAGCATAACAAAAACAAGACATGTGATGTGCAATATAAACTTCGAGTGAAGGAGAAATTAAATGATTGTTGAATGGTACAATTAGAATAACCAGTCATCAAAAATAAGAAACTTGTCTTCACAACCAAAGAAAGTCTCAAGTTTAATGAGACCGAAGAAGCTAGCTAAAGGAATTCGAAGGCAAGAAACATTGACCTTCAAGGAAACTATTCCAGTAGATTGGTGATAAATATCCAACATGCAACGAATACTTGTTAATGTAAGGATGATTCAAGTGACAAGTGGCAAATGTCATCACATACATTACGACACTCTGAAAATAAGTTCTTATCCCCTTACAAAAGTTGATTTAACGATTTATTAATCAATTAGTTAATTTTTAGAGAAAACACACACACTTATTAAAATAATCATAAACAAACTCAAAATTAAGCATCGAAGAAGAATGTTTCCAGAGACAACTTCCGAGCTATCTTAACGAAGGTTTTAATTTGTTTTGTAAGTAGAGTTGTAGCAGATAATCATCTCTTCGAAGTAAGGGATTGTCTGAAGGTGTTGAGAATTTTCGCAGAACGGTTTAGGCAGCAACAGACACTAAATAAATTGTAACTCCTCAAGTGGCAATTTTGTGAATTATCTGCAAAATGCACTTATTTATTAGGAAATAATAATAATAATAATTAAAAAAAAAATGTTTCTCCTTAAGCGATCTAATAATGTTTTTGCACTTGAAGATATTTTTTAGGGCACTATTAATATCACTTGTTCACCTTTGATATGGTATTAAATTTGAATAAATGCTATTTCATTTAAGGTTCATGCCCCCAAGACATTAATTTATGTCTACTAGTAGACCATATAGATCATATAATAATGTGATAAAAAGATATGGTAGCATCAATTCACTTGACCATTTATTTTGGATTAGAAGGGAAAAAACTAGACAAAGTATTATTGTTTATTAAAAAGGAAAATACATTTTATATATTTACTTCTAAACTAACTAGTTTTATATAATTATAAGGTAATTTAATACTTATAATCAAAAACACATATTTTTCAAAAAAGAAAAAGGACACATCACTCCTTAGTATGAGTTGTTGAACATTTCTCCTTATCTTAAGAGGTTTAGGATTCAAATCTCACAATTATCCTGAAATATAAAGTATAAATAGTTTTGTCTGAATTTAACCTTCATTCCCCACCATAAAAAAAATACCATAATCAAAGATTTTATAGAGAGATGCCAAATAAATATGTCTATAGTCTAGATTAAATACTCGCATATGGATACTTTCATAATATTGAAAGAAATTTACTTCCACTACAAGAACAGAAAACTTCTCAATGACCACATATTGAAAAATATGTATGATAGAATTTAAATTTTTATTACAAATGTGAATGATGAAGTCATTAACAACCTATAAACAGCCCATTTATTTATGTATTTATTTCAATTCTTTAGCCATCATTTATTTCCAAATTAAATGGGACTTTCAATCGATTTCATAAAAACCTAGGCTGTGATGTGAAGATATTAGTTCAACAATAATGCATAGCCAACCCAATTTTCCCAATAACTTTAGGCCTCTAAACAACAAACCACTCCTCTTGACTTTCAGTTGTTGATACCAATAATCAATTTGACGGCTATTTACTGCGTGTAAACCAGTTTTCTCTCCCTGACTCTTCAATCTTTACAGCAACCATCAATGAGTCCACAGTAGATGAACACCCACGTATCCATTCCTCAAGTAGATATAACACCCGTACCTACCCTCAACATAAATCTTGCAATCTTCTCATTAAATAAATTGTACAAGAAAAAGAAAGGGTGATATACAATTAAACAAGTGTCAAAGTAGAAAACGATATCGGTCAAATTGAGTTTTTGTGAAGGAATCAAGACGTGTGGATAACATATTAGGAATTTGTTGGTCCATCGCGGGTGATCAGTATTCTTCTAATTATTAATTTTTTCAGAGCTAGAGCACACGAAACCCATTATTTTTTCTACTGTAATCAATCATCCCCAAAATCTCAGTTTTTTGGTTTTGGGACTAAATAAATGCAAGTCATCTCATATACCCAATGAACAGTTTTGGAATTCGGAGGAAGAAAGCAGGCTGAAAATGAGGCTGCATTTGACATCTTACCAAACCTGCCTTTCTTTCAGAAGAGTGTATAATTGTTTCCATAAGGAATGGCAATGGTCTCGCCCATTTTGTTTACTGAACTAGAAACACTAAACAAGCCAGTTTTAAGCTCATAAAATTCCTGCCATGGTCATGTCCGTGTTATTATTATTATTATTATTTTCAGCTGTTTGAGAGGATGACAATATTAAAATCATCATGGTTTTGAAAACATAAATTTTATTCATGAACTCCCTTTTGAATTTTCCCTTTCATTGATAAAGTTATAGGTCCAATTCTTGTCTCTGCCGGTTGGTATATCAGACCATGCATCTCCAATTGAATACATATAGACTGGCTATTTGAAATTGTTGAAAATATTTATTGAAAATTTGAAAATTTTCTAATTTTTATAAAAATAATGTTATACTTCCAAAAAAAATTTATCTAAAAATTTTGTCTAATGATAAGCTGATTTATAACTATTATCTTAATTTTAGAATGGTGTATTGATGAAATGATAATTATACATAAATTTTTTATATCATTTGAAAATGAATTTGAACAAATTTTTTGATACTGTAATATTACTTTTTTATAAGCCTGTTCTATAAAAGCAAATTGCACACCTTTCCCCGCGCATGTAGTGTAATTGCATGCACATAAAACTTTAACTCAAAACTGCATAGATCCAATTTTCAACGGATGAGGGGAAAAAGGATCCTTTTACCTTTTAATAATAAAAGAATATTATTAATTATTTGCTTATTCTTTTTAAATCATAATGGATGGAGAAGATTTGAATGATCTTTAATACTGAGAAATGATTTTTAAAAATAAAATAATTATTTTCAAAAAAAGAAAATGTTAATAATAAATCTTAAAAGAGGAAATGAAAGTAAGAACAATGATATATGGAAAATGAGAATCAAAGATATAGAATAAGATGCAAGATCTAAACAAAATAAACCAAAGTTTTGGAAAAAGTCAAGAATAAAGGCTTGAAAAAAATAAAAGTATATATAATACAAATAAACTATTACCAAGGTTATTTTGGTCCATAAAAGTGGTATATGGTTAGGATTGTCCAAAGTTAAGATATTTGTGCACTTTAAGTAAAATTTTGGTATTTTTTTTTTAAAAAAAATATTGGTATGCATTCTATTACACTAATGACTTGTAATCTACATAAATTAAATTCTCTTTCATTCTTTGGATTCCTGATTAATAAACATGTCATTAGAAAAATTTATAAGTCAGGAATTCCGTTTGCTTTCTAGATTCCTAATTAGTAAACATGCCTAGGAAAATTCACAAATTAGGATTGTACAAAGTAAAGATATTTGTGCACTTTAAGTAAAATATTGGTAATTTCAAAATAATAATAATAATAATTGGTATGCACTCAATTACTCTAATGACTTGTAATCCACATTAATTCTCTTTCGTTCTCTGGATTCTTCATGAATAAACGTGTCATTAGAAAAATTCATAAATTAGGAATTAAATTCTCTTTGCTTTTTTAGATTTCTGATTAGTAAACATGCCTAGAAAAATCTACAAATTAGGATCGATTAAAGTTTAGACATTTGTGCACTTCAAGTAAAATTTTGGTAATTAAAAAAAAAAATGGTATGCATTCAATTACACTAAAGACTTGTAATCCATATGAATTAAAATCTCTTTCCTTCTGGATTCCTCATTAGTAAACGAAAAATTCATAAGTTAGAAATTAAGTTTTCTTTACTTTTCTAGATTCCTAGTTAATAAATATACCTAGAAAAATTCACAAATTAGGAATTAAATTTTCTTTCATTATTGGATTGCTAAATAGTAAACATGTCATTAATGTTATGAAAATTAAGTTTGTACAATTTGCCCAATTTTAAAAGTTCTCTAATTTATTTCAGACCTCTCTTATAAAGAAAGCTTTTTATTTGTCAGATTTTCTAACAATGTACACATGATCTATTATAGTGGTTGATTTTACTGTTCTATAGACCGCTTTCTAATCTAATTAATGTCGGATTTAAAAAGAGAAAAATTGCAAAATGAGAATAATTTGGGCAACTCTTCTCACCAACTAATACTACATTCACAAAGCAAAAGTTGGGTACTTTGAATCACCAAACAAACTGACCTCTCTCACTCTTTCTTTCAAAATACACACATCATCATCTATATCTTCTATAAATCCATTGCATATAGAGTTTTGCAACTAAACACCACCAACAAAACACACCCACGAATGTCTCGTGTTGGAGCTTCTAATCAGCGCGACGACGACCTGGCTGTCTTCAACATCAGCCAACCGCTTGAGCTCCAAAAATGCCCGAGAAGAGGCAAGCCCTCTGTTTCTCCTACTCTTGCCGAGCTCCTCATGCGCGTCGAAGACGCCAACAGTTCCGGTGAGAACACCCCCGTCGACCACCGAGTCCTCGACCTCACTTACGCTTGCAGTTCGCTGCCAACATCGTACCCTTTTGTGCTCTCATTCAACAACTTGACATATGGTGTCAAAGTCAATCAAAAGCTGGCATTACCGTTTTGTGGGAAAAGGTCGCTTGACTCTCCAGAGAAGATCTTGTTGAATGGTATCTCCGGTGAAGCGAGAGAAGGTGAGATCATGGCTGTTCTAGGCGCAAGTGGGTCCGGGAAATCCACCTTGATTGATGCACTCGCGGACAGGATTTCCAAAGAGAGCTTGAGAGGGTCCGTGACTTTGAACGGTGAAGTCTTGGAGTCCAGGCTTTTGAAGGTGATCTCTGCTTATGTCATGCAAGACGATCTTTTGTTTCCTATGTTGACAGTTGAAGAGACCCTCATGTTCTCGGCAGAGTTTCGTCTTCCTCGTTCGCTTTCGAAGAGAAAGAAGAAAGGCAGAGTCCAAGCTTTGATTGATCAACTCGGTCTGAGAAGTGCGGCCAACACTGTGATTGGTGATGAAGGACACCGAGGAGTCTCTGGAGGCGAACGCCGGAGAGTTTCCATTGGGACTGATATAATACATGATCCGATTCTTCTGTTCCTCGATGAACCAACTTCTGGTCTAGACTCAACCAGCGCTTTTATGGTTGTTAAAGTCTTGCAACGAATTGCACTAAGTGGAAGCATTGTTATCATGTCTATACATCAACCCAGTTACAGGATTTTAACCTTACTTGACCGTTTGATTTTTCTCTCACACGGGAACACAGTTTTTGGCGGTACACCAGCGAATCTCCCACAATTCTTTTCAGAGTTCGGGCATCCGATTCCTGAAAACGAGAACCGAACAGAGTTTGCTCTCGATTTGATTCGTGAACTTGAAGAAACCCCTGGTGGGACCAAAACCCTGGTGGACTTCAACAGGTCATGGCAGAGCAAAAAGAATCCCAACAACAACCAGTGCAATAAAACACGTCTTTCCCTTAAAGACGCCATAAGCGCAAGCGTCTCCAGAGGAAAACTAGTCTCTGGCGCCACAAGCGATTCCAATCTGAAGTCTTCAGTTCGCACTTTTGCCAATCCATTTTGGATTGAAATGATAGTCATAGCCAAAAGGTCCCTCACAAACTCCAAAAGAATGCCTGAACTATTCGGGATTCGACTAGGAGCCGTGGTGGTCACCGGCTTCATCCTGGCAACCATGTTTTGGCATCTAGACAACTCACCAAAAGGAGTCCAGGAACGTCTAGGTTTCTTTGCATTCGCTATGTCCACAACTTTCTACACCTGTGCAGAAGCCATCCCTGTCTTCCTCCAGGAACGATACATTTTCATGAGAGAAACAGCTTACAATGCTTATAGACGTTCCTCATACGTTCTTGCTCATTCCATTATCTCCGTTCCTTCTCTCATCGTCCTCTCTCTTTCCTTCGCCGCCATAACTTTCTGGGCTGTTGGCCTGGCAGGTGGTTTCTCAGGGTTCCTCTTCTTCTTCTTCACAATCCTGGCGTCGTTTTGGGCAGGAAGCTCCTTCGTGACGTTCCTTTCAGGGGTAGTCTCTCACGTCATGTTAGGCTTCACGGTTGTGGTCGCCATTCTAGCCTATTTCCTCCTCTTCAGTGGATTCTTCATTTCTCGGGACAGAATCCCTCCCTACTGGATATGGTTCCACTACATTTCACTTGTTAAGTACCCCTATGAAGGTGTTCTACAAAACGAATTCGCGGACCCCAACAAGTGCTTCGTGAGAGGGGTCCAGATGTTCGACAACACCCCACTTGGGAATTTTCCCATGTCAACGAAATTGAAGTTGTTGCAGAGCATGAGCGGCGCTCTAGGCTTCAACGTTACAAGCTCTACTTGCGTGACTACAGGGAGTGACGTACTAACACAACAGGGGATCACAGATATCAGCAAATGGAACTGCTTGTGGATTCTTGTGGCTTGGGGGTTTTTCTTCAGAATTCTGTTCTATTTCACATTGTTGCTTGGAAGCAAAAACAAGAGAAGGTGATTAATTGTTGTTAAACAAATAAGAAATCAATGTTATGTGTAATTGTTGTTAATGGGTAGGACGAGAACGGAACTACCTTTGCATACTTTGGTAATCAGAATTTAAGTTTTTTTTTTTTTTTTCCCTTTTTTTCATAGTTGGCTTCTGTGTAAGATTTTAAACAATCTATAATTTTTTGGTTCTATCTTTTGTTCTTCTCTTTATCCGTACATGAAAGAAAAAGAAAGTAGTAAAGAAATTAAATCATTTAAACATTAAGATGTAGCCAGTATTGCTGCACTCTTGTGGGATAAATGTAGAAACAATAGAGTATGTTTGATGGGATTGAATTGGGATTGAGGCCTATCTTATTCCAACTCTTGTTTATGCTTGCATGCGATTGGATAAAATCCATACAAACAAATAATCCGTTGTGACAGGATGCATGAATCCCACCCAAAAGGGTATGACTAATTTAGTCCCATCCTTTCATGTTTTATTATTATTATTTTTATAATTTTCTTTCTTATTTGTTTATCCTATTAAATAATTTATATATAACATATTTAAAATATTTTATAATATATTTCATAGACAACATTTTCCCACATCAATTTAAAATTTAAAATTAATAAAAATTTTAATTTTAAAATAATTCTATATAATTTTAAACACTTTTTTAACTTAATTTATAATATATAAAATATTTTTATTTTTATAATTGATAAAAAATAATTTGATATAATTTATACTATTTAATCTCATATTGTATTAAAAGTTTTACTAGCTTAGTGGTTTAAGTAAGGTTATCTAAATCAAATTCTTTAATAACAACTCCTAGATTGTTAGTAAGAATAGCGATTGAAGAATCTTACAATCAATCCAAATATAGTTATTAAAGATTTTTACTACTTAACCTTACACAAATTGTAGTCAAACCCTTGCATTAAACAGAAAATATATTTATTTTTTGTCCAAATCCTCGTTACACCAAACAATACATCAAATAATAGATAATAATACTTTTAATGCAATATGGTACATGAGAATATTAATTTAATCCAATCTAATTTGATAATATTCGATTCTATCTTATCTTTTATAAATAGATCAATCCAATTTGACATATCAAACACAATCTTAGTGTTCGATTTTGTAAAACATATTTTTTCAATAATTTTAGACATTTTACTTTTGAGTCCTGCCATTATGGCAGAAATAATTATTTTTTATTTTACTTTTAAGGTTTAATTCTTTAATTTTGGGTGAATATATTTTTGGCTTAAGAGATATTTTTCCTTGTCAATTGTAAATTTGAGACTCAAAGATGTGGGGGCTACAATTTGTATGCATAAATTCATGGATTTGTGAGTGGTTGGGTCCAATGGGTATACGGAATTGTTTGTTTTTTCAACTTATTACTTAATGAGTTTGAATTAGATTTATTAAGTTATTTTATTTGTTTTTCAAGTGGTTAAACAATTTAAAATTACTAAAAAAAACAACTTAAAATGAAAAGTTAGGGGTCATTCGTTTTGCTATCTAAAGACTAAATAGTGTCGAAACTTACTGAAAACTGAATTGTAATTAAAATCTAAAATTTAAATAACATGTTTGTTTTCTGTTTTCCTTATCTTTGAATGTACTGTAAAATTATTTATTTTTTAAAATTAAAACTGTATAAAAACTAGTAGTTTAACATTTATACCCTTTGGAGGTGATCCAATTATTATTATTATTATTATTATTATTTTTTTTTTGGTTCTCAAAGAAGATCCAATTAATTATGTCATCCCATTTTTTCAACACTAAATTGATTTGATATGGGTGCGACTCGTGGCAGATATACGTGGGCTGGACTAACAAGTTGGGTGTAGGCCTCATAAAATTGTATATTGAAATAGTACGATCCAACCCGTCTATACTGTTCAATCCAATATACCACACATGGGCCTTAATTTCTTTTCTTGCTTACGTGGCTGCTCTGATTTAATTCAGAGTAGGATGTATGAAACTCTCTACGTAGAGCTGGAACAAGGACGCGATCATAGAACGGGAGCCAAATTCCTACTGTGATCATTGATATGACCCCAATTGAACCTGCTGGGATTTGAAATTTAGGTCCAAGGTGCCTATTCATTTTCATGGCCTGTGACGCAGACTATGAAAGACTAGAAGTACCTTTTAAGACTACCTTTACAGGAAAATTGCAGTTACATTTATATTTCTTCTAAATTAATTAAACTATTTACTTGGGCTAGTATATGTCAGGGAAAGTTTAAAGCCCCATATTATGAACCTAAACTACAGTTCAAGTTCTCGAATAAATATTTTGGATGAGAATATTGATTTAAGTCGTGAATGGACTTAAAAATTAATATTCTTATTTTTTATTAATTTTATTTCACAATCTTTTAAATAAGCCATCCTTGAAATCAATTGGTTAATATTAATTAATTCTACCCAAAGATGAAGCATAACAAACTAATGAAATTCGACTTTATTTATTTGCCGGTTTAATGGATGTTATAGTACTATATATGTTCGATGCATTCGTATTGGATGAAAGAATTATTTATTTGTATATATTTTTTTATGATAGCAGAGGAAGATTAAATTCAGTAAAAACTACTTACATATTATATCTTAGGATAATGATAAGATTTAAACACTTAACTTTTAGGATTATGAGAAATGTTCAATTACTTCTACTCTTATTAAGGAATATGTGTAGAATTAAAATTGTTTTTTTTTTTTTCTTTTTTTCCTTTTTTTACGTAGGAATTAAATTTGTTATTTCTATTGAAAGTTCAATATTTTACCATGGTTTGAACTAAGCCCAATCTAAATAAGATCAATATTTATAATGATCTGAATTCCGCCCAATCTGAATAAACTTGAATATTTTATCATGATTTTAACTAAGCCCAATCTATTTTTTTTTTTTTTTAAAAAAAAAAACACCTAAGCCCAATCTCAATAAAATTTCTCCTCTACTGCTACTGTTTACTTGCAAAATCAGCAAATGTATATATGCCACATCCGATACTTGACATGCTTTATCAAAATCAAGCATTTGATTGAGCCTTAATTGATATATTCTGCTTGCCATTAGTGGGTTGCGTCGGTACCTGCTTATACCTCTGCTCTATATTTAACATAAAATATTCCTGATAATCTGGACCAAAAGATTACAGAACCCGGCCGGCTGACATGGAAGTTTCAGGCCACCTACGAAACAGAGCCCTTCAATTCGATCAGCACACTTGTGGAATAAATTCTTACTCTTTATCTCAGACCTGTCTATTATTTATACGGTATACATCTTTTTAATGTAGAATATGTGGATTATAAATACATAATATGGATTGTGTAGAATGTGCAAGTATTTGATGGTAATCGATTAGTGGGTAACCATGTTGTCTTTTACCTTTCAAACTTAAATATGAAAATTTTCCGAGAAAATCTGAAACCGGTGAGATATCAGATTGTGATATAAGGATCCTGAATTTTCATCATATAATGTAATTAAATATGACATAAAGTGTATTTTTATTTAATAAATTTAGATAAGAGAATCCGTACAAGTGATTTGGTTATAAGAATGTTCCATATATAATTTGTCATATAAAATTTCTGTCAGTGACACATTTTTGCCGCACAAATTTCTAGCAAAATGGCTGATCAAAAACATATCATCTCCTAGCACAAATATTGCCAATGGCAATCACGAGCATGGTTCTCTTGGCAATGAAACTACCGCTGATCAACATCAGGTCATCGACCTAACCTACGGTTCTAGCTTCAACTCACCAACTTACACTAACCCCTTTGTCCTTTCCTTCTCCAACTTATCATTCAGTGTCAAAACTCGTCCCAACATGGAAGTTCCACTCTTAAAAAAGAGGAGGGTTGAGACCAAAACCAAGCTTTTGCTGGACAACATTTCAGGTGAAGCAAGAGAAGGTGAAATCATGGCGGTTTTTGGAGCTAGTGGGTCCAGCAAATCCACGTTGATCGACTCTCTCGCAGTCCGTATAGAGAAAAAAAGCTTGAAAGGGAACCATGACTTTGAACGGAGAGGTTTTGGAGCCTCGGCTTTTGAAAATCATATCTGCTTATGTAATGCAAGATGATCTTTTGTTTCCTATGCTAACCTAGAAGAAACACTCATGTTCTCAGCCGAGTTTAGACTTCCACGCTGTCTCCAAGCAGAAGAAACAAGCACGAGTGCAAACTCTAATTGCGAAGTGTAGCAAATACAGTGATCGGTGATGAAGGTCATAGAGGTTTATCTGGAGGGGAACGCAGACGAGTTTCAATTGGAGTCGACATAATTCATGACCCGGTTCTCTTGTTTCTCGATGAACCCACATCTGGGCTTGATTCTACTAGTGCATTTACGGTTGTTAAAGTCTTGCAACGGATTGCCAACAGTGGAAGTATCGTGATCATGTCCATACATCAGCCAAGCTATAGAATTGTGAGCTTACTGGACAATTCAATCTTTCCGTCAAATGGACAAGCTGTTTATGGTGACAAACCAACTTGTCTTTTCCAATTCTTCACAGAGTTTGGGCATCCAGTACCCGACAACGAGAACCCAACTGAGTTTACTCTCGAAATGATTCGTGAACTCGAACAAACTCCTGGTGGAATCACAAACTTGGTTGAATTCAATAAGTCGTGGCAGACCATGAAGAATCCAAAGAAGCTTATTGATAAACCAAGTGTTCCACTTATAGATGCAATCAAGTCAAGCATATTCAGAGGATAACTAGTGGCTGCTGGTGATCAAACAACAAATAACTCAAAGCTAACATCTTAATTTCCAACAGTTGCCAATCCCTTCTGGATTGAAATGTTAGTTATTGCCAGAAGATTGATAACAAACTCAAGAAGAATGCCTGAACATTTCGGTTGTTGCTTAGTTTCAGTTCTTTTAACAGCTTTTATCTTGGCCTCCAATTTTTGGAAAGTCGATGACTCTCCAAAAGGCACAGGAGCACGAATGGCGTTCTTGGCAAATGCAATAACCACCACTGTCTTCATTAATACCTCAGAAATCCCTGCATTCCTTCAAGAACGATATATTTTCATTAGAGAAACTGCTTATAATGCTTATCGCCACTCGTCTTACGTTCTCGCTCACTCTCTAGTCTCTATTCCTTATCTGATCGTCCTCTCTGTTGCCTTCTCTGTAACAACCTTCTTGGCTGTCGCGCCTCATGGTGGGTTCTCAGGGTTCCTCTTCTACTTCCTAGTAATTTTTGCTTCATTTTGGGCTGCAACTGCATCTATTGCATTTGTTACTGGACTTGTGTCTGATTTTATCGTAGCTTTTACCGTTGTGGTTTGCACTTTCGGTTACTTTAGTCTCTACAGTGGATTCTACATTACCCGTCTTGATATACCTCCGTATTGGATGTGGTTTCACTATCTTTCTCTAGTGAAGTACCCCTACCAAGCCATTCTTCAAAGTGAGTATGGAGATCCCACAAATTGTTTCATGAGAGGAGTACAGGCTAATACGCCATCTGTAAATCAGCCAGTCTCAATGAAGCTCAACATGTTAGAATGCATGAGCAGAACTACGGGAGCCAACATCACAAGCTCAACTTGTGTGATTGATGGCATGCAATTAATGGAGCTGGAGGGGTTGACAGACATTAGTAAATGGAATTGCTTTTGAATTATGTTGCTAGTGGCTTCTTCTTTAGGTTTATGTTTTACTTGACTTCGTTGTTTGGTAGTAAAAATAAGAGGAGGTAAATTATGTTGAAGTTCTGGATGCATAATAATGAGAGAAGATCTTTTGTACCCCTGATTTGTATAATTTTTTCAATTATAATGTATCAAATAACATAATATGTGGTCATGATGTGATGAATTATACATGGTGTGTTATACATGGTTTGATACATTAAAATTTTTTCAATTATAATGTATCAAACAGCCAATCACTAGAAGGATCAAGACTGATCCGATAGCAGCTGACAAACGCCTGGGTGTTGGTCAAGTCTCCGGCTGAGCAGGCAACTGGCAAGTTAGTTAGCTGAAACGGATAGTTACTTGCTAAGTTCGTTAGTAGACTCATGAATTCAAGGAGGTACTAATAGGCACGAGCCATATGTATGGAGCATCAAGAAAGCTGGTTTATACATGGTGTGTTATTCTCTGTAAATTATTTTCAAGTCAACGAGAACAAATAATTTTCTCCATTAACAGTGTCCAAAGTTCTCTGTTTCTCTTTGGTTAAACAACCAGGCATTTTATCGAACAGTTTCTTCTTCTTATCAAACACTTTGCAATTTCACAATATTAAATAAGAAATGTTTCCCTATTTAAAAAACAAGAAAACAAAAAAATGTGTTTCCCCACTCACGTATATATTAATTTTAGGGCATGTGTTCTTATTAATTATATTGAGTAAGGGTGTATTATCTTTATTCGATTTCTATTTTTGAGAAACATCCACGGTGTATTTCCTAATCAATTTATATTTATTGGATTTAGTCACTATATAGTCATGTTTCTCACTTTGCCTTATGATTTCATATTTTACATGGATCAAGATTTTCGGCAGAGCACAAAAGATGAACATAAGGCACAAAATTTCAAAGTAATAAAAGTGAACTAAAATTAAAAAGATATATATATATATATATCAATAATTGATGACACATACCATCAAATCTATAGTGTACAATACAAAGATCAACATAGAAGATGACTCTAATTCGTTTTGCATACTAATTCCACAAGGTACTTGTCCATCCAATCTTAGTTTTTTCAAACTCTATGTAGTTGTGGATTTAGTCAATGGGATGACATATAGGCATAGAATTGGAATTCCAACTTTCACTTTTCTGGTGGAGGTTCAAGTTTTGTCATGTGAATTTCTAGCCCATGTGAAAAAAATTCCCTTCAATTTCTTAACAATTTTGAACCATAATGTTAATCTCGAAAGATTCTAATTATAGATTTATGATTCGTTCGGTATTTAAAAAAAAATCTTAAATCAAAGTTGGAGTTATAATATGTTATTGTTAATTGAATGCGTGATACTTACATACATTAATAAAATCAAATATTTAATGGAGTCTTCATTGCTAATCATTCTTAGCTAGATGCGATCAATGATAGTGGTTGGGTAGTTGTCTCTCAGCTGTCTATTTTAACATTAAATATGATGATAATATGATTTGAAAAATTAGATTATAAGAGCATGGGTGCACGTTCTGGGACTGCCATAGTATGTATAACGTGTCAAGAGATTTCTCTATGTAACTAGAACCATTTTTTTTTTTTTTAATTTTTCCTTCTCATTTTTAAAACAAAATTTGATGCTTCTTTTTTGTTGTTATTGTAATTTCTTCCTTTGTACAACGTTTGCATGCATCTTTGGCTTATGACCGCCAATTCCATGCTTGATCTTTTTTATGCCTTCGTTTTACCTCTTTTATTCTATATTTAGGAATAAATAGAAGTGTCATTTTATTTAAAATAAAATAATTTCATCAATGTTGCAGGATTACTCATAGTTCGAGTCCTGAGTCCCACCATGCCATTTTACAAATATATATGGAGTTTTTTTTTTCTTCTTTATTATAGGTGCAACTGTCTCATAGTTATAGAAATAATAGTCATATCGATAAATCTTTATAGATTATTGTGCTATTCAGTATGAACGATAAAAAAAATATCAAAGTTTGCAACTAAAGAGGGTTTTTTTTTTTTTTTTCTTGAAATAAAAATGTGAAGAATAATAATTTGTAAAGAACTTAAACACTAATCAATGGTCTTATTTGGATGAATTCTTCTTTAATTACTTTTCGAAAATTAATTGCTTCCAGAAAAAATAATTGTTTAATAATAACTTTTTGATATCTTTATCAGATGAACGTCCCAAACTCAATACTATTATTTATGTGGATGAAATCACTAACAGATCTAGTCAATCGATCAATTTGGCATTTCTTTTATGACCATGCTTATCTTGCCTTGCTTTGCTGTTGCCAACAGATGACACCCATCAAACTAATATATCATATGGATGAAATAAATTCATAATTATGAAACAAAACCACTAACAGATCTAGTCAATTGATCACACATTTTCTTAATTAGCATTAGTTTTGTTTATGACCTTTCCTTGCTGTTGCCAACAGGACACATCCATGATCTTTATGTCTCACATGTCATGTATCTTACTAAAAGGCTAGACATTCACATCATGAATTGCAATACAAATTGAGATCAAAGATGAAATTTTTAGTACTCATTCCTGAATCCACAACACTAATTGTTTCTTCTTTTTTTTTTTTCATCTGAAAGTACTGAAATTGAACAATTTGATCAATGAATTATAGTTAATTGTCGTGCTAATCTAATTCTATACCAGCTAGAGTGATACTAATAAAGAATGTAAACCTACAACTTCACACATCAAAAAACATAATGTATAACCAGATAGTGGATTTTAATGCCAACCAAGTCCTCCTTCTTTGTAACCCTTTGACACCAAATGACCATGTACTTTGTCATATGATAAATCTCTTAAGAACTAGTTGATATGCATTGGCGTCTATCATATTTCAGGATTAATTCTGGAAAAAAAAATGATATATAATTTTTTAAATAACTTTATGATAATCGCAAGAAGTAATAAACTCAACCCTAGCTTCCAAACCATGTTGTAAGGGGGATTTTATCCCCCAACGATCAAAAGAAATGGAAGGAGGTAGAATTTGTTGGAGTCCTATAATCAGCTTAGAAGTGAGATCTGATTGTTGGCACCTCAATCATTGACTCTAAGATTATAGTAAGAAACTTTGTAATGGCGAACATTTATACAAATAAAATCATAGACCACAATTTAATATTTGCAATAAAAAATATATATAATCATAAGAGAATTAATCAGAAATTAAAGGTCATGTCTATAAATTCTTATGAGAAACCTTTTGCAGCACAAATGATCTCTTGTAGTAGCGGATCGAAACATGTCATCCCAAGGCCCAATTACCTGTGGCAACCACATGATCTTAAACCATGCACAAAATTTAGAGCTGCAAGAACGCAAGGGAAGTGCCAGATATTCAATGGTCGTTCCCGTGCCCACAATCACAGACGACCTTGATTACGAAGAAAATGATTCTTCGGGCAAATGCAATTATGGGAAATCAACATCAGGTCATCGACCTAACCTATGGTTCCAGCTGCTTTAACCCACAAGCCCACCCGTTTGTTCTTTCTTTCACAAACTTATCATACAGTGTCGAAGTTGGTCCCAAAATGGGGTTTCCATTTTGTGGAAAAGGCAAGGCTCAAACTAGAACCAAGGTTTTACTTGATGATATCTCCGGTGAAGCACGAGAAGGTGAAATCATGGCGGTGCTCGGCTCAAGTGGGGCTGGCAAATCAACATTTATTGATGCCTTAGCAGGACGCATAGCGAAAGAGAGCTTGAAAGGGACCGTGACTTTAAATGGACAAGTTTTGGAGTCACAGCTTTTGAAGGTCATATCTGCTTATGTAATGCAAGATGATCTTTTGTTTCCGATGCTAACTGTTGAAGAAACACTCATGTTCTCAGCTGAGTTTAGGCTTTCTCGTTCTGTGTCCAAGCAAAAGAAGCAAGCAAGAGTTCAAGCTGTGATTGATCAACTAGGACTACGAAGTGCAGCAAAAACTGTGATTGGGGATGAAGGACATAGAGGCGCATCTGGAGGGGAACGCAGGCGGGTTTCGATTGGAATAGATATAATCCATGATCCAGTTCTCTTGTTCCTCGATGAACCCACATCAGGTCTTGATTCCACGAGTGCGTTTACCGTTGTCAACGTCTTGCAGCGGATTGCAAAGAGTGGAAGCATAGTGATCATGTCCATACACCAGCCAAGTTCTAGAATTGTCAGTGTACTTGACAATTTGATCTTTCTCTCACAAGGACAGATTGTCTTCAATGCCAAACCAACTAACCTTTTCCAATTCTTTGAAGAATTCGGTCATCCGATTCCAGAAACCGAGATTCCAACGGAGTTTGCTATTGATTTGATTCGTGAACTTGAAAAAACTTCTAGCGGAATCACCAACTTGGTTGGATTCAACAAGTCATGGCAGACCATGAAGAATCCAAATACCCTTTGTGATTTACAAGGTGTTCCGCTCAAAGATACAATCAAGGCAAGCATATCTAGAGGAAAACTAGTCGTTGCTAAAAATGAAGCAACAAATGATTCAACACCAATTACATCCTCAGTTCCAAATTTTGCAAATCCTTCTTGGATTGAAACTATAATTATTGCAAGAAGATTGTTTACAAACTCAAAAAGAATGCCTGAGTTATTTGGAATTCGCTTAGGTGCAGTTCTTACAACGTCAATTATCTTGGCCACCCTTTATTGGCAACTCGATGCTTCCCCAAAAGGCGCTCAAGGACGGTTTGGATTTATTGCTTATGTCATGGCCAGTGCATTCCTCACTTGTGCAACTGAAGTCCCAATATATCTTCAAGAACGGCACATTTTCAAAAGAGAAACAGCTTATAATGCTTACCGTCACTCATCTTACGTACTTGCTCACTCTCTAGTCTCCATTCCTTCACTGCTCACCCTCTCTCTTGCCATGGCCATAACAACCTTCTGGGCTGTTGGCTTTAGTGGGGGGTTCTCCGGGTTTCTCTTTTTCTTCATCACGATCTTTTCTTCATTTTGGGCAGGAACTGCATTAGTCGCATTTGTTACCGGACTGGTCTCTCATCAACTCGTAGCTTTTACAATCATCGTTGCTAATGTTGGCTACTTTCTTCTCTTTTGCGGATTTTTCATTCCTCGTAGCCAAATACCTCCATATTGGATATGGTATCACTACCTTTCTCTTATAAAATATCCATTTCAAGGAGTTTTGTTAAATGAATTTAGTGGTCCCACAAAATGCTTCGTGAGAGGAGTGCAGGTTTTTGATGATACACCATTGGGAAATTTCCCATTGTCTATAAAGTTGAAGCTAATAGAAAGCATGAGCAATGTGTTGGGCGCCAATCTTACAAGTTCAAGCTGTGTGATTTCCGGGATGGATATTCTGGAGCAGAAGGGGGCATCGGATATGAACAAATGGACTTGTTTGTGGATTACACTTGCTTGGGGAATCTTCTTTAGAGTTCTCTTTTACTTCACTTTGTTGTTTGGGAGAAAGAACAAGAGGATCTGAATAATGTTTGATGACGTGGGAATGCAGTAACGATGCAAACATGTGCCAAGTATGTCCGTGCCAACATGCAGGGACTAGGGATCTTCTTCATGGTCCAATAAGATGGATGAGCTATGAATTACAACTTAAAAGAGTCAAGAGTATTTTTATTAAAATTAATTTGGTTTAATTGTTTATCTAATTTTTTAAAATGAATTTTAATGTTCGAATGTGCTTAAGCAGTAGTGTAAAATTTTAGTTTACAACATTATACATTTCGCTTTGTGTAGTAGATTACATATAGGTCCTGAGTTCTCTTCTTAGTTTGTACTTTTATTATATTGATTATTTTAAACCATGGTTATCAATTCAAAGTCAATGTTTTCATAACAAACAATAATGCTATATATCACCTCCCATATTGTACTTGCATTGCATCCCAAAGACAAATCTCAATTAACAAAGTAAAATTGGTAAATTGGTGAATGGATACAATCATATAAATTAACAATCATTTCAGTTGTCTTGTAAATCTATCAATTCATCAATTGTTGTATCATTATTTGGATTGAAAGTAAAATATAAAAGATGAAATGTCTAATATTACAGTCGGTTCATCAAAAATTTTTCCAAAACATTAGTAAATTTTGTCATAAATATTTCTTTAAAAAATTATGAATTTGTGTAATTTTTCTTTCAATTTATCAAAATAATTTCCAGCTTATTAGTTCAATGCTTTTTTTTTTTTTCTCTAAATTAAAGTTTCAGTAAACTACTTCTTAAAAGATGTGGATTAATGTTCTTTTTTTTTTTTTTTCCGAATGAAACTCATATTTGTTTGACTTTTTCTACCAGCTGCAAGCTCCCAGCCCTTCAAGTTTGGGCAACTTTGTAAGTCTATTAATTAATATTTCTATATTCCAGTTTCGTTTTGGATCAGACGAAATGTCCGAAAATACTGGGTTTTCTGAGCAAGTAGCTTGGTCTCAACTCTCAAAAATTATCCAGAACTGGCCCGAAAATGTATTGTCTGTTTAGGCCCAAGGATATCAAATGTTTTGGTTAGTTTAAGAGACACGCATTAAATATGAGCCCACTTCTTACGGAACAACATATAACACTCTTTCCTCGCACAGTCGAACGTAATGTATTCATCTTCTGAACCGTAATTGAAACCCAAACAATTGTAATGGTACAGGCTAAGTAACTTAACATTGGTCTCTAGTTTTTAAAATCTGTATCTCAAATTTATAGTTGAATGGAGAACATCCATTTACATTTTTTTTTTTAAATACCATATGCAGTATACAAGTGATATTTAATTTTTTTTTTTAAAAAATCCATTTCAAAACTGTGAGGTGTGATTGGAGAACGTCATTTCAAGCAAGGCATCATGCTAGGCTGGACGATCATGATCTAGTAACTTAAGAGGAAGGATTTTCCTTCGAAGGAGCTTAAACTTTATATAGTTATTTAGATAATTGATTTTAGATTCGATTAGTGGGTACCTGGTTGTCTCACTTAGCTTTCTAATTAATTTTTATATAAACGATTCTCGGTAACGTGAAATATAAAATTATTATATTATGCTAGTAATTCTCAATGTCATCGTAGTTTAATATATATTATTTACCGTAATATATTATTTAGTAATTCGTTGGTGTTTCCATATCTCACAGACATGAAGAAGGAAGCAATTTAACGATTCTTCTGGCAATGAAATTATATAAAAATTAAGCAAATTTAATATTATTTGATTTTTCTAAAGCTAAGTAATTTAACTATCAATTTTACTTGCCAAATATACGGAAGTGTATTGTATAAATGTGAGTGTGACAATTGACACGCATTATTAAAGCAATCGTTGGAGTGTACATTGATTACTTAATAGGACGACAAAACTCAAAAATTCTATATTATTACAGCTATAATAAAATAAAATAATTTTCTAAAATGTTCACATCCATACCTAAATATTATTCCTTAATTTGTCTTTCAAGTTCTTAAAATACAAACCTTTTTGCTAGGCATTGTGGATCCAAAAATGTCATCCACAAGACCAACTGACGACGAATTCAACCATACACAAATAGAGCTTCAAAATCACAATCAGAGTTTCAAATTCAAGTGCGCTTCAACAGTCACAAAACTAGAAGACGAACACAACAATTGTTCAACTGATCAGCATCAGGTGATCGACTTGCCAGAAGCAGCCCCTTATCCATTTGTTCTTTCCTTTTTCAACTTATTAAACTATTTAATTTTCCTGTCACATGGAAAGACTGTTTATTGTGGTAAACCAAATAGTCTTTTACAATTCTTAAAGGAGTTTGGTCATTCCGTGCACGAGAACGAGAACCCAACTGAGTTCGCTCTTGACTTAATTCGTGAACTGGAAGAAACTCCTAGCCGAATCACCAATCTAGTTGAGTTCAACAAGTCTTGGCATACCATGAAGAATCCTAACGAACTCTGCCACAAACCGACCATTTCAGTGAAAGACGCAATCAAGGCCAGCATTTCCAAAGGAAAACTAGTCGTTGCTGCAGGCAATGAAGCATCATATGATCATTCAAATCCAACATCCTCAGTTCCAACTTTTGCAAATCCTTTTTGGATCGAAACTATAGTTATTGTCAAGAGACTGCTTGCAAACTCAAGAAGAATGCCTCTCCTATTTGGAATTCGCTTCGTTGCAACTCTAACAGCAGCATTTATCTTGTCTTCCCTTTACTGGCAACTTGATGCTTCTCCGAAAGGTACACAAAGACGATTAGGGTTCTTGGCTTTTATCATAACTTTTGTATTTTTTAATTGTGTAGAGAAAATCCCAGTATTCATCCAAGAACGACACATTTTTATGAGGGAAACAGCTTACAATACGTATCGACGTTCATCTTATGTACTCGCATAGTCTATATGTCTTCTTTGATGTTTCTTTCTTTTACCTTGGCCATTACAACCTTCTGGGCTGTTGGTCTTGCTGGTGGGTTCTCTGGATTCTTCTTCTTCTTCATCACTATCTTCGCCTCATATTGGGCTGGAAGTTCATTCATGACACTTGTCTCCGGATTTGTGTCACATTACTTGGTAGCTCTTTGCATTGGAGCTGCCCTTTTATCATTTTTCCTTCTCTTTAGTGGATTTTTCATTACTCGCGACCAATTTCCTCCTTATTGGATATGGTTCCATTACATGTCTCTCATAAAGTATCCATATCAAGGTGTTCTACAAAACGAGTATGGTGATCCCAATAAGAGCTTCACAAGAGGAGTTCAGGTTTTTGATGATACGCCACTGGATGATCTCTCAGAATCCGTGAAAGTCAAACTGTTGGAGACTATGAGCAGTTTGTTGGGTGCCAATGTTTCAAGCTCAAGTTGTTTGAATAACGGGACAAAAATAAGAGAGCGAAATGGGGCTACAGATATCAGTAAATGGTATTGTTTTTGGATTACTATTGCGTGGGGTTTGTTTTTTAGGGTTTTGTTTTACTTCGCTTTGGTGTTTGGGAGCAAGAATAAGATAAGGTGATAGAATGTTTGATGAGAGGTTGCAATATCAGTGGAATGTGTACATTTCCTTTTTCGAAATAAGTGGAATCTGTATCAAATGGTCATGGTGACAAAATATTTTCTCGATCTTGATTAATTGTTGAATCTGTGTTTCTTTCAAGATGTGTTTAATTGTTCGAAGCTTGATGATTATTTTTTGTATTTTTTTTCTAAGTTTCTTATGTTGTATATTTTGCCTTGTAATTGCAATTGTATCTTATAATTTCTTTTTGTGGTATATTATTACTTCTATGTGCAAAATTAATGTAGTTGTTATTGAATTGAAAAATTGAAAACTTTTAGTGATTCTTTTTTGAGATGCAACCTGCAATAGAGAAACTCGAATCTTGAATATTATTAGACTGAATTATTAGATTGAATGAAATAATTAAAATTAAAATGTAACATAATCTTATTGGATTGAAAGAATGCTGCTTACTTTGATTTTGGGATTAGAAATTCATGTCGATTGATATATGCTGATGTTTTAATGTGAGAAGAGCAAAATTTTAAGAAAAGTAGAGAACATTGCATATTCAACTGAAAATCTACCAAACTAGCTAATGAACTGCTAATTTAAAAATTCTAGTTAAAGTGTAAAATTAAATTCATTATAAGTTTTGTTGATCAGTTGAAATGAATTAATAGATTTTAAATTTGAACTATTCAAAATCCATTATTATTCAAGGTGATTTGGTAATAGAGAGCCATGATATGGACTGTAAATGACTTAATTTTAAGTGACTACATCACAATTAGTATTGTATTATATATATGTGTGAATTACATCCTTCTAACGTAAAAACCATATTCAATAAAAGCTAGACCAACCCAATACTTTAATATGCAAAGAAGTGGTATTTAATTTTTCAGATTTGAAATAATAGGGATGTCATAACTTTCTATTTGAAAACTGCGCCAGAGGCCGGTGCTAGTAGTTAGTGCTCAACAGCAATAAGCCAGATCAGGTTTTAAGGCCCAGTATAGCCTAGGTAAAGCACAACTACAACTCCAATCCACATAAGCCCACCTCCAAGACCATCAAACAGTCTTTACTTCACGCGTTAAGCACGTGCACGTCATACCTAATTCTTAAAGATGATATTTAGGAAAACTTTCACTAATCTCCCAAATCTTCGACTAATTTCGACAGAGTCTTCGCATTTCTGATGAATTACTTAAAAAAATAGCAAATTCAATCTTTTCTAGAACGATTGTGACAGAGTTTAAAATTAATAAGTTGGCATGCATTGAGGTTTTATTATAAATTAAATTACAGAATTTATAATATATATAATACTTTTATAATCAGGACGTCTTAACTTTAAAAAGTTAGGACGGATAAATTAAATTCATTCATTCCATTTGAATTAAATATAAGAGAAAATTTGTTTTAGGAAAGAGAATATAATGAATGAATTTAATTGATTCGTCCTAATCTTTTAAAGTTAAAACGGCCTAATTATAAAAACACTCTAACTCATTTAACTCTCTTTAATTTTATTATTTATATTTAAGAATAATTATTTTACCAATTGTGTTTAGGTTTTTTGCCTATTATAATCAATTCAAGGAACACAATTTCAACTTACAATTTTTTTTTTTTCTGAAAAAAAAAGATCAACTCACAATCTTAATAATATGGAATTGTAAAGATAATTATAAAAGAAATACATCTTTCATTATTTTTTTTTTAACATTTTAAACTCTCAATTTTTATTAATTCTTCAATTAAAATTTAATAACTATTAACCGTAGTTGTTCTTTAAAAAATTCTAATCACTATTATTATTATTATTATTATTATTAATTTGAACGTTAATATTGAGTAAATTAAAGATTTACTGAAATTTATCAAAATCAAATTTTATGCAGTCGGTGCACATATTTTAAAAACAGAAAACTACTATTTTTATTATTTTTATGATAATAAATAAAACTATATATGTAAATTTTATAATGCACTTAACATGGATTATATGTTTTTATTAAACAATCTTATTTTAGTAGTTTCTCAAAACTATTTATCAGTAATTACTAATTAGTACGCATCCAGTTGTTTCTTTACCGTAATTGAATTCCGCAGGAAATAATCCCAAAACGATGTTACACGCCGTGGCTCTGCCGTGTTGCAACACCCTTAGCTTGGCGGCTCAACGGCCGCAGCGTGTCGCTAAGAAGGCGAAACCCGTGAAGAAACAAAGCCAGAGCAACACCAGCGTCGGCTTTGGCAACGACAGAAAGGAGCCAGTGTGGCGCTGTGTGGAAGGCTGCGGCGCTTGTTGCAAGCTCGACAAGGGTCCCGCCTTCGCTACTCCTGAAGAAATTTTCGACAACCCGTCTGATATCGAGGTTGGTTTCTAGTTTGAGATGCCATGCACGTCTTCTGTTTGACAATATGTGCTTTGAGCTCGTACTTTGCTTGATTCTTGATTTACCCATTAGTATTAGACCGCATGTATTTTTATGCTTTTTAATTTATTTATTTCTGCTTTCGTTCTAATTCTATGAAATTCAGCTTTACAGGAGTTTGATAGGTCCAGATGGGTGGTGCATAAACTATGAGAAAAGCACACGCAAGTGCTCCATTTACCCTGGTTTGTTTTCATTTCTCTCATGATATCGGCGATTACAAGCTTATCATTTTAAGATTCTGACCATGTTTGGACGTTATTTTAGACCGTCCATATTTTTGTCGAGTGGAGCCTGGTGTGTTCAAGTCGTTATACGGAATTCACCAAAAGAAGTTCAACAAGGAAGCATGCAATAGTTGTAGGGACACTATCAAGGCAATCTATGGTACCCAATCAGAGGAGTTAGATAACTTCAATCGCTCAATACGTAGCTCTGATTCTACAACTTGAATCATATTGACTTGCTTTGCTTGAAGCTGATTGGAGGAGTTTCGTAATCTGAGGTCTATCTGGAAAGGTTTTTATACGGGGAAATTATATGGAACAGCTTGATTGTTTCTGCTTTTGCAATGGCTACCGAAATGCTGTTGCCTGTTGGTGATTGCTTCGATGATCACAAGTGAAAACGGGGATCTAGCAACGGCCTAGTACAAGATCAAGCTTTCGTGACATATCTTTCCCTTGTTGTAGTTATGGCTACTCTCTGAATTCTGATGATTATATATAAAAATGCAAGCACCATTCAAGATGCTAGTGAAATCTGATTGTTATTAATTTTCAGCATATGGTTGAGGTTGAGAGAGGTATGTCATGTGTGTGATTGCTATGCAACTCATTATTAGCGTAACAGATTCTGTTAAATGGTCACTCAAGACGAGAATTTATCAGAAAGATTCATTCTTTCACACCTCATTCCAGGATCCTGATTGCACTCTTTGACCTTTCTCTGTTTATCCATCAATGGGAAATTCTCGCTCAAAACTTAACCACCACCGTGCTATTCTTTGCTGCGTTCTTTACAGTCACTCACACGCCATGGACCATGGCCACCACTCACTTAATCAAGTGACTACACTATCTTTGCTCATGCTCTTCACGCGTACAACCTCACTTCCACTCACACCAGTACACAACACACCTGCCTAGCTAGTAGCATCACTGGACACCACGGGCATTAACCACCTTATAGATGTTTGATGTTGACACTCTCGGTCTCCGCGTGTCAAACACCAGAGCCTCCTTCCCTCACCATTCCTTCCTCAGCATACTTTCCAACAGCACACTGATAAATGCCACTGATAATGTAGGGGTTGGGATTTGTTTCAATGACGTTTCTGTTGTTGGACCAAAACTTTCCATTGATAGATTTGTGTTTTTTCATGGCGTTGATGGGACGCTGCTCCCCATCATCTTCACCACTGGATACTCAAAAGTCTAGCAAAATCAGCAATGGAGACTAAGCCATTGCCTGGTCTACAAGACATCGAGCAGAGGTACTAACAAGGGGTATGCTCATCATTCCATTGACAATTGGAAACCCAGTGTTCCTTTATGAGTTTTGATCCGTGGCATGATCCTCTCTTGTGCAGTTGTAAATGTTTGTGTAATCACTCCAGATTAAGCAGTCTATGTTGTTCCTTAAGATTTTGTTATTGTAATTTAGTGTTCCAAAATTTGCGATCGAGGTCAGGTTTTGAAGTCTATTGTTAGTTCTGTATTGGTTCAAGAATTCTACTCACTTTTATTGCTTGAAAAGTACTCCTCAGTAAAAACTAGTAACCCTTCTAAATTGAGAGCTCGTATGACAAAGTAGACACAAAGTGGAAATTCAATGTTATAAATCATGGCTCTCATTTGGTGGTTTTCTGTGTATATAAGTTAGTAACAATATAAAAGGTAACAAATTATACATTCAATGCATTTTCCAATAACTGTTTGTTGGAAGCTTGTGACTGAAAAATTGCATAGATTCTTTAGCATTCGACACTCTCAAAGATGCCCGGCTTTTTGCTGCTTTTCATTAAAAGAACAGATTCGATTCATGACCTGACTGGTGGCAGAAACATCTTGATCATTTTAGGAGAATTCAGAGACTATTTAACGGAATCTTTATCTCACGTCAATATAGAAACAGTGCTAGATTGGCTAACCTCCGCTCTGCTGCAAAACAACCTTATTTTCCTCCATATACAGCCAACTCCAAAGAACGTTTAGAGCTTAGATTATTATTTCCAATGACCTCTTCCAGGCCTCATATACGAGGTACTCCAATCACGGAGAATTATCCACCTCCGTTTAGTGAAAGCTACGAAACTCTTGACACTTACGAGGAACATACTACCATATTTTATCCGAGTCCTGATTTCGACACTATTCCTCCTCTTCAAGAAGCAGATTATGAGGGCCAACAGCTGCCGCCCAATGGATACGGGAACTGGTTGAGTAATTACGACTCCTGCTTTGCTGACTCGTGGTGTGATGGCTTCTTCTCTCACAGCTACGACAGTGATCATATCAATGGCTCCGGCGGTAGTATGGTGAAAACAGAAGATGATCACCAAATGCAAGCATGGTATAAGAGCGACTATAGTTACTACGAGGACAGTGAAAACCAACCTACTTTTGATTATAATGCTGGTTATGATTCTTGTTTTGCTTATACAGAAGGTGAGGAAGAAGCCAGACCTGCATACAGGTACGGCCTGGATGAAATAAAATTTTGCGAAGGCATTTTCGGTTATTGGCCTTGCATGTATCGTGAACTCCAACAAGCCTACGTTGAGCAATGAACTAATTACTTGTAATAAGCAAAGAAGCAAGCCTTCTGCTGTCACTATTCACAAATCTGATCTCTTGTCTGATCAGCATCTCTAAGAATAAGACTTGAAGTCCAGGAATGTGATTCTGGACCTCATTCGGCTTGTACTACTTATTCTAATAATAAAGTCCTCGACGCATCAGTTTCAACTTTCAAGTGTTCCAAGTGTTCTACATTCAATGCACTTAAGAACTAACATGGCCGGTAGCATTTCAAATAAAGCTAGTTTGTTAGCTTGAAACGAAAACATGTCCTAAAATTTTCTGGCAATTCTTGGGTCTTGTTCATTTTGATTTCCGACTTGTAACCTCGGCACACTCATTTAGTTCCAGATGATTAGTATTACCAAACAAATATATTTTGCTTCCCCCGTCATGTGTGAAAAAAATTGGGATCATCAAACTCACACCCACCTACCAAAAAGCTGGAATGTTGACCCTAGATGGTAAGAAGTAGGAACGTATTTGGTTGTTATAACATCTCACACTATGTTTGATCATACTGTTACATGCATTGCAAAAATTTCACAAGTTGTATAATTTTTTTATTTTTTTTTTAACTCACATAGGCAAAATTTATGTAAGATCAACTCACTATACAGGAGGTATCCAAATTATTATCATTCATTATATAACATGACCAAGCCCCAATTCATCCTCAATGTCATCCCCATCTTCAAATAGTTTCAAGAACCGAGCCTGGTCTTGTTGCCTCTTCTTCTTTTGCCAGTACTTAAATGCAGCTACCCCTCCAATAATCACCACCGTTGAAACCACTAAAGCAATCAGTATTATTATAGCAAGATGGATTCTCTTTGGTCCCATATGTATACCCGAGGATGAAATCGAAGCTACAAACACATCAAACACAATCACTATTATAATTTAGACACAATAAATATGTTTTAAACTCAAATGAAGGTGCGAATGTGCATATTATATGCATAGTGTTCAAATTTTGAAAACACTTCTCATATGCCACTGTTTCTGAATTTCATAGAAGGATTGTAAATATTTCCAAGGAAAAGAAATATAAACTGACGACTGCAGCATCTGGCATGATCAGCCACGCTTCTAGCTCAAATTCTTGCACTAAGCTCAAATATTAAACTCTGACAAGCTCAAAAAGAAGAAAATAGGAGCACAAAAGTTTACTCTGAATGAAGTCAAAGCAATTTCTTTTAAGAACCTTGACATAACTCTGCTTGATGCATATCTATGCAAACATAAAAGCTGTGCTCCTAAACTACGCATAAAGATGGCATACAAGCTACAAATTTCTGGCATACATCAACAGGTTTAAATAGTCCAACAGCAACTTCAGAAAACTTAAATAACAGGAGACTCACCTGTTGTTTTAGAGTGGCACTGCCCACACAGAAAAGTAGCAGTAAATTCCTTCTCCTTCTCCCGCGTATATTTTCCATCTCTGAAATCAGAAGGACAAAGCTCCCATTCATCATAGACATCATCCGATTTAAGGTTATCCTTCTCATAAAACCCACATCGCTTGCATTTCTGGTCTGAGAGCTCGGTTAAAGGCTGGAAGCACCAAAATCATAGATTCAGTATCACCATATCTAGCAACTTTTATACAATCGAAAACACCAATCTACAGAGCCATTTAAAGTAACTTCATCAACTAGTTAACATCCGAGAAAAAAATTGAAAATTGAAACTTCCTCCTAGAACAGTCGCTCGTATAGTGTCATACAACTATACTTGCAAATCAAACACTTTCTCAACCCGAAATCCAAAGCCAAAGACAACAAATAAAAGGTCTCAAGTAGAACTCCAACCTCACACATGATATGACCTCAACATGGTAATAAACAATTAATCAATCATCTTACACTCATCAACACTCTCTATCTATATCCAAATTACCACAGGTGGACATGCAATTACAATACCAAGTTTTCAAATTTTCATTAAATAGTAATAATAATAAACGATATGGAGATATGAGAAAGCAAACCTGCCAAGATTCTTCACCCTTGAAAGCATACTCAACGTCAGTCTTCTTGACATCAGGCAGAATCGTGTTGTTCTCTCCCTTGCAGTGAAAATAAACCGTTGGTTTCGCTTTCAACCACTCGTGCGTTTTATATATCTCAATTGAATCCAACGTTACAACTGCCGTTAATACGAATCCTGCCGATTTAAAATTGGAAAGATAAAAAATTAAATTTTAGAGTAAGAAAAGGAGATCTCAATGATTCTTTGTTTGTTTCTCCAGAAAATTTACCTGGAAAGCAGTTGAGAAAGATCCAAAGGAAAAGACAAGAAACCATAGAATTCAGGGAACACCGAATCGACATGGCAAGCTGCTGGTGCTGCACCACACCTATTAATCGAATTCCAAAGCGATAATAAGAAGAAGGGAAAATTGAATATCAGAGGCAGGTCGATCCGGATCAGAGAAATCGAGAGGGAGTGCGCACTACGCACCTCTCCTTTCCCTGTATTTCACCAGATGAAGAAGAAGAAGAAGAAGCTAGCTTCAAGAAATGGCGGTTGCTTCTCTGTTCTTCTTTTCTTTTTTCCCCCTTTTTTTTTTATAATTACATATATTTTTATTTTCTCGTCTCTTACTTTAGCGCGAAGAGAGTGCAACGCCGAGGGCAGCTGACCGCTTCGCGCTGCGCGTTAATGGACGGGGGTTGGCGTTCATGGTACGCAGGGTGCGCATTGCGCATGAAGATCCCTGCAGTGAGTGACGTGGCAGGATCAGGGCGGATCTTGCGACAAAAGGAGAAGGGAGTGGGGTGTAAGCGGGATGCATGGATTGGACCGTTCAACTGACGGGATGGGCAGTTGAGCTCTAATGTTATATTCCTCCTCTGATTTAAACTGTTCTTTGTTATTATTTCAAAAAAAGTACTGATCAATTTTAACTGATGCATTTATATGAGAAAAGGAATAATAAAAAAATATTATATTTAAAAGTGAGAGAAAAATAAAACAAAAAGTAGACAAATCTATCATATTGGTCCCTAAAAAAATAAAAAGAAAAGACAAATTTTATCTATTTGTTTATGAAGTTTATCACATATCAATACACCTTCAAAACGACAACGAAAATCAAATCAACACTAGATCCAAATCTGATTTTAATATATACCAACATTTGGTTAATGAAACATTATCAAAATTGATCAACACTTAATCAATTTTTTCATTCAATAAAATAAACAAACATTGAATTCTACCCCTTCCTTACCAAGATGCACTTTTTCTAAGATGCACTTTTTCTATCATGTTTATTGCATGGGTTTGAATCTCATCATGTGCAATTTAACATGTAAGAGAATTTTTTCCATGATAAAATGGGAGTAGATATTAGAATTTTTTGTGTAGTATTTGATCTCAATAAGTGTTGATGATAGACTCTCATGTAAAAAATTTTTCGTTTGATTCACTAAAACTATTGGTGCAAAATCTGGTGACCTCAGATGTTGATATCAGATTTCTCTAAAGTCCTGCAAGATGAACTTACCTGTTAAGGCATCTAGTGACTAGTGGTTTGCACCGAAATCGTCCTTCAATACTTACGTTAGAAACAATTTGGCACTGGTTAAAATTAACTTATCCAATTGAACAGGTAGACAAAAATCTAACCTTTTTGACAATCTCCTTGCATATCTTTATTTATTTTCATTGAACTTTTATTTATTAATTTTTTTTTATTTGATTCCTAGGATTAAAATCTTATGAATGTGAAAAATTCTCATATCATGTGCGACTCTTATAAGATATGAGAATAAATATAATCGATTACATGGTACACATGCATATTATATTTGTACAAAGAATGTACATTAAATTATATGGATGCTAACTGATAACACTAAAATACATCATGATTTCAAACTCAGTAACATATCTTTTGTGATGAAAACTTGAGTAATTCCTGACGTTTTTAATGTTCATTTAGTGAATATTTTCAAGTGAAACATAGGAGGTGTTGATAAACAAAATGACAACTTTTTGAGGCAATGAGTAAAATTATGGCAGCTTAGGACCAACTTGGTAATTTGCCAACTAAATCGGATTTTTTTGGAAACAAATCAAGATAAAATAGGGTTTGGAAAAGGAACTAGAAGCAAATCATGAAGGCAATTAGAGTTAGAAGCAAATTAGAAAGAAGATCATAATCAAATAGGGTTTCTTTGGAAGCAAGTAAGGAATCAATTCGGATTAAAAAACAAATCATAAAGAAAAAAATCGAATTTGAAAATAAATTAGGATATAAATCGAGGCTAAATCAGAGAAGATTGCGAGAGAAGAAGGATGAAATGGGTCATGACCAAGGCTCGCGAGGCCTTGTGAGTGTCGATCACAAGGATGGTGGTTGCAATATTCACCAATGCTTGTTGCGAGCAATTGTCATGAATAATGAGCTCACAACCAATGCTCTCCATAGACAAAACAAGTGTGCCACAAGCCATGATGGTGAGGAGGAGAATAGTGACACTGGATCACAATCTATATATCTTTTGCACGAGAAATTCTCACAAGCATATTAATTTCACGAGAACATCTTGCCCAGTATTAGTTTCATAAGGGAATTTTACAAAGGCTCATTAAGTGTTCACAAGAAAATCTCATTGGGTGAAGTGACTGGGTGAAATTTTAATCCTAAACTTAATTCTCCATTGGTTGTATCTTATTTTATAATTTGTTTTCATTATTTTTGTAATTATTTAAGGTACATTATTTCATTAGTTTGGACAAGATTTGTCTTAACCAATTTTAATATTTAATATAAATAATTTGAACAATCCTGGTGAAAACGATGTTCTACTTTTCACTGTATTACTTATGAACCGTGTATATTTATACGTGTTTCTAGTGGGTTTTGTGCACTAGAAAATAGCTTATCACTAGTGATACGAACTTCGTATATAGAGATACGACATCCACGATCAAATTGAAATACAACCCTAAGAAAGATTAAAACAGATTTATTAAAATGAATTTTGACTCATTGATTATATGTTAATCAAAAACCAAAATTATAAAATAAAAAAAAAAAAAAAAAAAAAATTGACCAATGATTATAATTCAATCAAGAAACAAAATTATAAATGAATGATATTGACGTTACCCCCTAAGACATATACGAGAAGGTGTGAGATAAATCATGATTTTGATCGCCACAAGCATAACTTGATAAGATCACATGTTCAACAATGAACAAAAGAGAAGTAAATCTATACTCTTTTAATCAAGAAGTCGGTTACATCATCATTGTTCTTTTTGTTTAGGGTTATAAGCCTTTTTTATAGGCAAAAAAATAAAACTCTAACATAAAACCCTAGCCTCCTAACAATTTGATTCAATTAAACACACTTATGAAATTAAATTAAGGGAAAAATCCAAAAAATCCCCCTGAAAACGAAAGTAATATCAATTTACCCCACTTTTTGAAAATATTAGCCAAAAAACCCTCTACCGTCTCCCAAAAGTGGTTTTCATCCAGATTTTTAGTGGTTTTGTAATAAAAATAGTAAAAGACCAAAATACCCTTATAATATTAAAACATTAAAAAATAAAAAACAAACAATTACTCAATTATCAAACTACCCTTTCATAACCAAAATTTAAAAAAATTAAATAAATAATAAATTAATTTAAAAACCTAAAAAATTAAATAAATTTGATAAAATAAAAGTAAAATATAAATAAAAATTAAATATTTTTCCGAATTACTCTCCACCATCCATCTTAAAGATGGATGGTGGAGATTAATTTAAAACAATTAATGAATTAAATAAATTAAATTAAATAAAAACTAAATAAATTAATTACATTAAATTAACTTACAAAAAAACAAACGAATCTAGTGCCTGGGTTTGTTTGAGGCACTGGGTTTTGTTTGAAGATAATACAAACACATCACAGATCCAAAAAAAGCAACCAAAAACATACATACATATCCAACAAGCCTAGTTCCTGACCTTACAACAACCAAAACCCACAACCAAAACCCAAATCAAGATACAACAAGTCACAAAAACAACACACAGATTTCACAATTACATAAAAACTCAGATTTCAGATGCACAGATCGATCCACCTCCAAACCGCCACGCCGCTCCACGACGACAACACACAATCCGTTGTTCCTCATTGTGCTCTCCATCTTCTTCACGAACAGTGTCCACACGATCTGATCCATCTCCGCATTATCGCACCGCTCGACGCCGAGGCCGCATCTGTGAGAGAGAGGGAGGGTGGGGCGGCGGGGGACGCCACGGCTGTGAGAGAGAGAGAGAGGGTAAGAGAGTGTTTGAGAGAGAGAGAGAGAGAGAGAGAGAGGGGAGGGGGGGGGGGGGGGGTGGGCATCTGTGAGAGAGAGAGGAGAGGGTGAGAGAGTGTTTTTTATTATTTTTTTCTTTTAATTTATTTTCAATTGTTTTTATTTATTTTCAAAATTTTTATGATTTTTTTTTTATTTTACACGTGTCACATTTTGAGTGGTCCAGTTGGAATCCATTTATGGATTCAATCTTCAATGACTTTTTTACCCTTAGATTTCACGTAACCATTATTTTGTTGACTGTGTTACTATTCCAATTAACGGTTGGGTTTTTTTGGCTAATATTTTTAAAACTAGTGGTGGTTTGATATTATTTTAATTTTTAGGAGGTAAATTGATAATATCCCTTAAATTAAATATCTTAGCTCAAATAACATTAATTAAAATAAAATGAACTAACATAATTTAAAACTCATTATAATTTAAATAAATTGAGCCCAAATTATTTAGAGCTCAATTAATTCTAATTAGCCTCCAATTATCTTCAATTAGCACTCAAAGCTTCCAAGATTAAACCCAATTGTCTTCAATTGTCTCATTATCTAATTATTTTGTTATCCTCTATGATTATTATCTTAGTTTTTGTCAGTTAGACCCTTTTTTTTAGGTAAGCAAAATTTATATAATATCAAATCGTATATCAGTTTTGTCTTAAAAATAAAAGAAAAACTGGTAAAAAAGAAAAACAGTAAGAATAGTTTTAACGGCTTTGACTCCCAAATTATTGGTCAAATTAAAGACGCTTTGGTGATAACTAACAAGCCATATTTGGATGCAGATGCCAAATAAAGCAAACACTTATTTGTCATCGTCCACTTTCGTCCAATCAAATCGAACACAACCAGTCAACAACAAGAACAACAACGTCCAATTATCAACCTACAAAAACATATATCATCAACTCCATCCAAATGTTGAAAAAAAAAAAAAAATCAACCCACCACCCCACCACCAAATGTCGACAACTAGAATTCCCCCGGCTGCCACCGCAATCCTCTCCTCCCTCCTCCTCCTCCTCCTCTCCGTCTCAGCCGCACACTCATGGGATCACAAATACCACGGACGCCGTCAATTCCACGGACGCCGTCAACATAGACTGAACCTGACAGGACGCAACCCCGTTGATGAACCGCCTAGTCTCTCTATTTCTCCAAGGAAACAGGCTCTCAAAATGTTGGCGCGGGAGTTTCTTGACGCCCACAACAAAGTGAGGGCCGCCAAAGGCTTGCCGCCGCTGACATGGGACGCGAAGCTGGCCCGTTACGCTCGCCACTATGGGGCCATGCGCAAGGTCGACTGCCAAATGGTCCATTCTATGGGTGAGTACGGAGAGAACTTGTTCTGGGGCGGTCGAGACCACTGGACCCCGGCCGAGGTGGTGAAGTCGTGGGCTGACGAGATGGAGTTTTACAATGTCATGCAAAATACGTGCCAGGATGGGCAAATGTGCGGCCACTACACCCAAATCGTCTGGAAAAACACTACTAAAGTTGGTTGCGCGAGGCAGAAGTGCGTTACTGGAGGTTTGTTTGTGATTTGTAGCTACGACCCACCTGGGAACTACATTGGTGAACACCCATTTGGTGCACCGCCGTCCGCCGACAGTCAGGATAGCCTCTTACCACCTTCATTAATTTAAGTTGGTTTAATTAAAAGGAGTGTTGATGGGTTGGCTGGGCAGTTTATGGGGTTTTTTATGTAATCCCAGCATATATCTGCATATCTTTTTTTTTTCTTTTTTTCTTTTTTACTTTTTTTTAACATTTCTGATCAGTTTTTTATTTTCATAAGTTGACTTGGTTGATATGTGATATTACAACTCTCAATACGTTATTTCATGGCTGTTTGTCTCTCTAACAAATTGCATATTTTAAAGATTATTAAAATATTATATTTATTATTTTGGGAGTATGTATTCTAGTTTTGATCATATATTAACAACCATAGCGAGAGATCAAATTTGTTGTAGGCACAATTTTATTCTTGATCAAGAAATTTATTCGAGAATTGGTAATCATTTTTTTTTTATTACAAAAGAAATCATAATCTAGTTTTTCAGTTTAATATCCTCATAATTGTATAATGTAAATTAGGCAATACAATTTAAAATTCACACTAAAATTTATGATTTTAATATTCATCCATTTTGTGTGACAAGGCTTGGGCTGGAGTATTATAAGATTTTGAGGGGTTTGTTCACAACTGTAAGCGGATAGGATTTTGAATTTTATCTCCATGATTTTATGGAGCATTTGGCTGAACCATAATGTGTTTGTTCGTGGTGGTAAAGTGAGACCAGCTGATGATTTAGTAGGTTGGGAGGCTAGCCTTTTTGATGGAATTTCAAAATACTTCCGAGGGCTATGCGAAGTAAAACGCAGGCTCCTACTTATAAACCAATTACAGGATGGTTGCCACCTTTCACGGATGTTTGAAGCTGAACATGGATGCAGCAATGAACGTTGCTGAGGGTTATCTTTGTGGGTGTTGGGTTGGTTGTTAGGGATCATTGTGGTTTGGGGAGATAGGGGTTTTTGAGTTTTAGACTATTTCTCGCTTAGCAAATGGTGTTGCACATAAACTCGCTTCCTTGATTTTCTCCTCCGATAAGCATAGTCATTTCTACTGATCTGCTAACCTGAGTAGTATTGTTGCCCTGTTTGTATTCTTTTTGTTTTATTATGTGTTCGTGAAAACCAAAAAAAGGAAAAAAAAAAAAGAGCTATTCTCCATTTACTTTTACTCAAATCAAATAAAAATTAATTAATTAATTAAAATAGTACACTCAATATAATGATAAAAAAGAATAAATAAATTAAAGGCACTTTGGCAACTTTTAGACTGAATAAAAAAATGATAAAACATTGAAGTCAAAATCTTAAATTGATATACACAAACCTTATTAGAATGATGCTAAACATATGATCTTATATCTCAACTTGAATCTCAATTAATAAGGAGGTAACTAGAAATTGATGCATTTTGGAAATGAAATAAATGATAATTTTTATGTACACATTCACTGATTGATAAATCATATCATTATTTTTTTTTGTTTTGTTTTATATATATATATATATTTTTTTTTTTGAAATAACATCATTACTTAATATATGCAAGTTGAATACAAATAGTGAGATACTAACATTATTTTACTTTCATTATGAGATTTGAGTTTAGGTTCATTGTTGTTAACCTTAAGTAAAATAAAAATAAATAAATAAATTTCGGTCATGGATTAATAAATGTCACGAGATCTATTAAAAAGAAAAAAGAAAATTATTATACAAGATGATGTGAATCCTCTTGCTTGATGCTTTTATATTTTTATTTTCTGTTTGTAGAAGTACTCAAATTTCTATCAAATCAAAATTTTGAATTTTACACTTATAATCACTTATCCATGGATTAGCGGGATTGTTTGGGCAATAGTATCATATCATGAACAAAATTAAGGAATTGTTTCGTTATTGTTGAAAAGAATGAGCAAGATTCATGAACCAACCAAATCTATAATACTTAACAATATATGCAAATGCAAAATTGAATCAAAAAGTAAAGGAAAAAAAGAGGGAGAAGAAAAATCAAATGAAGAGGAATGAAAAAGAATAGTAGTTGAGGGGTCTTAAAAGACTTAAATTATATGTATATATATATATATATTGGTTTATTTTTTATATACAGCTTACAATGGGATCCTTCGATCATGGGATTGTCAAGCTGATTAAGTACTCTTATATATAGATTTACTTTGGGTTACTTTTGAAAATTTAAAAGCTATACCATGTAGTGAGTAATAAGTATGGAGGATAGTTTCTTGGGTGGCAGTATGACCACTTTTAATTTAATGTGCAATCACATTTGGCAGAGATACAGATACCATAAAGGTAATCTAAAACATTACGATGTTTCAAACTTGGTTCAAGCAGAAACAACCGAGTTGGCCTGTTGAACTTCAATTTTTGGTCATAAACAGAGAACAATAGGATGCAGAAAGCAAAGTAGCCTATAAAACTAATAAGTTGAGATTGCTTTAATCGGTTATAGACAACTGTAAGAAGCACAATTCCTACCTAAACATGATTATTAATTGTGGAAGCACAATTAATTAATCAATCCAAATACAGAGTAACTCTGCAACACATTAAACAATCCATGCTATCCCCTCACTTAATTTCAAGCAATATATGCATTTAAGGAAGCAATAAGGTGAGCCTCAATCAGTCCTGAAGACCTTACTTTCCAACTGATAAGCTTTGGTGAAGAAGGCAGGCCAACAAAGGTAAGTAGACATGATGCTGCTTACTGTTGATGCACCAATAAGCATGTTCATGACAACAATCTGGAGTTGAATGGCCTCCAAAGGAGAAGCTCCTCCCATGATGAGGCCAGTCATCGCCCCTGGAAGTGAAATCAGACCCACAGTTTTTGCATTGTCTATTACTGGAGAAAGCGCAATGACTAGAGCCCTCTTCACCTGCTGAATTGTTGCTTGACGAGGGGTTGCACCAAGAGCCAATGCTGTCTCAACCTGTAAAACAAACCACCCCATAAGAGACTTTGTGTCACTTTCTAATTGATCAATAACAGTAGACGCTGCTAATTACCAAGCTCATTTGTATCTTGATATCGTCTCGAAGTTTTTTCATTGTCACTCCAGTTACAGTCATTGCATTGCCAACCATCATTCCTGCAACTGGGATGATGTATCTTGGAGTGAAAGGGAAGACTTTTAATAGAACAAGCAAGAACATGGTCACTGCAGTTCCAGCTAGGATTGAAGCTCCTGCAATGTACTTCCCTCGTGGCACATGTTTAGCACGTTGACCCGCAGTGTAACCAGCAACAGTGACCTGATGGTGATAGTGAAAAAATGTTACCGACAGTGCAATTTCAACACTTTCTGTTACTTTATTTCAAATGGGAGGTATAAAATTTGGGAGCAGTGCCCGGCAATGCCTAAATTTTGAAGGAACAATTGGAGTTCAAATAATAGTGTTGGTAAAAAAAGTAAAAAAGAATAGGATTCAATGGGGTCAATTTAGTAGGGTTAATTAATCTGATTGAGTCTAACTTAAGTGGAGATTTTGACCGAAAACAGAGTTTTTTGAAGAAAAAGTTTAGAACTCCGAATATTTATTAATTTGTCGATGAAATGCGATGTTTCTGTTTTTAGTCGTCTCATTTAAGGTGATCTAGAACATTGGTTCTGCATCTATACTAAAAAAGTGTGAACCAACAACAAAAAAGGATGGGTGCACATGGGCAATAACATGCTTAAAATGTTTTTGACATCAATTTGTTTTGTTTTATTTTTTAAACATCAAATCCTTATTGTCATTCAGAGAATCTGTACTCGAAAAAATCCATCCAAAAATTTACTAGGCAAGCATCCTAAAAATGAAACCATGAATTCAAACAGAGTCAAGTCCCACTTTTGCTATTGTACATGCTTGAAAGAAAATTTCTCTCAGGAAAAAGCTAGCAATAAGAATATAACCATATTTGACTTTGTTGGAATGACCTCTTCATGTTTGACAGAACCAAAGACAACAAAAAAGAAACTACATCACTTTTTAAGGCCTGATTTTCTTTCCATGTAGAACCAATTTTCCTCTTCAGACATGTAAATTAATTAAAAGAGATGCAGATATCAAACAGAATCAAAAAAGAGAAAAGAAAGGGAGAGACGAACCATGAAAAAATAAGCAAGAATGATCCAGACACTATTTTCCTGAGTAAAAATGAACTGGAGAACAAACCCAATAACAGAGAGCTGAAGAAAGGCCCTGAGGATGGAATAAACCATCTCTGCCTCCAAGCCAAGCTTCTGGGCAAGAGACAGCAACACAGCCATAAACACCACAGCAGTTGCAGCGACAGGCTTTATCATGCCTTTACAAAAATCAAGCAACCACTCGAAATCCATGCCTTCAACTCCAAACCCACTTCCACACAAGCGTTGTTGTTTTGGGTGTAAGTGGAGGGTGTTGTGGTGGTGGTCGTGATGAAGAAGCAGAAGAAGAAAAGACCTGCCTTAGATGAGCACTGGCCAGCTCGCTGGAGCTATACAGAAATCAAATCATTAGACATTTTGAAGAATATGACCGGGATTCATATGACGTGGCGGTTAGGTAGTTATTTAGAAAATTGTTTAATTATCTATGGCAAATCAAACGCCGAAAGTAATGGGACGTACGTACGACTTATACGACAGGTTGTGGATTGGGCAGGCGTACCCCTCGCTGGGGATGGCTGATGGTCACCAGTGGAGGTTTGCCTCAGTTGCAATGACGTGCAATCAAATGGTGGAGTGGGACCGCCCAGAACTTATCCCTCTGATTTTTTCGTCCAAGACATGAAGGAAGGTATTGCTTTTTTACCCCGATAGACAAAATGAGGGACCCCTCGATGTGAAAATAGCAAGTGGATGGGAAATAAAATGAGTTTCTAAACTAATATTCGGAGAGCGATTGAGTTTTCTTTTACTATTGCTAGTATTTGTAAAGTACGATTTATAAATAAAGACTATAATTTACTAACATAAGTCATAAACTTTTTTTTTTTTTTGGTCATTTAATCATGAAATATAGTTCTTAAACATTTATGGCATTAACAAAACTCATTTCAATTCTTCAACTGTAGTTTGAAAACTCATGCTTTTTTAGTTTTATAACAAAAAAGCTTATTGAAATTATAAATTTACAATATAAATGTTAGGAATGTATTCTTGGATCTCTATCATCTTATTAATACGAATTGAATGTAGTAAATACGTTATACATCATTCATTGTGATACTGTTGTGTCATGAATTTCATCATTTGACAACATCATAATAGGAAATGTACATCTTGCTGCGTCGGAGTTCACTTTTATGAATAAAGATTTTAATGCACTCCATACTTACATTCAAGCTTTTTATTTTGTTTTATTTTTATTTTTGTTAAAGAATAAGATAACTTAGATTTTTTACTTAAATCATCCAATATGAGGGGATGAATAGACAGATGAATAAAATCAACCCACACTTTTATCTCCATTGAAAATAAATGAATCGCTTTGTTCCAAAATTAAAAACGAATGAATCACTTCGTTAGAATTCAATATAAATATGTATATATTAATTATTTAATTTTTTTTAACATTATAAGTATATTTTATAACTATTAGTATCTTCTAATATAGTTTATAAAATACAATTCGAATCTTTGCTCCCAAACAAATAAGAGAGAGTAACTCACGTAAAGTAGGAAAATTTCTCACATATTGATATGATTTTTATGAAATTGTCCACACCTATAGACTATGGACTGGATTTGAGTGTCATAGTCTATAAATGTGGACAATTTCATAATTAATCATGCACAATACTTTCGTTACATGGGATGGGCTCCAAGCACCATCAAGCTTTTCCTCCGTTGAAGAATGGATTATATACACCCTGCTGAGCTTTGCTTGCGTGTGATAATTACTTTGTACCAATCTAATTTGCTACTTGTTTCAAAAAAAAAAAAAAGTAATTTGCTACTACGAAAGTAAAATCTACTATTTGAAAAAGTAAAACATGGCAGTTATTGTTTTTGTCTTTTTCAACTGGAAAAGCTTTCATTAACCACAAGAAGTATCAATACAACATTCGGTGCTGTTAAACCACACACGATCCTTCAAGGAGGACAAGACACGAGAGATAAATTTATCAGTCAAGCCATTCCCATATTTGGAGATGGTATGATAAATAGTAACACCTATCTCATTACAATATGACAGTTATTGTTATCTAAAATTTTAAATAACTGCCATCACAAACGCATTTAAAGTTTATTTCAAAAAAAGAAAAACTCATTTAAAAATTCCACATAATCTTTTAATAATATCTTTTTGAAATTCTTTTAATAATGTTTTTATGTATAAAAGTTACATGTCATTATTTGACAAATTATTTTTTAATTATTATATTTAAATAAACTTTAAAAACTGAATATAATTCATTCAAGAATGTCAGTGTAAAAAATTTAATATATAACTAGTATCTTTTTGTATTATTTACAGCTGAAAAAACTTTTTTGCAATACAATATCATTAATGATTTGATTAATCTTAAAAACAGAAATTTACACGGAGAGGGAGTCGAGATAAATAATATCAGACCTGTCATATTCTGATTGGAGTTGGCGAAATTTATAAAAACAACCAGTCACTCTGTGGGCCCAATGTTTAAGGAACAAAGTCCGTGAGGACCGTGACCGTGCCCGTACCTCCTACAAACAATTGTTTATTTAATTGAGATGGAATATTGTCAGCTGATTGGCAAAATTTATTAGGCCATCTCTAATGCGAGAAAACCGTCCGCTCGCCACTGAATACACCATTTATATAATTTCAAGACAAGTTTTTTTATGTTGATGAACAGTATAATCCCAAATTTAGTGTTATACTGTTCATTAACGCCAAAAATTGTGTTCGAATATAAATTAATTTAATTAAAAATATGAAGTAAATTATTATAAAATATAAGTCGTTTGAAATATTTCATTGATATTTTAAAATAAATATAATATTAAATATGTTTAATATATTTTTAAATTTTTCATATATATAATATAAATACTTTATTAATATAAAATAAATTAAATTTTTTAATATATATACAAATTTATTATTTTAATAATTTTTTGATAAAAAATAATATTTTTAATGTAAAAATTCAATTTAGTTAAACGAATTATGTACAAAATATTATCTAAATGTGCCCTTTACACTAATTTGGCACAAAATAAGTTGCATTGCAAAAAAATCTTGTGTAAGAAAATTTGGTGTAAATGTTTTTATGACACTAAATGGTGTGAAAAAACTTAGTGTAAATATTTTTTTTGACATTAAAATGGTGTAAAATTTTGTACACAACATTGGAGATGCTCAGGGAGCTTTGTTTTTGGTGAAATTCTCAACTGTTTGAACTAGTTTGGATCTAACCTAACAGGTGACAACTGGTCCGAAGCTTTCTTGTTCTAGTAATTTAATTATAAAAAAAAAAAATGAAACCACGTGATAATCAGATTAAAAATTATATTAATGATATCATGTAAAGATTAACTTCTTTCAAATAAACCCAAGCAATAAGACAGCTTAGGAGGAATTTATTCATTAAAGAGAGAGTAGAAGAGAAAAGAAAATAACTACTGGCAAAACTAGAAAATAGAAAAATAACTTTACCACAAGTAAATAATTAAAAAAAAAATCTTTAATTTTTTTATTTTGTAAGGAAAGAGGCACTTTTCTAGGAATCTTTTAACTGCATGCAAGGTGTCTTATATCTAATTAAAAATCCTTTTCTAATCAGATGTCGCTAATATTTGAAATCAACCATCCTAATCATGTCACCCAAGAATGAATTCATAAAAATTGAAGTTACAAGAGCTTAACTAAAATGGAAGTCAAGAAATGATACATAATTAATTTTTTAATTTCCTCTCATTTCATTTTGTTTTTGTTTTTTTATCAAGCAGTTACATTGAGTGGTGGAGATAGTGACTAGTGACCAAGCTACACGCAAGAAAAGGGAGAGATCTTTCATCCTCCTATGGAAACTCAAAGTAACAGATCATTTGCATATGGAAAGGACCTGTCCGGCCTGCACCTACCTGAAACAAAAGTGGGAACATGATAATCAGGACCTGTCAGCCCTGCACCTAACGGAAACAAAAACAGGAATATGATAATCGAGAATCACTACTTGCAAGTGAGCATGAACTATCCGGACAGGTTTCCATCTTCGGATTGATATATGCTAACATTATTAATAATAATTAAAAATACATGTTTGTGATTTTCAATATATATATACGCATATATGCTCCGAAAAGGACATGCCTTTTCTCATATAAGACATATAAGTTGCTTGATTATCAACTGGTACTGCCTTTACGGCTTTATTTAAACTGAAGTGACATGTTAATAAACAAATTCTTTTGGGTTTATTAATATCTGATTAATATATTACTATACTACAAAAAGATTTGGAAAAAAAAAAGAAAGAAAAAGAACCGGGGTATTCGTAGACAGTAAGTAGTTAACTTAGGAAATGAATATCCATTTTGATAAATATATAGAAGGTACAAATCATAAAAACGTTGGAAAGTACTATCAGAATTTCAATATTTTGATGATTTTATTTTTGTAGGGGCACCACCAGCGTTTCGAAAGTATCGTTGAAATTTCATTGATGTTTACTTCCTTAATGGTAGCAATAAAAGTTTTAATAGACTTTATGAATTTGAAATTATTATTTTTTTCTTAAAGAAAGAAAGAATTCTACTCCAGTAATCCAAAACAATTTCTCCGAAAAAAAAAAAACGATCAACCTAAACAAAATGATGGATCAAGAGAGGCATTTTAGAGAGTTATATCTTGTTCTGAAAAGAAATAAGAGCCAGTTCTAAAAAAGTATGAGCAACCCATTATCATCCCAGTAAAAAAGTGCAAGAAGAGGACCTCATCAAAGCAGTAAAAAAGTGACATATAGCTTCAACAATAGGAACATAAACAGCCAAAGGAGAAGGGTTGGTGATGCACGTCACTGCCAAAAACAACCAAGGCGACCAAGGACGAAAGCAGCCTGAACTTGCCCTATATAATATCTTTTCCTATTATATTAATCAGCATTATGAATGATATTTTTATTGAAATATGTATATGTATATATATATATATATATTACAAATTTTTATTGGACTTAATGTAATGGTGAATTTGCATTTGTGGCGATTTTATTGATTTAAGCTTCTCACACACACTCGCAGCAAGGCGTTCAATTGGGCTAGCTCGAATTCAGCCCAAGCCCTGCTCCCTGAAGTTGGCCTTAAAGCCAATTCTTCGACCTCGGGGAGGCTATTACAAAATTTAAAAACTCATGGGCCACTCCTCTAATTTCCGCATCCCAAAACGCAGCCACTCCCATTACCAGCTCCACATTTCACGTAACTAAACCATCAACGCCGCCGATTCCTCCAAGTAGCAGTGAAGCAGACAGCAACCCACTGTGAACCTCCAGTCACTCCAATCATGAGTCTTCTTCGAAACGCCATCAAATCAAACGTTTCTCTTCGATCGATCAAGCCAACTCACGCCTTGCCGTTTCTTCTTCGCGAATCACCCAGACATTTCTCGACCGGAACGGAACAACCACCACGACCTGCTGATGATTCATCGGTCGATCCATTCCTTCAAACACCAAACGAAGGTAATTCCACTTTGCCCGGATTGAAAATCTTTTCGCTGGCATTTTCGTAATTTCAATCAATCTTAGGGTTTAGGGTTTAACTGATAGCACTCCACTTTGCATAGTTAGCGAATTTATTTATTGAATTGGAGTGAAAACTTTAAAATATGATGCTCTGGAGTTGAAATCGATACGAACAAACGAAAAATTGATGTTTCGATTGTTATCCATATCGTATCAGGTTTGGTGTATGGGAAATTGTGGGGTGTTACCAAGAATACACTGAGGACGGATATAATCAACTTGCTCGAAGGCTGTAACTTGACGCTGGATGACATTAAAGTGAACTATACCAGAAACTATATGCCCTTTGGAATGTAATGTTGCATATAAAGTTTATTTATAGTGTAATATTATTGTAATCTCCGTATTTGAATTTATTTAGTCACATTATTTTAGGACATTTGATAGTTGAAAGTTTTTGTTTATTTATTTATTTTCTGAGGTTTGCCGTTATCAGGCTGGTGCAATTTCCCTCTCGTAATGCCTTTGAAAATTCATTTAAAGTGCTAAATAAGAAAGGTCGCTTGTACAAATTGGAGAAGGTGATGCTCGTGTAACTCAAGTTTTGTGAGTTTGATAGTTTATGTTGTCTTTGTGTGCGAGTGTTTGAAATCGTATAGTTTTATGTTTGAAAACCAGATCGATCGTTCTGAATGGGATCCAGTTATGCCCTACAATGGAAGAACTGTAAGTCTAAGTTCTCGATTAAGTAAATGTTATATGTAATTGTTGTATATGTATTACGGAAATATGTGACTGTTATTTGGCATTGTTGGATTTTTGGACGTTTATGATGGTTTAAAACCTATTGGTCAAGAAACATATATCTCTCATCCTAGAAATATATATATATATATATTTTTTTCAATTCAAGGAAAGATGTGGGACAAGTTGTCTGGTATCTTGTAGATTGTCAACATATAGAACTTGAACAAATCATATGTGAGATATAACATGTGAGACTGCACTGTTATACGCAAGTTCCCAGAGGAAGACAAGGATAAGTTGTGGGACAAGTCTGTTGTCTTGTGCACTTTCTATGTATGGATCTTCAGCATATCACAAATTTGTGATATGTTCCACTTGAATCCTGTCATATGAGAAATTTTCTTAGATAAAATTGAGACAAAGTCACACTCTTCATTTTAAATTTTTTTTTTTAATTTTTTTATGTTACTATTATAACTGCTTGCACAGTTGCATCTCTAATCACTTGTACAGTATTTTATAAGCCACAATAGCTTCATGTTTACTTATACAATGCTGGAAGGAGCAGTAAACCCTGTTTTTGGAATTGTTTACGTCGTTTTATGGTGGCTGTTTGGCAGTTCTTTTGTGAAACTTAAGTTTTACAAACTTAACTTGCTCTCCTGCCGACGGAAATATCTTTTAAGTATTTTGAATAAGATTGTGTTCTTGGTCTGTGGAATATGCTCTTTGTAAAGGTTGAATGATATTCTTATGCGGGTGTAAGTTTTTACTTTTAAGGAGTTTTATTGTTTATTTACAGTAGATTTTAAGTCTAGGGATGATAGGTTTGTTAGAAAACTTTTAGCATCTTGCTGCAGTTTACCAATCTGATGTTTTAGTTGATTGGATATCATTGTTTTGTGGGAAATGCCTTCATGAGGAGCCTTAATCTTTGAGATTGTAATGTGAAATCTGCATTATCTTGTTAGAAAACTTGGTAAAATATTTTTAATGTAGAGTACTATCTGAACTCTTTGAGGTTGATGCATTACGTAAAATTTGCAGAATATCTGTATAAAATTTGAATATTGCCAGCTCATGCATTGTAGCATTGCTATTACTTAGACGTAGAAAATTTCTATGACATGCCCCAAGCTGATGTTTATCTAACATGTCTGGTCTGTCAGGTTTTACTGCAAGGAATTCCTCAAAATGCCTCCATTGATGATATAGAACGCTTTCTCACTGGCTGCGAATATGATGGATCTTCCATCCAGATGATTCCAAGGTCAATTCCTTGTAGTTTAGACAAAGTAAAACTATCATACTAGCTATTGTGCTAATATATTGATAATTTCTTAAAACACCAATGCAGGGCCGCTATGAAAATAGCACTCATTCGGTTCCCCTCACAAACTCAGGCCATGAATGCATTCCTTACCCTGAACAGAGGCTTCTGCCTCAATAATCGGATCTCGGTGCGAGTTCTTCAGTAATTAGTCTTCAGCTTCTTCTCTGGTTAGCTGCTTGGTAGCATTGCAATGAGATGACCTGAGGGTAGATTTTTGCACCGGTGGAACAATCTTAAAGAGTATTTGCCTCAACGTAGCATGTTAGAAAATTTTCCTTGTTTGTCAAGGGACATTAATAGCTTAATGCTTTTGTTTCAATACCTGTAACTTTTTCTATTCTCAAACCGCTAAAATTCATTTGTTCGGGAATTTAATGAAATCAATTATCAGATGGATATGTTTTAATTTTACAATGCACTCTATTAGACTTTTTCCTTAAAAAAATTGTGTTTTTACCTTTAATCAGTAAGCCTAGGATGTTTAGAGACATGACACAGACATTGTATATTATCAGGCTAACCGTAATCCAAAACATATATAATCATTGAAGGTAAATTTCACAAAGCTTCCATCATGCCATCGAAACCTTACAGACTTTCATTTAAAGCATCATCAAAATCTTCCACCTCTATTTCAGGTTTGAATACTGAAATTTTCATATGATTGACGAAACACTCTAGTACAGCTAGAATTTCTCTCAGCCTAGTGTTTGATTTGTCTTCTGCTCGAAATCTGTAAACTTCATTCTTAATTTCAATCCAACTGTACCCAGTCCTTGTCTTGAGCCCTTTATCTTTCATCAATTTTCTCACTCTTGCAGCTTGATCCCAGCACTTAACACTAGCATACAGATTCGCCAGTTGCACATGGGTAGCAGCACATTCTGGTTCAAGCAATAGCCTGCTTTCGGCAGCCTGTATGCCAATCCAAATAGCCCCATGATGCCTGCAGGAAGAAAGTAGCGAGCCCCATATGACAGCATTGGGACGAATAGGCATCTTTTTGATAAATTCCTGAGCTTCTTCCACTAATCCAGCTCGGCCAAGGAGATCAACAACGCATGAATAATGATCTAGTTCCGGCTTCAAACCATCCTCAACCATTGAATCGAAACAGAGTTTGCCTTCTTCAACTAGACCTGCATGGCAGCAAGAAGATAACACACCGAGATACGTAATGGCATCAGGCTTCACACTTTGTTTCTTCATTTCTTCGAAAAGATCATTAGCCTCTATCCCAAGTCCATGCTGAGCATACCCGGCTATCATGGAATTCCACGATACAATATCTTTACTTGCAATGTTGTTAAAAACACAAAATGCATCGTCAACACTCCCACACTTGCAATACATCGAGATAAGAGCATTAGCAACATGGATGTACATATCGAAACCCATTCGAATAGTTTGACAATGAACATTTCTCCCTTGTCCAAGAGCTCCACTACCCATGCAAGCACTTAGAATACTCGTGAACGTAAACTCATTGGGCTTCAACGTCGAATCTCTCATCCTACCGTAAAGATCCAAACACATATTAACCTCCCACTCCTGCGCAAACGCAGCAATAATGGCTGTCCAGGACACTACATTTCTCACAAGCGTTTCCTCGAACAGTTTGTATGCACTATATACCCGGCAGCATTTGCTATAAAAACTAATCAAAGCACTCCCAACATAAACATTGGCAGCGAACCCACATTGTATCGCCAGGCAATGGTATTGAATACCACCACCAAAGTCGCGTGTAGACCCACATGAACTCACAGCGATCGATAAAAAACTAGCATCTAGTTTCAGTCCTTTGTCGTGCATATCAAAATGGGTAGAGACCGGATTCTCCTCACTAAAAACAGAAGATCCGAGTATTTCATCAAACACATTGGACAACCCAAGAGTTGAATCCGAAGAAGCAAAACCAGGGGTACAATGCTTTGCATTGTTTGAATCTCTTTGTAGAAAGTCCTGAATGAGACGGAGATGGAGTTGGCTACTTGCATGGGGTCGTGTTTTAGGGGATATGATGTCTAGGACTCTAAGTGCTTTGTCTGATCTCTCAATTCGTTTTGGTCTGTGTGAAGAGAGAGCCCTGTTGTGCGATAGAGTTTGGAGACACTTGATTGCATGAACAGGTTTCTTCTTCTTCGTACATGTTTGAATTTGAAGGGAAATAATATTCATACCTGACAAAACTCCATCAGTGTAACCTCACAACATAAAGAGCGGTTAGAGAAAAAACGAGTGTCTGTTTGTTGGTTGTCTTAGTGGGTACTGCAGGGGGCTTATGATGTTATCCATCCTTGATTGATGAAGGGTTTAAATGAACTTTGAAGATATTATTTATTTATTTAATTTAATTATACAACACTAAAGATTTTGTTTAAAAAAAAAAAACACACACTAATGATTTAAAATATTAATCAAATGTTTCATTTGTAATTCAAAAACAAGTTTCCATAATTGTAAAAATATAATAAATTTTAAAAAATTATATTTTACATTTTAGCATATATGATAATGTAACTCTTCGACTTTTTGTCCACTTTAATGGTGGGGATTTGAATTTTATCAAATACATCTTATAAACTTTGTGATCGGATAGAAATACATATCCAAACCACTGAAATAATTTCTTATCTCTATAGCTTCTGATATGTTTGGTATTAAGTTTCATACTTTTAGAAAGAAAATTTCTAAAATTAAGAAAATTGAAGTTTTAAGATGTTTTGTTAGATATAATTTGTTATCATGACAACGATGAAGGCTTCAAAGAAACTCCGTTGGTGTCGCGGGATAGACTATGTCTTGGAAAAAACGAGTGAGCAATGGGTTTTAGGAATCTATCCACATTTAAATATGCCTTTATTGGCAAAGCAATGTTGGCAAATTATTCAAAGTCCTAGGTCATTGACAGGGAGGAATGAGTTCTATGAAGGTGAAAAATTCATCCAAGGGGTTTTTTTTTTAATGGACAAGTAAGTTTGTTGTAAGGGATTAAGTTGATTGAGTTTAGGTCTTGGTAACTTAATGTTCTTGTTTACAGGGACCAGTGATCATCCACTCTCAAGGTTTTTTCCCCTCCAATTCTTGACCTTGGAAAGGATCTCGTTTCTCCTTTTGGTTCGTAATGAGCCTTTGGTGCATAGCTCTCTCCTAGGGTATGATGCAGGGGGTATCCTTGCTTTGCCTTTTGAGTTCCCAAGTGGTTGAAGATTCTCTAGTGTAGCATTTTGATAGGCTTGGTAATATTATTCGACAAAAAACGATTATAAGGCTGGTTGTTGTATGGTCTCTAAGGCATCTTCGTCAAGGTTGATGTTTGAGGAATCTTGGTGTAAGCTCCTTTGGCACATAGACCTCCTCTTAAAGGTTAAATCCTTTATTTAAAGGGCTTACCTATGGTTGGATTCCAATTTGCTTCCTAATCGGCACGTACCAATGGATTCTATGTATATGATGTCATCTCATCGTTATGAGGAAACCACTTTTCATGCTTCGTGGAATGTCCTCATGAAGGCCGTTGGACACATCGGCTTGCACCCCAAGAAGGCCGACAAGTGATTTTAGAGCAGAATTCTTGTTAGGAATTTTTCTATTTCTCAATTGTTTTGGGAGAGAAAAAAAAAAAACGCTTACTTATTAAAGAGTTCTGGATTATTTTGTGATCAAGTAAACTCATGATACTAGTAATAGATTTATTATTTGTTTAATATCCACGTCAAAAGATCTAAGAAAAAGCAAAGAACTCAATTGTGTGTTTAAAAGCTTGAACTTGATTGTAATTAAGGTTTGAGATTGGAGAGATTGAATTTGTAGTTATAACAAGTAATACTTTCCATCCCATCCTGGTCTTTTCTTTAATTTGAGTTTTCAACCGAAATTCTTTACTCTCTATTTGGATTGACTTACTAATTTATTTTCCACTTGCTGGAGCATGGAAATGTGATAGCTGCTAATAACGTGGCTTTTATTTTTTAACTGAATTTGTAATGGATTTACTTCATGAGCCTTTTCGGATCGAAGACGTTCCTTCCTGCATGAATAACTTAATCCTGAAATACTATCCTCTATAATATTTTCTTGCTTCGGCTTTAATATATATATTTCCCTAAGATTGATGAAATATGTATATATTCTTATCAGATGGATAAGTAATAGTTAATTAATCCATAAATTGATATAAGAATGTTAAATAGTAAAAAAATAATGCCATCATCGTGTTTATTAATACAAAGAGAAACATATTAAGACACAACTTTTTTATTATTATTTACTTTGAATTGGTTGGACAAAATTTGAATTTAGATACTCCATTTAGTGCAAAGGTGTGTATCATTCACCGAACTATAATTAGGACCGCAAGAGATAAATACTTTTAGCCTAATAGTATATATAAATTTCATAAGATATGTCATCTTATATTTTCCTTAAAAATTTTAATGTTAATTTTGTTATGTTATTAGTTGTAAATATTCTGCTATTCTGCTATCTTAAGTATGCAATCGTCAATATATTGTACTATTTTATTTACTAAAGCTTATTTCTTAATGAAAAAGTCTTATAGTAATAAATTTACATTGACATTCCAAATTAATTAACCTTTCATTATTAAATTATTATTAAAATTTTCCTAACAAAAAAAGTTTTAATTCTTATCAAACCCTAATGCTAATCCCAACCCTAACTAACCATAGGACCGGTGATCGGTGATCGTGACCACTGGTCATCAAATAATAATCAGAGGAGACCGACCAGCCTCCTCCCTAGAGTTTGACAAAGAAGGATAGTTGACCTTTGCCTAAATAGAGGAGGAGGTAGCGGATGATGGATAGTCAACCTCATCGGTCATCACTTAATATTTATTTTTTGGAATCTTAAAAAGAAAAGTAAATAGATATCAATATCTTAAATGTAGAGTCTTATTGGATACTTACTTAAAATAAGATCTTATAAGATTTAAGACTGAAAAACAAACACCACCGTTCACTTATTTTGTTTGATCGATGGAAAGAAATGAGAAAATAAAATAAATAAGGAAAGAAAATGAATAGGTTATATAATAAGCTTCTCTTGTTTGATTTCCGTGTTGCAAAATAGGAATCATTTTGATGCATATATAATGTTACATTTCCGAAAAGTTTGCCTAAAAATTTTATCAAGATAATGTGATAAGTTGAATTATAGCTATCACAGTAATTTTAAGATGATGTATTGATGATAAGATAATTACACATAACTTGTCACATCATTTAGATAATAAATTTAGATAAATTTTAGTATAGCGTAACATTACTTACAAAAGAAATAATATACTATATTGTATTATCACATAAATGTTATGAAATACATATGGACAATATTGGAAATTGATGCATGGGATGGGTCGGTATCACGAATCCCATCCCTAGAGGCACGGAACTCCACCATCCTGAAGGAAAATGAAATCCTGAGGAATCCTTCATAACTTCTGCAAAACAAAGGAATGGGATTTTCTCCCTCTTGTTCACCAACCCAACGTCACCCTACATGTCCGCATAATTTTCCATTTACAAGACGTAAAGAAAAAAATTTATGTCACACATTTCTTATTTAAAGTTTCAATACGAATCAATAGTAAGCATTAACGTAGAGCACCTCATATATAATGTCATAATAGAGTTCATCTGAAAATCTAAAATTATCGATCAAATCAAACACTTCTAGTTTCAAAGTCTCAAACTCCCACAAAATGAGTTAATTAGACATGTATATGTGACATGACATGAGTATATAAGCGTGTATCCATCCCCATCCAAAACTAGAAATCTCCCAGTCAATTTAATTGCAGAATGCAGGCCAATTCAACATTATGGCCAAGGTTCAAACATAACCACATTACACAAGAAGCAATAACAAAGGTCCAAACCAAACCATAAATTACACAAGAAGCAACTATCATTAATGTCAGAAACATCATGTCCAGAACTAAATTCTAAACAGAAACAGTAAATTTTTTAACCATTTTACACACTCCCATTACTTGTTCCTGCATTTGCAATAGCATCATGCTTTAAAAATCTTCTTCATCTTTTTCACCATGTAGATACACCCACAATTTTGTTCCCCCATTGAATTGTATACAAGGGTCAAGTTCATAGTGCAAGCGATCCAGGCCACGACTAACAACTCTCTCAACTTCTTGATCTGAGACATCTTCCTTGATATACTGTGAGTCCCTCAAAAGAATGCAAATATCAGTCCTAGTACCCATACTTGCAGGCAATCTGGCTGCTGCATCCCTCACAAGACAAAGTAGGTTGACATAAGGTGGACGATCAACTTTAAGCAAGAAATGATCACGCATTCTTGATGCTGACCTGCCACAGGTCCTTAAAGGAGCAACCATGGATTTTCTACCATCCACCGTTGTATATGAAAAGGCTTGGCCTGGCATAGAATATCTGATAGCCTCCTCCTTATGGAAATAAGCCCGTAATTCTTCAGAGCATGGGCTGATGGTGGCTACACATTTCCGCTGTCTTACAACTGTTAACCTTTCCTCCAAGCTCACGGCATTTTGCATTAAATTCAAAGGTGGGGGAGGAAGGCTTGCAATTCGTTTAAGTGCATCTTGAACACTTCTCAGCCACTCAGCAAAAGAATTAACCAATTTCACAAAAATCCTATGAGGAACACCCCAAGCTTTAGCAGATATCTGTTCCTTGATGTCTTCATCAGCAAAGAAAATTGGACCAATCCAGGACCAACCTTTTCTAGAGTTAATATAAAAAGCAAGTGGCTCCCAGTCCTTAGCACCTCCAGGTGCCACTTTAGAAGAAAAATACTCAGAGCTCCTCTGATTAAGTTCTCAAGTGGTTCCCGGGCTTCAAGAATAGCAGGATCAAATGGATTAGTCCTGACACGCTCCACAATTTCACATATTGTGACAGAAGGCAAGTTAATCTCCTCCATTTGTCCGTTATCATCGTCTTCTTCCCATGCTGTGATCATTGCTTTTTGAACGGCAGAAAGAAGATGTACAATGGAGAATGAGAATTCCTCATACACACTAGGGCTTGCAGAAGTCAATCTCTGCTTTTTTGATGGTCTTGTTTCTGGTACTTCATCGTCTGAAAAATCAGCATCAGTTTTCCTTCTCTTTGAACTCTGTTTCTTCAAAGAGGAAATAGGTGGTTCATTAAGGAGCCTTCTAGACTTGAAGTGACCATGATCAGATTCAACCAGCCTACCAGCGTTTTGTACATCAGTCTTCTTCTTCTTCTTCTTCTTCTCGGCCCTCTGATCACTCCCTAATGATGGCGTGCTTAATCTATCAAAATCATTCCTGAAAGGAGCTTCAACATGTTGCTGCCGTTTCTTAGGCAATTTTATGATTACCTTGTGGCCCTCTGACATCTGACTTGTCTCATGAAAATTACGCTCCTTACCAACATTATGATCCATGTTCTCTAATTGGTCAAAGAGGAGCCATTACAGGCTTTCCTTTTCTGTAACGTACCACTGCCTTCCTCCTTATAGGGAATTCTATCATTCAATTGATCTACCGATACCTTGCAGCCTGCCAACAGACCTGTGTCTTCTCTATATGTAAATAACTTAGTCTTATGCAACTGGCACCCATGATTGGCCATATCCATCAAAGCAAGAGCTGCATCTACTCGAGCTGATACGTCTGCACCAACCTCACCTCTTTTGCAATCCATTCTTGCACCATATGCAACCCCAAATTTGTTGCCTTCTACTGCCTGATCCTGACTAGAAAGACTTGCCATAAAACCACCAAACTGATAGTGATTTTCTTCGCTCCTGTTCTTAGTAGAACGAATTTAACTGGGCAGCTTATTCAGTCCTGAAATGTCAGAACCCACATTGATCAGTTTATTCTTTAAATCCAATTTCTATGTTATTTATGTTTCAGGATTACAAACCTGTATGAGTTTGGAAGATCGGAATGGACTAGTTGTTAAGCTTCAGGCAAACTTGGAACTCGAACTTTTTCTTTGACTATCACCACCGTCTACAGAGAAAAAACTCCCACTGAAAACCAAGCATTTCGCATTTAAATTAGTGAAAAGAACAATTATAAAAGACACAGTCTAATTCCTTAGAAATTAAGTGAAAAGAATCACAAAGTTAAATCAGGAGCTTTTCATTATTCAACACATTATGAGAAAACAAAAAATCTCTGCCTTGACGAACAGGCTAACACAAATATTCTCCTTAATCTATTAAATCACTTCATTTCTCAATAAATAAAAAACCAGAAAACATGAGCCAAACATCTCGACCATTAAGCAAAACTGAGCTCCAATTTAAAATCTAGATAATGTGTCATTTGTCATAGAAGTGTCACGAGAAAAAAAAAAATTGAAGCATGTAATTCTCATAACAAACATTATCAACCCAACAAAACAGATTTAAAATTGATTCTAGCATCAAACAATAATAAAAAAAATCAACCATAAAACAACATGACAGGTTCACAATTTCTACAGGTCTTTTGTTCACGATATGAGTACCAAGAAATACAATGATCAGACAATTGTGTACAAAAATCATGTTTTTTAAAGTGTTTGGTGCAGTTTGTATCAACTAGTATGTATCTAGACAGCTTTTCCGGAAAAATGACAATCCACAAAACGTTAAAAATAAAATACCCACAATTGCATTTGCATGTTCATTCAAGTTGATATCTAAAAAAAGACTAATGACTTAAAAGAGAGAGACTACTCTAAGCAACCGCGAAGTACCTGGTTTATTTTCTCAGGAAACCACCAGAGAGTGTGAGAGCATTGATGGTTTATAGAACCCTCAAACTGGAAGAGAACCAGAGACAGTGTGTGTGTGTGTGTGTGTGTGTGTGTTGTGAGTGAGGAGGGAAGAAGAAGAGACCAGCCAAGGATGTTTATATGAATCACGTCACGAGGAGGAAGATGCTGAGTGGACTGATGTGGGCCGCGCGACTCAGACTCACTTGTGAAATGACCAACAAGGATATGTTAAAAAAAAAAGGGACAGGTTTCCTGGACCGCTGTTTTGGAGGCCCCTTGCAAGCTCGTTATTGTGCAACTTCATGGGTATTTTTGGTATTAAAATTTTGGCGGATGTAAAATAGCCGGAGGACAAGCGTTACTGAAAAATAAATTCCCAAAAAATAAAAAAAGAAAATTAGGTGCATTTTTTACCTTGTAAAGTTAATGTATTAATAGGATCCCTTTATAGCCTAGTTTTCAAGGATATAAAGTTAAAACTATTGATTTCAAAAACGCGTGTGACGAGTTGTACACAAGTACAGAAGAATTGTAGACATGTTTTTTTGAAAGGTTTAATTGATAATTTCATATTATGACAGTTGCAAATGAAAGTTGGCACAATCTGAAACCAGAGATGCATCCTGTTTTCCTCCATAAGAGAAAATTCGTGAGCCACACGCCCTGTTTACATTCCTAGAACAAAATTGAAACAGGTTTAGCTCCTTTCAACCCAAGCAATGCTTCAACTTTTGTAATTAAATAGCCTGCATTGAGTGTATGTGTACATGATGCCATATTACCACGGGCCATGACCAGGCAATTTTTTATAAAACTTAAGGTGGTACTGGTCGTTTTATCTCCAAATTATTTGATGGAACGGAATGCTGAATGTTAGTGTAGGAACAAGAGTCGAACCTAGTGATGTAGATGAGACAGAAAGTTAATTGTTAGCATAGAAATGGGAGTCAAACTTAGTGACATGGTTTCTAGACAATGGTGCTTATGGGTGAGAGAATGACAAAAGAATAATTAGTTGTAATAGAGAAATATTGTCCGTGCAAGTTAGAGAGTGCTTGGAGAGAAATCGTTACATGCAAATTAGATTATACAAGAGAATACATATATAATGACAAAAAATATCGTTATACAAAAACCAAAAAAAATATTTTCTAATTAATCTCATGAAATGTCGGTTTATGTAAAGATTAACCTAACATCTTTTCAGTAATCCCGACTTGTTATATAGTTCAATTAGTTAGCTAAAACAAATTGATATGATCGTTTTAAATCCAAATTATTTCTTGAAACGGAAAGTTGAATGTTAGTATAGGAACAAGAGTCGAATTTAGTGACTTGACTGTTGGCCTATGGTGCTTGTGGGTGAGGGAATGACAGAAAATATAATTAGTTGTAATAGAGAAATATTCTCTATGCAAGTCGGAGAATGCCTTGAAAGAAAAATGGTACTATGCAAGACTATACGAGAGCAAATAAATAATGACAAAAAGTAGCGTCATATGGAAATGAGAGGGAATATCATTTTAATAAGTCTCTTGAAATGTCAATCTATGTAAGATTAATCTAATGACTCTCCAGCAATCCCGATTTGTTAAATACCTCAATTAGTTAGCCACATTAAATTGATCGCAATCATTTTAGCTCCAAATTTGTAGTTGGAGCGAAAAGCTGAATGTTAGTGTAAGAACAGGGGTTGTAGCTAATGACATTATTGTTTGCAGATAGTGTTTGGGAGTGAGAGAATGACAAAAAAATAATTAGTTATAATAGAGAAATTATTTCCATTGAAGTTAGAGAGCGCTCACAAGAAATTTCGTAACGACATAATATATTGATATACGAAAATGAATGAGAATTCAAATGAGTCTCATGAGATGTCAATCTATATAAGATTATCTAACGTCAGTCCAGCATTCCTGGCTTGAGACTATTATATAACTCAATTAGTTAACCACGTCAAATGATCGCAATCACTTCAGCTCCAAACTATTTGTTGGTCCAGAAAATCGAATGTTAGTATAGGAACAAGAGTCAAACCTTGTAATATGGTTATTGGCCGATGGTGCTTGCAGGTGAGAGAATGACAAAGAATAATCGGTTATGATACAGAAGTAACCTTCATGTAAGTTAGACAGTGCTCAAAAGGAAAAATAGTAGCATGTAAGTTAAACTATACGAGAGAATGTATAAATAATAACAAAAAAATGCCGTTACTAGAAAATGAGAGGGAATATTTTTTAATAGATCTCACGAGATGTCACGCAAGGTTAACCTAACGTTTCTCCCAACAATCCCAGCTTGTTACATAGCTTAATTAGTTAGCCATGTCAAATTGATTGCAATCGTTTTAGATCGAAATTGTTTGTTGGAATGGAAAGCTTAATGTTAGTACAGGAATAAGAGTCATACCCAGTGACGTGACTGTTAACTGGTGGTGCTTGTGAATGAGAGACTGACACCAAAAAAAAAAGTTATAATAAAGAAATAACCTCCATGCAAGTTAGAAAATGTATTTAGAAAAACTAACTGTAACATGCAAGTGTTAGTCTGTACAAAATAATGTATAAATAATCATAGAAGATATCATTATACGGAAATGAGAGGAAATATTTTCTAAAAAATCTCTTGGATATTGATCTATATAAAACTAATCTAACGTTCTTCTAGCAATCTCAGCTTGTTAAATAGCTCAATCAGTAAGCCACATCAAATCGATTGAAATCACTTTAGCTCCAAGTTGTATGTTGGCATGGAAAGCTGAATGTTAGTATAGAAACAAGGTTAAACCTAGTGATGTGGCCGTTAGCCGATGGTGCTTGCGAGCAAGAGAATGATAAAAGATAATTAGTTATAATGGAGAACTAACCGCCATGCAAGTTAGAGTCTGTGCTAAAAAAGAACCGTGTGCTTGCAGGCGAGAGAATGATAAGAAATAATTAGTTATAATAGAGAACTAACCTTCATGCAAGTTAGTGACCGTGCTAAAAAAGAACAACTGTAATATACAAGTTAGACCGTGTGAGAAAATGTACATATAATAATAAAAAATACGGCTATTATAGAAATGTGAGGGAATATTTTTTAATAAATCTCATGAGATGTCAGTCTATGTAACATTAATCTAACGTTTCTCTATCAATCCTGTATTGTTACATACCTCAATCAGTTAGCCGCGTCAAATTGGTCTGATGCGATCATTTACCAGATTTTCAAAATTGATTATTGTGGCCACATCATGTTGATTTGATGTGATCATCTACTGAATTTGCATAATCAATCGATGAATCCAAACGATCAGTTAGCTGGACCAGCCGGAGATATTTCCATTGATCGATCAAATCTCTTACCGTTAATGGCTTTGGAAGCCTTCCGTCGGTCTTGGGGGCCATGGTTTTCTGCTGCATGTCGCCCATTGATTGAAGATCATTCTCCTCCTTAAGTTTGCTTATTGGTTTCTGCTACAAAAATCTCAGACCAACAAACTATATTTTCTGCAGTCATCGATCCCCTATAGTGAATAATTTTGTTCCTTCGACCACACCCAACATATAATTAGTGTCAACTCTTCTAATTCATGTCTCATAAGCTGATTCTTGCATGAGAAAATGAAGTCAGGAAAAGTCACATTACCCAGAACTCAAAAATTTTTCATAAAGCTGCATAAACAACAAATACCCTTCAAACTCCATAGAGCAAGGACGATCATCTCATTGCATTTATATCATAAAAACACCATTTATTCACAGCATATAGATGATTGATTTTTGCAATCCAAAAACCGGTGACCAATCACATAAAAAAATGGTATAAAACAATTTTTTACAAATAAAGAAATCTTTAAGATACGTAATAACCACATTATTCTTCCATCAAGTATAATTAAAGAGTCAGAAATCGGCCACATTTTAGCAAACTAAAATTGCAAGAGCAAGTGAAAAAGAAGATCACAAACAAACTGTGAACAAAAATAAATGGAATGTTTTCTTATTCTTCTACAAAAATTATTGTGCGTTTGAGATTGTTTCTACTTACAAAATAATTATTTATTCTGTAATCAAAAGTCAATAATTTATTAGTTTATAAAATTATTATTAAAGGATATTATTAACTTTTCATTATAAAATAAGTGATTATTTCATAAATAGAAGCAATCCCAAACAATGCCAAGTTTCATACGAAAACATGGTCGGTTTCTTTAATATTGCATAAGAAATAAAAAAATATGTTCAACACAACATTCTATGAGTGGATATAAACCTAGGATTCTCAGTTCTAAAATTCACCTACCAAATTGGCTTTAAAAATGTTGATTCATTCCATTGACTATCACTTTGGAGGAATCTTTTCTGATCAGGGATGCCTTTCTTCAATTTCTCCGGTCCAACCCGTCTGACTTGTATTTGTCAACATTTGCAATGGTGCCACTGATTCACTTACCCTCGTTGAATTAGCTAACATCGTCGTTGAAGCCTGTGCTTCGATATTCTTACCCTTACTTGCCATAATTTTGGCCTTACAATATTGCGACTGAGCTGCAGTTCTTCCAGATTTATGAATGGGTTTCTGGTTCTTCTTGATGATCTTCAATGCTAATGTTTTTAATGGAACTGTAATATCCAGAGGCTGAAGTACTGCTTCTAACTCGTGCCAGTCAAGGTCTTCAAAATCACCATCTTCATACACCACCCTGTACCAGCCACTTTCCGTGTCAAACTGAGTCACAGTCCCATAATAATACTGGTCGCCAAACAACTTCTGAACTTCCCTCCCTTCCAACCAGTCACCGAAGCCTGAATCTCCTGGTGATTGCAGATCAGTCACAGTATCAAAAGGAACAATAGCATTGTCACTAGGGTACATGTCAGGCAGTCCATTAATAACAACAGCAGGCTCTCCCGGTAACTCAAAAACCCCATTCAACCAAGACTTATTTTCCGATTCTTTGCATGTGTTTTCCATTTTTTGCACTCTTTCATGTAAAGCTTGTCAAAAACAGCTTCAACCGTCTGAAAAAGTAAGATAAATCACTACACAACCTTTAGCGGCTTAAAATTTAAGCTATCATAGGTGATAAAACTCATAACATCCAGATAATATTTGACCAAAACTAAACCAAAAATAAGAATGACACATAATCTCTAAACCAAAAACAAGAATGACACATAACTCAAAGTAGAAGGCATCGCATTGCAAACTCAAGCACACGAACCCAAACACCAGACTACATATTAATTAAAACATTAACGGCATGAAGATGTTGGCGCAAAGTATAGCAAATAATATCCGATAGTGCTTATGCAATTACACGCCATAAATTTCAACAACCACGGAAATTTGTCAATACTTGCATATCATAACTCTGTGAGACATATCACATAACATTAATCAAAAACTCATAATGCAGAATAACTGATGCAGTCCAAATGACACAGGACACACAAAAGAACACTATTATAGTAATCAGAATCATTCTCACTGCACATCTCTAATATTCAAAATACAGAATTAGCATCGCTCAATTCTTTTACCAGCCTAAATCAAGAATACAATCGTGTGATAATTCATCCGTAGATAACAAATATCTCGAGCTAAAATAAACAGAGCAAAGCCAAACAGTCTTTAACAATTGGATCATCAATTCTCCGCAAACAATGCTCGTGAAAGGAATTTAATTACGTGTTTTTTATTAAAAAAAAAATACATAAATAAATAAACTGTGTTGACCGCTCCAACTTATGATAATGTAATGTTTTCATCAAATGATCAAGATCGATAAACTGCAAAATAATTCTAACAAGAAGAATTAATATTCGTAAATTTGTATATACTTTGTAAAGTGTAGCATGAAATGTTGTTTAAAACAAGATAATTCTGGCAAGCAAGTGTGCTGTGTTTGGCAGAGTAAAAGTAAATGTACCGATTGATATTTGAAGGAGAAGTGAAATCATTAGCTTCGTTTTAGAATGGATTCTTGGCTTCTTTTCTGTTTTTATAAAAACCACCTCACGCTGTTTCTTCTTCTTTAGAGTCCACTCCAGAGAGACAGGAGCATCAAAACCCTACCCGATTCAGGTCATCAGGCGTGATGTCCCGCAATTGAAACGTCGTCGTTTATCGCTTATTTATTTACTTATTTATTTATTATTTGAGAAAAGGGGTGCGTTTGTTAAACAACATTAGGTTAGATTATTTTAAGAAATAAGATTGAATTGGATTAGATAATATAAATTTGGATTGGACTAGATTAATACTGTCATATGTTTAGTGCCGATTACTAATAAAAGATATTAAATTAATTTTTAAAGATAATAAATAATTAAAAGATAAATCATTAATAAAATAAATAAATAAATAAAAAGGAAAGAAAAGAAAAGACAATTGAAAAAAGAGAGAGAGAGAGACAAAAAAGGAAAAAAAAACATGAGAGGGGATAAATTAGTTCCATCATTTTGGGTTTATGAGTTGAGAGAGATAAAATCTAAATATGTCTCATTTATGTAATGAATTTATATGTTAACCATTAGTGATTCGAATCCAATTAGATTTCACCCGAACAAACTAATTTCATGTTGAGTGGCGATATTAACACCCCAATAAAATTGTATGTACAGCCCAAATTTGTACATTTTTACAATTTCAACACTATCCTTAGTCAAATTCTTAATAATTTATTTGATTATGATATTTTTTATAATTTTTTATTATGATATATATATATATATTTTTGAAACAAGATCAGCTTCATTCAAAGAAGAACAAGAGAAATACAAGGCTATGAGCTGGCTCAACATCAAGCCAGAGTCTAACTCCATGTGACGAGAAACCAGGATTACAAAGGTATATGCTACATTGTTACAAGATCTAGGAACAAGATAAAGTTTAAATCCCCAACACCCTTACAAACACTAAAACCAAAACTAAAAAAAAAAAAAAAAAAAAAAACATAATTGGAATCAGTAGCACCCCAAATGTCTTATGCAAAACATCCTCTAAAAACCAAAGGTAGAAACAAAAAAGGCTACCAGGAGACAGACAAGACGCTTTAGACGAGAATATCCCTATGGCAATCAGATCTTTTTCATGAGCTTGAAAAACCATCCTTAAGGCACGATAAGACCATGATTACAGCGCCGATATCCAACTAAAACACTCTAGATCGACCATTGTTTCTAACCATCAAGGAGGCTGTTTATTATTGATTTCCAATCAGCACATGCAAAAGAAACACACGAAACCAGAACAAAACGAGTTCTTAGAGTCAGATCTAGTTATCAAATCCAGTTATCAACTGGATCCAATCCTAAAACCCCCAAAACCAGAGAAATCTTTAGAGAAAAAGTAGAAAATAAGAACCACGCTGAAGATCAGGAGAGGAAGCAAAAGGACTCGAAAAACTGCCCGGATCTAACCGAGAATCATCTTCTACGGTATTCTCTCTCTCTAAGGACGAGAGGATTTTCTCTCTCTAGAGAAGAAGAGAGTATTCAAGAAGTTATGATATTTTATTAACAAACTTACAAATCATCCATTCATAAATCATCGCTTCATGTTGCTCTAGCCTTTATAAACTCCATCTCATCCATTCCCTCGTATTATACCAGTGCATAATTCCTTGCGACAAAACATGCTAGTGAACTGCTTACTCACCCTCCTAAACATTTCTTGGATGGACAATTTACTTTTATGAATCTTTCATAATATATATATATATATATATAAATAGAAACCTAAATTAAAAAGAAAAAATGAGAGAAGAGTTCAGTGGCTTTCTAATTCAAAAGCTAAATATCCATCATCGTGAATTCAAAAGATGGAGGAGACAACAAGCCCTCTTCATTAAAACTTGAGAAAAGGGTTATTGCCTCCTCCCAAATGTGGGACGAGTTGCAGCTTCTTCATTTTTATTTCTTTTTTAATGTTTTATGATTTATTTATTTATAATACTAATCTAAAATAAAAATAAAAGGTATTGTTTATTAGAAAATGAAAATAAAATGATATAATAGATCATGCATAGAGTTTATTTACGGAATACAATATATGTAAAAATTTAGTGGGTGTATATAGAAAAAAGGGTGCAGATGTGATTTTGAAGGGGTATTTTTTGGACTTGGATTAAAAACCCGTTACCTTTGAGAGGTAGTGGACCGCCGAGTGATCTTACCATTAGATGGCAGCTCTTTTAAAGGGGCCGTAGTATCAGCCTTTGTCATCTTTAGTTATTAATTAATGTAAATCATGTTATTGGGTTGGGTCGTACACTTGGATAGGTAGAAAACACAATAGGAAAAACACGGCGCGAACAAATGAATGAAGGTCGCTAAGCCGCTATCATCAAACATTCAAACGGCAACAGCCATCAACGGCCATATCCAGCGAGCCCGCCAAACCCTCAACTATGGCGCGTACGGTCACCTCATCCAGTTCTTCGGAGACCACTACCTCCCTCTCCAAGCCAAGCAACTCCACGCTCGACTTCTTCTTTACTCTGTCACGCCCGACAACTTCCTCGCATCCAAACTCGTCAGTTTCTACTCCAAGGCCAACTGTCTCATCCGAGCTCGGTACGTGTTCGAACGAAATTCCCCACAAGAGCTTATTCTCTTATAACGCAATGCTCATTGCCTACTCCTCTCACGACCTGTACGCCGATACCTTGAAGTTGTTTTCATCCATGTTCTCAACTTGTTCGACGGATTTAAAGCCTGATAACTTCACGATTACGTGTGTTTTGAAGGCTTTGTCGGGGTTGTTTTGTGAGCCGAGATTGGCTAAGGAGGTTCATTGTTATGCTTTGCGATGTGGGTTTGGCTCCAATGTGTTTATTGTGAATGGTTTGATTACATTTTATTCGAGGTGTAATGAGTTTTCTTCTGCAAGGGTACTGTTCGATAAAATGACTGAGAGAGATATCGTGTCGTGGAATTCGATGATTGCTGGATATTCCCAAGGAGGGTTTTATGCAGAGTGCAAGGGATTGTATAAAGATATGTTGGATTCTTCAGTGAGACCGGATGGAGTGACAGTTATTAGTGTTTTGCAGGCGTGTGGACAATCGAATGATCTTGTTTTTGGAATGGAAGTTCATGATTTCATTGTTGAGAATAAAATTCAAATGGACCTTTGGATTTGTAATGCTTTGATTGGATTGTATGCAAAATGTGGTAGTTTGGATTATGCGAAAGCGTTGTTTGAGGAGATGAGTGAGAAGGATGAAGTTTCTTATGGCACGATTATTTCAGGTTATATGGTTCATGGGTTTGTTGACAGAGCCATGGATCTGTTTCGAGAAATGGAACAACCTGCGTTAAGTACATGGAATGCCGTGATTTCAGGTCTGGTTCAAAATAACAGACATGAGGGGATTTTAGATTTGGTTAGAGAAATGGTGGTGTCTGGTCTTAGACCAAATGCTGTGACACTTTCGACTGTGCTTTCTATGTTTTCATATTTCTCAAACCTGAAGGGAGGGAAGGAAATGCATGGCTATGCAGTTAAAAATGGTTTGGATCATAACATCTATGTTGCAACAGCCATTATTGATACTTACGCAAAAGCAGGCTTTCTTAATGGTGCACAACAGGTTTTTGATGGATCCAAAAGTAGTAGCTTGGTTATTTGGACAGCGATAATCTCAGCATATGCTGCTCATGGAGATGCTGATATGGCTCTCTGTCTATTTAATGACATGCTGAATAATGGGATTCAACCAGACCCTGTCACGTTTACAGCAGTGTTGGCAGCTTGTGCTCATTCTGGGCTGGTGGATAAAGCTTGGGAGATCTTTGATTCAATGTCTGCAGAATATGGCATTCAGCCCTCGGTTGAGCATTATGCTTGCATGGTTGGGGTTCTAAGCCGAGCCAAAAGGCTATCTGAAGCAGCAGAGTTTATCTCTAAAATGCCAATTGAACCAAGTGCTAAAGTTTGGGGTGCACTGCTAAATGGGGCTGCTGTTTGTGGTGATGTTGAACTGGGGAAGTTTGTTTGTAATCGCCTGTTTGAGATTGAACCTGAAAATACAGGAAATTACATCATAATGGCAAACCTGTATTCACAAGCTGGAAGATGGGAAGAAGCTGATATGATAAGGAGAAGAATGGATCAAATTGGGTTGAAAAAGATAGCAGCCAGTAGTTGGATTGAATCTAGTGGAGGGTTACATAGCTTTATTGCAAAGGACACATCAAGTGAACAAACTGAGGAGATATACAAGATACTGGAAGGATTGCTTGGGATGATGAGAGAAGAAGGGTATGTACTGCACTATGATGTAGATGGGGACAGTCATTATGTTTGAACTGTGAAATCATAAGTATTGTTTTTGATTGGAAAAATGAGGAGCAAATTGATTGAATCGAGTTGAAACTAGGCTTTGCTTAGACCAACATGACTCCCATACCTTGACCACTGTAAGAGATGCTCGGCAGGGCAAGATATATAAATTATTGAGAGAACTGTCAGCATCAGTCAGATCTATGTATACAAGTATGAATGTCTGGATTTGAAGCCCTAAGAATCCTGATTATGTGGAAATTGAGCTCAACAAAGTGGCCATCTTGTTCACTTGTCAGAAGAGGTACTATTTACTTGTTAAAAGCATTAGTCAGACCAATTGCGTTCGTACTACATAATTTAACCTATTTATTCATTTCATATTAAACCAAGAGGACTCAGATGGAGAGAGTGGTGAACTTGATGGGCTGTTCGTTTATTCAACATTATAAGCTTGTGGGTCAATGGTTGAATACCCGCAGCTTTGAGCTAGCTGCCACCATTGATTGATACATCCAGATTGCCCATCATGAAGGCTAGTAGTAGTAATAGTGTATGTTTACCGCATTTAATCATTCTTTATTGATGCCTTAGGAGTTGTGCGGAAAGGGAAATCAATGCAGTAGCTAAATCATGTTGAAAACTTTGGATGCCATTCTAAAAATGTATTATCTTTTCTTCAGAAATTGAGCTGAGATGGATACCATTCTTAATTAACAGTTGAAATGGTTTATCTTTGAAAAAGTGAAGCTACACTTTCTGTAATTCTTTCACTTGTAAGCTTTCTTGTGTTGTTGAAAATAACTTTTGAAGTGATGCCCTTAGTGTTGGTGTTACTTTCAACAGTGTTGCCCTTTAATCATCACTTGCGAAGGATGAAGAATACCAACCAGGCTCATCTTTAGTTGTTTGCTTTTGGAGGCTTTTATGGTTTTTCTGTTTTCTTTTTGTTGCTGTGGATTATCTTTTGCTTGCAATTTAAGCATCCTATGATTTGGCTTTTGGCCACTAGTTTATTTTTTTAATCTTTCATAACTGTAATATTGTGCCAAAACCATCATGATGTCTCCTTCCCGATTGTGCCCAAAGAATGACACCAAAATTCATTGTAGATGATGGCTAAAATGGTCAATCGAGTTGTTTTACTGTGTGGGAATCACAACTTTCGCCAAACTCCATAAACTAAAAACCCGCGAAGAAGGCGGTGCTGCTAGTAGTGTGTAAATGTGAAGGGCGACAACGTGCCGTCACAGATGCACTCGTACTTATCCGGTTGCTATATGTTCGGTGCCTGTTTTACAAAATAGTTTTTTATTTTTAATAAAAGCACATCGTAAATTTGTAATATGTGAAAAAAAAAGATACGTTGATAAATATAGTATCAATAGATTTTTTTTTTTTTTTTATATTACAAGTACATTTATAACTATCGGGATCACTTGATCTGAACTTTATAGTACGATTCAGATCGTTACTCTTTACTTGCTATTCCCAACTAGACGAGAGAGAATAACTCATACTAAATGAGAAAATTATCCACCAATTGAAAAAATTTATTAAGAATTTAGGAAATTATTGCTTTTTTGTGGACAATGATACTCGAACGCTATCATTAACTTGGAGAGAAGCAGGTTGGGTAATAGTGGTACCACGGTACCGTGCTCCACTTGGGAGTATCAATAGATTCTCTATTACCATTAAGTTTAGGCAGGAAATGTGGCAATATTAATCAGTAGAATTATGCTAAGATACATGACATATGTAGTTAAGTGGATGGTTAATGTCATTAGATTCTAATTAAGGGTTAATAAAAATTAAAAGATTTACAATATTAAATTAAATTTGTCATCTCAGTTGTAACTTACCGATAACTATGTTGATTATTGACAGCAAAATCTGATGTTACAGATGACTGATATGTAGGGGACAAGAGAAAGAAGCCAGGAATGGGCCAAATATATTTTTTTTCATCTGGTTGTTTTGTTTCCCTTCAAAAGCAATACTTACTCATTGGAGATAATGAAAAGAAAATGTGTCTCCATCGTGTTAGAGCTGGACACTTGCTTCTCGACAAAAGCACCTACATTCTTCACATAATATATTCCTTACAACTCAACCTCCTCTTCATTTTCCATTCGTAATCCATGATTGATTGCTCAAGTCTCCTAACCCTAATTAATGTTTCTTTCCTTTTTGTGTGCCCTTTATAATCCAGTGAATGTGTAAGTTCCATAATAATTGTTTATGTGGAAAGACCGTTCTACCACCGCATGCCTATGACTTGAATACTCTCTTCTTTTTCTTGCCTTGAATTTTGTCTAAACACTAATAAACTATCAAATATATATGAGGATATCCAAGTTTTGCCATTAAATATGCAACGGGTGGATGTAATAGATGCCGAAAAACAATATATATAATTGATCCCCTGATTGAGAATTGATTTTGATATCTTGCATACATATTTGTAAACTTTAAGTTGACCACTTGAATTACCAGGTAAAAACTATCAAGTTGCATGTGTCAAGGAGCCAACGGTCATTAAAAGAAATGAAAGTGGACAAATAAGTCAAAAAAATGCACATAAAAGGCCAGAGTCCTCAAAACTCCCACGCTCAAAGTGCAACTCCTTGAATTGAAGCACACGATCCCATATAATGGAAGAAGAAACACTAATCATCATATCAGCTCTCTCCACTCTCTCCGCTTCCAAGCTCTCTGATCTAATCCACTCCATTCTCTCAGTCACCCACCGCCACCTCCGCCGCCTCTCCACCATCCTCTCCTCCCCTTCCCTCTTCTTCCTCTCCCTCCACCACCTCCACTCCCTCTCCCTCCCCGACAAGACCCTCCTCATCGCCCGCCACCTCCTCTCCTGCCTCCACCAGTTCACACGCTACTTCCACCCAACCCCACCTCCTCACCTCTCCACCACCACCACCTCCAACTACATCAAACACCGTGACCTCGACGCCGCTTTGCTCCTCCTCTTGCTCTGTGAAGTCCAGCAAAAGAACCCAGAAGCGCTCCAAGGAGTCAGCTCCACTAAATGGCAGGCCGTTTTAAGTCAACTTTATTTAGATACCATGTTGAGTCTTTCTGGTGTTACTGGTGGTTACACTGGAGCTGTTTTGATGCCGTATATCGAGACGGTGACTAGGTGTAGGAGGTTCGTTAGTGTCATGGGAGGTGGAGGGAAGGGAGGAAGGGAGGTGGCAGCGGCGCCGGCTGCGGTGGTGGCGCTGCCGTCAGTGGAGGTGAGATGTGGTGGTGGTGTGGAGTGTGTAATTTGTAGAGAGGAAATGAGAGAGGGGAGAGAGGTGTGTGAGTTGCCATGTGAACACTCGTTTCATTGGATGTGCATTTTGCCTTGGCTCCGCAAGAGGAACACATGTCCTTGTTGCAGGTTTCGGCTCCCCACCGACGATGTCTTTGGCGAGATCCAACGGCTGTGGGAGGTTCTGGTCAAGGCTAGTGGCACCGGTTTGGATGGAGATTGAGAATGTGAATGCGAACTATGCATGTGATTGGATAGGGTGACGATCTACGTTGACCGGAGCTGTCTTGTTACACGTGGCGAAATCAGCTGAATTTTATGATGAATGGCTGTGGATTGCCATGGTATGGGGTGTAGATGATCACACGATTTTTTGATAGAGACACCTGTGGTTAAGGTTATGGTCACATTTATGTTTTGTGCTCTTTGAAGCTCAATAAATTGAGGGGATAAACATATAATATATAGGTTCTAACTAGGGGGTTGAGTTGGCATTGTTGTGTCAATTTCCACCATCAAATTTATTATTTGTAATTTGAGGTGTTCTTTGTATACTGTATCACATCAAAGCTCGGAAACTGGATAGTGTTGATGGATTGATCATATATATATATATATATATATTGAAATAGATCATATTTATATGTTACTCAATAAGATTTATACAGACTTTGTACTTAAAACAGTTTTATATTTATATTTCCTTTTGATCTTTCAAAACTAGGGGCTGTGTCATCGAATTTTGGTTTGTATAGTTTTTAACCTAGTTCAATCTGATGACCAATGGAGATCAAACACATTCAAAGTTTCAAACACAACATCAATTTTAATATCAATAATAATAAAAACAAAATCATTAATTTGAAATGAGTTATGATAAAAGGAAATATGGATTATTATATCGTTTTTGAATTAAAGGTTTTGCTAACTTACTGGTTGGATAAAGTTATCTATCAATAACAACTTTCGTATTAATTATAAGAATGATTATTGAATAATATTTAATGGTTATTATTGATAGGTACCGTTACCCAAATAGCAAGGTAACTAAACCCTTATATTAATTCAAACATGACTTAAAATTTTAAGAGTAATAAATAAATTCTAAAAGAAATTATATTATTTTTATAACTATAATATAACTATATAATTCTTGTTTAATAGGTTAGGAAATAGGAACAAGAGTTTGAAGAAGATGAAGGAGAGAGAGGAGTCGTCCTCAACCCCACGACTTTCCTAGGGATTGGATCGAAACCCCCAATTCATTGGGATTTACAAATCGGGCTTCGTCATTTCGGGGTGCCGATAGAACATCAAATTCATCTGGACTGAGCCCAACGGCTTGGACTAGCCTGGGCCTGAAAACTGGGCGCCCTCTCGGCAACAGATATAATCCATATGCGTTGGGTCCTTATCTCATAATTTCAGGTTCCTTGACTGTTTCATAATTAGAAATTTCAAAAAAAAAAAAAAGAGGGCGGGGGGTTGGGGAGAGAAGGGGAACTACTAAACTTTCACGTGAATTTCATTTCGGAATTAGATCTTGGAAAATGTCGATAAATTCTGTTCTATGTTCCCTACTTCTAACCATCTTTTACTTACAAAGGAATTTTTCTTTTTCAATTTATTTTAGACTTTGTTATAAAATTCTATAATATTGTTATAATCTGTTCAAATGGTGAAAACATTATTTTGAATAACATATTGGAAAAATGTTTACAGTTTATGTTTGAGAAATGTTTTTTTTTTTTAAAAAAAAAAAAAAAAGAAAAAAAACATGTTTTTGGTTTTGCCATTTGAAAATATGCTCCTAACCAAATTCATTGGGCTCAAATTATGCTAATTAATAAAATGGTAAAGGATTGGGGAGTTGAGTTTTGATAAAAAGCTCAACTCATAATTTTTTCTTTTAGAAATAACTATTAAAAGTTTTAATTGAATAATTTCTTTCCGATAGTGAAAAGCTTTATTGGAAGGAAAGGAAAGGGCACTGAACATGCTAGAAAATGCACCCTTTTTAAGCCCTTGGAGTTCATTCTACCATAGCAATTGCCTTCTCCGTCTGGTGACAGAAACTTGTTCAACCTCTATCAGTGACCTGGAATGTTTCATGAGCATTAAATCGAGTAGTCCAAGTCCACTTGTTAATGTTAATGTAATGAAAATTTATTTTGATGGAATAATAAAAAGACCACCTAGACTCATAGAGACGCTCCCTCCTCAAAAAGAGAGAAGGTGGTCCAGCTAAAATGATAATGAGTATGCTTAAAGCTCATGCAGTTTGAAAGCTTGTTAGGTGCATACCCACACATGTTCAACTTAAACTGGTTTCTTTCTTTCTTTGAGTGGAGTGCAAGCCAATTTCAGTACTCTTAGGCCTAAATTATTAATGTTTTATTGTTTTTTTAGTGAATTACTTGCAATTATAATCTTCCCCACTTCTCACCAAGCCATATTCTTATTTACGAATGAGTGTACACTGAGTTTTATGTAACATGTGTTTTTTTTTTTAAAAAAAAAAAAAAAAAAAAGCAAACCTGATATTTTATTGAACAAAGCAATAAATAATACATGTAAGAATTTGGGATTGGGGATTTAGGTTTAGACTTTAGTTTTTTACTTCAACTTTTTATAATTTAGTGACAGCTAGTCGAAAAAAAAAACAGAAACATGAAGATCTATTAGAACTTAAAAGAGGATAAAAATGGAGTTCATTTATGAGGACGCTCGGCTAAAATAACATCCGTTCTCCCTTTCTTTGTATGTGAGTAAAATTGGAATTAAACATCAATGTAAACTGTGACAATAACTTGAAGTAATTATTTAGAGACAAGTTCACAATAAAAATAAGAAAAATTTTGGGTAGCATCGAGTGTGCATGCCACTCACAAATAGATAAATCATCCATGTATCAATTTTCTTGTATAAATTTTCACACACGTCTCCATTTTATCCCACTAATTATTTCATTATTTTTAAAAATTAATATGAATGACGTATCAATTTGTTAGTAGTCAAGTGTTGAGGTTTATGTCCTAAGAGCTTGTAATTATATAATCGGTTTTATAAATGTTAATAAAGTAATCATTTCATTTAATTTATATATTTTACAAAAGTTGTGAATATCATGAGAAACATACTTGATTATTGATCTAATCTTAAATTAAATATATAAGTGTTACATACAAGTAGATTTAGTTTGAAATAAATAATATAAAGAGTTCATAGAAAACAAGTAAAGTCAGGTATTTTGTTTGTGGTAAATGTACCGTTGTGGTCTATTTTGTATTTGGTATTATTGTTTTATCCAAGATTGTTCATGTGGTAATATGGAAATTAAGACATCTTATATAGTAAGATTATATATGACTAGACTAAATAATCCTGAGTGTATTATGAATTCCTACTCATTGAGTTCTATCCTTTAATTTATATGAGTGAGATCAAAGTAGATGTCCGGTCAATAACTTCACACTTTAGGGATATGATTTAGTAAATAATTGGAAACATTCTATGTAATTTCAGAATCCACTCATTCTTGCGAAAAGTAGACAAATAGTTCCATTAAGGGTTGAATTTGGACTTGAACAATAAGAGTGTTCAACTTTCTGTTTATATGTAAATATAAAAATAAATTAATAAATTGTTATGAATACATTATTCATTAGGAGATCAACAATACTCAAAGGAACAATAAATAATCAGTGAGATAAAACGAACATTTTAACCTTAACTCTAATTACAAACTACTTGTGGAAGATCAAATCGCATATAGTAATTAAATAAATGAACACTAAAAAACTTTAGATTGTATAAAAATATAAGCAGTTGTAAAAGTACAATTTTAGGTTTTTAGTGAAGTAACTTTAAAGTTAATAATAATGAATTATTTAATTAAAGAGCTTAATTAATATTTCCACAATTATTAAACTCAAAACTGTAGATTCATCAAGTCTCTTTGATAGCTCATTTTATTATAAGAAATGTATGTATAAAATATTGTAATTGGACTGTCAATTATATTGTAATTAATTGTTTTATTAATTAATATGTTGAGTTTTATAAAAAGTTTTGGGACTATTTAATTTGATTAAAACAACGCGCCACATCCTCAAAATTTTCTTGTTAGGATTGAGCAAGAGGGACAACATAGAATAGCAAACAAAAACAAATAAAAACAAAAGAAGTGAAAAAACATGATACAGTCAAACTAAAAATATGTATAAAGAATAAGAAATTTCAGACAGATCACGTGACAGATACAGCTAGAGGCCGCATCAGCAATCTATCCGTGAATGCTTTCAAAATTTGAACCAATTCATAAAACCGGGCCTTTTGATTTCTTCTCTCACATGGAAATCAATAAATGCTCATCGGTTCTGGCCATCTTATAATGATATAATGCTTCTTCTTGTGCTAAAACTGAAATCATGCTTCTCATGGGCTTATCTTCGTTATCACTACTAATACCAGTAAAAGTTGTTGATTGTGCTATGATGCCCCCTTTCAATAATGTTGTGTCCCTTTTTTTTTATTATTATTATAATTTTTAAAATTTGAATGTAGAATTTATATTTTAAAAATAACTATTTTATATATCATATATGAATACGATACTGTTGTCATATATGAATACGACATTGTTGTTCAACCATTTGTCCTGTTAAAATACCTCTTATACACACATTAGTTTAAATCTTTCTCTTAGTTGCATTTAATGTGGCAATATCAGAATTTCAACTATTAAATTAGAACATCATAATAATTATTTCAGAACCGCACTTCCTGTCTTTCCTAAAGCATTAATCAGGTAGACTCTGAATCTATCTCGTGGAAGATTTAAAAAAACAAAAACCAACAACAACAAAATTGTTAGATTAGTCTTAATTTGAAATAAATCTCAACATAGTCATGTTATAATGGAGCATAAGATTTACTGCTGTGAAAAACTAAAAACTTGGATAGTGTGAATAAGTACAAATGAAATGCACAAACACGTTAACGTGGGAGCAACGAAGGGGTACCTTTGGCTTTGGGGCATTAGCGAAGGATATAAGCCACCTGATATGAGCGAAAAAGGCCAAGCTCTCCTCCTGACCTTGATTTTTCAACACTTGCTGTGAGGTGTACAGCATCTTTGTCTAATTGTCGCTCCAGTAGGCACATATTCTATTCTACTTTTCATAGAAATAACACATTTTCTTACTTCCACTTGTTTGAGTTCTGATCTGAGGTAAGAAGAGAAGAAAATGATAGCTACTAGCAAGGAAGAAGGAAAATGGAGGTGGGTTCTTGTTGGTTCTCTTTCTATGCTTGTGCTTTTTGTGTTTTTCGTAGAGTCTTTTGACATTTACATTGTGATGTGGGTTTTTTCTCAGTGAAAAGATGGTAGAAGGAAATGATGATTTGAGGACTATAGAGAGTCTCAGAGGAAGATTGCTTGCTGAGAGACAAGCTTCTAGAGCTGCAAATGAAGAAGCAGAACAATTTGGTAGTAAGGTTTGCTATTTATGATTTAAAACCACATTTTTGTGTTTTTTTTGTAGTTTGCATCGTAAAAAAATCTCAAATTGTTGTTTGATTTGATGCTTTAATTTGGGTTCAGCTGGTAGAGCTAGAGAACCAACTCAAAGAAGAGACCAAAATGAGGAAAAAAGCTGAAAAGAAGCTCAATTTTTTAAAGAAGAAGCTTGAATATTTGAAAATACTGCCATTCTTGGAGGAATCTGAGCAATCTAGCACTACTTCATCAGACATTTGTTCACATTCTTGTAGATCATCCACAATCACAACCATTTCAAGCCCCAAAAACTCATCAGAAGAATCTGAATCCAAGTCTCAGATTACCTTAGAAAATCTGGACTGCAATGTATCAGACTCTCCTACATCAAAACAAAGCCACCAAAGTTCTTCCATTCAAGAGAACTCAGATTTTCTAGAAACTTCAAATTCAAGCCTCAAAGACCTTCCACATGAAAAACCAAGCTCAACTTCTCAAGATTCAAACACTCACGACAATCCTAGGTACTTGAGTCACATCCTACTTGTTAGTTGTTACTCATTTATTCAATTATTAATAGAGTTATGCTAATTTTTATATTTATATATTTTTTGGTTACTTATTAGTTATTACTACACCTCATCAAGCATGAAGACTTCAATAGAAGAAAATCAGAGTGAAGAGGAAGATTATGTGGACAACTCACTGGCACTGGTTCCAGTGAGTTATCCAGAGGAATCCCAGAAGTACACAAGTGAATTGCAGATAATGAGTGCAAGTGTTGGAGACGTTCTTGATGCGTTAAGGCATGCCAGAGAAAAGATCCAGAGCTCCATGGAAAGAAGAAGACACATGATTAGAGTTGGCCCTTGTTGAATTCTTGCATGTTTATAGTAATTATGTGATTGTTTTTATAAATAATAATATAAGTGAAAGTGACATTTAGAGGTATATTTCTTGTGTGCCTTTTGCATTGAAGAAAAATTACAGTGGCAAACCAAGGTATAGTAATTATAAAGTTGGTTGCATTGATGATGATATTGCATTAATCAAGACCGCTGAATGGCTAATTAAGTTCCATTATTGTGCATGTGATGTGGGTACGTGGCTGTCTGTTGTACGTAGGATGCTTTTGATCTGGGTCCCAACTTCTGCCAATGTAGATATCTTCTTTTTTCCTGTATTCTTGATTGAGTTTCAGTTTTTGTGAATCATTCAAGATATTGGGCCTAAGTGTAGCTGTCACTAGCATCAATGCATCATTATGTGCTTCTAGTTCCGGTGAGAAACTAATAAAAGTTAGTGAGCTATAGTCACAGTTGAGCCGTAATTTATTGCTCAGCTGTTTCTTAATTGTTCCTAATTTCTATATAAGATTACCAGAGTTAAGTCTTCTCTAATTATTTAATTAAATTTATAAATACAATGGGGAACATATTTGAAGTCAAGACTATACCTACTGGAATTTAAATATTCATTTCAAATATTATTGTTGGATTATCTATTGTATATTTCGAAATAATCCTCTAAGTTTGACTGACTATTATTCAATACAATATTAAATTTCTTTTATGAAATATCCTACATATTAATTTGATGATTTATTTACTTAATTGAACTGTAATGCTAAAAATAAAATTAGTTTGTGTAATTGTGTTTGTATTCTTGTAATAAATCTATATTAATGGTCTTTATCAAAAAAAAAAGGGAAAAATCTATATTAATGGAATTTAATATTATATATAAATGATGATTAAAGCTGTAACAGCCTCGAAAATTGAAGCATTTTTGATGGGTAGTGAATGGTAATTAAGATTTTGACATTTAATGTGAATTATGACAAAATACAAGCATTGCAAAAACCTATCCCCTGGCTATCGCTTGAATTAAATTAATTTCAACGTATTTTGCTATCGGGCATCAACAAGTATTTATTGAGTTTGATAATAATTATATTTAGATCATCCTACCATAAATAATATATATATTTTTTTTAAAAAAAAAAAAACATTCATCCCACTAGACGTTGGGATATGGAAAATTTTACAGCACAATTAATTAATTATTTATTTTTTAACTGCATTGTAGTTTTTTTTTTTTTTTTTTTGGAAATTTAACTGCTTTGTAGTTTTATAAACACTTCAACCAAACTATTAGCTGCACCAGCCACGCAGCCACCTGATACAGTCCAGAGATTAGAGAGCATCCGAATACTAGCCAACAAGAAAGGTCATATGGATTGGGTTGGACTTGCATTTGAACCAAGCCTAGTCCCTTTTGTTCAGGTTGAACCTGTCAGTGGGCCGATAATAATTAATCACTAACTCATTTATTAAAAAACTCAAGTATTTATCGAATTCATCCTTTATATTTATGAATCGTGTACAGATTCAAGTATTATCATATATATATATTTGATGACTAGGACTAGCAAATGATACAATCGGCTTTAGCAGCGATAGACATTGAAGCATGACTTGAAAAATAACTTCTCAAAACGAGAAGGATCAACCCACAAAGAGTAACAGAACAACCCACAAATAGTGAGAGAAAAAAATGTCCACAAACAACACGAGGGGCTAGGCAAGATGGAACCCACAAAGTGGGTGGCTTGTGCGGTTATGCCTACCACTAGACCACAAGTTAGGATTATCATTTATATTTATTAATATACGTGGGAAGCATTTTTCTCATGAGAAAATATCTCCCAATGTTACATAGATACTTACATATAGAAACAAAAAAATTTGTGACATCAATCGGTTGGATTAGCAGTTGACCCAACCCTAGTCCATTTTGTTCAACTTGTACCATTAGTTGGCCGATAATAAGCAGCTCGATCAATTCCAAAAATTTCTTAATATACCATTCTGTTTTGAAATAGAATTACATTTTCATGCAGGGTGTAGACACTACCATAATATATATATATATATATGATTTATATATCCAAATTATAAGTACATCCATCATTAAAAATTTTAAAATCAACTTTACTATAAGCATCCAATCTAATACTAATACTAACATTATGAAAGTAAATTCATTTATCTATCAAAAGCACACAATTAAATTATTAGTACATCCAAATTTAAGTTTAAACAATTCTTTACACTTCGAAAAATAAAATAAACTTTTGTCATGTTTTTCTATTTGTTTTATAGAAAAACCTCAATTCTAAGTAATCATATTTCTCAAGATCAATTTACAAGTTTTGAATTATCAATTTCACTGTTATTTTTATTCACAAGATTTGTATTTAGTATATTCATTAGTCAAAATTGATTAGTTAATACAAATGCAAGCATAATAATTTTTTCTTATATATTATTGATAACATCAATCCCAAATTAAACTACAAAAGGGAAAATAAAATATATATTTTTTTAAGATTTAGAATATTTCTCAATTCACTAAATTATTTTTTTCGTTCTTCATTATAATGGTTAATGCTTTTGAAACCAACTGAACAAGCAAAAAGTGAGTTCTTACAACTTTAGTCTCCAATTTGTTTTTGTTTTTAACTTTCCCCAAATTTAACTTAAATTTGTAACTCAACAAACAGAAGGGTGAATGTGAAAATTCAGACATTTTTTCACTTCATGCCAAACATAATTGATGTGTAATATACAGGTGGTCTTTTACATCTAAGATATGATTTATCCCATCTTAAAAAAAGATGAGATCAAAACTGTTTTTAAGATAAACTTCTGTCAGGTTTTTTATCAATAAATATAACCATAACCAACACCATACACCACAACCACGGCGCCGCCCCCACCCCCCCCCCCCCAAAAAAAAATAAATAAATAAAAAAGAATATAGAGGCAACCAGAAACTTGATGATGCATTCAAAGAAACCAACTTGACATGGATCTGATTAGAAAATTTTGATTGGATTGTGCTCTGACAGGTTCATAGACTAGAGTTAGATTCTCTGATCATCTTCATCCCTGGTTAAAAAAGTAGATATTGGACAAGAGAAAAGTTAAGAAAAAAAATAAAAAAGCATGGAAGGTCTTTATCATTTCATGGTAGCAATACGCATGGTCTTTTTTGGAGGGCAAAAATTTTGGCATCAAAAGTACTTGAAGAGCCCAGTCAATAAAGTTAAACTGCCACATACTTCTCTCAAAAGATGTCAAGAGGAAATAATGTAGACTCTTTGTTTGTTTTTTATGCAACAAAAAAGGAGTAAATTCTTAGTTTATGTTTTTATAATAACCTTCTATAATAAATAACACAAATTTATAAGAGATTCCGGGAAGGTTTTCGATGAATACAAGTAAGGCATCTAATGAAGTATATAATTTATATAATTGACTCTTAATCGAGCTATATACTTAAAAGAAGGTCAACAAAATTTACAAGACCAAAGAAAGTATATACTACAAAAAAATAAACAAAAGAGAAGGTGAAATACTGAAAACTTCCAAGGGGGTGGGAGATCAAATCTGAAAGGCCTGAAATTGTATATCTCAGTTGGCAATGCAGCTTGCAGGAATATATATGTATAATTGTAACCAGCAAATGAGTAAACACTTGATCCAAAGCAATAAATTAAAGCCCAGTAGGTCTACCTATTTTATTTTTTAAGCTGGTGGATGGAAATGAGCCAAATCTATTAAATTACACAAACAAGTTGGTGGGCATCGACCATGCATGACCGGTATTTTTCCAGTATGTTCGAGTCGTAGTGCATGTACCAAAAATACATGGTCACTCTGAAGCGGCACTCCGGGCCCAGTTTTGCCACCTTTCATTACAAGTTAAAAACCTCCAGTTCTCAGGCCATGCAGTGTCACAACAAAATTACACAAAAAGTTTGAAATCAGCAGAGCAATCTCTGATGTGATTTGTGAATGTGATGGAATACTTCGATGGACATAAAAATCGCAATAATGTTTTTGTGCATGGAAATGGTAACATTTAGACAGCATGTTTTCTTTGGTTTCAATCTCTTTGATGATAAGTGATACTGATACGCATCTTTCTTTCAAGCAGATATGAATAAAAAAGAAGTGAAGTACTTGTTTGAGAAAAAAAGATATGTACAAAATTAGTAAACGGGAAGGTGAGAAATGGAGGAAATAGTCAAGTGAAACTGAAAATGACCACGAAAAGAGGATGAAATATGTGGTGTGTTTTAAACTCCTAAATCCATGGAAAAGTATGTCATTATTTGTTCAAGAATCAGGAGATAAAAAGAGTATTTGATGAGCAAAAACTGCCTAAAACAATGGGTTATTATTGCTAATAAACCTCCAAAACACAAAAGCTCAACCATGGAATTTAGAAAAGTTTAAGCAACCAACTTGACCGCAAAAAATTTAAAAAAAAAAAAACAAAACAAAAAAAAAAAAACAAAGAGAGAGAGAACAAGAACAAGAACAACAGCAACAATGTCAGAGTTTGTAATTACAATCTCATTATTTCCCGTCTCGGATCTCATCTAACAACAAACTAGAAGATCTTCTGGCGAAAAAGTCCAAAACTTCTCTTATCCATTGCTCCCTTTGATCTGTCTGATCACAGACCGAAGGCTGTCTTATATCAAACGTGTATGTTCTTTTACAGCTAAGTCTGTTCCTGTTAAAACACATTTAATCCAGATTCAAGGTACACAGCACCAGCACACCTCCATAATCTCTGAACTCACATTAAAACTATTGCTTTCTTGTCTCTAGATACACTTTTTAGTTGATTTAGCCCATACCCTTTTCGTCTCTATCTGAATTTTGTACATATTAATGGTGTCTGGTTTTGAAGGGTATATAGTGTCAAGGATTGTTGTCGTTGTTCTGGAGCTAAGGTTGGGTCTGATTCTTGTTCTTTATCTGGGGTTGATGACTATATTCATTGCTGGCTCATTTGGATGATATTTATGTACATATATCTATAAATGCAAGAGCTATACGATTCTGTGATGTCAAGTGAGTACCTGAAAATGGTAACTTGCTGGAAACCTTATGCTGATAGTGATACTAGTGGTCGTGTTGATGGTTTGCTGTGGTACAAGGACCTGGGGCAGCATGTTTATGGTGAATTCTCAATGGCTGTGATTCAAGCCAATGCTGTGTTGGAAGATCAAAGCCAACTCGAATCCGGGTCATTGAGTTCCACCAACTCTGGTCCCCATGGAACTTTTGTTGGAATTTATGATGGACATGGAGGCTCCGAGGCATCGCGGTTCATTGTTAACAATCTTTTCCGCAATCTTAAGAGTATGTTTCCTCCTGATTGCTTTTGTTATTATTTCTTCAGTGTTATACAACAAAAAATTTAAATACAATAGTTAATGCTAATGTTCTTATTTAATCTTTCCATTTATTGAAATGCTTATATGATACAGACTTTGCGTCCGAGCATAATGAGATATCAGACAATGTAACAAAAAAGGCCTTCTCAGCAACAGAAAATGATTTCCTCTCCCTTGTGAAGAAACAGTGGCTTAGTAAGCCACAGCTAGCATCTGTGGGATCATGTTGTTTGGTGGGCTTGATATGCAATGGATTGCTATATATTGCCAACGTCGGAGATTCTAGAGTAGTGCTAGGCAGAGCAGAAAGGGCCTCCAAGGAAGTCTCGGCTATACAAGTATCAATGGAGCACAACGCAAATATAGAATCTGTTAGAGATGAGCTCCGATCATTGCATCCCCGAGATTCACAGATTGTTGTGTTGAAGCACAAAGTTTGGCGTGTCAAGGGCATCATACAGGTAATTACACTACTACAATTAACGTTGAGGATTCAAAACTACATAGGAGCAACGTCATGGAGAAATTTTTTTTAAAAAAATAATCATATTTCTCTACATTGTAGTTATCAGTTACCTTTTCTATTTGGTTTCCGTATGACTTATTACAGGCCAAAGATGACAAAAAAAATTAAAAAAAAATAATAATAATAAGAACCACTTTTTGTTTTTTTCGTTTTTTGCTTTGTCTTTGCAGGTTTCAAGGTCCATTGGTGATGCATATTTGAAAAGGGCAGAATTCAACAAAGAACCTCTAAACTCTAAGTTTAGAGTGCATGAACCTTTCTTGAAGCCAATACTTAGTGCAGATCCATCAATACTGGTACACAAACTCTACCCGGAAGATCAGTTTCTCATATTTGCTTCTGATGGCCTTTGGGAGCATCTCAGCAATGAGGAAGCTGTGGAAATTGTCCGAACCTATCCACGCCATGTATGTTTTCGTTATTTCTGAAACTTTTGGCCTCAATACTACTGTTTATTCCTGCAACCACTTTTAGTACGCCTAGTAGTAATAGGATTCACTGCTTAAACTATTTCAAAGATGTATATGTATTAGTCCAATGAAATCAACTTCTGATGCAGGGGATTGCAAGGAGACTTGTCAAAACTGCATTGCAAGAGGCAGCTAAGAAAAGAGAGATGAGGTACTCAGACTTGAAAAAAATTGATCGAGGTGTGAGGAGACATTTCCATGACGATATCACAGTGATAGTCGTGTTTCTAGACCCGAATTTGATTGATCAGAGCTTATCCTGCAGCTGTCCTTTTTCAATAAAAGGAGGAACTGGGACCCCTGACCATACTAACCCATAAATGTGGCAAAGCTTGTAGGGTTTCATCAGAATATCTGCACTTATTTAAAATAGGAGACCGATTGTCTTTTTTAATATTAGGCTTCTATGTATGAGATACAGCAGCAAGCGTTCCCATTAGCTGTGATGTGGTAATGTTTCAGGTTATACATATGTATTGGGAAGAGCAGTTCTCCTTGTCCATAAAGATGGATTCAAAGTGGCTGTTATAGTTGCTTTTATCTAGTGAAGATGTGGAATTTATGTAGATACAAGTTTTCCCTTTGTTGTTCTCCCTTCTAGTTTTTGCTTTTCCATTGAAGCTGAAATTTGTTCTAATTGTGGCAAATAGTTGATATTGTGTCCTTCAGTATTGTAGTTTGGTCCCGGTTCAGTTACTAACTTTTATACATGCATTGAATGCCGGTCAATTCAATTTACTTTTTACAATTTTAATTGAACTGTGTACTAGTGCAACAAATTATGTTGTGCCAATTGCTTTCCCAACTCCTATTTATTTTCTTTCCAAGTTTCCAGTAATTTAAGCTGCTAGGGCAAGATATCAAAACAATGTCACTTTTACATGGTATTATATTAGGATTTTGGGCAGACCCTGCCTGTATATGTTTTTATTACACATTCCACTAACCTATGAGAAAGAGTTTGGTATAGTAGATGTATATATTGAATAGAATCATGATATGTATACCCACCAAGTTTTATTGGATCGTTACAAATGTGTTTGAAGGACTTTTCCTTTACTTGGTCAAATAATTTTGAAGTTTCAAACATATTTATGAAAACGATAAGCCATTTAAATTCCTTAAAACGTATTTTCAAGAAATATATATTTAGGGTACCACCCATGAAAATGATTAGAACACTCATTTTTCCAAAAGTATCGATATAACAAAATTATCCCTGGATAAAATTATAAAGAGGACAGACACAAATTAATAAAGTAATTTTTTTTTTTTAACTCTTATAACTTGAAATAATTTTCTTTTTCCTTTCTTAGTTAAAAATAAAACAAATAAAATTACATAAATGTTTCCAAAGAAAATCTAAAAAAAAAAATTATGGATCTTTGTATATCATCAAATTACCCTTTAAATCTTTTGAAATGCAAAACATTATTTCTTTCAAATTATATTTTTTATTCATTTAAAAAGTAAAAAATGACTTAAATATAAAATGAAATCTCATTCTTGGTAGCAAATTTGGTGGCTTCAACCTTCAGCTATGAGTGTGTGCTTCATATTCTTCTTGATAAAGTGTAAAATTAGAATTAGGGTTAGGATTAAAAATTTATATTTAAGAAAAATAAAAACAAATACTAAAGAGAGAGTTTATTTTAAAGGAATATAATTAATTTTGTTTATTATAGGAAAATTTGTTTTAAAATAATATAATAAATTTTGTTAGTATACGAATGTCTGTTTTAAAAGAATATAATTAATATTGTTTACATAGGGTTATTATTGACATATTTTTGGGTGCTTATACTAATTTGTAGATTTTAAAATTTAATCAACGATTGCATTAATAATTATGGGTGAAAATCAAATTTGTGGATAGCAATATGTACCCATTTGTTTAACTTCCTCCTTTATAAAATTATAACATAAAAAATAGATTTCCAAAGTACCACTAGGTTTGTTGTGGCCCTGTGGGGTTTCTGACACAAATTTAAAAGGGGAGGTTTTCAATTAAATTTTGAAAGATTGTTTTTACCTTTTAGACTAAAAAATTTTAAAAGATAGTTTTGATATATAATAAACGGGTTTTATTCTTTAAATAATAATAATAATAAATAACTTCCAAAAAGAATTGCTTTTAACAATACCAGGTCCCACATTATCCCACAATTATATGATTTGTATCCACTTGAATTGTTGAGGTGGAAATTTATTAAAGCATAGAGGTTTTCAACTTAAAATGAATGGCTTCTTAAAAATGGATCAATGTTAGAAAACACGGTTCACAACGAATAAAGATTCTCCGTTAAATTTTTTATTTTAATACATTTTTTGTAAAAAGTGTTTAAATTTAAATAAAAGTTATTATCATTTTTCTTTAATGATTAATGAATCATCATTTTTCCTTTTGATGATTTTAAAAAAATAAAAAAAAATTTTAAAATAATATTAATTCAAATAAAAAAAAAAAGATAAAATGATGTTTTTTTAATTACTAGAAAGAAAATGACGATTTATTAATCATCCAGAGAAAAAAAATAATAACTCTTTAAATAATGCATAAGAGAGAAAAAACAAATGTAACAATCTTAACTACTTATAATGTCATCAAATTATTAAAAATCTTAAAAAAAAAAATGCTAGAAAATTCATATTCATATATAAACCCTCCATTCCCAATTCCCTACTAATACAATTAAATATTTTAACAAAAATAAATTCAAGCATTCTTTTTTAAAGATAGGTTTGTCTCCCCATTGATCTCACACCACCACACATGATAGATGTATTTCAACCTATCTCCCTCTCCAAGTTGTGGTCTAACCATATTTAATTCCATGGTTAAGAAGAGCTTTCTACAGGCGTTTCATTGCCTGTATGACTAACATGGTATGAAACATTTCATTTGAAACTACACGCAATTATTTTAGTAGGAAGAACCATTTCATTTTAATTGTTACAATTACATTTTACAATTGTCAAGACCACGGTGATAGTGAAACTAATAACCGATCTGAACTCTAACAACTTAACTCTATTCCCGAACAATTAGAAGAGTGAAACTCATATTTATGGAAAAACTATCTTTTACAACCGAAAAAAGACTCGAACATAATTTAACCCTTTTCACATGAGGGTCTACCTATAATTGTTCGGGTTTGCCACAGACGGTTTTCAAAACCTAGTCATGCACACAGTGGACACCAAGTGCAATAACTTACCACCAAGGCAAGTGACTTAAGAGTAAAAACCATTTCATTTGGCACTACACAAAGTTATTTTAGTGGAGTCATTTGCCATTTGACAAATTCGCCAACCTTCTAAATTAGCTTAATAAGACTATTGACTAGAATGACTCGCAAGTCATTTCCTTCGGTGGTAAGACAAGTGCACCTAATGCCCATACGTGCAAGACCAAGTTTTGAGTATCATCCACGCCAACATGGATAATTGTAGCCAAGCCCTTTATCTGTGGGGGGTAAAATCTTACTTAAGTCCCTTTGACTGTAGTAAAGGTAATTTTCCTATAAACATGGATCTCTTTCTCCTGACCGTTCAGGAGTAGAGTTAGAGTTAGAGTTAGAGTTAGGATCTCAACTGTTCTCTAGAATCACTATCATAGGGTTCCAAAAGTTGTTATATGTACTCATAAACATGGACTTGTAACAACAAAATAAATAAATAAATAAAGACTATTGACTAGAATGGTCTTCTTCAAAATAGCCAATCAAATTCAATCTTACATATATATATGTATGTATGTATAAACACGAATTTTTAAAATTTCCCCAATTATGTCAGTAAAAGTATCCACTCCACGGATCTGACTAGAAAACATGAATATCCAGATTAAAGCTGGGCATTTAAAATTTTACAATTACCAATGTCTAAAATAAGGAAAATAATTAAAATTACAAAGAGTTACACAACTACACGTAACCAAAAAACAAGAAAAAAAATACATCCACCATTCCTATCATCCTCCCTTGCAGATCTGAGCAATTCACTGTATAAGACCCCAGAAAATTTACCACCACCTCTATAGCATTCACTTGTCTTAGAATACCACATCAGAAATTCTGAAGTACCCAACTACAACATTTCCACCTCTAAAACCAAAGTTTTCAAGACCTTTTTTCTAATTTAACAAGGAAATAAGAAACTGACACTCCTACAAAAAGAGGGGGAAAAAAAATCTACTCTCCTACCCAAAATAACAGAAAACTGAAACTGACACAATTTCATTTCAAAGGTACCTTCCTATTTTCCGTCTGACAGACTTACATTCAATCAAAACCCACTACCTGCCTCTTAAGAATTGGAAAATAATAATTAAGATAACAAGCATTTTATTCACATCCAGTAGAACAACAGCGCATGCACTGGTAATTTGGCATCAAATTAAGTATTCCAACAGCATGAACCAATTCCATTGATGCATTATTATCAGTAATAACACAAGCCATAACATGCTGCCATGAGACCCAAAACAAAACTCAAATTTCTTTCCTTCTTTTTTGTGCAACAGAAAGATAAAACAAAAAAAAAACAAAACAAAACAAAAAACAAAAAAACAAAAAACAAAAGAAAAACAAAAACAATAACTAGAGGAAAACTAAAGCATCGTTGATTTAAAATTAAAACACTAAAAATATGCATGCCTTACAATCTTAGGACCATAACTTTTTCCTAACTTATATTAATATTCTAAAACACAGTAAATGCACATTCAGAAGTATCAATGTCTGCCCTGGATCCTACACCGTTCCATCAATGACCATCTATGTCTCCATATGCAAAGACCAGAGGAAATTGAACCAAAGATCAAGTTAACCAACTAAAGCTCATTCAAAGCAATCACAAAATTCTCTAATTCAGATGAAGTATGGCAGTAGATGGTCCCTAGTTCCTCTAAAAACAAAATAGTACAGTTTGGCTCCTAAAACGTCAAATCCATAATTGTCAGGTTACCACTGCTGTTCCCACTTGATCATGAACAAGCAACTTTGCAGGAAAATTAGACATTGGCCATCCATGTGTCAACAATACAGAACCAAAATGTTTTAACTCAAACCAACTTACCTTCATAGTTGCAGCATGTTACAGTTTTTTGTTTTAGTTAAAACCAAATAAAAGGAAAAAAAAAAATATTCCCTAGGTCTTGACTTCAGAATTTCTGATGTACTCAATAGACTCTAAGATAGGTTAACACTAAAGGTGGTGGGTTGGTTGCTCTAGATCTCACCAGGTAAAAGAAATGTTATAGCTGTATCTCGATTGAGGGAAAACACCTTCCACCACAAAATCTTGCTTAGCTGCCCAGTAGATACTTACAAGACGACAAAGTAATAATGCATAGAAGAAATGGAGATAGCTACACATGTTGCCGATGGAAATGCAGGAACTTAAAAACCTAGACCTGCCACAAACATTAAGGGAAACAAAAAATTAGAGCTGCCCATATAAAATATTCAACCATCTATGTAAACAAACTTTAAAAAAACAGAAAATTTACTTGGTAAGAATTACAATTCAATGAACATAATCAGTATGGTGAATGTCAGTGTACAGCACCTCCTAGAACATACCTAAACATACTGATTTTGTATGGCAATTTCTATTCAGGCTCCTCCACCAGCCTTGCCTGCAATAGCTGCCTTCTGTTATATACAACAACAAAAAGATCAGAACTCTGAAAAGCACATAATACATAGCACTTGTTCAATCAGTTTGCAAGTAAATAGTAACACAGTTCAGGGCCTTACTGGTTCAATATTCCCCTCGCCATTCACTTGAGATAAAGAACTCGACGGAGGTGAAGAGAACCTGGGATTAAAAAATGTCCATGTAAGTCCCAATTAAGAAAACACAAAAACTATTAACCAAAATTAGAACATAGTGGAAGTAGTTCAGTTGCAAATAATATATACCGAAGCGCCCTTGCTTTTCTTTTGTCTTCCTCCACAGAGTCTGTTTTAGAATATGGTGCAAATCTGGCAGCCCGAGCTTTCTTCTTAGCCTCCTCATCACTAGCTGTAATGGGCACAGGAAGCCCAAACCTAAACAAACAACACAAAACATCATAACAAACTGCACATACAAATAAATCAACAAATTTCGCTAAACTACTACTTCTTTCACCATATGACCACATAAAGTTGACAGAGATTTATACCTCTCCGCTCGAGCCCTTCTCTTCAGCTCCTCTGATTTCTTAGATACCTCTGATCCATGTGTTTGCGGCGCAGTTCCAAACCTGCAACAATAACCATACACGTTTTAATAAATGATCAAGTTCGAACTACACAGAATGAAGCCATCATCACTAATAAAGAACTCCCCAATATACTAACACTATGTAAACTTCAAAAGGTTAGGTAGTTCATGTTTCCACAAATGTTGTTTTTTGTGAGTTACACATGTAATAATAATAATAATAATAATAATAACAATAAATCAAGACTAGAAAAATAAATCGTAAAAAACAAAACTGAGTGTAAATTAGCTACAAGTAAATCGAAAACCCTAGGGAAACCCTAAAATAAGAAGACAAAATAGACAAGAGAGACAAATCGTGCTATCGATTACCTTTCAGCGCGAGAATTGCGCTTCTCTTCCTCGGACAACTGTACGGGCATCCCGAAGCGCTCGGCTCGGCGGATCTTCTTCTGGACGTCCGTGACCGGAGCGTCGTTGGCTGATGGCGGTGACACCGGGGCCACGTTCATCTTCGGATCGTCCCCTTCCTTCTTGAGCCCGACGCCTCTGGAAGTTACTGCGTCGGCGGGAGGGTTTTGGACACGATCTGTGGAGTCTGTCGTCTTAGGGTTTTCTTCCGCCGGCGGATTGTTGTTGTTGTTGTTGGCGGCGTTGACGGCGGTGAGCTTCTCGCTGCCGGTTGCCATCGAATGCGAGCGAGCGAGAGAGAGATTGCGTGAAGTGTACGAGCGAAATGGAATAACACGGTGGTTCGCTTTTTTGCGTTTGTTTCGTCTTTTGTGAATTGTGATTCAGATATAAAAATAGACGAAACAGAGGGTTGAGGGCTGTATACATATACTTCCATCACAGCCGTCCGATTGTTATGTGATTGATTCAGATTTCGTTTTGGATGGTGTGCTGTCATATGATTGGTTCAAGTGCGGATGACCTGTTCAGTTTTTGTTTTCTTATTCTTTTTTCTTTTTTAAGTATTCAAACGGAGTTTTATTTATTTTTGCTATTATTTCAAATTTTAAGCTGCATTTTTTTGGAACTGCATTTTTTTTTTCGAAAATCTTTTTTTTTTTTCAAATTATTTATTTATTTAACTGTTTGAGGCTGCATTTTAGCATATAAAGATAAAAAGTGATTTGAATAGGATTAAAATTTGAAGGTTATTAATTGAGTAAGTTTACTTATCAATAACAATCATTAGATTAATTTTGTAAGAATAATTATTAAATAATATTCAAGAGTTATTATTGATAAGTATCCTTAACTAAAATATAAAGTAATCAAACTCAAATTTTTATGGGTTGTGTATTTGTTGTATCAAACATAATAAATGTAAAGGAATGGGAATTTGTTGTTAATTATATAGACATGATTGTAGTTGAGACTTGAGACCACTTGTTTTTTAAATTTTTATTATTTATTTATTATTTTTTTGACATAATACGATTACAAGTATAGATACCTCAACTAGGACTCTTAGATGTATACTCCAATGTACGACTTGAAACATAGCTCTTAGAAACTGTGAAGATATATAAGTGGAAAAATGACCACAAACATACTTGTTGAGCGGTGCTCGAACCCATCTCTCTAAGGCAAAAAGAGAGGGAGTGGTGCCAACCGCACTACTTACAAATGAGCTTTTTTATTTTTAATATCATGTAATTTTTAATATTAAATTTAATCTAGTTAATATCATGAACATTGTGACCTTAAGATGATCCCAAGGATAGGAATCTATGCAATAATTAATGTAAGAGGGTATAAAAGTACATGTCAGACAAATTGGGACTCATTTAATATATATATACATAACAATATGTTTTAACACCTTAAATGTTATTTTCAAATTTATAAGTTTGAATCTTATAGGAATATGTTTCATTTTTGTGTTTTGTAATGCAAGATTTGAGCACTAAAGTATCATATCATTGTCAAATTTTCCATCAATAGCATTATTATTACCCTTTTCTTTTATTTTTTTTCAATAAACATATCTCCATTAACATCTAATAAAAGTTGAGAACACAGAGATTAGGAACATATACAACTAGCATAAATCCTTAAAAGAGAAGAAAATTAGGGTGATCAGATGGAATGTCAAAGGATTCCCAAACTTGAAAATGGTTTGATATCTCTGAAATCCAGCCAACCCCCATAAAGCACTAAAGAAACACAAGTATATATAATAGTAGCAACATAAAAGGAAAATACAGAAAACAGTCTCCCTAAACCATTGTCGGCATTAGCTTTAAATATTGTTACCTAGGTTTGGAAACAACATATCAAAGAATGTCTTATCTTAAAACAATCAGATCTTCTACAACTGGTGAAAAGATACATTTAACTAGTTTGGAGGGAGCCACCATAATAAAACCTTTAAGATCTCTGATTGTCATATGATAACTCATTTAATTCGATTCAGGTTTCACTGTTACTATTGACTTCAAAAGGAGCTTAAGAAAACTGATGGAGCACAAAACCCCGATTTTGTGGAAAAAGTACCATTTTTAAGGGATGGATCTAGATATCATCTAGATTCAACCCTTAAAAACCCCAATCCTTAAAGAAGAAGCTGAGAAAAGGAATTAAAAAAAAAAAGAAATCAGCTAATCACACTTCGAAAAGACCTAACCTACCTAGAAAATGAAAATTTTTACAGTATTTCTCTCTTTAAAATTCTCTTGAGAGAGAAGACATGAGAAGACTAATCTTGGACAATAGTTATCAATAGCATTAAACTGAGAGTATTGTTAAGATTAAAAAAAAAAAAAAGAAAAACCTATTTTATAATATTAAACTAAAATAGAAAAAAAAAATGCATTTCAAAATTTTAGAACACGGGAATAAATGCTTGTAAAAAAATTTAGATAATAGAAAAACTTTACGACATAAAAAATACCACACGAAAACGCACCATAGAGGGGGTTGTATGACCGTTTGTCCCCATCGTCTGCATGCAAAACGACAGAATCTGGATGGTCTTGCTAGCTGGACCATAGAAAAGGAGGAGACGGTGAATCCCCAACAAAATTTCGCGAGCAAAAACACTCTATTCTGTGGAGGATAAGATATATTTAATATACACAAATCCCTCTCTGTAACGTGATTTCAATTTCTAATAAATTTTTGGTTAAACTAAACAAATCAAACCATGGGTTTAGCTTCGGTCATTTTCAGTGGCCTTAAAGCTCCTCCCAAGTTGGATTCTCTCCTCCTGAAGTTTCCAATCCAACCTCCCAAGTCCACCAGTTTGCATTTCTACCACTCTCACAACCATACATTCTTCACAGGTCAGCTCTCTCTCTCTTACTTCCTCTACGTCTAATTAATGATTGAGCCGTTAAAAATTTTGATTCTAAATTTGATTTGCAGTCACTCATAACCGTCGCAGTCAATATTTGCCGATTTCGTGTTCGAGAAAAACGGAACAAGAGGATGATTTATCCAGTTCAGGTGAGTGTGTGAAGCAACTCGACTCTCATCATGATTAGTATTACGAATCCAATTCAGTGATTGAAATTATATGGTACTGAATTCGTAGAAGATGAGAAAGGCAGTTCTCAGTCGTATGATAATGTTAACAATCTAAGCAAGTCTAGTCCGGAGAAGAAGAAGACTGAGGGTCATGAATTTTATGCATCATCTGTTAAAACTGTAGCGTTATGGGTGAGTTATTTGTCTGCTTTTTATGAAGTTGCGTGTTATTTGAATCCGTAGATATTGTGTTTAGCTGTTGAGTCTTGTAGGTCTGTACAGCTGTGGCTTTTGGTCTTGGTGTGGGTGTCAAAGAAGGTGTTGGCAAGGCGTCTGAGTTTTTTGCCGGGTATGCTGATTTTTTTTGTAGAGGAGATTAGATTTTGATCTGTTAATGTCAAGATATATTGCATGGGCTGTGAGCTGGCATTGTCGACAATCTTTACCTGTATAGTGTCATGCAGTCTAATAACCTCCTGGTCGTTAATTTGGATTTAGAGGTTTTGGAATGAAGATTGTATAGAATCGTGTTTACTTTACATATTTTGTGTTTGTTGCACAGTTCTCTGTACAGGTTACTGCTTGTCAATGATGACACAGAACTGAAGATATTGTGTAGTCTTTGAATTTATGAAGTTTTAGATGTAGATCTCTTACTTTGGATAGACTCAATGTAGAACTAAATTAATGTAGAGGAGAGGGAGACTAAAATTATGTATTGGCTTTAATGTTGTGCTTGGACTTAATTCGACACCTTGAATGAGTAGAGAACGATTATATGACACCTAAGTAGGAAGCTAGTAAATTGAGTGGCGGTACTTGCTATTTATGAACTTCTATTCTTGTTTGTTTGCCTGCTGTTAGCGCTCTCCTCTCCCTTGGAAGTTTTGGCCAGAATTATAAGTTTACTTGTTTAAACTCGTGTCTTTTGAAATTTCAATCAATTTTTAGAGCCAGTTTCTTCTTTTTGCTACCTCTTCGATTTTTTGGTGAAATAATGTTGGTGAACTTTATGACTTGAAAGCCTGGACCTACTTCATTTCTGTCTCTCTAGAGTATGGATGTCATGATCATAACTGATGGAAAGTAATGTATTTAAGCATACCATATTTTTTTGATTGCAAGCATTTTATTATCGAACTCTGTTACTAATCAATTTGTGATTTTTGACTTCTTGGTGTTTAATTATGTTTGCATTGCTAGATTGCCCCAATTTTATTTCTTTAAGCTCAAATCTTTTCTTGCAAAATGATCATTATGGATCATCTTCAGGTATTTATTGGAGCAAAGTTTGTCAGTCGATAATCTCTTTGTCTTTGTTCTGGTATTCAAATACTTCAAAGTGCCACTTAAGTATCAGGTGCTGTACAAACCTTTATTTTCTTCAAGATAATATTTGGACCCTAGCTTCTCAATTTTGTTTTTCAGTATTGTTTTTATAGTATGTGAATGCTGAATGTCAATTCTTGGTGATGGAAAATTTTTAATGTCGGAAATGTAGAATCGGGTACTTTCATATGGTATAGCTGGTGCAATCATTTTTCGTTTGTCGTTGATATTACTTGGAACAGCAACCCTCCAGGTAAATCCTTGGTCCATATCAACAATAGAAATGTTAAATTTCCATCTGTTTCTGCAAGTGTTTGTGCACATGCACTTGCTTTACTATGTGTATGAGCTATGTCTGAAATTTTTGCTTTGTTGTTGTTTCAGAGATTTGAGGCGGTTAATCTATTACTGGCTGCAATACTTCTGTACTCATCAATCAAGGTGCCATAACTCTTCTGAAAGAATGTAGCTGCAGTTAATGCAATATATTTTCAGTTTTATTTGTCAAACTTTCTTCTGGTTGAGTGGATGTCATCTTGCAATCTACAGTTAAAGTGATTTATGTGAAAAATTATTAAGATCTGGTGGGATAACAATGGACTGATGATGTTTTAGGATCTTGAATTTCTGTTTGCAACATATTATTTTCGTTTTTATATCCCCAAAAAGAAATTTTCTTCTTCTGCATATGTTCTTTTATTCTGACTATAATAGTGCTCTTAGAGCTTAAGTGTACAGTGGCTAATAACTTTCTTTTGTTGTGACAGCTATTTGCAAGTGAAGATGATGATACTGACCTATCTGACAATTTTATTGTGAAGACATGTCAAAGATTTATTCCTGTCACAAGTAATGTTTATTTTCTCACAATGTTTCTGTTGGAATTCTAATGAATGGTTTTATGAATACTTGTCGAGACTGATTGCTCAAAATTGTTTAATATTATTTTGGGACTTAGCCAAAATCTTGTTTAGCTTAGAGAAGATACGAACTGAACTTTGAGTGAAATTTGATATAACCTTTCTTAAGTTCAATAACCAAAGTTTTCCTACTTGTATTTTTGTTGGAATAGGTTGGACTGCTAATAGCTTGGCCTAATATATACCCTACTTGCTTATAGAATATATCTTCCTTACTTCTATAATACTGTATGATACAGCTGGTGGAGAAGCATTATATTTATTGAGGTTGGTCTTCATTTTTTGCACTGCACTCACAGTTGAATCTCAACACTCCTATCTGATTTTGAAAAGAGTTATTATCATTTTTCCTCCCTACGATTGATGAATCATCATTTTTTACCTTGATGATTTTAAAAAGGTCACAAAAAACCCTTGAAATAGTACTAATTCAAATCAAAAGAATAGGTAAAAAGATGTTTCTTGAATCAATAGAGGGGTAAATGACGATTCATCAATCGTTAGGGGGGAAAATGATAATAACTCTTTTGAAAAACAATAGAACAGTTGAATAGGACATTGTTGAATCAAATCTTTTACCCTGAAAGTTGAGTATAAATATTCTCTCTTCTTCAATCCCCTTTATTTTGGTATTTTTTTAATGCTAAACAAGTGAACACTAGAATTAAGTCTTCTCCTGTTCTAGTAGAAACTTTCTTTATTAATTAGTGGTCTCACCATCCCCCTACCCGCCTCACAGATCCTCCTGACTGTCCTCATTTTTCTTTACATATTGCAATTAGAACGAAAAAAATAGTGTTCTGCAAACAATTAGGAGCCATAAAATTAGAATGAATCTGGTGGTTGGTTGGTTGCATTCGACTTATTTACCATGCACTAACTGATATTTCCTGTTTAAGATTTTTATACTCTCCATTTCTTTTGCGGTACAGCTTATTACGATGGCAATCAGTTTTTAACAAATCAGGATGGGATGTGGAAAGTAAGTATTTTTTTTTACTTGTAACGTTTTGGAATGCTTCTTAAAATCTTAGCAATATGATTGAAGCATATATTCAGTGTACTAGTATTTAATAATATATATCTGGTATACTACTGTCATATTTTAAACTTTTTTTTTTTTCCTTTTTTGGAATACTAAGGTCTTTAACTATGTCAAATTAATGGTACTTGATTTCTAACAGGCGTCAAACATTTTGGGCAGGCCACACCATTGCTTCTCACGGTAGCAGTTATTGAGCTCAGTGACATAGCATTTGCTGTAGGTTCTCTTGATAATCCCTCATTTGTGTCTAGCACAAACTCTTGCAACCACACATGCACACTCACTCTCTCTCTAATCTGGGCATTGATGAAACTTTTTATTTTCTCCAGGTTGACTCAATACCCGCTGTTTTTGGTGTTACACGGGATCCTTTCATAGTGTTTACTTCTAATCTCTTTGCTATAATAGGTACTTTATACAGTTATTGCCTATTCTTTATAGTCAGTGTCAGTTACTCCCAGGGGTGCTATTTTGGCTGCCTATTTAGTGAGAGACACTGATGTGTTGTCCCTTTGCCTCCTTTAATTATACAACAAATGTTTTTGAACTGCAATCTGAAGGTTGGTATTGGAGTAGAAGTTTATAGATCTTATTAGAGGACGGCTAATTGACCATATTTGGTCACTGCAGGCTTAAGGTCACTTTACACACTCATTTCTGAGGGCATGGCAGAGTTGGAATATTTGCAGGTAAAATATTTACTTGAGGTTTCTAAGCAATCATCATTAGCCACAAACTGTACTTAATGTGAAGAAGGTTCATTTTAATTCAACAGGGTTGCTTAATTAGTGAAACCAATTTGACCACTTTGTGGATTATCTGAGACTTATAAGCTTAATTATTACTTAATTTCTTATTCTTGATATTAAAGATTTCTAGCAGAATTACTTGCTAGTCAAATGCTATAATCTTAGAAGTGAATTTGACTGATTTGAAGTAGTCCGAATACTTTAATTTCAATATGGGTTTTATAAATTGCATATGTTAGATTTTATAAACAGAGCATGTAAGAAGTACCATTTCTTTTGGTAGAGGCAGAGTTAAGAAGTTGTATGCATTAGATTTTACAGAAATAGGGTGAAGACATTTTTCAGATTGTATATATTTATTTTATCATGTGTGTATCTGCAAAATACATGTTGTAGTACATGTTTTTCATGCACTCTTGTTTAATAAGTACAAGCAAGTTTGTTAAAAAAATCATTAAGTAGTATTCATCCAAAAAAGTACAAATCCTAAGTTCTTACCTTCACAACTAAGCAGTTGTAGTTTTCAGATTGTATGTTGACCATAATGGATTCACACTGAATGTTTTCCCTGCTTAAATCTTTAACAGCCCTCCATTGCTGTTGTTCTGGGTTTCATTGGGTGTAAGATGATCTTGGATTATTTTGGTGCGTCTATTCTAACGCTTTTATATCACATATGATTTTTCTAATTGCATAATGGAAAAGAAATCAGGATATAACTAAATCTTTACCCAATGGTTCATGTAGGGTTTCATGTATCAACAGAGGCATCTCTTGGTGTTGTAGCGACCTGTCTTAGCTCTGGGGTTCTTTTGAGTCTAATGAAGAAGTCTGACTAGTTAAAGCAACAATCAAAGATAAGGAAAGGTGAAACTTTGTCTTTTTATGTTTACTTAGTAGTATAATCTATTCAGAGCAGGCAAAATTGTTGCTCTCTTCTTCTGTTCCTTTCTCTTTCGGTTATTAATGAAAAATGAATCTGTGTTAATAACAAGCAAGCATATGCTCTCATGTCACCCATTTTACTTTTTTCGTCACGAACAAAGGCATCACTTCGTTTTTTTAACATCGAAATCTTTGTTATTTGAGACCCACTTGAAGAGTGAGTTACTAGCGTAACACGCATGTAAAAAAGGGGGAAAAATGTTCTTTCATAGAGGGATGTCTTGTAGTGTTTGGCTTTAATTTTGTTAGAGTTGATGAAAAGATTATTTTCGAAGTTGACCCAAACTGGGGTATGTAAGGTCGTTGACAGAAAAGGTTTATGTATTTGAGGAGAGAAGATTGAATGAAAGATATAGTGTAAAACTTAATACCATCTTCTAAGATGCTCTTATTTGATTTCTATCAAGTTTAGTCAACTCTTGGTCCAACACTTTCATCAAGTTTAACCGAATTCAAGTTCAATTAACATGATTGTTAATCTAAACACAACAGTTAAAATTTATAATATCTGATTTTTGTATATTATAAAACGACACAATTTAAATGGAAACAAAGTCTTGCAAGCTTTACGGTGCATGGAATGACGACCGGAAACGTATACACTTGGAAGAAAATTTTTGTCACCTACTTATGCTATTTTGATGGGATGGTCCACGAAAGGTATGGCCGATCCTTTATTATATAAAAATATAAATAATAAAAAAACACGACCGTTGACTTACTTGATGTAATCCTGGTGTTGAAGAAAATAGGATAAAATTATCTAAAAAATATAAACAAAAAAACACCAATTATTATAAAACAAATGATGAATCGAGATACAGAATTAGGACTCCGTTCTGGTTTTTGGACATCCGTAAGGATGGATATATCCACCTTATCCAGATATATATCAATGGAAAGATAGCGCTCAAGCATTTATCATCACTTAAAAAATACTTATTTTGATCATTATTCAGATTAACTTTAATCACAATTTAAGATGAGTGAAGTTTTACTGTTTGGTGCAGTTGGTAATACTTCCTCTCCTCGTATCAGTTTGGGGTATAGTCCCGCTTAGTAAATATTAATACTAATGTGGATAGTTTTCTTTCTCGTTGATTGTGATAATAGCTTACCTTTTATTTTTAGAAGTAGTTACCTGAAACATCTAAAGTGTGTAATTTCAGCTGTTTCCGGTAGTTTTTTTATTCAGTTTAAAGAAAAAAAGAACGTTTGTAAAGTCTTTGGACCATGTTATTTCATTTAGAATAGGAAAAATAAAACTTTTCCAAAAAAAAAAAAAAAGAGGAAAAATAAAGCAAATTCTCGTTATTCTCAGCAGCTGGTAAATTTTGGGCTTATTTAAAACCCTGTAGGCATAGTGAGTTGGGCCCGAATGCAAGACCCAAGCCTATGAATAATGCATCATATTCCCGAAATAAGCCTCCATTCGGTTGATGGAAAGAAAGAGCGGGAACTTCGAGGACCCAACAACACAAGTCAAATCAAGACATGCATTTGTCCATGTGTCAAGATGCAGTTGACAAATGTTAAACATGAGCCGAGGATGCTAAACGCGAATATGGTAGAAGGGCGAATCAGATGCAGATAAAGGGTAAGTACTTTAAAAATGCTGATTCGAAAAACGAACTCATTAATACAGGTGAAACAAAGACATGCATTTGTTCATGTGTCAAGATGCAGTCGACAAACGTCAAACACGGTGCAACAGATATTTATTTTGATTTTCCAATTTAATCAAAGCAATCCGATGTCACGGCTTCACTGCTACCTTCACGCTTTCTTCTCAAAAAACTCTATATAAACCCCTTCTCTCTGCGTCAACTTTGAAGCTGTACGCATTTCTGCACCACATTTTACCTTCTTTCACAAACCCAAAAAGCTTTCTCTCTCTCTCTCTCTCTCTCTCACACACACGTTCTACTAATGGCCCCTACGTAAGAATTTCCCTTCTTCACCTTCGTTTTTGCGTTTCTGTTTCTGGGGTTTCATTTTCGCGTTTTATCCAATCTAATAATCATAATCTTTTCTCTTTTCATAGTATGCAAGAGAATCTCCCTCCATCCTTGGATTCCAAGGCTGAACAACCCCCTCTTTTTGATGGAACTACCAGGTTTTTCATTTGCATTTCGTGTTTTCTTTTGCTAGTTATATTTACTTATATACGTGTTTAATTAATGACTAACGTATGTGGATTTATTGGGTGTATTTAAAGGTTCTATACTTCTTACACTTGCCCATATGCACAACGTGTTTGGATCACAAGAAACTACAAGGTTTGTTTTGCTTTCTTCATCAATTATCACTTTCTCTCCTTTTTTTTTTTCCTTTTTTTCTTTTTGAAATTGGTGTGCTGCAGGGACTACAAGACAAGATTAAAATAGTTGCTTTGAACCTTCAAGATAGGCCTGCCTGGTACCCGGAGAAAGTTTACCCTGATAACAAGGTGATCATACTTTTAAAAACAAGTGTGCTTTTATTCATTATTGTTGTCGATTTGATTGGCATTTTTTTTTTCATGCTCTTGGTCATTGAATATAGGTGATAACTTGTGCTAGGGTCCTCGATTAATTGAATAAACATTATTATGTTTACCTTTTCTTGGGTTAATCATAGAGTTCTCCTTATTTACAGGTTCCTGCATTGGAACACAATGGCAAAATTATTGGAGAGAGTATTGATGTGATGAAATATGTTGACACCAACTTTGAGGGGCCATCTCTTTTGCCAAATGTAAGATGTGACAGAATTTATTGTTGCTCTTTATATAGAAGCTAATCTCTTTCTCTGAACTTCAAATGAAGTAATGTCGTGAAAACATTGTAGGATCCTGAAAAAAGAGAGTTTGCTGAAGAGCTGTTTAAGTACATTGATACATTCACCACTGAAGTGTATACTGCATTCAAAGGAGATCCAGTAAAAGACTCTGGTAGCTAGAAACCGTAGAATTTGAACCTGATATGCTTTGATGGAGCATTTTGGATATAAACTGTAACTCACAAAACCATATACTTGGAACAGGTCCTGCTTTTGATTACTTAGAGAAGGCTCTTAATAAATTTGATGACGGTCCATTCTTCCTTGGCCAGTTCAGTTTGGTATGTTGGCATCTCACCTTTTCATTTCTCAAGATATTATTTTATATATATGGTCGCAAATGATAATTTTTAAAAATACGAAACAAACTCATTTACTTCATAGCATATAGCATGAAAGCAAAATGGTGTGCAATAGTGAAACAGAGACAATAATAAGTGAAAAAAATGAATGGCTTATAATTTTAGTATTTTTCTCTGATATGTAAACATAATTATACAATCTTCAGGCGGATATTGCCTACATTCCAAATGTTGAAAGATTCGAGATATTCTTATCAGAGGTGTGGAAGCACGACATCACAGCAAGCAGGCCTAAGCTGGCTGCATGGATTGAGGTAGATTGTAAGAGCAAATATTTTCTACTAAGTTCTTGTTAGAGGAATTTAAGTTTAAATATTTTATGAGAGAAAAAAAATATAATAATATTGATTATTTATTATTTTTATTTCTTTTGTATTGATGGGTCATTGAATTATCAAAAATTAAAAAAAAAAAAAGACAGAGTATCTATTTTATACTATGCCAATTGTTAATCTTTAATTTTTTTTTTTATTAGAATTTAAAAGATTTTAAAAATCTAAACACGTTCAATTAAGATCTATAAAAAGTTCATCAAAATTTAATTGTATTCAATTTAGATTAGTATGTATTCTATTAAAATCTATATAAATCTAGATGTATTTAATTTAAATTTATTTAGATTCTATTAAAATTCATACTATTTCATCGAAATCTATATAAATCTAGATGTATTTAATTTAAATTTATTTAGATTCTATTGAAATTCATATAAATTTAGATTTTTAAAATATTTAAAAAGTTTAAATAAATTTATGTGTATTTTAAAAGTCACTGATTTTGTAGTTTTTATATAATTGGTTTCAATGGATGTAGTTTTTATATAATTGGTTTCGATGGATATGAAAGTAAAATTTATGAATGATAAACTTTATCATAAATCTCACTCTATTCTCATGGATTATTGAATTTAATAAAAAATTTTAATAAAATTTATATAAATTCTATAGAGTTTTGAATTCTATTAAAATCTATTATTGAAAAAAAAAATCATTAAACTTTAATAAATTTTAGATGGAATACATTCTCCTAAATAGGCCTACTACATTCAGTAGTGAATCTATAAATATAATTAATCTGGAATGGTAGTAATATCGTTTTCTGTTATTAAACCCTCTGCAGGAATTGAACAAGATTGATGCCTATAAGCAGACAAAAATTGATCCGAAAAAGGTTGTTGATCTTTACAAGACCCGCTACACGGTATAGTTCACTCCAAGAGTATGGTTTTATTAGATTACTACTTGATAGCTGTGTGGTTGGAAGCTAATAGCTGCCAGCTAACTTTGTGCAAATTCTCTGCTTTTCTGTCTTTCAGGTCCCGCAGTGAACTTGCCAGCGGTTGTTTTAGTCCATGATGAATAAATTGGTGTTCTATGGAATGCCTTTTAATAAAGATTCTATGGCTATCCTAACTATATGTCAAGTGTGTAATTGTGAGCCTACGAGTTATATCTATCAGTGTTTTGTCTGCACAATATATTTTGGGATTGTTCTGCTTAAATAAATATACCTGAAGCAGTTGATATTTTCTTGTGTTTATAATATATATAGCTTTCCCTTCCTTAAATACTGGAAAAAATTATTTTTTAATTTTTTATTGAATAATATAATAGTTAAAGAAAAAATTAATTAAAAAAAAAAAAGAGAAAAGGTGAAAAGTATTTTTTGTTTTTTTTCATAAATTTTTGAACTTATAGGTAAAAAGTCTCATCATGGAGGAAGAGTAATCATTTTAAAGTTCCTTGTCCCACCATTACACTGTATATGATGAAACCCATCTTTGTAGATGGGTTATCTTGATTCCAGTCACTGTTGGATAAAAAGTAATATAGGCTCATTTTATTTTTTATTTTATTTTATTTTATCATTGTAACAGTATTTTTTAAACTAACTGTAATTTAATTTTAAGATATGATTCGGAAATTAACTTCTTAAAAATGGAAGAAAACAATCCACATAGATGATGAAGTAATTCATATGCGAGAAAAATACCAATTTAATTGGAACTTATATGATTCAAATCCATGACCATCATATGAATGAATGAGTTGTGGTTCAATATCATATGAAAATCTTAATTTTTTTAATTATGATCTAAATAATATATTTTATAAAAACTAAAATTGTAAAAATGTCTTTTAATTATAAAATAATTTTTTCATTATTTGCGATTATTTGATTAAAATATTTTATTAAAAATTTAATTGTCTCATAACTTTAAGAAATTAACATAATTTTTAAAAAAAAAAAATCAAGAAAAGAAATATATAAAAATCCCTCTTCCGGTGATATTTACCATATTTTAATAAGTTTGAACATTAAATTTTTCAAACACTGTAGTCTAATATTTATCATTTTCAAACAAAGTTAATCAACACTATGATATTATTCATATTCTAGTAAATTCTTATCTTAATCCAACTAAACAAATCAAAACCAAAACAATAGAAATCCTCCACAAAGATTCCACATGAAACATATCCTCTAGTTCTTCAATGTCAAACTCAAACTCTTATAATTTATGTATAAAAAAATAAAAAATATAGGAAAAGCAACCTAGTTTGGAAAAAAAAGAATGGAAAAACCCACTTTGATTTTTTTTTTATGTTTTTGGCTTTTTTCTTTTTTTCTCGGATTTCAATTTCTCAAGATGAATCTACACAGAAAATCTTGTTGCGGTTCTATACTATTTTTTAAGTTCAATATGTATATATATGAAGGACCACTTTATGATTTTCTACTTTTCTAATGTTATATTTATATTTTGAAAATTTGATTTCAAATTCTCAAGATGAATCTAGACAGAAAATGTTGTTAAGGTTCTATACTAATTTTTCGGTCCTACATATATTTGAAGGATCACTTTCTGATTTTGTACTTTTCTAATGTTTAATTTTGAAAATTTGTTTTTTAAATGGTTATATAATTCGTACCAAAAATTGTTTTGACGTTTCTTTATAAGTGTCTAAAGTGATAACATCATTTTTCTTTTTTTAGCAAGAAAAATAAAAAAATGCATGGTTGTAATAATCATGTTAATTCGTCATCACATACGATTTCTTTTTTTTTTTTTTTTTTTTGAAATATCATCAGATACGATTTCACATGGTAATATTTGATTTGGTTTTACATTCTAAGCAAATTATGATTTAATTTACCAATTTAACCAAACCAACCAGCCCTGTCGGTGGCAGGATCACATACGCATTGCGTCACTGCTGCCTTCACACTTTCACTTTAAAACCGCTATATAAGACGTCCTCCGTCTCTCTCAACTTTGAACCTGTGCGCATTTCTGTACCACATTAACTTCTTCTACATATCCAAAAAGTTTTTGAGAATTCTCTCACACCTCCGACTAATGGCCACTGCGTAAGAATTATTCCCCTTCTTCACCTCCGTTTTTGCGTTTCTGTTTCTGGGTTTGTCTTCATTTTCGCATTTATCAACTGTAATAATCATGAGTGTTCATGTTCTCTTCTCTTTTGATAGTGTGCAAGAGCATCTTCCTCCACCGTTGAATTCCAAGGCTGAACAACCACCTCTCTTTGATGGAACTATCAGGTTTTTATTTTATATTTTTATTTTGTTTTTCTTGTTTTCTCCGTTGAGTAACGTATCTTACTTATGAGTATTTATTGGGCGTATTTAAAGGCTGTATACTTGTTACACTTGCCCATTTGCGCAGCGTGTGTGGATCACAAGAAACTACAAGGTTTGTTTTGCTTTCTTCATGATTGCTGATCATTTTGTCCTGCTTTTGTTTTTGAGATTTTTTTTTTTTTTGGTTAATGGGTTTTGCTATTGTTTGGCTGCAGGGATTGCAAGAGAAGATCGAGCTGGTTCCTTTAAACCTTCAAGATAGGCCTGCTTGGTACAAGGAAAAAGTATACCCTGTTAACAAGGTGATAGTACTTCTGAAAACAAGTGTGCTTTTATTGATTATTGTTGTCAATTCGATTGCTTGAATGACCATTTTATAACGAATTGATGCTTAGTGTATACTCATGTCTAAAGTTGAGCTTAATTGTTAGAAATAGATTGTTCTGTGGTCCCAATAATTGTTGACTAGATTAATTTTTTACCTTTCTTGTTTGTTTTTTACACTTAGTAAGTTGAATTATTTTCCCTGAAGTTTAGAGTCTGTTTGTTGTGACAAAAGTGGGAAGCTCTAGAATATTAGGAGCTTCTCAGTGTCTGATGAGTATGGTGATGAAGCAAATCTTGTTAGTGAAGGTAATATTGCATGTGTGCATGTCTTCTTGTGTTTTCCAAATGTCTGTAATCTGTGCAAATGGATCCCTGAATTTAAATCAGAATACGAGTTATGTGCCTAACTAAAAAGGTCTTAGGTTAATTAAAGACATGTGAAATTGATTGGGATATCATCATTTGTGCTTTCTGGTTATGGGGAATAGCTTATTATCATTCACAAAAAGACATCAGGTGGTTGTTGTTATGTTTGAAAGTTCTTGAAAGTATTTACCTTTTTCGTGAGTTGATCATGTAGTTCTCCTTATTTACAGGTTCCTGCATTGGAACACAACGGCAAAATTATTGGAGAGAGTCTTGATTTGATTAAATATCTCGAGAGCAACTTTGAAGGCCTTTCTCTTTTGCCAAATGTAAGATGTGCAGAATTTATTGTTGTTCTTTATAATGAAGCTAATCTCTTCCTCTGAACCTCAACTGAAATAAGGTTGTTAAAACATTGCAGGATCCTGCAAAAAAAGAGTTTGCTGAAGAGCTGTTTACCTACACTGATACGTTCAACAGAGAGGTATTTACTTCGTTCAAAGGAGATCCAGTAAAAGAAGCTGGTAGGATTTGAACCTGATATGCTTTGATGGAGCATTTTGGATATAAACTGTAACTCTGAAAACTATGAACTTGCAACAGGTCCTGCTTTTGATTACTTAGAAAAGGCTCTTCATAAATTTGATGATGGTCCATTCTTCCTTGGCCAGTTCAGTTTGGTATGTTGACTTCTCACTTGTTCATTTCTTAAGAAATTAATTTTGGTTCCTCTTCAATAAATTATCGGAATTGCGTTAAGTTTATATCTTAGTCATGTGTAGCATGCCTTTTGTTGTTTCTTTGACCTAGTTACATTCTTTAACGAAAGTAAAACGGTTTGCAACCGTGAAAGAGAGACAATTAGTTAAAAGAATGCATTACATATGATTTTAGTATTTTCCTCTGATATATGAATATACACTCTTCAGGTGGATATTGCCTATATTTCATTCGTTGAAAGATTCCATATCTTCTTATTGGAAGTGTTTAAGTATGACATCACAGCAGGCAGGCCTAAACTGGCTGCATGGATTGAGGTACATTGAAATTACATTTTCTATCCTATACCGATACTTAAATCTTTTACTCACTAAATACTCCTTACTCTATTCAGAGAGAGTTTTCCACGTCAATGAAATTACGCTTTCTTAAGTTGACTGAATCTTCACAACGTGAATAAAATATTGCATCACTGTGGTAGGCATCAACTAGAGTCCTTCAAATATGTTACAAGTATTGGGGAAACAATCCCCATGTAGATTTTTGCACAAACTTACTGAGACTGAGTTGTCATCTTACTTCCAAGAAAGGCTATACAATCAGTAGTTCGGCAACTATTACCTTTGATGTTAAGTAATAACGGGCACTCAGTATAATTTTGCCTTGGTATCTTATGCATGCATTTAGTCTGATAAATTTTAGACTGATAATATATAAGTTCATTAGTGGCTACTATCTTCACGTTGTTCTCTCTGTGGCTCAAGTTAATCAACACAATTGCTTAAGTTCTTGAACCACCGACTACTGCTGACTGGTGAGACTAAATTTTCGAACTATTGTCTTAAACCAGAGTTTGAAAAGCAGCAGTGGTTTCTGATGTATCTTGGTTTTCTGTACTGGAACGATAGTAATATTATTCTGTTAATAAACCCCTGTGCAGGCACTGAACAAGATTGATGCCTATAAGCAGACAAAAACTGATCCAAAAGAGCTTGTGGAATTTTACAAGAGCCGCTTCCTGGTATGTTTAACACAAACAATATGGTTCTAAGTAGTTATTACTAACTGTGTGAAAGCTAGTAGCTAACCTCTGCAAATCCTCTCTTTCTCTGATTTTCAGGCCCAGCAGTGAACTTGCCACCAGCCAGTAGTTGTTTTAGTCCATGATGAATAAATTGGTGCTTTTGTGGAATTCCTTCTGATAAAGCAATTTTATATGAAACTATATGTTGAAGTGTGTACCTGTGAACTTTATTTTTATCTATCAGCGCTTGGTCTTCGCCATGTATCTTGGGATGGGATTGTTCTGTTTAAATAAATAAAACTGAAGCAGTTAATATTGTCGTGTGTTTGTATAGCTTTCCCGCATCCTCTATTTTGAATTGTTTTACTTAAATAATTAAAAATTAAAATTACCAGAAAAAAAAAAAAAAAGGTTTTTTATGGTCAGCTCTCGGCTGGTTTTCAATATTCATATTAAATTTGTGTAGTCAATTACAAAGTTCGCTATACGGCAGGTAAAATCTATACACATTCCAACATTATATCTTTAGTTTTATGCTAAATATGTGTAGTTGAATGCTCTCAATTGATATCATTCAATCGGTGTTTTATGGGCATCGCATATGTTGAAATTGAATTATTCTACTCAAAATAAATAAAATTGAAATCTCGAGACTTTGTTTTTATTTTTTGGTTTTGTTGTAGTTAATTAAAGATCAATATATCTACATTTAAGTTTATGTCATTAAATATTAATTTTAAGTTTATATTATTAAATATTAAATTTATGCGTAAAACAAGGTTGGTGCAATGGTAAAATGTTCTATCCACCCATCCCTTGGCACCAAGGTCATGAGTTCAAACGTGCGTCCTCCACTAATACGTGAGTTTCTCTTCCTATAAAAAAAAAAAAAAATACGTGAGTTTCTCTCCCCAATACATTGTGGGTTGCCTTCCTCACACAATATGAGTTGCTCTCTCTCTTTCTCTCATAAGAGTTGATCTTTGAACCATATTTCAAAATCATATCCCTCTTTTGGAGTAATTATCAATAATAAAAATAATTAATTAATTATATAATATTTAAATTTTATATACAAATGGTAGAAGAAAGGGAAATTAATAAGAATGTTGTCCCACTCTACCAATTGATAATTTAACACAATCAGCAACAAATGTGTAGCAAAACCAAAGAAATAAAGTCCGGTCGGGTCGACGGAGGCCCAAGAAGTCAAACTCCAACGGTTAAACACCTGTCCCCGCGCAAGGCAAAATCCCGAAACGGTTTCGGCCAACTAACCAGGAACACGTGGCGTCACGCCACACACCATCTGCACTGGATTCCGTTGCAACTTGCAAGCAAAACAGCCTTGTTATCATGTAAAACTGGAAACTACCAGCAAGGCGGCGACTCCAAGCTCCGCGGTTGTAGCGATCCTCGCAAAATCTCGCTAATAAGTGGAAGCACGTGACCCGTCTTCTAACGACTACTAGCCAGAGACAGCCCTTTTAAAAAATGACCAAATTCCACAGAGCTCACGAGACTGATCGGACACAGCACGCGATTTTTTCAGCTAACAGAAATAATCATGGAACCGCAACCGCAACCGCCTCTCATTTGATCGATATTCAATCGCGTGGATGGCGGAGACGAACCTCAATCTCCTCCACACCTTTGAACACCAACACAACAGGTTTCCACATTTACATGCACTTTGCATTTACAAAATTTTTTGTAAATCTCCACGTGTTATTTGAATCCTATTTTTTCGCTTGAAATATTCTAAGTCTAATCTTTGATTTCTCTTGTTATGTTTTTGATACGTTTCTCCGATACCGACGCGTCACGTTAGCTAACATTGCATTGAGCATCTAGACTATGATGATAATAATTTGTCTCTAATTTTTTTTTTTTTTGGCAAATTATTTGATAATTTTGATTTAAAATAGACTAGTGTTAGGATTAGTTGTAGATGTAATTTGCGTGTGTTGCATTTTAGTATGTAGTCAGAATTTTAGAGTTTTGATTTTCGATTATTTGAATTTGGTGTAACGTTAAAGAGAGCTATGGGCAGCTGTAGAATTGAAGCTCTTTGTGAAGCATGTTGTTGTCCTTGTTGAGTAAGCGCTCATTGGAGGTTGATTCCAGGTGACCTCCATTAGTTTATGTAGTTGATGTCTTCACATTGTCGGTTTTCTTGTAATTTTGTTGAAATTTTTTGTTGTTGTTGATTTTTCATTCTTTTAATTTTTAAAGAAGAAAAACCTTTTGAATATTTGGAATATAATTTTGTTAATGACGTTTAAACAAGGAACGGTGTTTTCTGTTGCAATTGAGAGTCATGTATAAACATTGATGTTGACAGGGATAGCTATGGATTTGCTCTGAGACCTCAACACATACAAACATATCGAGAGTACACTGGTATCTTAAAGGTATATGCCATTCGAGCTTCTTTCTTCAGTTCTAACTTGAATGACTTGGTGTAAACTAGCCTTGTAGATCTAAACTTTCTTGATGCTGACTAGTAGATGCATGTGTAAAGACATGTTCTACAAAGTTGGAAATGTCTGTCGCTTTCAAATTACTGTCCAAACAATGTGTTGTGTGATCAGATGAGGTCTGGAGTTGAGAAATAATTTATAATTATGTTGACATCAAACAGTAGGTTACATGTCTTGGTTTGAAGGATATTCATTTCTTGTAGCAAACTTAAGAGACATAATAAGTCATCATTGTGGTTCAGTGAGCAAATTTTCTACAAAATAATTGGAATCTTCAATAGATGATATCTTCAAGTTTTTCACGTAGTGTATTTCTTCAAAACTAAAAGGAAAGAGCAACAGAGTAAAAGAGGTGTTTTCTGTCCAGCTTACTGATACAGTTATGGTATCAGGAAGAGGAAGCAGAACGATCAGAAAAGTGGAATAACTTCCTTCAACACCTAGAAGAACAAATTCAACCTGGCTCTCCTGAGGAGAGATATGAGGATGCATTGCAGGCTGAAGCTACTGAATTGAAAGAGGAGACTATTTTAGAGAAGAGCGGTGAAGGGGACGAGGCTGAAAATACTGAATTGAATGAGACAACTGTCTCAGGGAGGGACAGTGAAGAAACAATTGTTTCAGAGAGAAGTAGGAAATGTAACGAGTCTGAAGCTATTGCAAAGATTGTTTCTGAGAGGGGCAAGGAAGGAGACAAAGGTGAAGATACTAATTTGAAAGAAGATATTGTTTCAGAGAGAAGTGGGGAAGGTAACCAGTCTGAAGTTACTGAGGAGATTGTTAATGGGAAGCAAAAGGAAGAGGACAAGGGTGAAGATATTAAGTTGAAAGAAGAGATTGTTTCCGAAGGAAGTTGGAAAGACAATGAATCTGAAGCTACTAAGGAGAGAGTTGCAGAGAATGGCTGGGAAGGGGACAAGGCTGGAGATACTAAGTTGAAAGAAGAGACTGTTTCAGAGAAAAGTTGGAAAAGTAATGGTTCTAAGTCTAGTGAGGAGACTGTTTCTGAGAGGGGCAAGGAAGTAGACGAACGTGAAGATACTAATTTGATAGAAGGTGTTTTTTCAGAGAGAAGCAGGGAAGGTAACCAGTCTGAAGGTACTGAGGAGATTGTTAATGGGAAGCACAAGAAAGAGGACAAGAGTGAAGATATCAAGTTGAAAGAAGATATTGTTTTAGGGAGAAATGGGAAAGTTAACAAGTTTGAAGCTAGTGAGGAGACCGTTTCTGTGAGGGGGAGGGAAAGAGATAATGCTGAAGCTACTGAATTGAAACACAAGACTGTTGAGGAAGGGGATGATCCTTGTAAGAGGACGAATTCTGATGGTTCAACAGGTTGTGATCCCAAGAAGGAGCAGATTTCAAAAGAAACAAAGACTAGTAAGCTCCAAACATGGACTCGTATTAGAAAATCCCTTGGTGCCATTGAGGATATGATGAGTATGCGTGTTAAGAAGAGGAAGGACATGAAAGGTGAGCAGATATTAAACCGTGGAGATCATCTGCTATCAATAGATGAAGCGGAATCATCAAAAGAGGAATGCGAGGAGGACAGTAAGGAAAAAGTCTCTGTTAACAAGACATCAGATGGGAGTGAAAATGCCTCCCATGAAACAGGTGCTCCAGGAGATGGGGTTTCTCCAGAGCCTTATTTTCCTTGGAAAGAAGAGCTGGAGAGTCTTGTTCATGGGGGAGTGCCAATGGATCTAAGGGGAGAGGTGAGGCTGACAATTTTTAGTTTGTCAATCTTATTTCAAACTTAGGATATTCTTATGTTTGTAAGCTGTGGCCTTTCCATTTTAGGTATGGCAGGCATTTGTTGGTGTGAAGGCACGGAGAGTGGAGAGATATTACCAGAATTTGGTGGCTCAAGAAACCAATGCTGAAGAAACCAAGGACCACAATAACTCATCTGGTGTACCCAGAAAATATAGAAGGCAGATTGAGAAGGTCAATAGATGCATGCGCCTTGGAATTTATCATTCAATCTTTTCAATTTGTAGGTGCTACTTCTTTTACTTTATCATGCAACCCAGATTTTTCCATTGATTAAAATTTTACATTGACTTTACAGGACATACCACGAACATTCCCAGGTCATCCTGCATTGAATGAGGATGGCAGGGATTCATTGAGGCGTATACTTCTAGCATATGCTCTTCATAATCCCTCTGTTGGGTACTGTCAGGTAGTTGGAATCTCTAGTCTTTCCTTCTTTCCATATGTATTTCATGACCTTACTTCTAATCTATTGGCTTCAATAGATGTTCTATTCCCAACTCTTTCTCACTTACAAGAATATTTTTCTCTTGAAGTGGTAAGAACGAGCGATTATAATTATAGTTACTTAGCTTTGAGAAAAAATTACCGTTTGCTGTCCTTGGATTTTCTATGGCTTCAGAAAAATATTTTTTATAATCTCTCTTCTTCTAACTATTTCACTCTTCTGCTCCAATTCTTTAGAAATTATCTCTGAGTTCTTTAGTTTTGATCTCATTTCCTTGGTTTCATCTACCTTACCCTTGTGTAGAACAGAGAAATATTAGTTGCTAGAAAAATTTCAGGACCTTAGACAACACCTGGATGCTCCGTTCCTGTTATATCAAGTAGCATCAATGTACAAGATGTTGCTTAACATGGGTTCTTTCTTCCCAAATTTATAGGTGTTTGGCGCTGTTATAACCGTGGGACATCAATCTTGCCTGTTTTAATCTCTCCCTCAATTGTTTTACTTATATTTTTTCTTTTTCTTGTCTAAGTGGTTCTTAGCTGAAATTTTCTTTGCCTTGTCTTCTCTTCTCTCTTGAAGTTAACATGAGATGTCTGGTTTGTGTTTCATAGTTTCTACTCAAGCAAAAGTTTTCAACATGAGCAAGAGAGAATATATATGACTATGATAGTGATTGAATTATATGACTATGAAAGTGATAGAATTACTTCAATTTTTTATGCTAGCTATATTGAAAGAGCATGAAGCTTAATGGAGCTATAGATTGTTGTTCATAGGACATTACATCAGTTCCTAGATTGAGTCGGTCTTTTGGCCCTGGGGAAAGATTGTGTCCAAAAGCCTACTTTCTACTTCTCATTAGTATTTGTTTCGAACAAAGCAATAGTATCTTAAACAATATAAAGCATCAAAAGTAAGAAATATGCAGTGCTATTTGTGGAGCATAGTTGCTTGGTTGAAGAGCACTAAAAGTGTTGGAGTTCCTTTTGTGATTGTACCGGAGTTAAATTTACCTAGACATAGAGAATTTTCAAATGTTTGGACATAATCATTGTTAAGAGTGCTTATTTACCATCTTTGGGTCCTTTCCTATGAATTTTAAGTTTTTGGGTTCGTTGATTACTAATATAGCATCAAAACTTGGTTTGTCCTAGGAGTCCTGGGTTAGAATCCCTCCACATAATTATCTTTGCATTGTTGTTTGTTGTTTGATTTTGTTGTATGTTTGTTTTTGGACGCAAGCCATGTAGCAAGCCTATTAGTCTTGCAGGAGAGAGGATGAGTTAGAGTGCTTGTCTACTATCTTTGGCGTATTTCTTATTAGCTTAAGCTTTTTGGTTTATTGGTTACTAATAATCGGAACTCTGCTCCAAATAATTCTGCTAAAGGAACATGATTTTTAATAGATAATCCAGTTTTTTTTTTTTTTTTTGAAACCAAATAGATAATCCAGTTTATTTGATGCAACGGTTATCCCATTTGCTTCAGAATTTTTATCTTCCTCAAGTTTTTGATTCTTAGTTTAAGCTTTTATGTACAATTTATATAGTAAAATAGCAATTGCTGTTTTTATTTCATCCCAAAAATGTTCTTGGTCAATGCAGGCATCATTGTGTTTCTGCTACATCTAGATTTCTGCTAACTTGTTTTATTCAATCAATGTTAGCATTCTTCTTGCTTATGTGATATATCTTAACCTAATTGCATTTACCATGGTACCAAAACATGTGCAGGCTATGAATTACTTTGCTGGCTTATTGCTGCTCCTGATGCCAGAGGAAAATGCCTTTTGGTAGGTTCTGGAATTTTCTCTCTCAATCCTGTTCCCTACCTTCCACCTTCCCAAGGATGCTTTCTGAATTTTTGGATGGGCATTATTTAAATCTGGACCATCTGTTGGTTTTTCTAATCTTTGTCTTTGTTGCTTTTGGGAACAACTTTCTCTATTAAATTGATTTAAAAAAATAGTGAGCTGATAGTTGCCTCTTTTCTTGGCATTGCTAGATATGATTGTATCCTTTATCCATCTGAGGATATGATGATAGCAACATTAGCTTAGTGGACTGTTGTCTTAATTTTTTCAGGACCTTGGTGGGCATTATTGATGATTATTTTGAAGGGTGCTATACAGCAGAAATGATTGAATCTCAGGTGTGATTCCAGTATCTGAAGTTGTTCATTTGTGTGCAGAATTCAGTATTCACAAAGGACTGTACTGACCAACTTATTCTCTGTTCAAATATTCTTATGTTCTTAGGTGGACCAACTTGTTTTTGAAGAGTTAACCCGAGAAAGATTTCCTAAACTGGGTTTGTTTTACTTTTGGCATTTGCTGGATAGAATTTCCTGTTCATGTGATTCTTTCATATACATGACATGCTGTGAATAATGTGTTTTTATTCCATTAATTCTCCTGCTGCAGTTAATCATCTGGATTACTTGGGAGTGCAGGTGGCATGGATCTCTGGACCTTGGTTCCTTTCCATTTTTGTGAATATGCTTCCATGGGAAAGTGGTGAGGTCTATGGGGTTTAATGCATAAATTCTAAGTAAAATGGCAATTAAAGTTGAAAAATGAATTTCTGATATTGTTCATGAAGTTGTTCTCTGGTATTGCATTCTGGGATTGACTTCAAATTACTTATCTTGATCTCTTTTTCTTCAGTGTTTCGAGTTTGGGATGTGATTTTGTATGAAGGAAATCGTGTTATGCTATTCCGAACAGCCCTGGCATTAATGGAGATATATGGTACTTAATGTGTATTTGTTTATGATGAATATTAGGAGTTAAATGCGCATGATAAATTGCTTTTAATTACTCTTTATACAGTTATTAAGCAACGTAAATATATCCATCTAAAATCCTGCAGGCCATGCATTAATTAGAACTAAAGATGCTGGGGACGTTATTACTTTGTTGCAATCCCTTACTGGTTCAACATTTGATAGCAGCCAGCTTGTTTTTACTGCTTGTATGGGGTATTTGGGTGTAACTGAAGCCAGATTGCAAGAACTGAGAGAAAAGCATAGACCTTCTGTACTAGTGGTGGTCAAGGAAAGATCAAATGGGGGTCAAGTGTGGAAAGATCCAAAGGGGCTTGCATCAAAGCTATATAGTTTTAAACATGACCGTGGATTGTGGATGGAAGAAAAGAAATCTACTGTAGATGGAGACATATCTCGTTCAGAGCCTCCCTCAAATCTGGATGACATGCTAACTGGCCTAAACTCGGAAGTAGATTCTCTACCAGATCTTCAAGAACAGGTAACTTTCTCATCTTTGTTCACAAATCTCAATCTCTGTTGCTCATATGTACTGCCTTTTAAATTGTGGAAGTTGTTCCCTTTCATGCTTGTTTATTGTTGAATTTTCATATATAATAGAATGTGTTTGCATTTGCATGGTACTTCGATATAATAGACTGCCTCTTTGGAGCTTGTTCTTTCACCTTGATGGTTTTAACTCTGTTCTTGTTTATTAGTGACTGCTCTTCCTGTTTATGTACTCAGACATGTTAAATTTCAGTGGCTTAAGCATAATATTAAACATGGATGTTCAACATATTCATAATAATATTCATCGACAGACTACTTGCACACTTTATATAGTTTTGTATACTCATTTTATCGGTAATGAATTTTTGGTGGTTTCTTAATAATTTTCTTTTAATTAAAAAAAAAAAAAAGAAAGACGTTTGTCAAGGGTTCCAGAGACGCTGTATTAATTACAGACAAATGAGACAATAACATCAATCCTTGAGATATTGCAGCATATTAAAAAACCTGAGCAGATCATGTGAACATAAATTCTTTGATTGGTGTTGTTATAGTTTTCAAATGTTTTTGAAGCTTCATTACTTAAATATGTTGGCTTGACAGAATTTCTTCTTAAAATCACTCCACATTTTGAAGGCAGATAATTGTCTTGCGTGTCAAAATTTAGTGAACCAGACTAAATTTTCTAATCTTAGCTGCAAAAGTCATTCAGTATAATCCAGTTATGGTTGGTTAGTTGGCTGACATGAATGATTTTAGGCCACTCCTTTTAAATTTCAATCATTGACAGTTCATGTGCAGGTGGTTTGGATGAAGGTGGAGTTATGCAGGTTGGTGGAAGAGAAGAGATCTGCCATACTGAGGTTAGTACAATCTTTAGCATCCAGTTTCCACATACTTTTTCTCAAGTGGATCTGCAAGTGGATCTGTTGCAGATAAAGAAAAATAAGAAACAGACATTATTGGTTACTCTGGGTTCCTAATTAAATGCAGCTACAATTGTCTATGTATTTCATCCAGTCTGTAGATGGTATAATTCTTATCCATGGGATTGGAGTACTAAATGTTTGGTTTCTCAAAAACAACCATTGATCCAGCATTCTTGATGCTATTGGCTTCTCTCTCTCTTTCTCCCACTCCCTATCTCCTGAAATGATATTTTCAAAGAAGCCTAAACAGGGATATTCTTGTTCACTTTTACGTAATGATCTTTCTTAGCCTTCATGAATACATGATTTCCTTAGTCAATCCCCTGTATCCGAGTTCCCCTCTCTGTAAAGGTTTCTTCTGTGAGAGGGCTATGGGTTATATTTTAGAGAAATTTATCAGCTCCTATAGTTGAGAATAAATCATTCAATCTTGAAAAGGAGAATAACTCTTATAATGGAAATTTCTTCTGCTCCATGTCTTGAGCTAATTTAATGCTGTAAATATGCCTGGGGAAACTGTCATCACCCATATGTGTGGTTCTTGTTCTTTCCCAGAGCTGAGGAGCTGGAAACAGCACTTATGGAGATGGTCAAAGAAGACAATCGACGGCAATTGAATGCAAGGGTATGTTTATAGCAGAATGTATAGCAGCATTTCTAATGCCTACATCTTTTATCCTCTTCTATGTTATGCCATTTTGTTTATTCATTATTTCTCTTTGAGATTTTCATGCCTCATAATTGCCGACATTTGACAAATAATTTTGAATTTATAAAGCACCAATGCTGTAGGGGCTACTTTGTGATTGAGATAAAATTATCAAAATGCATGAGGACGTCATGTTCTCGGCATCGGTTAAAAGGTTGTGGACTGGAAAGTGATAAAGATGATAGACAAAAAACTTTATGCAAGCTTGAAATCATTTTACAACACATCGATATAGTGATTATTTTCTTTTTCCTTCTTCAATCAGAGTTGCCTCGGTCACCAATAACAATAATTTTACTCTCCCACTGTAAACTTCAAGGCACTTAACGTGCTTGAAAGATTTAAAAATGTCATTTACAATGCTGCAGATTGAGCAATTGGAGGGAGAGCTAGCTGACCTACGGCAAGCCCTTGCTGATAAGAAGGAACAAGAATCTGCAATGATTCAGGTTTGATTTTACTTTTCTGCATCTCTAATGTTTCTATTTAGTTGCTCTCTCTAATCTCTCTTTATGAAGAATGATCTTATTTCATCTTGCTATGGCTCCTATTGTTATTTGTAGATTACTCATATGTGTTGTAGGTTTTGATGCGATTAGAGCAAGAACAAAGGGTAACTGAGGATGCTCGCAGAAGTGCAGAGCAAGATGCAGCAGCTCAGAAATATGCAGTTCATGTGCTTGAGGTTTCTTATTCTTTTCTATGTCCTGGTTATATTTGATTAAATTTAACTCTTAAATAATAATGTTTCTCAGTTTAGGGGAGAAGAAAGAACTTTGAGGAGGCATTTCTGTTTCATTTTGCCCTTTTTTCTCTTTGCTGCTGTTTCTCCCTTACTTTAGTTGAATTTGTCAATAGATGAACTTCTCCAAAATTTTCAATGAAAACATAAATCTTAAGATATTTGCTCATATAGGAAGTTATTTTAATTCAACCACATTATCTTGGTTATCCGCATTTCATATTGCAAACATTTTTAGCTCAACGTACTTTTTGTAATGTTATCTGGTGTAGCTCCCTTGTTATGAAAATGTGAGTGAGTGATAAGACATCTTTTTACTTGATCTAGAGTGTATTTGAAGTTTAAATTTAATTTAATTATGATTATGTTTCTATGTGATGGGATGGTGAGGAAGGGTTTGTCAATCTGTAGTTTGAACATCTGAAGAATATTACTTAATATCCATTAAAACCAAGAGTTGTTGTTCTCTTCTACTTTGCTTTAAATCCACATGGCTCCTGCATGGCTCCTCCAGCATATTCCTTAAAATCCATGAAAAAAAAGCGCTGTTCTATTCTAGTTTGATTTAAATCCTCATAGCCCCCATGGCTAGTGCATGATCATGGAAACATGATTCGGTGAGATAAATCGGGTTCCTTACTTGGCAGGATTTTAATAAAAAAAATTGTCATATTTTGAATCTTCTTTCCATCTCTTCTGAACAAAAATTGCTATATATGCAGGAAAAATATGAGAAGGCTATGGCATCACTTGCACAGATGGAGAAGAGGGTGGTGATGGCAGAATCTATGTTGGAGGCCACTTTGCAATATCAATCTGGCCAAGCAAAAGTAGCATCTTCTCCAAGGTATATTAGAAATTTAATAGACATTATATCTGTCTTATGTGTTGTATTTAATTATCATTTTGATAATTTAATATTGTATTGTAGATTGGTTCCTTCTTATCAGAGAGGCGGAAAAGTAAAATAGAAACTGATACCACTGCTCTTTTACATTTACTCTTCATAACAATCTGCCAAATGTCAATAATAAGTTGAACATCTGATATGGAGGACCAAATTTACCAGAATTTTCATTACACCTTTGTTAATAACCAAAAATAAAAATGAACTTTAGACCTTCTTAAGGCTCCATTTGTTACAGTAATAATATTATTTTTATTGGCAATTCAACTTTACATTGAGCATGTGGATAGTGTTTGGCCTGAGATAGTACTCATATCCAGTTAATGTTAGAGAAGTAACAGACTTACAGGTCAAAATGTTTGACCAAATACACGTGCCTAATATATTTTCATCTTGTTATGTATTCTCTTTACACGATATGCATTTATATGCCAGCACTCACCCTCTAATTCGTATGGTTTATAGTAAATTTAGAAGAAATGAGTGTTTGAAAAATCGGACTCCTAATTCATCTGGTTTATAGTAAATTTAGAAGAACCTAGAAAGAACCTTTTGTGAACCAATGAAAGATTTATAATGTTATAACCTGTTTAGCATAGTGGCAGTCTGATCTAACAAACTTTTGGAAGTGAGTTACTATCATACTCGCTACACTCTAGAACTTAACTTTATAACTACGCAAATAATAATGAAATATAATTCCTCTTTTCCTCTCTTTCTCTCTCTCTCTCTCTTTCTCTCATTTTGTTTTAGGTGCTATCCTTCTGGGAAATTTATGCTGTATACTTGATTTTATATGAGGGAATCTCAGAGAACTATGACTCTGTAGTATGATAACGTTGAAAACCTGTACAAGCATTTTTTGTGTACAATGTGACCTCTGACATTGCATTCGTCCTTTATCTCATGAGTTATAAAACTTAAATTTTTTCCTTACATTCAAATCTCTCCTTACCACTAAGTGGACATTGTGACTAAAGGGGGGATTGTGATTGTGTGTGTACCTTGTATAAATGATGTCAGCACAGATGCATCATTTTAATGTGATTGGAAAATGCTAAAAGTTGAAATTAGGGCTGATAGGGCTAGTGTGTTTGCCAGGTCAGTGCAAAACCAAGGCTCCACAACTGACAGCCCCAGAAGAAGGATCGGCCTATTTGGACTTGGTTGGCGAGACAGAAACAAGGTAAATCTTCTTACATTCTTATCACTTATTCCTGATTATTGTTATGTGCAGAAAAATGAGCGTAATTGAGTGCAGATTAAAGAGGTTGTTAAACCTACTTTTCAAGCCTTCACCGCTAGTTAAGTAAAAGTTTGATGGGCATTTTCCTTTCCGTCTATTCAAATCTGTGGGGCAACATAACTTATTGCCCCAAGTTTCCATGATCCAATTAACAAATAGAATAGATATTTTCATTCTTATCTAGCCAGTAGCCATCTTGTTATGCATATTTCTGTTTTCAAGCTGTCGATTTACAAGATTGTGTTTGACAGGGCAAACAAACTAATGGTGAGGAGTCCACAAACAGTAAATCCACCCTTGAGAAAACAGACTCGAGCAAAACCGATGCCAAAGAACAGGAACCGTAGGACAGTAAGAAATTGATGACAAAGAACAGGAACTTTAGCCGGCAATTAAGTGTAGTTTCAGTGCCATGACATTTCTTGAATTTACACCCCTACTACCAAGAATTCACTATCGTCTGTTTGTTGTGGGTGATCACTTCCATTGCTCCCTTCTTGTATTTATAACACTAGTGGTTATATGTATAAATGACAACTCTGGTAGTTACATCAATTCTAATTTTTTTTCCCCTTCTAGATGATCAATTGTAAATAAAGTACCATCATTTAGGACAACCAAAGATAAAAAAATGGAAAAACTAATTGCATGAAATTTTTTCCCCGAGTCTTTTAAGTGTAATTTTGCTGTTAACCTATTTGTGGAATAACTATGATCATCCATCCTCATCTTCATGTGTGTATTTGAAGCAAACTTTCAATGATTAAGCAAATCCTAGAATAGGCTACTCCTAGTAGCCAGATATGTTTCTCCTGTATATGTTTGTAATATATTTAAGGTCATTTTGCAAATTCTTTCACTGTTCGTTTCGCAAAATGATCTCAAAATATTGCAAACAAGTCATTTTGCAAGTTCTTTGCTTGTTATATAAGGAAATTGTTTCCATTACAATTATTGGCAACATGATTCCATAGGAAACCTATTTACCGCAAGTGCTTTTCAATTACAACAGCTTACACATTCTTAAGATAACAAAAATTATCTAATTCATTATATTCTCAAGTCATGCATTAAAATCCAATAGAGCTTATGTTGAATACACAATAGATTCCAACAAGATTGAACTTAATCTAAGACAGATAACACTTGGTGGGAATTATAAGAACTGGGATTTAAGATATCAAAGAAAACCACTATGTTGCGAGAAGGTTTGATTGTCTGAATACTACAAGCTGGGTTTCGCATTACAGTCTAGCAAAATGAGGTACTGATATACTCTATATACAAGTGCAATAATGTGAATAGGAAAAATGCACCCATTATTTGATTTTATACAAAATTTAATAAGAATATGTTCTTGTGTAGCTACCAAGCATTGTACTAAAATTCTGAGCTTGTACTCTCCAATTAGGTTGATGAAAACTACAATTCATATAATAGGCATACCAAACTTATCAGGCTTTCTCAAACAGTTTCCACAGCGAGCAGGCACGAGACAGTGCCCGGTCATTGTCAATATTAGGAATTCAAGCAATATAGAAGCCGAGTATACAGCATTCTCAACTCAGCCTTCTCGTTTGATCTCTTTCTGATCCACTACTACCACTCAGCTTCCTGTCCCTGTCCCTCTTTGCAGGAGGAGTAAGAGGAGCCAGGCAGGAGCTTTCGTCCAGCTGTGTATCGGGGTCATACTTTTGTGAAGCAAGGTAATTTAAAGCAGTGACAACATCAGCAATAACTGGTCGCATATTAGGCTGCTCATGGACGCACATCGCTGCAACTGCAAGAGCTTGGTACAAGCCCCTTGATGGATATTGACCTTGGAGCTCTGGATCAGCAATACGTGAGAATGTTCTGCGATCTTTGAACAAGGGCCTTGCCTGCCATGAATTCAAGATTAAGGCAACATTTGCATAATTTATACAAAGTTAAATTGTCTTTGTTTTACAATCAACATGCAGGACCTAGCCATCTTTTAAAATGAAAAAATTTTACAGATTATGTGGCAAATGAATTTCGAATTTTAAACAACTATGAATATAGATGAATATTTTGGTTCTGCTTACTTACCCATGCAACCAGATTCTGCTCCCCCGCAGCTTTGGAATTGTCAATTGCTTTCCTACCTGAGATGATTTCTAGAAGAACAACTCCAAAACTATAAACATCTGATTTTAAAGTCAGTTGACCTGTCATTGCATACTCAGGAGCACAGTACCCATAGGTGCCCATAACCCTTGTCGATACATGAGTGTTATCACCAACAGGCCCCAGTTTGGCTAAGCCAAAGTCGGATAGCTTGGGATGATATCCCTCACCAAGCAAAATGTTTGAGCATTTCAAGTCTCTGTATATAACAGGCGGGTTAGCTTGATAATGTAAAAACTCCAATCCTTTTGCTGCCCCAGCTGCTATTTTCATTCTTGTATTCCAATCAAGTCGTTTCTTACCGGGTGAAATATCTGAAAAGTAAGAATAAGAGACCTAATATGAAACCAAAGCAAATATGGTAACAATAATGGATACTGAAACATGCAAATTACATGCAATATTTGATACCATGTAAATGGTCTTCCAAAGATCCTAAAGGCATGTATTCATAAACTAACAGCCTTTGATCTCCATCAGCACAATAACCAATTAAATTAACCAGGTGATGGTGGTGAAGTAAGCTTAACATCAGTACTTCAACAAGGAACTCCCTGTTCCCCTGCAAGCCATTGCGGTTCAGTGTCTTGATTGCTACAACCTAAACCAAACACACGCAAAGAAAAGTTTCAATATTGTCTCAGAAAAAGTAGATGTCAATAGAAGAAAGAAGCACATGCTATTATAAACAGCTCTAATATTTTAGAGTTAACTAACCTGATTAATACTTTCTAAATACCCTTTATAAACTCTTCCAAAACCTCCCTCACCCAAAAGACACTCTGCTCTGAAATTTTTAGTTGCGGTTGCCAACTCACGAAATGTAAGTGTCTTGGCTGCAATGTTATCTGACCCTCCATTTTGAGATGCCTCCTTAACACTCCACGATGAAACTGCCTTGATTTTATCTGAAAACAAATATAAGAGGGAAAAAGTTATAGCAACCACCAAAGCAACAACTCGATTTTCACAACAACAAAATCGAAATCTTCACCTGCAAACAAGGAATGCAAAAGACAAGAATCAAGAAACAGCTGGGGTAGAAATTTCCAATGAACCAAATCAAATGAAGTTTACATACATCAACAGCATCAGTGCTCTATTCCGTGCTAATATTATACTAGCATTACTTGAAACATTTAATCTATAAGGCACTCCACAAATTCAGTCATATATACCATCATATAAATAGCTAGATAAAATATGTTTGATTCACCACTTTAAGATTAAAATTAAATAGATTTGAATTACATCAATGGTGTTAGGGTGGCAAAAATAACATTTATATGACTACCATACAAGTTTATCAGCAAGAAATTCTATAACATAAAAATACCAGAAAATTCAAACTAACGTACAAAACTCACATATTGAGCGAGTAAATAACTGATAAATGATATATCAAGCAATAACTCGACCAAAATTGTTTCTTTTTGTTGTTTGCATAACCATAACAATTAACACAACCCAATCACCAATTTCTAACGACTCCACAACAAACTCAAACAAGAATTTTAAACAAATACATGTAAAAGCAAAACATATATACAAAAGGGTCACACTGCTTTTCCAACTCTTAAGTAAGCAAGCTAAAATATTTGCACTATACACATAGAAAATATGACCTGGAGTGGAACTGATCCGATCAACAGGCCTTTGCTTCATCTTCATTTTGTCCTTGGACTTGGACTTTTTGTTTGAATCCCCAGAACATGGAATCCACCCCATGTTTTTTGTTTCTCTAAAACAACTCTGTTTTTTCAATACCTATACAATACAGGAGTCACTTACACCTAACAATACAAATATATGTTGTATATATTGAGAAAGACAGAAAAATAAAGAACAAAAAAGGTATGGTTTTTCAGAACAAAAACTAAAAGCAAACTACAAACCCAACAAAACAAAAGCTCCCAACAACAAATGGAGAGAGAAGCCAGCCAGCCCTTGCTCTTGTATCGTCTTATGTTACGTTCCATGTAACGTTTACTTTTGTTTTTTTAGTTTATTTTTCCACTTTCAAAAATTCGTGATGGGCACAAACTTCATATTTGGGCTGTTCTTTTATGTTGTAAACGGTGACGTTTTACTGATTCAGGAGTTTATAAAGTACAATCACTTGGATCCGGAAGTTGGACTGTCCGTCTCTGTCCTTCCATCAATGACAGTGCAAACAGTTATAAGACACGTGTACGGTTGTGATGATATCTTTCGAATAAAGATATAAAGTGAGTCAAGTGTGGAGCCCATCTGATGATGATGATTGTACTGTGTACAGGGAAGTTGTGATGTATGAGAGAGTACTGTGATTTTCCCCTAGTCAGTGAATAATGGTTGGCTGGACAGCAGGTCAAGCATGGCCTAATCAAACCCCGCCATTTTGTTCCAAATGGAATTCTCTTGTGATTGTGAACTTTTTGTTTTATTTTATTATTATTCTTCATGAAGGCGATCATGTTAGTGAAGCTAGGGGAACAGGGACAACAATATTTTTTTAGTATTAAATTAATGTTTGCAACATGCACAAAGGATTAATTTATTACTTGTCCTGTTGATTTCAATTCAAGAAATGGTCAAATCTATCTTTCCATAACAAAATGTTTTGATAGAACGGATGTGTTAGGTGATTTATATGTTCATCTAATTATGGATGCATCTAAAGACTAACAATCGTTATATAATTTTAAATTAAGATTAATATTGACCTTATGAGGTTTGGTGATGATTCTATGAATTTTGTGTCATATATGAGTAAAATATTGATATCTAATCGCATTTACTAAACGATATTATGTGGACTGCAAAACCCTTAAGACCGACACTTACACCTCGTATTAGGGTGGCTTTTTTTTTTTTTTTTTTTAAATGTCGAGGTTTTATGGGTTAAATAAATGTTGAAACCTATTGAGATAGATCATTGATAGCGCAGTCTGGATGACTACCTCCACAACCAAACAGATGACAACTCTTATCAAGAGGAAGCTTACAACCCATACATTGTGTTTTAAAAGACAATGATGGGACTTAAATTTTTTATTTTTTAAAATCAAAATAGGTATTCAACTACTCATACTAAAGGGTAATACGTACAAATATAAGGTTTAATGCTAGCACAAAGGTAAAGAAAAGTTAAGCTTTTGACACAATGATATGTTGAATCATTGATGAATATAGGAAAATTTAAGCTTTTGGACTAGTGCAAGCAATTTGTCTAACCATATTACCTTTTAAAATAAGTAGTTTAGTTGTACATCTCCTTATTTATTAAAATGGTAACAGGTTCAATTTTTATAAAACCTAATTTATAAGTTTATATGGACAATTTTCCTCCTTTATTATGATAGTATATGTTTTTTTTATTGTAAAAATATATTTTAAAACTACGAAATATTGATTGATCTGAATTGTTAGAGAAAAAGAATAATAATAAGAATAGGGATGGCATTTAAAATTCTAGAAAACTCAAACAAGTCAAAACCATTCAAGTTTCTCTATATCTAACCTAACCATCACAAGAGATCGATAGTATTAACCTTATGTGACAGATATAACTTCGATCAGTTTTATAACTTAAACTAGGTTACTAGGTTACTAGGTTCCAAATATGTATCAATCACTGCGTGAGAAACACGGTCCTTGCTTCTTGGTTTATACTCTATAATTTCTGGAGTCATCTAAGTTGCATGAAACATTAACAGGGTTGGTCAATGTTTGTGCTGATTCCACGTGGTTTGGGCTAAACTAAGTGGAAGGAAACATGATCCATAACAGGTCGAGATCAAGGGACCACAAACAAACATACGACACACCATTACAACACATTTGGCTTATTAATAATCAGTTCATTTGAAAGTGAGAATCTAGCTAGATTTATCTGCTTAAATATCTAAATGTACCCTTAACAACCATTCATTGTTGCATAAAAAATATAATCTACTATTCATCATTCAAAGTTTCTCAAACCTGAACCAGAAACAAAACAAACATTATCTATACTCTATTCAAATATCAGTCCCTTTCTTTTTCACTTCTTTTGTTTGGTTTTTTGTCCGACTGTAGTTCTCTCTAGGCAGCATTCTCCGGTTGTTTAGTGTTTTTGATATCGTCGAAAGCGTGTTTCTTTTTTATTAGAGTGGACCATAACATTTTTTGAGATAAATAAATATATAAAAATTGAATGTTCTAATGAAAATTTTATGCGGTAGACATGACATGACACCCAACAATAATCAACTGTGTGAGTTACGCGGTTCAAACTAAAGCAGAAGAAAGTTTCAGCTCTACCCTTTTCAAATTTTGACATAAGCAATGGTCATCTGGAGTCCTCAATAACTCAATCACAGACCTTCCAAATAAATAGGATCTTTTTTGCTTCAAAAAAAGAATTCTTTCGCTCAAAAGTAGAAAGTAGAGTGGTGCAGTAGCACACACTCCCACCTGTTTTTGCTTCTTTTCCTGAAAGCAGAATATCGTACCGTACCTTAGAGTTCTATCTCAAGAGGTCTCGGTAATTATAATTGTAATTGTAATGTCAGGAAAAAAAAAAAAAAAAATTCTTTCTGCTGTTGATCTATCACTGAGATTTAAGGGGGTCAAAATACTAATTCGATTTATAAGGTATAATTACATTTCAATTTATGAAAAGTTGTAATTAGCAACAGGGAAGAGTATTGTTTTATTGGGACAACCTCACAAGTTGATAAGTTTACTGTCATATCCTTGTCTGGCGTGCTGAGTGCAGCAGTTCGGCCCAAGTTGAATGAATGCCTCCAGGTAAAGAAAACACTGACATTGATTGACTACAATAGTCACAATGAGAAGCAAACATAGAAAAGATAAAAAGAGAAACACTTTTAATTAGAAAAAGTGACTAGTCACAAGTTTCAATACTTAACGGACAACTATAATGATGATTTAATGAGAATAATACGTATATGAATGATGGAAACATGCAGATTATGCAACATAATATTCAAAATCACAGGTGAGGAAAACAAATAAGAAGAATGAAGATACAACAGAAGCTTTCTTGTAGAATCTCCTCTCAAGGTCCTGAGATGACACCCAGAAGAACGCTAATTCTTGGTATAATAATTAGCAAGATAGATTTATTTGACTATCAAGCACCTAGATAGCTGCCTGCAAATGTTAATAAGATAGGAAAGAACTAAAAGAGTATATATAGGTTAATATTTTGATGAGGGTAGACAAATTTACTTATTGTATGAAGTGGAAGGCAGATAAAAATTGCATCATAAGCCAGAGGCCTGCAAATAATAGGAGAAAGATAGAGGGTAACTATGTTCAACAATATGATGTACCCCATATAAAAACCGTCTTCATCAAGAAGGCTCTTTACATGCATTTCACAGGAAGACCATATCGCAATGCACCAGATCAGTCATGGTAAACTACGTAACTGCTTACTGCTTCAGGCTTTTAACTCAAATTCCATTGATATCCTTCTGACATGCTTTGTCAAATCACATGTTGATGGATAATAGTTGCTTCTCGGTTTGTAATTACATGATTTATTCTTTACTAGCAGCGGCCGCTGAATCTGGTTCAGAGACCACTGGATTTGTGCTCCTGATAGGCATCTCATGATTATGCTTCCCCTCGTATGTTGTGATATAAGCTCTTGGATCATCCGATGCTCGTTCTACATGTTTGCGCACGTTGCACTTAAGATTTGTACATCTATAGTAGCTTCTGCAGGATAGAATTATGTGAGAATCTGAGGCAATGAAAGTGGTAATCACCACACAAAAGATACTAATGAAATATACAAGACAAACATTTTAGGCCTGTGATTACTTTATAATTAAATATAATGTGTTGGTACCTAATTCATGGAAGGTCACTCTTTGGAGATATGAAGAGATTAATGTAATATTCATATACTTCACGGCTGTAATTTTCAAGTTGAGAGTGAGGGAAGAGGAGGGGATTGAAGGGTCGGACAAACAAACGTGCAATAGCACCTTTCCACAAAGCTTCAGTAAATTCATTGATCATAAATAACCTAATCATAATGTCGATATTAATATGTGAATCATGACATAAGTTTATGAATTTCACAGGAATAAGATGACATGACATGGAAATGACCAAAAGATGTTCTGTCAATAGGATCTGGAAGGAGCATACTGAACTTCTAATATTTGCAAAAGAGATGACCACATCAATTCAGAAAATAGCTCATTATCTAAGAATGAGGTCTCAACCTGGGATAAGGATTTCCCTTCACAACCTTCTGTCCATATTTTCTCCAGCGAAAGCCATCACTCAAAATCTCAGAATCTGTTGAACTTTGCACCACAATTCGGGGCTCTTGTACACCCTCATCTAATATGCTTGCTTCATTGGATTGGTTCTCGCTTTTCCTGAAAATAACATATCATTATCACCGAATGTGAACGACAAAAACTTTAATAACAATTAGAGTAGCAATGTGTGTGGTAAACTGGGAAAAAAAAAAAAAAAAGATATGTTAAATCTCACTGGTTTTTATATAGTGAAAGAGCATGATAGGAGAAACAGACATAATTACTTTAATTTTTTTCAATAACCAAAAGGTATTTTTATTTTAATAGCATGAAATCCATTATTTCAAAATTATTTAGTCCCTCAACAATTTTAGGAGCATAGGCATGTTAACATGTTTTCATAATCTTCGTATGTGTTTCCACTTCATTTCCTACCTTCTCTTGTTTCTAGGTTCATCATCCTCTCCATCCAGCAACTTCCTTCCTTCGTCACATTCCCCACTTAGGCCACAAGAATTTTCAGAGGTTCCACCACCAGCAGTATTTGCTCCAATCACAACAGGATCATAAGGTGGAGCAGCCTTGGGTTGATACGTCGAATGTGCCAATAATCCTACTTCATTCTGACTTTCAACTCTACCTTCTGATCCTTCATTTCTTTCATTTAGATGATTATTCCACCCCGGATTGTTGGTGTCTTGACCAGTACCATCGGATACTAATCCTAGCCCTTGTGTCCCTGATGAGCTCCGCTTTGGAGGCTGAGGCTTTGGATGATTGTGTTCACCCTTGTAGACAATTTCTGCAATCTGCCCATCAAATGATCTTTCAACCTTCTTTTTCACAGGACAATTTGGGTGCGTGCACTTGTAATAACTTCGCGGGTACTCACTTCCTTTGACTTGTTTTTGCCCGTATTTCCTCCAATTATAGCCATCATATGAAGGTCGATCCCCAGCAGCGACTGGTAAATTTTTTGGATCCTCTTCAAGGTTCTGAGATGCCATCTTTGAGGATTCAATTGTCTGTTCAGTTTCTTTAACTGGTGGCATAATCTGTTTAAGGTTTGAGCTACTCTGGGGTCTAAAATTGACTTTATCTTGGCTTGAATGTTGAACGCGAGCCTCAACTGATTGCTGTGTATGTTGATGACAAGTACTAAAGTTGCCCTGCTAAATGAAACAATACTTTTAATAAACAAAAGAATTATATCATGCTTCTGACTCTCAAAAGAAAATAGATGTTTATGCACAAAACCATGTTTATCTTCATGTCTTAACATGCTTATGCACAACAGCATGGTCCATGGGTTCATGGAGGACAAAGCTGAGGTGGCAGAATAAAAACATGAAAACATTAACATACTTGACTGGACTACGCAGAAAAACAAGTAGGCATGCCATCCAATTAACAAGCTCACAGAATTTAGCTACTGACCATATTAGCCAAGAGAGAAACTGTTGACTTTGACACGAGCTTCGCCATTGGTTTATATACCACAGTGGGTTTGCTATCTGATTTCAAAACTCTGTCAGACGAATTACTAAGAGCTGTTCTGGAGAGCTCACCTTGATCTGATGAAGCACAATTCACCATTGGCTTAAACCTCACTGTTTTTGGCTTAATAGCCACAACTGCAGTTTTGGAGCACACATTAGAAGGTGAGGCATTGATGGCACCCGCAAGGAGCTCTGAGAAAGACCCAAAAGTGGAACAAGTAGGTCTCGAAGGTACTGGTTTAGCTATAACAATTCTTTCTGCTTCTTTGATATCCATTTTCGATTACAGTATCTAATGCCAATTGCACACTATTGGCGCATTATAATGCAGAAGAAAATGTCGCAAAACATGGAACTCCAATCACCTTGCACTCTTAATCTCAGTTATCTAAACAACAGAAAGTTTAGAAGCATGACCAGTAGGCAACTGGATTGTCAGTTTTGGGCATGATTCCAGCAATGCAAAGCTCAAAATCTACTTCTTCAAACCTGTATTAAACAGAGGTTATTAATAAATTACTACGTAGAAAGAGTGAATGGACAAAATAAAGAAGAATACTGACGTTATATATCACATCAACGAATCTATTATGCTTCAAGATTCAATTTCTGGTAATATATTACTTAAGTTTACAAGACATTTTAAACCTTCCCATTCTTAACCTTTTAAAACACCCTCCCACAGCCTTTCTGAACAAACATTGATAAAGTCTCGCTCTGAAATCATAATTCACAACCATCACAGTCACAGATATTAACACTTCATTTAAATTACAGCATGCATATCTACAACAAATAATCAAATTACAACAAACCCTGATCTAACACCATGGAGATTTTATCTTCTGTCTCCATCACTTAAAAAAAATCAATGCATGTGGCTGCATCTGAATAGAGCAAATACAGAGATGTAGTCCTAAGCAAATCCCTCTCCTCTCCAGTTTCAGTTAATATTTCGGATAAGGAAAGGCAAGGAAAATGAGCCGTTAACCATGCAAGTAACTTTCCCATTTGGAATAAATTCAATGTTATTTCAGCATAATCAAGCAGGTTATACACTATCATGCAAACAGCCATCACAGAACACTGCACCAACAAAAGAAAAGATAACCGGATGCACAATACCGGACAAATAGCCAACACACTCCCAGAAAATTTTCTCTACATTCTTCAAAACTTCCGCTGCATTCTCAACCAGACATGCTTTTCTTTTAAATATAAGACTTTCCAAGATAGATATTGCAAAACAACTGACCAATCTATCTATGTTACAAACCAATCGATTAGTTCCCGACTCTTTTGATGGCCAATAGCAGTAACTATGATAATTTGCATCTACCACAATAAGACATCTTCTCATTGCAAGCACTAGTTCACCATAACCTAAATGTTCTACAAGAAATCTTCAGTCCTACTTTATTTTTGTTAGCTTCCACAATATACTTCACCAATAATATCAAAGATGAAACCTTTAAGATTCTCAAATTGACTGGACAGCACTAGATAATTGTAAATCATTGAAGCACCTCATATCATTTCCAGAATTCATCAGCTTCATAACCATAAGTCAATTTGCATAATCTCACAAAAGCTTCCCTGCTACATCAACTACCTAGGATTATCTCATATAGATCATTGCAGATCTCTAAATCATGAATTTGGACACACTTCTAACCTGAACATAATCTTACTCTTTAGAACTAAATAAACAAAACAAAACAAAAAACACTTGGAAAAACCAAGCAGAGTTGAACAGACTCCTTTGTAATTTTACTTCAATCAGTCAATAAACATATATTGTAATTTTACCCCAATTAATCAATAAAAACTCAGACACACCCCATCTAATCTACTGAACTCTGTTAATCCTCTATCAAACACCAAACAGATTATGAAGATGGTATAGAATCTTGAAGTTGTCAGATTTAAAATTAAAATTAAAAAAAAAAAAAAGAACCCTAGAAATAGCAACATCTAAAGCAACTAAAAACATATATAGGACCAATCCAAACAACATTTAGCTTGAAAAAGTCAAAAAAAAAAAAAAGAAAAAAAAAAAAAAAAAGAAATGGAAGACTAACCAGAATGAAAATGACTAACAAACTAAGAAGCTGGTTTTGCTTCTATGAAGTCTCGTCTACTTCTGCTTCTCACTTTATATATCATTCACCATAACCTGCATTATCAAACCAAAAATCAAACACAAATAAAAAAAAAAAAAAAAAAAAAATCAAATTGTAGTAGTATCAACAGAACGTGACAGCAATACAAGTACTTGACCTTATTTCAAAAAGAAAATAAAAAATAATAATAATAATACAAGAACTTGACCTCAGTTAGATAGAAACCTTAACCACAGAACAAAAGAAAAAACCAGGTTTTCGTTCACTTGGTTCAGTATCTGTACTGAGCTTGTCTTTTTCGAACCAAACCTAACTTTTTACTGGTTTTTACGTTTCTAAGAATTTCAAACAGTAACCATTTTTATTAAAAAAAAAAAAAAGAGAGAGAGAGAGAGAAATATTTCAAAACCTCTGGAACAAGAAAGTGAGGCATTTCATGGTTTCAATCAAGAGAATAAAAAAAAAAAAAAAAAAAATTCCTATCAACAACACAAGGTTTTTAACTCTCTTTTATTGTTTCCAAAATGAAAAAACAAAAATGTTTTATGTTTCGATTTGTATATATTTAGATATTATTTTGGATTTAGCAACAAGAGTTTGTCTCTAAAAGAATGTGATTGGGTGGGCATTGGAGCCATAGCCAACGATTATTGTATGCAGTACGGCCAACTAACTGTCTCTGTTTCTCTTTTGACTCTCTGGTATCTTGAATTATTTTTTGATTTGTATAAATATGGAAATCCTTGTCTCACGAATTTTCTTGGCGCGTCTACTACACTGTCACAGTCTCTAGCAGCAAGAAAGTCAAATATTTCACCGTGGTGTGAAGGTGCTATGAGGGGCAAAAGAGTCATTGGCTAATTGATCGCTATGTTTTGGGGTTGGAGACGAAACTTGCGTAGAAAAAATGACTGCACTTTGTGAGATTTGAGGAATTTGAAAGTGGACAAGAAGCAAGAGCAACATTTTTTGTCCTTTGATGAATGATAAGAAAAATTTGGGTAGTAATGTTGTGTGCTATAATAAAAGGTCATGTGAACATATGTATATATACATATAAAGTCTTGTAAATAATTTTGCACCTATGTGATAATATCCAAACAAGTATAATTTCAAAGTACAACCATATTTTTCAATGTGAAGTCAGGGATGGATTCTTGGTCAATCTTGAACGAAGAAATCAATTGCAGGTAATCAAACATTACTATTTCAAATTTGAATTGGGTGGCTAATGGTGATGACTTTTACAATTCAACCCTATCCTTATTCAAGAAGGTACTTAGTGATGAAGTTGTCCATAGTTGACAAACTACACCATCCATGGCCTTCTATTAATAACTTTTGACACAGAAAATTAATTATGTGATCTAATAATTCAATGTCTAAAAAGTATCTAAATCCTAAAGTATTTTTAATATATACAAAAAAAAACTTCATAAAAATACACTCATCATATATATATATGTATATATATATTTTATACAAATCATCCCAATTTCTTTTTATCTTCAACAATAATTCAGTCCAATTTAAAAACACCATACAAATAAAAAACATATATTGCCATTTATAACTTTAAAATGTTTATAATATAAATGTTGGTGAAGACTTTTAGATGTTATAAACAATGAGTTGATGATGAAGATGATCGAGTGATTCACATACCCACAACAGAAGTTGATGGAGATGGCGGTGGTCATGAGGCACGAGGGAAGGAGATTTTAATAATATAAAAAAGAGTCTGAGAATTTGTTGAGATTTGGAAAGTTAGTTGTGGCAGATGTGGACACGTGAGAAAGTGTTCCCCCAACTTCCAAACCGAAATTCCAACCTCATGACTGGTAGTTGCGCTTTGCTCCGCACGTGCCACTGCTATTGTTTCTGCAATATTATTATTATTATTATTTTCTGTCTTTTTATAAAATAAGAAAATAATAATATAGGGACCTGGAAGTTGAGAGGAGCAAGAACCGACGAAAGAAAGTGATAAAAAAATGATAATGAGACGAAATTATTATTGTCTCGGTATTTCACAGAACCAGCCACGTGCCATCTTTAGTGTTTATGTATAGGATTAGTTTATATTAACTTAATTTCAACCAAGAAAATAATTTCAACATCCATCGATTATAATTAACATAAATGACGTCAAAGTAGATATTAACACTTGAATTGAATAAAAATAAATGGATGAATAGATTCAATAGAAAATTAAAGAGTATTATGCAATCAAAATAATTTCAAAAATAACGTGACAACCAAATTATCAATATTAAATTATTAGATTGACTGAAAATAAATAGATAAATGATGAAATAACTTTCTCAAGACAGCAATTTAAGTAGATATAGTAACCTACGTGTATGTGTATATATAATAAATATGCATATATATAGACACATTAATTTAATTATATATATTTTAATTTCAAGTAAAAATAAGCTTATTGGGAATGATAACATTTTAGCCATTCTTGTCAATTTAAAAAATATAAATAATGTGATAAATAAATTATCAGTGATAATTTATTGGATTCAAAATACTTGTTGTCTTCCTTCTGTCATACTATGATCAATTCACTCTAAATAAACAAGTTATCTCTTAATTGACTTATCTCATCTCAAAATATCTTTAGATCGTGCAAATATAGACCATGTACTGTTCAAGACTTCATCTTATTCTCATCACAAAATTGATTATATATATATATATGATATGACAAATAAATTACCAATATTAATCTATTGGATCCAATTAAAATTAGGTCAATATAAAAGTTGAATATCAACTACTTATTGTCTTTCTTCTTTCTGATACCATATTATGATCAATTCATCTTCGATAAACATATTATCTCTTAATTGACTTATTTCATCTCAAAATATCTTTAGACCTTACAATAATATAGAGCCCATACTGTTCAAAAGTTCGTCTTATTCTCATCACACAATTTTATAAATATATATATATATTAAGTCCTTATAGTGACATATTTAATTAATTAATGTCCACGTTTTTTTTTTGGAAAGGAATGTTCATGTAATTAACTGTTAATTACTCGTTACATTTTAGTATCTGTTATTATGGTCATATTTCTCTATATCATTTCAAGCACTTCTCATCCAACACATGTACACCTATATATCTGGATCCGAAAAATTGTAATGCGCAAAGAAAATAAAAAATGGTAAATGGCGAATATGCGTGACCTTGAAGGACTATATGTTAATATATATATTGAGCTGATTACCACAAATTGTGACATCCACGTGAATGGTGAGTAGCGACCTTTGCTTGAGCGGCCAAATCAAGGGAAAGCTGTCACAAGTCTCCATTAGAAAACCTGACATATTTCCAGACCTTCGCTAATCTGATCAGATTCATGTTTGTTATATATTAATTATTAATCGTCAATTTTGTTGTTTGTATTTTGATAAAATGAATAAATAAATAAATAGTAAACCAATTATGTTTACCAGGCCTTCGAATGAAGGTTTCCATGAATAATTTTAGAAGCATATAATTTCTGAAAGAATACTTATCCATTTGTTGTTTCAATTTTCAAACAACACCATATTGATTTTTTTTTTTTAAATGCTTTTTTAAATGATATAATGCATCAAATATTATTACTACATTTTATTAAATAAAGCAACCTTGTATCTATTCTTAATCAAATATCATATTGTGTATTTAACTGTATGATAAGATATTATTAATGTAACACCGAACATCCATAAAAACTTCAATAATTGATGACAGAAAAAGGTAATGTAATTTAAATAGGTTAATACAGGGCCCATCCGTCCTTTTAATGGCAAAACCTAAGCCTAATCTATGCATGCATGCCATTTGATTAGACTCAATTAAGTCGGCTTTCTTGAAGTTTGCCAAATACATTTTCTCGCTTTCCTGTTAGGGGACCATTGATATTACTTGCCTGTGATTACACTTTGGTATGTGAAAAGACGCTTTAACATTTACATAGCCAGAAGTTATATTATCAACACTTACCTATCACTAAAAACTAAAAGGTAAAACATATGTGTCCAACTATTGAGATTAAACATCAAAATGTTTGCACAAAATTAATAATAATATTTAAAATGTGCATATAGTAAATTAATAATAGGGCAAGATAAGGTGAGTGTTTTGTCTGGTAGAACGAGTGATGTTAAATCTGCCACCTATATATACAAGAGTTCATGATTCTAAAAATCCTGAAATGCCACACTGACAAGGATTGCCATGGAGATCATCACCTTCTTCTATTCTATATAGGAACGTGACATGCATGATTGATTAAATATTTCTTAGTCATAAAGTTCTTGTGCATAGTTTTGTTAAATCTAGTGAATATAATAATATGAATGAATTGCACAACACCTCTTGAAATATGCCTCAAAAGAAGCGGAAATACATTTATCATTTTATTACACTAAGAGTGTGTTTGGTACGTGGGATTTGAGATGAGATTGAGATTCATTTTTTTCCATTTTCCTATACCTCACATTTGGAGTCAATGATGGGAATGGATTTTTTAATCTCATATCCACCTCCATTCCCATTCAACTTGGGAAGTGGAATCTCATGCTCATCCATGTTTTTTCAAAATCTCTAGTTCATGGGATTCTTTATTATTATTATTAGTATTATTATTATTATTATTTTCATTTCATCCTCTCTCTCTCTCACCACGAGTCACAAACTTTGTCTCTCTCTTCTCCACCACTTCGACCCACCACCACCACACCAACCCATTGCTTTTTGTCTCTCTTATCTCCTCCTCCATCCATATGAACCAGCAACAACAAAAACCTCTTTACCCTCTTTTTTTTTTTTTTTTCCCTTCTTCTTCTGAGTTAAGACCTAAACCCAGAACTGGGTTCTCGATTCATCGATGAACAACCTAGAACCTGGTTCTGGGTTCAACGTCGAACCCAGAACTGGGTTTTGGGCAATGAACCCAGAACCCGATTCTGGGTTCGACATCGAACCCAAAAAGATGAACCCAGGACCATCCGATTCTAGGTTCGATCAAAACCCCTGTTTTGATGGATTTTTTTTTTTTTTTGTCTTTTTACATGTTTTGATGTTTTGATGTTGTTGGTGTGAGAAATGATGATGTTGATAAATTGTGTTTGATGATGTTGAATTGTGAGAGATGTTATGAATTGGATTGATGATGAGATGAAGAATTGTGGTTTTTTTAAAAAAATATTTTTTTAGATTTTTATAAAATTAATTTTATTTCAACTCAATTCTAACCTATACCAAATATGATATGGTATAATTTTAATCTAATCTCAAGTTCTACCAAACATAAAAATGGAATTTTTCAATGATGATAATGACGACGATAATAACAATAATTAGTCATTTGTCCAAAAATCTTGGTCAACTGTTAAAATTAATAGAAATTGACTAACGATGTAGGGATTTGATATAATAAAAAGGTAAATATGTTTCCGTCTGATTTTAGACATACCTCGGGGCTTGGGGTGAGGAGATGTTGTGCAATTGGTCCTAAGGATGATGACGATGATGACAATGATGACAATAAAAACAATAATAATAATGACATAATGAGAATGCATGTTTCATATCTGTCACAAAACAAATAATATCTAAAATAGAAAAATAAGATGATTCAATCACCTAATACAAGAGTTTATATTGAAATTCCAAACAAGTAAAACGGCGCGATTGTTAGGTATATAAGAGAGGAAATATTATCATGTAAAAAAATATTTACAGTTGCACATTTAATGTTCTCTCTCTAACCACATACCTTGATTACAACTAAAGCCTTAAACTCATTATCGATCATTATCGAGCATTAAGGAGGGTGTATTCAATCTAAAATTTTAAATTTATTGGATCTTTTTTAAATGATAGATTTTAATGGAATTCATGAATTGTATCGATTCTATATAGATTTTGTCAGAATTATTTATAAAATCTTCGGGACAATAGCAAGATTTGTCATAGAATTTTTTATTCATAATTTTCACTTTGAAATCCATCACAATTCATCGAATTCCATCATTTACCTAAAATTTGCAAAGTTTATGATTTTTAGAATAAACCTAGATTTCAATGAATTTAATATAAATCTAGATTAAATACACTTAAATTTTAATAGAATCCATACAAATATATTGAATACACTCAAACTTTTAAATAATAAGTTTTAAAAGATTCTTTTTAATGATAGATTTTGGTGGTTGTAGACTCCATCTTAATTTCGTTACAATCTTTATAAAGTTCAATGAAATTTTGAGAGAATGATAAGATTTGTTATAGATTTTTTTTTTTCATTAAATTAACAATAAAATTTATCACTTAAATAAATTTTGTGAAATTAATGATTTTTTGATATAGTTCAATATAAATATGGATTAAATACACCTAATTTCGATGGAATCTATTTAAATCTGAATTGAATACACTAAAACTTTTAAGATATTGTAAATTAATTCCAACGAATTCCAAATTGAATACATCCCCTAAATTTTAGTAACATCCAATTAAAATGTTTTAATTGATTGTAACCTCTAATACGTTTATAAGTTCTTGTAACACCCAACATTGAATTTTATTACTTACTGAAATTTATTACTAACAAGGTGAACCTAAGGGGGTATATTCAATCGAGAGTTTATTGGAGTTTGATAATTTATTTTTTTTTTAATGACAAATTTTGGTGGAATTCAAAGATTTTATAAATTTTATTGATTTTATTAGAATTTTTTAAGAAATCTAATGAAATCTTGAAGAGAATTGTTGTAATGGTTTGCTTTCTGCAGTTGCTAATATAGGGGCTACTATAAGCTTTTTGGGCACCAGCAACTCATAAAAAAGTCAAAAAATTGATGAATTACCTTGACATCGAGTTGGTGCTAGTCAAAGGTACTTCGACACCCAAGTTAATAATATAGTAGAAAGATGAAGGAAAATGTAAAACGCCAAAAATGTAAAGAGCAAAAGTTAAAATTCATGCAATGATAGATAGTAGAAGCTAAGTAAGAGGCAATAGCTGTAATCAATAAAGCTTTTACATAGTTCAATGAAAAATTTGGCAGAGTAGTTGTATGGTTTCTAGATCCCTCTCTTTCTCACTAGTTGCTTCCGTTTTATAAAGGGGAAGTTGACTGGTAAGGGGGGAAAGGGGGCGCTGTAACAACTTCTAAGATTAAGAGTTCGGATCCCTTGATTTCAACCTTCACATTCAATTGATCCAAAATGTTGCACTTGGACCATGCGGCTTCTAAGCTTTAAATGGGTTGGACTTTATGTTACCTCAATGTTTGGGCTATTATTTTGGACTTTTTTCTTCAATCCAACTATCAAGCCTGCAACTTTACAATTTTAGCCATTACAGTTTGTCTCTCACTCCTTGGGTCAACATTGTTGACCGAAGGAGTGCGTAACAATTAAATACCACGTTCTCCATATCAAATTGATAGTTTTGACATCATGTCAAGCTATTATGCCAGTGCAACACGTCGAACACAATCTATTTGTTGACCGCCCCGAATGATTGAAAAGGAATAAACATTCAACATTTGCGAGTTGATTGTCACACTATTGCGTTGATCTACAACAACCTATTGGTCGACCTCCTAAAGCAACCAGAGGAAGATGAACAAAATATTCAAGCATTTGTTTCTTAACGCTAGGGCTACAAGCACTTTCAACATGTTGATCGTAAGAGCGATTGTCGATCGTTGTCTTTAATTTCATGCAACTAGATCCAAGGTCATATTTTCCTAATGCCAAACAAACGTGTGATTATAATTACCATTGCTTTGGAATGTGAACCATGTTGTCAATTATTCGAGAAGAGTTAGAACACTAAGAGACACTTATTAAATGGAAGGCGACAATTGTCAAATCAAACTTCAACGAGTCCTTTCAGTTTCCCCATGGTGACATGGTAGTTTCTAAGTGAACTTGTAACCAAGTAACATATGGCTCCAGGCGTAAAAAACGAGATTTCAAATTCTCACTCTTCGGCAAGTCTTTTCATTTCACCGCAACAAGTCTCCAGCTTTCATTTTTGCCTAGATTTTTTCAAGTACAGAGGGCTTTTAAAGCTTCTTCTCCAATACACCTTTCAAGAATCCTACTACTTCTAAACATGGTAAGTTTTTTTTTTTTTTTTTTTTTTTTTTGTAAAAAGCTTGATTGAACCTATTTATTTGTGTATTCTTTGGTTTGTAATCACAAATGAATTGTTGCTTTTCTTTACCTAAAGTTGTCATTTTTTTTCTTTGACTCTTCCATTTCCATGGTAAATTCCTAGCAAATCTCTTCTTTTTGATTCAAAATTATTTCTGTGCGTGAATCTTGAACTGTTTCTTTAACCATGATAACTCTCTTACTAACCCTAAAGTAGAGTTAACATTAGGATACTAATCCTAGATTTTTCTTATACTCGATAATTAATAGAATCATGTCTAAGCAAATCAAAATCATTGACGTAGATGATGGAAGCACATCGATATCAAGTTCATCAAGGTCGGACTCGTTTTCAATAAGAAACTTTATGGGACGATGGCAAGTGTCTAGGGCGACTCTACTTTTCGTGCTAGAGACATCACCTTAGCTGCTATGACTAAAGTAACCTTTAAAAGTTGATTCTTCCAATAAATATAGCGGCAGGATCTACTTTGAACAAAGAGGGTCGGTTAACTACAACCTTGCGGCTACAAATCGTCCGTCAACCATTATACCTAAAGAGAAACCCTTTAGTCATCCCTCTAACATACTCAGAGGCATGTATTCAATCTAGATTTCATTATAATTTGGTAAAAAAAATTTAATGATAGATTTTGATTAATTATATAGATTTTATGGATTCCATTAGATTTTGTTAAAATTTTATTTAAGAGTTTGTTGGATTATTTAATGGATTCCATTAGATTTTGTTATAGTTTGTTGTTTTTTTTACATAAATCCTTTTCTTCCCACTTCTCCGCCTCTCTTTCGGTTCAATAATTGTCTTCTCTGGGACCATTTCTCTTATGATTTCATGCACTTGCACACTATCAATTTCAAGAGTAGCACATTCTAGGTTAATTAGGCAACTAATGTCTTTGGTCTTCCTACTACCATCTTCTTGCAAATTTTCTTTGTCATGCATGTTTGTTGAGTCTGCCTCAACCTCTGTCTTTACATCTTCATCTTCCATACTTGTTATCTTAGTAATCAATCGAAAATATCTTTTCCTTTTCTTAATTGGAAAATCCTTTTCTGATACACAAAAACCTCTCAAGGAATCAATATAGAAAATACATGATAAAAAAAACAATAATCTCATATTTATAAATGGTCTACTACACTTTGTTTCAAAGGTTTTCATTCTCCTAAAATGAAGATGTCAAAGGAACAATTTATGCTGCTCATTTTCTTAGGAGTTAGGACCTTTCTTAACTCAACATCTAATGGCTAAATCTCTAATATTGACATATTCACCCATAAAGACTCTACACCTTCCATGGTTTGTCTGACATCAGCTAAGCCTAGGGTTTGGAATTTGTTAGACATTCATTTCTGTGTCAATAGGCTTAGCCTTTAAATTATAACATTGACAATGTAGAATTAGCAGTTTCACATAACATAATCATTTTTGTAAAATTGGAAAGAAAGAAGCAAATAGCAAACATGAAAGCCCATAAGTCGAATAACTATCGTATTTCATCCATTAAATACAATTCCAATTTCTGAATGTATAGCAATGAAATGAACAAGAAAAAGACATGTTAAATTCTGTTTGAAACAAGAGAGAGGCATCAAAAGCTATCATCACCATCTCCTCAACGATCATAATCACAGTGCTGACATCAAAAGTTATCATCACCAATATATCCTAAGATATACAAAACAAAAAGCACCCCTACAACCAACAATTAAATATGAAAGAAAACAACAATTGAATATGGAAGAGAAACAAACTACAAAACATACCTTCAATTTACTACCACCAAAAGAGTACTGTGTAAGTTTGTCCCAAGAGAAAAAAGAAATAAAAAATAAAAGAACAATGAAATCTAGGAAATCTTTGAGGGTAGGGCAAGATTTCAAATGGTTTTTTTTTTTTTAATACCTAGGGTTTAAAAAATCTATCAAAATCCATTAAAATCCAATTCCAACAAAATCATTAACTTTTTAAATACACTTAGACTTATTTGGATTTTTTAAAAGTCCGAATTGAATATACCAAAATTTTATTAGAATCCTTATAAATATGGATTGGATATACCCAGATTTTAATGGATTTTTAAAAAGTCCAAATTGAATAAATTCAGATTTTTTAAATCCTTTGAATTTCAATAAACTTATAAGTTGAATACGCCCCCTTAAGTATAAGGCAATAATTGTAATTAGTAAGCCTTTTCAAAGTTCGGTGGAAAATTTGATGAAGTGGCTGTATGGCCCATGGATCCCTCTCTTTCTCATTGATTGCTTCCCTTTTATAAGGAGGAAATTGACCACTGCGGGAAAGGGGGTATGTAACAACTCCTGACATCAAGGGATCAAATCTCTTGATTTCAGCCCCCACATTCAATTGGTTTGGACATTACACTTGGACCATGAGGCTTCTAGGCTTCAAATAGGATGGACTTGACGTTGGCCCAACATTTGGGTTGCTATTTTGGATTTATATTTCCAATCCAACTATTGGGCTAGCAACTTTACAATTTTAACCATTACAATGGCAAGCTTCGTTATAACTTTTTTCTTAACATAAATCACTATAAAAATTCATCCAAAGCCATTATTTTAATGAAAGCTGTGAAGTCAATAATTTGTTCAATACACTTAGATTTTATTAAACACATCTAGATTTTAATGGATTTTCTATAAATTTGGATTGAATACACCTAAATTTCAATAGAATCCATTTAAATCTGGATGGAACACACTCATACTTTTAAACTATTATAAATTTTAATGAACTCTAGATTAAATACACCTCTTTAAATATTCTATGTAAAATAACAAATCAATCCTGATTTTCCATTACAGTAATGTAATTAAACCATAAAGCATGAGTCCTTTCACCAAACTAAAAACTATTTCCTTTTTCATTCTAGTCAGGGCATATAATTCTAGTGTATGCAATGCTAAAGTACATGTCGAGGTGATAAATGACTTAGGAGTCGGGTTAGATCTCACCTTCCATTGTAAATTAAAAGATATGATGATCTTGGTAAGTACATGTAGTCCCATTCAGCAGAGTTATCACTTTCAGTTTGGAGAAAACTTTCTCGGAAATACACTATTCTTCTGTAGTTTCGTTTGGAAAGGGGTCTTTCACCGGTTCGACGTCTACATGATGAGTAGGGATAAACAGTTGTGCGCTAACGATTACGGGTGGTACATCACACTAGCAGGTCAATGTGAGATCAAATTGATAGGTGAACTAACTTGTCTAAAATGCAATAAACATTTGTCTTTATTTATTTTTATTGTATTAAATCAAAATACATAATAACAGTTAAAAAAAATTGTAAATATCAAATTAATTGTGATCAGATAATTTTATCTTTAAAAAACAAATAATTTTACATTATATTTAGACATAAGAAAAAAGAATAAATATGTTATTTAGATTTAGATTTTTCAGTATTTTGACAAAAATCAAATGTCATTTAGTACATTTAAATAACATTAAATATCTGTATCCAAATGAATTTATTTAAGACTTTGGATTTTCTTCTCACCATAACTTTTTGCTTGTATTTATAAGTATATGATTTTAATTAAAACTATTTATTTCTTTTTGCATAATATTTTATAAATCTCGATATAGACTTAGACATATTGGTATATAGATGGTGACAAGTATATGATATAACATATAAAAATATCAGCATCTATAAAAATGAAAACATACCGAGGTGATATATAATTAATTTTTTTCTTTAAAAAATAAAAAAATTGAAGCTATTCTTAATCTATACTTATTTCTACAATTAAAGAATAAAAAAAAGTAAAGTATTTCTTGTTCATATCAATCAATAAATAAAGTAAAAATTATTAGAAATATAAAAGTGAAAGGTGAAAATTCATTTTTATGAATGCAGGTGAAATGTTTAAAGAACTTAAAACAGATAAAAAGTGAATAAAATTTTATTTGGAGATAAGAACAAATATATATATATATATATATATATATTTTAAGTTAAAAATGAGTCTTAATTTTTGGTTTGTACCCTTTTTAAATTTATCCTGGCTTCATAGACTTTGGGTGCCCAGCAAAACTTCTCAAAACAAGACACAAAGAATTCTACTGAATTTGAACATATTGCACACAATCATCAGCAAATTATTAGTAATATTATTAATCACTTAAAACTTTGGGAAGCACACAAAGGTGCAATTATAACAAGATGGAGTCCTACTTAGAACAAGATTTTGATATGGAGGATTACATTTAAAACAAGTATATCTCCAATAGCTGCATAATTGAGCAGAAATGGACCGATTGGTCTTATGCTCCGTACACATCGTTTACGGCATAAGTAAGTTTCATCCCTTGGCTGAATGTAGATGTCAAACCATTGGCAGTCACCCTTCCATGTCACACTACAGAAGAATTGCATGGTTCGGAAAATGTTTGTTCGAAATTGAAACTGAAAATTCTGTTGAAATGGGACTTTCTGTTTGCCAAATTCTATCATCTTTGGAATTACAATATGTTACAAAACCAGGATATTACCCAAAAGTTGCAGCCTTGATAGCAGCTGAAAATTGTTTCTCTGTCTTTGTGTGTGATGGATGTAGTTGTAATTGTTTTAGCTTCAGTATTCACACTTTAGCATATATGTAATTTTTTTTTTCGGTATCCGCTTCTCTAACCTTATATTTTTCCTTGATCTTTTATGAGAAAAGTTTGAGATGTATAAAAAGAAAAAATATAATAATTTTAATAATTTTTTATTTTTTATTATGATGTATCATTGATTATAAGAAATATAGAAAGAAAAAAAAAAAAAAAACCAAGAGAGAATCTTTGCTCGTTTTTGTTACTATAATGAGATATATGATGTTGAATTTTACTGTGAAGAAATTTACATTTATTGCTTTAATTTAAATTAAAAGAATTATTGTATGTTTCTTGGCATCTAGAAAACAACTGGATGTTTTGAAGAAGGAACAGGAGGTGCAAGTGTAAAATTTGGCAAGATTTCCAAATGAGGAACACAGTTTATATTTATTAGATTGGTGCAATTCTTGATTTGTTGAAAAAGATTGAGAGCATACAGGTTCATAACTGGTTCCCAAATTCGATCATTTACTGATTAAAAAATAAATTAGAAATCAATGCAATTGTACATGAATTAATTTTTTTTTCTATTAAAAAAAAGACAAATCAATGCCACATGTCGCGCAAATCAGGTGACTAAAGCTATGATGTTATGTCTAATGCCATTTTCTTTTGACTAATCATTGACCTAGCGGAAGGACTAAAGTGATGTACTTTTTAGGAGTTAAGCATCAAATAAACTGATATACACATATTATGTCAAAAGATGACATTTCGTAATAAATTAGCAACTAAAGTGTGATTCTCCCAAATTTAAAAACTAGACAAAATCTAAGAGCTAAAAAACTGCTAGCTATAAACAAATTTCCTTTAAAGATGATTTACGGCTCCAAGAAGCACGCTTGCCAAATTGATATGGATGACCAGAGTATGATACAATGATTTTTTTTTATGAGTTATTATCATTTTTTTCTTTGACGATTAATGAATTATTATTTTTTTTTCTATTTACTCAAAAAATATTATTTTACCTCTTCTTTTAACTTGAATTAATATTATTTCAAGGAATTTTTTTATCTTTTAAAATTATCAGAGCAAAAATTAATGATTCATTAATCGTCGAGAGGAAAAATAATAATAACTCTTTTTTTCATTGAAGAAACCTTTGACCTATACTTAATTCTATAGCTAAATAATAATTTTTTCTTGTTAATCAATAAATAAATATCTATTAATGGCTTTAAAGACACAGGATTGTCCAACCAAACTTTTCAAGACAAGACACCAGGAATTAACTTCACTGAATTGAACATGTTGCACAGAATTTGTCATTAGCAAATTATTATTAGAGCCACCTAGAAATGTTCTTCCTAACATCCATTTACGTTTGATACCCATTTTAAAAAATTAGAAATTAATTTTCCACTTCTTATGTTTTTGAAATACTAAGTATATCGTTTATTCATCGTTAATTTAAAGTGTATCATTTTTTAGGAAAATATATCATGAATAATGATAAATTCCTCTTTTGTTAACTACAATAAAATTTTTAATAAAAGAATCTTTTTCCATAATTGATTTGCAACACAAGTAAATTTAAATAGATATTAATAATATAATCATGAAATTTGGAACACAAGTATTTATGAAAAACTAAGCATGAATTTTTTAGCTAACTTGATAAGTTAAGAAATTTAACTATAAACCAATAGAAAGCCTTTAAGATCCAACGAAAAAATTTTTGAATAAATATTGTGAGAGAAGTTAAGTTTAATTAAGATTTTTTGAATTTTAAATTAACTTTTTTAAAAAAGCTGAATTTAATGAAAAAAATAAAATAAAATGAGGCCAAAATTAATTTAACTGCATAGACTTTACAAGCGAGTAAACCTGATTGGCTGATTAGAGCCAAATATCTGAAAACCAAAAAATTCAATCGACAATTTTACTCCGGTGATTGAGGAAAATCCCTTGACAGCTTCTAACTGCCACTGAAATTCAATCTACTCAGGAGCCGAAATCCAAATAAATGGAGCCAGAAGACCCCTCACAAAATTCAACCATTGGCCTAGAATGGGAGTCATTCTTGGTTCATCCTCCATAGTCACACCACAACCTCCTAACCCACAAACCAACCACCGCCCCAAACCCATATCCGGACCCAGACCCGCACCCAAGCTCTCTCCTTCCCCAGGAGCTGCTTCATCTTCAATCCCAACCGTCCATTCCTCTCGCCCCCCTCGCCGATGGCACCTCGCTTCCCGCCACGAGTACCAAGCCGACCTGGCGTCGAAGCTGGCTGGGGACGGAAGACTTGAGGAGTTTGCAATGGTGGTGGAGAATGTTGTTGTTTCTGGCGCAAATGCTTCCAAGTTCGTTTCAATGTTGAGTGTTGAGCTGGTCTCAAGTGGGATTTCGAGGAGTCTTTGTGAAGGGAGGATTTGGTGCCTTGTTGAGGTTTTGAAGAAAGTGGACAAGCTTGGGGTACCTCCATTGAAGCTGTTTGATGGGTCTGCTATGGAGTTGCTTAAAAGAGAGTGTCAAACGATTGTCGACTCTGGTCAAGTGGAGGAGTTTGTTGATTTGATGGAGATTTTTGGAGGTAATATGCCTATCAAAAATTAAACCTAAACCGCACGCATTAGTAAATTTGAAAAGTAAAAGATATAGACACATAAAAATATCAAGTCTTACACAGACACATAAAAATATGAAGTCTTATACAACCAAGTAGTTGATTCTCTTCATATTTCCTTGGTACAGGGTTTAGGTTTCGTATCAAAGAATTAGGTGACCCATCTCACATTGTTAAACTTTGTGTTGATGAACGTGACACCAATTTGGGTATAAGGTATGACTTGGTGCTTCCATGTAAGTTGTACCTTTAAAGGTCGTTATTTTCATTTATTTTGAAATGCATTATTCCATGCAGTTTTTGTTTGTATTTTATGCTTTAATGTTTATGTAATGCAGGTATGTGTGTATGCTCCCACATGCACATATTATGTTCTGTACTCTTATACGTGAATTTGGAAAGAAAGGGGAATTGGTTTCTGCTTTGATATCATATGAAGCATCCAAGAAAATCTTGACCAGTCCAAATATGCATGTATGCCGCACAATAATTGATGTTTGTGGTCTCTGCAATGACTACATGAAATCTAGGTGCATCTATGAGGTACCAGCTCTAATGGCCTTCTGAAACTTTATACATAACATGCTTGTAAGTACATTTTTGTGGTAAGGCCTGAACTTTCAGGGAGCAATACTGTGAAAGCATAGTTTCTGTTCTTTCATCTTGCAGACAGGAACACTTAGCTACTTCAATGCATTCATAACATTATATGCCTTCATTATGAAACAATCCCGTATTCTTTTGCTGCCATTAAGATATTTATTTTTATTACCTTTGCATATGATTTTTCTGCAGGATTTACTCACTCGGAATATTACGCCAAATATATATGTTTTCAACAGTCTCATGAATGTGAATGCCCATGATTTGAAATACACATTACAAGTGTACAAGGATATGCAAGTAATGCCCTGTCTTTCCCTTTCTCTCTTCTAGTGCTTGTAATTTGTTGGAGAATGGAATGCATTGAGTTTCAGGGCTAGACCTAATATCAGCTCTTAATACTTCACCTATATTTTGCATATGTCCAGAACCTTGGTGTCATGGCAGATATGGCATCATACAATATCTTGTTGAAGGCATGCTGTCTAGCTGGAAAGGTTGATTTGGCCCAAGAAATTTATACGGAAGTAAAGCATCTGGAATCAAAAGGGGTCATGAAGTTAGATGTTATCACATATAGCACAATAGTAAAGGTATATCTTATGTAGTATGTGAACATCCAGGAGCATGCCTCTATCTGCTCAAGATCTCACGACACTTGTTACCTTTAGTGGGCTCGTTTTTGTTTTAAAAGTGAAAATCATCAAGTTAGGTCGTACAATAGCTTGACATCTATGTTATTTATGTAAATTCTCCAGGTCTTTGCTGATGCAAAATTGTGGCGAATGGCACTAAGAGTTAAAGATGACATGCTGTCAGCTGGTGTCATCCCCAACACAATTACTTGGTCTTCATTGATTAATGCGTGTGCCAATGCTGGTCTTGTAGAGCAGGCAATTCATTTGTTTGAAGAGATGCTTCTTACTGGCTGTGAACCCAATTCACAATGTTGCAACATATTACTACAAGCTTGTGTTGAGGCTTGCCAGTATGACAGAGCTTTTCGCCTCTTTTGGTCCTGGAAGTACAGTAAGCCTGAAGAGATTCTTGTTGAAGATTCCAATGGCAAAAATGACTGCATTTCAAGTGTGGAGCATAAATGTGTTATTAATACACCAAATTTTGTATCTGATTCACATTTCCTAAGATTTGCCAAGAGGTTTACCTTTAAACCCACAACTACGACATATAATATTTTGATGAAGGCTTGTGGTAATGATCACTATCGTGCAAAAACTCTGATGGATGAGATGAGGACAGTAGGTCTTTTACCTAATCATATAAGCTGGTCAATTTTAATTAATACGTGCAAAGGCTCAGGCAATGCAGAAGGTGCCTTGCAGGTAAGATGTCTTTTCTTTCGAATCTACTATGCTTCTTCTTTAGCACAACCTTTCATATAATCATGCTACTAATATCCTTCTAAAGCAATTGTAGCTGCTGGTTGAATTATGATTTGGACACACATTTATAATCAGATTTTGTGGTTAATCTTCTCATTGATGTTTATCACCAAGGACTTAACAAGTTTTCTTTGTACAGTTGTATGCTCACTTTGGGTTGTTGAGTAGTCACCTCTCTTCCTTGGGCACTTAGCAACTAATTCTCTAGAACAATAATCCAATCTTTAAAACCGAAGTCATGTCTACTGGAACTGTAATTGCATTCATTCTCTTTATCCCAGTTCGTCAAGAACACCTACTCTGTGAAGAATTATTGTATGAAGATATAATTAAACTAACAGCCATGTTTTTCTTCAGTGCAGAGTTTAAGAATTATGCGTACAACTGGAATCAGTCCGGATGTTGTTGCATATACCACAGCCATCAAGGTCAGAACTCGTCTCTATAAACTTCGATTTTTCCATGCTTTCTGTCTTTAAAGCCAAAGTCATGTCTACTGGAACTGTAATTGATTCTTAAAATGATTCTTAAAATCATCTCAAATTAATTGGCTCGAAATGTTGAGACAATCTGCTCTGTGCTTTATAGGTTTGTGTCAAAAGTAGAAGATTGAAGTTAGCATTTGCATTGTTTGCAGAAATGAAAAGGAATCAGATACAACCAAACTTGGTAAGTTGTTAGAGTTGATATTATATTATTCTTCAATTGCAAAATGATCAATAAAATTCGAAGTTTGTAATTGTTCAACTTAAGATTGTACATTCATGGATAAGCTGAGTTCAGCCCTATTTTTGCGCACCCACGAACGGCGAGGCTGTAGCAAGAGGTTGCAAGCATTTAACCAGAAATTTGTTTTGACATTTCTTGATATGGTTCAACATGCCATTTTTGTTGTAAGAGTTTAATCAATCACAAGATGTTAGATATTCGATGGCAATTTCAATCTGCAATATGATTGTGTACAAAGGCATTCTAAACTTATGGATGGCAAATTATTCTCATTCCTCGATCATCTTTCATAAATAGTTTATTTATTTTTCAAGGTGACATATAATACACTTTTAAGAGCTCGAAACAGATACGGTTCCTTACTTGAAGTGCGACAATGCCTGGCTGTATATCAGGATATGCGGAAAGCGGGGTAAGCATAAATTCATGAGTAGGCTTTCTCATGCCAACTCATGTATGTCCACAATAGATTTTTCTGTTCCATGATTAAGCACCTTTCATTGTAGTATTTGCAAATCAGTATTCACACTTTCTTACCAAGCAGTATAGCCATTGTCATTATAATGGATAGATCAGATAGCTCTTTAACTATTTGTGATTAGTCCTGGAATTAAGCATGCTTAGTGCTGCAACATTTGTAATGATCTGTTGATCGTTCTCTTGTTCATTGTCTTGTCCTTTATGTTGTGGCAAATGGACATTCTTTGTCAATCACTAATAATTCCGAACCTTATAGGTACGAACCCAATGATTACTACCTCAAGGAATTAATTGAGGAGTGGTGTGAAGGAGTGATAACAGACAATAATCAAAACCAAGGCGAGTTCAGTTCCTGCAAAAGGACCAACTTCAGAAGATCTCAGAGTCTACTTCTTGAAAAAGTTGCAGACTACTTGCAAGAAAATACTGCTGAAAACCTAGCTATTGACCTTCAGGGTCTGACAAAGGTTCAGTTTTTATCGAGCTTTCTTGACATGGCTACTTTTATATATTGGTCATTATGATAATTCAGACATTTACATCAATAACATGGCATCCTTGAAACAAAAGAGACGTCATAAACTGCAGTTTGTTGGTTATTTTTTCAAATTGTAATCATCTGGATAAGTGTCTATATCTTTGTTCATCAGTAATTTCTATGACATCCAACGACAGGTTGAAGCTCGGATTGTTGTTCTTTCAGTCCTACAAATGATCAAAGAGAACAATTCCCTAGGTACAAGTGAGTTTTCGCATAACAAACAAGCACATAAATCGTTAATGCACATATTTCAGAGATGCGTATGTTTTAACTGGACTATGTTGGTTTCAGGGCTGCCGCTAAAAGATGACCTGTTGATCATTTTAGGACCCAATCATGTAAAAGCAAATCAAGCCAGGGACAAGAAGGAGGTGAAATACGCAATAACAAAATTATTGCAGGATGACCTAGGGCTAGAGGTTTTAGTGGATACACCTATTATTGCACTTGATAAAAGTGTAGAGCCAGAGAAGCTTCTGCAAGCAGATCCTAATTTGGAAGAAAATATAGGAAGTAGAGAATTACAAATGGAGTTGAAATCTTCAACTAGAAGACCTGCAATTCTCCAGAGATTAAGATAACAAAGAAATCATTGCACATTTGGTTGCAGAGGAGATTACATGCCACCAACACGTAATTATGGTGTACGTATAAAAGCCAGTTTTGCGTATAATTTTCATGGCCAATTTTGTATATCTTGTATTCTATTGTTAAATTACTGCTTCCAGAGCAGAATAAGCTTATGTACCATTATATCCAACAGAAGTTAAAGTCAGATAAAACCCAATATGTAGCTTGCAAATTGATAGCTAATAAAGCTAATATTTCATTCTGTCTTCAGCCCCTTATATCAAAATTAATGTTTTTTTCTTTCTTCTTTTTTCTGATTTCTGTTGTAAAATCAAGGGCAATCAGTAAAACACATGGGCACAGGAGTATTAAAGATAAGCAAATCCTAAAATTTGGTTTGCTATCAAGAAGTGATGGATTATCCGAACTATTGATATAAAGTTTCAAGATAATACAGAAAGTAAATAAGAAGAAAAAATCAGTAACATTAACTAGATAAAAGATTCATTAACAATTACTGAGATAGTCATACCAATTTCACAGCCAATCCTTCTGCTGCAACTTCAAAGGCAAATAGACCTCAGACAAGTACTGGAACCCAAACGAGCTCAGCGCCTGAATCTCAGCCTTCTGCTTAGTTTTGACCATCAAATTCAGCTCCTCGACCCACCCAGGATTCTTCTTCACAAAATCCTCCTCCAACAAATCCTTCCCTGTCTTTATATCCTGTTCGGTCATTGGCAACCTACATTGCTCCGGTATCTTATACTTATCCAAATCAGACGGTCTAATCCCCAACCACTTGATATCAGGAGTCGTCAAATTGGCACTGTCATAAGACATGTTCTTCGAACCACAACCATAAACAGACAATATCTTCAAACCGTAGGGATCACTATCAACCAATGCGAGAACAGGTAGCTTCAACTCCAATTTCATTTTCCTTAAAAACAACCGGGTTGCCACGTCAGGTTGGCCCTTGGCAGTGACGATGATACATGGAAATCGATTGTAAAATCTATCTTCAGCTAATCGAATATAGGCAGCGTCTTTTTCGACTAGGAGTATAAACAACGCGTCGCTTTTCATGTCCCCGACTCGATCGATGTTTGGTGGAATGGCTTTGCCTCCCATGCCCATTTTCGTGCAATCGATCATGTCGCCGTTGTCGCTGAAGATGAGTCTCCCGACGACGACGCCTTTCTCGGAGGCGATGACGTTGAGGCTGGATCGAGTGCAGCCGAGCATACAGGCCACGTCGTCGAGGACGGCGTCGGATTGGGTCTGGTCCTGGAAGAGCTTGACGTCGGTGTAGAAGAGGTCACGCTTGGTGACGTGGATGTTCTTTAGGCAGAGCTGGTGGATGAGGGCGAGGATTTTCGTGGTGATGGTGGATTTGCGAACGGAGGACACGTGTGCGAAGGGACGGAGGGTAGTTTTGTCTTTTAGGACGATGCGGTCGAGTTCGGGGACGTAGAGTTGGTTGGAGGAGGCGCGGGAGGGGACTTGAAAGGTGAAACCATTGCCGGATAAGATGGAGTGAGCTAGTTGGAGGATTTGGGTTTCGATTGCTGATTGGACGGAGGAGAGTGAGAGGTCACTGACCTCACGACACGTGGTGGAGAGATTGAGGTCCGATAGGGTTAGGGGTTTAGAGGAGGAACCGGCGTATGAGGAGGAGGAGGTGGTGGTCAAGACGAGTTTTTTGAGGGTTTCGAGGATGGCAGGGTCGGCTTTGAGGATGTTCTTGAAGGGCAGATCGGACTCGTCGTCGGAGTCGGATCGTCGACGTTTTTGTTTGTGTTTCTTGTCTGCCATTGCTGGAAATGACTCCAACGAGACTTCTCTACTAGTTTGTTAGGGCTAATCAACGCTTACAAGGACGCAGGAAGTAATGAAACGACACCGTTTTGACGGGATTTTTTTTTTTTGGGCGGGCTGCGCGTAAATTGCAACTCACCACCTCGAGTTTGAACTATTTTTCGATGAGTTTGTTTCGGCTTAAAACGTTGTCGTTTGATTCTCTATCTACTATGTCGTCCGGTATAGAAGAAATTGTGAAACATTTTGTTCTTCTAGAAAAAGGTCGATTACAAATCAACCAAAATTCAAACGAGGTTTCTTCACATATTGTGTTATGATAAAGGAAGAATAATTTAATTTAAATGATTGCAGTACCGCTCAGTGACAAAAGTTTCAAGCACCCGACTGCTAGACCAGACTTATTCAAAGAGCAAACCCAAATCTGAAGTTTCCTACTTTGTATCAAGTTTCAACTCATGTTAAGTGCAGTGTAGATGACCAACTACAAGCCTATATATTGTAAAACAGATATCTATTGTAATAGCGGTTTTATCAGCTACCTTTATACATCATTTATTTACACAGATAGATGAGAGGATAGTTCTTTATGAGCAACATGCTTTCAGTATATCTTCGATATTAGGATCGTCCCCTGCTTCTTTATCCTGCATGATGGAAGCCATTAATTTAAGATCATATCATAAACATAGAAAAGAGTTCACAATAAACATGAACTTTGACATAATAATCCCGAAGGAATTTCCATCATCATACATACCATTTTAGTCTTTATATAATGCCTAATGACAAATTTTATCAGAAAACTACCATAATTCGTTTGTGGGAAAAAGAGTAAGGAAAAGTTTCGGTTATTTAAAGGATCCAAGTGGACTCAAAAGTTTTCAAATCTACCCCTATATGTAAATCACAACCTCTGATGATTTATCACTTCATTTGTTATATATATTACAGTATGATCCATGACTACTGTATAAAGGCTGGAGCTTCACTCTGGTCTTAGTAACATTGAGGGAATATTGTTAGTACTTCTAAGACAGAGCGAGGGGGAGCTTGGGAGGACAGACCTTGTGGATGTATGAGATGTTACTTTTGCCAGGACCTGCAACTATAATTCCACCTTGCTGCCTGAAAGAAAACAAATTTCACATCTTAGTCAAAGTTATATTCTCACCATGTATAATTTAAAAAAAAAAAGAAAAAAAGAAAAAAAAAATACACACACACAAACACAAACACACACAAATTGTTGAGATCAATGAATGAGAAGAAGAAACCATTGTTATACTAGATTTTGCTGGTGACTGTCTTGGGTAATATAACATAGAACTTTTGTATGACAAAATACAACTCAAATTATTGAAGTTCATCACTCTTGACATATAAGTTGTAGGTATGACGATGTGTTTGTAAAACATCAACTTAAAGTTGTACAGTTTACCCAAGGAAATATGCAAGGGCTGTCTCAATTTTACGTTAGCTGCTTCCGAAGACTTGAAATTTGGATAGTTGGAGATTCTAGACAAACAGTAAAAGGACATCCAGAAAATTATTCTAGTCACACATCTGCTTTTCAGTTTTCTAATGGACTATTGCACTTAAAATTCAATAAAGTTTTATCTACGCGTTTGGCTCTTTTGATTTGTTCAAGCAACAAGTATGTGTGGATATTAACTTGGCAAGTTTAAATGTAGGTATTTTTCTGTTTGAGTGCTATTGTATTTCTGTTTCATATCCCTGGCTTTGAGTCATTTAGACCAACGCGTATATTAAATACAAACCCATAAAAATCTGTTTTTAAGAAATTTCATCAACTTTCAACACGAGGTGATTATTCTTGCACAAGGTGAAAACTTCAGAACCTCAATGGTAATGCATCTAGAAACTTCAAAATTCACATACCAGCCACCTCTAGCCACAGTATCCTTTTCAAATGAAAGGTTCCAGTCTTGTCTATAGCCTTCCATGTATAATTGTATTATCTTAAGACCTGCCTGATGCATCACAAAAGCAATTGACTGAGAAATAACTTCAAAAACTTACGAATATTTAGAATAAGCTGCTAAAAGTCTTACAGATTATTGCATCAATATTAAAAACAGTGCATATATTCATACAAAAAAATTCTCACACACCTTGGGAGTAAATGTGGTCGCAACGCCGGAAACAAATCTAAATGCCTCATATGATGAGTGGCTAGGATCTGCATAAACTTCTGAAACAAACAACAATGTTTGTTACTGGGCATTTGGGCTGCAATTAGAACAAAGCAATATGGCTGCAAGAATGACACATTTTGGGAGAACCTTATAATTCTTGCTTTAACTAACAGTTTTCAATTTGAATTTTTGATTGATAGTTAAAGGAAAAAAGAAAAAGGAGTCTCCTCCAAAATGTAGTTCTTACAACCAATGACACGATATAAATTTAAACCACCGGTCACACGCACAATACTTGCCTCCTTTGAACTTGGTTTGCTCAGAGAATGTTCTTGCCTACATCAAATTACTGCCGATGGTCATAATGAATATCAGGCCAATTTACATGATGTAATTTGTTGAAAGAATCACTGAAAGTGTTTCCAATGAAGCCTAGACTTGAAAAAATGTAAACTAATAATTAGACTAAGAACATGCAAGTGCATTTTTGATCTTATTCCGAGAACAAAGAGGGTCCCCGAGGGAGCTCAAGTGCATTCTTATTATAAAAGATGCCCGATAAATTTCTCATAGAATGCAAATCCAATTTGGCAAAACTTTACTCAAATCAAGTAATCTATGAATGCATCAAAAACTCAACTAGCTAAAATTCTATACCAAATTTCCAAACTCACTTTATCAGGACATACCTGATCAACACTACCAGGTCCAATTATAACAAGCACCACACCAGATGCATCCATTATATCCTGTCACATATAATAAACCGATCACAAAAAATCTAAAAATAGTAACAATCAAATAGGTTTTCTTCCTAGTGTATAACATAGTAAAAAATCTTAAATCCACCTTCTTTGAGGCAAGATAATCAGCTCGCTTGCGGCAAAGTACACATCTGGAAACAAACAAGTAAATATAAATTATAAAACAAAAGATTACTCGTATGCTATGTTGAATTAAATCGCAGCAATGCGATTTTACCCGAAATGGCGAGCAAAGGCGACAACAGCTTTTCGATCTTTCCATAAATCGGAAATCGGAACTGAGTTTCCATTCAAATCAAACACTGTCACAGTATCCAACAAATTCGCAGTGTCATCGCCCACCAAACAAGAGGATTCGATTCCTGTTTTCACACAACGTTCATTTTTTTTTCCTCTTTTTCGAAACGTGAAAATATTCATAGGCGTAAGAGAAAATAAAATTATACATGCCTGGAGACTCGGATATTGCGGTGGCGATGACGTGGCCGGGCCGAGGAGAGAATCGGATTGTTTTGTACGAGTGCTTGAAACTGGGAGAGAGGCGGAGGAGACTGCGATATTGGTTGGGGAGTGCAAGTGTCGAAGGTTGATTGGAGCATCTACTGAGGACTTGGAGAGTGTTGGGAGAGAGAGTTGTGGAGAGTGAAATCGCCATTGTTAAAGAAGCTAATGGTACCATGGAAGTTGGTTAGTTTGCATATGCGACCGTTAATTGTTTTTGTGGGAGGAACGATGTAAACGTGTCACTCGCTGATGATAAATGAAACTGGTCTTCAATAGGATGTCAATAAGTTGGGTTCCCGGATTCTTGATGGGTTTATGAATTTCTACTCCGGACATTGGAATAATTATTTACTCCCAAACTCGATAATTGAAAATCGAGATTGGGATAGGAAAATGACGTTAACTCTAAAAGTAAAATTACGTCCATTTTTTTTAATTTTTTTGTTAAGATTTAAAGATACGTCCGTTAAACGATATTAATCTGAAACTATTGAGAACTATAATTTATTTAATTTATGTTATTTATATTTAAATATAATCGAAATCCTATCTTTTGAAATAAAATTTCAATTTTCAAATAAATTTTAAGTATTAAAAATTTCATATGGTCATATAATAATGGATGTTAATTTGTACACGAATGCTAATAAAAAATAATATGGGAAATAATATATAGAGAGAGAATCAAGAGGGAAAACTTGATTTTCAATATAAACTTAATTTCACCGTTGTTCAATGTAATTCAATGGTTGAGTAACTTCTTAACAGGAGGACACGACCTGTATATATGAGAAAATAAACTCACATAAGCACTTGTACCCATGACTGGTGGTAGCATGAGGGGCTTTGGTGCTTTAACTACTCTATCAACCCCACTACGCGCGATGATTTGAGAAATCAGCAAACATGTTAAAATGTCACAGAATTAGAAGTGAATAGTTTAATAGTTTTAAAGATCAATTCTCTCACCTTTGACTTCTCAAAATGTCCCAAACAAATAAAAAGAAAATGAAAAAGCCAAAGATTAGGGTTCAACAGAGAATCGTCTAAAAAGCTCGATCAGTTCAAGAGCTGCTGCTGTATCGAAATCTCCGTTTCTACAATGGCAGCCTTAACGCGCATATCGAGACCCTCCTCAATTTCTTTCTCCAACATCACAAGATGCCTGTATTTTTCTACAACCCCTGCTGCAGTACCTGAGACCACCATCAATCTTATTCGTAAAGGTCCAAATGACAGGAACGTTCAATGGGTATTTCTGGGCTGCCCAGGCGTCGGCAAGGGTACCTACGCCAGCCGTCTCTCCACCCTCCTCGGCGTCCCTCACATCGCCACCGGTGACCTTGTTCGCGAAGAACTAGCCTCCTCTGGCCCCATCTCTCAACAGGTCTTTTTATTGGATATAACTGTTGTTGTAGTGATAGAAGTGCGAATTTAATTATTTTCTCTGGTGGGTTTGTGCTGATTGAGCTTGTTTCACTTCAGATCTACTGCTTGCTTATATTGTTCTAAGTAGCCTGTAGTCTTTAATATGTTAAAAACAATGTCTTGAATAGATTCAATCTCAATTTTTTAAGGTTGTTGTGTTAGTCTATTTGATGTAATTGGCTTAATGTGTAGTCTATGTAGGAATGTGATATATGTCTGTTGATGGGTTTCTTTATGTCTTGTTGTGCCCCATATGAACCACAACAGAGTGTACATGTGTGTAGTTTTCAGGAATTTCATGTTCTGCTGAGTGGCAGTTTAGGTCATCTTTGTTGCATGTCATACTTAAAAAGAAGGGTGCTTCTGGGACATGTTTGATGTAATTGTGGAATATTAGACGGTCAAGTGAGCCCTCAATGGGGTTCATGTGTGCTTCTGTTTTTTTTTCCTTACTAAAATTGCACTAATATTTCTTTGTTGTTTGATGCAGCTTGCGGAAATTGTAAACCAAGGCAAATTGGTTTCAGATGATATTATATTCAACTTATTGTCTAAGAGACTTGCCTCTGGGGAAGCCAAGGGTGAATCAGGTTTTATTCTGGATGGTTTTCCCCGAACAGTTAAACAAGCAGTGAGCACTTTCTCACTTAAAATATGATTTTGCTTTTTGTTTGGTAAAATCTTAAGGTCTATAGATTCACCATGTTCCATCTTGTAATACCCTTAATTAATTATTATTTTCATTTTAATACTATTGCGAACTAACTAATCAGTCTATGCAAAACTTGGAAATGTTTCATGGTACTAAAATTTGTGTTTCTAAATTAGAACATATTAGTTGTCTCATGGATTCTCCAACCTTGTTTGGCCAATCGAGTCAGGTGCTTCTGATTATATTCTGCAGCAGATATTTCCTCTTAACAAAATGGAACAATCTTTTCTGATTTCACTTTTTTCTGTCCATGGATATCTCTCTTCTTCTCTCTTCCTGTAGTTCACGCTTTGTTTAATATAGGTGTATATGTGCTCTGAATATTGTTTACTTATGTTTAGGAGATACTGGAGGGAGTAACCGACATCGATTTGGTTGTCAATCTGAAGCTACAAGAAGATGTCTTGATTGAGAAATGCCTTGGGAGAAGGATTTGCAGTCAATGTGGGAAAAATTATAATGTCGCATCTATTAATGTCAAGGGCGAGAATGGAAACCCTGGAATTAGCATGGCTCCACTTCTTCCTCCTGCCCATTGTATGTCGAAGCTCATCACTCGGGCAGATGATACTGAAGTAGTGGTGAAAGAACGCCTTCGCATTTATAATGATAAGGTATCACTTGGTCCTTCTGTCAGACATTTTATTGAGATAAAATCTGTCGAACACATGTGATTTGGAAATTTTCTTCTACTCTTCTGTAGTGTTGTATATGTTTTGGGTGTATTTTTAAGGTCTTTATGTGCATTTCATGGCAATTTCTACTTATGCCATCTAATGATTTTTTTGTTTCATCAAATTTTTTTTTTTTTTAATAATTTTTTATGAAGGTCCGGGTGGGTGGGTAGGTGGGTGAGTTTTGTGTCCTTTAAGGGTGTAGAAAAACAATGACTTATTCTGTTTCTATATTGTTTGCGTGTGCAACTTTGCTGCTAATTGATTGAACCCTTTTATCCTGCTAATGATTATTCATGCTCTGTATCCTGTTGTGCTTGCAGAGTCAACCTGTGGAGGACTTCTACCGCAATCAAGGAAAATTGTTGGAATTCGACCTGCCTGGAGGAATCCCTGAATCCTGGCCAAGGTTGCTGGAAGCTTTAAATCTTGATGACTATGAGGAAAAGCAGTCTGCGGCAGCATAAACTATTACAGGCTAGTGTACTTCTAATAAAAATTTTTGTCATTTATTGCATGTAAAAGGTGCATGCTGATTATTTTTGATGAAGAGAGGCTTTTTGTTTTTTTAATAATTTAGATAATTAAGATCTAATTATCAGTTTGATCTTAATCGATGCCTCGTTAGGGGACTGTAATTTTGTTTTACAAATAGGTTTTGGTGCATCTTAATGAGAGAGTATTTGTCACAGCATTTTGATGGCTGAAGGAGATGATTTGAATCAAAATGTAGCAATAATTTCTGACAGCAGAGGCTGATTTAACAATACTTTGTTGATGTTGATATAGTGGCGATGTATTGCAGTAATTTGCGGTTATTGGTTTTCAAATGAAGTGCACTTTGATGTGTTAATGCGACATTGACTAGAATGTTTTGTAGCGTAGATATCAAATGAAACATTATGATGATCTATCATGTCAGTAGGCCATGGACCCTATGCTGAACGCTCCTACAAAGGACATAGGGATGTCGAGATCTCTGTCTGTCACTCAAATGGAAATTGCTTGTTTGGTTTTTGTCCATCTGTTTCTACAATTGGGTGATTCATAGTCATTAATTAAATGATACCTAAGGGCGGTTGTTTTTTTTCACTTGACGCTGGGTGCAGTGGTCAAAACAACTTACAAAATTCAGAAAAATGAAAATTGGTTTTTCATTTAATTTCAAATTACTGAATTGTATTTAAATTATGTTCTGTAAAAACTGCAGTCCCAAAGATAACGTATTCCTTTTTAAATTTTAATTTTATATGAAACAATTTTGTTTTTAATCTAGTACTTCTGATAAATAATTTTTTTTTTAAAAAAAATGTTCATATTTTAAGGAGTTGAAGCTATCACTTTCGAGACTGTTATATTCATTTTTTTTTTCTCTTATTTTTGTTGTTCAAAAACATGAGGCATTTCCATATCATTATTTATCATATCTTAATCATGAAAAAAAAAAAAAAATCTCATCAACATTTACATTAAATGTAAATGGTTTAGGATTTGTTAAATAAGTTGGTTTTAACTGTTTGTATGATCTCAAATAAATAAATATATATATATAGGTACTAACAGTAAGAAGGGTATATGTGTCAAATTACTTGTTTTTAGGCAATTTTTTTTGTGAAAATGAAAGGAAAAAATACTGCTGTGCCCTTTTCTTTTCTTTTATCACTTAATTATTAATTTGAGTTGTAATAAAATCTGAAAGTCCTAAAAAAAAACAAACAAGTGAAAAGGAGAGTAAGAGGTACTCAAACTCTTGCCTCTTTTGATCCTATCATTGATTTAGTAATTTGAGTTCTTCCAAAATTGAAAACTTCCTAATTTACTCTCGAGGAAAGTTGTCTCTTCTCTCTCTTTCTATCTATATAGGATTCACAAATTTCTTTATATTTCAACAAATTAAAGCTGCTATAATGTTTACAAATCCTTTTTTAAGACTTGGAGAGCCCACAAAGAGTTTATCGTCATAATAGATTTGAGAAAAGTTTTTGAGGTTGTTGGATTTTTTTGGTTAGATTTTGGAACTGTAAAATAACATTAATTTGTGTTCTAAAAAGTCTAGGTATTCAATTAGAATAAATAACGAGAGTTCCAATGTTTGGCGTTTGAAATTGACATTTTTCATTACCTTTTTGTTGTTGTTTAGGATCGATTTTTTTGGTTCGGGATCTATTTCTTTTATTCGAATCTATTTGTTTTATCTAAGATCTATGTTCTTTATTCAATATCTATTTTTTGGAATTGATATTGACTCTTTCGATAAGCTTTTGAGGGGGCAATCAATTTGAAATCGTCATAGAATAAAGTTCTTTCATTTCTTCAAATTCAAGCATTTTAACCTCTATTTTTGTATTTTTCTCTCCCTTCATTATGTTCTTTGTAAATTGAAACTTTCTTTTTTTGTTTAATTTATACATATGGACAAGTTAACATTATATTTAGATTGTACCAGAAAAAAAAAAATGATAAACATATTGATCAATTTCCAAGTTTTAATAGCTATCCAATTTTTAGTAAAATTCAGGATTTTTCAATTAAAAAAAAAAAAAAAAAAACAAAAACAAAACAAACAAACACTGCTCAATCATCAGATAGAAAAACAAAGACCACTTTTCAAAAAAAATAAAAAACAAAAAACAAAAATAAAATTAGACCTCCTAGGCTCCCACTACATACGATGATACATTTATACTGGGTATATGAACTGAAACGCTCAGATATTGTGGCCGGGTTTGGTCATTATAGACAATGTAACCTTGCCAAACTAGATTGCCGGTGTAGCTGGTCGAGGTAGTTGGCTTTAGTGTTGGCAGGCGGTGAGTTAGCACAGCTGCATAAAACAAACTGGGGCACACAGCACTTCTTAATTGCTAGAGGTATTTATTTTTTAGAAATTCTCAAAAAACAACTTGAGTTTTTAAACATTATCCTTTTATCCATAAAGGTTTCATTTTTATCCAAAATCCAATAAAAGTTAATTTTAACGTAAAAGTTTTTAAAAAAATAAATAGATTTTTTTACCTCTAAAATTTATATTAAAAATATAATAATCATAATATAATAATTTAAAATAAAAAAATTATAAATTAATAAAAACCGATCTCCATCATCTATCTATGATAGATAGACGGTGGAGATCAATCCATCAAATTAAAATATAAAAAAAAATGATAAAAATAAAAAATATATATTTTAAAATTTAAAAAAAATAATAATCATTTTTATCATCTGGAAACCTAGATTTTTTTGGATTTCCAATCCCTTTGGGATTTCAATCACTGAAAACCTAGAACTGAGCTTCTAGTAGCACTGGGATCTGGGTTTTCAGTTGGAACTGAGTTTCCAGTAGCATTGGAAATCCAGAAATTCTGGGTTTCCAGGTGGCTGGAAACCACCATCATCATCAGTCATCAATCCAACCCAAAAAAATTCATCATTCCCACCTAAAAAAATTCATCAACCCAATTATCAATCATCAACCATCAAACCACCGAAAACCAAACTCATCCATCAATTGTCAACCATCAACACCAAACCACCGAGCACTAAACCCACCAATCAATCATTAACCATCAAACATCAAACCAATGGGTTCGTCGTCGAACCTACAACGTCGCCACCATCATCATCGACTAGAGAAGAAACTAAGGAGGGAGAGAGAAAGACAGAGGGGTAAATGAGGGACCGAGAGAGAACCTGGTCTCCAGTGGTGGATGAGATTCGGATCTCCACAGATGTCGCCGTCGAGATGTCCGCCACCATCATCATTGGTTGGAAATAGAGAAGAGTACCGACCGAAGATACAGAGAGAAGAGGAAGAGAGGAGAGGAGAGAGAGTTGTGAGAAAAAAAATATTTACATATTTATATTTGTTTTTATTTTTAAATAAAAATATCTCATTTTTTATAATTTTATATTAATATTATTTATTTTATATTTGAGTTAATATTATTTTAATTAATTATTCATTGTTTACCCCTATAATTAAACGGTTAACCATATCAACTAATGAATTTTGTGACCGTTGGGGGCATTTAGGTCATTTCATTCACTTCTAAGGGGTATTTTGGATATTTACATTAAGATCAAGTTGTATTTCGGATAAATATAAAATAGTAGGTTATAAAATGGATAATATTTTAAATTTTAGATTGTTTTTAAGGATTTTTCCTTTATTTTTTATTATTATTTTTTTTAAGGGTCGATTGCTAGAGTTAAAGCGGCGAAAATAAGCATAAGAAAGTGCCCCCACATTGGGGCACACAGAAGTTCTTGATTGCTTGAGTCAAAGCAGTCAAAATAAGAATAAGATGGTGCCCCCACATTTTTGTGGAAAAAAAAAAATTGGGTAGACTGCCCCCCTCTCTCTCATTTCTCTCTCTCACACATTTCGGGATTCTACATTAGGGTTAGCTAGCATAAAATATTTAAATTAAAATATTTTATAAATTAAAAAACATAGGTGTATCTAATTAAAAGAAATATTATAAATCTGATTCCTCAAAATTCATATAAATAAATATGTTAACAAAAATTAAAAGAAAAAGATGGAATAAAATATGAAGGAAACATGAAATGTAAGTAAAATCAAACTGTATCTAAATATATTTAAACGACCATATTTATTAAATATGAATTATAGCGTAATAATGTTATGACATCAACAATATTTATTTAAACATATATAATCTACATTTTAACAATCATAATTCATAATTATTACTACACTTTAAATTAAAGAATGCATTATAAAAAAACACTAAAAATGTTAAATTTAAGTAATATATTATGCAACTAATATTATGATAACAAAAAAAAAGTAAAATGTGGAAACTTAAGTAAAATTTCATATTTGATATATGAAACAAAGTTATCATATATGTAATATTTGAATAGAAATATAAATATTAACAAAGAAAAAAATATATGCAATAAGTTTAGAACAAATATGTATCTATTTTGATAGAAAAAGAATTATAAATAAAAAATATATATTAATAAACTTTAGAATAAATAAATTATATTATTATAATTTTTTTAGAGGTGGGTTAAGGTAGGCTTAACCCACACAGTGCTACGTGTGTGTGTGCATATATATATTAATGTACGTCATATTTTGAGTGAAGATTTTTTCATGTCTGTTCCACAATTTGTATATATGTTGTGGGAAAGGACTGGTCAGAAAGAAAATAAACAGCATCTTCATCAATTGCCAGAAATGAAAAGCAATGCCAGATATACCAAATTAAAAATGGCCAAACATTTTCGTTCGTTGCAAAAGCTGAATATTCTAACTCGTATGACTCTGGTTTAACTTCAAGTCGCAAACTAGGCATATTCTTTGTTTGTGTACTGCAGCTTTTGTTCTAGTTGAAATATCCTGGAAGTGGTGTTTGGATTGATTTCCTTCAAAAGCAACATCATATTGGGAAGCACTTCCTTTGTTGTAAACTCTCTTGATGATTACAGAATATATTATGTTGAATCATTTTTATTAATCAATTTACATTCCATGGTCAAGATGAATCCAAGCCCTTGCAGACATATTTTGTCCTCTAGTCGAAAAGAAAATATTATCACAACGATGCAAACCCATCTGCGTGTCTATCAGTCATTGAATTTGGAGTCATAACCAAAATATTTTACATCTTCGATAATATACTTATGCTTAAAAGATGATACTTATCTTACTCTATATTACTGATTGCTGAACTGATATCAATAACTAATATTAAGTGGAGCTGAAGTTGAGGTTGACTTGAAAGCAAAGTTTTCCGTCCATATTAAAATAAAAAGTGAATTTGAGTTTTGTACTTTTCTTTCAATTTCAAAATTAAAATTAGTTTTTTTAAAAAAAAATAAATTAACTGAAAATAACATTATTATACCAGAAAAAATCACTTTTATCCAAAATCAAATGAAAAAATTCGTTTCTACCCATATTTTTATGAAATTTTGTTTTTAACCTCTCTAACAAACTATTTTCATTTTATACTCGAATTTACTATACTATCCTCCACTCAGATGTAAAACGCGTTATTTAAAATGGTTACGACCCGGTTTTCAGTGCACTTAAAAACCGGTCATCGTTTTCAACACTGCATCTTACCAGAAACCTCAATTTTTCAAGCTAAATCCAATCAAATCGAACCCTAAACATTAATACTTAATCTCCAAAACATAATAAAAAAAAAAAAAACTAGAAAAATCACAAAGAACTCAAAAAATCCCAACAAAACTCAAACAATCAATAAAGAAAGCTAAAGATCGCATACCATGAGGAATAAAAGAGGAGAACAAGGTAGATAGAGATAATTCGGGTAAAATGGGTATATGATGTAATTAATTTATTTAAGAGGTTGAAAATAAATATTTTTAAAAATGTGATTAAAAATGAATTTTGACGTTCTTGTATCGATTTATTTTTTCATTTTTTTCTCATATATATATATATATTTTTAACAAGTGTTTAACTTTTTGGATCAAACTATACTTTGGTTTTTTAGAATTTGATATTGAATTGGTTAAATAAATTTATTAGGATTTATCAAAATTAAGCATTATACTCTCATAATCCAGAGATATTCATTCCATAACCATCAAAGAAAAATTTCCTCATACATATATAGTTATTGAAGACTCATTTCCTTTGAAGTTATCAAATTATTCAAATTAAATTAATTTTGTCTAATTGATGCAATGATTGAGAATCGATTATTGTAATGAATGACGATATTATGTTGTAACAATTAAAAAGGGCGTTGTAATAGGAAAAAAACCAGCAACATTTTTAATATAATTCGGTTTTACTCTACATCTATAAGACTATATTTATATGTTTATACTAATTAATGAAGGTTCAAGTCATACACATAACTTAACTCACTCAACTAATACTCCATTTTTGTTGACTCAAAGTGTTGTACACTTCCCACTAATCTAATATATCAATCTTCCGTCGACTTAATTGATCTCTAACTTCTTAAACTTTCTTCAAAAGCCCTGAGACTCGTCTTATTCGGAAGACCTTATAGCTTTTTCTCATGAAAAGTCTAAGTTGCTGAAAGTGCTCATAAAATAGCTCACTCCCTAAGACTAGAAACCAGCTATAGAAAAATAACTCAATCACGTAAAATGATAACTCTCAAATACTTGAAGTTCACCGTTTGTGTGCTTGATTGAGAAATTCTCATCAATTTGGTCAGCATTTATAAAAACTACATACACCATTTTTCCTCTACAAAATAAAGAATTTAATTAGAGATAAAAGAGGTAAAAGAAATCTACTGAAAATAGGAAAGTTATCATTTTTTTATCATAACACTCTAATTTGGTGAAAGAATAAATCTAAAAGATTTATTTCAGAAAAATATGAATACAAGGTTAATTCTATAAATATTTTTCAAGAAGTTTATCCAAAAAGAAGTCTTTTTATAAAATAACAACTCTATTTAATAAAAAGATAAAGACCAACAAGAATAAGATTTTCTCATAAAATAATTATCAAAATAACTTTTGAGAAAAATCAGAAAAACAAAAATACACATATCAAAAAAGGGAATAAACACATAAAATAAACTTCTTTTTTATGTGCACTAAGAAACTTTCATATGCATGATAAAACTTGAATCCCCAATGCAAGTGAAAAAGAAACATTACTTGATCTAACAAGAGATAATATGTAATAACCTACACTTGAATAAGTATCGGAGAGTTTTGCTCTTTTGAAAGATTACACTAAACAAGTTACAGTTTTGTCAAGTTTTGTAAATATTAATTATAACTTCAGGTATCTAATTCCACGATAGATGGTAATTATTATCATAATAAAAAAAAAAAAACTCGACAATAATTTAAGGAAAAATAAACTTGATAAAAATCTAATCACATACTTTTAGTGGATAGAAAGGTATATAATTGTTTATGTTAGAAAAATAGATTTTCATGCATATTTAACGTAACAAAATAATTCATAGAAAAATAATAAAATAGAGAACGGGACTACTTAATGTGCGGGGATTTTTTTGTCTTTCAGTCCGGAAGAGGCAAAGACACTCTTGTCGTGCAGCGCGCAACATCACATGTCTACACGAGGACATACATGGGTCAGTATATTCTTTTGTAAATTTTAACGCCGTGACGACCCTCTTTTATTTATTTATTTTTGGAAATAAACGACCCTCTTTTAAATATGGACCGACCAAACTAGAAAAATGCAGAGGACATTTGACGTCCGTGAAAACGACGCTTCTTTTTATGTTCCCACCCTATCTTCTCGACACTTGTCACAAACCAGATCTGCGAGATCTGGAGAGATTTTATAACAAGCACTCGAGCTCACGGCTTTTGATTTCGTCCAAGTCAGCACATCCCCGGCCCCATAAGAGATTGCCACGTATGAATATCATGAATCCTACGTGGAATTTCTTGAACATTCCACGCCTCCATTTTGTCCACGTCATCAACCTAGTACTCGTCTTATATCTCCGCCTCCTATTATCCTAGCCAAAAGGCCGCCAATATCTTTCCCTTCTAGTCTCTCTGTTTCTGACATCAGTCAATTCCTAAAACCGAAAATTTCCTCCAAAATATAAAATCGATAATTTTTTTATAATTCTTTAAATCAATTTTTTTCCCCTTCTTTTCAAAATCAGATTCACGTTTTGATGTTTGTATTAATTCTGCAAGATGATTTTATATCAAGTAAGTATCTGGTCGATCGAGCTCATTAACAGCGGTTGATGAAGCTCTTCAGGTAACCTATCTTCAATGTATTTTTTAAAATTTTATAATTATCTATAGAACTGTAGCTGTTAATTTGTTAAATTTTATTTTTTATTATTATCATTTCCATTTTTTTAATCACTGTTTTATTGTATTAGTTTGTTGAATAGATGTTTAATAATTATCTAATGTTAAAAAGTTTAAAAATTAGTGTTTAAGTGTTGATTTTGTTTTTCTTTTTGATATTTTTTATTTTTATTTTTATTTTACCAAATAACATGCAATGTTCGACTTTTTATGTTAAAGATTAGGGTTTGGTTTGTTGTTGTGCAATTTTCACTTCTGCAGATCCTCTGAGTTCTTGATAATAATACATCTCTGTTTTGGTTGATATTGGGAATCAGAAGAGTATGTTTTGGTAAGACAATGTTGTGGATTGTTGTCGTGTGATGTTTTAGTTAGTTGTTTCATTTTTGTTCTCTCTTTGAGTGATTTCGTGTTGTTGTTCTGGTTGATGTTGATTTTAGCCGGACACTCTGCTCTTAAGGCGTGGAAGCGGCTTACCGGTTTTGGAGAAACTTGTAGCAGATTAAAACAAGCGGATTTCAATGGCGGTGATTTGACTGAATTTAAACATGGACCTGATTTTTGTGTCTTTGCATATGCGCTGATTCCAGGCTTGTATTAGATTGAACTGTTTGTATCTATATAGAGGTTGGATATTTTTGAAGAGGAACATATGTGCTATTTGTTTTGCGGATTGAAGAGGTCTTTTTTTTTTTTTTTTACTGTTATTATCTTGGACCTTCCTTATTATCATCAGTCCTTTTGAATCTGATTGACAGGGAGTGTCTAGATGAAAATTGATGGTAATAAAGACAAAGAGTTGCTGGAACTAAATCAAAGATTGCAAGATGGAAACAAGATAGAGGAAGATGAAGTTGGGGGTGAGGAAGAACAAGATGTAGTCGATGATGATGAGTTGAAAGATCTTAACATTGCCGAGGATGTAAAAGATGGCTGTGGAGGCACCATTCAGGCCTCATCCGAACTGCAGATGCAGCAGCAGCTTCCTCAATGGGGCGACTGTTTGTTGGGAGCGGTTTCTCCATCTGAGATCCCTCAAGGTTCTACTTGTGGAAAATGATGATTCTACTCGCCATGTTGTTGCTGCACTGCTTCGCAATTGCAGTTATGAAGGTTAGTAAAGGCATATAATATATATGTATGTATGTATGCACTGAAGGCCAGGTGTCTACACCCAATAACACTTTTGTTCTCATTATAATACAGGTGACGGGCCCTGCATATAACATGTTTTATGTCATTTGTGTATATTTTGTTGTTATGATAGGCATGAACTTGTGAACTTCGCACATGCAAATTATTTATCATTCTATCACATGCTGTCTGTTTCTCATACTGTTATGATTTAGAGATGCCTTTTGGATAGGTTGATCATTTAGCTAGATTGAGTTATAACTTAATAAGGAATAACTGATTTCCAGAATAGTGTCTTTGAGTGTTATTCTTTGCTATTAAATGGTTTGTAATAATACTTTTAAGTGATCTTTTGTTTTGTCTCTGTTTAACATTTGACATTGAATGATAGGATCCTGATATCGTGTGGCTGGGAATCTGATTGTTATATATATTTTTAAATGCTTAAATACAACGTCAAGAATTTGTATATTCAATTTCTAATCAATGACGACTATCCGATTTTGTGAGTTATGGGACTCAAAATTTAGCCTGGAGATACATAGATGAGGAACAAAGATGATAAAAGTCTTCTTATATATGATCTCCACGATTTCCTTCTACCATCCATGTCAACTTTTATGAAAGGTCCTTATAGCAGAAATGGTCTGCATGCAAGTTATTTTGATTGAAGATCAATGGACAATCAAGTGACATTTACAAACATCTTGATACTATAGAGACTACTAGTCGTATGATTTTGTGGTGGCTGTTTCAAATGCACATGTTGTCAAGCAGAAGGATAATTTTGATTGAGAACAATGCTGCTAAAAGGTTGTGTAAATACTAAATAGTGGGACAAAGACCACTTTTGTTGGGAACTTATGCTTTGAAGGTTTAATTTATTAATTATTATAAAAGTTCATTTATGGGCCAAAAAAAAAATGACATTAAAACATTTTGTAATACTGGTCTTGAACTATTGCTAATCATAAATGTTATCCAACTTATCGTTAATCCTTGGAAGGAAGCAAGATTTGGTATTGCAATGGCAATGACTTGCATGATGATCTGCAAGTTTCTCATATGAGAGGTAACATTGATTTTGATACACTCGACAAAATTGGATAAGGAACTTAAAAATTGTGTTTTGGGTGCTCTTATTCATGTAGTAGAGGGGGTTGTTTTTATCCTCAAAAAACTATGAGGGTGCAGAGCGCACTCTTCTAGAGTTATAAAGGGGTTTTGTAGACCATTTTTTGCTTCATGTTTCTCCACAAGCCTTCTGAAGAGAAGTTCCAACTCTATGTTCATTTTATTATTACCTCACATTGTGGTCTTTAAATATTTAGAAACTCTATTATTTAAATGGCAGGCATCTAAATCTGAGTGAAGTTCAATTTAGAGGCTTATGAGTGACCTTTTGAAGTTTAAAGAAAGCTTATATAAAATAAAAACCTGCACTAACCTTCTTCAAATATTTTCCATATGGAGTTGCCACACTAGAATGCTTTGAGCAATTAACACGTGGGTAATAGCTAGCTTACTAGATGATCTCCTGTTGTTGTACAAGAGGTTTTGCATTAAAAAATTTTGCTCTCACCAAGGTGGAGGGGATTAGTTTATATTTGTTGTAATAACAATAATGATAAAAAATTGTCATAAACTTATGTGTTATGCTTGTGCCAATTTGCTTACAGCAACCATTGACAGGCCAAGGCTTGCGCTTAGATAAGGATACTCTTAACTTTTCATTTGTATGCCCCTCAAGCAATGCTAGGCCTAGCTAGAAGATACTTAATTCAGAATGTTATTATTTTGTGTTTGGCAAACAGGTCTATTCATTGCATTAAATACTTGCCCCACCTTTTTATACTGCCCAAAAATTCTTGAAACTATGTAATTTCTTATCATTTGATGTAATTTATGGTTATATTGATTTTATTCTACTCTTTTTCATATATCCAGTTACTGAAGCAGCAAATGGATTGCAAGCATGGAAGATACTGGAGGATTTGACCAATCATATTGACATTGTCTTAACTGAGGTAGTCATGCCTTGCTTATCAGGAGTTGGTCTTTTGTGCAAGATTATGAGCCACAAAACACGGAAAAATGTTCCTGTGATTAGTAAGTTCATTTTCTATGGTTAACTCTTACTTTTACTGTCATTTTGTCAAATTTATTAGCATCAATTTATGATTATTTTTGCTTGACATATTCTTGTAAGACACTGTTAACTACTTGTGGTGAGATCTATGTGCAGTGATGTCGTCTCTTGGCTCCATGGGCTTAGTCTTTAAGTGCTTATCAAAAGGTGCTGTTGACTTTCTAGTGAAGCCTATACGAAAGAATGAGCTTAAGAACCTTTGGCAGCATGTCTGGAGACGATGCCATAGTGTAAGTTGTTAAAACTTTCCCCTTAATATATAGACTCCCTACATTAAATAGGGTTTGGGTTCACTTCTTGCAGCCAACTTTTCTGCTCTTTGGTTTTACAGTTTAAAGAAGAACAAAGTATACCCCTCATACCAATTTTCTCATAGTGTTTATTTCTACAGTTACATTTGTTACGATAACTTCATTAGTACAAATATTTTGATTGCAGATTACTTTTCAATTTGAAGTTGTACTGTTATTCAATTAATGATTTCTACTCTCTCTCAGTCTAGTGGCAGTGGAAGCGAAAGTGGCACACAAACTCAAAAGTCTGTAAAATCAAAAAGTGTTGAAAAGTCAGATAACAACTCTGGCAGCAATGATGAGGATGATAATGGGAGCATTGGTTTGAATGTTGGAGATGGAAGTGATAATGGGAGCGGCACTCAGGTAATCTGGTTTCATAAAGAAATAGAAGATCATATATGGTTTACAACACCAGCTATTTCATTTTTTGTACTGCATAAAACCAGCAGGTTACTTTATAAACTTAAAATTGTCATTGCTTTTAATTTGTTGACAGCTTCATTTTCAAATCTATCAGTATGTTTATTGATTTACTTCATAGTGCAGCTGTGATTTCATTTACAATTTATATATAAGTTTACTTTTATTGCAGTTGACTCTTTGTTTATGCTATCTCTAGTTTTATATGAAAAGGGTTGGGAAATAAATTGTTTGCCCATTCTTGTTATCAAGATTTTCTTTTTAGAGATATTAACACTTTATCAGTTAAGGTTTTCTGCCAGTATGCAAATCTCAAAACCATTTCAAAGCAGTAGAATGTAGTGGTTATCGAAATAAGTTGGACCCTTGAACATTGGAAAAGAAAACCTTGAACATTGGAAAACTATAATTTCTTTCTGCAGAGCTCTTGGACAAAACAAGCTGTAGAAGTTGATAGCCCAAGGCCAATGTCTACATGTGATCGAGTCGCTGAGTGCCCTGATAGCACTTGTGCCCAAGTTATCCACTCAAATGCGGAAATATCTGGTAACCACAGGGTCCCTGTGACTGCTGCAAGGGAGTGCAAAGAACATGAAGAACAATCGGGTATGCAAGACACTATTTAAAACTCTATGGCTGTTATGTGATGGGCTTAGTACCTGTATTGATCAGCATCTTTTCATTTTTATCCATTTTTTAAATTTCTTCTTTTCATGTTGAAATTATTGCATGGCAATTTTCTGTTTCAGACAATATTGCAATGGGCGGAGACCTGGATATAGGTTTACATAGAAGTCTAGATTTACAACATGAGTACCCAATTGAGGTTCCAATAAAACTTGTAGGCACAAAACCAAATAACCAGCTTGAGGTGGGCTCCAGTAAATTCAGTGAGCAAAATGATAAGGGAAAGCTGGACCTCAATGGTGATAGTCCATCCAGCAAACTGAAGTATGAAGCTGCTAACCTGACTGGCATCATCACTAAGATTACTGATCCTGAGAAGGACAAGACGGACTATGAGGCTCCAAACAGAGCTTCGAAGATCTTAGACATCAACAGTAAATCAATTAAGGATTCCAAGGAACTACCATCTCTTGAACTGAGTTTAAAGAGACTTAGAGGATGTAAAGAGATAGGGTTAACGATCCAGGATGACCGCAATGTTTTGAGACGTTCGGACTTGTCAGCCTTCTCAAGGTATAAGGAAGTTATAAGGACACGAAAATTTTTATTATCTACATGGTTTGAAATTTTAAAGAAACAATTGTCATCTACATCATAGTGGAACTCCAAATAATTTCCGTTATAATATATCGGCTGTCTCTGAGTCTCTCTGTGCAGGTATAATACAGCCTCAAATGCAAATAAGGGTCCTAGTGGGAACAGTGAAAGGGCTTCGCAGGTTGATAATAGCTTGGAAGTTACAAAGAAAGGTTCAGTATGTGATATTCAATCTCATTCAAATGGGGATCCTCTCAATCAGTCCTCAAATGGGGGTAGCAATAATATGGATATGGGTTCCACTACTGATAATGGTTTTATCAAGCCAGCTCTTCTGAAGAACAAGTCAGAAGTATCATCCACAGTCAACCGTATGCACTCAAGTATGAAAAACGACCTTTTGTGCAGCCCTCAGCAAGTTCTGTCAGATAAGGGGAATGATGTGGTAGCTGCATCTGCATGGGGTCAACAAAGGGGCAAGGAGCTCCAAATTGAGCACCTTATGCACCATTATGATAATTGTCGCCATCTAGTTCACTACATGCTAGAGCAACAGCTGCCATGTGACCATGAGCAATTATCATCAAAGAAAATGGCTGCAGCTGTTCCTCATTGTGGGTCATCCAATGTTTTGGGTGGGCTTGTTGAGGGTAATGCTGGCAATTACAGTGTGAATGGAAGTGCCTCAGGCAGTAACCATGGGAGCAATGGACAAAATGGGAGCAGCACTGCTATGAATGCTGGAGGGATGAATGGAGAAAGTGATAACGGGGCTGCTGGGAAAAGTGGAAGTGGTGATGCTAGTGGCAGTGGGAGTGGAAACAGAGTAGATCAGACTAAGTTTTCCCAGAGGGAAGCTGCCTTGACCAAGTTCCGTCAGAAGAGAAAAGAGAGATGCTTTCGGAAAAAGGTAACTGATAATTTGCTCAATCATCCATTACTGGACTTCTTGGTTATCTCTGAGAATAATTATATTTGTTTCAGTTATATCAGTTTCTTTTCTCTGTTTGCTCTGTTCTTTCTCTGTTGCATGTAGCATTTTTCTTTTGGCATGTTTTCTTTGTCCATCTTAATTGGCCATGTACACTCAAAATATGTATTGTTTGAGAAAATTACTTATATAAATTGTGACGTATGCTTGATTTCGATAGATTCTGACAATTCTTTAACCTATTGAGTGTTAGCAATTGCTACCAAAAAATCAAACTGTCTGTCTGTAGCATTACAACATACCCTGCTAACTCTTTTGCACATTGAAGTGTGGTAAAACATGCAACAATGCAAGTTTCAAGTTTATGTAACTTTTGTGTGAACTCTAGTAATGATAAAACCGGTGCAGATTTTTGCTTCATTACTATTTTTCTGTGACTGTCATCTGCAAATTATTATCAAGTGAAAGAAAAGAAAACCATGTGTAATAACATGGTTATCTTTGTTTTATATACTCTAGTTTATGATTGTTTTCCCTTTTTTTTTTCTGTTTTAGGTTCGATACCAAAGTAGGAAGAGGCTAGCAGAACAACGGCCCCGTGTTCGGGGACAATTTGTGCGGCAAACCGTGAATGAGAACACAAGCAGGGAAGCACAAAGCTAGTTCAATCCTCACACTAACGTATGCAATCTGGAGAGTGGTTGGTAAAACAGGTCGTCTAAGAATGCTAGATAGACATCTTGAACTGTAATCGTTAACTTTGATTTCTCCTACTTGTTGATCGAACATCTTCAATTGAATCGTTTTTTCAGTTTGTGTGGCGAACTTCACAAACCTGGTAGAATATTAAACTCTGTTTGTATGATCCCTTACAATTATGTTGTTTGGCAGTCTCTTAAGTCCTTCCCCTAAACATTTTCTGCTCCAATTCTGGTTATTACTTTGGTAGATCACTGTATAAATGGCAGCCCATCTTTGAAAAGTCTTAAAATGCAGTTTTTGGAAAATTAACTCCCTCTACTTTAATAAATGAAAAGGTGTTCAATCATCTTTAAGAGTGTGATGTACTATTAATTATAATATTAAAACTGTGACATTGGTGTTAAAAAAATTATTGTGATCAATTTAACCAAAATCAAAAGTAGATGACGAGTATGGATTAAGAGGAAAAGGGTGCATTAAATCTTTAAGTAGTAGACTACGGCTGAAGCTTTTAACATTATATAATTTAAATAAATCTATAGACGTGTGACAATTATTATTCAATTTTTTTTATTTAAATTTACAATAATGTTATATTTGTTTTATTTTTTTTTTCAATTTTTTTACAGATTATTTATAACAACTACCTAAAATTGCATATAAATTTGTCAAATTATTTGGATAAAATTTTGAGTAATGTAATAGCATTCTTAAATGTAATGTCAAGCAAATTGATATAAAATATGTCATATTCTTGGATAAAATTTTGAGTAATGTAACGGCACTCTTAAATATAATGTCAAGTAAATTGATATAAAATATAGATAAGTATGTATGATATTTACTCTCATAAAATAGTAATTTCACATATATTTATTAGTATGTAAATTGAAACTTCAATCATTTATCATTAATACAAATAAGAAAGGTTATGCAGCTGGCGAAAGGCATATGTGGCTGGCATAGTTCGAACTTGGGTGCGAAAAAACAAAAAGCATCTACCACCAGCACTTTTTCTTTGTGCACGTGGGACGTCTCTTCGTAAACTATATATGGTAATATTAATTAACTAAAATTGTTAGCCGCCGACTATTGTTTCAGCAAAACAAATCCAACATCTACAAATTAGATAATACAATTTTAAGTGACTCAACCACTTAGTCACACATAAGTTTTACATGAAAAATAAGAAAAATAATTTATAGATGTGTTAACTCCGAGACCGTTAATCCTCTTTATCTCTGCTATTATGCTTGTAGACAATTAAGATTTTTTGTTTTTATCTCATCATCGTTCGACGTTCACATAAAAATTGATCAAGACCTCTTTCATGTGGTTGTGGATGGTAAAGATTGAATCTGATATATTGGTTATCGTTTGAGTAAAATGAGTGAAAAATGTTGAGTTATTATTTTGTTTTTTTTAAAAAAAACCATTAAATAGTTTCGTCTTTAAAAAATATAAACAGTGAAATAATATTATTAAACTCATTTGGTTCTTTAGTGTTGTTGCACAAACTCATAAATTCTTTGGTACTATTTAAAAAAAATCCAAAAAATAATATATTTTTGATGTAATCCTAGTGTAATGATGTTCAATTTTTTTTTTTATTATTATAACCAAACTTTATAACAAACGAAAGCTAATAGCCCAATCCCTCTTTCTTTTTCTTTTCTTTTTTTTTTTTAAGAAAATAATTTGGAAGTTGCTTTTAGTTGTTAACATTTTAATACCATGGTTGACTATTCATTTTGTTTTTAAATAATATAAAAACTATCTCTACATTACTTATTTCTTAATTATAAATCTTATAGATATTTACATAAAAATTGTTTAGAATTTGTTAAATTATTTATCTTTATTTGTTTGTATCGCATTAAATGAAAATACATTATAATAATTTAAAAAATTATAAATATCAAATAAATTGTTTAGACAATTTTATCTTTAAAAACCAATTCATAGATTACTTTTAAAGTTAAGAAAAAAACAAGAAACATGCCATTTCCATATATGTACAGAAAAAAACGTGTACATACGTTGGTTCAAACGTGGGACCCGAGAAAACGGTTGGTTGAGGAAGTCGGGTCCAAACAAGTGAGCTTCCTAGGTCTGCCACGCAAAGAAGCACTGAGTACACATTTGACAAATCGCACCGAAAGTAGCGTCCCCATTAGGGTCGGTGAAAATACCTTATCCGACCCAAACTCGATTTATTCAGAGTGAATTTACGATTAAAAGTAGTAATCAATTTAAAACATGAATCAGATTTAAAGTAACCCTCAAAAATTTCAAATCAGATTTGAGATAAGTTTTTTTATCCTGATCTGATCCAATAACCCGATCTATATATAAATATAAAAAAATTTTAAATCTACAATTATGTGTTAAAAAAACTTATTACATGACATCTAAATCTTGCACTCTTAATTATCAGAGTTTTTATATGAATTTGAAATTTTTTTAGAATAATAATAGATATTATGATCAATTTATCTCTTTTTTATTTGAGTATTAGATATTTTTATATTAATTATATTATTTAATTAAAAATCAAATCAAGTCAACGGATCGGATTCAAGATAAGTTTCTTCAATTAGATTTGGGTTTGGGATAAAAAACAATGATCCCTTTAGGATATGGATCGGATTTGGAGCATCATTCGAATTTTTTAGATTAGGTTTGGTTAGGGCCAAACTCGATCCAATTCGATCCATGTTGCTATCCCTACTCCCAACCCTGATCCTGGCTGCAGCCTGGCCCGAAATCAAAGCCTAACAGGCAAATCAAAATCGAATTAACAGCAATATCCCAAACAAAACATTACGAATCAACCCGACTTTTCTGTTTTTGTGATTTTGGTTGGTAAAAAAATTGATGGTGATACGAGATGCCTCCGAAGCAGCAATCAAAAGCAGAATTGGCGAAGAAGCAGAAGATCGTAGAAGACAAGACCTTCGGTCTTAAGAACAAGAACAAGAGCAAAAACGTCCAGAAATATGTCCAATCTCTCAAACAAAACGTCCAACCCAAACCCGACCCGTCCAAGGTCGATTCCAAGAAAAAGAAAGAGGAAGAGAAGGCCAAAGAGAAGGAGCTCAACGAGTTGTTCAAGGTTGCTGTTAGTCAGCCGAAAGTTCCAGTTGGTAATTCTTTTTTTTCCATTTCTCTATTATTTTTGGAAAAATTGGGTTCGAAGGTTTTTGTTTGTTTGTTTGTTTGTTAATATGACTTGGATGTGTGTGTGTGATGGATCAGGTGTTGATCCAAAGTCTATATTGTGTGAGTTTTACAAGGTCGGACAGTGTGCAAAAGGATTCAAATGTAAATTCTCACATGATTTGAATGTTCAACGGAAAGGCGAAAAGATTGACATTTATAGCGACAAGCGTGACCAAGGTTGTTGATTGTGTGATTGTAGGATCGGTTTTTGTTTTTAGTAATATATGTTGTGATTCTTATTTGTGGTTATGGAGTTTGTTTTTTCAGAAACTATGGAGGATTGGGATCAGGAAACCTTGGAGAAGGTGGTGGCGTCCAAGGGGAATGAGTACAAGCAGAACAAACCTACTGATATTGTAAGTTTTTTCGAAGATGATATTGTTTTTGTAGAATGTGTAAAGGTTTCTGTCCATCTTGGTTATTTGTTGCTTTGTAATGAATGTGGATATGCGTATGAGTTGATTGAAGCTCAAGGAGGAGATTACAAGGGATTGCAAGTCATTTAGAAAAGAATTTCCCCTTTTTTGTATTTCAATGAGCTTATGGTTGTCGTGTGGTCAGAAATGATGAACTTGCAACTCATCTAGTTATCTCGAAGAGTTTCAATTTGTGTATGTGGCTGACCTATGACATTCATTTAATGTCATGCTAGAATATTAATATTTGTTTGACTTCCAACGAATTCTTTTTTCTAATTCCTTGATATTGCTATTTGGGATTAGTTTTAGCTGCATGGAGTAGAAGTTTTAAGTTCTGAAATCAATCTTCTAAAATCAGTTGTCTTGTAGTTAATAATGATGAGATTGAAGTTAGTCTGCCATTTCCAAAGATTGAACCTTTGTATTTGGGTGACCTGTGACATTCCTTTCACATTATTTAAAAACGTTAATATTTGTTTGACTACCAATGAATTCTTGTTAATTTTGTTTATATCAATACTGCATTGAGTGAAAGTTGTAAAATTCAATCTTCTGCGATAGTTTTCTTGTTAGATGTAAGGAACATCCTTTCTTCTTTTGATAGGATGTGATGTACTAAATCCTTTTGGTTGTCTGTTCCTTTCTAGGATAGCAGGTGTAAATTATTTTCTTTATCTTTCCAATTTAGTCCATTGTCATTGCAAACCCTCTTATACTTGCATATATGTGCAGGTTTGTAAATACTTTCTAGAAGCTGTGGAGAAGAAACAATATGGGTGGTTTTGGGTCTGCCCGAATGGTGGTAAAGACTGCCACTACAGGCATGCTCTTCCTCCTGGATATGTTTTAAAATCTCAGATGAAAGCACTGTTGGAGGAAGAGTCTGAAAAGATACTCATTGAGGAGGAGATTGAAAATCAGGTGCTAATAGGATTATTGTGGAATTGGCCTTGCCTTCCATTTACCAGTTGTGATACTTCTATTTCGTGCACATGATAGGTAATCTAATGTCTATTTGTGTCTGGTTTTAGCGTGCTAAAGTATCGACAACAACCCCCATGACTCCTGAGTTGTTTATGGAGTGGAAGAGGAAGAAGATAGCTGAAAGAGATGCAGGTTTGGCTGCACTAAGGGCAGAAAGAGCTAAGAATGACCGTATGAGGTATATTCTCTGTGTGTTCATTGCTCAGGCATGTTTCCATAATTTTCTTTTTTCATATTAGTTGTTGACATCTTATGCTTTTAATTCCCTTTCAGTGGGCGTGAGCTATTCCTGTCAGATTCTAGTGTGTTTGTGGATGATGCTGAGGCATATGAGAAGTACCAAAGAGAGGAAGAATCTAATGTCACTGAACAAAAGGTAGATCTTCACTTCTTTCCTTCTCATATTTACATAAAGTTGCTATGTACTCAAACTATTTCTGTGCGTAATGAGGTGCAAATGCTAAGTATTTATTTAGATAACTTACCAAAGAAAATTATGTCGCACAGATTATGCATATAGTGATTATGCCCAGGCAATAGTTGTATTTTTTTAAAAGAAAAAAAAAAAAAAAAAAAAACGCAATGGCAATAGATGTTGACTTCATCATTGTACTCATCAGTTTGTTACATATTTCATCACTGTTGGCACAGATTATTTAATTGGGATTGCAATACATATTGCTTGATCATTTTATTCATGAATGTTTTCAAATTTTATTAATCGGTGCGGCAAGTGAATTTTCTAACTAACATGAAAATGAAATTTATATTACACATCATCTTTATTTAATTGAAGCCAGCCTGCATGATAAACTAAAGTGAAAACTGTTAAAGACCTACTTCTGTTGTTGCTTTAGCTTGGACACTGTTGTAAAGAAGTTGTGGTTGGTCTTAGAGTGGCATGAGTTTTGATCTGATTTGATACATGAGAGAAATTCCAGGGTGTTCACTGTTCAGTCATTGCACTGTTTCTCATTTTATTCTCATTTATAAAATAAGTTTGAAATGGTAAAGACGAGGTTTAATGGGTTATGAATTCAATTCTGACGACAAAAAGTGTTTCGTTTTCAACAAAATTGATAATCTTAGTTGGGCATGATAAAGTTCTTACGTCAAACATGTTTTCAGTTTCTAAATGTTGGGACATAACGTGAAAAGTTCATTGCTTCTAGAAACAGAAAATTGGCAATGCAACATGTTTCTTAAAATGATCTGAGAAACAGGGAATAAGGAGAATTCATGGGATTAAAACCCTGCTTCTTCTGCTACGTTGCTGTTGGAGCTTGAAAAGTTTGTTGTTTTTATTATTTGATTGATTCTGATCTTAATTAGAAATCGTAATGGAGTAGTTATATCCTGACCAGTTGTTTTCCCTTTCCCTATTCAACTTTAGGCCAATGACAATTCTGCTGGAGATGGTCCTAGTACTGCAGCAACAGCTGTTTGTGATGATGAAGTTATTCCTGAAGATGATGATGATGAACTAGACATGGATGAGCTTAATGAACTGGAAGCTAGCTTAGCAAAGACATCGATCGAAATTAAGGAACCTAGCAATGTCACCTAATTTTCGAAAAGCAGAGAGTCTTCAGTCTACATGCATTTTAAAGTGTTGACTTTATGATCCTGCAGTTTCCGCCTTGAATGGAAAAATGACTCTGAAGTTATATATGCTATGAGTTATTCCCCTGCATAGTTTAGTCCAAATTTATCAACAATAAACTATCATGGCTGTAATTTTCGAAAGGTGAAATAAATTCGTATATATACCACATCAAAATTGGTTGGTTGTAATCTATTCTACACTAAGCGGTCTCAGAATATGCTTCTTTTAGTAGCGGTATCATGATTATGCCCTGTAGACTGTAATGGTCTTGCACATACATTGTGTTGTTAGCTTATTGCTTGCGTTAGTTTCACATCTTTATTCTTCGGATTATCATGGCCGTTGTTGCTGCTGGACTGGATCTAAAATATTCTGGGCTGCCGGTGGGCTAAAATCTTTTGATTGTAATTGATATTTCAGACTTCAGTCAAGAAGAAATTTTCACGAGCCCTGTGATTGCTAGGATATCAAAATGCTAAGCAGTTTTTCCCTGAGAAAGGGAAAGCTTGGTGGTCCATCCGTCTGCTTAGTCCTATCAAAAGTGGGGTGGCTTTAGCCCAATCAAACCGGGTTAGATAGGCTTGGCATGCCTATATACACAAGAAAAATGCATATAAATTTATGTACGAATCAAATTACCAATCCAAACTTAAACAAGAAATTCTAATTAGTTTTATTAACATAACAACATATAATCGCACTAAACCTAGGCTTCGTTTAATTCTTATATTGTCATCCTTACACCAAACTCGACCACATTAACCATGTTCAACTTTTTGAAGATAGAATCACCATTGAATAACTTCGTAATTTTCTCGGCACCTTGATTTTTGAAAGGATGAAAGTTAACGGTGATTTCTTCGACGTTTTACTAAATTACGAATGTAACTCGGTCAAATGATTATTTTTTCAAATAATTCACAGCTTGTCAGCTTCGTTCTACATCTTTAAATTCTTAGTTTCAAATGCAATTTCCTTCATCAATTGCATCTTTCATTTGACTTATTGAAATCTTATTTTCATATGGAATTTATTTCAATTTATTGCAAATTTTATTTTTAAAGAAAAACCAAAGAAAAATGCACACGCTTTTGTGTGGGTTCCATGTCACCTTGTGGAGGCCATGACGGCAACATTGGTTACCTGCGTTCACGCTTTAACAATTATGTCGTAGCCTACTTTATGCTGGACTTGAACCAGAGATGTGGATGGAAATAAATGGGGACAGGGTCCCCTTTCCTCATCTCAAACCATCCTCATCTCGATTCCCCTCTTTCCCATATTTTTCTAATGTCACTCTATTTGACCCAAAATATAAAATATATATAATTAAAAACATAATTCATAAAATAATTTCTTAGTATTTTAGGATGCTAAATTCACAACATTTCAACATACAAAATTCACAATATTATAAACTAATTGTAATCCGTTGCATAAGTCATAACACAACACAAAAGTTAAATAACATAAAAGCATTGGATATGATAAATTCATAAATAGAAAATTGGAAGAAATTTTAAAAATAGAACTAGTTATTAAATATTAATATTTTTTTATATCTGTTATATTACAAGTAGGGGAACTAGGGATGCTTCATCCCCAATTGAATTTAGGGATGTATTTCCATCCTCATCCCCAATCCTTAAAAGCTCCAAAATCTCCCTCCAAATGGGATGGGAATTTGGGAATATGGGGCTCCATTAACAACTTTAATTTTACCCCCAGTCTACAATTCGGTTTATACTCCAATCTGACGCTTTTACCATTTGTAGATCGAAAAAATTAATATCGATTTTATTAATGCATGTGAACATAGATAAGAAGGACTGTTTGTCACTAAAATAGAGGAACTTTTAAGAATTCGAACATATAGAATACCGAATTTAATATCATAACAAATATTATTATTAATTTTTAAAACATAAATAGAATGATCGAATTAATCTACGAAATCTAAGAGAGAATATAGTTACAAGTCTGGTCAAAGCTACATAACTGGATTGATAGCTGTATGAGTCCTAAAAAAAAAAAATTAAAAAAAAAAAAAAAACAGCTGTTGGTCAATGAGGCTCAAAGAATTAGAGTAACGTACAATGCCAAAAACAATCCAAACATACGTGGCGGGATAGAAAAAAAACATGTCGAAAAGATACCTTCCATAGAAGCAACAACGAAATGATGATTTTTTATGTGGATTTGTGTTGGATGGGTTAAAAACATTTCATGTCAAGCTACGACAATTGAACGGGTCGTGTTCGCGTAGCGCCCATCTGTGGGACGGTGGTTGTGCTTGAAATTGCCAATAATACGCTAACACACGTGTGCATCAGTGCGTCATCCGTACGTGAGCCTGGCACGGATGTCCGGCCCGCATGTATCAGTAGATGGGTGTGTCATGTGTGACACGACGTTAATGGTCACTTAGGGGAATCATCTTCGCTCTCTCATGGAGTGCAATTCTATCTCAAGCCCGGTCAAGTAAAACAGACAATGAGTGTGTGTTTTCACTTCTGTTTTCATGATTGATTATTTGGATTTTTGCCGTCAATACTTTTCATATTTTTTTAATTATAATTAGCTATATCATTAGACCAACTTCTTCGTATCAAGATAAGTTTGATTAAACTTAAGAAAAGTAAGACATGTCAAAATTTTGAATAATAAATTATACATATAAAAAAATTAATAAATATATTTATTTGTTATTTGTGCCTTCAAAATTCTCATTTTTCTAGGTGTTAGATGTTAGCCTTTAACTAATTATATTCTAAAATACATATATATATATGTAATGGTTTCCATTTGATATTCATAAAAGTTTTTTTTTTTTTTTTTAAAAAAAAGACAAGAAATTAGTTAAATCCAATTTTAAGTGAATAAATTTAATATCTTAATGAAATAAGATAAATAAATAAAGTTTAAATTGATGGATCCGATTCAATCTAAGTAAGCTTTGTACCATTTAAATAATGCAGTCTTATGCTAAATAAATACATCGTTACATAGCAATGATAATGTAAATCATGTTAATCGTGGCAAAATCAAAATATGTCAATTATATCATATGTACAATTCTGGTGGGACATTTCCTTACTAAAGAACAAGGTAAATTCAATATTTAAAGGTTTAGGTCATTTGGAGTCAAATAATAATAATAATAATAATGAAGAAGATAAATTAAAGTCATCACTCTGACGTTTCAACTTTGATAACCATATAAAGGAAGAAAGACTTTTGAGTTCTGAATTGTTTTCATAGTTACAGAGTAAGAGTTAAGACTACTAGAAAAGTAGAAATGTCCATGAAGAATTAGTCTTCAATAACGGCAAATATGAAGGATTACAATTTATTTCAGTATTTATTTCTCATTGACTTTTCAACAATTTCAGATAAACTTTTAAATAATTATCTCTCATTTATAAGAATAGATATTCAGTTTTTACAGATAGCATATGATTTCAATAAGTTCGAATAAACCTTGTCGTAGGTCTTGATGGTAGTTTAGAATTGAAACTTACGTATATATTCTTATTGAAGTACAAGTCAAAATCCTTATGATTTTGTAACAATTTGGAATTATTTCAAAATCTATTATATTTTTCTTAATTTCTTACATCGATTAATTTATTGATTCTCTATTAAAATTCAGTAGAAACCTTTATTGTTTTGCAGTATTTATAAATAATTGACTTGCTGGTAGTTTCAAAAAATAATTGACTTGTTGGTATTTTGTTTATTTCTGCAAGTAAGAAACACTTTGTTACAAGTTACGACATATATAGAAGTAAAATGGTCACCTAAAAAAACTTCTTACAATGTGCACGACTAAACTTTCATGTTACAATTGCTCTCTCGTTCGATTTTGTAAACAAGTCTTCAAAGTGTTTATTGATGAAACTGCTCTCCAATGTTTGGTGTAAATTTTTTGGATAAAATATTACTAGATTATAATTAAAAAAAAAAACATTTAATAAAATTTAAAGGCCATATACTGCTATCCATCTTCAATTTCTACTGCATGACATCTTATCTCACTATATTAAATATATCAATTTCTACTACAGGTGTGAATGTGTGGCATCTTCATGATTCTCCAGCTATGGGGCCATGTGTGAGTGCCGTGTCTGTACACATATTATGTTCCCAATTTCACAAGATAAAACTGGTCTTGAATTGTTGGGGTTCGTGAACCATGCTGAACAAACATATTTCATCTACAATTTCTCTATCCTACAATACCATAAACACCAACTAAAAAATGAAAACAAGAAGCATGTAAGCCATGTAAATTCCTCTAAATTCATCAGAAATTTTTATTTTTCAGTGAAAGAATTGACACAGAAACAAGAGAGAGAGAGAGAGAGAGAGAGAGAGAGAGAGGAGATTAATCCATAACATTGTGATAAATATGCATTCCTGGGAAACTTCAAAGAAGACCGCTCACCCTTGTTGAGGTTTTCATTTCTTGTACTCATCAAATTTGAAGCCATTTGATGATGATGATGATGATATGATCTCCTGTTTCTTTCCCTCCAGTCTTTTTCTTGCTCTCGAAGCTCTCATGGACACCCACTTGACAATGCTGGACAATATCTTGATTTTGATCTGACCTCTACGTGGAGGCAGCCTTGCATTCTCTTTTTCAGAAGACTCAAATGGTCCCCTGTTTATAATTATGGCCATGAATGATGAATTGCGACTGACTTAACAAACAGAACCAAGCACTTGAAGAGAAATGAAAGTTTGTGCCACAATCAGTAAAAGAAACAACACTGGCTTATGATTTAGCTGAGACTGAATGAGACACCCAAGAGGCAAATATATAGTGGAGACAGGCACTACTTTGCAACTGTTTGTCTTCTAATGGCAATGACTTAAAAAAAATATTTCCAATATCTTTTAGATTTGTTTTGTGTTTTTTAATTGTCTTCAAAGTCCTCAATTTTGAAACTTCCTTCCTTTTGGTTCACAGTATTACGACCTGTAATATTGATTCACTACCACAACCTTTTTAAACACACTTAGTCAGCGCAGACTTGGCTCAACCAACAGTACATTAAGCATAATGAGCAAGTCATGATTACTCAAGTAACAAATTTAAGAATGATAAAAAAAAAAAAAGTAACAAATTTAAGAGAAAATGATGAGGCAGCATGGCGTAAATTTGGTTGATATTATCATCATTTGCATTTTGCACGGTTTTAGTGACATCCATGCACTGAATTATCGGTTTAGGAGAAGAAGAAATGTTAATTCCTTCGTTTTGATTGTTGAGACCACTACAAGATAAAAATGCATTTCAATGTGTGAACACAAAGAAAGAAAAAAAGGAGATTGAAAGCTAGGGAAAGTCTTCAAGTCAGACCGTGAAATATTCTTTGCATGATTGTCAAGTCTCGACACTTAAAAAGTCTCTGTTGAGCTTGTTAATTCAAATCTTTTTGTCCCCATAAGATAATGACCCAATAGTGGTTTTGTTGGGAAGAGAGCAGACAAGAAAAATAGATGTCTCAATTAGGTGAAGAAAAGAAATTGAGTGGAAGCAGAGTTGGATCAAACCATTTTTTTTGGTGTACAACACCGCCTCTGCATGCCAAAGCATGAAAACACAGGGGAAGGAACATAAATCCCTGTTACAAATGGTCAAAGGGGGATTGCTGATGGTTCGAGGACTCCTGTGCCACTCCACTGAAGATTTGTTCTTAGACAAAATTATCAGCAGAGCAAAAGCTTGTGTCAGTTAATCAGCCAACAAGAAGTACCTCAGTAGCCAAAAGCTATCCCCCACATTATCCTCTCCACACTATTGCTTGTCAATCTCCTGCCCACCATGGCAGCAGATTGACAAGTGTCATCACGCATGCACTTGAGCAGATATGAGATAGATAGGTTTAAGACTACCAACATAAGTGAAGAAAATGACAAATGTGATGCAAAGCATATAAACAAACAGTTAGTGAGATTCATAAAGCAACAAGAAGTAGGTAGTGTTCCACTAAAATGACATAAATAAGGACTGTCAAGTTTAATATTTATCGTTTATGCCTTTACTTGCAAGCTTGAGCTTTGGGTCTAGCGATTATTTAATAAGAAATTTGGGAAGTTTAACGTCTAGCGATTATTTAATAAGAAATTTGGGAAGTTTAACTCCTTCGTATGTAAATCTTCGATAGATTTTTACTCGAAAAATATCCTCAATAATATCGTAATGGGAGCCCACCACTAGCACTATCATGGGAGTCACATGTATGATCTTGAACCTAAATCATTTCGGGAAGAAAGTAAAATATGGGAGTCTGGATGCTCTTTGATGAATTATGAAGTCATAGAGTCCATGCGACTTCATATTATTGTCACTACAATATAATGAGTTAAACCATCATTGCTAATACTACTCACTAGCATAGTGAAAAGTCAAACAATTTTTACACAAGAAGATTATATAAAGAGTTATTATTATTTTCCTCTTTGATATTTAAAAAATCATCATTTTCCTTTTTAATATCTGAGAAAACATCAAAATGTCCTCTATTGTTAAAAAGGTGGTAGTCTGATACCATCAACCATCTAAAAAGACAAATTTAACCTTCAATTAAAATTTAATTAATTTAATATTGATGAAAATGAAGCTTAAATTTATCTTTTTAAATGATTGATGGTGTTAAAACATCACTTTTTTAAACATCAATGTAACAACAGGAGTTATTTTAATGTTTCCTCAAACATCAAGGAGGAAAATGATAATTCTTTCAACGTCAAGGGCAAAAATGATAATAACTCTTATATAAACTAGTTGAATATCATCAAGAACCCAGTCTATATAAATTGTTCACTTCTGTTGTTCTTTTATAATGTAAAATTATTTATCAATCAGCTCAAGTTTACATCTTAGGAAAACTAGTAACTTTCAACATATATAATCAGAATAGATGATAAATCATTCGAAATTTGCAGCTACTTAGTTTCCCTAAAAGTAGCTGCAAATTTGAAAAGAAATTCTCTAGGTAAATATCTAAATTCTTTAAGTTGTTTATCTCAAATAATCTAGGTCTATGCATATCGGAGAAGTTTCTATTAAGTTTCTTCATGTTACATGAGCTCATACTGCTCTGTAATGAACATTCACTAAGGAACGGGATTGTAACCTTTCCAATTAAATTTACTGTTCATTATTAGCCGCTCGTAGTTTATGGTTATGCTCAGGTTTCATTATTTTGAAATTTTACACATGGAAAAGAGCCAAAATGTTGGAGATAAATTACAACCAACAAGTTTAAAATGGAAAAAGTAATAAGAAGTAGCTGCATTTACTTACAATTGACAACTCCTTCACCTGTTTTTTTTCAAGCAAGATATATTTGTAAGTTAGATCACTTGACAGGCGCGAGAATCGTGTAGAGCAAAAGAAAAGTGACTACTACAATTGCCCCTGCAAGAGTAAAACTTGGACTAGTCCATAACATCAGGTTTGACCTTTCAGTTCTCTTGATGGGATCGACTTCCTCGGAGAGTGGATAGTTTGATTGCTTGGGATTCCAGGTCACGTATTTGCTCAGAGAAAACTGGGAAAAGAGGGATTTTTTCCCTTGCTTCTTAAATTTTGACCATGCCTTATCCCAGTCTGTTGAGAATTTATCACCTGAGATATTTGCATAAAAAATGGTGGAATCAGTTCTTTGGTCCAGAGAAGTGGTCTGAGCACAACATAAAGTGATAAAATTTTAGTGTTGCTACTCATGAAGATGGACTGTAAGTAAACTAAGAATCACAAATAACTTTAGAATAATAAATAGCATGTGTCTTTTTCCTCGAGGAAAAAAAAATGATTGTGAAAAACATTGCAGTAAAATCATTTAAAGAAAAACAAATGATACTCAAATTTAGATGTATACTTGTTCAGGATATAAATGCCTACAGATTCAATCAAACAAAGCTGAACTATTACCAATAGGCTTCCCAATTGCAGAAAGATTGTAATTTGTCTCTTCTGGCTTAGCAAATAAAGCGTATAGAAAATAAACTAAATCAATTGGATGAAACAAAACTGTGCCATCCAATTAGTATCTCTTAAAATTATAGGCATTCAAGTCAAGGGTAGGAATGTACCATACGTGTAAGGTGTGCGTGTAATTAGCATAGCAATGAGGAGAAAACCAACACAGACGATGACAAATTATGGAGCAACCTCTCTTTTTTATTAAGAGAAGTATCTGCTTTCTACCATCATTACAAAGATGACCAGAAATCTTATCATATTACTATACAGAGCACAACGAATGTTGTAATGGATTAGTCATAACTACACCTTGTTTTACTATAGCAAACACCTTACCACACTCTTCCCCACACATAAACACAACTTAAACTGAATTTCCCCTTCAAAATTCGTGTAAGAGGAATTGGTCCCTAGACTTCTTTCATTCATCGCAAGAGCTCTAATCAACTGGGTAATTCCCTTGCGAACTTGAACATGTTACTGTTACCTAGGTTCAGCAGCCATTGCATAAACCAACAGGGCTCCCATAAACATAATGACAATCATGGAAACGTCATGTACCAGTGGTCTTTTTCTTTTCACTACCCCAACTATTCCTCAAACAAACTTAGTGCTTTCCAGATCAAGATACAAGTAGTATCTTGATCCAAAACCCTTTAAATGCTAGACCTTCTGCTAGCTGAAATAACTTGCACCCACCATATATACAGAGACCATCTCACGAAAACATCTATGAAGTCTATACATATAAATAGATAATGCACTTAGGACACCGAATTTCCTAATGGTTATGCCTTATTCAACTTCTCAAAAGCTTCACTTTTCTTTGCAAAGAAAACAGTTTCTCCTCTAATTAAGCACTTCAACGCAATCAACCATGTATATACATTGATTACTCATCAGTCTCTCCCAATTTCCATTACCATGTATAAATTTTTAAATTCAAATTTATAAAATGAACTCCTAAACTAATCAAAGTAAAAAATAAAATAAAAAACGTAAAGGATAAACAACAATATAACTCAATGAAGGTGAGTGGAGATGTCCCACCATTGTTGCTGTCACCATTTTGCTGGGGTTGTTGAGAGTCTCTTCTGGAACAGAGAGGTTTAATGAGGGCGTGAGAGCAAGAAGAACGAGACTGTAATCTGTGTGATCTGGAGAAGAACCGGCGAGTGTGAGATGTTATGCTACCAATTCGAGCTTGAATATTCATTTGCATCTCAAAAAAGATTATTAATCAGGAACTCTTTTTCTGTTTTTTTCCTTATCTGTTTGCAAAAATCAAATCATTTGTTGGCCAACTAACCACCAAAACCAAACGGCCACCTGTCTTTCTTATCGCTTTGTGGATATACCAGGCTCTGATTCAGCCACGTCGGCTTTGAGTATGACACGTGGTTCGTGGGACCGGTCACTTGGCCCATTGGACCATGTGAGTGAGTTCCGGTTTTCATGATAAATGAGTAGGCTGTCAACCCCAGCCCATTTCCACCCTCCAATGTATGATTAGTTATTTATTTTAAAAGCACCACCATCCTACTTTTAATACACTTGACATATTTTAATGATTTTATTTTTATGAATGATAACAAAAATGCATATGAAAAAAATTGTTTTTTTTTTCAAATATAGAGAATACTTTTCAGATATTTCATTCTTTTATGTTTTATTGTAAAAGGTCTCTTAAAAACATTTTCTTCTTTTTTTTTCCAAATATATTTTATTCTTCTTATTATTTACATAGAGATTTACATCAAATTATATTGAATTTCGCTCAAGGAGCTTGAAACATGTATTATAAAAGTCCTAATGCTATATATGCATTATCTCCTTAAGATTGTCTTCAACTTTTAAAATTCAAGTAAAACTCATGAGTCATTGATTGCATAGGAGACTAGGAGTAAGTGTATCCAATAGTTAATAATTAAAGAATGAAGACTAATGAAGTTAGTTTATCATAAGGACAAAATCATTAACATACAAACATTTGTATCAATATACGTAACTCTGATTAGGTGCTTGATTTGGTGTTTGAACGGATCAAACACTTTTGACCTTCTCGCATTAGTTATTCGCTTTAACGTTTTCTTATTACACATTAATATTGTTATTATTATAGTTCATGTTTCAAATGTTGTGAATTAGTAGCTTATTTAATTTTGTTGTTATGGATTTGTGTGTGAAACAAAATATGGTTGTGGATTATTGAGATACTTGAATTAAATTTTATATATTTTTGAATAGATTGGTAAATATTGTGTAAAATTTAATAAATTCTATGTAATTTAAGTTATTTTGATATTCATACTTTATAATTCAAATTCAAGATTTAATAGATTTAGATGATCTTCAATTAAATTTAAGTATCTGTTAAAATTTCAAGTTTACAATGAATTTAAGTGTAACTGAAAATCAAAATTTAAGTGAAGTTGTAAAACATAATTGCATCATTCATTGTATGTTAGGATTTTTTTTTTTCTTTTAAATAAACTAGATCACGAACAGTAGGTTATGGATCACATCGACCTGAATAGGTATTGGTATGAATCACATTGATCCAATCATGTTCGAGTGTAGAGCGAAAAATCAAGAATTCATTCGATTCATGATCGAGTACATAATATCTTGTTTCAAATGAGTTTCAAGATCACGATAAGTCAATTTTGCTCTAATCCAACTCATCACCATCTATATTTGGAACACCTGGTATTGCTGATTCAAAAAAACAAATCAATTTTGGTTCCAAAAAAAAAATTAAATTAGGTTTTTTTTTTAATAAATATATTTGGATTTAAATGATAAAGAAGTGGAGAACATAATAAGCTAACAAGGCTTGAGCACGTGTGATTCAACACCAAGAACGGTCCCTTATCAATGAGCCAGTCCGTCTCATAAAGTAGGTGTATTTTGTTGTATCCACGCTTTCCTCCCTCCACATTTATACTTGCCAATGGTCGGCAAGTTGGCTGGCCTTATTATGAACACCCTTAAAAAAAAAAACAATGTTTTTTTTTTTAAGTTTGTTATCAGCTATTACTGAGTGGAAGATTATGACTCCACGTGTTAGAAGAACTTTGTTGGTTAAAAGTCGAGCATTGACGGTGGGGCACCCTTTCCGCCATTGCCTTCAGGGGAGTTAATCTGCGCCGTTTGATCCTGCGTGGTCTTATGTAACGTCATGGATTTGATCTGGACCACGCTCATGTTTGCCTACAAAGTGCGGCCATGGACAAATGAGTACGATTTTGGTGGTTCTCATTTTAGTGGACTAGAATGACTCACACGTTCCCATCACAAATTGCGCGGGACCCTCACCCGTTTGTTTTGACGATTAGTCGGCTGTTTCCCAATACATCGGCGGCTCTGTCTGCGGTTAGAGGATGATTCGCTGCATCGCCACACGATTCAACTTTTTGTAACTTATTATTTTCTAAAATGACTTTTTTTTTAAGTTTTTTTTCAAAAAACAAAAAATTGAATACTATAAAAATAATACTACACTTCCCAAAAATTTTACTCAAGTAATATGACAAACTAATTTATAGCTACTATATTAATTTTGAGATGGTGTATTGATGATGTGATAATTACACATAAATTTGACACATCATTTAAGCAATAAATTTGAGCAATTTTTTGGATAGTATAACATTAATGATACTATAATGGAAGTGTGGAAGAATAAATTTTTAGTTACACGGTGACTTTTTTCAAGACAAATGTTGGATTAATTAGCTAATTTTTATGTAAAAAAATAACTTCAAAATACTTTCAAATATAAATTCTTAATATTTATATTGTTTTATGAAATATTTATTTATCATGTGATCGATATTTTATATTGCATTATATAATTTGAGTAGATTGGAGGAATACGCCCAACATAATATTTTTTATTTTTATAAATAGAGTAATTAATTCAAAATTTGAGATGATTTTTTAGAAATTATGAGAATTTGTATCGTGATTCGTATTAAAAGTATCGTCTTATTAATAAGGTTTAAATAAGTTATTATTACGTATGATGAGATAAATTATCAACCAAGACTTTAATAAAACTTGTGTTTTTTTTTTTAAAAAGATTAATAAAGGCTTATGTTATATAGTCATTTTGACGTAAAACTGTTTTTGACAAGTTGTATTATTTCAATCTAAAACTTCAACTTATATATAAATATAAACAATTAAAACACCTAATTTCATGCTTATTTATGCATATATTCGTGGAATAAAAATTTTAAGAAAATTAACATTTTAAACTATAGCCATCATATAGTAATCACATAAAATGCAATATTATGATTTTTATATTATTATTTAGAACAAATTTCACTAAAATATCTTAATGTTTCTAATGTGTACACTCAAACCATACCTTTTAGAATACTAGAGTTTAGTTGACCAAAAGTTTGACAGTTAGGGGTAATAGTTGATAGGTCAAATTCTAAAAATTTATAAACCAACTTCAAAATATCATTATATTGATTTTTAATAATTTCATGTTTTGAATTAGATGTCAAAATTAGAAAATTAGAAAATTTCCTGTTGGAAATTGTTGGTCTCCTGACTCATGAGGAGATCAATCTCTATCGAAGGAGAGCAACATCTCCTTTAATGGATGTCATCTCCATAAAAGGAGATTAGGTCCCCTTCCATTAATAGGGACAATTTCAATTACAAGGGTCAAAAAATTAGTTTTTTTTTATGAGGATCAACAATCTTGATCGATTTATATTAAAGATTTATTTCGATTTTTTTTCTCTTTTTTTTTTTTAACAAAACGTTTGTAGGTAAATTGTGATGATTTGGATTATGAGATATTTTATTTTGGTGGTGAATATTATGATTTTGATAAAAAGTACAACAAATGTGATAGATGAAGCTTTGAAATTGTTTTATTTTTTTCTCTAACTTTTATTTTTTTTTTTAAGGGCAAAATGATCATATTACCCTCCCCACGTCTTAAAGGCCATAACCTTAATGGTCAAGCATTTGTTGATGATTTTTTTTTTTTTGAAACTTTTGGTGAATGGTAATTAAAAACGTCTTTGATTATGTTTTTAAAATAAATTTTAGAAAAGTTATTTTTAAAAATAAAAGTAATGTTTTAGGAATGATATTTTCAAAATGGTAACATGTTTAGTTATATTTCTTACAAGTAAGTTTTAAAACAAAAAATAGTGTAGATGTGTTTGATATTATTTTTGAAATAAATAAAATAGTTATTTTTTTTTGAACTCAATAAAATAGTTATTATTAGGAAAAGAGATAGTTTGTTTTGAAATGAATACAATAGTTATTATTAAGAAAAGAGATAGTTTGTTTTGAAAACACATTCTGAAAATAGGGAAAAACAACAAAATTTTGTTTTTAACTTTTAGCCATAACTTTTTAAAACTTTTTGTTTTTGTTTTTGAAGATAATTTAAAAAACATGATGTCAACAACTTTAAAGTTGTTTTTGATTTTTAAAAACAAAAAATGAATTTTAAAAACACATCAAAACAGTAACTTATTATTCTTCAGTTTTTTAAAAAGTGGTTTTATTTGAGATTACCTCACTTATGAAATAATTGCTTATTTTATAATAAAAAATTAATAATATCCTCATTTTAATAATAATTTTACGAACTAAAAAATAATCGATTTTTTTTTAGTTTGTAAAATTATTATTAAAGTAAAAGTATTATTAACTATCTATTATGAAATAATTTATTATTTCATAAGTAGAAACAATCCCAAATGAACACGAAAAATATAGTTAAATACTGTAATTTTCTTAATTATATAATCATCATGTTACTATATTGATCTAGTAGTTCATTAGTTTTCATTTAAACATGAGATGTAATACAATGCTTAAGTAATTAAAAAATTATTGTTATTTTTTTTTGAGATAAACACACAAATACACACGACATTTCACCACACACAGCCAACACATCGACCACACATCGACTACCCACACTTAATTACAGAACCCTTAGTTTAAACTTAATTAAAAAATTATTACCTTAATTACAGAACCCTTAGTTTAGACTTTTAATCAATTAATATACGAAAGTTTGATTTAACCTAAACAGGCCCGCAGCGGAATAAATCTCGAAACAATGGTGCAATAGTGCACGATGAATTGGGCGTGGTGTATGTTCCCAAGTGGACGATTAATTGAAAGGCCCGAGGTAACTCACCACACAAAAAAGCATGCCCGCGCGCCACATTATAGCCGAGCATTTGTCTCTTCCCTGTTTTTCAAGTCCTCTCTCCACACTTGACACACAAGTCTATGGTTTTTTGGTAGCGATTTGAAAACATGAACGCCACCAACTCATCCTCGTCACCAGCAATACACCCTCTTCCTCCTGCTCCGCCTCCGCAGTCGATGGTCACCACTTCTTCTGCCGCCAACACTTCTTCAACAGCCACCGACGGCCCTGCAGGAAGCAAGAAGGTGAGGAAACCCTACACCATCACCAAGTCTAGAGAGAGCTGGACTGAGGAAGAGCACGACAAGTTCCTTGAAGCACTTCAACTGTATGTTTATGTTTCTCTTCACTTTCTCTCTTTCTCTCTCTCGTTTCATTTCACCTATTGTTCACTTTCAATTGTTAGTTACAGTTTTATAGGTTGAAGGCGCGCTTGTTTTATTTGTGATTTTTATTTTAAGTCTGTAGAAGTTGTTAAGAGTTCAATGTAATGATTGATGTGTTAATTTTGTCTTAAATAATTTGAAAGAATGTTAATTAGTTGGATATAGACATTTCGTTTTGGGGCAATTGAGTAATTATTTCAGCTTAAATTAACTAAGAATTTCGGTTGAAGTGAAGCTTACTTGTTTGTTATATGTATAATAAATGAATTAAAGGCTAAGCCATTTGTTTTAGCAAAATTGAACTTGATTCTGAAATTAGCACCTCTCTGTTGTTTATTGCTGATTCAGGTTTGATCGCGACTGGAAAAAGATTGAAGATTTCGTGGGTTCAAAGACAGTTATCCAGGTTCATTTACAGTAATTAGTTGTTTTGGGTTAACATATTATCTCATTTACCTTTTCTTGGCTGAAATGTTTTCTTTTGCAGATTCGGAGTCATGCTCAGAAATATTTCTTGAAAGTCCAAAAGAATGGGACAATTGCGCATGTGCCTCCTCCTCGTCCTAAGCGCAAAGCTGCTCATCCTTATCCACAAAAGGCGTCAAAAAATGGTTTGGATCTCTCATGCTTTATCATAAAGCATGATATGTTATATGGAAACTGCTTAGTTGATGAGTCTGACATGCTGAATTCATAATTTGCAGTCCTAGCGCCCTTGCAAGCGTCAATGGCTTATCCTTCGGTTAATGCCCTTGCACCTGGATATGCTCCATGGGATGACGCTTCCATGATGATTAACACTACATCAAGCAAAATCATGGCATCGCAAGATGAATTTGCCAATCTACAAGGAGCTGAAGGCATGCTTACTTTCTTTTTTATTAATTTTGTTTTCTCTTAGCTGTAATTTAAGTGAAATAGCATTATTAAAGGGAATTTTCTAGCACTTATTATGGCATACACCATTACTGATTCAGCTGATATTGGATCGAAGGGGGTAGTGAGGACAGGTAACAGTAATGTCTGTGCTATTGGAAGCTCAACCAGAACTTTACCGAATTCTGAATTGCCAAAGTCTGTTCTTCATGGTAATCATCTAGACCACCAGTGATTGTTGCCTAATCCACCTATTTACTTCTTGATGGAAAAGGTAGCCTTTCTTTTGTTTTGTCTATGCTTTGCAGGAATTCCAGACTTTGCTGAAGTGTATAGTTTCATCGGAAGTGTCTTTGATCCAGACAGCAATGGCCATGTGCAAAAGCTCAAGGAAATGGACCCCATAAATTTTGAAACCGTGAGTTAATTATACTATACTTGGATTGCTTATAAGATGTACTTGTTTCATTTGAGGGTGCTTGCCAATTTGGTTGGTAAGATTTTTCATTAGTTGTATAAGAGGCTTCGGGAGCAAATTCCACTCACACCAAGGTCAAGGGACGGTTTTTGGATTGCATCTAAATGAAACAAGAGAAAACTTGCACTTGTTTCACTTGTTGACTGAGGATAACTGTGTTCAATATCAGATAAAGAAGGATACTTATGCGATGAGCGCAACATGTCAGGCTTTCTATGTAATCCTTTGAAAGTGCTTGATGTGTTATTCTATTTGGTTTCTTGTGCAGGTCTTGTTATTGATGAGGAACCTTAGCATTAACTTGTCTAGCCCTGATTTTGAGCCAGTTGTAAGTTTGAAGCATCCTTTGTTCTTACAATATTTTAAATCCTTCTTTTCCAATATGATTTCCTTCAGAAGTATGTGCTTTTAATAATTTGCCTAACTTTGGTTAGTACATCTACATAATAGCTTCTTCATGCTGACATATGTCCGTTTGTTTTGGCTCTTGAGAGGAATTTCTGTGCAAAATGTTACATAATCCATCTATAATTATGAGAAGTTGGATCTGACATTTATCTTGTTGAATTAGGCATAGATGTTATGAGGGTTCCGTATCAATTATATATATGTCATCCAAAAGCTTTAATCGAAAAAAATATATATGCTCAGTGTTTCAAAAGTAGCATAGATGATAAAAAAAGTTGGATGTCGTATTGACTTGGTGTCTACTCATGCTTTGTTCATACACAGGAGTAATAAGTAAAAGTGATAAACTAAATTAAAAATTATATATTATTGGTTTACTAGATGGCTTCCATTCGTGAAACGAGGGCATGAAAGAAATCCTGAATCAGTTGAAAGTTTTGAAGAATAAATATTTCTTTTTCTATTGGTGGATTCTGATATTAAGCATAAAAATTGGAAATGAAACATGGGTTTCGCCATATCTTCTTTTCTGGTAAAAAAGTATGTATGGCTTACCCTTGAAATATGGTTTGAGATATTATATGTTTATGGGAACTAGTGAAAGGTTCCGCCATCAGCTATTACATTTGTTCACTGTGATTTTCTCTAGATGTCTTCATTGCTAATATAATTTGCTTTACGTAATAGTTTTATCTGGTTTCTGTTTCCCACATTTGAGTTGATTTCTTTTGCCCGTATTTTGACATATGTAAACGTTCAAATGATTGTTCTGTAACAATGCTGGTTTATTTCCTTGGTTCAGAGGAAGATTCTGTCATCATACGACGCCAACACCAAAACAGTAGGGGTTGCTACGGGGATAATTGCCAACAACCAAACAAATGATATATTATGTTGAACTTTTACAAGTTAAATTACTGACTAGTATGTTTGTTTTGTCTGTTTTTCTTTACCCATTTTTTGTACCATACCTTACTTCCCTTGTAATTTTCGCCCTCACCTCAAACTCTGTTATCTTGAGATTCTTAGTTAGCATATTGATCATGGATTCAGTGAGTGCCTATTGATTCTTGTGGCACTTTATTGAAGGATTTCCATGATTAGGGAGATTGTATTGCCACTGTTGCAGGGAGAGAATGTTGGATGCCGTCGAGAGGGAAAAACAAGTAAATTTTAAAGCCTAAATTTTAATTCACTTAAATGCATCATTGGTAATGGTAGTTGGATCAACCAAACAAGTGTGCATATCTTGTGACGTTTGTTTGGTGGCTCATCTTTAAGCTAATGTATATTTAAAATAGAAGGGTATATATATTTTGCCCGAGCGGTTACAGCGAGGAGAATTTGAATGTATATTGTAATAAGGAGAACGCTGTTGGCTTGTGAACTTTTGCACATTTTCATACTGGAATCTATCTTCCTTTGTATGTGTGTACTTTAAATTGCTGTTTTTCTCTCTTAAGGATCGTCACTATTTATTGTTTTGATGCATGTTGATGAATTTCATATTACTCTGCAATTCGATACATGATCAAATCTATTATTAATTTAGGAAATGCCACTTATTTTTCATTGTTACCAAATGAATCAAAAACCTCCCTTTCCTCTTTAAAAGTATTGAAAATATCCCTCAAATGTTAAAATTTAAGTTTATGTCTGAACTTAAAAAAAATAAAAAAAAAAAGAAAAATAATTGAAGATCAAAGAAATGAAAAAGAAAACAATAGTAAATAAATAGTTTTTTTAATGGAAAGACAGAGGAGTCATGGAGGCCATCTCTACAGCTGATGAAGGTGGTTGGTGATGGTGTTGATAATATGATTCCAAGGCGATGGAGATTGTCGAAAATATATATATATATATATATATATTTTTTTTTTTAAAGCAAAAGAACAAGCACAATGAAGGAAAGATAAATGATAGAAATGAAAAAGAAATTTGGTGGAAAGTTCAGAAATCCAGATATGGATCTTTAGTGTCGAAAAAAGAGGTTGGCAATAGAGATGAGTCTATATCATCGAGCTCTCTCTTTCTCCATAGTTGACTTCCATCTTCAACGATGGAGATTATTCTCCATCATCAAAGATTCGAAGGTGGAGATTTCCACTTGCAATTTCACTTTTTTTTTTTCCCCAAAAATTTTTACTTTGTTGTGACATAACTATACCCAAAAATGTTTCATTTTAATGCTCCAAATTCAACTCAAACGGTTTACAATCGGCCAATATGATTAGCATCGGAGATTTTTGTCATCCTTAATTGGGCTTTTCCTTGTTCACCAATGTATCAAAGATACAGTTGCAATCAAAAGTATTTTGAGACATGCGTTAGTAGCTTCCTTCATTATCATAAGACGGAGTAGACATTTAAACCGCCTAAATATTTATTTGACTAGAGCATATTCGGTGGACATACGATCAATTGAATGTAAGTTTTAAAGAAGGAAAAAATCAATAAAACTCTAAACGACACGGCGTTTTGAGGAGTCCGTTGCAATTCATCTTTTTTCCGGACAGGAATTTTATCGAGCTTTAACGCTCTTCTCCAGGACCAGGGTAGGTGCCGTTTGTTCAAGTGTTGTACTCGCAGCCAAGCTTCTGGTACTCTCCCTTGCCTTTTCCCTCTGTATAACTTTGCTTGTCATAATCCAAATTAACGCATTCTATCAATCAAACATTATCGATTCCTATTTCTGTTTAGATCTCAAAAACTCTTTGGTCTTATTCAGCTCCAAGATTCTAGGGTTTATATTCTCTGTTGATTTTGTTTGGCTAGCAACAATAAGTTATTAATCATTAGAAACAAAAATGTTGCAACACCAAATCGTTCAATCACCAGCTAGATTAGGGCTCACAAACCCCAACTCACCCTCTCTTCAAAACTCTACACCCCCCAAATTCCCCTCGTCCGCCACACACCACCTGCACCACCACTCCACCGCTACCGCCACCGCAGCCGCCGCCACCACCACTGGCGCCACCTCTACCACAACCACCACCACCACTATCACCGCCACAAGCACAAACGCACCCACTTCATCAACCCTTCTCCCTCTCCTCCCGCCGCTCCCTAGGGCTCAAGCGCTTCTCCTTCAAATGGCTTCTTTAGCTTCCAAGCTATTCGAAGTGTCGCCTAATCGTTCACTTTGGCTCTCCGCTTTTCGTGGGTCCTTGCCCACCTTTTTAGCCTCACAAGCTCAGTCACAGCCTCCGCCTCCGCTCGAATCGTCTCCTTCTACCACCAAAGAAATTATTTCCAGTTTTACGTCCCTTCAGACTCAACTTTTCGAAGCTGTTGCTGAGCTTCAAGAAATTCTTGATCTCCAAGAGGCTAAGCAAAAAATTGCTCGTGAAGTTAAGTCTAAGGACTCCGCGATCCTTGCTTTTGCTAGTAAGATTAAGGAGGCAGAGCGGGTTCTTGATATTCTTGTTGATGATTACTCGGATTATAGACGTCCCAAAAGAGTGAAATTAGAGGGTGATGTTGAGGAGGATGGTGATGATACTTGTACAACAACTGTTGCCTCTCAGTTGAATTTGATGGATATTTTGTCATATGCTCATAGAATTAGTTACACAACATTTGCGCCACCGGAGTTTGGTGCCGGGCTGGGACCTCTTCGTGGGGCACTCCCACCTGCTCCTCAAGAGGAGCAAATGAGGGCTTCCCAGTTGTATAACTTTGCTGATCTCGATGTTGGTTTGCCTAAAGTTGACGAAACCAAGGAGAAAACTATCGAGGCTATCATTGAGCCCCCACCTCCACAGCAACTGGATGCAAATTCGCTTGCAAATGCTATTCAGGGTTTGCTTCCTCCAAATATCACGGTTCCCTCCGGTTGGAAACCAGGGATGCCTGTCGAATTGCCAAAAGACTTTCCAATTGTGCCCCCTCCTGGATGGAAGCCTGGGGATGCAGTGCCATTGCCGCCGTTTGATGCAATTCAAGTGCCTAGAATGGAGGACTTACCACTGCGGCCTGCTCCTCCACAGGGATTACATAAGCCACCTGAACCTATACAGGTTCGGCATGTTGAGCTGGATATTCTGGATCAAGATGATGACAGCAGTGATTATAGCAGTGACGAGGGAAGCTCTGAAGACGATTGAGAGGATGACAAGTCTGGGCTATCAAAGAGTTGGAGTACTAAGGTTAAGTGTAAACCAATTTAACTCATTGTGCCTTGTGAGCTAAGGGAAACTTGTAAGTTGCATGTGATGTTGTTCTAGTGTAATGCACAAATGATCCTATCCAGTCATTTTCCTCAAGTATTGATGTCTGTTCTTTTTTACTCTTTGAGAATTGCAGGTCTTGCCAATTATAATAGAGAATGATAGTATAGTGGATTTGTTATTCAGGTTTGCACTAGTAAGAGCAGTAAACATTGAGTTTGTTCTGTTTTGGGCTGAAACTGCATAACTGTTATATATAATGTTTTTCTGTTTTGCGCCAAAATGGTAATTAATGCTTTTTTTTTTTTTTTTTCAACGAAAAGGCTTTTCGAATTATAACTACAAGTATTTTCCTAGCATATAGGAACTTTATCAATGCATGGATAGAACTACAAGGATCCTGCTAGTAGACAAGAAGGAACTTTATCAATATAGGGGCTTTTACAAGAAAGATTTATTTTCTTTTAGTTTTATAATTTTCAAATGAGGTGTTTTTGTAGACCGTTGAATTTAAATTTAATGATCTATAACAACCCCATTAACTGTAAAGATCTTGCATAATAGTAGAACCCATAACTACAAAGGTTAGCAAGAATGATGCCTAACCATAATTATTTTTTATTTGTATATATTTTTAGATATTCACAGTATGCATGTCTTGTGAAGCACAAGCAAATATGGTACAGGACAGGAAGGTATCTAATTCTTTTCTAGGAAATAATATTATTTCTGGTGAACCTTGGGTTTGGATGAAAGTGCTGAAGAATTACACTGTTTACAAATATTTAATTGACAATGCAAATATTGAAAAATTATTAGGCTTGAGAAGCACTAGTGTTTAATGAAGTTCTCAAGTACCAGTGTTAGGAGAATAGGGAAAGTTGATTTTGATTTTTTATTATAAATGCATCACAATCTAATGGGATGGTATGAATTTTTTTTATCAATGTGGCACTAGCTTTCTGTGTGTAAACAGTAATGTCATTTGCACAAAATGGAAGGACCTAAATGTGAGTACTTGATGGATCGGATTGGTAATTGGTTTAATACTTTTTGATATTTTCAACTCAGATTACATTCTGAGGATCAGTAGAGATGCTTCTTATATCAAAGTATACAATCAGATAAAGAGATATGGTGTTATGCATGGCAGATGGCTTACAATAATACAGCCTTTCCTTTTTCAGTGGCTATAATAGGAAGAGTTTTCATTGCGCATTTATCATATAGTTCAGACATTACTATGAAAATGTATTCGTCAAAGTACTTGTATTCAAACCTTGTCTTCAAGCCATGGGTAATCACATATTGAGAAACTGTCCCTACCATGAAAACTATAAGGAAACACGGCAAATTAATTTACCCACTACTAACAACTTCTAAGTTAGGTCTTCATTTTCATACTATAACCTTTCATCTCTAGTTGATTGTGAGCTGATTACCCTAAATTTGTATGTCATGTTATGTTTAATGTCATACTGCTGCAATTTTTGTCGTGGAAAATTAAACAATTAGGTTCCTCATTTGTTGATCGTCTAACTACTTTGTTGGCATTTCAGATCAAGCCTTCTGTTATGCCGGTTGCGTTATGTCATTAATCTACTTGTAATAACTCAATAAAGGCTGAATATGCTGTCACAGCAAGTTGCTATGAGATTGTCCTTTGGCTCTCGCATCTCTCATTTGCAGAAATTACACTTTTGGGTGTCTCTTTCTGATGCATAATTTCTACAAGGATCTATAGTTGTACAGTTTGCTTGAAAATTCTCTTCATCATTAGGTTCTGCAAAGAATGCAGATATATGTGGTGGACTCTTGTCAGACTCTTCCGTGGTTTCTTGCTCGTGATTATTTCTGCACATTATGCTGAATTTTTGCATTATTGCTGCTTAGGTCTTCTGTTTATCTCAGAGTAAACTATCTTCTATCTGGCTTCTTGTGCTCATTTCATTAAGTTGCAAATTTATATGATTTGTACATAATGGGAGGTAAAGACGTATTGCTAGAATAGAAATTCTTGGGTTAGGACTTGTGGATTTTACCAAGATATAATGTCATTGTATGGAGTAGAACTTAAAATTTATGAAACTGGACGCAAGTTTTATCCGGACCTGGATGTGTAAAGTTTGCATGCTGATGGATGCAGTTTGAATGTTACTGTGTCGATTGATTGTAAAACTACACAATCTAATGTGAGTTCTATGGAGTCTTAATTTTTGCCAAAGAAGGCTTTTTCTATAGGAAATGGAAGGAAAAGATCAGAGGCAGTTCTTCCAAATGCCACTAGGAATGCATAGATGAATTCCAGATTGGTCTTTGGGAGTAGTATGCTGCAAAAATCAGACAACGCAAGTTGCAGCAACCACACATGCGAAGCAACACAGCTATAAGAAAAGGTTGGGGCTTTTTGTTGTGAATGGAAGATTTCTTGCATAAGCGGTACTTCTTTTGCTAGTTGAGAAAATCTTTCTATACATAATATAAGCAAAAGAAATAAAGATTTTTAGTCATCATTGTAGGTTGAGCAGGCAGGCACTCTTTAGCAACATAGTCTGTAGAAAGTTATTTGTAAATATGTGCCAGGGTTATGAGAATAAATTGATGGGAGATTTATCATTTTCAGCCAAATAAAAAGAGAATTTTTGTTTTTACCCAATATTTTATATAAATTTGTTTTTAACCTCTCAAACAAATTATTTCCATTCTATACCCAAGATTACTAAATTACCCTTCAAATTAAAATCACCAATTGCCCTAAGCGAAATTACCAACATAGCCTTCTTCTTCCTCCTACTTCCTCCTAGCATTCAAACCTCTATTCTCTTTCTCTTTACTCTATTCATGGTTTTTGTTCTCTTCCATTCACCATTATAGCCGAAAGTCAAACCTCCTAGTAACAGATTCTTCATTTGAGCTTCTTTGTCCATTGAAGGTTTTTTATCCATTCAAGTGTGATCCGTTTTGAAGCTTATTCTTTCATTTCAAGTGATTTGAGTTTCGAAAGTAATATATGTGTTTTTGTTGGTTGGTTTTTAGGTTATTTTGTTCAAATTGTAAGGTAAAGGCTTTAAGAGTGATTTAATTGTGATAAATATCATCTGAAATATAGATTTGTAGATTTGCAGTTTCTGCAAAATCTGCGACGAAATCGGTTTTTACATTAACTAAAAAACCGATTTCGGTTTTTCAGAGGTGTAAAACCGATTCTCTATTATGATCGGTTTTTCATGCCACTCAAAAACCGAAATCGGTTTTTTATATACATGAAAAACCGAAATCGGTTTTTCATGTATATGAAAAACCGATTTGAGCAATTTTTGATGTTTTCGATATTTGTTGTGTTTTGGATGCCGTGTATTAAATTTTAGTGTTAAAAATGATAAATTAGTACTATGGTGGGAAGTTGAAAATGTGAGTGTTGTACGAAAAATTATAAGTTATTATTGGATCATTTAAATATTTTAATTAGTCTTATATCACTGACGTCTTCAAATTGCAGGTGTTGCTGCCATGTAGCCTAAATCAAAATCACTGGCTCCTTTGTCAGGTGTGCCTGAGACAGAAGAAGATATTAATATATGATTCTCTTGCACATACTGACTTAGTTTTCCGCATTGAGCCACTTGAGCCGCTGGTGTGTTTGATGCCCATTTTATTGCGGTTTGTGGGATTTTATGAGATGCCCCAAATAGAGATGCCACCTGTGGATGAGCGATGGACAGTTGAACGTCTTGATAGATCGGTTGTGCCCCAGCAACCCGATGGGTGAGTAAATTTGTAACTTAATGAAAATTTAATATTTATATATATTATATATATTTTTTATTTTATATTATATATATTTAATGGTATGATAACATTATTTAATTAATTTATTATTAATACAGGACGAACTGTGGAGCATATGTGGCCATGTACATACATGATTTGTTACAATCAAACGAGACTACATGGAAATCAAGACGACCGGATCAAGTTGCAGATGTTATTGCACTGAGGGCAGAGATTGCAAGGGATCTGTATACCTTTTCGACACCATTGTATAAAGTAAATAAATTTGGAAAATGGATAGTTGACTCTGATGGAGAGGTTGTATATAAGTAATTGGATTTATTTTTATTAATTATTCATTCATTTATATAAGTAATTGTATTTATTTTTATTAATTAAATGAGAGCATTTTCTAATATTTTAATTAACCTTTTTATTTATTTTCTAATTAAATAAATTATATATACACATTTTACCTTTTATTTGTGTTAATATCAATGAACTCCAAATAAAATATGTAACGATCTATAATCAATGAAATAACGTTATAATTTTTGACTAATTGTTTTCAAGCTATGATGTGATTGTATTTCATAATTACATATCTAAATTTGATAGTAACTCAAAATTTCTGGTTTTGGTATAATTGAGATTGGAATTCTTTTCTAAATCACACCAATCATTTTAATTACTTATAGAATTTCTGATTGTAATTAAATGGGAAGTGTAGAACTTTTGGCTCTAAACCAATATGGAAATCGGTTAACTTTTGGTTCTAATTAAATTTAGAGTATATAACTTTTGGTTCTAATTAAATTGAAAATTTAGAACTTCTGATTCTAATAAATTAAACTTTAGAACTTCAAGTTATATTAATTGAAATCCAGAACTTAAGGTTCTAATAACTTAAAGTCTAATTTACAATTTCATGTTCTGATAATATATAATAATAACAGTGAATAAAATCAGTAAAGTAGCACAAATAATGTATATAAATAGCACTTAATAAAGAATGAAGGTTTTTTAAAATTTAATTAATAGGTTTTTTTTTTTCCTAAAGTAAAAGAATGAAGGTTTTTTAAAATGATGGGTGTGGAGATAAAAAAGTTTACATTTGATGCCTGTGTGATTATATGGAAAACTATATAAAATTTAATTTATGTCATTCTATCAATATTATATAAATAAAAATGGAAGCCACATATACGTTTGGATCATCTAAGATATCGATATTTTCATTCTTGATTATAGGTTATCGATTACTATATAATGAATGAATATATAGTATTATTCAATAATATCCACAAAGGAGAAATAATCGTCTGATCGGTTTTTCAATGGTGTGTAAAAACCGAAATCGGTTTCTCATACGCATGAAAAACCGATCAGACGAAAAAGGTGGGATAAATTATTGTTCGGTTTTTAAGGTTAATGGAAAACCGATTGCAGTTTCTTAACCAATATGGAAAACCGATCATGCCATTTTGAGAGATTTTGACCCCTTTCCCTTTAAATGTTAGGTTTCCAGTGATCAAAATACACTAAAAACCATAGAATTAATATTGCATTTCAGTATGGACTAATATAACAATAAAACATGGTTAGATGAATCTACATTAAGATTTGTACAATGTGAAAATGTTATCACTGAATACCAGGTTTAACTTCAACTTTACCATACATAGTCATTACGTAAGTTATTTACCCAATTTTACTTTAATTGTTTAAATTTAAGTTAGTTGGGGTCATTTGTTGCCCACCAAGAGCCATCAGAAGGGGATGAACTCAAGAAAGACAAAGATCGGTTTTTTAAGTGGGCTTAACAACCGAAATCGGTTTCTCCTTTAACTGAAAAACCGATCAGACATGCATTTGGACAGATGAAGCAATGTCGGTTTTATGAGCTATGAAAAACCGATTTCGGTTTTTTATCAATAATGAAAAACCGATCAACTTGAAAAACCGATCAACTTGAATAACGAAATCAGTTTCTTTTACCAATTTAGACCTGGTGTATATTATTGCAATCTTATGCTAAATAATGTGTCATATAACTGAGGAAACCTGTGTCATTATGAAAGTTTGAGTTCCCAAAATTTAAACATATGCTAAATAAATAAATGCACATTTACATGCTAGATGTGTTCTAATTAATAAAATACTTGCAAGACGTCATTAAACAAAAAATAATATAAGTTTCATTGTACTCTGATGAAGATTAAATCAACATAATTATACAAGTAAGCGTGAAATAACATAATACATATTATTAAAATAAAAGCTTCAATTAATTAATGTGTCTAATCATCAATGTTTGGATCATTACCCACATATAACACTAAAATTTAATACACGGCATCCAAAACACAACAAATATCGAAAACATCAAAAATTGCTCAAATCGGTTTTTCATATAAATGAAAAACCGATTTCGGTTTTTCATATACATGAAAAACCGATTTCGGTTTTTGAGTGGCATGAAAAACCGATCATAATAGAGAATCGGTTTTACACCTCTGAAAAACCGAAATCGGTTTTTTAGTTAATGTAAAAACCGATTTCGTCGCAGATTTTGCAGAAACTGCAAATCTACAAATCTATCTTTCGGATGGCATTTATCACAATCAAATCACTCTTAAAGCCTTTACCTTACAATTTGAACAAAATAACCTAAAAACCAACCAACAAAAACACATATATTACTTTCGAAACTCAAATCACTTGAAATGAAAGAATAAGCTTCAAAACGGATCACACTTGAATGGATAAAAAACCTTCAATGGACAAAGAAGCTCAAATGAAGAATCCCTTACTAGGAGGTTTGACTTTCGGCTATAATGGTGAATGGAAGAGAACAAAAACCATGAATAGAGTAAAGAGAAAGAGAAGAGAGGTTTGAATGCTAGGAGGAAGTAGGAGGAAGAAGAAGGCTATTTTGGTAATTTCGCTTAGGGCAATTGGGTGATTTTAATTTGAAGGGTAATTTAGTAATCTTGGGTATAGAATGGAAATAATTTGTTTGAGAGGCTAAAAACAAATTTATATAAAATATTGGGTAAAAACAAAAATCATCATTTTCAATTGGGTATTTTTGGTAATTTTCACTAAATTGATTCATTTTAACTGGGTGAAAATTTCACATTTCTAGCCACTTGGGCTTGACCGATGGCACCATATCTCAACACAAATAGTTTATCTAAAAAGATTATAAACATCTATTTCAAAAAAAATAAAAAAGAATATAAACATCAACACTAATAGTTTAACTGAAAAAAATTGATAAACATAATCATTGTTGTTCTCTGCATTCTAAATTGTGAAAAAAAAAAAAGGGATGTAAAATTGACTTATAAAATATAATATATACAAGCAAGTGCTCCAATTTTTAGCTGATGTGATTATTAATTCTTTAGAATGACCTAAAAAAACTAAGGCTTAATGCAATTTCGTTATTATTATTTTTATATTTGTATATAATTTTAAAATTAATTCGATGTTTACAAACAATATATAATTTATTCATTATTGTGTTTTGTGAGATTTTCTCAAAGTTGTTCCTTTTTTTTATTTTTTTTTTATTTTTGCAATTTAAAAGTTAATGCACTAGTTTAATTAATTGATTGGAGTCACTAAACGACTGCGAATTGAGGAATAATATAACCAAACAAAGACAGAACCGGTTCAGGAAGCGTCTCATTCCAAAGAATAGCCATCCAAATCCCACAACCAAACACTACCCAAAATACCCTAGAAACCCTAGTGACCACCACTATATATATTTTACTCGTGTCATTTTTTTCAAGTCTTGCAAAACAAAACCCTAGTCACTCTCTCTTCCCACACCCCAGCCCCCATTTACCCCCGCCACCCGTCGCCAATGGCCGCCGCTCGTCCTTTAGTCACCGTCCAATCGCTCGAAGGCGACATGGCCACTGATTCTACCCCCACCGTCGCCCTCCCCGACGTCATGAAGGCCTCCATCCGTCCAGACATCGTCAATTTCGTCCACGCGAACATCTCCAAAAACGCCCGCCAACCCTACGCCGTCTCCAAGAAGGCCGGCCACCAGACCTCCGCCGAGTCCTGGGGTACGGGACGCGCTGTGTCGCGTATTCCTCGTGTTCCCGGCGGCGGTACCCACCGCGCCGGCCAGGGTGCCTTCGGAAACATGTGTCGTGGCGGGCGGATGTTCGCTCCGACCAAGATCTGGCGCCGCTGGCACAGGAAGATCAACGTCAACCAGAAGAGGTACGCGATCGTTTCAGCCATCGCTGCCTCTGCCATTCCCTCTCTCGTGTTGGCACGTGGGCACAGGATCGAGACTGTTCCGGAGATGCCTTTGGTCGTCAGTGACTCTGCTGAGGGAGTTGAGAAGACTTCTGCTGCTCTCAAGGTTCTCAAGCAAATCGGCGCGTATTCTGACGCCGAGAAAGCCAAGGACAGCCAAGCCATTCGTCCTGGTAAGGGTAAGATGAGGAACCGACGTTATATCTCAAGGAAGGGTCCTCTGATTGTGTATTCGACCGAGGGAGCGAAGCTTGTCAAGGCTTTCCGCAACATCCCTGGTGTTGAAGTCGCCAATGTGGAGAGACTCAATCTCTTGAAGTTGGCCCCTGGTGGTCATCTTGGACGTTTCGTTATCTGGACCAAGTCGGCTTTCGAAAAGCTTGACTCGATCTATGGAACCTTCGACAAGGGTTCAGAGAAGAAGAAGGGTTACGTGTTGCCACGTGCCAAGATGGTGAATGCTGACCTTGCGAGGATCATCAACTCTGATGAGGTGCAGTCTGTTGTGAGGCCGATCAAGAAGGAAGTCAAGAGGGCTCCAATGAAGAAGAATCCATTAAAGAACTTGAACACTATGTTGAAGCTCAACCCGTATGCCAAGACTGCCAGGAGGATGTCACTTTTGGCCGAGGCTCAACGGGTCAAGGCTAAGAAGGAGAAACTTGATAAGAAGAGGAAGCCACTAACAAAGGTATATTTTCTTTCATATTTATTTCATGTGTTTATTGTTTTTCTTTGTTGTTCGATTTTTACCTTGTAGCATGATTAGATTGGTTGTAGTGCTTGTAGTGAAATAGGAGCTTGATCATGAAGTGAATTGAACATTGTTGATTGTGTTGTAGTTGCACACTGCGGGATTATGGATCCTGATTCGTTTCCATGTGAACTGACTTGATTTTGTTTATAGTTGCTCTGAAGTCTTATCATGCTCTGATTCCAAGTTTATTTATGGTTTAGTATCTGTATTAGTTGTACTGTACAAGTCTGCCTTCCAAAGTAGCTAGTAGCCACACTTTTTCATTCAGTGAAACTTGGTGCGGCATATACTGTCGTTGCAACTATCATTTATGGATGGTTGCTGGATATATGGTTTTATCCAGACTTATCTGATGCCATGTTGCTGTGAGTAGTGTTTATAATTTGGTTTAAAAATTATTTTGCTAAACTATGTTTGGCTAGAATTTATGTCATTTACTAGATGCCCTTTGTGTTTTAATTTTTTTTTTGGGTTGTCCCTTGACTGTTTCTATATTGTGTCTTTCTCTGATCAAGAAGGGAGTTAAAGGTTATCTTGAATTTTTTTATTAAGGGTCATTGCACGGCGCAGTATCCTTCTAACATAGATGTTTGTAGTGAAAAATTTTAATCCGTTGTCTGTAACCTTAGTTATTAAGACATGATTGTCCTATTCGTTTGCTGAATTATTTTTTTTTTCCTGATCTTGTGTATGTTTGAATCCCATTTTTTTTCCTTTTTATTTACCTGAAGTTTGTTTGATTTATTTTGAAATCCTGCATGTTGTGCCTCAGCAATATTTGGGTATATGTGGTCAAATAATTACCCTATTTATTCATAAGCATGTTGATGATTGTGATAGTTTATTATTTTTCATTTAAATGAGAATTTAATGCAATTATTAATCTAATGTTTTTTCTTTTCCCTTTGATCCTGTCAGGAGGAATCTGCTGCAATTAAGGCTGCAGGCAAAGCTTGGTACCAAACAATGATCTCAGACAGTGATTACACTGAGTTCGAGAATTTCTCTAAATGGCTTGGTGTCTCCCAGTAATCTAGTTTTTGATTATCAAAGTTAATTATAAGACTAAATTTGTTTAAACATTTTGCTTTGGTGTTGAACATTTGTTTCTTTTGCTGTTTTGAGTCATGAATGAGAACTTGTGGAAGGCAAATGATGAGTGGAATGGGCAATTTATAGAGTTGGATTGTGCCTTCTTGCCTTTTTGTCTCTACTGGCTAGGTGGAAGAATTCATATTATCTTAATTTTACTGTTGTGTGATGCAAGTTTTAGTGTAGACTTCAATTATATTGGTGTTATTTTTTCATTTGTGGATCTGTGATTATATTATTACGTTGCTGCTTTAAATTTATGTGATCAACTAATGCCATTTGTCAGAGATACTAGTTTTTTAAAGGTCTGCGAGCTTTTGCCTTGGGGTTGTGTTGAATGTTGATTTGATGTTTCAAGCATTCGGTTTTGGGAAAGCGACTTGCGTCTGATGTTATTCCAGAGCTGTATTGTACAAAGACCTCTATGGCCCAACTAGGCATTGGTTTTGATAAGCTTTGCGACTCTGAGCTGGGTTTGACCTGTTTCGCAAAAGCATAAGAACTTAGTTGTAGCGTCAGTGATGGAGCATGAACTGGTTAAAATTGATCCGTTTGTTGAATACTGGTTTCTCGAGTTTCAGGTTAGATTCATAATTTTGTTCCAAAGATAATGAACTTGTTGAAATGAATTTTGAAAAAAAATTTGCTAAGCTTGTTTGACTAGTTAATGAGTCATGAACACGACTAATTTTAGTAGTGCTTGGAAGAGAGCATTCTCACATAATTGGGAACTCAAATTTTCCAATTTCAATAGTCGGCTTCTGAAACCCGTTTGAGAATAAGCCTCTGAGTGAGCGTCTATCAATAAATAATTTCATGCTTGATATCTGCCCAAATTCTTTATGGTTTCTTACGGCAACATCAGATGTTCCTGTGGATCCTCTGTCCCTCTGTCTCGTAGGTCATTTATACCTCAATTTCTCTTCCTTAATGGAATCTCCAAGAAATCATTGGAACACATCATGTCCGTCGTATATTCATATGGAAATCGGTAAAATGACCTTATGAAAGTAATGGATTTTATTTTTAGCCTCAAGCAATTGTTCTTATATTTCTAATCATACTTCGTAATTTCATTTCACCAACAGCCATAAATGTACCAATATATCTTCTCTCACAATTTCCCTTGTAATAGATTGGCTTTTATGCCTTCTGCTTCTCTAATAAGGACTGCGTTGATAGCAGCTGTCAAGATTGACAGGTAGAGAAACAATCTCTCTCCCGACATTGGTTTGGAGAGCAAAGGTATAGTGTTGAGATACTGTTTTAATTTTTGGAATGCCAACTCTTTCCATTTTACCCTTTTTCCTTTCTTCAATGCTTTAAAAATTGGAAGACACTTATTGGTTTAAAAAATGAATATGTGAAGTGTGACCAAACATCTGGTCAGCTTATCAAAATCTATCAAATTGCAAGGGCTTGACAGCGTTATCAAGGTTTGAATTTTCTGTTGGCCTCAATTTCCCACTAGTGTAGTAGAAAACCCATGAATACATAGCAGCCAGACTTTTAATGAGCATGTTGTCCACATAGATATCCATCGTTCCAATCTATCTGGCAAACAATTTGTTAATTAGCCATTGGTAAGTTCCTACTACATTTTTTAACTAGAAGGGTATGATGATGTAGCGGTACAACCCTTGATTTATGATGACGATTGTCTTTTCTCCGCTAGTCTTGTGCATCTTGATTTGGTTATATTTGGAGTATACGTTAATCTGGTCTACGCGACGAAGCAAGAATCCATCCTTCGGACATGCTTGTTTTGACCAGTGAAGCTGCACATACATAATCGGCACTTGCCACTTTTTGGTTCTTCCAACACTATGATTGCTATCCAGCCTCCATATCTAGCTTCCCAAATGATCCCCCAGCTAAGAGTTTAGACATTTATCCTCTAAAAGTTGCATTCATTTCTGTGTTTGAAGGGTCTTTCTCTTTTGTACAATCGAATTTGTGTATGGTTGTGTGGGGAAAGATCCTTTCATACATCAATTTCACAGCTAAGGTTACAATAAAAACAATTTAAAAATTTTTCTACCAAGGATCGAATCCATTGCACAAGACACGAATTAAATCTAAACATAATAGTACCTCTTGTGTTTATTAAACTCTTGATCTTCCAATCTATGCGCGAATGTGAATGGCCTAGGAGCGTGAACTCCTTTAGAACAAAAGGTGTAAACTTCAAGCTACAAACACTTGAGAGAATGGTTAAATCCCAAGAAAAAGAATAAAAAACCAAGTCTTGAACTTGTGTATCACACCAATGAGAAGGACAAACTTGGTGTATTTTTCCCTCCAAATAATACTTACCTTTTTATAGCATTCGTCAAGCTATCATACTATAAAGTTTTAAATATTATAGATTGACTCTTTCCCAATAGTTTTAACTTTTAGGGTTGATGGTAATTAACACAATACCAATGGTTTGAGGTCTTTGGTTTTTATTACACATATTATATAATAGAGGATGTTTTTAATGGAACTTAATAAGTCTTTATTAAATTATGACTTTAATTTAATTACTATATTCCATTAATTATATATAGATTTAAAATATTAATTAAAATTGTTTTATTTTATCTTTTTAAACACTAAGAAAATATTATGTCTTTTTTTTTTTTTTAATTTTTAAGAATTTTTTTTTTCCCTAAAATTGATAGGAATTTTATTTCCAATGGAGCCTATCCTTTAAGTTTGTTACTTCCTTGTCAACAAATTGATTTCCTAAGAAGGGTGGTGTGTGGCACTCCCTATACAAGGGAGGTCGCCCATTTGACCTTGCAAGAGTACATTTAACTCAGTGGTGGCCAATCTTTCCTTTTGCAACAGTCCAATGAACTTTTGCTTGCTTCCACCCTAAAAGAAGGGTATGTACATCCCTTTTGTTTGCACACCCATCAATAATCATGTTTATCATAACAATTCAATAACATGGCACGTTTTTAATAATCAAAAGCAACAAAACTACTTCCACTCTTCTTCTTTTCCTGATCCAACTTTTCAAACACAGATTTCTCATGGTCAAATCAAAAATAGTACAAACAAAAACACAAACAAACAAGAGAAGTCACACCTGTAGAGAGATCACATCCTGCACCCATTCAAAAATTATTTTGTTGCCCTCGAGTCTTGCATGTGTAGCGAAGGGCCTCACTTGATAGAGGCCCGAGCAGAAGTAGTCAGCTGTGCCAAGTTCTCCTTGTTAGCAGGCGAAGCGGCCGCAGGAGAGAAAGAGTAGTTAGGTTCAGAAGTGAAGGGTCAAAACAATAAGTTTTAAAGCAGAAAAAGCTATGGCCATTGTATAACCTAAAATATACCTGAACAATTACGAACACACGAAGGTGTTGCTCTTTGCTCATAAGAAAAAATGCAAAGATATATACTTCATTAATGATCAAGCTAAGTTAGAAGCAATTCGATACTCTAAACTACATTTCATTAAACACAAACAAGAGAAAACAAGTACAATTTTCTTCAAGACCACTTAGAGAACAAAGCTTCCCATTTTTAAATTTTAACTTTTTGAATTTTTAATGGGGTGTGCAAATAAAAGAGGAGTACATATCGTTTTTTTTTTTTTTTTTTAAGGTGGAACTTTTGATCCAATTTAGCTTATCCATTCAATTTTGCGTAGATTGAGGATTGGGCAGGCTATCTTAATTCAAGCTCCAATATACTCAACCCAGTTTCAATTAGCTTAATTGAACCAAATCTACTAATTTTAGTTCATTCCATTAAAACAATTAAATTTATACTATTGAATGTAAAAGGTGTACATAACTAAATAATTAATATGTTTCAACCCTTAACGAATTTATAAAAGCTGTATCCTCATGAAAAATACCAACAATATAAGTACCATTAAATATCTGTTTTGCCTGTCTAATTTGTTTATTGCTTAGGATTTAATATATAATTTGATTTATCCAAAAACCATCATTCAACAACTCTCATTGAATAATCAATGTCGAGATTCGTTATCCAAGCCCCATAAGACCCTTAAGATGGTATTTACTCTTATATACATATAATAATTAAGAGCCATGATATTTATATCTATAAATAAATGTTTTGCATGATGAATGAATTAATAATATTAAGCTGTCGAGAAATAAAATGTTATGATATAGTTGTACTCATTGACAACTCAAATATTACAACCTATAACCATAAGTCCATTATCTATTTTAGTATATGATTGAGATGGACATTTCAATTGTTATAATGTGAATGTATTATTCTATTGATGGTACTTATAATAATGCTATTCACATAATCCTATTCAATACATTATATGTACTACTGTATCGTGTTATTCAAAATCTCTACTTTGGTGTATTTATTAAGATAGGGCGCCCATTCTATATCTTCAGTAGTGAATAGTTTTTAGATTAGATAAAAAATGATGTCTACTGCACATAACAATTTTATGTGGATAATTGTTTCTACGCTTTTAGTTATGTAACCTTAAAATGTTTACATTTGACATAAATAATTTTCATTATAAATGCTACAAGATTTAAATACAAGCAAACGATTTTATTGATATTGTAAAGATTCATTACAGAAATTTCATGCTTTAGGGCGCGGGCGCATTTCCTAACAGATTGACTATTAAATGGTGTGTTATGATCCCTAGATTAATCCTTGGTATGTCTTCATGACTCCGCAAAAAAATGTCAACATGTTCTCATGATAGGAGTGCACATAATATCGCCTTTCACTCTATGCCAAGATGTAACCCAATTTTGACTTACTTTTTTTTTTTCGAATTACTAGGGTACAACCGAATGTCCTCATTTCTTTCAAAAATAAAAAGTCCCCGATTGGCTCTGCCTCTTTATCATCTTCCGAGGGTTAATCACAAATCTCTCATGATGAGGGATCATTACAATAAAATGGGTCATCCACATCGGACAATACTCTGTATGGTGGACTATTTATACCAGACAGGTTGTCCGTTATGGATATTATCAGTATCCATATCGGGCACCCGTCCAGTATGGATAATGAGTATCCATACTGGACAATACTCAGTATTGAAAGATCGAATTGACCCATGGGTCGATCCGTGATTATTACTATTCATACCGGTCACGTGCATACAAAGAAGTTTCAACATCTTTCAAATTATAAGCGATGTTTTCGTCTCTTACTTCAACACTAGGTTCAACATTACAATCATTTTCAAAGTTTGCATCTCTATACATTCTAAATGTATTGGAAATGTTTTCAACAGATGTGGAAGTTTTTAGAGGTTTCCGATACAGAAACCAAGTTGTATACTGATGATTTATCCCATTAATAATTAAGTGCTCATACACTATCTTAGTGTAATGATACCTTCCATTGAGATATTTTACACAGGGGCAATAGATGAAGTCAGGATTTATTGAATGTTTGTTCGCGGCCTCAACAGAGTGTTTGGCTCCCTTTGTATATTCTTTTGACACTCTAAAAGTTTAAAAATGAAAGATACAATAGATTAAAAACATTGAAAGTTTAAATTTTATGTTCTTATAAATTGAGTTTAGGATATTAACCTTAAAAATTTTAATTACTCCTTATCCATTTGAAAGCATATAACACAAAAAAACAAAACATGTAACAATATAGTGTTAAACTATATTAAAATTATTAAAACTTTGAATTAAAAAAAAAAAAAAAAAAACACAATTACATTCATATATACATTCTCCACATCTACATATATTACAATCATCTAACATATTACTTTTTATTCTTAACCATACAAACTACTATATTCACATATGTTTTACACACAAAACATAAAAAATATCACAATTTTAACCTTTAAAAAACTTCACAAAACCATCAAAAGAAAATTACCCCAACAATAATATCATGTTTATGTCAAAATAATGCAACATCATAACAACAATAATATAGATACGATATCTAATAAAATTAATAAAACACAAAATTATTAATTGAAACATCGAAAAATATAAAATCGCAAAGTCCATAGACAAAGAAAATGACGAAAGAGGAGTATATCAGCGAACATGATGGTACTGGATGATAAAAAAGCAGTAGATCGAGCTTATACGATGGTGCCGGACGGCGACAGTGATCGGTGGTGGCTGCAATAGAAGAAAATAAGTGAAAAAATGAAAAGAAAAGAAAAAAATAATAGAAAAAGCGACAGCCGAACCACTGCACCGATGGTTGAAACAAGTCTGACAGGTGGTCGCGGTCAGAATAAGTCTAGCTGGTCGCGCGGACGGAAGAAGAAGAAAAAGAAAAAGAAAAAGAAAAGGAGAAGAAGAACAAGGAGAGACTACCACGCTAACAGTCCAAACAAGTCCGATCGGCGGTCGTGCGGTCAGACTTAACTTTGATCTATCGCATGGATGAAAGAAGAAGAAGAAGAGAAGAAGAACAAGGGGAGACCATCGCACCGGCGGTCTCGCGGTCGGATTTAAGTCCGATTGGTCACGTGGATGGAAGAAGAAGAAGAAGAAAAAAAAAATGAGAAGAAGAAAAGAAAAACAAGAACAATAGAAGAGAAGACTAATCGGAGGTAGATCGATGGACGACAAGACAAATAGCGGGCTACCGAAGCGACGAACGGTTGGCAAAGACGGAAAGGGGGTGGCTAGGGTTTGAGAGAGAGGTGATATGAGAGAAAGAGAAAGAAATAGGTGAATTTTTTTTTTTTTTTTTTAATTTAGATTATCCATACCGGGCGAGTCATGGGCTCGATATGGATACTCTTATTATCCATATCGGGTGGGTCATGCGTTCGGTATGGATAATCTCTTTTTATATTTATTTTTAAACTGTATTATTCATATCGAACGGGTATGAATAATAATGAGTATTTATACTGAGCGCATGACCTGCTCAGTATAGATACTAAAAAGAATTTTTTTTAATTAAAAAAATTGATTATCCATATCGGGACCATCAATGCCTGGTATAGATAATAACATATAAATGTTTTAAAAAATAAAATAAATATTATCCATGCCGGGCCATTAGTGCTCGGTATGGATAATTGACTTTAAAATTTTTTTAATAATTAAAAAATTTATCCATACTGGGCATTAAAATATTTGGTCTGGATAATTCGATATAATTTTTTTTATTTAAATAATGATATCTATACCAGGCTTTTAGTGCCCGGTATGAATATTCCGATATGGATAGTCTGTTTTGTTGTAGTGGATGATAACGGATCAAATCAAGGTCAAGTCAACCCGCCTCAAAATTGACCTAAAATTTTGAGGGTGTCTGAAACAAGACCCATGCACCAAACAGGCTATTACTTTCTGTCCCAAACCTGAACTCAATTAGAAGGATTTGTCTCGAACTCAATCGATTGACCCGATTTAATTTTTAACTAATGATATAATTAATATAATAAAATAAATATACACAAAAAAAAAAAAAAAAACCACACACACACACACATTTAAACTTTCAATAGTTCAATTTAACTATAATATAACATCACATTTATATTGTTACGGCAAAACATGACTTGAAGGTCAATTGGATCTCTCGTTGAGTATCTACTTCATATAATAGTTGATCTTAATTGAATTCCACAACATAATCTGCAAAACAAATAGAAAACTTTGTTAGGATGACCCACAAATTGCCACAAAGAGCACTCTTCGATGGTTAAGTCAGACCCTAGTTTTCAAGAATCCGTTTATCATAAAAGATACTAAAAAATAAAAATTACCTTCATAAGGAGATAAGTTTTACTTTCTAGACACCATAACATATGTAAGGGTGCTCAAATATTTGTCATTATTTTATTATGACAATTCGTTTGAAGGTTATTAAACCTTCGGAAGGCTAATATTTCTTGCAACTGCTAATAATTTATTCAGTTCGGTTAGTGTAATATTATCTTTGCTCAAAGAGGCTACAATAGTTAGTTCCAAGTGGAAAATTATTAGGAGATCCTGACTTAAAATAACTTTGTGTGGTGGTTTCTATGCAACAATTAACACAACTTTGGGGTTGTTTGCAACAATTTAGTTATTCGAAGACTAAAATGCCCTTACCCTGTCAACCAACATTGACATTGGGCCTAAAGTGAAAACCGTAAAGAAGACTAAAATAATTCGTAAATTTTAGGGATAACAGATCATTCTCGTAATTTAACAATAGCGTCTCTTGTCATTTACCCATAATAGGGGCTTCTTGGTAATTTTCCCACAAGTGGCGTCCATCTTCTTCCTTTAGCTCCGGCGGCTACTGCGACTAACCACCCGGGCGGGGGAGGGGGGGGGGGGAGATGGTGTGTGGCGCGACCCTAATGGACGGGCTTCAGGTCTCCGTTGCAGGTTCAGGGGACCAGAGCGCCCTGTCGGCGGCGCTGCATGGGTTCCGGCAGGTCCGACGGGATCATTCTCTTCCCCCACTTATTCCACCACCATGGAGCTCGCCCGACGCACCCTTCCTACTCCATTTGTCCTTCTCGGCGGCTCTGTCGATCGGTGTTGATGAGGGCAGCGTCCAGGTGGCGCTGCATGGCGGTTCACGGACCTGCTGATGCCGCTGAGTTGGAGCTCAAGAGACTCGGATGGTGGAGGCGCTGCATGTGGTGATGAAGCATCCACCTACAGCGGCAATGTCTTTTGAGTGGAGGGGAGAGAGGGCTGTGGGAGAGAGAGAGAGTGAGAGCTATGTGCTGTGTGTGCGAGCTGAGAGTTAGAGAGAGGGAACTCGAGAGTGATTGATAGGGAGAGAGCAGTGAGTGTGTGGGCTGGTCAAAGAGAGAATAAATGGGTCGTCAATACCAGCTCACAAACGGTCATTTTAAAAGACTTGCTATATTATAAATATCAAAATACTTGTTACATTAACAATAAAGCTTCATTACACAATCCGAAATATTATTACTATATAGTTATAAATATCAAAATAATATCAACAATAAAACTAAGTTTTATTGCAAACACTAAATAAATAAAAAATACAAGAGAAAACATTATAAACTCCATGCGAAAATCCATCTCAATTGTTTGCTTTCAAATACGAACCTATTGCAACAAAGAAAACTTAAGTTATTATGTTTTAATGTTGCACATAGGAATAACAATGGGTAGGATCGGTTGGGGCTCTGTCATCTTCAAACCTGATTCAGAATTTTTTATGAGTACCCCTACGCGTGACCTCAGCATTTAATCATTCCTCCTTCCCTTTTTGTTGGTGAAATTGCTAGCTTGTTTCTTCCATTACTACACATGCTTAATTTGTTAACTTGACATACCTCTTTTACTTCTTTTCCTTTGAAAGTCGAGAGATTAGCCTTTCCGGCAGACTCCTGATAGCCTTTGATTTCCCCAGTCCCATTCTCAGTGGGAAACTTTACTTTGAGGCAGTATGTTGCAGTTACCGCCTTAATTTGGTTAAGAAACGGCCTTCCCATTATTACATCGTATGGATTTTGGGAGAGGTCGGCTATCATAAATTCGGTTAATGTCGTCTTCTGGCAGGGTTCGCTACCAATTGTCACTGGGAGTGTCACGGTGCCGCTACATCGAACCTTAAATCCTCCCAAACTTTTGATAGCAGCCTGGAAAGGCTCTAAATCACTATCTTTCAACCCCAACTGTCCAAATACAGATTCGCTTAAGAGGTTGGCAAAGCTGCCATTGTCTATTAGGATTCCCTGCACGTCCTGGTGTAAGATTTGCATATCAACCACGATGGCATCGTTTAGTCGAACATCCATGTTGGCCGAGTCTTCTGGTCCAAAGGTTATTGGGTTCCAACTTTCTTTTAATTTCTTGGATACCCTTTCCGCCACATTCACTTCTTCAATCTCGGATTTTCTTTCCCTGATGTTGATGCGTGTGCTTGACATCCCGGTTGAGTTTATTGTACTTTCCATTTCGCCCCTTAAACTTCTTGCTTTCTCGGTTCCGATCTTGGATTCCCTTTCTCTATTTTGTGTAGTATGTATTTTTAATGCTTTCAATTTTTGTTCAATAAAAGAGAAATATAAATAGGAGTGGGAGTAAATTTAACCAAATATACAGTAGTCATTTGTGAGTGAAAATCATATAATTAAATATAAAATTACTTTTAACTATATATAGAATTATAAATATGTAAGTTAATTATGCAATTATGATTAAGATTTAAAATTTAAATATGATATATCAAATCATAAAAACCAATTTACAAAGTTGTGATTGTCTATAATTATATATTTGATATACCTCAGAAACAAGTTGCACCAAACAAACAATCAAATGCATCCAAACTAATTAATGAACAATCAATTTTTAACCATGCATGGTAATATAAACAAGAATACAAGTAAATCTAATCAGATATGAAATCACTTTTCACCATATATACAAACATAAACAAGTATGGAAGTAAATTTCATAATATAAAATTATTTTAACTAAGTATAAGATTATAGATAACAATAAAAGTGACTTAACCAAATATGAAATTACTTTAACCATGTATAGAATTATAAATAAGTATGAAAATTAATTATTAAGATTTAAAAAATCTAAACATCAGGTATCAAATCATAAAAGCTAGTGTAGTTTTGATTGTATATAACCATGTTTCTAATGTGCCGCGCACTACTGGAGCAACAAGTTGAACCAAGTGGACCGATCAAGTGCATCTCCAAAAGCTAAACAAAAAATGACAGCATATATGAACAAACTACTACGAGCATTAGTTGTCTTTTGAATAATTTATATGCTCATTTGATTGTAAGAAGTTAAAATCCAATGATATATCAATTTATAAATATATAACTTGATTCAGTATTATGGTTATATAAATTTCTCGAATACTAGATAGATATATGACCTTAAAAAATTAAGGGCAAATTGCAAAAACGCTCTCAAAGTCAGATAATTAAATTGCATCAATATGAGAAGTTTGATCATAATTACAGTAAATTATCTCGAGCTTTAAAAAGTATAATACAAACACCCCATATAGTTACAAGACCATTAAAGACCTTTCATTGAATAGGTGTAAAATTGTCCATTCATAAATATTAAATATTATATCAATAAAATAAAAAAATTTAGAAATTTTTTCAGGGATTAGATCTCCACCCAATTGGAGATCTTCATCTCTTATGAATCTTCAATTAGAACTCTATCAAAATGGAGACCATATAGATTTGGTCTCCAACAATGGAGACCAAATGACTATCTCCACTGATGGGGTGGAGTCTCCACCTCGCTCGTGGAGACTTGTTAAAGATAGTGATGTTATCTTCATTTTTTTATTTTTTTCTTAATTTTCAAATTAAGATATATTTATTATTTAAATTAAAAATAATAAAATTAAAGAGTATTTTGGTTATTTCATCTCTTTGACTAACACTTAATAGTGGTTAACTAATAGTAGGAGGTGTTTGTATCACACTTTTGAAACTCAAAGTAATTCACTATAACTGTGACCAAAGTTTTCCCATTAGTACAATTTCATCTAACCTTGGGGGCGTTAATTTGTGCAATCTACCTAAAAATATTTTGTTTTCCTTTATTAATAAGATTATATATATATATATATCTTTAGTTATATATAATACTTAATACAACAAAACATTTTCTACCATAAACATTTCTTAAGTTACTAGTTCTTTAAATAGAAAAATAAACACTTTTGTTTTTGTGTTCTGGTGGAGCATCACTGTCGGATTATTTTCTGAAAGCAAATCCTCATATATAAAATCTAGAATATAACATTAACTTATATTGGTATTAATGATATAAACTTTTATAGATAATATAAGTTTAAAATTGATAGCACTCATTTCGACTCAAAATGACCACAAACTTGTACTTTTATTTCTTTTGAAAGTATAAACAAGTACTTCTCAAACAAAATTCATCACTCTTAAAGAAATATTTTAATGAAAGAATCAACACAATAATTGTATCTTACCGCAATGTGATCAATAACTTATTAGGTTTTACACTTATCCTTTGGTAATTTGCACTTGGTAAATTCTTTCTTCCTCTATTTTTTTTTTCATTTGCATTTTACGTTCTGTGACTTTGCTTTTATATTGTTTCATTTTAGTTTGATAGATCATACGGTTCAAAAAAAAAAAAAAAAGATAATAATTGGTAACTGTAGAATACAGATGTTTAACTATGGGAGATGGTAAAATTGAGCACTTATCTTGTCCTGTTATTGACTATAAATTACTATAATTGAGATTCAATTATAGTTACATTTTCTTAATTATATTATCTCTCAAAAAGGAGATTATTAGTTCATCAATTATCGTCCTGTCGAGATTTTTAGTTAGCAAATTGAAAATATTAAAATCTTAGAGAATTTGGTATTTAACATATCTTAAGCTGTAAATTATAGTTTTTAAAATCTTCGAATTATATCAAACCAAAAAATAGAGTGCTAGCTAGCCCAGCTAGCTCATGATTAATTAAACTTTATTTGGAATCTTATGCAGTTGAAAGAACCTCTCTTCCTCTTCAAATCGATTGAGCCACGGTGATGGTGGCAACACTGGTTTAGCAACTTCAAATGGAGGTCAAGACTTGGATCACAATCATTTTATTAACCACTATATGCATTGTGGTTACACCAGCCAACAGAAATGTTGAGCAACTTCAAATGGAGATCAACATTTGTTCGATTTGTTAACACCCATTATCAAAGCACCTCATCAAAACTGAAGTATTGCTACAAGCCTAACCAAACAAAATGGGAATGTAGAAGTAGATTTTCAAAGGATTTGATAGTTGTACCCTAGCTCTTCTAGCAACGTTTGCTCCTGATTCTCACGGTGAGTTTCACGATTCTGATAGACCAAACCTCAAATCCTCCTAAGCATTTGAAAGGGGCCTAGAATGGTTCTAAATCGCTATTTTTCAAAGACAACTGTCGGTATACAAATTCGCTCAGGATGTTGGGGAAGCTACCATTATCTATCATCATTCATTGCATGTCCTGGTGTCTGTCGGATTTGCATTTCATCCACAATAGCGTCGTTCAGTCGGATATTCAAGTTGGTTGATTCCTCCAGTTCAAACGTTATTGGGTCCCAACTTCCTTTTAGTTTCTTAGATACCCTCTTCGCCAGGTTCAATTCACTTATTCAGTCTCAGATATTATTTTTCTATTAATTGTTGAAAATTGTGTTTGATATCCCTGTTGAGTTTAGTGTACTTTCTATGTATATCGCCCTTCAAACTTCTTGCATTCACGGTTCCAATATTGAATTTTCTTTTTCTATTCAAATGCCGTATATATTTTGGAGGCTTTCATATTTTGTACAATAAAAGAGAAATATAACAGAAATGGTAATAGATTTAACCAAATATACAATAATTACTTGTTACCATAGAAGTATAATAAGACAGTAAAGTTTAACCAAATATGCAAACCTTATAGGAAAATATAAATAAACGTAGAGGTAAATTTAACCATAAAGAGTCATTTTAATGATATATAGAAGTATAAATAAGAAAAAAAATTATTAAACTAAATACAAAATTACTTTTAATCATATGTAGAGTTATAAATAAAATATGTAAGTTAATTATGCAGTTACAATTTAAAAAATCTCAACATAAGATATCATGTCATAAAAGCTAGTTTAAAAAGTTGTAATTTGTACAATCATGTGTTTTTTTTTTTTTTTCGAAAACGTACAATCATGTGTTTTATTATACTACACACTTGAATAATATGTTGAACCAAGGGGATTGATGAAGCAAGGGTGGAGCCAGGAAAATCCATTAAGGGATATTCAGGAGGGCTACCGAATAATTATATAACATTTCAAGAGAGGATAAAATATATTTTATATAAAATTGAGGGTTTTATATAAGCAAATTTTATGAAAAATAAACAAATAAATAAAATTTTGGGATGCCACGGCCCCGCGGGCACCGCTATAACCCCATCAACATAATCTAAACAAAGATGGACAACATTCATAAACAAATTGCTATGTGTATTACTTGTATTTTGAATAACTTATTGATATTCATTTGATTCTAAAAAATTAAAATCCAATGTTATATCATTTTATATATATAATAATCAATTCAATATCTTGATTATATAAATTTTACAAACTATAGATAGATATATAACACTATATATAAAAATTAATTTGTTTTACTAAATTGTGATTAATATGATAAATACATATATTTCTTTAGTTACATAATACTTAATATGAGCAAAATATTTGTCGCTGTAAACATATCTTAGTTTATTGGTCCTTTAACTAGAAAAATGAACACTTTTACCTGGTAGAGCATCACAGACAGAACATTTTCTTGGATTGAATTTTTATATATAGCACAAAATCTAGAAAATAACATTTAACTTATATAGTAAATATAAGCATTGATGATAAAAATTTTCATTAATAATATAAATTACCATTTATATCACTCATTAATTCTTATCAACAACTAACTTTTTACATAGTCATGTCAAATTCAAATTAAGTATGATACATTACATTAATATTCACTAATATATTAAATTAGAGGTACAATGCCAAAAAGCATCCTAATATTTCAAATTCAACTTGTATTTTTGAGATTCTTAATTATATAAACAAAATTATATAACGCTTAAATATAAATGTGAATCAAAACTCTAATATGAGTGAGTGAAGTATCTCAAGACTGTTTACATGAATATAACTATAAAGAATCACACCAACTACTTTACTATTATAAAAATCTAATACGATGAAACCAATAGCCATAATTCTTGGCTAAATCACGAAGAAAACTAAAGTTGAGCTGGGACTCTTCATATCATAATAACACCAACACCAACAGCAAAATATTAATGTTTAACCCATAAAGACAAGCACAAGCATATATTGTTACTTATTGAATGAAGTCACGAACCTTAATGTACACAACTTCAACGTAAGGCTGAATGGTAATATAAAGATAAATATATAGGCCGAATTCCCACAATTTGGGAAAACAATATGGATTGTGCAACAATTGATCTTTCTTGTTAACTAGATTTCCTTGTATTGCATTAAAATTGTGTATCATTATTATCTTATTAGCATTATTTTTGTAGTATTCTTTTTGTATATACATACGCATACGATATTCTTTCGGCCTTTGCTTAAATAGCTTCAACATAGTTGACCTAAATATTGATTTTGGTTCACGAATTCTCGGTAAACTTTCTAATGCAACTATTGCAAAATTAATTATTCTCTTAACAATAAAAAATCAGAAAAACAAGAGTATAAGATACGAAAATCTAATGTGGGCCCAAATGTTTTGGGCTCACATATGTTGTACGAGCAGCCAAGGCGACTGCTATCCCAATTAGAAATGTCCAAGATAAACTAATTTTTTATCTGACTTGGTCTCTTCAAAGCGTGTAGCCTTCAAAGTATATATATAAATATAAAAGATAATAATCCGACACCTGTGGTCGCTTTTTAAGTAACCAGGTGTTTCCCTTTCACTCTCCACATATGTTGATAATATTTATGATAAAACTTATGAAAGAATATGCAATGTTTTATTTAAAGGAAAGAAAATGCTTAATTATGAAACACCTCATAAATAATATGTTTTAATTGTTTAAAAAAAAAACATTTTAAACGCTTTTGAATATTTTTTGTTTACATAAAATGTTCTTATATATATACTCTTAAAGTTGTCCAAAATATAGACATATATATTTTAACTGAAAGCCATAATGGATAAATGATTATAGATTTAAAAATGTAGAAGGGGTGACAACTGAGAAATATTGTTTGAATTTGCTCTTATTAGGTTTCATTTACCTGTCGCTTAGCTTTGTTTTTTTTGAAAACTCACTTAGCTTTGTTATCATGTTTATGTTAAATTTTCAATTTTCATCGCCTAGGAAAGAAAAAATAAGACAAGCTAACAAACTGATGAACCAACGAATATGGTTCAATCTGTTGAAATTGGTCGGATAAGATTCGATCTAATCTAGTTGATTAAAAGTATACTAAAAAATTAGTATTATGTGAAAGTGATCCAAAGAAGTTAAATTACTAGATTTGGATAACCCAATAAATCTTGAAAAACATTATAAAATGGTTGTAGACAAACGAAAGAAGATAAGTAATTGAAATTAATTTGTAATTCCAAAACTATAGAACAGTACATGCAGGCACCTAAAATAATTTTATACCTTTCTTATACATTGGTCAAACTAAAATCCTGTCATTGTCATGGAATTGATTTGTCCTCAACTCACCTTAAATAATCTATTAAATTATTTAAGTCAATATGATAAACCAATGGTATAAAAACATATCGAGTCTTAAAATTTAAACTTTAAACATAAAATTTTAAAAATTACAATCTAAATTTATGCACATAAAGTTCAATGTGAATTATGTTTACATAAACTCAAGTTTTCGAGAAAATAAAGAAATCGTCTAAAATTATGTCAAAGAACATGTAAATCAACTTGGTAAGATGCATGGATGATAGGAAAAATAGGAGAAATGCATGAAATAGAATGCAAACGCGGGACATCCATAGCAGAACAGAAGACACTTGATGAGTCATAAGCGTACAGATGAAGAGTCAAGTCTGTCTAGTCACCAGCAACTACTCCAGTCACTCGCGCACTCTATCTCTCCACAGCTAAAAGCCTGAAACCCCACTTTGCATACATTTTTTTAATGAGAAAATTCAGTTACTCAGAGCAAAATTCAACAACATTTTCTGTGAATTCACGCGCCAAAAAGTAATAGCTAAAAATAAACATAAAATAAAAAATATATATATATTTTTTGTTTTGTAAAACCCCATTGTTATATCATATAGCACAAACAATCTTCGACCTTAAAACGCATTCTGCATCAAAAAGCTAGTGAAATTGAGATGAATAGTATTAAGTTCTCCACACCCTTAAATAAAATTCAACGTTATTGATGTAATTCCTTAATGTTTAAACTTGAAATTATAGAATTAACTTTGCATTGAAAATTTTATCAATTTTCTTTCTTATTTTTTTTTATCAATTCTCCAACAATGAAACAAAATCAACCTACTAATATACTTTCATAATTTTACAGGTTAGATTACATAAATTTAATAAAAAATCACTATAAAATTGATTTATTTATTTTCATTCTGTCACAATCGAAAGCTCTTAATATATATTTTTAAAGTACTGTTTGAAACATAACTGTTACAAACTGAGAGAAAACACTCACGTATAAATGAAAAAATTATCACCAATGTATAAGTAAAAAGCAATATTCGAACCCCATTTTTATAAGACAAAGATTGGGGAATTGTATCAAATGTAACATCCATAAGCGAGCATGACTCCTGAGAATTGAATAAAAATATATGTACGATACCATTTTAAATTGATATAATCATATATTTATATATTCATCCATTTAATTTGTAATAATTAAAAGAGAAAACATGGTAAAAAAAACATGGAGGTGTTACTTTCTTTCTCACGTCCCATCGACTCTTCTTTTGGAACCCACATCTTCACTTCCTCTCACATTCTTTGTTGTTTGCTTTGCTCCATCATCAAACACCACCAACAACACGAACAAAACAGTAGATGTACTCTTCAAGCACTGAACAGTAGTAGTACATCATGAAGCCACAACAAAGCCGGCCTTAACAGCTTCTTCTTAGCCGGCTCTCTCTCTCTCTCTCTCTCTCTCTCTCTCTCTCTTATAACCAACCCACCACCATCTCCACTTCCCATTTCACTCTCTCTTCCTCCTCCACCAAACAATCTGTCTAACATCACGCACACAAATACACACACACACACACATATATAGAGAGAGAGAGAGAGTTGAAGTATACGATGTTGGATCTTAATTTGTGTGTGTTTTCTGACGACTCCAGCGTAAATTCAATAGAGATAACGGGAGAGAAAGTTGTGCAATTTCCCAGCAACAACCAGATGGAAAGTTCAGGGAGTTTCAACTCCTCCGTCGTCAATGCCGACACCACCGGCGACGACTACTCCTCGTCCTCCTCTGACTTCAACGCTCTCGCTTACAGCTTCAGTATCTTAAACAATAACAAACAAGAACGTGTTAACAAGTCAAGCAACAGGACCATACAGTTTTTCCCGGAGAATGGCGCGGTGCCGCGAAGAAAAGAGTGGTTGGATCTGACATGTAAGGAGGTGGACAACGGTGGTCCTGCGGAGCAGAGGATCGCTGTCCGTTTACAGCCGAAACAGACGGGAAAGAGAAGTAGGCGTGGGCCCAGGTCCAAAAGCTCGCAGTATCGTGGGGTCACCTATTACCGAAGAACAGGGAGATGGGAATCACACATTTGGTTAGTTTTAATCACTTGATGTTAATCTACCTGAAAATCAATCAATGTTTTGTTTTTTTTTTTTCTCTCTTTTTGGAGATTTTTAAGGTCAAAACTTTTTTTGTGAACTTGGAAGTTTTTGGTTTGTGTTTTGTTGTGCAGGGATTGTGGGAAGCAAGTATACTTGGGTGAGTAGATTCCATTCCTCGTATAATTTTATTTGTTTGTTTTGTTAACTATGATTTTAAGTTAGGTATGAATTTGTGTGTGATAAAATTTGTAGGGGGATTTGATACTGCTCATGCGGCAGCCAGGTGAATAATTTTTTCCTTATTATTATTTTTTTTAATGATTTGAGATTGTATAGTTTCATTGTTGTTGTCATGGTTGAAACAAATTGTGGGAATTTTGTTTTGATTTAGGGCCTATGATAGAGCTGCAATCAAGTTCCGAGGAGTTGACGCTGATATCAATTTTGATGTTACTGATTATGATGAAGATATTAAGCATGTAGGTTGCCTACCTCAACTTTAGACACTGAATTGAGACTTTTTAGTAAACGTGTAATTGACTAAGGAGATTTTTTTTTTCTAATTGCATTTATTTATTTATAATTTATGTGTTGTAGATGAGTAATTTTACCAAGGAAGAATTCGTCCATATTCTGCGTCGCCAGAGCACTGGCTTCTCCAGAGGAAGCTCGAAGTACAGGGGAGTGACGCTGCACAAATGTGGGCGGTGGGAAGCTCGCATGGGGCAGTTTCTTGGCAAGAAGTGAGAAACCCTTTCAATTATGTATTTATGGATGTCATTTTTAATTAACGTTTGCTTGTTTTGAATTTGTGAAACGAACTAAGAATTTGAATTAATAAGTTGGTTGTGATGGTTGGTATTTGGTTTTCACTGGGCAACGTACATGGCTTGCTTGCAGGTACACATATCTGGGATTATTTGATACGGAATTGGAAGCTGCAAGGTCTAACGGATCACAAGTTTGATTTTTCTTTTTGGCAGAATCCTAAATTACAACTTCATTTAACCTGTTGTGTTGCTATTCTGCAATTCAGGGCTTATGACAAGGCTGCCATAAAATGTTATGGAAGGGAAGCAGTTACCAACTTTGAGCCCATCACATATGAGGAGGATATAATCTCTGAAGCCAATAAAGCTGGTACAATTTGTTGTTTTGTAATTATATTTATTGTTCTTATTACTATTGAATTTTGTTAGCTTATAAATCTTTTGACGTAGATGGCAACAAAAATCTAGATCTGAACTTGGGGATTGCTCTCCCACAAACACCCGATGGTCACAACGATACGAGCAATTTGAGTGGATATCAATCCGAAAATGGCTGGAATGACACGCAGCTTCACAAGGGAACAACGGTAAATGTAGAATCCTTCTGAATTAAAATTTCATCTTTGGATGTTCAATTCCACTGATAATACCTATGCTGTTCTCAGCCAACTGAGAATTCTGCATCAGTGGCAAGGAGAGCCCTATCTGTGCAAGGCCCTGCTATGGCTTCTGACCACCCTTCCATCTGGAGTGGGATATATTCAAATTCCTTTCCAATTTACAAGGTAAATCTATGTACTAAAAATTTTGGTTTTAGCAGCATATGTTTGATCATGTGTTCACATTTCAATTTACATTACAAAATTAATGTTGATTCCTTGATGTCAATCTAGACTTTGTTTTTCACCTTTTTTTTCACAAAAAATTGGAAAAACAATCAAATGACTGATTAAATATATATTTTTATCAGTAATTTACAATATCATCATCTTTGCTGTTTACAGGAAAGAGCAATAGAGAGGAGGGATATTCATTCCTGTCCCAGTTGGGCATGGAAGATTGAGGCCCCTTATAATGGGTCAACTGCAGTTCCGCTCTTCTCTCCTGCAGCATCATCACGATTCCTATCTTCAACAACTATGGCACCTTCAGCTGTTCACAATCATCTTCATTATCCAAATACAATGATCCTCCAAAATCATTTTACTTCACCTATCACAAACCCAAGCAACATCCCATATTTCTACTGCAGGAGCTGAACGGTAGAATATAGCCCCCATCCAATATTTTCTCTTCTATATAGAAAGGAGAAGGTGGTTAGGCAAATCTTAAATTCATGGTATCACTAAATAAAGCATTTATCTTCTTGTGGACTTACCAATTTAAGAGTAGTTTCTGTCTGGATGGCAAGAGTGAATTTCAGATCACACAGTTTGTTAGTTGTAGTAGTATGAAAAACCACCTGAAAATGTTTGTAACAGTTGACTGAAAAACTAGTGTTAGTTTGAATTTCAGCTAATTGATTATAACTTGGATGTGTTGGTTTGTACTTTGTAAACTCTACTCTGTTTTAACTCTATTTTCTATGGCTTGTTTCCTCTTTTTGTTTTCAATGTTAATTTTCAATTTTTTACCATTATTTTGTAGTCTTATGCAGGTACACAAAGATCGCCTAAAATGAAAATTTCCCTTGTATCATTATTCATAAATTGGAAATTCAAAATTTGATTAAAAAACTCAAGGGGTCAACCAATTATAAAGTCTATTTTCAACCGAGTTGTTTTTTATTTTTTTAACATGCGTTTAAAGCGAAACTGCAAAGCCGACGAAATCGCATTGCTCATGTAATAAATCATGTCAAAAATTCTCAAATCTAAAATTCTGATTGTACACTACTTGCATTACATGAACATGACGTCCTTGGAAAATCATTAATTGTTTTTTTTTAAAAAAAAAAAGTCAAGATGGCATTAACCTTTCACACTGCACAATTCTTCATCGGGGGCCACGTGTACGATTCCCAACACTTAATTGCATGGACCCTCCCTTCCGTTCTTCATAGTTTAACGTAAATTCCGCATTCCTCGGCTTTGCTTTAGAGTACTGTTGTATCTGTGTCCACCTCTGTCCGCTGAAAGCTAAAAAAGTGTCATTCATAGACTGCATCATGAAGGGAGTGAAAAGCCTGGTGTACTTCCAATTCATACACAGTGAGAAGCTCTTTGATTATTCCAGGCTTTTAAAACACCAACTACACTCCCGGATATGAGATTTTTCTTCTTTCTTTAACTCTTGCCAGATTTCCAGGTTCTGTCTGTGACTTTACTTGGCTGGGGCTGGGCTTGGCTTGGCTGGTTGGTTGGTTCTTTCCAGGTTTAAGCTTTTGCTAAGTTTCAGGGTTTTTTATTATGAACCCTGGAGATTTTATTTGCTGTGAAGCCTGTGATACCCAAGTGTCCTGGAAATACTTTCCGTGTTGGGTTGTGAAGTGATCTATTTTAAAACGACATTTAATGTTCCGTTGAGTAATCAAGTTATTGTCATTTTTGTCTCTCATCATTTTTAGGATGCTTACGTCTGGGATCCACCGGTGACCTACTTGATTTTCTGGCGTGGAGAAATTGCAGAATTGGCCATGCTTACAAGACCAACAATTTGACTAGTTAAGAATTTATAAATTAAATTACATAGATTAATATTTTATGTCCATTTGCATTTCAATCTAAATTTTACTTTAGTTTTTAGTTAGATCAGGTTCAATTTAATATGGTTTGATAATAAAAACCACTCATAGTATGTGAATATCTCAGGTTAGATTGCTATATTGTATGTGACATTTTCTTTTGAGAAAAGAACAGACTTTATATTAACAAATTAGAGCAAAGATAAGCATTAATTTCAAGAATTTATCTTGTAAGGTGAGACTTCTCCTTCATCAAAGAAGATCGTTTTAACCTTTTTGATGGGTTGAAAATAGACATGAAATAAGTCCAAACAACCATTTCAGTTAAACTTTAATTTGATACTTTTAGCTAGGCTTTTTTATGCTAATTAGAGAAGTTGTTGGAATTATTTATACCACTTAAAAGGAAATTTTGTAAAATTTCAACAGAGGATCTCTATTATTTGTTCTAATAAAAGGGAAATTTTGAACATTTTCCACACAAGAAAAATATAATGTGTTTTTAATTTAAATTTAAAATGAAAAGGAAACACAATGAATTGACTATTGAGGGCTCAGAGATTAATTTTATCAGGACTACTGTTTGTAAATAACTATATATTATAAATGTCCTATCACTAGGAAGTCTAATATTTTCTGGCCAAGAACCAGACTTTGACAAGATAACACATTTTCTGATTAGTCTCTTTCATTTCATCATCAGGTATATCTATATAATCCAATTCCACCATTATTTTAGTGATATCAGATGATAGCTCGCCCATGCCCATGATTTCTCTTTAACTTCATTTCATCATCTTCAGCTTAATTAGGTTAAGTTTCTGGTAAATTGTGCAATTAATAGAAGCTACTAAAGTAGCTTTTTTGTTTTGGAAGGAACTACTAAAGTAGCTTTTCTTCTATAAAAACTCACACATTATTATTATTGTCTGTCTAATCAAATCAAACTTTATTTTATTTTATGTGTACATATATAGGGTTCCTTTTGCTTTTAGTTCGCAGTCTGTATAAGTTAAATTATGGTGAATGACGATAAAAGAATATGTACGTCTGCATTATTTTTCGCCATTCCAGTACCCGACAGCATCATGGTCCGATTTGTTGTAGGCTTTTAGAATCTATATGTTCACAGACAAAATTATATATGTATAAACATAGGTGAAACTATAAAAAACTATAAGTTAATTATGTAAATTAAAATAACTATATGATAAGTTAAATACAGGAAACTCATCAGCAATATATGGTCCTCTTTCTTTTCAGAGTATAGATCTCATTGCACCCAAGTTTTCTCAAAATTTACAAGTCATGTAGCTGGCTAACCATCTGGAGGCTCCTCCTAATCAACGCGCTGCATGAGTCACCTCATGAGTTGCTGTGCCCATAAATGTTCAGAGACCAAGTTATTATATAGTATATGACATTATAGACAAAAGAGTTATTGTAGTAACAGTTGATATTATATTAAAAATAAATGACAAATTGATTTTACATTTGTAACTATGATCGGGAGAAAAAAAATAATTTACTAATGTAAGATTTTGAAATCGAACCTATAAAATTACTCTTTTACTTGCGCAAAATATTTTGATCCCAGATTTTGATTATCTGCAAGACATAGGTTCGATTTTGATTTCAATTTTGATCTCAGACTTTGATTATCCGATTGGTCTATAACTTAGTCATTTGTTTTTATAGAGAATTGCAGACTACTAATTCAGTTTTATTCTTTAGTTTATATTATGTGCATATTAATTGGAATCTAAATATAAACTTGTTCGGTTTTATTTTTTAATTCTTCTAATAAACTGAACAATCTTTAATTGACTGTTAATACGATGAATTTATTAGTTTGACTTGCTAAAGTGAAGGTTTGCTTTACTATCTTAATGTCCAGTTATCTTTTTCACAGGTTTTTAATGTTTGACGTTAACAACCTGAAATTATAAATGCTGTTTAAGTATGGACTTCAGTTACCAATGCATTGGTATTATTATATAAGAGCTCTCTACAAAATTGAAGCAAAATAATTCTTCATGTCAGGATTGTACAATTGTGCAGTGAAGCACCCTTTCTCCTTGGAGTCTGTCAAAGGACTTGTTGCTTGAAGCAGATTGAGAGCAATGGAAAACAACACCAAACGTACTGCAATTGCTACCAAGGGATTATTGCGAAGTGAAGAGCTATACCGTGTAACATTCCTCTCTCTCTCTCTCTCGCTCTCCATAGATATTTATATATATATTCTTATTAATTTGTTTTCTCATAATCTTGTGATTTAATTTCTTAATACATGTCGTAATAATGTGGCAGTACGTCCTGGAGACTAATGTGTACCCAAGAGAACCAGAGCCTGTGAAGGAACTAAGGGATGTTACTGCTAGCCATCCCATGTACTGGTTCTTCTTTACATATTCGTTATGGCCTCCTTTCGGAATTATATCAATAAACAGTGGTATTGAAACTAAATGGAATAGACAATCAATGTACAACTAAATAAGGTTATCAAATTATTAGCTAGTGTTTAAATAATCTCTAATCTTGTTAATAGAATTCACTCAAAACTGCATTGAAACTGAGCAATGAGGACTTTCATATATTATCATGTGGTTGTGCATCTAGAAAGTTGCTTAGGTTGTAAATTTGCAGGGCTGTGATGGGTACTGCACCAGATGCAGGTCAGTTGATGGTCATGCTATTGAAGCTAGTAGATGCCAAGAAAACAATTGAAATTGGAGTCTTCACTGGATATTCTCTTCTTCTCACTGCCCTTACAATTCCTGAGGATGGTAAGGTAAGTAATCTTATCATCCTGTATAAATTAACATGGTGATTTTTCCTTCGTCCAATTTAAAACAAAATTACAATCTATATGCCATTAAGTTCAAAAGCACCTTTAGTTTGAATGATTCTTTTTTTTTTTTTTTTTTTTTCTGTATACTTACCGACTAAACTATTTATGCCTGGAAACTCATGGCTGCAGATTATAGCCATTGATTTGAGTCGCGAGTCATATGAGATGGGATTACCGGTCATTAAAAGAGCTGGAGTTGATCACAAGATAGACTTCAGAGAATCTGAGGCTCTACCAGTTCTTGATCAACTACTAAAAGATGTAAAGATGGCATATCTCATAATTTCTATTTTCTTTTTTCAATGTTTGTCCTCTCAATACAATCTTAAATCACAACTTCTATATTTCCTTTTATTGTACTTTCCTTTGTTTCTCGGGGACTTTACTTCTCCAACAAGATCAAAACCTATGATCTAAAAAAACTATTCTGACTCTACTGCAGACAGAAAATGAGGGTAGTTTTGATTATGCTTATGTGGATGCTGACAAGGTTAATTTTGGGAACTACCATGAGAGGTTAATGAAATTGTTGAGGGTGGGTGGATTAGTCGTCTATGACAACACGCTCTGGGGAGGATCAGTTGCAATGCCTGAAGAGCAGGCTTCGGAGATTTTGAAACCAGACAGGCGGGCGACTTTGGAGTTCAACAAACTACTTGCATCCGACCCTCGCGTCCAACTTTCTCATGTCCCATTAGGTGATGGGATCACAATCTGCAGGCGTATTTACTGAACTTCTGCTTCAAACATATTACTTGCTCTATCATATATATATAGAGAGAGAGAGAGACAGAGTCTAATTGTGAGTCTATTGAACTTTTTTAACATAGTTTCATTTTCAGTTAAAAATTTGTCTGTAAGAGTGAAGGAAAGCACAACTGTTTGAAAGGACAAAATAAAGTCACATTGCTCTTATTATCTTCTTCTTTTTTTCGTTTTTTTTCACTTGGACCAGTCCAAGGTGCAGTTAGACCAACTGCGAAGTGACTTTATGAGATGGTCCGGGATTCATCTCTCAAAAAGGGGAGGGATAACCCATATAGAGTGAGGAAAATACCCATAATTTTTTATGAGATTTGGGTGTGAGAGGCAGAGGGTGGCTGAGTGATCTTTACCACAAAGATCCCAGCCCAATATCTCTGTTTTTATTGTTCACAAATCACATCATTGTGCCCCTTATTAATCTTTGCTACTAAATGAACTTTAAATTTATGACGACACTGCTTAGCATTCTAGCTCTGTCAAGTTCAGTGTAAACTGAAAAATAACTAAGGGATAAATTCGTTTTAATCCAAATAAAAAGAAAAATCTGTTTTTGAGCGAAAAATCAAAAGGTTGGTTTATCAGATTTGAGACCCACCTTGACCTCATACCCAAAGAAAAAAAAAAAAAAAACCAACGTTTGCTGCTCCAAGTTGAGTTGCCCACCTTTTCTCTATCACATCGCAACATTTCGCTCCTTCCGCTACCAGTTGTGACTATTTGCCTTTCTGATAACTTGATCAATTCCGGTAATCGAGACAAGCATTTGCAATAACTTTCTTTTTGCTATGTCTTTTCAATTTTGATCTCAGACTTTGATTATCTGATTGGTCTATAACTTAGTCATTTGTTTTTATAGAGAATTGCAAACTACTAATTCAGTTTTATTCTTTAGTTTATATTATGTGCATATTAATTGGAATCTAAATATAAACTTGTTCGGTTTTATTTTTTAATTCTTCTAATAAACTGAACAACCTTTAATTGATTGCTGATGCGATGAATTTGTTAATTTGACTTGCTAAAGTGAAGGTTTGTTTTACTATCTTAATATCCAATTATCTTTTTCACAGGTTTTTAACGTTTGACGTTAACAACCTGAAATTGTAAATGCTGTTTAAGTGTGGACTTCAGTTACCAATGTCTTAGTATTATTATATAAGAGCTCTCTACAAAATTGAAGCAAAATAATTCTTCATATCAGGATTGTACAATTGTGCAGTGAAGCACCCTTCTCCTTGGAGTCTGTCAAAGGACTTGTTGCTTGAAGCAGATTGAGAGCAATGGAAAACAACACCAAACGTACTGCAATTGCTACCAAGGGATTATTGCAAAGTGAAGAGCTAGACCGTGTAACATTCCTCTCTCTCTCTCTCTCTCTCTCTCTCTCTCTCTCTCTCTCCATAGATATTTATATATATATTCTTATCAATTTGTTTTCTCATAATCTTGTGATTTAATTTCTTAATACATGTCGTAATAATGTGGCAGTACGTCCTGGAGACTAGTGTGTACCCAAGAGAACCAGAGCCTGTGAAGGAACCAAGGGATGTTACTGCTGGCCATCCCATGTATAAGGAAAGAAATCGAAAATCAAATTTCTCCAAGTCAACAACAAATAATTAGTAATAGCTAGCACAATTTATTCTTGAAATCAACCGTAGAGAATCTACAACAACTGGCACAATTTACTCCTAAATTAATTACACCATAATTAGTTGCTTATTTTTGTTTTCTAAGAATTGTATCACTATGTATATATATAAATGTAACATTTTAATTGATAAGATAAAAAATATAGTTTTTCCTCTCTGTATCTTCTTTAAGTATTACATTTATTTTTAAAACTGTTTTTGAGATTCGAACATGCATATTCTGGAGCTTTAAAAAATATAAAAATCATATATTCGTTTTTTGGGTTTTGTTAATACATACATGAATGAACTGTCCAGTGTAGATAGATGTCTCGTACCGACTCCTTTCTTGGTTCGTATCATATAGAAACGAGTGGCAAAGTCTATTTTGGTAATTTGTCAACTACATAATTGATTGGATCCATCTTTCTAAACAGAAGAAGAGAGTTGTCGACTTCGATAGTGGATATATATGCAAGGTTGACAGAGGGTACGTATATATGGTGACTAATAATGAACCAGGAAGCCAGAAAAGCCTCTGCAAAATGTATTAATTCAATATGTACGAATTAATAGCAAAGTCCTAGCATTTAACGTTAATACTATTTTCTTCTGTCGATCGGTACAAAACGAAGTATGTATAAAAAAAAAAAAAGAAAAAAGTACAAAACAAAGTGAAAAATAAATAAAAAGAATAGTAAAGTACGCAATTGTGATGTAAGCATAAATTTGGCTCAGGCAATTTACTGTTGACGATCCTCTCTTGCTCAGGCAAGCACTTTAACGCAAGAAATCGTTTGTGTTCGTTTACAACCAAACTAGTGAAATTTATTTAACTCTCTTGCGTTCCCATCAAACTGAAGCTGAAAGATAAACCTCCCTAATTCAATTTAATACGGTGAGTTATTATTTAATATGCTTTTCATACATAATTGTAATGTTATGTTTTATTAACATATTAAATTCTTTAATAGAGATATTCATAATGTCTTTTAACTTTTTTCTTTTTAATTTCACTTATGGTGAAAGTAATTCAAAAGTTATTATCAAACTGAATAACTCTTACTTATCATCAAATCACATTGGATACTAGGTATTTTTAAGAAATATTAATATTGTTAAAATCATTTTTAGAATGTATTTATATATTATAAATATAAAGTGTTATAGAGTAGATAACTTTTATATTAGAAAAAGATATGCACAAAAGAGAACCTTTTATACACCATTTTCTAAGGACTTCTTACTCTAATTTCTTTAGAAAATTTGGGACGTGAATTGTTATCTTTACCTCTCTCTTAATAATTTAATATATTTAAAATAACTAGACATTCTAAAATATATATATTTATTCAATAATACAGAACCTTAATAACTGTTTAATAAATAATTTTTTTAAGTACTTATCACATAAATTGTCCCATGTCGTTGTCACTGATGGGACCGTTTGATAATCACATTTTGAAATATCTATTAATCATACAATTTTAGATTACGAAATATACGAATTACAATTAATGAAGAGAACAGAAGGGATCAACTTTTGACAAACAGGCGGACTAATTGACTAGATTCAGAGAAGTGTTGGTACAACACTGGAATGGATGGACCAATGTATAAACTGTGAATGCATAAATACGAACAAACAAACAAACGAGTTTCACGCTCCTTAGTACCGGCTTTTGTTTCACTGCAAAACCCTCGAACCTAAACCCTATAGGTAGTGCAAGACCCACTGTAACAATAGAGACAAGATACAGTGCAGTAATAGTTCAACTATTCCACCGCCAGAATGATGGAAGCATCACCAGCTTTTGGTTTTTTTTTTTAGTTTTTGATTTTATGGGCTGAGCACGTGTTTAACACGCTGGTCTTATTCATCATCCAATTCGCTTTTTTTTTTTTTAACCTGATCGTATCATATGTTTATGGGCTTCGTCTCCCAGTACATTGCATGCTGGTTGGCCCTCAGTCAATATGAGTCGCTTTCTAGGCCTACCCGCATTGATCCATCTTTTAGTTTTATTGTAGTCTGTGAGAGGTACTATAATTTTTTTCTTTCAAGGCAAACAATGTTTCGATCATTAATCAATTCCGAAATTGACGTTGGATAACAAGTTTTTGTTCTCTTTAGCATTTAGATGGCAACATTATTTATACACATTTCCAATTCAACAATATCATAAACATGTAAAAAATAATTATACAAAATTTTCATACCACAATTCAATATTTCGCATACAAACAATAGAGTACCTACTTAAATTAAACTTAAACTTAAGCTCTGTCGTTTCAAGAGAAAAAGAAAATGTTTGAAAATCTCTTTTAGGTATTCAAACTGGTGCATATAGATTGAGAAGATATCTATTACTAATTATGGATATTTAAATCAAACTTTTAAGTTAATATAATTTAAACTTTTTATTAATTTATACTTAAAAGGAGTTTTTGTTATTCCGCTGTAGAAATTAAAAAATTACACCTACTGCCAACTTACATTGGTTAGCAGATAAATTTGCATTTTTTTTTTTTGACCCAGAAGACTAATTTGCATTAATTCCATCAAAATCATGATTTTGAAATTTATAGTAAGGCCGGACCTTTACATATATACCAAAAGCTACATTGCGAACCCGGCAAGCGAATTCCAAAATATAATGGACAAGCTCATGTAATAAGAATGTATTTAAGTCCTCGGACATATTCCTTCATAGAAGCTGTATCAGCACAAGTACGCATATCTTTCTTCCTTTGCATAAGAGCATAATTGAATCATTCATCAGGACAGGCAAAATTGTGACACAACTTGTATACACAAGTGATATCACCTGCACATAGAAAAAAATAATAATAATAAACACCAGTAGTTTACAGGTCTCATGTTGTCCCGTTACAACTTTTTTTCTGGTTAAAAGGCCTGCTTCACATTTTCATGTTTCTATAAGTTAATATACACTTGACACTAGTCCCACTCTATAAAAATACAAAGGTCTATACCAAGAATTATTAGCAATTTTCAAAGGAAGGTACATAATACAGAGTGTCAGCCACTCCTATCATGTTATTATTCTGAATAGTTAATAGTATGCTTCTATAGCATATACCAACGATCATGTGCGGCTAAAAGAAGAGTAACTGATGTAAAACTTACCGCAGAGTGGTTTAGAGAACCTTATTTTTTCTTGAGACTACTTTTCACCTGAGCTTCTACGGCTTCTGCAGTTTCCAGCTTTCAGTCTGTAAGCATGTATACCTTGATTCATAAGTTCCACCGACACTACAACCTCCTATCATGACAAGGAGAAAGTTGGCTTCACCTGGTGTTACCAAGAAACTGATTTGCATAAAATCTGGGTACCCTGACATATTCAAAGTGAAAGAAGTTTACCAACTCATCCGATCACCTTTGCATGTAAACTCAAGCATGAAGGACATCTACTTCCAACAAGTATCACATTGCAAAACCTCTGTTGTATAGATTATTGGAATTAGACGTCTGACACTTCAAATCCTCAAAACTAGAAATAAATTTGTTAAATCCAAGTCCCCCGTTTGTCATCAAATCTGACACACCCAAATCATTAATGCTCTTGACCTCATTCCAATTACCCAAATGTCCACTTGTCGTGTGCAAGTTCCTAAACTGTTGGGCTGTTGATGGCACAAATGTAGATGGATTGCTGGGCTGGGATTGATCAAGAAGCACTGGTGAAATACTACTATAAGCATCATTTGGTGAAATACTATAGGCATCATTTGGGGGAGCAAATGTATTTGTTAGGGGATTTGGGAACTTTATATCCTGATATCCAGAAAGTGATTGCCGCATCAACAGCTGCAGCCTTGCATCACGGTCAACAGGATTAAGCTGTGGGGACAAAGTTTGCCTCAAATCAATGCCTCGATTATTTAGTACCATTGCCTGCACCCCTTTACCAACTTCCAGTATTGCAGGATCAGCAAATTCAACATCTTCATATCTGCCAACAGTTCTAGCAGCTGGTGCAGAGGTTTGTAACAAGTATTGCCCTGTTTGTTGTGAGCTTTGTAGCAGGTGACTTGCTGTAGAATGCATCAGAATAGGACTATTAGAGCAAAAAAAATGGACGTTCAATTAACTAGCAAAAGGGGAAATAAACACAAACCAGAACTGTCAAAAGGCGGTTTGTGAATTGTCCCATGAGTAGAAAAACCTGGAGGAGGTGCTCTACTTGGCACTGCAAATCCCGGAGGTGCTGAACTTGAGGGTTTTGAAACTGTTACAAGACAAGGAGCAAAGAAGTTTAGGACTGCAATAATAAAAACACACAAAAAACTAAATATATAAGTGCAGCACCATGGGAGATAAGAAAGCAAAGAATACCAACTTTTACATGTTAGTAAAGGTTGTTTGACATTTCTAAATTAATCATCACCTATTAAAACAATAACAGTCTCCTAACAACATATGCTATTCTTTGCAAACACCCGTAAAATCCTTTGCCAGTTCCAAAAGCACCCCTCCAACAAGCCAAAGGCTTTTGTACCAATATTCACTTGAATATTTCAATTTTTATCCACGGGAATTGAAGAAAACAAGAGTAAACTAATTCTCAGACCCCAAGTGGATTTGCAACCTTGTAATGAGGGTTCTGTTAGGAACAAGGAAGAAAAGAAACCAAGAAAGACCCCATGAAGTGGAAGCCATTACTCTTTTTTCTTCAACAACCTCAGAGATCATGAATAAACACAAGTCTATATGCTATAACATGAGAAACTACAGACAGATCTAAAAGACACAGAATTAATATCCAAATCTATACGCTGTAAAGACACGTGCAGCCTTCCTAGACTCCACCAAACAGGTCTCAAGTATAGTTATCTACTTGTCCAACTAAAGTGCATCTAGAAAATAACATCTTCTATAACAAATATGATTTGATTCCAAAGCTTTAGTTGATACTCAGAAAATTCGATTCAACAAAGGGAACAAATTTTTCCAAAAGAAACATACTCTCACAGCAACGACGATACCAACGACTAGGTAGAAGAGAATATAGATCTTATCTGCATGTCCTTGTTAACAAATTGATCATTTAATAGAGAACTATTTTTCTTCACTTGGAAATATAAGTAATTGTATATTAAATTAGACCAACATGCTCAATCAGAAAGTGAAAGAACAGAAGCAAAAGTATAACGATTATTAATTTACCATGGGTGGGGGGCACCTACTTCCCCAGGCCCCATATTTTTTAAGGAAAAAAGTATTTAATATAATATTCCACTTAAAAAACTTGCTCAATAATATTCTGGCCCCACTGGAGCCAAATTCGACCAGAATCAGAAGCTTGGAAAACAAATAACTGATACTCACCAGGAGAAGACACAAACAGATGACCGCCGAGAAAATTATCAGACTCCACAGGGTGACTGGATGAAAAGATATTTTGATTTTTGTCCATGCAATTATCTCTGTTAGTCATCATATCATTTGGGGCAGAACATTTGTTGGCTGCATGCATGATACTACCAAGAGAATGCTCCAAATGAGACGTGTGATTAGAGGTACCCTCTTGTCTGGCAAATGAGAACCTGGACTGCCTACCATCCGATTCTTTGAGCAAACTAGGAAATCCACGGGAACCATGTTGTTTATCATTTTGACTCAATAATCTAACTAAACTCTGAGGTGAGGTCAATGAATCTTCCCATACATCTGAATCTATAGCCAGAATTTTTGAGATTATGCTGCTCTCCCCCATATCTGAAGCAACAGTATGGTGTAAAGGGTCTGCATCATTATCATGTTTTCCCAAGTAGCTTCCTAATCCCATCTCTGAGAATGCACTGGAATGGTCAGTAGTTGCAACCCAATCGCCAAAACTACTAGCTTTGTAGTTGTTGAACGTATCTGATATAGAGTTGGTATGTAACAATGGGAAAGCAACTTCATTATGTTTAGATATTGGGTTCTTAGGTGTCAATGAAGAAGCAACTTCATCCTGCTTCATAGGGACAAATCTTGTACGTACATCAAGATTACTCCGATGATTGACTTCACCTAACTGCCAAGAAGGATAGCTTGACTTATTTAAATTCTGCAGGGAACAAGTTGAAGACGTGGATGGCAGCTGATACATGCCTTCCGATCCATCCAAATTCTGATCATCAGATTCTATTAAATCCTCCATTGTTGCAGATTCCCTCACTGATGAAGATGTTGTAGGCTCACTATATTGCTCACTGATATCATCTTGTGAACCTTGACTTTGAGGCAAGTTGACTGAACTATGATTAGATACTGAACTCTTAGGAACAACAGGAAAAGAGTGCTCTTTCTTATGGTGACTCCGAGGACTAACTGATGGCAACCTAGAACATAGGTCCTGAAATTCCCTAACATGACAATTGTCATTGTCAGCATAAACAGGATCAGCGAATGGTTTTATAAGTTCTGGATAACTTGTGCTGGTGCACAACAATGTAATATTTCTATCACTGGCCTTCGCAGATGGCAGACAAGTTAAGTTGTTTTTGGATGTTGTAGTAGCAGGAGTTGTATCTAGAATATCTTCTACATTTGTATTTGACAAATCATTTTGACAATCACCATCAACATAATCTTCGGCCCATTCCAATGAATCAAATGTAGAATTAAGATGCACTTCATGATTTGCTACAGCTTCCATTAACTTAATACTATTGGTAGATCTAGGTGGTACTCATAACTTCAGATTTAAGAATTTGGGCACCACTAGATGTCTCAGGCTGATCACTGGGCAGCCTACCTGATCCTGACAAATTTTTTATTGGTGGTAGACTAGCAGAGACGCGCATGACCCTTGTAGAGAAAATTTTGCAATATAAGCACTCATATCAAATACAATCAAAATTAGGATGCCAAATATAAATAAACAGATACCATGAGGCTGCCACAGGAAGTGCATTAGATCTTCCAGTTCCACCATCTGCACAAGATCCATTATTCTGGTTCCCAATATTCTGCAGGAAAGAGATAAGCAGCCTAGTGAGTAAACTGCATGTTACATTCAAAAGTCATATATATGCATAATTTGTGCATTCACCATAACCAGTCTGTACACATGTCCCATACTTATACACGCCTTATGCCACTTCAACTTATCCAAGAGAAATGTATAATCCAGAAATCAACAGCCAAGTTGACAATACTTAAAAAAAATATAAAAATGTTATGCATTCTTACATTCAAAGAATCGTTGGCAACAGGGTTCACTGATGATGACAAGTTGCTATTGATATGCTCATCCACTGGGGGAGGTAAAACATTTCCCGAGCGCCCATGCATATTGTTTGTAGCACCGATAACTTGTTGAACTTTACTCCTTTATAACCATAATAACTTAATTTAGAACATGATAAAGATATCAAAGAAAAATTTACAAGCAACAGTGAACAGATAATTTTTCCAAAAGCAAAATGCCCCAGAGTTAGACAGAGGACCAAAGAAATATACAGTACAAAGCAACAGACAGTTGAAAATATACTGAGAAAACCTAAAACATTGTGAATAATATATTTAACCACCAAAATCAGAAGGGTATAAATTGGCAATCAATATTTATGCACTACCCCAAAAGTTGTCTAAGTTGTTTTTATAAGAAACTGAAAACCAAAGCATCAATTTAGCATAGTTTTATGCAGCTTAAATTAATAATATAGATCTTTTTTTTTTTGGTTCAAAACAGAAAAACTATATTAACAAAGATATGAGAACCATACAAAATGAAGACAACCAAGAAGCACGAATTAACAAACAACAACCTTCTAATCTAGAAAACCATCAATGACACAATTTCCAAAGCAAATACCCAATCAATAGACAAGTAATATAAATTTAGAAAACGGTTTAATCAGAATAGTTTTACTAATCAATACATATTGATAGTGTCTGCTAGCCTGCATCCTAGGCATCACTAAATCATTATCAATATTTATGTGTATCAACATTCCTCATTTTGTGCTACTGCTTTCAGCTCAACATAAAATGCATCGTATATCTTTTTCACACTTACAACATGGTCAATCATTAGACACCCTATCTAAAATTAACTTGGCTTCCTCATGTCAATATTACCATGTTGTTTTCGTCTTATTTTTTGGGTTATACAATACAGAAATCATATAAAAATTACTTGAAACATGATTCTTTTATATGGAAAAGTTCACAATTAAACATCGTAATACATATAAAATACAGTCGGTGGCTATCCGAAAGTAAATATATCATCCATTGTTTCAGGGTCACAACACATCCTTCACCAAGACTAAAACATCAGTACTTAGGAGGTAAGAGAAGTGCAGTAACAAGAAACCAGTTGTAATTGCCTTCTGCATCCTTCTATATTCTGTTCAAGAAATCAACTTACATTGTTTGTAAATCCATCGTACTTTGTAATTTGTTTAAATATCAACTCAACAAAAGCACCAGCAACTTTCATCCACACTATAGATTATGCCTCATAAACACAAACGCATTGCATGAAAAATCAAGCATACCTTGTAAATGCTGAAACTATATCATCTTTGGCAAAACTGTCTTCCTGAGGGCCAAAATCATGCAAATATAAACAATCTGGAATGCTGCAAGGCTGAAGCAAGAGAAGCATTAACCACAAGGACAACAACACCAAACTTGGTATTGTGTGCAAATGGAAGCATGACAGCATAGGAATAATGATTATTACCATGTTTCTTAGCCATGCGTGGCAATACTTTGTGGTTCCAAAACATGCCCTGCAAACCCAGGAAGGAAAATAATTCTGACTTGTCATCAAATGGAATATACACATATCCAGATTAGGTTAAAATGTACACATTCTTACCTTAAAGGTCTACCTTCTAAGGTAAAACTGTGAACCGATTGAATACATCGAATCGCTTCCTCCTCTTTAGAGTATGTAATATACCTAACCAATCCACCAGAAATACAACACACTGAGCAAATCTGGTTGATGACAACCTACTACCACGTGATGAAGATGCAAAATTTGGCATGAGTGTACAAGAGAAAACCAGAGAGTGAAAGACGGAACTTTGACTATTCTTATCATTGTGTGTTACTCAATAACAAATTGAGGTTCCTCATCAAATACAAAAATGGTATAAAAAATAAAAGAAGGAGAAGAAAAGAAATCAAATAGAAAAGGTATTTCACTCTAAACAAGTACAGAATTTCAAGAACAAATGGCCAATCATCTTACACACAACAACTATTGTTTGAAGAATGTTGAATAACCCCACTTGCTGTTCGAGATATTGAAACCTTCAAAACCTTCCCATATTGGCCAAAGTACTCTCTTTTCTGAAGCAACTGGTGAAGATAAATAAAATAAAACAGCTAAGTAACAGAGTCTTTTGACAAAAAAGATGCAGAGCAGCGCATTCCATTATATCACATGAGTAATAATTACACATTGCAAAAGTACTTGCCTCTTCATCTGCAAGGTTGAGCGGTAATCCAATTATATAGACTAGATTCCGCCGAACAACTCTAACATTAGTAAGATGCATTCTTCCTTCCGATGATTTGGGCTTTGCCTTCTGTGTTTTCAGTTTACGCTCGGTATAGATTTCAGCCACCATCCTGTACAGCAAAGATCGTATTGCAACCTCAACAGCTATTCATCTAATATTACACAGTAACACAAAAGCCATAGAGCAACCATAAGAACCTTTCACAGCTTGCTGCCGTTGCCACAATTTTTTCTTTGTCATAAGGAGTACGGCATGCTGGGCAGCCGTCCCTCGGTGCCATCCCTCTCAGCCATGTCCATGATGTGATGCCAGCACCAAACACATATCTATAAAAATTGAACTGACATTCATAAACCAATGAAATCAACACAGAACAATATAACAAGCAATTCATACATTGGGTAAAAGACCAGTAGCTCAAACCTCATAACCACATTGGCATGGCTTCAATTGCTGGTCAGTCAAGTCCATTTCCTCGGCACACAATGGACATGTCTTTTCTCCCTTTTCACTCATGATTGCCCTAAAAGTTCAGTTATATTGGAAAAACACATAATTAACGATATCCCTTTTTTTTTCTAAAAAGCAACCTTGTTTTAACGTATTGACATACGTGAATTTATGCCTACATAGTACAGAATGGCATGAGAATTATATTATACTACCGGCAATACTTATATTATCAGTATAAAACTATTTCAATTTAGCTGGTCTCCTTGAGCCAAATCTCACAACCTTTCCACGACATATTCACAAAATCAAGCTAACAATGATCTTGCATTTCCATGAAGAAAGAAAGATATGCAAAGCTGTAACATGGCTAAATTATAACAATATAATATCCAGTGTTTTCAGTAATAAGCATGATATTCAAAAATACTCAAAAGAGAAAGAAATCACAAATAATCCGAAAACGAATATACATCAAATATTGAGTGTTTAAGACATGGTGAACACTCAATTATTAAATGTTAAACAAAGCTAAAAGTTTGCACTGATAAAGTCGATAATTCAAATTATTCAAACCGGTGTTCAACAACCACAGAGAAACCAATTAGGCGATCACATTAATTTAATTCCATCACAAAGATTCCTAGCCTATATATTTCAAGTAACCAAGGATCAGTCAATTATGATATTGAACTACTTCCTCTAACGACTCAACAAGAGTACAAGACACCACACAATCAAACCAATAAAAACAAATAAATTAATTAATTAATTAAAAAAAAAATAGTACACAAACACTTTGTTATATACGACTCCGTTTACAACAACATACATCCATCTTCATTCGACGAACAATTGACAGAAATGACCTCATATTATTTTTATGCTTGTATAAACCACCATGTCAAACCAGTAAACGCTAGTTATCTAGTCATCACTATACTACCAAACCAAATACTAAAGAGAATACATATATATAACTCCACCGTTAGAAAAATACTACACACAGTCATCCATGGACTTCACCATAACAGTCAACCCCAAAAGCTTTGATCCATTTAATCAACAGTTTTTGTAATAAAAAAAAAAAAAGAAAGAAAGAAAAAGAAAATAAAAGAAATCAAGTGAACACAACCACACACAAAACATGTTAGATTCGAAAATCGGAACTAATTTTGCATACCAAATCCAAAATGAAACAGATATATTCAACGATGACTCAGATAATTTTCTTTTTAATTTTTTTTTTTCCAGTTGCGGTTTGATGATCGAAAATGCGAATCTGGTTAGACAGATAGTAGTTTTACGGGAAATCGAACTAGAGAGGTAACAGGAGACTTACAGTGAGGAAGCGAAAAAGCAGAGGAATCTGATTGTAGATGATTAGATTGGACTAAAGAGTAGAGAGAGAGAGAGAGAGAGAGAGAGGGTTCCTGTTTTTTTTTTTTTTTTTTGGCTCCGAAATGAATGTGAAAGCCGCACAGAGGTAAGAGAGACAACTGGGTTTTTGTGGATGGATTGGATGGCTTTTGTTGTTGGTAATGGAGGTGCTGTTGCTGTTGCTGTTGCTGTTGTAGATGTTATTTCGTGCGTTACCCTTACCTGTCACTAAAATATTCTCTTTTTTTTCTGTTCTTGCCCTTCCACTTACCGCTAATTGCGAAACTCTCACCTTGTTTTTTTTCCCCATTTGTTTGGGCCATTGTTGTTTGTGAAATGGAATAAATGTTTCTTGGGCTTTAGTTGAGCCCAAAAGTGAATACCAAAGTAAAATTGGGCTTGGATTGGATGGCCTTTATGGGTGCCCCGTTAGTTTTTATTGGGTTTCAAGCCTCCCAAGCCGAAAGTAGCTTGGAATTACATTTTGTCAAGTGAAAGGACAAATTTGAGCTCCAAATTGATTTTTGGTTGGTTCAAACTTTAAACTTTGCTTGAGTTCACCTTCTTTTGGTTTCTTAGATACAAAGATACCCTCTGTGTCATGTTCACTTCTTCAATCTCGGATTTTCTTTTGTTGTTATCGAATCTTGCTTTTGATATCCCGGCTGAGTTGAGTGTACTTGTCTTGTCACCCCCCCAACTTCTTGCTTTCACAATTCCAATCCTAGATTTCGTTTCTCAATTTAAATGTCCGATGTAATTTTGACTTTTTTATTTTTGTTGGTGAATAAAAGAGAAATATAAATAGGAACGGAAGTAGATTTAATAAAAATGTATTGCAACCAAATATACATTACTCACCATGTACTTTTCTCAATATATACATATACGTATATATACACATTACTCACTTCACTTGTTACTATACTTATAGGTATAAATTAGAATAGATGTAATTTAACCAATATGCGATCACTTTTTCCTCATAAAAAATATATAAATAAATATGGGATTAAAATTTACCAAATATAAAATAAATTTTAACTATATATGAAAATATAAATAAGGATAAAAGTAATTTATCTAGATATATAATTATAAATAAGAATAATTATGATTAAGCTTTATAAAATCTAAAGTATAAGGTATCAAATCATAAAAGTCTGTTTACAAAGCTTATGATGGTGTACAATTTGTATTTATAATGCACCATGCAATAAATTTTTATTGGGTATTGTCATCCATAAATATGATTTTCACACTTAAATTATTAATATGCTCATTATTTAAATTAAAAAATTTGTATATTAATACTATAAACACCCATAAATGTATCATATTAACCCTATTTAAATAACCTCAATTATATTTATTTAAAACAATTTTTTTTATCTTTATTCTTTTTTTATTTCTCTTAAACATAAGTTTTTAATCCTAACACTAATTTTATATTTTATCAATAGGAAGAATAAGTCATTCTTGAAGGTTGAAGCTATCAAAATTTAAACCAATAATGTTACTTTATTTTATATGTTAATCAATCTTTACTATTTAGAATAATAAAAAATAAAATTTGAAAAAAAAAATATCTTAAGAATCATATGATATATATAAAATTCATAATTTTTGTTTAAAAAATTTCTGTTAGAAATACTTATGGATTTTTGTTTATTTTGTTAACTTAATGTTAAAAAAGGAAATTTGTTTCAAGTTTTAAAAATAAATAAATTATTTTACTACTATGTATTTGTTCTTACTTATAATTTTATTTACGAATAATTTTGTCAAATAACTGTTTTTTAAAAAATTAGTGATTAAATCATTTTTACAAGTGACAATAATTCTATCCATTTTTATATTCAACATTCATATTAAAGTCTTTTGTTTCGATGTTAATTTGACTTTTTACGAAATTCTTTTATATCTATATATATTTATGTTAGGAAACATCCTACTACTTCTACTTTATTTCTTCGGTCTAATTTTGCACTGGCTATCCGTGCTTGTTCATGATCTCTAAATCTTCCATCATACAAATATAATATCTTTTATTTAAACCTTCTCTAGTTTGACTTGTAATTTCTATAACTCCTACAGCTAAATGTATATCTGAAAATGTTTGCCTTTGTAATAATTTCCATTTTAGGGGCTTATTAAAGTTATTTCTTGACTATGATTGACTAGTGCTAATTTAAATTCATTTTTGTAAACATATAGAATACCTTTTAAAAATATCTAAAACTTATTCACTATATAAATTTTTCTTTTCAACTTGCACGAATCCTTCTTCCAGTAGTTTGTTTGCATCATTTTCATTTATTAAATCTTAAGTTTTCTATTTTCTATAATTTCCTTACCTTTGTTACCAAAATTAGTAAAGTTTAAGCTATTCCTAACTTTATGTGTTGTTGATTGTTGTGCATTAGACCTCCCTTCTAGTTCCGTTCTTAAATATTACTTTAGCTCCTCGGACGTCTTTAATATCTGTAGTGGGTGAATTCTATAGTATGTTGACTTTGAATGGACCTCGTCAGTCAACTTCCTTGAAACTTAACAACCTATGTCCTGCACAAATCAAATAAAAAGAACGCGGGTGATCTTGACATCGGTGGGGTGCCGGCCGAAAACACTTCGACGCTCAAATCAGTAAACTGATCGTAATATATAGAATGCAGTAATTGTAAAGTATCGTCAGGCTAGGGGGAGTGTGCTGAAAAAAGGTAGGACGAAAAAGTGGAGGGAGTGGGAACACTAAAATATTAAATATCAGTGAGCAAACCTCGTATAATAGAATAGTGTAAGTAGACCGCGAATAGTACACCAGGTAAGTTTCCAGGAAAGAGATGTCAGTTACAATGGACACAGTTAAATACCACGTCTTTTCCTAACCAAAACATTTTCTAGACATGCACCTCCACGTCACTACACTAACTCTATCACACAGGAACTCTAAATCTAGGGTGAAAAAATGAAAAAGAGAGGAGAAACCTCAAATGCTTTGTAAAAGAAGAGCAAATGAGGTGGGGATGGATTTTGACTTCAAATGAAGCATCTATTTATAGGTAGAAGAGGTGTCATGGGCACTTATGATGAAGTTAATGTTATGTTCGTTATGAAATAAATAATATGATTAATATTAGGTCGGTTACGGAATAAATATCATAGTTAATGATATGTCGGTTACAGAATAAATATCATAGTTAATGATATATCGGTTACAGAGTTAATGTAACTTCTGTTACAATTGATTTAAACCTCATTCATTAAGAGTAATCAATCTCATTACTTGGGTTGGATCAATCAAGTTGTTGGACTATCTGCTTGTAACATGTATTTGACCATTAAAATGAGTTGATCAACATACTGGGCTAATTTATTTCAATAAGTTTTGGGCTTTTATTTTGGGTTTAAAATTTTTTACCACTACAATATCTACTTTAGGAGGGGTTGAATTTTCTTCTTTTTTCTTTTTGTTCCAAAGTAGTAACTGGCACAAAAAATTGTACTAAACAAAATAATCAAGTATTTTCAAACAAACAAACCAATCAGACATCTTAACCATACATGGAAGTATAAGTACGAATAGAAGTAAATTTACCAAATACCGAATTACTTCTCACCGAATATATAAGAATATAAATAAATATAAAAGTAAATTTTTTGAGAAGTAATTGCGCAACCCCACCCCCCTTGCCAAAAACAGGTGAAAACACATTTACTGTTTATTATACCAAACTCCCACACTATGAGTCTATTTCCGTCAACTTTAACAGTTTTTGTCAACTGATCATTTTGTTCATGAATAAAATAAAATTCTTTAAAAAATCCTAAAAATCATCACCAATAATATTTAAAAAAATAAAATTTTCTAAAAATCATCAAAAAAAAAAAAAAGAGAAATAATAAAAATTAAAAGAAGAAAAACTATTTTGAAAAAAATAATAATTTAATTTTTAAAATACAATCACAATCCTTTTAATTAATCTTATTCAATCAAACTAATCAATCTAAAATTCAATTAAATTAATCCAAAAAATTAAACAATTTGCAAACTAACCATAAAATTCACCAGCAAACACCAAACTCAAATCTACTTTTCAAATAGGTTTTTCAACCAAAAATTTGCACAACAATATTTTTAGGTTTGCAACGGCAATCCAAAAAATTAAACGATTTGCAAACTAATCATATGATTCGTTGTTCTTCGATCTGGAAGGAAATTTGGTTTTTGAAGCTGATCTTCAAGTTGAAGAAGTTGAAGAATGAAGATATTCAAGTTGAAGAGAAAACCTGAATCTATCCAATTGTATTTTTTATTTTTCTTTTCTATTTCAATATTTTTTTAAAAATTTTTATTTTTAGATTAATCCCCACCGTCCAATCATATGATGGACAGTGGGGATATTTTTTTTTTAAAGAAAATTATTATTTTTAATTTTTTTACAATATTTCGTTTTCAATTTTTATCTTTAAATTAATCTTCACCGTCCATCCATCGTGTGATGGATGGTGGAAATCTCTTTTTTAAATTATTTATTATTTTTAAATTTTATCTATTTTTATAATTTTAAATTTAAAAAATAAAATTTAAAATTAAAAAGATAAAATGACCCTTAAGTTGACAAACTTTAACAGAATTTGACTAACAGAGTGAGGATTTGGTATAATAAAATGCTAAATGTATTTTCGCTTGTTTTTAGGTAAATCTCAAGAGGGTGTTATGTAATTCATTTTTTTTAAAATATAGAATCATTTTTATTTATAAAATAGAAATATAAATAAGAATGAAAGTGATTTAAGTCTTCAAAACAATGTGAACTTAGATAATTATTATAAAAATAATATTGGATAAAATTTAAGTTCACGTTTTAGTCCAAGTTGAAAGAGATTTGTTTGAGAGGTCAATGATTGAGAATTTTTATTAGCAAAGTAGCCAAAAATGACCATATAAGAAATGGAGTTTAGTTTACCTCCCACAATTGTTTTTAAGTTTTTACTCATAGACAAGACTATAGACACCAAAATATGCCTATATTATATATTTTAAAAAATAATAAAAAAAAAGGTAAAAATCATATAAAATAAAATAAAACAACTCCACTCCACTAGCGTTGGAGCATTTGATGGAGGTTGCAGTGACTTACTACAGATTTGATAGAGGTCATCTCGTCTCAAATTTTTAACTTCGCCACCTTTGGCTGTCATCCATTTTGGGTGAGATTCACCGGCAAATGGTATTTTGTGCAAGAATCTCATATATTTTTATTTTCCCAACAAGGTATGGATTTATATCAAACTTCATTCGAAGATACTACTTCGTGGGTGAATCTCATGCAATTTATTTTTTTTTTTCAACATTGCCAAGAAATTCATTTTTAGGTGAGGTTTATGTGCACATATCATTTTCAATTAAATCTCGTATTTAGTTAAAAAGTATATAAGTCCTGAGGGGGGCAAGAATTTAAAATGCATTGAGAATGAATAAATTTGATTATGCCTTTTTCAAAAGATTAGTTTTGAATGTTTGGCATTTCTATTTATAGAATTAGTGCTCAGATTAGAAATATTTTAATATAAAAATAATTTCTAAAAAATTAGTTAAACATATAATTATTGGATTGATGTTTGGGGCTTTTGGCAGTGACTTGAGTTGCCTAAGCTAGGAGCTGTTTTCGGTAGTAGACGTTTGAGTCTCATTTTATCCATTAAGTTGCAAAGTGTTTGATAGATTTCACTTCCAATGTGGAAGCTATATTTCAAACCGTGTTTGTAGTCATAATTTTGTCCAAGTGGCGATGCTCCTTTAATCCAAATGACAATAAATGTTAAATAAAAATAATAAATATTTTATGTATTAGCATATGGAAATAGCAATTGTTTGGAAGGATATATGAAAATAGCAACTAAATATATAATAATATGTACATTTTTATTAAAACTATATCCACCACATAACAAATTCCATGATTTAATCTCTTGTTAAGTACAATCGTGGCTTTGGTAGCCGACTGTTGGCTCATTTGGTCAAAAACCATAGCTCTCATGTTTCTTGACGTGGATTTTATATTTTATAATAATATTCTTTCATTAATTTATGTGGATAGCTTCCCTAACTATGTGTGGGCTATTCTTCAATTTTTGTGTGAACCAATCCCTTTTATATGAGACTAATTCTCTAAATCACATTACTTATGTTTTATCTCAATTGGTTCGATAATCTCCTAAATCAATCTAAAAAAGAAAAAAAAACACCTCAAAATATTGTGTTTTAATAAGCAACAAAGGGGAAGAAAAGCTTCAGTAGCGTAGTACGCCCGCCTGCGTATCGACTCAAGTCTCAACCCCACCACCACTCGTCCACGTACACGTACCCGCGGTTTGGCCCACCAAAAAATTGAAAAATAGTCTTTCTTTACAACTTCTAGAGGCCGTCCACACATTTTTAGACAGCCACTTGTCAAGTTCACTTATGATCGCAGCCGCTCACTCAAACACAAACTAATCTTGACGGCCTAAAACGAAGGGTAGAACCTTCTTGTCTTCAACATCACTGGCTTTATGTTCACTACCCCGTCTCTAGCTTAGACTGATCAGTTGCAGAGAGGTTCGTGTCGTGAACATATAACAAGCAATCGCATTTTCCGCTAGAAGGCCTCAGGTAACTTCAACTGTTATTATGTTCTGGGTCGTGTGATTTGTTTATTCTGTTTAAGTTGAGAGAAATGGTCTCGTGATTTAAATTCGTTCTGGTTTTTATAAAACTCGATGGTGAATAAGAGACTTGTTACAAATATGACAGAAATCGTTAAAATGGCAAAAAAGTGCTACCCAGAAGTGAGCGAGGAGTATCAAAATGCAGTGGAGAAATGCAAGAGGAAGCTAAGAGGACTCATTGCTGAGAAGCACTGTGCTCCTATCATCCTCCGTCTAGCGTAAGTTCTCTCTCTTTCTAGAGTATGTATATGTTTGTATCTATGTGTCTACATGTGTTAGATGGTTTTCCTGTTGCAGATGGCACTCAGCTGGAACTTTTGACGTGCATTCGAAGACTGGAGGGCCTTTTGGGACGATCAGGCACCCAGATGAGCTAGCTCACGAGGCTAACAACGGTCTTGATATTGCTGTGAGGCTGTTGGAGCCAATCAAGGAGCAGTTTCCAATATTGTCCTATGCAGATTTCTACCAGGTATTTTAAATCACATGATCACACGGTGTTGTGATAACTTTATTTGGCTTTCGATCATCACTGTCTATATATGTAATGGTTCGATGTGTGCTATATATATATATATATCTCTATTGAAGTTGGCTGGAGTTGTTGCTGTTGAAATTACTGGAGGGCCTGAGATTCCTTTCCACCCGGGAAGACCGGTAAGTGAATTTCTTCATATATTTAAATACCCTGCAAAGTTTATTAATAATTTCTACATGTTAATTGATATGTAAAATATTCAATCATTTTAATTTCATTTTTATAAGCCAGTTACTTTATAACTAATAGGAACAGGGAACTTAGAGGCTAATGCAACTTAGGTTTCTGATCAGCCTGAAGATTAGAAAAGAGCTGTGTATACTATTAATGATTATTTAATCTGTCAATAATTCTAGAAGCTAAACTTCTGGATTATGTAATTTGTTTAACAATTTGTGTTCCATCATCTAATTCGCAGGACAAATCTGATCCTCCCCCAGAAGGTCGCTTGCCTGCTGCCACCAAAGGTCGGTTAGTTGGTCAAAGCTTTGGTCTGTTATGATATGATCATTATATATCTTATTATAAAGTGTATGATTCCCAATCTTTTGTTGTCACTTCAGGTTCAGACCATTTGAGGGATGTCTTTGGTCATATGGGTCTAAGTGATAAGGATATTGTTGCCTTATCTGGCGGTCACACCGTGGTCTGTTAGCAAGCTTGGAATACTTGTGCTAATATACTATGAATTGAACCATGAAGCTGATTTTAACTGCTGAGCTCTCCATATTGACTTGTACTATTGATGCTGTAAAAATTTATTAACAGGGTAGGTGCCACATGGAGCGTTCTGGATTTGAGGGACCCTGGACTAGCAACCCTCTCACTTTTGATAACTCATATTTCAAGTAAGCATAATAATCTCTTTGTTTCTTGCATAAGCTTATGACACTTCATCCAATTTGATTGCTATATCAATCTCATTGGAGCTTGACAAACTAGTGCTAGTAGAAACTATTTAGCAAGGTTTGTTGCCTGCCACGATGCCCAATTGTCTGTTGTGGATATGAGACTTGGAGTATTTGACTGATGTATATTAATTCATTTAGGGAATTGCTTAGTGGAGAGAAGGAAGGTCTTATTCAATTGCCATCAGACAAGGCTCTTTTAGAGGATTCAGTTTTCCGTCCTCTTGTTGAAAGATATGCTGAAGTAAGTATATTGTCGTTTCTTCGAAGGAATCTTCTTATGATTACCACATATATGTAGTATTTTGCCCTGTCATTTTATGAGGATTTGATTGCGCCGTTAATTGAACTTTTGTTTCTGGGGGCTATGCTGCAGGATGAGGATGCTTTCTTTGCTGATTACGCTGAATCTCATTTAAAGCTCTCTGAACTTGGGTGAGAAACAAGTTTTGGCACTATTATCCTTCAAATTGTCTCCTATTTCCCATTCTGAGTTATATTGCATGTCTTTTAATCTTGCTTAAAGTATTTATTTCTACATCTTGTTTGCGTTTTCAGATTTGCAGATGCTGATTAAATGTTGCCGTTATCTGGTTCTGTTAATGAATCTGTGTATGCTGGTCTGTGCTTGTATATGATTCTAGAGTGATCAAGAGCCTTGCTTATAAGAAGTTATTGATCAGTTTTCTGGCAATGTACTTGCCTCTAAATTGGTTAATGTCATGTACTTAACAATATAACTTCAGTCATCATTTTAGGGTTTGGAGTGTGATTCTTCGTGTTGTTGCCAACTGTCTTGTGACTTGAAAATGCATTGATAATGATCTTATATGTTGCTTTTCAAGTGAAAGCCTAGAGCCTTGCTCTCGAGTTTTCTTCTATTTTAGTCTTCTCAGTAATGGTATCTGTTTTGTGCTTGGAAGTAATGAGCCACTACTTTAAACTAGTTTAGGGTTTTGGTCTTTATTTTGTGTCATGTCCCAAAAAGTAGCTTGAAATCTTTTGTCAAGTTTAAAAAAAAGGTATATGAGTTCCAAATTAATCTTGGTTGGTTCAAACATTGATTGAATTCTCTCCTAAAAGCAAACAGTTAAAAACGTTCAGTGAAAAAAGTCTTAAGATCTCAGATTCAGACTTCTAATATGCTACCTTTCATACTAGGTAAAATGTCACAATCTTTAAGAGGTAAAATGTCACAATCTTTAAGAGATAAATGGACGAAAAAGTGGATTGAGATTCCAACACAATGTCGACGTTTTGTAGTGGGACCTCAGTCCAATTTTTCGTCTATTTGTTCTTGTAAGGTTTTTGTCTTTTGTCTCATGTGGTAAGTAGCATCTTAGATGAGATTATAATATTATATCTAATACGTATTTATTATATCTTATTGCAACTAAATAAATCATATTGTATATTGTGTCCTACAAATGATCATTTATTATATTTCATTGCAACTAAATGAGTTATATTGTATTATATTATATTCTATAAATTATTATTTTTCATATATTATTAGTAATTTGAACTTTTATATTCGTATTGCAATTCTTGCTTCATATGTTTTATAATTTAAAAAGAAAAATGTGTAGCTTAATATTTTTCTTAAAGTGATATTTTTTAAAATAATAAATAAAAAATTAATTTATGTAAAATTAGAAATATATCGACAAAATTGGTTATAATATTAAATTATTTGTTTTCAACTACATATATAGTTTAAAAGAAAAGTACAAAACAATTATTAATTATGAGAATATAAATGAAAAACTATTTGTTTTAAGATGGTTTTATCTTAAAAAAACAAACTGTCAATATGTATATTTAGATATTTAAAAAAAAAAAAACATATCATTTAAATTTCATATTTAAATTCAATCATCAGTAATATTCATAACTATAAAAAAATAAACAACCCTAATCTTATAGCAAATTATTAGACTAACCTAACTAACTTTACATCATATTATTCCTTGAGCACAGCTGCCAGTGATTGTTTTAGAAGTTATAGTAATATCAAACTAGCCCTAAGATATCAACAGAAATGGAAACCCAAAACCTACAAATCCTTGAAATAGCAGAGTCCCAAGTGCCTCCTCCAAGTCACCACCATCCATTATCATCCACAGCCAAGAGGAACTCTCAAATTCCTTGAAACTCTGCTGCCGCATTCCCATCTGTTTGCTTTTGGCTTGATCAGATGCGATGTTTATGGGTGGTTAAAAAAATGATCAAATCTTGATCTCCATATAAAGTTTGCCCATTGTCCCGCTGGCAAGTCCAGCTGCAAATTTTCACGCTGGTCAATAAAATTATAGTGATCCCAAGTCTTGAATTCCATTTGAAATTGCTCAACTAACATTGCCACCATGACCATGGCTCAATTGGTTTGCAGAACATAAGATTCCCACTAAAGTTTGATCAATCCTGCGCTAGTTAGCTCTTTATTGTTTGGTTTGCGAAAAATTTAAGATTTTAGAGACCAGAATTGAGGATTGTTTTAAGAAATGTAAATGCTAAATCTTTTAAATCCCAATACTTTCAATATGTTAACTAAAGTATTGATGAAAATTAATGAACTATTAATCCCTTTTTCATGAAATAATGAAAAAGAAAAGAACAGAGAACTAAAATTAAATGTCATATGGAGTAATTTATAGTCAATAACATGAAAATTGAGAAGATACGTGTCGAAGTACTTTACCGTCCCTCTAAATCTAATGTCTATAGTTACCATGATTTCCTCTTTTTGACATGTGATAGAAAAAAACTGTGGTAAAAACAATATATTGAGGTATAGTTGCACAGACATAACTTCTCACAGGAGAAGGGAAATAGAGACGATGAGAGATTTTACCTTGCCAAAGTCGAAGGCATGAGTTTAAAATTTGGCAAGCTATTGATCCAATCGGTGAAAAGCCACAATCATCATACTGCTTCTTTCAAGAGTTGGCGAGTTATTGATCCAATTGGCGAAAAGCCACCATCATTATGCTGCTCCTTTCAAGAGCATTTGCTTATAAATTTTTTTTTTTAAAAAAAAAAAAAAGAGAAAAGAAAGAAGAAGAAGTTTGAGATCACAAGAGAAGTATTTGCTTCCTAGGTAGGAATTAGTGATATCAATGGTGAATTTATATTATCCATGAAAACTAATATTATTGATGGTCAATTATGTTAATATTGTTTTCCAATTTTTTTACTATGAATATTCCTTTCAAGGAAATGATTTGGTGGCGATGCTCCACCAGAACACCAATAGAAGCGTTCAATTTATCTTAAAATAATTTAAAAAGTAAATTTAATGGCAACTAGTAAATATGTATTATGATTAAAAACAATTATATTTCTAGTCAGAGAGCTGGCAACTTAATGTATATTTATGGTGGGAATGTTTAGCTCGTATTAAATATCATAGAACTAGAGACATGTATGGCTCCAAACGAGTTGCTGTGATAGACAACAACCCACCTTTACATGCATATGGTGGCAAGTTCGATCACCATCATTAACAAATGTATATGACAATTTTTTTGCTAATTATATGGATAGATTTTTCTCGTTTTTTGGAATAAATTTTCGGATTGCACGATAGTATCCTATTTTTATTAGGTTCCAGTAATTATCTGATCTAGCGTCAAACTATCAAAAAAAAAAAAAAATACTAGAGACATGTATGTATTTAACCTATTAATTAAAGTTTAGTAGAACAAATTAAATTTTATTACCTTTAGAAATCTATCTATAGTTTGAGAAACTTGTATGATTATAATGTTAATAAATATAATTTGTTAAAAGATATATTGTCATATTCCAATTTCTTATAATCAGATGATAATAAGATAAATATGACTATTCAAAAGACAACCGATATATGTGTAATAACAATGCTAGATATCTCACCCTCTTGTAACTTATTTATATTTCAATCAATGATACGACGATAATGAATTATACATCTTATAAATGAAAAAAAAAAAACATATCAATATTATGTATTTACTCACCAATTAACACGTCATTGGTTGGAAGGCAACAATAATACAAGAGATGAAATATCAACATTACTAAAAGCAGTAATTTGTTTATATATGTTTTGTTATTTTTAGTCCATGTAGACACACTTGATTGGTCTTTTTAGTACACCTTATTGCTGTAGAAGCATCGTTCATCAAAAACATTATTGCATACGATCACAACTTTGTAAACATAATTGCGTAATTAACTTACAAACTTATTATAATTCTATATGTAGGTAAAAGTAATTTCATAATTGGTTAAATTACTTCCATTCTTATATATAATTCTATATATGAATAAAAATGCTTTTATATATGTTTGAATTTCCTTCTATTTTTATCTAAAAAAATAATAAGCAATGTTACTTTACCTAAATTGGTGCCCAAATTTAGTGACTAATATGATATTCTTGAAACTAAAAAACCTAATCAATCAAATTTTAATTTATCAATTTCAACTGGTTAGTCCTCTTATTTTTTAAAGATGTCACATCATTTAGATACCAATTTATGTAAAATAGTATTATTGAAAAAAAAAATTATAATCATATTTCTATAGAGTTAATAATGCTAATTGCTACACTTTCAAAAAGAGAATTTCAAATTTTTTGCTCAATTTGATGTAACAAGATGGTTTGTAACATTTAAACAATAAATTTGGGTAAAAGTTTTGAATAGTGTAGGGTTACTCATTTCTATACAGTGAAAAGTTATTGCATAGTTGGTTAAATTTATTTCCATCCCTATTTATATTTCCATGTATAGTCATAAATGATGATTCTATGCTTGCTTAAAATATACTCGATATTTTATCCACACTTCTATTTATACTCAAAAGTGATTCCATACTTTATCTCCATTCTAATTAGTAATTCTATATATGGTTAAAATAATTCTATATTTGGCTAAATTTACTACCATGATTATTTATGCTTTTATATATGGTCTAAAATGATTCATATTTGGTTTACTTTACTTCTATATACATTTATATTTCTATGTGTAGTTTATCATGATTCCAATTTGGTTAAATTTACTTCCATTCTTATTTATAAATCTGTCTATTACTAAAAACGATTTAAAATTGGCTTAAATTTACTTCCATGAGTTTAGTTAAACTTCTATATATTGTTAAAAATGATTCCACATATTTTGTTAAATTTACTTCCATATTTATTTGTATTCCTACGGTTTAAAATAACTCTATATTTGGTTAATAGTAATTCCATGTTTGGATAAATTTATATTCATATTTGCCTTTTAAGCATGGCTTGTTCCCTATTTAGTGAGATAATGTTTATGGGGTTAAAATTGTTGGATTTGAACCCTCTCTTAAGCTAAATTTTAGCTAAGCCTTTTTTAATCTTATGACACAAAAAAACTACAATCAATAAATAATTGGGATTTGGTTGGGATTTGATTACTTTTTCAACAACTAAACGCATGTTTTAAAAAGTTTAGGAAAATGTTTAGTTTAAGAGGGAGTCCAAATTCAAAAAATGTTATGCTTTCATGAGTTTTTTGTAGGTCAAATAATGTTTGTTGGGTTGAAAATGTTATCATTTCATGATTAACAGAAATCAGCGTGATTGTTGAATATTGGTGCCTTGGTGGCGTGCTGTAAGCTATTTGGGCGAGTTACAGGCTTTCAGGCCGGAGAAGATAATTGATTTAACGACTTGAACCGGGCTCGGATCCAGCTTGAGTTTGGGTTTTAGCCCATCTGTGGTTGCCGAATATGTTATGGGCTCGTCATCAATTCAATCAAGTTATTGTGTTTGCTGTGGTCAAGAACGGATAAATCTTGCAAATTGCTGGTGGTGTCGTTCGCACAGTCAGCCCATAAAGACTTTGGCTCATATAGGTTAAGATGTCCATAATTCGATGTGCATCCGGGATTCTTACATTAAAGATAGTTTTTCCAAGTGATATGGGTATTTTCTCTTATTTCGGAAAGCTTTAGTTCCGGGTCACACATCAGAAATGTTCGATAAACTATATAGTATATAATATACCTATGATAGATGTAATAATAAATTAAAGGAAAAAAAAGAACATATAAATCTTTATAGAAAAAGAGAGAGATAAATCATTTTTTATTTTATTTTTCAGAAGCAACTCCGATAAATCTTATTGTTGGAGGAATCTGAATTTCATAAAATGTGCAGGGAGAAAGCACTATACTTTATTTTAAAAGAAATTAAAGTCAAAACCTCTTTTCAAATTCACCAAAAGTTGAAGTGACATCTTAATTATTTTTTTAAGGAAACATGCTATAAACGTAAATATAATTGGTTATTTATATAATCAGACTAAAAATACTTTTACTCATGTATTTTATGTCGTAATCGATTAATATCATTCGTTATTCATATTATCATAAAGCATGATATAATTAAAAGATGTATGCATGTGTATCATAACATTTTTCCAAACTTAATAGCTAAGAAAAGAAAGTCATCACACACACCAATTTGTCATAATGTTAATCTGGAGCGTTTGATTCTGACACCAAAGACCAATCTATTCATGAGGGTAAAGAGAAAAGGAAAGTAGAGGCATTAAAAAACGAGGAGATACCAGATGTCTTTTTAAAAAGTTAAAAACAAAGGCATACTTTGATTAAAGGGAGGGCCTTAAAATAATCCCAAAAAGAATTACAGATCTGTTGCAAAGTTTGAAAAGACAACCAAATTAACCATAGAAGAGCAGTGCTGGTTTGCTTTTTAGCCAACTATGAGCTTTCTTTTTAGCATATATATAGTTATAACCTAAAGTTAATTATAATTATAGAGAAATAGTCACGCAAATCTTTTCGTGCCCACTTACCAGAAAAAAGCCAAAAGTTTGAAGAAATTCAGATTTTTGGTCTGATCTGTTTAATCGGCTGGCTTTATGGTGCACCTAACTCCATTACATGTTGGCCATTAATGGAAATTAATAATTAGAATGATGACTTTGAGCTATTGAGATTGAAGGAGATGTTTTACTGTTTTCCAATATATATTTCTAACATCATATTTCATTTTAGGCGCATATATGAATTAGTTTAATCTTTTTTTTTTATGAGAAGCATTGATCAAGAGAATATTGTTCGGCTGCACCCAAGACCTTTGAATACTTCGATTATATTCACTTGGAGACAAATGTTTCAGATTTTCTTTTTTTACTGTTTTAAATATAAATAAAATCATTTTTACATTTTATTGTGAGAAAATAAGATCTTAAAACTACAATGTAATTAGACATTGACTCTATGGGCCAGAAACTAGTTAATACAAAATTTCTCCTTTTTTTTTTTAGTTTTTAATTTTTTTGATATTCTGAGAAATTCCGAATTATATATACATTTTAATTTCTTTGTAAAGCAACTGGATAAGTAGTTTTGTTTTGCTTTGAGACTTTGCCTTTTGATAATTGGATAGACCTTTATTTCTAGCACTTGCGCTAATTGCCAAGCCTCAATGTATTCTATGACATAACGAATTGCAAAGACTATAGAAAATCTTTATAAATGGAAAACACTTTCATCTATGGGGGCACCATTCTTTTTATTAACTGGTGCCCACTTCGACCATAGACAATGACTCTTCTTTGTTTCTTTATAGCACAATCATAACATTTTTTTTTTAATAAAAGTTATATATTTTTTCAATTAAAAATCATAAATTTGTTAATAACTTCGAAAAACATTATAAACAAAGAAATGTATTTATCATAAAATTGTCAATTTTTAAATATTCCACACACAAAAAAAAAAAGATAAAGTCACAACTTAAATATATACAAAATGCAGATTTAAGGTTATCAGTATCTTCAATCATCAAACTTTTAATAATTTTTGAAAATATTGCAACACATAAATATTAATTATTAACAACGAGTGGCATATGATCTATTTCATTATTATTTTTCATTAGTAATAGTTAATGAAAAAAATTAAGCTTAAGATTCATTACATAGAGCTATGACGAAATAGATTACAATAAACATTTGCAGAGCCAAAAGATTCTAATATCCCATCTCTGCTGTCCATGTAGAATTTGGGTAGTTGAGGCCAGTTTGACAGAACAGTACACCACGGTACAATACTATGTTTGATCGTCATATCATGACTTTTGAGTTTTGAGTGCAAGATTCAAGGTTGGCTGAAGAATCCAAATATGATACCCAGCAAAACGCCTTGAAAATGCCCACCAAACAGCCGGTCTAAACATTGACCAGCCTCATTCAACAAAGACTGGCTTAAAATAATTTTGAATGCATCATTTCCCAAGTCGACCTAATTAAAATATATAATATGACGAATAAATAAGATTTGATTAGAGAAAAGAGAATAAATTTTATAAAATTATGATGTGACGACTTTGATTGATGTTCCAATAAGAACAGTTTTGTATAAGTTTTTCTCTCCCAGCGTTTACCTCCAGGTCAACCTTTGGTCGAACATCATGGTCGACCATGTTGACTATTCTTCATGGCCCATTTCACCCACCAACAAGTTGTGGCTTGAATGGCTTCTAGCAATTAACAATTTTGCACGCATGGTTTCTTTCAACTATTAACGGGCAAGACAATTGACTCAGGAGAACAGACAATTTTTTTTAAAAATTTTTTAATACAGAAGAGCAGCGAGCAGACCATTTAATTTGGTATAAACTATGTTTTATTTAAGTTTCATCTTGTCTCCTAAGTAAATATATGATTTCCACCGTAACTACTCCCATCTTGTCAGTCAGTGGGTCCTGCAATGTCCGAATCATTGTATTATATTTTACTCTTCGGGAGAAGCTTTGTTCTTACGATCCCCATATTTTGGGTTATTATTCTTACTAATTCGTGATCATGTAATTTCACATTTTAGCCCGTTTTGTCTATTTGTTGATTACTATACACGTCTTCCATCAGTTGATGGACAGATATAAATTAAATGATAATTTCTATGGAATTGATATGACGACGAACCTTTATATTATTCCCTAAAAGAATTGACTATACCTTTTAAAAATAATGATTTTAAATCTATCATGAATTCAGGAACATAAGATAAAAAATATAAGAAACAACTATTAAATATAAGATAGAATGAAAAATTTCATGATTAAAAAAGTAAAACATCTTCTATGAGATACTACTTATAGTGCAAACGACTCAAAACTATATCATTGATAGATTAAATGAATATTTTTAGCCATCAAATCATCAAATTACATTAGACAATAGAAAGATTGGAGGAATTTAGAAACAAAGATAGAATGTAATATATAATACAAAAGGTATTTAGAAGATATTTGTACAAATATATTCTTGTAACATTTATGTTCTTTTTTTTTTTTTTTTTAAAAAAAAAGAAGATATATAGAGTATTTATTTACCATTGCTTACCATTTTAATCCAAATTTTGATAACTTTATTTTTTTTTAAGGAGAAAACTGTAATACCAACAAATTTTTTATACAAGGCTTGGATATTAAAGGCCTATTATAATATTTTTTTAATAATGTATTTTATCATTAAGAGCTTCATCACGGATACAATTTATTATTTAAATTAATAATGTTTTAAAAATGTTGGATTACTTATAAAAATAACTAGAGTTTCATTAAATTAAGGATTAGTATAGCTGTTGCTATAAACATGAGTAATCAAAGAGATAATGATTTATCATAAAAGAAAAAAAGATAATAATTTATCATTAAAAGATTAATGTGAAAATCAGAGAGAATAGAAAATAGAGAAAAGAATAGAGTTTAATTTACATCCAACTTTTAAGTTTAAGTCTGTTAATGTTTTATATATGATTAGAGTATAATATTTGTTTTATATTAGATAGTTATTCATAGTTTGTGATATGAATTATGATTACAAATTTTCGATTACACGAAAAAAATAAGAGTAAAGTGTTTATTTCATTATTCAACAAAATAATAATAGTTGACTTTCTTTTTAGCTTATAATCTTTTTCAAATTATTCAACAAAATTATTACAGTTAGTTTTCTTTTTTTATTGTTATTGATTTAGATAACTGATAAGATTCTCTATATCATGGATATTTGTTTGAATGATATTTGTTTGAATAAAGTAGAGATGATTGTGAAAGTCTTAATTGTAATTACCATCAAATAGAAGGCATTCAAAGTATCGGAGTATCGAGCACACCAAGTCCAAGGCGCGTGCGCGTGTGTTATTAGATGCTTTATGCGCACATGATAGGCGCTGCTGCACCTGCTTGGTGGTACCTCACCATTTTTTTTTTGAATTTTTTTAAAATACACACCTCACCTTCCTCAAATGGACCAAATACAACAATTCATTAGATCATTTCAGTTCCATTTATCTGGATATCATAAATTTGAATATATTAATTCCAATAGGGACAAAGCTTTAGAAACATCTATTACATTTCATTGATATATGTAATATATCTATATAACATCAGTGCTAAGAGGATTGTCTCAGTGGAGAAACCCTCATTTAGCACTCTTTCTCTTTAATTTGCTGAGTTCGAGTGTTCGTCAGCCCTTGATGTTAGGATCAATTTTTTCACATGATGTGGACCCTTTAGTTTTGGACCATGCTTTGTGGATCTTGATTAAGAATGTTCAACAATATACATGGTTCTAATATCTCTGATGCATGAGTTATTAATCAAAGTATATATATAAATATATATCTGATCTTAAAACTTTTAGTTAATGAGAGGGCAGAGATGTTGTAGATATTATTCTTGTTGGAAGAACTATGTCATAATTTGTGCTTTTATGGTAAAGAAATATAAAATCGTGTGATACCATTGAAAAATAAAGAAGTATATAATCACTTGATTTACTTGTGCTAAAAAACTATGTGTGGCTTTTTTTAAAAAAAAAAAATGAAAAGACTGTGTTTTATTTAGATTATTTTAAACTTATCTTATCACGATATTTATTGTTTTAAAATGTATATAAGTTAGAATATAAAGATAGTGAAATAGTAGTTTCAAAACACTCGGATTAATAAAATTATGAATAATCTTTAACTCCTTAATTAGTAATATCTTAAAAAAAGTAAAAAAATATATTATAACATTTAAAATAAACATATAAAAAAATAATATGGTCATCAATGAATCCCAAACTAGTAATATTTAAAAAAAAAAAAACTGAAGTATAATGTAGTTGAAATAGTATATATAGAGTTAATATATATATATATATATAGTGAACTTAGTATATGCAGAGTTAATATGCTCATCCAGAATTTAGCTGGAAAAAAAAGGTTAGAGGGTGATCGCCGTCGCTTATCGGGCGCGAGTGATATAGGATGTTTACCGAGAACAGGAGTTGAAACAGAACAAATACAAGCGGCAAACAAAAGAGCAGTGATGTGAAACCAACCCCGTGTAAAAGCAAGAGTGGGCTCCACAAGAACCTCACTTGTTTCAGTGAGGGGCGAATCTCGTCCGTCCACTTCCATCTCAACAGGTATTGATCAAGTCTACGGCACAATCCAGCTGAACACTGACTTCTCTTTTCTGTGGGTCCCGCGTCGCACTTCCCGCTTCCAATTCACCCCTCCACCACTCTCTCTCTCTCGCACTCCCCAATCAAACATCGAGCAAAAAAGTTGCTATTGTGAGCGACCCCGACCACCACCTTCTCCGAAAGCCCTCCAAAACTAGCCAATCATTCACATTTTTCACCCTCAACGTCAAATGAAATTAGAATCTGTATATTTTATATAATATTCTTAGTGACTTCCACTTTCCACTTTATATTTCTGTACAAAGTTGCTTTTTTCTTTTTTTCAGCTGCCATTTTTTATGGTCTCGCCTCGGTGTTTTGAGTTCAGAAGCGTGATGGAGAAGAGGTTTCTCCTGAACTTTTCGGTCTTATGTTTTAGTCTCGTTCTTCTCCTCGACTCCTACTCAGCTCAGAGGCCAGGTGCGTGTTTGTCTACATCTACGTATTATGACTTGTCTAAACGGACACTGGAACAAATTCTTTTTTTCTCTGTTCATGACTTGGTTCTTTTTTCGGCTTTTCTCTTTATTCCTTTTATTGAGTTGTATATTATTGCACATCTCTTGTACCTTCTATATTTTGAAGTGGTTTCTTATTTTCTGTGAAAAAATGAATATTTTGTGTTGTTTGTATTTGTACCTTCTAAATGAGTATTGTGAATTTAATTGTTCTTGTTAGTTTTGCTGTCTCTGTATTTATATTCGGTAATTGATTTAATATTAATTGTTGTAGAAGTTTTTTCTATTTTTTTTTCCTAATTGTCAAACACAGTGAGAGAGAGTCAATTTTGTCCTATCTTTGTTAACAATCTACGGCTAGATATGTAACTGAACAAACACTGAAATTCATTGTCTTAGCTTTGTATTGTTGCTTGTGTTGTGTGGCATAATTTTGATTTCTTAAATCATTAAAGGTTATGTAAGGAATACATTTTGAACTTTCAGTTCATCATTTCATATGAATATAGAATCTTGTAAGCTCCTAGAACTGTCAGATTATAATCCAAATGGAAATTTAATATATTTAAATTTTAACAGCTTTATCAACGTGTTGTTAGTTCAATTTTATCCTTACTTGATACAAAATCATCGGTTCCTGTTTATGAGGTGTGATTTCACTAGCATTTGATATGGAAAGAGTTTGGATAGCTGTTTGTTTCTCCAGAAATTGGTGCATATAATCGAATTTTAGTTATTTCACTAGCTTTGATAAGTTGGTAATTGAGTAAGGAAAGCAAGGGATATGGTCAACCTTAGTGTTTCATGTTTGTTGATCTGCAATCTACAACTTCCAATCTTGAAGTTTGGCTTTGGAAATTTGAAGGTTGTGTCAACTGCTTATTTCTTTTTCTGTCTAGTTTTTTATTGGTATTCCTGTTATGTGAAATACAAGTATTTAACTGGAAAAGTAAGATTCTGAATAGAAATTTTGCTTTTAAAAATTGAGTCTTGACAATTTTTGTATTCGTTTATGTGCTAGTATTGCTAACCATTTAAAATTGTGAAGCAGGTTTTGTGAGTTTGGACTGTGGGGGAAAAGACAATTTCACTGATGAAGTTGGACTTAATTGGATGCCTGATGACTATCTTATTTATGGAGAAACAACTAATATATCTATTGCAAATGAGACTAGGAAGCAGTATACGACAGTGAGACATTTTCCTGCTGATTCCAGGAAGTACTGTTACAAGCTTAATGTCACAAGAAGGACTAGGTATCTCATACGAGCAACATTCTTATATGGTAATTTTGACAACAATAATGTTTATCCGAAATTCGACATTTCCTTTGGGGCTACGCATTGGTCTACTATTGACATTTCGGATGCTAGTACTATAGAGGTGCAGGAACTAATCTTTTTAGCTTCGAGTCCTACAATCGATGTGTGTTTGTCAAATGCTACAACTGGGCAGCCTTTCATTTCTACCCTTGAGCTCCGCCAATTCAATGGTTCAGTTTACCTTACACCATACGAAGAACACTTTTACCTCAGTGTTTCTGCAAGAATTAATTTTGGTGCAGACAGTGAAGCTCCTGTTAGGTATGCTCACAATTATGTAGTTAATAATAATATATTATAGTATATGTTGATCTAAATGATCGTGTAAATTGACGGGGCATGGGACATGGGAATTAAAACTAAAAAAGACGAAAGAAAAAGAAAAAAGGAAAAATATATATATTGTGTTTTTTCTGGTTTCAGGTATCCTGATGACCCGTTTGATAGAATATGGGAATCTGATTCTCTGAAGAAAGCAAATTACTTAGTTGATGTTGCTGCTGGCACGGTGAAAGTGTCAACCAAATTGCCAATTGATGTGAACAAAGATGAAATGCCACCTCAGAAGGTGATGCAGACTGCTGTAGTTGGAACAAATGGATCATTAACTTATAGGCTGAATTTGGATGGTTTTCCTGGTTTTGCTTGGGCCTACACCTACTTTGCAGAAATTGAAGATTTAAAACCAGAAGAGTCCAGGAAATTCAGGCTTCTGCTCCCAAACAATCCTGATGTCAGCAAAGCTGTTGTAAATATCCAAGAAAATGCTCAGGGAAACAATCGTGTCTATGAGCCAGGATTCCCAAACATTAGTCTGCCATTTGTATTATCTTTTAAATTTGCGAAAACTTCTGATTCTTCCAGGGGTCCACTTTTGAATGCTATGGAGATAAACAAGTATATGGAGAGGAATGATGGTTCTGTAGATGGTAAGTACAATTTGGGCTACCCTTCGGTGCATACAGGTTACTGGAATGCACCTCTGCTTAGTCTGAAGTCTTGGCCATTGTACTTATGTTATGCTATTACCCTTCAGAATAACATTTGCCTTTAACCTTTTTTCTTAATAGTAGGAAAAAAAAAGGAGCATTGTGTTGATGTCGATGTCGTACTTTAATTTGAACTTTTGAAGCTCTAAGGACAGCGTATCTAATACTAGGTTTGTTTGAATTATAGGAGGAGTTATAGCTAATGTAATTGCACTCTACCCATCAGCTGATTGGGCTCAAGAAGGCGGTGATCCATGCCTGCCAGTTCCATGGTCATGGCTGCAGTGTAACTCAGATCCACGACCAAGTATTACTGTAATGTAATGATTTATCCCGTTCTGAGGTTTTCATATCTTGTATATTGCATCCATGATCTTGTAATGCAGTTTTCCAATGCCATATCTGGAAAGAAATGCCACTGACTTGCAACCACTTTTCTGTGCTTTGTTTTCAGCCACTTATCTAGCAAGAATTTGACAGGGAACATCCCTTCAGACTTTTCAAAATTGAGCAATTTAGTTGAATTGTAAGTTACACACTGCATTCTTATGTTTTTGAATGGGAGCATATTGTTTAATGTTAAGTGCATAAAAATTTGAATCCCCTTCTGTTATTTTATTTATGTTTCTGGTGACAGATGGCTTGATGGGAATTCATTGACTGGTTCGATACCTGATTTTAGTGGATGTCCCAATTTGAAGATCATGTAAATTCTGATCACCTGCTCTCTTAATAAAGGTTTGTATCAAAATATTAAACTGACCATTAACTGAGATTTTTGTCTGATATAGTCATCTCGAGAACAATCAGTTGTCGGGTGAGCTGCCTTCCTCTTTAGTGAACCTACCAAATTTGAGGGAATTGTAAGTTGTCTGAACTTGTTTATCAGTTATTATTGGTAGTTGATTTATCAAAAGAAATTATAATACCTTGCAGAAAGTGTTTGATACATTTTTAGAATTTCATTAACTTTAAGGTGATAGATTTAAAAAAGTATTTCGGCATTATGAATCATTGTTGCTATTTTATTTTATTTTTTGTGCCTTTTCTTTTGGTGATACTTTGTAAGAGGCTTTCGTTATGTTGCTCCCAAGAAAGCAATAGCATATTTTACTTGATGTATTTGGTGGTTGCAGATATGTACAAAATAATATGCTATCCGGAGCAGTGCCATCGGGGCTTTTCAACAAGAACTTGGTTTTTAAGTGAGTAGTGGTTCCTATTTTTATAGCTACAACGCATCAGGTGCTATGTTAAAATGTTGTGTAATATTGTTGGCAAATGATTACCTGGGCAATGGGCATGATTGATCCCATAAACCATTTGTGATGTGCCTACTGCATGTCAGTTTTATAAAACATATATCTAGTTTAGGGAATGCTCTCAAACTGTTCTACATTAATTTTATACCTTAGTTTGCATGTTTGATCAATTGCAAGTTTGCAATCAGTGTTGAAAAACAAAGACAGCAGTTTTAGCCACAAAAATCATCTTGGAGGCTGTAATAAAACCATTTGGACTAGCCATGTCTGAGAGGCATGCCTTTCTTTTCCATATATCTGCATGGAAAAGAAGCAAATAAGAAGGTAACTGTCTGTGTATGCATAAAACTCCAACTGCACTCTAAATTTGGTTTCATCTTTTAGGATGACTTAAAGTGCTATTTCCAGATCCACGTTGTGTGAAACTTTTCATCTTCTAATCTTTCTATTTGTGTGTGTGTGTGTGTTTACCCGAATTCTTATTTTTTATCATTTGTGTCTTCAAAAGACTGCTTTTTCCCGGTCTTGATCACCACCTTTTGTTTCCACCAGCTACTCTGGAAACGTAGATCTTCATGATCGGGGTAGAAGAGTTAGGCACCTTAACATTATTATCGGTTCATCTGTTGGAGCTGCTGTCCTGCTAATAGCTACTATTGTATCTTGCATATTTTTGCACAAAGGAAAGAAAAGCCATTATGATCAAGGTATAGTTTAAAGCAATTTGAGCATTATTTAAGTTTTTTGGCTCTCAACTGGCTCAACATGTTTAATTGAATTAATTTTCTTTAGACCAAATTCGGCATTCACTTCCCGATCAAAGGCCAGTTTCTTCCCTGAATGATGCTCCTGCAGAAGCTGCGCATTGCTTCACATTGTCTGATATTGAAGATGCTACCAAAATGTTTGAGAAGAAAATTGGTTCTGGGGGTTTTGGAGTTGTATACTATGGAAAATTGAAAGATGGAAAGGAAATTGCAGTCAAAGTTCTAATTAGTAATTCCTACCAGGGAAAGAGAGAATTTTCAAATGAGGTAACGTTTTACATTATAGAACCTTATTCTGAAATCTGACCTGAAAAAAGTCTAGTTGTCCATCCCTTTTGATGCTAAACTCTTTCTGCTATAAGGATTCTATTGTAGTTATTTTTTATTTTATTTTATTTTTTTGAACAAGTAGTTATTTTTTATTTTGTTTTCATATTATACCAATATAAGTGGTTACCAGCATTTTCTTGGTAAACCAAGTTAGATTTTGTGGCTGCATTATCAAATATAAATTGAGTTAATTCATGGAAATACTGGTCTGACATCTAATTTGGAAACCTAGTTTATGAGTTCATGTTTCTGTTTGACATAGGTGATACTTCTATCAAGGATACATCACAGAAACCTAGTACAGTTTCTTGGGTATTGTCAAGAAGAAGGAAGAAGTATGCTTGTTTATGAGTTCATGCACAATGGAACCCTGAAGGAACATCTCTATGGTAAGTTCTTGTGTTTTCTTTTAGAATCACTGGAAGTTTGAAAAATCACCGGTGCATGAATGTTGGTAGGTGCACTGACACGCGGCAGATGCATTACTTGGATCAAACGCCTCGAAATTGCTGAAGATGCAGCAAAAGGTTCGTTACAAGCTATGGAATGAAGTTGTTCTTTTGAGGCAAAAAACTCATTTTTTAGCAAAAAAAATTGAGTTAAATGTAGTTGTTCTTGTGCTTTTTCAGGGATTGAGTACCTTCATACGGGCTGTGTTCCGGCCGTTATTCATAGAGATTTAAAAAGTAGCAATATTCTTCTTGACAGACAAATGAGAGCAAAGGTCTCAGATTTTGGTCTTTCAAAACTTGCAGTAGATGGAGCCTCTCATGTTTCAAGCATAGTACGAGGCACTGTCGGATATCTGGATCCTGAGTACGGCCCTATTCTATTAAAGCCTTCCAATTTGTGATTGAGATCTTTTTACATATCATTATTGACTTCAGTTAACCATACTACTGTTACTTCTGATGGTAACATTTCATTATTAATCACTGAATACATTTTCTTACTGGTGTTATTGACTTCTAGACAAATTTGAGCATAACATACAATTGAACAAGTAGGGGTAACTTTTAAGTTTGTGACATAATTGTTATTTTAAGGATTCTAATATTATGCCAATACCAGTTTAATACACCCTAGAGCAGTAATTTCTTTCTATGGCCTCTATCGCAGCATGTCTACTTTTTTTGAACAGATTATGTTTCTTTCAAATAGATTGAGAGCCTTGGCCTTGGCCTAAATTGTGCCGAAGTTATATACTCTGTGTCAAATATGGTTGACACCACTATGTTGATATGTCTCTTCCCTCCCATGATATGCAGGTATTATATCTCCCAGCAGTTAACAGACAAGAGTGATGTTTATAGTTTTGGTGTCATTCTTCTCGAGCTGATATCTGGTCAGGAAGCCATATCAAATGAAAGCTTTGGTGTTAATTGCCGCAACATAGTCCAATGGGTAAGTTCGGTTAGTTCATTCAAAGGCAAGACAGTAGTAACTTTGTGACCATGACTGCATACCGCTGAACTCTCTCACTTAATGAGTAGCTCTAGACTGAATAGAGGAATGCAAAACAGGGTGTAAAAAAGTTATGATCAAATTGTCTGAATGTGTTAGTATGCACTTTAGGGTGTTTTCTTTTGTGGAAGAAACTAACTACTACTATATGAATGTGATGTGGTGTGGACACTGTCAGGAAAGACCAATTTTGCCAACAGTTTGATGTACTAACAAAAAAGTTATCTGCTCTTTGCCTTTGCTTAAACTTCCTTCTTTTTCATGTACCAGCTTTTGGTCGCATGTTAATTGCTTCGTTTATTTATCCGCAGGCAAAGATGCACATTGAGAGTGGTGACATTCAAGGAATCATTGATCCATTGTTACGGAATGAATATGACATCCAGTCAATGTGGAAGATAGCAGAAAAGGCTTTGATGTGTGTCCAGCCTCATGGTCATATGAGACCATCAGTCTCAGATGTTCTCAAGGACATCCAAGATGCTATTTTGATTGAAAGGGAAACTGCAACGGCTAGAGAAGGCAACTCAGATGAAATGTCAAGAAATTCTGTTCATTCTTCACTCAACATGGGTTTCTTAGATTTGGGTGGAACTGAAAATTATCTTTCATTAGATGAGTCTATTGCACGACCTACTGCTCGATAGTTCCTGTTCATGGACAAGCATATAATTTTCGTTTTTTTTTTTTGGTCATATTTTTTGTTTGTAGCTAGGACTGGATAGCTGGAATCTGAAACAAGTTGCCATATGTAAGATTTAAGAACAAAGGTAAGGACCTAAAAAAAGGGAGGAAAAGAGAAGAAGGAATCTTTTATGTTGTGAACTTGTAAATTTTTGAGTCTGCAAATTATCTGGTATTTCATTTTGTAATTCAGTGTGAATCCTTCTTTTGAACGTCTTCTGTTCCTGTTTTTGTCTCTTTCTTTGGAAATGAATGAAGCTTATATTGTTCATAGTAAAGGAACCTTTGATTTATTTAATTTTTGAAATGAGGAGCATTAGATTGCTGCCCCATACTAATCTAGAAATGGAGAATATGTTTGAGTTCCCATACTGAAATTCATAGATCACTGCCCACAGTGGCTTGGTGGCTAAAGATTGTTTATTAGATCACTGCCCACAGTGGCTTCGTCACAGATGTTATCTAAAAAACTAAAAATACTAAATATATATATATATATATATATATTCGCCTGGTACTCATATTTAGTAATGAGAAATGAAATTATCAGTCCATTTAAAGCTTGCGTTTGAAGCTAATTAAATTTACAACTAATAATTAATGAGAAAGATAACTAATAGCTAAATTTTGATAATTTACTAATCTGTCACAAGTCAAGAAATGCTTCGAAGTTCATGCACATATGAATCATCGATTTAGAAAATTAAAATAAATGAACCGATTTCTAACAACTTAACAACGTCAAAAAAGATAAGGAATTTGAATTAGGTACGATGGACTACAAAGTACGGTGCAACTGCTGCACAACGGGTAAGAAATTGTACTCCGCTAAAGAACCTGTGAGAAATTGTTCCTGTGCATACTGTTATCAATTGTGTAAGGTCATGTAAACAGTTAAATATATGTTTGTATATATATATTTTTATCAAAATCTATATGTTTTATTAATGATGAATAAAAAATATAATAGACATCTACACCATCCTTACAATTAAACAAATGAAGATTAATGTTTGGTTTCTTTCCATCAGAAAATGTGACGTAAATGATTAAATGTATGTTTTTTTTCTTTAAAAAAAAAATACAATAAGTTAGGGTAGGTTTTGTATTGTTTTTGAAAAGTTAAAATCTAATTTTTTTATAATTTTAGTATAAAAGAGGTGTTTGGTAAAATTTTTAAAAATAATTATTTGATAATCTAACTAGAGTTGCCAGCATATTTAAGAAGTAGGTGGAGATTACTTTTAAAAGATGATTATGGGATTTAATAAATTTTTTAAATAGTCAAATCATATCCACTAATTTTAATAAAAAGACATTTAAACCTCAATCTTAATTATATTGAATTAGATTTATACCAAATATAAATACAAAAAGTTTATTTTTATGCCTATTTGAGATATTTTATAAATTCACAGTAATTAACAAAATATTTAGCAAATATATACAATTTTACAGCAAATTATGTATTTTGCACTACCATCAATGATTATTTTAAAAGTTACAGTGATACTACACTAGTCTTTAGTCAAACAATAAAATTTAGAAGAATTATACACCACTCCTTAATATGAGTGGTTGTTTTTTTTTTTTCTTAAAGGTTAAAAGTTTAAGTTCCACTTTTATCTTGAAACACAAAATGTGGGTAGTTTTTTTTTTAATTTAATCTCCCTACCATAAAAACTCTAAATTTAATCTCCCACCATAAAAAAGAAAAGAGAAAAAAAAATTATTAAGATTTGTCTAGTAGTATGGTAAGGGAGAGTATTTGGCTACTTTCTTAAAATGCACTTCAATAATATGGAATAAGAAGTTATTTTCAATTATTTAAAAAACATAATTTACTACTTTTAGTGTGTGTGTATATATATATAGTTTCTACGAACTTTTGAATTGTTATGACCATAAATTAAAATCATTTATTATGTTCTCACTTCTCACTTCTTAAAATGGAAAAAATATATATATATCTTTGCTATTCAATTAAGATATAATGAATACTTTGATTGGTGGTTGTGATAGGAATCATAGGATTGAACTATAGTTTGTTGATTTCGAGCAAGTCTTGTAAGTCAACTTTCCTAAAACTTGGCAACCTGTATTATGCATAAGTCAAATAAAGAGAGTACAAGTGATCTTGACACTATGTAGTACCGACTAAAGACACTTCGACGTTCAAGTTAATAAAAGAAATAATTTGAGAAGGAATTAAAAGAAATAAATTGGAAAGAGGTAGTGATGTCGCTCGATAGTGACTTGTTGAACGACATAAAAGCCAGTAGTTTGGTTCTCTAGGCTTGATGATGAAGGTTCTGAGTAGGTAGTGGTAATTCGGCATCCGGAATGAAGGTTATTATTGGCCTTCCTTCTAGAATGCTCTAGAGGTATGATTGAAGAAGACAAGCTAAGCCTGTAAAACAACCTTTAAAGCATGCAACTCAAGAACTACAAATTTGAAGGTGATAGAAATATGGTGACTATGATGATGTGAGTAGAATAATGGAGTCGATGACTAAATATAGAGTTCGGAGTGTGGGAGCGTTGCTGAAAGAATATTGGTGTTCTTGATGAAAGGATTGAATGTTTGTGCTTGAAGTGACCTTTTTTATTTATAGAAAGACTTTCATGTCACAAAACGGAAAAATTGCCAACAAGAGCTTTTAGAGAGAATCAATAAGAGAGAGAGAATTAACGAAAGAAAATTAAGGGGAGAAAATCAAGGAAAAAATTAAAGAGAGAATTAAGGGAATGAGAATCCAAGAATTCCCTACCAAGTTATTCTCTTAAAAGATTTGCTCCCATTAGATGCTTTCCTCATGCGCATATATTTCCAATATGGAAGTTTACTCACTATAGAAAATTTCTTTTACTAATCACGAACGGGTTGCAATTATATTTCATGGGTTTTCGGGCTTTGGATTTGACTCAACCCAACAATTTGGGTTTTATTCCTACTTATTCCTCATGGCTTTGACCCATGCAGATTTTCACCATTACAATGGTCCTAATAATTTAAAAGTTAAGAGATATTGATTATATAATTATTTTATATTATATATAGTGTTAGATATTTGTTGATACCTATAAAGATTAAATATTGTGCAGTCTGACGTTGAGATCAAATATTATATACAAACCAAAATCATTTGATACTTGTTAAGATTAAATACAATGCATAACTTGAAAATTATTGACTTCTATTAAATCAAGAAAAATTTACCCTCACAATAAAGGTAGATTTCTTTACCAATGCTTGTAAATGTACATAATAAGACTCGAATCTTTATTCATGTACTCTCATGATATTGAAAGAAAATTATTTTCATAATAATAAAAGAAAATTATTCTCATAATAAGTAGAGAAAACTTCCCATATATACTTGTACATGTATATGTTAAGACTCAAACCTCGATTCCTCCGTTTTTATAACAATACGAGAATTTATGTCCACAATAAAAATATAGAACTTTGAATATATACCGGTAAAAACACATAGCGAGATTCAAATCTCGATCACAAGTGTAAAAAGAATATTCACTCTAGTTGAGTTGTGAGTCAATGCGCAATTTTTATTTCCTATTATAATCTGTCTTTTATATATTGTGTTTTCATAAATTAACCTTTTTCTTTAAAAAAAAAAAAAATCGTTAATTTACTTATTGTACTGTTTGAGGCCAGTGACTTAAAACGACGTCGCGGCATAACACGTGGTGTAGCGTGATTGTACGAGCACCGGATCGAAACCAGAAACGCAGGAAACCCGGGAGAACCAAAAGGAAGGAATAAAAAATTATATAGAGAAACAAACAAGCCCCCCAAAAGAAACCAAAACCAACGGTGTTGATAACTCCATTTTTACATCTGAGTCGTCTCCTGCCTGCTCTCTTCTCCAGCGTCCGATCCCTCTCTTTCTTCCCCAATCCTTTCCATCTAAAGCCTCTCCCTCTCTCGCGCCCTTTTTACAAATCCTTCTCTCTCACATCCACTCCACTTCAGGTCTGTAACCCACTTAACTACCTCTCCCTCCCCCTCGGCGCCCCCCCAACCCCCCGCCCCCTCTCTCTCTCTCCCCCCTCACGCATTTTTTCACGCTGTCTTTAATCAAAAATCAAATTATCAAATCATCTCCATCTCTTTCTCTTGTAGCTTAGGGTTTTTTTTTTTTTTTTACTGTTTTCGGATTCGATTGATGATGATGTTGTTTGTTGTTGTCGGTGGTTGGTGTGATGTCGAGCTAGGGTTTCCGTCATGGCGGCCGAGGCACCAGCGAGTCCAGGCGGAGGCAGCCACGAGAGCGGCGACCAGAGCCCGAGATCGAACGTCCGCGAGCAGGATAGGTACCTTCCTATTGCTAACATCAGCCGGATCATGAAGAAGGCCCTTCCTGCTAACGGCAAGATCGCCAAGGATGCCAAAGAGACTGTCCAGGAATGCGTCTCCGAGTTCATCAGCTTCATCACCAGCGAGTATGATGACGTCACAATTTCCGTTACTGTTCGGTTTCTTTTTCTCTGGTTGTTTTGTCTCGTGGTTTGCGTTTGTCTTTATTTGCATTAATGACTGTTGTTTTGTTGTGTAAGGGCGAGTGATAAGTGTCAGAGAGAGAAGAGGAAGACGATCAACGGTGACGATTTGCTTTGGGCTATGGCAACTCTAGGGTTTGAGGATTATATTGATCCGCTTAAGATTTACCTGACTAGATATAGAGAGGTGATTTTACTTTAACTCTTTTGATTCTTTGTTTTGTCTTTGTATGTTTGTTTGGTTGCTGTTATAATTGAGAGAAACAGAGAGAACTACTAAATCCTTTTGGTTTCTCCGCCTTTAAACAATTATTTGTAGATTTGAATTTTGATGTTGATTTCTATGTCTGATTGTGTAGTTAGGAATTACTTGATTAAAAATAACTGACACAGTTCTTTTCTTTTTGGTTGTGTTCTGGGTTGATTAATTTACGAAAATGTTGCTCAGATGGAGGTAACTTAATATCCTTTTAGACATTTAATTCATTTTTGGGTGCTGTAAGAATTCGACTGTCAAATATCTGATGATGTGAATTATGGTTATTGTTAGGGTGATACGAAGGGCTCTGCTAAGGGTGGAGATTCATCGGCCAAGAAAGATGTTCAACCGAGCCCAAACAGCCAGGTAGAGTAATGTTTCCGTTTTTATAATGCTTACCCTTTTCATATATTTTTCTTTTTTTTTCTTTCTTTGTAAACTCATGCATCATTTTTCTTTTTAAAAAAATTTCTGGAAGGAAATATTGCAAGCTTACCTTGGTTTCTTACCTATCCGGTTTTTACTTTATCGGCAGCTTGCTCATCAAGGTTCTTTCTCACAAGGTGTTAACTATGGGAATTCTCAAGTAATTTTTCTCCCTTGCTTTCTATCTATATCTTTACATATGCATACACATCCACATGGAACTGTTTCATAGACTTCCAAACGCTTGTGTTCCACTGAATGCAATTCTTCTGAATAGTTACACCTCATTTTTAATAATTAAGTGTAGCATTCTTATGATGATAATTTGAGTACCAATTAGTCTTGAACATTTTAATGAATTAGACTATTCATAATAGAATTGAATATATCTGCTATAACTGCTAACACACGCATGTGTTAACAGTGGGGTCTCATTTTTATGCATCTATGCTTGAATGAAGTTGTCTTTAGCTCTCGATCCGTTTCCTTAGTTTATGGCTGATGTATTGGAGGGGTTTTGTATGTCTATTACTTGGTGCACGAACAAAGTTATCTTTGACCAGAGTTATTTTTCTTCTTTTTTTCTACCCTCTTTTCCCAGTTTATTGATGGTTTTGATGCAAGATATCATGATACATGCAAGTCATGGAGATGTAATACAATGTGATGATACGTCTCTTTATTACCTTCCAACTGACTAGGTTTTCGTTATGTGAGCTGTACTCTGGATTAGAATGAATTAGTTATCTCTTGTCTTTACGTTGAAACTACTTCTAGGGTCAAAACTGGGTCATACCTATGGATATATTGTTATGTCTATTGCAATACGTTAGTGTCTGCTCATTATTCTTGGTGTTGCTTGTGTCATGTGTACTTACGGTATTATTTAGGATGTCACATGATGATGGATTGTGCTTTGGGTTATCTATACCCACCCTGTTTTTTAAATCCAGGGCATGATATACCAACCAAGAGATGTCGATAGCATATGATACAAGGGCATCTTGAAATATCATTGAAGAACTATCGACCAGTCATCATCCGTATTGTTCAAATTTGCTGTTACAGATAAAGCATCAGTCTTCCTTTGGGATTTGATAAAATATATGTTGGTTCTGTTATGTTAGTGCTTTAAGGTTATTTCATGCTACATTAAATCAATATTGTATAATGGATTCAGCCATGTCTATTTACAAATACGCACCTCTTCATCCATCCTCTATCTCTGATGCCTCATAAGATGATGCTGACTTCTTACTTGATTTTTGTTGTCTGTTGGAAGAGCTTAGTCTTTTTTTTTTTTTTTTTAATGAAATCGTAAAGCCGGTTTTATATGAGCAATTTTATTATTATTATTTTGTCTTTCAATGACTTTTACCTTGGATTGGATCAGATCTAATATCCATGGGGCCTACTTTTCCAATTAAGTAACTGAAGAACCTCTTAGCAGTGTAGCAGCTCTTAAGACTTAATGAGTAGGAATTTCGTGTAGCACTTTCTTTGCTTTTTAGTATTTTTAAATGGATAATGCTTTCTGCAATTGGAGTTTTAGTTTCTAATATATGATAAAAATGAGTAAGTAATCTATCCCCTTTGTTATGTGGCTAGATTTTCAGGGTTTGTTGCTTCACTAGGTGAAATTTAAAATAGGATGAGATGGGTTCTTAATTTACCTTTCTGTGTAATAAACTGAGGACTTCTGGACTACCCTTGTCGGTGATGCTTGAGGTTGATATGAGCACGAGGGGTACATGTCTCGACGATTGAGTGCATTATTTAGTTATTTATTTATTTATCATTATTGTATTCTTTGAATAGCTGGTTTAAATATTAATAATTATTTTAGACCATCAACTTGTGAAGATCTGAAGTGCAATTAACGTTGAAAGAAAAAATGACTCTGTAACTTGTAAATTTGAGTTGTATCACTTCTCGACCTTTTAGGCAACTCGGGATTGCCTCATTTAGCTCTACTCAAAGTCTATGTAGACAGATTTGGAAATAGGAGATGCTGTCGTAAGTGTTGCTTCCATATTTGAACTTTATAACGACTGTTTATTTGTTTTAGTGTCAGTATGCTTCTCTTCTGTTGTTGGGGCCTTAGTATCATTTCTCAATGTTTACATTCTTCTTTGTGCAGCATCCTATTCTATAAAAGATGTTGCTGAATATAATAACCTTTTTGCATTTATTTAGTTTGTTACTTTAAGATATTCTCCTTCATTTTCAGGCAACCTTAAGCGTTTTTCTTGTATTACCATTTTCCATTTTGAGGAAGCTTCCTATTATATTTGTAAACGGTAAATGACATCTTTGTTATCACCTAAAATTAGAACTCTATCCTGATAATTGAATGTTTCCATTCTGTCTATTGTAATTTGAAAAGCTTCAATAGATCACTGTCAACTGCTTGGAATCTTAACGAACCTGTAATTTATTTTATGTATATATATACATATATATATGGGAAACCATAAACATCTTCTCAAGTATTTAATAGAATGAACTGGTTGAATAATTCGTGTTTCAGACTGGAACAAGTTTTGGCATTCATTGTCCAGGTCTGGCTAAGAATGCCCTGAAAAACACATCGCTGTGAAAGAATTTACTCAATTGGTTGAAGCACTTTGAGGCTACCTGACTTCTCATAGTACTAAAACTATAGCATCTAACCCGTTGTAAACTATGAGTACTTGATCATGGTATTGAAAAGATCGAGTCTCTGTATTTGAATTATAACTTTACTGGGTTGATGATATGTGAACGTCTGGTTGACTTTACTTGTAAACATGCAACAAGGCTCTTCACTTGTTTGAGTATTAAACTTACTTGATTTGGAAGCAACCCATCCACATTGTTCATAAATTTGATCTTCAAAATTATATAACATAATTGGAAGATTCATAACTGACAACGTATTCGTATAAATAATGATATAAAAGAGACAAGCGATATCACGGAGGGAATTTCAGTAGGCATGGATGTGGTTATAGGATATAAATTCAAAATCTTATCAAGTTGTTGATACAGTGATTAATAAGGAGGTAGGTAGGATATAATATGACTGGACTATACTAATAAATTAATATATATTCTACAATTATATATTTGTTTTAATATAAACAGTATAATGTATTTCTATGCTCTGGCTATGTTTTGCTAATAATTAAAGCCCTGTCTCTGCTTAAAAGAGCAGTATGCATAAATATTTGATATATTACCGTGGTGTCTTAGAAATGTAAGTGTCAGTTTCAGATTTTGCGGTATTTATAGGTTTCCGTATCAAATTTTTGAAATAGTATCAATTTAGATGAAATAGGTGGACCAGTTATAAACCCCTTACACCCACATCAATGAGGATATGGGTTTGAGTTAAGTCGCCACTGTTAATCCCCAAATTGTAATAGTTCCAAAAAAAAAAAAAAATGAAAAAAAAGAAGATATGTGGTTATTTTGTCAAGGTATATGTGCTTTATATCCTAGGAAGTGTGTCGTGAATAATTGTGTTGCTAAATTTAGGTTAGCAAACCATATTTTTGTGTAATGCTATGCACCTATCTATAATTGTCGTTTGTTAACTAATTAGTCACTAATTCACAAGTTGATATGTACTTATTTTGTTGATCTATTTGCGTACATCAATGAGTCAGCAATATTTACGTATGATTGTGAATGGTTTCTGTGGTGTAATCATATGCATTCATGGATAATATGCTGGGTTGTTATTTAAAGCAATCATAGAAAATTCTATTGAACTGACTTGTGCATTTCAGCATCTTGACCTTCCTGTATGCTTTCGATCCACTTCTCAATTTAGGCACCTTATCAGAAAACTCACTGAATTCTTTTTGACTGTCTGTTGCTCTTAGTTTATTCGTTGTAACTGTATGAACAGTTGATATTGCTAAAGACATGTTGGATGGTCATGAATTTAAAGAATGCGGATGATTGTTACTCATATATGAATTGTTGTGAATTAGCTTAATAGTTGAACAATATGCCATCCATTCCATTCCACAGTTGCTTGTTGGCCTCTTAGGCCATATCTGTTTTGGCTACATGATGTATATCATCATAAATTTCTGTTTGTGTTAATTTAGAGCCATAGAAAGCTTCATTGTACTTATATATTGTGTGCTGGCTGTGTCCACTAATGGAAGCTGTTGATATTGAATGAACATTTTTATTCAGTTTCCTAGGTAATGGTCCACAATAGGATATAAATATTCACATCAGTGTTTTCATAAACTTACAGTGTCAATATCATTTCATTGAATAAGAATGTCCAGAAAATAAGAAATTTGGTACATTTTGGTGACAGTAACTTTTATCCATGGAATATGACCTCCACCTTTCTTACAACCTTATCATTGTCATTGCTGCTGGCAGCACCATCATCTCTACTACCTGGTCAAAACCATGTGTTTGATAATCATGGTCTCAGCATGCAACTGTTGCTACTTTCACCACCACCACGTTTACCGCAACAATTGCCAGTGCCGCCTCACAATCACATACACACCTCTAGTATGCCTTTACTGTAATTATAATCTTGCAGAAAGAAACCTCAAGTCAAATACCTCTACTATAATTTTGTATCCATTACAGATTCAAATCATTTAATGCTAATGTTATGCAAGTTTAGACCAAGATATATATGTCCCCATCAAATCCCAAGTATGTAAAATGTAAATACTACCTCTCGTACAAAAAAGTTATGAAAGATGTTAACATGGTGGAAATAGCTTGCAGTGCGCATCCTTCAAAAGTCAATCTGCTTCTGTTGACTAGAAAATAGTGTTATACTGGTCATGGCTACTTCTTGTGAGTATGCCACATCGATAAGAGATTGAATTTTTTCCTTTTTGTTCTTTATTTCTGTTTGTGTTCCTTGGTAGTTTAATATTTAACTCTTGATTCAGTTAAAAGGAACACTAAGAATGACATATCTCTTTGCTGGTTCTAATATTTTACAATTTGATCCTTCCAAATGTTTGTAGTCGCAGGCACAACATATGATGGTTCCTATGCAAGGCACAGAGTGACATACCGACCTGTTTCAACCAATTACATAATTAAATCCCATTGAAGATCTTGTTGTTGCAACAGCATATATTGCGTCAAATCATTTATCTGTTGTGAACCATTCTTATTTTCGGTAGTTTTAGTATGCTTGTTGTGTCTTCAGTTATTGTTCTGGTTAGGTTTGTAAATTTTCTTTCCGAATAGAGTAACCATTTGAAGAATTTTTGTATATCTTTGTACTATTTGTTTCTGTAATTTAAATTGTAAAAGAAATGATATTCTGTCATGCAGCTGATTAAGAAACTTATTTATTGATTAATATTTGTCTGATTTTTGGGTAGTCTTGTAGTTGGATAGAATATGGTGATTCTATATTCAAGCATATTGAATATTTTCTGGGAGAAGCATATCCGTGATGAGCTCCTTGGTTGCTTCTCTCACTAGTGCACCGCCTGAAAGGCTGACATGCTAAGGAGTAACGGGAATCTAAGAATACATGGCGAAGCTTGGATAATTATATTTGTGGCATGAGCAGTTTTCGTGATCTAGACTTGGCATTGCAGAGTGTATTAGATTTGGCTCGCTTGCCATTGAGGGCCATGCCATGCCTTGTTTGTTTTTTGCATATGTTTGACTTAATGGGTTGCGTTTCTTGCAAGAATCCAAGGCTGTCTTGAATGAATGTCACTTCACCCAATTACCAACTATTTACGAGCTTGTCTTTTATATCTTCCATTGCTTGGGAGACAAGTTGGGTACATAATTTAATGATTTTCGACAGTACGTCGAACTTTTCATTTCTCTTCTGCTGGTTTCTTTTCCATTTGCCTGGAAATGACCAGGAAAAAGGAACAATGGAGACTGAAGACTTCTAGCTACGAGAAGTAAAAAAGGAAAAAGGTTTTGTAGTGGGTGTACGTGGGATGCAATGTTGGGATTCAAGTTTCACGGTTAAATCTTGCTTTTGCATCTTGCTTTAAAGTGTCAATTTTTCTAGTCAATGTATACTTTACTTTTTTCGTGCTTTTGCTGACTCCGCAACAACGAATTTGGGAGAGTGCCGTTTCCTTCACTTCCACGTTTAATTTTAAAAACGAATATAGATTTTTATTTTGGAAATGAAACCTCAAAGGGCTCGAAACTTCACCCGTATTTAATTTTTTACCTTCATATAGTTAAAGTATTATAAACGTTATTAATAAAGTAATGAATCCAAGTCAAGTAAGACATGTTGCTTATGATTCAAGTTTCGCGTCACAGACCTTCAAAAACATCTCATATTTGGTCATTTTGCATGACACATTCACATAACAAAAACAAAATTATGTTTCTATGTTTAATGACATAAGTAGAAGCTACTAGCCTACTATACAGTCTGCATTTCGTATCATTCGGATTATATAAATATTTTTATATTTATATTCCCACATGTACACTTTCATGAATAACTTTTGTCAATATATATATTTATATAATGAGAAAAGTTATTCATGAAAGTGTACATGATATACATGGATAACACTATTAGGCAACATTGTACTCAAAGGAATTACAAAAATTTTATGTGATTAGTTTGTATGAATGATGATTAAATGCTACTAACTGCAAAGTGAAAATGAGGTTAATGTTAACTATATAGAAACTACCTCAAAATGAATGTTAGTAAAATTCTATCTCTTAGGACTCTTAAAGGATTAAAGCAAATAATAAAAATCACAATGATGAAGTCGAGATCCTAGTGCGGTTCGTATAACTACTCTCATAATCGGAAGATGACTACTCTTATAAAAAGGGACTTACACTTATTCCTTTTATTTTAATAGAACAAAGAAGTTAAGATATACTCAACTATTCTAAGCGTATTATCCTTTTTTTTTTCTCTAACCGATCTAGTATGCTATTTTAATTTATAATTATCACATCATTTTTATTCTTTATTATCACATCAATTAAGTCTCAGCGTCCAGACTTGAGCAAGTTTCCTTAATAAATACAATCATCACACCCCCAACATTTCAACGACAAAAACTCTCCGTTCTCCGGTCTCTACCAGAATTCTTACACGAACAGAATTCCAACCCGAGGAATAGTTGGTTGATTACTGGGCTGGGCCCAGAGTCCAAATTGATCGCCGTTAGGCGGTGCTGACTTGTAAAACAAAGTACATCAATCGAACGGTAAACAATGCATCATACATCATCGACACACAAACCCCCACGTCCACGTCACAGTCATCATCCTCGGGCCCCACCCACCATAAACGATAACCTTAATCAGAGTATGGACCTACGGCAATCCAATGAGGACCTCCACCATCTCAAGAACACTCGAGTCACACAAGATACTTACCAGGCAGTAGCAGTCGAAGCTGAAATACAATGCCAATTACAATATTCCACCGTAAGATAATAAATAAGCCCTCAAAAAGCATTTCTCACACGCTCTGTTTTCATCATCGTCATCATAATCACAATCACAATCACATGTTTCATTTAATTTAATCGTCCTCCAGAGGATACTAAGATCATCGTCCAAAGAAAGTAGAAACAGTCTTAACAGAGAGGGAAAAAAAAAAAAAAGAAAAAGCCCTAGTTATTGTCCATTGAAATTCAGGTCTTCGATTCTCTCGAAGGCCGATTAAGAATCACAACAACAACTAGGTACATTAAAAAGTCTTTAGTTTATTCAATGTGATCATTTTCCTTCTCGCTCTTTCTTTTTTGTTTGCTCTTTCGGCTTTGATCTTCGTTGGTTCTCTAGTTGTTTTGCAATTGGTCGTCGGTTGTCTATGTATACGCGTTTTCTATGGATAGAATGATTTTGAGTGTATTGATGAATCTGTTGAGTTGTTGTTTGCAATCAGAACAAACTGAGCTTTGTTTATTTGTTATTTTATTTTATTTTTTTTCTGTTTTTTTTTTCCTTGGTTATATATATTTTTTTGTTTTTGTTTTTCATGTACACAGACGTGGAAAAAAAAAAACTAAAGATACATTTGTAAATCACCGGTATGATTTTTGTCTGAATTCATGCGAATATGGCAGTTCCTGCTCTGTTTTCTTGGAAATTTGAATTTCTATGTGTATATTTGACAGTTGTGAACTAAATTCAGATGATAATTGATATTTGGATTTGATTTCTGACTTGTCTGTGGATTATTGAAAATAGCAAGTGTTTGAACTCTTATGTAATGTAAAAATGGACTTTGCAGGAGTGAGTGGGTGTTATTTTGTGCTGATAAATCAAAGGGACTGTGGATTGAGTAGTTACTGATGGGAAACCGTGGACAAAAGCGTTTGGAAATGGCTGTTGATTTGCCGGATGATAAAAGAGCTTGTAGTTCATTGGACTTCAGGCCGAGTTCATCAGGCTCATCAGTCCAAACCCATTTGAATTCTACGAATTCTACACCAGAAACCCATCATAATGACATGGACACTTCATCTTCTGCTTCGGCTTCAAGCCGATCAGAGGGGGAACCTGAGAAGGATTTGGGATATGGGTCGTGTGATTCTGATGATGCAGACCCCAGACACAGTGGACTTAGGGAGTACCAGAGGAGACGTTCCTCTGGTGATCATGGCAAATTGAGGAATATTTTAGGGAGTTTGAATGATGAGGGTGACCCTTCTAGGCAATTAGTTGCACTAACGGAGCTATGTGAAGTGCTGTCGTTTGGTACTGAGGATTCGCTATCTAGCATGATGGTAGACTCGTTGTCACCATCTCTTGTAAAGCTGGCTAGGCGTGAGAGCAATCCTGATATAATGTTATTGGCTATAAGGGCTATAACATATTTATGTGATGTCTTTCCTCGATCAGCTAGTTTACTTGTTCGACATGATGCTGTTCCTGCTCTTTGTCAAAGACTAATGGCTATTGAGTATTTGGATGTAGCTGAGCAGGTATTCTTGTATTTGATTAATTTTGATTTATTTTCCGTCGTTTCATATAGTAGTTTATTCTTTATGCAAAGTGGAGCATCGAATGGTAATTTGTTGAGCATGTGAATGTTGTTGTTCTATGTAGTGTTTGCAAGCATTGGAGAAAATATCACGGGATCAAGCTCTTGCCTGCTTGCAGGCCGGGGCAATTATGGCTGTTTTGACTTATATTGACTTCTTCTCGATGAGCATACAGGTAAATGAAGATCCAAGGTCTTTTTTTCAGAAGTCATTGTATTTTAATTTCATCTTCTGTTGCCTTGGATTTTTAGTTTTATTGCAAAAGCTCAGTGGCTTTAAAAATAGTCTTATAGTTTTCTTTTAATTGCATTAGAGAGTTGCACTTTCCACAGTTGTGAACATATGTAAGAAACTTCCTTCAGAGTGCCCATCACCTTTCATGGAGGCTGTTCCCCTATTGTGCCATCTGCTTCAGTCTGAGGATCAACAGGTTAGAATTTTGCATGAATTTGCTATCTGCAGTGATTGATTCAGCGTATTCATCTTTGAATATTTGTTGACCTTTAAATTTCTATTCGAATATTACTTTTTCAGCTGGTTGAAAGTGTAGCCACTTGCTTGATAAAAATAACAGAGCGAGTAAGTCACTCTTCTGAGATGCTGGATGAACTTTGTAGGCCTGGCCTGATTAATCAAGTCACACATCTTGTAAACTTGAATAGTCGAACTAGTCTTTCACAACCAGTTTACAATGTAAGCATATTTTTGTTAACCATCCTTCTGATATTTAATTCTGTATTTCCCACTCTAAAATCATAGCACAACTTTCCATTTGGTTGGCAGGGTTTGATTGGATTACTTGTCAAAATTTCTTCTGGTTCATTTGTTGCTTTCAAGAGTTTGTATGAGCTTAATATAAGCAGCATATTAAAGGATATGTTATCAACTTATGATCTCTCACATGGAATGTCTTCTCCGCTTATTGTTGATGGGCATTGCAATCAGGTATACATCTTGGACTTAACAATTTCTTGTATCCTGTGGCATATTTGTCTGATTGAAATTTTAAATTTTTTATTTTACCTTATAAGCATGTTACACATGTAACTGGGACATGGCAATACCACTTGAACATGCACAATAGTGTTTTCTAAGGAAAGAGACAGTGGGAACATGACTGTGATTTGACATAGTAGTTTCGATAAAATCTTACTGTTATTACACAGGACAGATGTAGACTTGTGTATTGAACCTTATTTTAAAGAACCATTTGTCCAAAACAGACATGAAGATCCATTTTTGTCTGTGCGCCTTTGAATCTTTCCCTATCAATGATGAAACTGAATTTATAGGTTGTATTTTTGTTAAGAGGAAATTGGAATAATAAAATATAGATTAAAGCGATTGTAATTGCTCTAATTTCTCTCTCAGGTACATGAAGTTCTGAAGTTGTTAAACGAACTTCTTCCTACTTCAGCTGGAGCTCAGATGGTGTCGGAAAAACGATCTTTGTTAGTAGACCACCCTGATCTTCTACAAAAGTTTGGGATGGATATACTTCCCATGTTGATTCAGGTTAGTTCGCTGATATGCAGCTCAATTCAACTGCTCTTTGTTTTCTATCATAGCTTAGTAATATATCTTTTGGCCTTTGAGCAGGTGGTTAATTCTGGTGCAAATATATATGTTTGCTATGGTTGCCTATCTGTTATCCACAAATATCTTTATTTGAGCAAATCAGACATGCTTGTTGAATTACTTAAGAGTGCCAATATTCCAAGGTGAACAGGGTGTTCTTGTCTTCAACATAACAGACTTTAAATATACATTCTATGTAAAGTGATGCTAATAAAGTTTGTGGTTGATGTGACAGTTTTTTGGCTGGAGTGTTTACTCGAAAGGATCACCATGTGCTCATATTAGCTCTTGAGATTGCTGAGATTATTCTACAAAAGCTTTCTGATATTTTCTTGAACTCTTTTGTAAAGGAGGGTGTCTTTTTTGCCATTGATGCATTGTTAACACCAGAAAAATGTTCTCAGTCATTGTTTCCTGTTTTTAGTGGCAGTCCAGACATGTTCCAATTCTAGTCATAAGTCTTCTGGAAGGGAGGTTCTGAGATGCTTATGTTATGCTTTTGATACTGGTCTGTCTTCTTCATCTTCAGAACCAGGAACTTGCAAGCATGACAAAGATTCTGTTCACAATCTTGCAAAGAGCATTAGAACCAAATACTTCTCTCCAGAATTATTTGATTCTGAGAAAGGATTGACTGATATTCTTCAAAATCTCAGAACTTCAGCTGCTGCATTGAATAATTTAATGGGGATGTGCACTAGTAATGATGCTTCTGCTCAAAACGAAGAGAAATTTTATTGTCTGTTGCATCAGATCATGGAAAAACTCAATGGAAATGAGCCTATTTCCACTTTTGAGTTTATTGAAAGTGGAATTGTGAAATCATTGGTCAATTACCTATCTAATGGTCTATATTTAAGAGATGATATGGAACTGCATGATGCTTATGGTAACTTATATGCTGTGGAAAAACGATGTGAGGTGCTTGCAAGACTGTTTTCATCTTCTTCTGATGTTCCTTCTCAGGACTTGCCTTTGTCGATATTGGTTAGGAAATTACAAAGTGCACTGTCTTCTTTGGAAAACTTCCCTGTTATTTTGAGCCATGCATTCAAACATAGAAATTCATTTGCTACTGTTCCATTTGGACGCTGCACAAATCATCCTAGTCTAAGAGTCCGTTTTGTCAGAGGTGATGGGGAGACAAGCATATGTGATTTCTCTGAAGATCTTGTGACTGTTGATCCCTTCTCTTCTTTGGATGCCATTGAAGGATTTCTGTGGCCTAAAGTTAGCATAAAAGGCTCTGAAGATGTAAGATCAGTTGCCCAAGCTATGAACCAAATTAGTCAACCTCTTCATTTACCATCAGAATCAAATCCTGTTCAAGGTGAAAGTTCTGGATCAATGAACCCTGAAAGCATGTCGGCCGATTTGCCTCCTGTGAAGCATGACAACATGTCCACTGAGTTGTCTGAGATGCAGGTTTTCTTTTGTGGTTTGCTATATATAATTCCTTTATAATAACAACTGCTCATTATTGTGTGTCTTCACTTATTTTTCATTTGTAGAGAGATTAAGAATATTTTGGATTGTTCTATTCTCAATTTTGCTTTTATGTAGGTGGATGAGGCTAACATATCAGCATGTGCATCTGAAAGTACAGTGACTTTAAGACAGTCCAATCCTGGTGATGCACAGCATCTGAGTGAAAATGATGCTGTGAGTAGATCGTCTTCCTACTGTACAGTCTTCGAACATATGATATCCCAGCTCTTGTCAATTTGGTAGAATTACAGTCAGCCCTGTTCCTATCAAGTGCTTTTGGCTATTTCTGTACACATTGATTTTATCCCTCAACTTTTTCTGTCTGGCTTGGCACTTGTAATGGGACTATGGGAGATGCCAGTTATGCATATTCTATAAGCTGCTTAACTATGTTGTTGTTTTGCAGATTCAAATCATTCTTTTATCCTTTACATATTGCAGATGTCATTCATGTATTTTGCTTGCTCCTTTTTTTGTTCACAGTTATCCCCGTTCTTATGTTGCATTACTGTCATGTTTTAGGGCTGTAGCAATGAACGTGCACCATCAAAACTTATGTTTTTCCTGGAGGGACAAAAGCTGAACCATAAATTGACACTATATCAGGCAATTTTGCAACAGCAAATAAAAGCTGATAATGAAATTATTACTGGGGCCAGAGTATGGAGTCAAGTATATACGATAACCTATAGAAGAGCAACAGAATCTAAATACGATGATCCTCAAGGAAGTCATCATTCAGGTCGACAATCCCATGTATCGGATAAACCTGAGTCAAATTATGCTTCATTTTTCTCCAGCTTGTTTGGCTGTGAACTAGCTTCTGATGTGGAAAAGTCAAGCCCTATATATGATATACTGTTTCTGCTGAAATGTTTGGAAGGCGTGAATAGGTTTACGTTTCATTTGTTGTCTCATGAAAGAGTACTTGCATTTTCTAAAGGGAGAATCAGTAATTTGGATGATTTGAGGGTAGTAATTCGTAAACTGCAACAGAATGACTTTATATGCAATAAGTTGACAGAGAAACTAGAACAACAGATGCGTGATTCTTCAGCTGTTTCAATTGGTGGCATGCCTTCTTGGTGCAATCAGTTAATGGCCTCATGCCCATTCTTGTTTAGTTTTGAGGCGAAATGCAAGTATTTCCGTCTTGCAGCATTTGGTTCACGACAAATCCAGCCTCATTCACTGCATCATAATAACCCAGGTGCATCAAGTGAAAGGCGTTCTGCTGCTGGTGGTGTGCCTCGGAAGAAGTTTTTAGTTTGTAGGAACCGGATTCTGGAATCTGCTGCCCAGATGATGGACCAACATGCCCGTAGTAAAGCACTTCTTGAAGTGGAATATAATGAAGAAGTCGGTACTGGGCTTGGTCCAACTTTGGAGTTTTATACCTTGGTCAGTCATGAGTTTCAGAAATCTTGCTTTGGCATGTGGAGAGATGATCATAGCTTGTGTTCCACCATGGAAAGCTCAAAGGCTGAGAATTTTGATATTGTGATGTCCCCCTTTGGGCTTTTCCCTCGTCCATGGACTTGTGCTATAAATACATCAGATGGGATACAGTTCTCTGACATATTAAAAAAGTTTGTTCTTTTGGGTCAGGTTGTAGCAAAGGCTCTCCAAGATGGAAGAGTCTTGGATCTGCCTTTCTCGAAAGCATTCTATATGCTTATTCTTGGGAAGGTACCTTTCTTTTCTTTAGATCTACTGTATTATTAACTTGTAAAACTTGGCATCATTTCTGTTGCTAGAATTTACTATTTAAGCAAACTTCTTGCATGCAGGAACTTACTTTATATGATATCCAATCATTTGACCCTGAGCTTGGTAGGACATTGCTGGAGTTCCAGGCTGTTGTTAATAGGAAAAAACATTGGGAATCAACCTGTGGAGAGACCTCAGCAAACAGACCTGACTCAAGATTCCGGAATACAAGAGTTGAGGATCTTTATCTTGATTTTACGCTTCCTGGATATCCTGATTATATTCTTGCTTCTGGGTGTGATCATAAAATGGTAAGGCATCCTTTAAATTTTGGCAATATATGTTGTCCTCAGATGGTTTTGTTAATTGGACTGCAACCTTGACAATATTTAAATTCCCAGGTAGACATGAATAACTTGGGGGATTATGTAGCACTTGTTGTGGATGCTACTACACGTACTGGAATATACAGACAAGTGGAAGCTTTTAGATCTGGATTTTGCCAAGTATGTCCCATTGCACAGTCTTTTCTCCTCTATCAAATATGATTGACCTGATGTTTAGTGGTCCTGTTCACCACCACCCTGATATATATATATATATATATAAATGTGATGCCTTCTATCTTCTTAGTGCTTTGTCGCCCTAAAGAAGGTTGGTATTTTAGCAATATAAAAGCATAATTATGGAATTTAACAGTGTGTAGATGCCTTTATATGCATGTGTGTTTGTTGTGCCCGTGGGATGCAATTTATTATCTTTTTCCCTTAACTCTACCATTGTGAAATGGGAAGCAGAGAAGATAGCTGCCATTGGAAACTCATGGAAGATTTTGCAGTAGCATCTTTACCTAGTTTGTTAAGAGTTATAAAGATTTTTATTTTTTATGATAATGGCTCCTGTTCTTTTAGTGCCCTATCTGGATGGTTGATTTTTACTCTCTCACAGAGAGAGCCACAAATGTGGCATTCCTCTATTTCTGCCAGTCTATAATTTGTGATCTACCTGTACCCAACTTGGCTTGAGTGCATCACTTGTTCTGTGATACAATGAGTGGAAGCCAGTGTAGAGAGTATTAGAAAGACTGGAGAAAGTATTAACTAAGGGATTTTTTATGAGGGTTTTGCTTGATGGAATTTCCTTAAATCCCTGGAAGCATCTTTCCCCATAGGTTCTTGTAAAGGAATAAACTATTTGCACAAGATTTGGGTTTCGGCATGTTAATTTCTTGTTTCAATTTTCGGTACTGCATCCATACATCCATAATTAAGTTTTCATTTTAAGGTTGAGATTATGTGTTAATCATATGGTAATGTTACTGAAGTGGAGGTTTATGTCATTATCTATAATAATTTTCTCAGGTCTGTCCATTTTGTAGTTTTCACCTGAATTTATTTTGAATTTATTTCTTCAGGTTTTCTCTATTAAGCATCTTCAGATTTTTAATGAAGAGGAACTAGAGCGTTTACTCTGCGGAGAACGTGACATTTGGACTGTATGCATCTGTTGTTTGATTAATCCATTTATATACAGGGATACTTTGTATCTTTACTGATGTAACGTTGTTTTCTAGCAGTTTAATGATCTCTTGGATCATATCAAGTTTGATCATGGATACACAGCTAGCAGTCCTCCTATTGTTAGTGTGAGTGACATTTATGTTTTCACTTTTGCTTTTTCGCTTTTGTTTTTCCCCAAATTTTGCATCAGTATATTTTGAAATTTGCTCACTTACTCTGCTGTATATCAGTTATTGGAAATTGTACAGGAGTTTGACTATGAACAGCGACGAGCATTCTTGCAGTTTGTGACTGGGGCACCTCGACTTCCTCCAGGAGGTTTAGCCGCTCTTAATCCAAAACTGACAATAGTCCGAAAGGTAGGCACTAGTAATGCATTTCATTTCATTTCTCAAAGCTTTTTTTTTTTTTTTTTTCCTTTGAACTTTTAGCTATCGTTTCTTCACACATTCATTTTCCTTGCTTTTTTCCAGCACTGTAGCAACTGTGTAGATGCAGACCTACCCAGCGTGATGACTTGTGCCAATTACCTTAAGTTGCCACCTTACTCCTCAAAAGTGACCCCTCTTGCCTTTCCGGAATTCAATTGGTATTATGAGTGTTTTATTGGAGATAATATATTAATTTTTTTTTGTTGGTTTTTCAGGAGAGAATGAAAGAGAAATTGTTATATGCTATAACTGAAGGACAAGGCTCGTTTCATCTTTCATAGCATTCACATCACAGGTACATAAAATGTGAAGTTGTAATTAATAGGGTAGATGCTGGTGGTGTAGATAAATAGGAGCAGGCAGCATGGTTTCGGGTTTATGGTTGCGACTTGCAAGAGGAGCTGATTGTTGTGGAACAAAAGGAAGCTCCTTTCTCACTAACTCATTGGTGTGGATTTTTGTATATAAGTGGATCCTGAGGAAGTTCGTCCTCTTCAAGTTGGGGTTGCTGTACAGGAAGAAATTGGGGTTTCGGATAGATAGTTTGGACTTTTTATAATTTGTGTTTGTACACAGAACTTTTCCATAGAATTAGTGTTTTTTCTTTCCGGGCCACTATGTAGCTTGGTCTTTTCATATGAAAAACGAACCTTGATTTTATGTTATTGAAATACTTAATCATAGAATTTGAAGGTCTTTCTTTTGAATTTCCATTTTCGGTTCTCTGTTTCTTATATTTCTGTTGGTCTTTCCTTGTTCCGGATACCCTTGGCTTTTCGGTAGAATTCTTGTTTGCTTATACAAGCATCTCTTGGTGACAAGGTTTCGTGCGTTTCCCTAAAAGTAGAGATGCGAAAATATAAAAATAGACAATTATGGAGGACAGTCTTACTACGGCATTTACATTTGAAAAATAGTAATTTTTTACTAAAAATTTCATGATAAGATCATCCCATCATAAGAAACAAGGTTTTCTTCCGCATTTGTTGTTCAACTCACGCGAATAATGTTTCGCAACATTTTATTCTCTTTTATATGATATTGGTATAAACTTGAATTTGTTCACAATGTGATATTATGTAAAATTCTATAATTCTGTGGGACAGTCACACAATAATATTTGCATTCGAAAAACGATGGTACTTTTTAGTAAAAGTTTCGTGATAAATCCATCCCACTAAAGAAGATTCTCTCTCAAGGAACCATTTATAATCCATTCATTTATAGTTCCATTCAAATAAATGTATAATTCTTTGCAACTTGGTTCTTTTATTGAATTTTGATTCTCTTTCTATGATATTGGTTTAAACTGAAATTTGTTCCCCACTTTATTAAGCATCGTTAGAATCTGCATCTTGACATAAATGGAGTAGAGATGTATGTATATTTTATTTGAATGAGAGCCAAAGAAATTAAACTGAGAAAATTCAAAAGTATTTAAAAAAAAAATAAAGAGAAAAAAGCAAAGGAAGTGTAGATTTTATAAGGGACAGACATGTGACAAGAGGACAGAATCCACGCGACGTAGTACATGCCCCATCCACCCAGAAATGCTAGAAACCATCTTCACTCATTATCTTTTCAAATCAAACTCATTTCTTCAGTTCAGAGTCCCCTCCCAAATGGACAAGTCATGAACATATTTCTACTTCCTTCTTCAACCTCATCATCCCACTCTCTTGCTCTCTACTGGCTCTCTCGACCGCCTTTCCCTTGCACCACCACCACAGCAACCACTTCTAAACCCACGCGCCACCCAGCTCGCGTTCAAACTACTGCCAACACAACCATCACAACAGACCTCTCTCCCACTTCGACCACCATCAACCCGCCATCCAATGCCAGCAGTGACCAGACTCTGTTGGCACTTCTTCGCCAGAGAAAAACTGAAGAAGCTTGGATTCACTACACCCAGTCCGCTCAACTCCCCAACACCACTTGCCTTAGCCGCTTAGTCTCTCAACTTTCCTACCAGAACACCCCTTTGGCCCTCACGCGAGCCCAGTCCATCGTCACGCGCCTCCGCCATGACCGCCAGCTCCACCGCCTTGATGCCAACTCCCTCGGCCTCCTCGCTGTGGCCGCTGCAAAATCCGGACACACCCTTTACGCCTCCTCCGTTGTCAAGTCCATGCTTCGCTCCGGCTACCTTCCCCACGTTAAGGCCTGGAGCGCAGTCGTCAGCCGCCTCGCTGCCTCCGGCGACGACGGCCCCATTGAAGCCATCAAACTCTTCAACGCCTGTGGTTTGGCGGGTCAGGAAATTCACAGACCAAGGGGTTGTTGCTGATTCCAAACCTGACACGGCGGCGTACAATGCTGTGTTGAATGCGTGTGCCAATTCAGGTAACACTGAGAAGTTCTTGAAGCTGTTTGATGAAATGACCGAATTTGGTGCTGCTCCTGATGTTTTGACTTATAATATTTTGATTAAGTTGTGTGCTAGAGCTGATAGGAGAGATTTGCTTGTGTTTGTGTTGGAGAGGATTCTTGAGCTGGAAATTCCTTTGTGTATGACTACTTTGCATTCGCTTGTCGCGGCTTATGTGGGGTTTGGTGATTTAGAAACTGCTGAAAATTTGGTTCAAGCCATGAGAGAAGGAAGGAGAGACCTGTGTATGATTCTTAGGGAATCAAATTCCGGAGATTGGAGTGATGATGAGGGAGATGATAATAAAGGTGATGATGATGTGTTTAAAAGGTTGCTTCCAAATTCTGTTAGTTCGAATATTGAGCCACCATTGTTACCTAAAGTGTATGCTCCTAACTCGAGAATGTATACGACTTTAATGAAGGGTTACATGAATGAAGGTCGTGTGACTGACACGGTTAGAATGTTAGAGGCAATGAGATGCCAGGATGATAGTTCCAGTCATCCTGACCATGTGACTTATACAACGGTTGTTTCTGCTCTTGTGAAAGCTGGGTCGATGGATCGAGCTCGTCAGGTGCTAGCCGAAATGAGTAGGATTGGTGTGCCTGCTAATTGTATTACCTACAATATTCTGCTAAAGGGTTATTGCCGGCAATTGAAAATTGACAAAGCAAAAGAGCTGCTTCAGGAGATGGCGGATGATGCTGGGATAAAACCTGATGTGGTTTCATATAATATTTTGATTGATGGATGTATACTGATCGATGATAGTGCAGGGGCTCTTGCTTTCTTCAATGAGATGCGTGCAAGAGGGATTACTCCCTCAAAGATTAGTTATACTACATTGATGAAAGCATTTGCATTGTCAGCTCAACCAAAGCTGGCTAACAAGGTATTTGATGAAATGCTTAATGACCCACGAGTGAAAGTTGATATAGTTGCTTGGAATATGTTGGTGGAAGGGTATTGTAGGCTGGGATTTGTTGAAGAAGCCAAGAAAATAATTCAGAGAATGAAAGAGAACGGGTTTTACCCGAATGTGGCTACATATGGCAGTCTTGCAAATGGCATTTCACTAGCTAGAAGGCCAGGAGAAGCACTTTTGCTTTGGAAAGAAATCAAGGAAAGATGTGTGGTGAAAAAGGAAGCTGTTAGTTCAGATAGTGATTCACTACCACCATTGAAACCAGATGAAGGGCTCCTAGATACTCTGGCTGATATATGCGTGAGGGCCGCTTTCTTTCAGAAGGCTTTAGAAATTATAGCATGCATGGAAGAGAATGGTATACCACCAAACAAGACGAAGTATAAAACGATTTATGTGGAAATGCACTCGAGGATGTTTACCAGTAAGCATGCCTCACAGGCCAGGCAAGACAGAAGGAGAGAGAGGAAGAGAGCAGCTGAGGCTTTCAAGTTTTGGTTGGGTCTGCCTAATTCTTACTATGGCAGCGAGTGGCGACTTGAACCTATGGATGATTATCAGGAAGAGAGCAGCTGAGGCTTTCATATTTTGGTTGGGTCTGCCTAATTCCTACTATGGCAGCGAGTGGCGACTTGAACCTATAGATGATTACCACTATCATAATTCTCTATAACTTAGTACATTAGTACTATTTAGTGTATACTAAAATTGTTTGGATTAGAACCCTTTTTGGGTATCAAGTCATAATGTATCTACACAATGTGTACTCAGATGTTGAACCTTGAAAATAACAATAGATGTGGACATAATATAAGGTCGCCTTGTGATGTAAAATAACTAACCTGTCTTCTTCTATTGCGATTGACAATCTACAATCTTTCAGGTGAAATGAACCACAAACATTTTTTCTCTGAACATAGTCTCCCGGAAGCTATGCGTCAAAAGCAAAAGGTGATTATTTTCATTCATACCACATATGATGCATATAATGGCAAATGATTTACAATATTATACAGTTGCAAAATTCTAGTACAGCAAGATGATATGAAACCGTAACAGAAATTCACAGTTCAATATTACTTCATGACTGAATAGAAAAACAAAACTTGACCTGCCTTCAATTCTGCACAACTTCATGCTCTTGACCTTGAAGGTTGACTCCGCGAATATGAGGATGATAACACCTGCATGAGGAAGCACCAGTCAATCAAAAGTTGCATGAGCTCTAAGGATCCAGTCCATGATGTTGTGGATATTATTGGAATCTTAACCATCTTTAAGTTTATTATGATGATTGATGAATTTAATTAGGAACAGTTCGAAGTGAAAAAGATGTTTTGATCAACAGTATAAACGAAGATGAGTAATCTGGTATTATTACTAAGCTAATAAACCGGGTGGTTGAAGGTGCCGGACCTTAAGAATGGATTCAAATCTTGAGTTTATTAATGTTTCGAAGATGCATGATACAAAACAAAGAAAAAAACAATTCATGTTTTAAGAAAATATTACCAGTAAAATGGCATTTTCTTATCCCTTACAATTTAAGAGAGGTTTCTTAATATTGAAGTAATACCAATGATATTTTTCTCTGTAACCTATGTCATTTTTTAAGGGCATTTATGGGCTTCATAACTAGCACTATTACACTACCTGATATGTCTTTGGCCCCTTCTTCAGCAGATAACCAGCAGTGTTTAAGTTATCCACAAATGTATCAATATCAGGAACTCTTAGGCCAATCCTATCTGCCAAACTGTATATTTCCTGCAGTGCAAGTACTCATGTGAATGACTTGGTTTTAGGTGACAAAATTTGAAGCTGAATTGATAGAAAATTAGAAGGCTATCTTTCTGCTTACAGAAATCGAAAAGCTATCTTTCTGCTGCGACTCTGACTGCTTATTCAGAGCACTTAAAAATCTTTTTGCTTCCTTCTGTTGACTCATCCCCCCACTACGACCAAAATCCACAAATCCATGCTCATCAACATACTTATCATACAGAGATTCTTTCATTATTTCGACCACATCCTGCAAAGTAGTTGCTCAAACAAGAGGTAATAAATAAGTTCGTATTATTATCAAAAGCTTGAAGTTTTTGAACTTCATGAAATTGTATTGTAGGGCTAATTGTTCAACTGAATGGTTCAACTGGCCAGAATTCATTCCACAGCCCAGAAGTAAAATTTTATATATTCTAGGGTTGCATCACATCTACAAGTTGTAGAATGAAAGCAATTTATCTAACCATACTGCTAATCATGTATCCTAGTATTTTACTATAGCACCTAGTACCTCAGTGTCCCCAATGAGTCAGTCAAAAAATCATATACTTCAATCGACAGAGTAAACTCCTCCTGAGAAATTAATTCAAAAGCAAAGTACAGACAGATGTATCACTAATCATGAGTGGTCATAGTCCATAGGTAAACTCACCAAAGCATCCTGAGCTGTTATTTCTTCTCTTAAGTCTAGCCTTGCTCGGGCTTCTGCCAGCCTCACCAGACTTTCGAGTTGCCTTGCAGTTATAGGTGTGCTATCAGCAGATGTATTATGGTCTCTCAGCTGTAAGTAGAACTTCTGTAGAATTTCAGCTGCTGGTTTTGACATTCTGATCCATAAAGACACATATAAAATTATTACTAGTGTAAATATTTTCATAAGAGTCCACGATAGAGATTGCATGCTTAGATCACATCAAGTCACCTAGGGTAGACAAAAGTTCTTGCGTAAGCAATATATTTGCGAAGAAGTGGAGCAGGTAACGGAACAAAATCACCATCCTTCTTCAGGCTAAGTCTTAGCCTTGATACTAGAGAACCATTTTTTACACTTGCATCTAATCCTCCAGCACCTTGTGATGCTGCGTTCATAAATCAGAAGACATGTATTGTTAAAATGAAAATCCTTCATCAATTTGAATTTGCTGGAACATAGAGACACAGCCTCAAAGCTAAATCTATACTTAAAAAAATTATGCACTACCTGGTCGAAGCCTTTTGGCTGCCTGTGAATTTTGTCGGTATCCCGAGTGAAGCTGCAAGATAGACAATAGAATCAATGATGCTTCCTGAATTATACTTTGAATGATCTTCATAATTTTGCATCATTGCTGCCATAGATATTAGCATATTAACAACTGGCTAAAGTATCCCATCTCTCAAAAGGCTTTGCAAGCACTGTTGAATAATAGCATTATAATACTTCACAGATTGATAACATTATCTAGCAGACGTGCACAAAGTTTCCAGACTGGAAAACTTACTGACATGATGTGCTCTGAGACCCTCTTATCCAGTAGTTCATCAGGCTTATCAAGTAATATGAAAACCAAATCAAATCTTGAGAGAAGAGCTGCACTCATTTTCAAATTTTCATTCACTGTTTTTGCACGGCTGCAATTGGATATTCAAGATTACTTTAAGCTACATATCACAAACATGTATAATATACTTAAATTTAACTATGGTTCTGTAATAGATGTTGTTCAGAATATGATTGATCCATGAAAGGACATATTAGTGCTCTGTATTGAACATAAGAAGAGAAAAAACAAATAGTACAATAAAAAATAACAGTCAAATGAAGAAACTGAGAGGTTATATTTTCAGTTATATGATAAACCCCAGAAGAAATAGTACTTGAATTTCATGCTGATGCATCAATGCTGGCATGAGTACATTTGATCAAACCAAACTCTAAATGCATCTATAGCAGTCAACAGTCTCTATGAATATAATAACAAATGAATAAAGGTTTAGAAAATTACTTATAGTGACCACCAACAGGGTTTGCTGCTGCCAAGACAGAAGTTCGTGCTGATAAACTAGCTACAAGTCCAGCTTTTGCAACAGAGACACACTGTTGTTCCATAGCTTCCAGTAAGGCCTGTAGTATGGCAACAAGGCAATTAGAGTCTAAGCATCAATACCTGGAGAAAGAAAAACAGATGTTAAGCAATTAAGACAAACCTGGTGTTCTGCAGACATTTTATCAAACTCATCTATACAGCATAATCCACTGTCAGCCAGTACCATGGCACCTATCAGAAATTAAATAGTTATAAAAAGAGTAAACATAGATATTGTCATGCAGCAGTCACTGTATAAAACCTTTGGTGCGTCATCTGGCCCCATATTCTATTCATGTATGTTTTTAGGAGCAAACATACATTTTCCCATGTTGCAAAGAAGCTGCAGAAATTTTGGTATCACACAGACCCAGTATTCCAATCTTTTTCTGGTCCCGACTAGCAGAATCTGTTTCACTTCAACTAGGTTCAGGCTCATAATATGAGGCACAATTCAATAGAACCGTAAATATCTTCACAGCATAAAGCCTTGTTATGGTGGCCTAATTATGTAAAAGGTGAGGCCAGACCGAAAATATCCATTTCTTTCTCACTTATCATTTTGAAAAGACCTCAACTTTTTTGCGAAATTCTTTTGGTGCTAGGTAACTTCTTAGTAATTATTCTGGAATTTCTCATATTTCTTTACAGAGGTTTGATAGTTTTAAAATAGCAGTGTGGTACCTTTAAAAACATGAACAAAATTAATTTCTACAATGTTATCGGGTCAGAGATCAAGCCATCATGATTATATGAGCAACTCCCCATTTTAGTAGTGGGAGTTTACAATAATCAGATGTACCTCCTGAACCAACTACACTTCAGAAAGTATCCTACATTTGGCCACAAAGCATCCAAATCACCTTAGTAGATGGTACGCTCGTTTACTCCATATATAAATCCACTGTGTTATTTTGCTGGATAATCTTGATATAAAAAGTAAATAGATGGAACATCACAGAGAGAACTAAAAAGAGAAGGACGGCTACCAGCCTCAAAGGCATAATCACTTGTCATGGAATCCTTCACCACAGCAACAGTCAGGCCAGCCTTAGTTGTTGCATTACCACACACATATATGCCGCGTGGAGAAACAGCAGCTGCAGCTTGTAGTAATTGGCTTTTGCCTAGCCCAGGGTCACCTAGCAAATGAAAATTAGTAACAATTTTAGTTCACATTTTCACCACCATTTTCAGAAACATGCAGCATAACCTAGTGTCTCTGAAATTTTGATTTTAATTAGTTTCATTCCCACATATATAGAGGCAAAACAGCTGCCACCTTTATTTATATCACAAAAGCAACAGAACATATTAAGCATACCAACAATTATCACATGGATGTCTCCTCTCACAGGGACCTTATTCCGATCCACTGAATGTTTCCGTACACCTCCAAACAGCGCTAATGTTATTCCCGCTGTTAAGAAAACACACCATTCTATTGTTAACTCTGGAGAAAATCTCTGAATTTAATGCAGAGAAAGTAAGTGGTTCACAATTAGCTATATGTTACATTTACATAGTGTTGCTGTTATCAGATTCATACTAAATTACAAATATGGCCATCCCATTACAGTAAAAGTATAGGTGGTGAACACAAAAAATTTCAAATTCTTGACATGAACTATTGTCCAAACATTGTATTTTCATGTATTTTAGCAATAAGTCAGTAAATGCTCCATTTTTTGCAACTGTGGATGACAAAGACTACAAAAGAAAGTTGTTCATATGCCAAGAGCAGAGCATTAAACTGATATGAGAACAACAAAACATTAAAAAAAAAAGAAATAGAACCAATACCATTATCATAAATATAGCATGGAGAATGCAGGAAAGATACTAACAAGAAAGAAATGATTGACATAGAAAGCTACCTTTAACGAATTCATGTCCATAGATGGACGGGCATATAGACTGAACTATCTGCCTGAAGATGTCAGAACCATATTCCTCCTGAAAACTTAACAATGAATTCCAAATCCCTTGGAGAAAATGAGAACAAATCAGCCAGCTCTGTAACTCTTGCATTAGCATTAGAATCTTGCAAATCCTCAGTAGTAGACTGTGACTTGGAATTTCTAATGGAAACTGCTTCCAGATACAAATAGTAGAATCCTTGATTTTTGCTTTTCGATTTACCTGACAATTATCATAGTTTCCTCAGTTGTATTAGTGACAGGAAATAGTCTAGCATCTGTCAACTACCTATGTGTATGTGTAATATTATTAAGCATGGAGTATTGTTTAACAGGTAGCAATATGGTACTGCATTTATGGGAAATGCAATTCACTCATGTATACTAAGTACTGGAATGATAAAAACTGAAAACACATTAAGTGGTGTGATAAGAAGACACGAGTTATTCTTTGTAACACATTTATGGAAGAGAGAACATCATTACAATAATTTTAAAAAAAAAAAAAAAAACCACTCTTGTAACACATAAAATAACCACAATTCGCTTGTTCTTTACGAGTCTGGGAGTTAAATGCATGTAAAAGAAACTTATAATTACTGACGATGCAAAAATCCAATATTACATCGATTTCTAATCATGCAACATGAAAAGTTCGTACAAGCATCAGAGATATCTCTTTATCATACCTCCTCCAATATCCATATAATTGTTTATTACTCTTATAATCCCAGTAACTGTCACAACATCTCCAGGGATGCACACATCAATAAGATCTTCAGACAGCTCACATTCTACTGTACGAGGCACTCGACCTTCTTCATGGTCTTCAGATTTTTGTAACTCCTGTAGCCTAAAGGAATAAAACAGAAAACTCGTTAAATATCAAAACACCCTTGAAAGAATTTAAAACATCTTTCTAAGTACTAAAATCGAAGTTCAAAAATTGACCTCACCTTATTTTCTGAAAATCTATCTTTTGAGCTGAAGAACGAATTGGTGTAAACGTTCTACTCTTACAACCATGCAGAGTGCAAGTTATTGGCGGCGAAAATTTCCCCTCGGGAAATATCCGTAACATATTTGATCTACACTTTGCACATTCAAAACTCATTTGCACCACTAAAGGCCTAACCGTGCTAGCTTTTACTACAGTTCCACGAACGGAGACAAGCTTGTCTGTCATTTCATTTCACCAAATAATAAACATATCAGTATGTCACAGACAAGGTTCCTTGACTAATTCTTTCCTTAAAACTGTAAATTTACCAATATATGCCGCTTTCAAATTCTTCAAAGCAATCATAGATTCCGGATAGTTGTGGAGACGGATATTTATCTTCGCTCCGTCCTCTAACTTGTTCTCCGATTGGTATAACAAAACCTAATTCAATTCAATTAACGTGTCAATGAAAACACGAAACTTTTAAAGAAATAATAGAAAGAAACAGATAATTTATGCAATAATTAATTGTACCTTGTGAATTGCAGCACTCATACACGAGAGAGCCATTCTAGGTTTTTCCTCTAAAGTCGCGTAAAAGACTTCAACGTCGCAATATCTTTCGAAATTTTTGAAAATCGAGAGACAAAAGGAACACGTCACTGTCGTTTTGAACCTGCTCAAGCGAGCCAAATACAACATATAAGTATAATAACGGTCATAATAAGTAGTGATTAGTGGTGGTTGGTGGACCTGAAGAGCGAGATCTAGGCCTGGAGGAGTAGAGAAGAAGCGAATGAGATCAACGGTGAGCATCAACTTGTCCTCGTCGATTGAGAACTCGTTGTCGGGGAAGTATACGGGCAAGATTTGGCAGATGTCGCTTGTGTCGACGGAGACTTGCTTGGTTTTCATGCTATCGCCAGGAGCTCCGTACATGGTCGAGTCCTGACTCCCTGAGTTCTGCTTTGCCTATTAGGTGTTTTGTTTGTTTTAAGTTGTTCTCTTTTTGCCCTCCCCTTGTCATTTTGGCGGGAGAAGAGATTGTAGGATGCTCGAGTTGGTTTGCTAATTGTGCACGCGCGCGCGGGTCAAGTCGGGTCGGAGTCGGATGTAATGCAAAAATTAAAATACCGGTAATAGTTAACTGATATTACCATTTAGTAATAAGTACTGTTTATTGGTTGCACTCTCGAGAGCTTGCATAAGTAGTCTTTAAAAGAATAATTATCAAGATTGAAAAATAAAATTAATAAATCATTGTTAACGATCTCAATAAACAAAGGGTGATATAATTGTTATGTATTTGTTGCCATTTCTTTTTTTTTTTTTTTCATATGTAGATATAAAAATAATCAATGTAATGGTAAAAAGTTGTACAGATCCGATTGGCATAAAAAAAATATAGCCGAGGATAACAATTCATTTGGTAAGCCCAAATGTCAAGTCAGGTATAAGCCTAAGTTAAAAGCCTATCAACTAACCTAAACTCCTTCATTCCCTTAAATGATGGTTGATGCAACACACGCCTTTAGTAGACGAACAGTCTAATGAAAATTATTCCTGTAACGGTGGACACAAGAATCAAGGGCCATGACTCCTTAAACAAACATTGCTATAACTCTCCAATGGCTCCTATTCCATCTATAAAGGGAGAAGGCCTATCAAACAAAAGACATCTATCATTCTATATCGTTACTCTACCAAATTCTCTTTAGACTCTCACATTTTTAAGTGTTTATGCTCCTACATCTCTAAGACACCACTCTTCCACACTATCTTCGGTAGGACTTTGGTCCTCAAACAAGCAGACAACTATCTTATCATTATGTACTTACCGCATGCTTAAGTAACTCACAACTTCTATTAACATATCAAACACATTGAGTCAAACGCTAGCACATACGTTTTATTTTCTTTATTTGATTTGCTTTATCTTAATATTTCTTTTTAAATTGAGCGTTAAAGTGTCTTTGACCAGTACCATACCAATGTCAATATCACATTTACTTCCCTTATTTAACTTTTGTAGGTTACAGGTTGTTGTATTTCTAAAAAAGTTGATCAATGAAACTGCTCTACGTCAGCAAATTATAGACCCGCTACAAATAGTAAATAAATAGGTGGTAATGTATATATACTAAGTTATCTATGATTTATATATACACATATAACCATAATTTACTCATTCTATAAGTCATTTTGGGGCTGGGAGTGTGTTTCCCCATACCCACCCAAATCCTTAGGGGAGACATGGGAATGGTCATATTTTGGAGTAGATTTCCGTCTGTCTCCATGCTTATACCCTTGTTTCTTTTTTTTCCTCCGGTCACCTATTCACACTAAACATCCTTTGTTTGAATTTTGAAAGAAAATATAAATCAAGTACAAAGAAATAAATATAAACAAAGTGGGAAAAAAAAAAAAACCCTAAGGTTTTGTAGGTAAATTTGGCTAAAAATACAAAAACAAGCTTATATTTTAAGAAATTTATAAAGCAATTTTATCCATTTAATATGAAACACTTTTATATTTTTCTATTCTTAATAATATAAATGGGATGCCAAGATCCCCAAAATTTATCCGTGAATGAGGATAGAGATTTAGATACTCATAACCATTTATATCCCTACTAATATCTTCTTACTAAAGAGGACATCTGGTAGTAACTATTTGTTTTAACCAAGTTCAGATAATAGGTGCAAAATTTCTTTAAAAGTTAGAAAAACCAAAAAAAAACAAAAAAAGAGAGAGACAATGCATGAAACATTAGAAATTAGTGTTGTTTTGTTGAGATTAATTAACAAAACAAGGTAATGTTTACTGCAAATGCATCATTGAGAGAGTACTGTATTCATACATCAACTAATTTCGTTTATTAACGTCTTTTAGTGAAAAAACAAACGTTAACTTGTTAATTTAATTATCTATCCAACTATTTGTATGTTATAGGATCGATCTGCATTATGTGCTCAAGATGAATGATAGTCAACTTTCAAAGACTTCTTTGCATATTCCACAATACAGTACACAACATGTTAATGAAGAATCACATGCTAGGTTAATAAGGTTACGAAATTAAAGCAAATCTCATTTGCCTTTCTTTCTTTCCAACACATCGCATTTAACATTTATTGAATTATAGTATGATTACTTATTGCCTTACTTAAGACAATAATTATATATAAGTTGTTATGCTTGCATCATAAATGCAACATTTTAGCTAAAATTTACTATATAAAACAAGTACCATATTTCCTGCATTGCATGTCATGTCATATGACATATTATGGATAATAATACCATTTTAGTTATTGTTTATACCATTTTAGTTATTGTTTATACATTTCTGGTTGCTCCACAGTTACATTATTGTTACACTAGCTGAATATATCAGGACTTCTATATTAATTAGAATTTAGAAATACTTGAATATTAACTTTTCCTATTTTTATTAGTTATGCTTTTGTATGATGTTTTACTATTCTCTATTACTTCACCTATGCCAGCCATTTCATTCAACGAGACGATGACGAATCACGGATTCTATCAATTGACACGTAAAAAGTATCCACTCGTCGCTGGTCTCCAAACAGTTCCACATTGCCTTTAGCATTAAACTCGCCCAAAATCACCACGTGTCCACTGATAATGTTAGTATTTCCACCAACCAGAGGAAAAACAAATGAAAGGAAGAAAAAGAAAAAACAAAACTGGGAAACGACAAAACCAAACGAGTTTTGGTACGATAGCACACCAACACCACCCTTCTTCACCTGCTTCTCGTTCACACTCCCAATTCACTCATTCAAACTATATTGAGCCGTCGTTCGATTCACTGCTGTAAAGCTCACAAGAGGTAAGTTTGTTTTTTGTTTTCTTTGTTATTTTATTTTATTTTAATCTGCAAAGTTAAATTCAGAAGTTTATTTTATTTTTTTTAGTTTGTTATGGCATTATCAGTTATGGTTTTGGGTAATATAGAGTCGTTTGCATAATTTTGAAGGTTTCATGATGTCTACAAAGCCCGACCAAATCGATTTAAACGCCGACGCTGTTTCGGTTGACCGAGAGACCGAGGGTCAGTTGCCAGTGATTGGTGTCTCTGTAGCTGAAACCCTAACGGAGTCCATTGATGGTGATTTGTTAGGTGATAAAGTTAGGATTGGTGAGTCGGCTGAGGTAATCTGTGACTTGAATATGAGTAGTGAAGGTGTTGAGAGAAAAGTGGAGAGTGAAAATTTAGATAGAGGGGTCAAAGCTAAGGCGGGCCAGGTAGTTTGTGATTTGAATGTTGGTGGAGATGATGTTAATATGAGTCATGAAGATATTGGGAGAGAGGGGAATGCTTTAGAGAAAGTAATGGATGTGGAAACTGAAAGTGAGGCCTTAGATAGTGGAGTTGATGTGAATACAGGAGAAACTGTAGATAGATATGGGAATGAGTTCTCTAATGAGAATGGAGTGGTGTCTGTTCAAGTGGCTGAAAGGGCTTCCGGGGGGGTTGAAATGGACCAGGGCTTGAATGTGGGTTTAGTCAGGGAGGTGTTGGAGCAGGGAACTAATGTTATGGTGAATTCAAGCTTGTTGGATGGTGATACAGGCCAGTCATTGCCTCATGAATCTGGCCAGGTGGCAGAAAGAGCTTCTGGGGATGCAGAAATGAATCAGGACAAGAATGCAAGTCTTGTCAGGGAGGAGGTGGAGCCAGGGGGTAATGTGATGATGAATTTAAGCTCGTTTGATGGCGATAGAAGCCAGTCATTGCCTGATGGATCTGCCCAGGGGGCTGAAAGAGCTTTTGGTGAAATAGAAATGGATCGGAAAGTGGACGTAAGTCTTGTTGGGGAGGAGTTGGAAGAGGGGACTTCTGATGATGCAGAAGAGCAGGCAATGGAATTGGATACACAAGTGGAGACTAGTGAGAACCAACTTGTGGATGTTAATGTTTCCGAGGTCAGGTCTGATTCAGATGATTTAAATGACTTGTGCACGGTCAATCTTGTTGTAGATTTGAATCCATCTGTGTCAACAGATAGACAGGTGTTAGGCAATGTGAACACTGGATTGGTTTCCTCTAAACCAGAGTTTTGTGCATCTGACTTGGTTTGGGGTAAGGTAAGGAGCCATCCTTGGTGGCCTGGGCAGATATTTGATCCTGCAGATGCAGTACAAAAGGCATTAAAATATTTTAAGAAAGATAGTTATTTGATTGCCTATTTTGGGGATCAGACATTTGCCTGGAATGAAGTCTCAAAGGTAAAACATTTTCGGGAGCATTTTACCCAAATGGAAAGCCAGAGCAATTTGGAAGACTTCCACTATGCTATTGATTGTGCTTTGGAGGAGGTTTCTAGACGAGTGGAGTATGGTCTATCCTGTTCTTGTATCCCTGAGGAAGCTTTGGCGAAGATCAAAACTCAGATAATTGTTAATGCTGGAATAAAGGAAGAATCGAGTCAGAGAGACGGTGGGGATAGATTTTCAGATGCAGTCTCTTTTGATCCCATCGAACTCTGTGAGAAGATAAAAACAATAGCTCAGTTGCCATATTCTGGCGGGATTGATAGGCTGGAATTTGTGACAGTGAAAGCTCAATTATCAGCATTCTATCATTGGAAGGGTTATTTGCTGATGCCTGAATTCAATGTGCTTGGTGGGTTGTTCGACAGTGATGCAGAAATCCCGCTTTCAGTGGAAGTAGTGCACAGTGCTGAAGTGACTCAGAATGCGGCTCCTCATTTAATACATAACAAGCAAGTGTCCCCTGAAATAGGAACGTTAAAGAGTCAAGATGGCTCATCTCATAAGCGGAAGCACACCTCTGGGGATAACTTTCATTTGAGCGAAAAAGAGAAAACCTTGTCAGACTTATTAGCTGAGAGGCACACAAAAATGTCGAATGGTAAAGGTAACAAATTGCTTTCCTCATCTTCTGGAAAGAAACGTAAGGTGGCCATTTCCATATCCGATGACTTAGCTGTGAAACATAAAAAGTTAGATTCTGATTCTGATGATGTGGCTGTGAAACATAAAAAGTTAGATTCTATAGCTGATGTTGTTGCTGTGAAAAAGAGTGATACGTTGGCTGTGGAACATGGGAGGAGTGATTTATCTATAAGGGCCACTAATAAGTGCCTACCTATTAAGAAAACTTTTGGGGTTGGAAGTAGTATACTGAAGGCTGCAAGCCAGCTGAATGGCACAAATTTGTTACTTAAATGTGGTGATGGAGCTGCTGAAAAGAAAGCAGATAGAAATAAAATTGAGGAGAAATCTCCTTCTAGAAAATCCCGAAGTAAGAAACTCTTTCCAGCTGAGGAGTCTTCCCCTGAAGAGTTGCTGTCACAGCTTTGCTTGGCTGCCCGAGATCCCATGAAAGGGTATAACTTCTTGATTTCTCTAGTTAGTTTCTTGTCAGAATTCAGGAATTCAGTCAGTCTGGACAAACAGTCTCAGGAAGAAGGTTATGGTGACAAAACTGGGGAAACATTGACTAAATCCGAAACATCAGAGTTGGATTGTAAGAATAACTCTTATTGGACTAACCGAGTAGTTGAAAGCACAGCTGAAGAGCAACAATCACCAGGGATTAAAAGTGAATCTGGAGAGGTATTGCATGAAAGTCCAAGGAAGACGGATATTCCTGTACAGTCAGCAGATTCCATTGGTAGGTGTCATAATGCAGATCCCTCTCCTACGGCTTTGATTCTGAATTTCACGGACTCGGATTCTGTTCCGTCAAAAGAGAACTTGAACATGATATTCAGCCGTTTTGGATCTCTAAATGAATTAGAGACAGAAATTCTGAAGAGTAAGCGTGCAAAAGTGGTATTTAAGAGACGTGCAGATGCAGAAACGGCTTTCAGTAGTGCTGGGAAATACAGCATTTTTGGGCCGTCACTTGTCAGTTACTGCCTTAAGTACATGTCTTCTTCACCGAGTAATGCTTCTTCCAATGCAACAAAGCGAAGCAGAAAAGCTGCAACTTCTGAGGAGTGAAATGCAATGAGGTGCCTCAATTCCGGGTAAATTATTGTGGTTAGATTTGTATACTTTCATGTATGCATATATAAATGTATCTCTCAGTAACTTTTCCCCCCTTTTTTTCAGGGTGATGGATACAAACCATATGGATAGATCAAATACTCTGACTTAGTTTTAGTTCCTAGGAGCCGATTAGCTATCATATCTGACCATTTTGCCTATACTTTTATTTGCTGTCACGAAGGGAGACATTTGCATTTCATGAGGTAAATCACCACAACTATGCTGTGCTGACCCCGTTGAAGCTTGAATTTCTCTTGGCTTTATTTTTTTCTTTTGTATTAAGATGTTTAGGTGTACATGGTTTGTTGAATCAATTGCCACGCTTTTTAGGTTACCTGGTTCTTAATTCATGTGATGCATAAATATAATGATCCTTCACCATGGAATTAGTGTTCATGTTTGAATATTTCTTTTTCCTTGGTTAATGTGACACTGAAGAAGCCAAACTTCCTTGTGGATGAATGATGATCACTTGGAAAGGATCTGAAATCTGTAATGTCGTCATTTCTGTAGCATTAATTCATATGAAATATAGATTTTCATGAAGCAACTTTTCTGCTTCTGACTCCTTATCAGACTTTTGGGATATATCAAGACTAGAGATTTCAACATCTAGATTGAAGGTATTATGAGCTATACCTTGAATTGCAATTTGCTAACTCTAAGCCTCAAACACAATGATATCATATAATTGAACAAGAAATTATGTCATAAAAATTTCCATCCAGTTTCCGGATAAAAATTGTATTTTGAAAGGCTGTTTAATGTCCGCATTACAGATTTCCTTCTTGATCGGTGGTCCACGCATGATGAGATCACAGGTTTGGATTTGTAAGTTATGTTCTTGGTTGCTTAGCTTAGTAGTTATAACTACAGGCATGGCTTTTAAGCTTATCATCTGATTTTTCATATTTTTGTTGTGAAAATACACCAGGCTAGTGTTCATCTTATACTGTTCACTCAAAGTTATTTCTTTTTGGTATGAGGATTTGAAGTTTCAGGTTTGATTGTAGTTTGAATTTGGCTCTTGTGGAAAAAGTGCAGTGATTACTATATAGCATCCATATTCGAACACCGTTGAAATATTCTGTCAGTGGACAGTATTTTCTTTTTCGCCTTTCTGTGTCCTTTATGACTATGAGCCGAGTTTGATACATCATACATGGTCTTTGATGATTATGAGAAGCTTTTTGACAACATCAGCGCCTTGCCCATGGTGGAGTGAGGCCAATGATGACTGCTATTTCCTGTTGTGAAAAATATACAAAGACGGAAAATTAGCTGGATATATTTATATGAAAAAGCTAAAATAAATCAATAATTATCACGTAGATGTGAACAAAGGCAGTTGCTATTTTTTTGCCATTTCCTTTTTATAAGTTATATCACCAATATTTAACCGCCATTGAACTGATAAACTAAGCGAACCAAATTTTCTTCACATTAAAAAAATAATTTTGTTTCCATTGAACTGATAAACTAAAGGAACTAAATTTTCCTTCCTCACATCTGAAAAGTAATTTAAGATTTTGTTACTTGTTATCAATGTTTGTTGTGTTTTGATTTGAGTGTGTCGATTATAAAATAAAAATGCCTTAAAAAAATTGGTAAATGATCAATTCTTCTATGGTGTTTTTTTTTTTTCTTTGTTGTGTTTTTTTTCAAAATTATTTTCTACTAATTTGTCTTGAAATATTCAAATTTATTTCAATTTGGTTAAAGAAAAACCTTGACATAGAGATTAATCAATTTATTTTGAATGATTGAATTAATGAAATGTACTTTAAGTTCCTAAACTATTTCTACTTAACCTTTCAAATTTGATGTGTATAAAAATTTAAGGTTTGATTATTTTATTGGTTTGAATAAAGTTACCTAATAAAAATATTTAATAATTACTTTTAAATTGATTGTATAATTATTTAATAATCATTCTTACAATCAATTCAATAATTGTTATTAAATACACTGGTTTGGATAAGATGCAAGTAAGATCCAAAAATTTAACATTAAGACGGTTGTTGGTAATTGAAAACCATTGACAACAACAATTAAGTATCAAAATTCGATGTACAATTTAAATAACAAGTGATGGCTATTGTTGATTAAACAAAAGAAATTTCTTTTTCGAAACAAAAGCAAAACAAAAAAAAAAAAACAAAAGAAATTTCTAGTTGTTAATTGGCCTTTTTATTTTTTAAGCTATTAAAACCCTAGATGAAAATTAACCGTTCTTTTTATAAATTCCTGATATCAACGGCGCGGCAACCGTATATGAAAAAGCGCAATGTCAGTTTGAACGGGCTGACCACAATATTGGGTCGCGTCATCTGATGTGCAACGTACGAGACGCTCCTTTTTATTTTTTCATTTTATGGCGATTATTCTTTTTTTAAATATTTTTAGTGGTTTTTTTCAAAGTAATATTTTTAGTGTTGTAAACCGCCGCTTCTCCAAAATTCAAAATCTCTCTCTCCCTCTAAAGAAACAGAACCACCTGATTAAAACTCAGCGCAATCGCGCTCACCCTCTGATCTCTATATCACATTAACGTCTAAAATTAGGTTGGATCCGTTGCTTATCACTGCCATGGATGAGGCGGAGAAACACACCGAGTTCGAAATTCAAGGGCTTAGTCTCATCGATGTCTCCTTTGAGGACGATTGCCTCATCAATCCCTCCTCTGTCAGCCCTCTAAAGCACTCTTTTTCAGGTTCTCTTCATTCTTGTTTTCTTGCTTTTCTATAGGATCGATGAAATTGTTTAGCTTTTGTTGGTTGATTTTAGCCCCTATAATGTCAATTGATGCAAGAAGTACAAAATCATTGTTTGCATTTTTCCATTTATTGATTATGAGGTAATTTAGATTGTTTTGATAAAGATAATTGAATTGAATTTTCTTTCTAATTTAGCAGCTTATACGAAGAACAAAGATTGCAATACAATTTTGGATCAAAATTTACATATACTAATTGGTAATGCTAGTGTTTTTTTGGAAACTTTGCTTTGTTGGAGGTATCAAGGAACTGTCTCTGGTATCATGTAAGGCATTAATGGATTGAGAGGCTGCATTAGTCGGAAATTAAGATTTTCTTTATTTATTTTGCTTTTAAAGTTTTGTGATTATATTTCTTTCAATCTCACTTTATTGTTCTTGTAGTTGGTGTAGCATTTTCTTACCATTCTGATTTTATTTGTTGTTCAGAGAATCAGGGGCAGAAAAGTGTTAGGTTCATGGCATCTTTTGATTCTAGCAATGGAGAATCTCCGTTTAAGTCCCATGAAGAGACGGAAAAGGAATTTCAGCCACTTGAGTCATCGGAACCAGAAATGGCCGGAAAATACAACTTGCGCAAAAGTTTAGCCTGGGACAATGCTTTCTTCACTAGTGAAGGCAAGATTTCATCAAGATCATAATATTTTAACTCTTGAAGTTATTTTTTCGTCGCAGTTTGGGTATACTAATTGAGATAGGTATGTCTGTCATGCGACAGGTTTTCTGGAACCTGAGGAGCTGTCTAGTATGATGGGGGGTGGAGGCACCAGGAAAAGTGAAAAACATGTATTGCCTGGAATTCAAGAAGATGCTCTCAGTCGAAGATCAACAGATTCTTTATCTACGTTAGAGAGTGATACTTTGACGATGAAAAGTCTTGAGGCTGATTTGTTTGAAGATATAAGAGCATCAATTCAGAAATCTAGTAAAATGTCCAGTGTGGCAAATTCAAAAAGTAACAATAAATTAGGAGCAACGGAGTCCCCAACTACCCAGTGTAAGTATATTTTTGTTTCCATAGTAGGAGAAAATTATTTTTATCTCTGGTCCATTTGCTGGTAGGTTAGTTTACTTTGCTGAGTACAAAGGACTTCAAAGAGGTGGAATTCCGATTTCAACTTTAAAATTCCTTTGTGTCCGGACTCAACTCAATGTTATATTTACTTTCTGATGTTTGCATGCAAGATAACTACCATTGTGATGCCTTGATTCTGACCTGGTACTTTCAGTAGAATTACCTCCTACTACGACCAAGCAACAATGTTTATGTTCTATAATATATAAACATGTATATTCGATATGATTATATACCTGAGCACAACATTCTGACCTTTTACTTGAGTTGAGGTTAAAGATGATTTTGCATTATGTAGATTAATTCTTATTCTTGGATCAGTTTCCTTGTGACATTAGGTGTACGGTTTTTTGATGGCATCAGGTGGAATAGTTTTATCTTGTTTATATTCTTGACCTTTTTCACCTGCCAAGATCATATTAATTAAGCTACCCTGTTAATGTGTTACCATAAATGTACCGGCTATAGCCTTTGAAAGTAGTCTTCTATTTGCTTATTTTATCAAACTTTCTCAAACTAATATGCCTTTGTATTTCAGCTTCACAAAAGGTGGGCCTTTCTTCTCGAGATAAGGTAAGGTCAATTGACTGAAGGTTGTGTCATATAGTCATTTGTCTCTTGAATGTTTTGCATGTACTAATAAAGCTTAATGTTATGTTTTAGATGAAGCCCAAAGTTGCTCCCAAAAGGCCGGTTGTTGGCACTCAAGGATCAGGGAAAGCAATAAAGCAGGTCTCTGTGCATCCACAATCCTCTCAGGCATGTATTTACTGCATGTGGTGAACATTTATAAAATTATAAATACATTATTGTTAGCAAAAATGCAGTTTCTAATTGTTAATTATATGGGATTTTCTAACTTGAATGGAGTAGAGCCTTTTCATTTATACAACATGCTGCGTTGCTTAACGTTTTGGTTCATTAACCAATAGGCTGTTCAACCGACTTATAATTTTTTATGCCCCTTTTTTGAAATTGGTTAATTGAAGAGATTCTTTGGCTCTCATTAATACCAAATTTACACAGGCACTCTACCTAATAGATTTAAACGATGTTTGTATGTAGAAGAATATTATGGGAGTATGTTAACTTATTAGTGGCTAAAGTTTGTTTTTAGTTTACTTTATGGTCTTTAGTGTCTTTTGAATATCTTGAAGTATTCTTTTCCTTCTTTAACAACTGGAAAGTGACTCTGGTTTGACGCTTAGAGTGTTTGATGGTTTGGTCTTATTTGGGTGTGTTGTGTTGTATATAGGAGACATGAATGAAGACAGTTAAATGTCTTGTCTCATCATTCGGTCGACAGATACTGTTTTTGTTTAAGTTTGATCTTATTTATTTGATTTTCTGGTTCTGGATTGATTTACTACTGTTTCGCCTAGTTTTGAAGTCTTTGATTTTGATTATTCTAAAATATATATGTTTAGTTCTTTGAAAAGCAAGTTGGGTCGACTGACACAATTTTTTACAGTCTGTTGCTGCAAATGGAGAGTCAACTACATCTATTTGTAAGCCGCCCAAGGTACTGGGTAAGATCAGTCCCCACACAACGATATCAACCAAGAGAGCTTCAGTGGTTGCTAATCGTATCAAAATGGAAAAGGATAATCCCAAAATTTCATCTGGTATCAAGTTTATTATAATTAACTTCTTGTGTATAGGCTGAATTGCTTTTACTCTTGTTCTGAGTGGTCTTTACTTTTGACCTGATTTTTCAGTTGCAATTAGAGGGGCTGCAGCATCAAAAACACCTTCCAGTGGTTCACGGAATATTTTGCACAGGCCTACCCTGCCCTCCAGATCTGTGCGTTCTTCAGTTGCAACCAAGAAAGAGCTAACTTCTTCTTGTTCCTCATTTGATAGTTCAGGCAGTGCTTCATCTGACATCAGTAGACTTTCAATGAATTCCATAAAGCAAAGAAATGATTCTGGAACTTGTAGCCCTTGTTCTGGTTCAACTGTGAAATCCAGATCAAGAATTGCATCAAAAAGTAACATTCAGTCTGGGAGTTCTTTGAGGTCTGTTGACAAGCTTTCTTCTAGCATATCACCTGCTAGCTCTGTCAGTGAACGGTCTTCAGGGTCGCCAGCATCAAAGTCTACTGTTAATCAAAGGCCTAAGAATATGCGAGTCAGCCTGGACTCTAGGTCTGTCAACAGGCTATCTGTAGATAGTCGCAGTGATGCTTCACAAATTTTGGACTCTCCTCTTAATTATAAGGACAAATGCTCAGTTGGTGATGATGCTAATGCTCCTTCCTCACATGGTGAACGTGTGAAAGGAACTTCAACAGGAATTGCTGCACTTCGTCCTCCTGCGAAACCATCTGGCCTTCGAATGCCGTCACCCAAAATTGGCTTCTTTGATGGGGTTAGTTCTTATTTTGTTCTTCCTATAATTACTACAAATTAGATGAGGAGTGATTTTACAAAACTGATTTTTAAAGTAAAGGGATAGAAAATAGTACATAAAAAAGATTATTTCCCTGGTCTTTGATGAATGTTCATTGGCAAATTATCTCCCCTGTTCTATAGCACTATGCAAAATTTGCTTTGATAGGCCAGTAATTCATCTGCTTGAAACCACTGTATATGCAGGTCAGATCATCAGTGCGCACTCCCAATGGAATTAGTATGCAATCTCATCCTGGTCTCCTGAGTGCCTCGCCTAAGCCTGGAGCTGGAGGCATTAGCCCAAGTGGGAGCTCAAACAAAGCAAAACTTGGAAAGCTTCAACATGCAAGAACGGCAATGGCAATGAATAGCAGCAAACCTGATGTTCAGCCTACTGTGTTGAACATAAAAGATAGGTCTTCTTTACCGCTTCAAGTACCCTCAAATGCCACAACAAAGGTCCCTAATCCTTCTAAAAATATAAAAGGTGCACTTGTCTCTCCAAAACTTAAAAAAAATGTGTCTGTTACAATCGGTGGGCTTACCCCTTCAAAGGCTGAGCAAGTTGTGTGTAAAGGTCATGAAAAAAGTTCTCCAGATTTTGGTTTGTCAGAAAAGAATGGTAGTCCAAATGTTTCAAACGACACATTGTCCTCAGAGAGCAAGGATAAAGCCGAAGCACCAGGTATCAAATCCAGTCCTGTGAATGAACAACTCAATGCTTTATGCAATTTCAGTTTCAATTCTGATGCTGAAAATATTAATCCGTCTCAAGAAGCCGGTGGAGATGTAAATTTTGGCCAACATATTCCCAAGAATGACTTGTATCCGCACTGTAATGCCAATGAGAAGGAAAGAACTCAGTTTAAAGATCAAGTTGGTGGTCCTACTAAACAAGATGGAGTCAGGGATATACATGTTGTGGCAGAGAAGGCAGTTGCCTTGCCTTCTCCAGAGAGCATTCTAACCCAGAACAGCTCAGATGTGATGTAATATTTAAAGCACCAAAGTTATTCTAAGGTAACTAAATTATGTACCTTTCTCAAATTCACTGACAGGACTAAAATTGCCAATATAAGATATGTAATCTTATCCTGGTTGATTCTGTATATACTCTTGCATGAAGGATAACGAATAATTGAATTTAAGGGTTCAAAAGTCTGCTTCTCATCGGTTGACCATCTATTATTTTGATGCCATGCAGGTATCATTCGTCTATTTCCCCAGGCCTTATGAGATCAGAAATCTGGACGTGGAATTCGCGCAATTAGTCGTGCAGATATAACCGTGCAGTACTAGAGCATGCATGCTGTCAAGAAGAGAAACATATATTTATCTTATGTGTGCATACGTAATTTTGGTGATCGAATCTATATTTCTTCGAAATTTGAACTTTCTGTAAAAAATAGTGATTTTGTCTGTATAGGCTTAATGCAGACCTAATTGAGTCCATAATCTGCCCAGCACACACATTTTTGCAACTGACTGGAGAAAGATATTTAAAGCCTTTGTAGATTTTTGCATAAATGAAGTTGATGTTCAGTTTATGGAACTCCATGTGGGATTGATCTCTAAAGTAAGTTGGTTGCCTTCAGCAACTCGGTTACCCCTTTAGGGTATGTTTGGTGTATGAGATTGAGAGTAGATTTGAGATTTAAAAATCCTAAATTATTTAAATGCTATGTTTAGAAACCAATTAGAATGCAATGGGATTGGGATTCTTTGAATCCCAAACGCTTTATTTTCCATTCTTTTGGGATTGAGAAATCCCAACCAACACTATGTTTTTAGGTGGGATGGGATTTCTCATTTCCTATCTTCCTTCTCTTTTCTCCATCTATCTATTTTTTTCTCACCTTTTTTCATTTTCTCATCACACTCTATGAAATCTCTCTACTCTCTCTTCTTCTTCTTCTTTTTTCTTCTGATTTGGGATGGTTCTAGGTTTGATGACCTAGAATCAGATTGTCGAACCTAGAACCATTTGGTTCAAATAGAACCTCTTAGTTTTTTTTTTTTTTTTTTTGGGTTAATATTATGATGTTATTGATGATATTATTGTGGGAGATGATGATATTTATGAATTGGATTGATGATATTGATGAACTGTAGGGTTGATGATATTGAATTGTGGAAGATGATGATATTGATGACATATGATTTTTGATATTGATGAATTGTGGGAGGATGATGTTTATTTTTTTATTTTTATAAAATTAGTCTTATATAATAAAATATTTAAATTAATTTTATTCTAATCCACTCTCGGTCTATATCAAATGTGATATGATATAATTTTTAATTCAATCTCAAGTTCTACCAAATATGAGATGATGATTTTTCATTCCAATTTAATACATTCCATTCCTGATCTAATTCATTTCAATTTCGCGTGCTAAACGGAACCTTAAGCTTTACTTAGGTTGGGTGATGACGTTTAGACACCCTCGTGCGTACCCCTATACAAATTAGCTAGAAAGTGAAGTTTATCTCAATCTAATTCTTTCAATACAGTGCAACCTAATTAACTTAGAACTAAACCTGTTAAAGTCCTCTTCAACATTAATCTGAGTCAGATTACCAAAACTATGCCCCGACAATAACAATAACAATATGACATAAATCAAATTATTGTCGAAAATCTAACCCTCATGAAGATACCTTTTGATATCTGGAATTGCCATTCGATCAAGAAACTAGGAGAAACACAAGAATGTAAACCCTTCTGATTAAGAATTCACATTTTTTTTTGGAAACCCCAAAAGATTTTTATTTTTTAATGAGTACTTTATCCGACCGAGAAACCATTATTATTATTGTTATTATTATTATCATTTTGAAATGAGCAACCATTAGATCTTTATTTTTTATTTTTTTATTACAAATACATCTTATATCTATCGGATCTCTTAATAGTGATTCTAGAGTATAGTCCGAACACAATATTATAACTCTTCTTGTATAATAATTGGGAGAGAATGACCCATATTCATGTGAAAATTGTCCTTTTAGCCTAAGAGCTTAAACAAATTTACCCCTTACACATAAGGAGCCTAGCTGAAATTTTCGTGTTATGAATGGTACTTGAATCTGATCATACTGTAGAAAGCCATTAGATGCGCTTGCTTTACGGACTAAAACAAGCGACAAGTGAGAAACCATTAAATTTTAAGAATAATCTTATTTTTTTAGTTTAGTGTAATAGTCAAAAGCCACTTTTAACTTGAGATATCGCTAATAATTTGAAAAATTGTTAAGAATTACTGTATTATTTGATTAAATAGACAAAATAACCCTTATAGTTTAAAAACACATCCAAAAAACCCCTTGACCTTTTTCATCATTTTGCATGTCAAAGAAAAAATAAGATTTCAACAATTTACAAGAAATAATTACTGATTACATCAAATAATCAAAGGAAACTAGGATTAATCCTAAATTTTATTTAATCAAACATCAATTACACAAACCCATTCGACTTGCCCTCGAAAATTGAAGCACTAACCCAATTCAAATAAATATTTTAGCACCGATAGGTTAGCAAATTACCTCGGGGGCAAATTTTCTTCAATCAAACATCAATTAGTCATATTAACCTATTCGCTTCGCCGATGAAAATTGAAGCATGGACCAAATTAAACTACTTAGCACCGCAAAGTTTACCAAGTTATCGTGAGCCATGAGGCTCGGCAACAAAATCACAAAGTAATAAACTGTTGGTACGACAAAGTTGCAAAATATGAGAATCGCTTGAGCCAAAATCCATTACATTAACTAGTCGATAGATTAATAATAGTTTGCAAAATTCACTCAAAAATTGAAAGTAACATTCCAACTTCAAATAGAAAAGTATTATGATAAGACAGCCCTCTGCCTTAAGACCTTGGCTTCTCCTTCTTCTCCTTGAAGAGGGCCAGAAGGGAAACACCAGAGACCTTCACAACCTTGAACCTAACACCGGGAATATCACCGACGGCATGACCTTTACGTCCAAATCCAGCAATCAACACCTCGTCCTGCAATGTAGTAAAATACACATCATTGTCCAGGACACCAGACTAACAAAAAACATATTTTATAACACAATTACTGTTAGAAGCTATACACATTGCCCGAATCACTACTCACATTCTCCTCAATGTAGTTCAAGCAACCATCATTGGGAACAAATGCAGCAATCTTCTTCCCATTCTTGATCAGCTGCACCCTAGCACACTTACGGATAGCAGAGTTGGGCTGCTTAGCTTCAATACCTCTGCACATAACCATCAGTACAAATTTGATCAATCATGGAATGAAATTATAATAAAGACAACTAATAATAAAGCACTAGAAGGAATGTAGTAGTCATCATACATCTTCTCAAGAACAATGCCCTTGGCATGGGATGACCCAGCGAAAGGTTTCTTCCATTCATTGCCGAGGTTGGACTTCTTGTATGCCTTGTCTGCCCACCTTTGATTCCTGCGGTGGGTCTTAAGCTTACGCCCGGCTCCCATACCACGTGTCTTCCTGAAAACAAAATCACTCTTTAGATCATAACAATGCTTACATCTAAGTAATATTATGCTCCAGATTCACAGAATTTTTGTAAGGATGGCAAAAAGGTTAAGCATTCTTGAGTCTTCACCAAAGCCTAGGAGTACCCTATACACGCAAGCTCTCATCATAAGACGGTTTACCTCTATAAACTATCAATATAAAAGCCTTCCATAACATTTCATATCTTAGTAAAAAGAGCACCAATGCCATCTAAACGCTATGACCGTTACAAAATGGTAAAACCTAACAGGACAGAATAAATAATAACAAACATCTAATTAATTAATCCACATACTACAATATTTGGATTCACAAGCATCAAGCTTTTTTCCAGATTAAAAGCTAACACTTCCGAAAAACACAGATCACTAGAAAACCATTATCAGATAAGCATTCCACTTCTCTCCATGTTCAATACGCAAAATAAATTACACATTTAGAATCAACATTTCAAGTCACGGACACAGTGTTTACATACAAAAACAAAACTCCACGTCAGAACAACCTGCGACGCAGTAAGTCTCCATTAAAAAAATAATATCTTCCCTCGGCCTTCGGCAACCAAGAAGTCAGCGAAAAATAACATAAACATAAAAAAGTGACCAAGATCTAAAGGTACTAAAACCCTATAGATGGTAACTAAACAGAAGTTGTAATATAGAACAACAAAAGAAGGTTTGTAGGAGTGGAAGAGAAAAGCTTTCAATTTCATACCCCATGATTAGTGAGTGGTATTATTCGACTGCTGCGATGCTCCGAGAGTGTTAGGGGAGGCGAAGAGAAGAAACTGCTGCCGCTTTGAAAAACCCTAGCTCTTTGTATGGAGGAGGTAATGCTTTGTATTTATTGACCGATTCGCGAGTTGTGGGCATATGTGGACTTGAAGTATGGGCTTTTTTTTGTTGTGTTGTTTAGGCTTAGACTTTGGGTTGTATCAAAAGTTGGGCTACTCCCGGCCCACTTACAGCTTTAGATTATTTAGAGTACGGTTATACATCTACTTTATATACGAAGCAATGATTTTTTTTTTTTTTTTCACCCTTTTCATCTTTCAAAATCATCAGGAAATATGCCATAAATATATATATATATATATATATATCAGGAAATATAGAGTAATCTCCAAAACCATGATATATAATTTATCTCCAAATATTGATGGAATATGCCTTCTCAACTTCTCCAGAAGAGTAGGATATCCATAAACTAAATGAAATAAGGGTATTTCTGCAAAGAAATAGTAGTTTAAGATTTTTTTTCTTCTTTCTTTTTTTTCCACTTTATATTCATTTGTATTTTGAAATTTGACATTGAATAGGTTATGCGTGCCGGGACCTCGATACTCGTGCATCCTAGGTTTTTACTCAACTACTCACATAATCATAAATAATTGTCTCATATCAAATAGATAAAATTAACCACAAAAAACCTTGTAAAATGCATTTTTTTAAATTTAAACCTTCGCCACTAAAAGGTGGATTGGGAGGTATAGAAGTAATAGAACCACTTGTGTTGAGAAGGGATATGTAAATTTTTTATTTTACGTTGAGGGTGATTAAGAGTGTTGGGTTTTATTAGTAACATTAGTAAAAGGAAACTTGGAATTAAAACATTACTACAACGCATAGTTTTTTTTATAGGGTAGCTCTATAGTCACCTAAACTTTTTTTTGCTATACCCATTTACTTGCTACACCATATAAAAAGTAATATTAAAAAGTTTACTTCTTACACTCTTCAAATTTTAAAATTATCCTGATATATTATTTACAGCTTTAACCATTTTTTTCTTATTACACTCATTTATAATATAACACTAGTTGTTCTTGTTTCAATTGTATTTTTGGTGTTTTAATAAGATTCCTATAATCTTTATCTAGAATTTTCTTCGTACTTCTTCTAAAATAGTTCAAAGCTCTCTCTCACTTGATTTTCTTCTTCTTCCCCTCTCTTATTTATTTTGTTTGTTTTGTTTGTTTTTTACTATTTATGTGATTTTTTTTCATGGTTTATTTGTGATCATGATTAGAACGATGAGACTAAATTATTCAAAAACCAAAAAACACAAAAGGAGAGTGAGACTACATTTTTTATTTTTAGATCTCTAAATAGCAAAAGTTTTCTTGATATTGGATATGACATGTCCTGATGAAAAAACAACTTCAACTAATATAATATTATCAAGAGTAGTGAAAATGTTTTATTATTGGAAAGTAAAGATGATCGAATAGTGTGAAATTCATCAAATCAATTCTTTTTTCATCATTTCTTTGAATATATGTGAAATTTATATTTTCTTATTGTGATACTAGATATATATATTTTTTCATATTATTAGGGTTTACAAATTGGGTGTACAAATAATGATGTACAAAGTAAACTTGGATTTTTAATATACAATTATGTACTTTTAAGTAATTGTATATAATGATATATTGGTAATAAAGAATTTTAATAAAATATGAGTGTACCAGGAAAGTTTTGGGTGGCAATAGACCCAACCTTTTTGATACTGTGGAGACTATCAACGCAAAAGTGTGTTTCCTAGATGGGTAGCTCCTTAATGTTTAATAAATGATGAATTTAGATTTTTTAAATTTGATTTGATTTAAATAACTTGTAGTGTAGGTGATTACAGTGAACAACATTGATTGTGCATTTGTTAAAAGTGGCATAATATCAGGAAAGAAAAAGAGCAATCCTCTTGATAAAGTTAAAAAAACAAAAAGAAGAAATAATTGGTTGTTTATTCCTGTTCATAAATCAACAAAAAAGCAAAGTACTAAGCAAAGTAAAACAATTGGAAATAATGCCTTCTACTTTACTTCAGCTCATATTGTTCAAACTATCAAGGCTTGCATCAAACTCACCAAAAGGTTCAAGCACAAACTAACCAAACCATTGCACCTTAGTTTTTGCAAAGAGTAAGAAAAAGAAAATGCATTAGGAAGATTTTCACTACTTGTGCTGAATATATGTGATGATCTAATTAAAGTGAATGTACTTGATTTGATAGAATTTGCAAGAAAAATACAGCTGCTCGGCCACATAGGATCTGGCCAAGTTCTTCAACAGACTAGAGGGTCACTCCAGATCTAGTTTAAATTAGTTAAAAGTTTTGCACAGGTTAACTGCTTATCAAACATGCAAGTCATACCCCTATAATAGTCAACTGCAAAGATTGAGAACAAACAATGAATTAAAAAACATAACTTCTCTAATAACAAAATAAGACTGTTCTTACTATTAGATCACTTGTTCCAAATATTCATACATGATGGCTCAAAGACCAAATGCTTCATTAACATAAACATAAAGATTTCTATTAGATACAGCAGCAGCAGTTATTTCTGTCCAAAACGAAATTCAAATTAACGATAGTGCAACAGTTTCCATATGCCTATACAGAATTTAGAGAAGAGCCTAGTCTTTTTAAAATTTTCTTTGCAACTACTTCACACCTGCCAAAATATAGTTTTGGCGTTAACTAAAGAGAGAATTATAATTAAGAATTTGATGAGAAAAAAGTGAAAAATTAATAAGAGAAGTAAATGCAACCTGCCACATAGTCCATCTACTTCTGTCCTTTCTTCCATAGCACCCCAATCTTCTTTAGCATGTTTGCATTTTTCTTCTTGGGCGAGTCATCGTCCATGTCCTCTGAGTAAGGAGATTCAGTCACGTGGTTGTAGTTGCTATCAAGAGAACTTGTTCTCTCTACAAATTTCCCATTGTTCCCACTCGAAAGCATAGCAGTGGCTGCCTCAGCTGCCTTCCTCCACTGATCTGACTGCACCTTCAATCTCCTGAGCTCCGTCTCCAGTTCTGTATTTGCTACTTGGGCTGCATCCAGCTGCTCAGTCACACGTGCTGCTCTTCTGCTACTTTTATCTGCTTCTTCTGTTAAATAGCCAACTTTCATCAGAGCCTCTCGCTCTGCAGCCCTAGCCGCTTCAGCCAAAACAATAGCCTCATCATTGACTTTGTTTCTCTCAATTTCCTTCTCCATCTCCATCTTGAGTTTTTCATTTTCCTCAGTTAAGCTCTGCAACTGTGTCTCCTTATCCAACAAGCTTGCCTTCAACGCAACCAAATCTGCCTCTAGTTTCTTCAGCTCCACTGCAAGTTCCGAATCTCTTTCACTAGGCTGGTTGCTGTTAATCTTCAAATTCAGCGCCTCATTCTCCTCAGAAACGTTTTGCAATTCTGTTTCCTTGTCCATCAAGTTTGATTTCAATTCTTCAATATGAGTCTTGACATTTTTCAGTTCTGCCTCCAGTTGAGCCTCTTTCTTTGATGATTCTGACTTGGTGTGTTCAACTTCTTCATATGCACTTCTAATCTGCAATGTGCTCCGAATATATTCTTCTTGGTACCTAGTCTCCGAAGCATCTAATGCAGATCTCAGTTGGTTCACTTCAGATTTAGCAAGATTAAGCTCATCTTTGAGCTTGTCAATTTCTTTCTTATCTCCTTCCTCCTTAGAAAGTTCAACGTCACCTGTGGATTCAGTCAATTTATTGCTACTACTATTAACCAAATCCACCTGGAGTTTGCCAACAAGTTCCTCCAATGATTTAACTTGAGTTTTTGACAGCTCCAACTCCATTGATTTGGAGTTGTATGCCTCTGTCGCTTTGATGGCATCTGCGCGCAGCATTTCCATGGTTGCATTTGCTGTTTCCCATTGCATCTGTGTTTTCCCAAGAACTTCAAGAGCCCTAGTTTCAGATTCTTTGCAATCACTGAGTTCAGTTTTCAGTTTTTCAACCAGTGACAGAGTTTCAGTAAGTTCCACTCTCAAGCTTTGCATCTCAGCATACGCAGATTCAGCATGCTTACTTTGGGCAGCTTCAGATTCAGCAACCTTTTCCAGCTGAACTCTGAGCTTCTGAATTTCATTCAAGGCAGAAGCCAGGGCAGCAGAATCCATAGAGTGCTGTTTCTGAACAGCAGTCAAGTTCAGATTGCCATTCTTTATCTCGATCCTGGGAGATCTTTCGGAGCTCTTGAACCCGAGCATCCTCAGAAGTGGTGATCTCCACCAGCTGCTGTTGAGATTCCTCAAGCTTTGCTGACATGGCTGAGAGCTGCTTCTTGGCCTCCTCAGTCCTCCTGCTGAGCTCGCCTCTTCCATGCCTCAGAAGCAGTTCAGTTGGTCTTTCGCCTTTTTCAGATCCTCTTGGAGTTGAGACAGCTGTGACTCTAAATCGGACACTTTGCCCGGGCGCTTCTTCTAGAGTTCAAAAAAAGCAGATATTAAGTGAATGAGTGACAATAACTAAAGAATTGACAAATTATGAAGAAAATTTTCATATTATCCAGCACTGCAGATAAGTGCATTTGTTGCAGTAACTAGGTAGACAGAATCTTTGGGATTGCCAATTTCTCTAGCCAGCACATGGTAATTTCATAATAAATGAACCAGCCCTGAGCATAAGTAATTGCAACATACCTCTGACATTGGGCTTCGTGGCGACTTGCGTTCTATGACTTTGGGACTTCTATCTTTTGGCGTCTTATTTGTTGGATGTGGGGAAGTAGACACTGAATCAGCATCTGATCCTGGTGTCTTCAGTTGGCGAGCAGTTCGAGGTGTTGCAGGAGATTTCCTTTGAGGCACTTCCAAGGAGCCCGTTCTACTGTCAAAGCAATTGAAGGATTTAAACAGGAAGAAACAAATTGATATTCAAATTAACATCCTTGTTTCAAGAGCAAACATTACATAACATTCAAGCCACTTAAATCATAAATGCATTAGGTGGTCACCCTTTTAATAGGTGTCTGGTAACCATCTTCGGAAGCATCAATCACCAAGCACACCAATACTGATGTATGACCAGATACTGCAAACCCAGCATTGACAAGAAACACTAGCTTCTTTGTTTTTTTCATATCTTTTTTCCATACATTCATAATGATATTCATATTGACTGCAGAAAGGGGAACATATACGGTTTACCAAAAAGTAAACTAGATACTCTTATTTATTTTTTGGTTGAGATGGATATACATCAAAATGATGTGTGTTAAAAGGGCTCCCTGCCCAATTGCAAAGAAACCATAACAGTGTATATTACCTTTTATCACAATCTAGATGAGTTGTTGAAACATATGTATCACCTAAAACATCACCAATACACAAAGATGATGTTTTAAGAAATTTTTAAAACTTAAGAAAAAGAAGATTCCACTATTCATAAATGACATCAATTTTACTTTGTCACTTTCATATCAATTACAATGGTGATCCATGAATACAATTTAAAACCATACAAAGTCCACCTTGACCGTCCAAAACCAAAACAGTAACCAGGAATTCAAAAATTGCCAAAAGCAACTGAAATTAGATAGAAAATAAAAAGAAATGCTGCTTAAGAGAAGTAAGAAATAGGCAGGGTCCAGTTCCTAAGCTTCTTGTTTTATATACAAAATGAAGTCCCTGATCAGAAAAACTTCCCAGCCAGAAGCATAAAAGTACACCACTAAGTTTGAGATCATAATTTTAGGATGAACAACGCAATTTCTCAGACTGAAAAAGCACACAACAAATAAGAATCTTACCTTGTTTTAGGTGTCTGCATTATATTTTATATCCTTCAGCAGAAGTGGTAAAAGGATAGCAAAGCAAATGTGCTCTCCTTCAAACCCCACCTGACCCACAACACCTGCAATAGTTCAGAGCAATCCTTGGCTGAGAAGAGAAGCATCAAAGAAAATCCAATATATATGTGTGCATACACAAAGAACAAGTAGTAAAGACATCCACTTCTAATCACTATGTACAAAGCCTAACAAACAAACAAACAATACAATGCCTTCAAAGAAACTCCAAAGAAACTCCACAGAAACTACTCCCACTACCACCAACCTGAACCAGAAGACAAAAATTAAAAAGAAAGAAAACGTAGCAATCAATAGAGTCTATTAAAATATCATAAGGGAAACCCATCTTTCCACTTTTTTCACTTCTTTATACTTTTATACTCCGTACTTAAACTGTGCTCAATGACACATTATTCAAGCAACAACGAGCCACCAATACATTAATTATGTTGGATTCCCCTGCTTCACTGTAATTTACAGACACACTGAGATTAAAAATGGATCAACCTACATTTAGCAATTTTTTTAGTACAAATATGCCTGATCAGAAATGTGTTCAATTTTCAGTTTTGTAGTACAGCATAAATATAAAAATATTCCTTGTTCAGAAAGAGAAGAGAAAAAAAGAAATCCGTAATAAAAACAAATAAAATCATTGAAGCCTTAAATGCTCATAAATTCCTAGCAATTCGATTTTTTTTTTTCAAAATATTTCTGGTTAGTAAGAAAATGAAAGAGAAAGAAAAAGACAGCACATTAAAGACATTAAATGGGTATTTATTTATTCATTAAAAAAAAATCATATAAGCGCCGAGACAAATAATTAAATCCATGCAAAACCAACAAACCCTTAAGAAATATATAAATGCTTTTTCTATTTAAAAAAAAAAAAAAAACAACAGTGAAAAAAAAGGAAATAAGAAAGTGTAACCAGCACTAAACAGGAGGTTGCACATACAAACGTGGTTTGATTTCAGGCAAGAAAACGCTTAGATCAACAGAAACTCTACTGATCTAAACCAGGTTGACATTATAATAAACTAATACACATACTGGAAACTGAGCTGCTTTTCACTATCTCAAAATATTTGTATAGCCAAGTACAACAATAATAATAATAACAAAAACCAAGTTTTGTTCTTTCTTCTTCTTCAAAACCAAAAGCTGAAACACCTGAACTCCTCAAGCCAATAACAGGCCCACATTTTCATTTCTACGCTCAACTGTACCTGGAAACTGAGATTTTTTCTAAAAAGAAGTACAAAAGAAACATCATCACTCAATTACTGACAGCTTCCAACACAAGTAAGCAAAAAACAGTCGAAGTTTCATGGAAAAATCAAACATCTTCAAAACCAACAAGGCAAAACCGGACCATTTTCACACATGTTTGACGCAACAGAACACGAGTGTCGTACCTGAACAAAGACTTGGTGTTGGGTTTCTACTTAGTTGATCTGGGCTGCTGCTGCTGCCAGCTAACTAGCTAGCTGCTTAGAAAACCCTAGAGAAACTGTTTTGTTTTCGTGTTTTTTGAATGTGTTTTTGGAGGTCTTCAGTTTGATAATTTTTTGACCACTTTGAGCGGGTTCTGAGCTCAGTTCCCGAGTCACTCAGTCACCTCTGTGTCGTCGTTTTTGTCAGTGGAGAGACCAAGCAGGAAAAGGTGCCCGACGTTTTTCTATACATAGATGCTCAAATTCCTGCCACGCTCTTACTTCCACGCGCTCCTTCACGCTCACTTTCACGTGACTTGACGGTGACTTGAGTTGTGGCGCCTGTCCGTCTGCTTTTTCAAATATAGAAAAAAAATATATATATATATATATTATTTCCTTTGAATTTTGATCACAAGCTTCAAGCTTCTATATTTTCCTGTTTGTATGATTGAATTCATCTGCTCTTTGAATGGAAATCGTATTATATACAGGTTGCCATGGCTACAGGCATAAATAGTTGAAAATTTTGTATTTTTTCAATAATGTTATGTCCATATTGAATTTTTATGAAATGTGATGGGCGTTTACTATAATGCCAAAAAATAGAGTTTATATTCAAGACAACGCCAAGTGTGCGTATTTATATAAGATGGGCTTGGGCTCGAGGGGTTTTACCATGCACATCTGGTCGATGAGATGTGCAGTTAAGATCAACATCAAGCACTAATATTATGTCCATGAGCTGATATCAATTATCAAATTTATAAGTTGGTGGCTAATCTTGTATTAAATAAAACATTATAAAACTAAAATTTTGAGAACAAAAGTAAGATGTATAGTTTATGCATATATTTTTAAATTTGATATTCGTGTTATGCATTTGATATTTCTAATGTTTTTTAAGATTATACGTTTTTTTGTATAAAAGAATATGTTCATAAAATTGAATATCTTTTTAACAACTTCCTATAAGTATGAATAGATTTAGCATGACATTTCTCCCTTTTATAAACATGTGTAGAGATCCTTAATAAAATTTAAAATTTTAATAAAAAAGCCCGTTGACTATTGATCAATTTATATATCTAACCTTTTAACAAATTTAACTATCATACTGCATTGTGATAAAATGAATTTTATTCTTCAGTTTCGAAATCTTTAGAATTTTTTTTCTTCAAATTTTTGTATCCAAATTTAATGATTACTAATGGACCTTATAAGTTATAACCATGTTGTATATCAACATTGCCCTTTCTTTTTGCTTTTTTTTTTTTTAAAAAAGAAAAAGGTTGAAAATCACACCCTAAGGGCCCTTCATTTCTGGTCTTACTTCTTAGTTGATGTCCTAGAAACCCCAAACGAAATCTAACTTCAATAATATTGTCTAATATTGCTCTCATGCCAAGGGCCACATCGTATATAGTTGTATTAATTGAAATAGCACTGTTTACGAGCATTGAAGGAGATACGTAGCTGTAATTTGGGTTATGTTCATAGTTCCAACCGTGCACTTGCATGTGCGTAGGCCGTAGCCTTCTAATTTGGGTCAGTAACGCGTCGTATTGGGACGTTTTCGTGGCCCCGCATAAATCCCATGGGCCCTTTGTTTGCTCAGATGTTGTTTAATGTTGCTTTCTTGCCGAGATCAATATAAATGCCTACACAATGTTGCATCACTTGTTACATGTCCACTTGGTAGACATTTTCACTACATAATTTGTCAATTTTTTTTTTTTTTTAAAACTGATAATTTGTCAATTTTTTTTTATAATTTTTTATTATTGTTGAAATTCAATGTTTAGATAAAAGTTAGATACAATCTCAATTAAAATAATAAAATAACGACTTTTATTAACTTATCATTTTAAACTACTTTCCAAAATCATTATGTTATTAGGTTTTTTCTTTTAAAAAATGCCAACAAATGCATTTTCTTATTCTACCGAAAAAAAAAAAAAAAAGAAACAAATGCAGTTTCTTATAACTTTGTATTGTTTTCGAAAGCAAATACTTCCTCACCATCATGGATCATCTATTAGTAAGGTTCAAAAAAATTCATGATTATCGAATCACTATGTTTGATAAAATTCATTGGCTTAACTTAGAATGGATATATACCATTGAATTTAAAGACATCCAAGAGAGAAAAAAATAAGAAACAGAAGGAATTGAAATATTAAAGTGGGGCTCTGATTATCCAAAAGTATGATACATGTCTTGGAAAATGACAAATCATTACCTTTATTTGAGAATAAAACCAAGAATAAAGTTGAAGAAAGAAAGAAAGGAAATGTTTTCATATGCTTAAGGTTTGCTTTGTTTACAATGAAAGCAACAACCAATAATTGTATATAGACTGTGATCTTGAAAATTATTTCGTTGGTGGAGACAGCAAATCCATTAAAAGAAAACCAACAGTACTGCCAATCCAATTCCAATAGGATAGAGACAATTGGGAAACTGGATGATAACATGTTTCAAATTATTATGATGCAAGGCAAAATAATTGAACTTAAATTAATGGTCACTAAACTCATTAATTTTATAGTCATTTTACTTGGAATTGATACTGTTTCTTTAGAATTATCAATTATGCAACACCTACTACTCTGGTTTTTATTGCTTGGATTAGGATTATAAAGTTGTAAGATAAAAGATAGACGACACTAAGCTAGAGACAGACACATTTTATAGTATGTAATAAAATATAAATCATGCTAGACATATTTTCTAGTACTACGCTGACAATATGAAGAATCATAGATGTAAAAAAGGGTTGTTAATCTTAAAACGGAAGTTAATCTTAAACGGAAGTTACGTTTTGGTTATTGGGATTGGGGGCTCCAAATTCATCATATGCTCACATAAATTAAAATAAACATTTATTCATACCATGATTTCTGGCTGTTGGCAGAATGACTAGTCAAGAAGTAAATACATTGTGCTGCAATCAAAATTTCCTCTATGAAGTCGAAAGATGTTATTGACTGGTAGCTCTATTTTAATTGCCAGGAACAGGAAAAAACCTTCCTCAGGAATGACAATAATCTATGTAGGTATGTATCTATAGAGGATGTTGTGCCCTTGTACATAACTGAACAGTGTCAGCAATCAAAATTGAGGCTTGGCTATGAATTAATTGGCAGTAATTGTGCGTTTCGCGGTCAATCTAGAGCCATGTTCACAGAAGAGAGCCAATTTGAGCATACTTGCACGATGGATCTGGGCAGGAACTATTTTTGATAATCAAACTCTGAACCCTGCATATAGTTTTCAAGAAAATAAGATACACATAAGATAGCATGTGATACAAAACAACAAATCAATGTTACAATAATCTTTATGTGACAAATTCGCGCTACAAGATGTGAAGGAAGAATATCACGAAAGATGCAATGACTGATACCAAGATTATGTTCCCAGGTTCCTCGAAGTGAGTTTGTCTCCCAGCAATGTAATTTTCCAGCAGTCAACTTGCAATATAAACACAGAATCCTTTTTGGGCACCACTGCAAATTACCCGCATAAAAAGATTCAATCAAGAACTACAGATACAATTTGATTAGAAGATATTCATAAAAAATTGTCAGTTGAAAACTTTATCAGTTTTGTATTTCGAAAAAAAAAAAAAAACTTTATCAGTTTTGGCTTGTAATATCCACATCATAATTAATACGGCTGGAGCAAAACATTTTGAGTTTACTAAATTACCACGCTCCAATCACAGGAAGACATTCTCTTAATTAAATTGTATCTTGTTTAAATCCAACTAGTATGCCAAACCAAGCACAGAAAGTGTAGGTGCAAAATTAACTTAGATAGGAGTATGAAACAAGCAAGAACGTGTGATTTACATCTACTACGGTTGGACTAAGTGTAGCCAAATCAGTTTAAAATGAACTCTGGCCAGATTACCTCGGAGTCTGTTATCTTGAGTAATTATGCCAAATGTTTCAGCAGTTTCACGAATCATAATTCCACTCACTCCAGTGAAAGCAGTTATCTTACACTCGGCAACTGCCAGAAAATTGAGCTTATAATCAGGACAAGAAAATTATAAAAGAAAAATCATATAATACCAAAAAAGCAGCAAGTTATGCTTAGGGTCTTCCTCACAAAAAACACTTCCAAAGTTTCCAATAATGTACTAATATTCATTCATAACACAAAACTGGTGTTGCCAAGAAGAGTATTCACCTAGAATAATAGCACCATGCAGATCTGCAGTGAGAAGACACTGAGCCAACTGATTTTTCCTACAAGATTGAATGGAAATGTGATTAAAACCGAAAGAGATAAAAGATGACATCTACCAGGCATAAGGACCTGAAGCAACTAAAATCAGCAAAATTGTAATCAAATAATATCTTGCTCGGGAAAAAAGGAAAGATGAAGCCACAAATGATAAACAATAAAAGCATAGCAAAAAATCAGTAAAATAAGATATCTCACCCAGATGTTTTCAGAAGTTGCGCTACATAGCTCTTCCACATTTCATGCATTGGCTTATAGATTTCAAATCTGTAACTCAAACCAACAATTTTTAGAGGAAATATTGTAAAAGAGAAATGGAAGAATTGACAGACAGTAGTTACAACATAATATAAAACGTTCAAACACATTATTTTAAGGACAGCACAAATATTTTTAAGAGTAAATCTACTATTCTTACCCTACATCTACATTCCTTGTCTAACCACAGCTGTAAAAGTTCACAAAACATTACGAGAACAGAAATACTGACAAGCCAGACCAGTAAACTGTGAACATGACAACTGGAAACTGACTGCTCCCGGTAGGTTTAAACTCACACCCAACCCACAAATCACCATTCTGCTCCTCACCTAGTCCTTCATTAAGCTTGCAACTTCTAGATCAGTGACAAAATCAAACTGAATTAAACTCTTCCCATATCATTTCAGTCTTTTAATTTCCCTTTCCTTACACTTTGAAAAATAAATTTTTCTACCCCATTTAGTACCAACAGAAACAGAAGACACTAAATAAATCATCCAAACAAGCAATGTGGTAGCATCATGTATCATTATCAAGTAGTGATTACTTATGTATAATAATAACTAAAAGAAATCTTAAGAAGATGAGAGGAAGAAAGGAGTTGCAACTATCAACCACATCCATCTTAGAGGAGAATTTACCTTTGGAGATCCTGATGCAAATCAAATGATCCACTTTTCTTAAGCTGTTTCATGGACATGTGCTTTTTAGAGCGTTTTGAGTGGGCCTGCAAAGCTCTGAGGTGAGAACCAGTAGATGCACTACGGTTTTGTACATAATTATCAAGAAGGATCCAATTGTCAATTTTCAAGCTTCTGGATCCCTGTAAGTACTTTTGAGCTGAATCACCATTTTGTAAAAGCTCGTGCAATATTTTATCAACAGCGCTTCCTCTCCTACCAGAAAGCTACATAATGAAGGGAATATATTTAGCCAAGAGAAAGACTTTTTGACTCCCTGAATGTAGTTTCATAGACAGTCTAAATTTGTAATTAACATGATACCGTGACATTGGTTGCCAGCAGATTCTCATGAATGGATTGAGGAAGCTGTGAATATGCCGGACCACTTTCTTCGACATCTATACAGTACCAACAACCTTCTTATCTCTAAGAAAATGAAAATAAAATTGCACATATCTATCTTGAGGAGAAAATAAAAATAAAATCAGGGACACAATGGTACCTTGCCAAGTAGTGCCTGAGAAAGTGAAATTCCCTACGTAAATGCCAGAATTTAAGTCAATTACTTAAATATGGAGGAATTTGAAAGATCAAAATCTGATATATAGTAGCTGATGCCATCTCACAATTAAACAACTAAACATTCGAACCCAACATGGAAGAAAACAAATAATCACTCAAATGAAACAATTAGAAAAAATAAAAATAAAATGTACAAGTTTCAATAACAAGTACAAATATAAAACCCTACAATAAACTATAATTATGAAAACCTTTCTTTTGTGAGGCATTTGAGGATTTAGTTACTGATGAATCAGTCAACTGTGGTGATGATGCAACAACCACAGAATTTACACAAGAAGCATCTTTTTCGTCTTCTGGGACTGCTCTCTTTTTTCCACGATTCAACTGTTGTAGAGCCTCAGCTTTGGCAACTGCAAACCTTCGCTCCAATGCCTCCATAGTGCGTTTTCTTTGATCTTCTGAAGTTTTGTTTGTAGCCATCACTTTTAAATTGTCTAGCTTTCTTTCTTAAATGAGCTGTGACTAAAGCAATTAAAGAGTGGAAGCACACCTAATTAAAAAATAATGTAAATGCAGTAAACATATTGTCAAAACCTGTACCTGTAAATCCACTTCTAAAATCTTACTGGCATTAGTGATCCCCGGATTTCAAAATTGAGTTCAAATCTATTAATGAACAATATATGATAAATTCATAAACAACATATAGTAAATTTCGAACTTTAAACAATGTTATTGGAAATTCAATTTTTACTTCTAGCATTAGAAGTGGCCAAGTTAAATTTTAAATTTATAACTAAAAGCAGCCAAAAAATTCCTGTCATAGCCAAAAAAAAAACTTGTCACACAGAGAGACACTCACTGGACACTATAACCACATTGAACGACAGCTACGTTATGTGAAGCTTCTAATCTTTGCAGAGCAACAGAGACCAGAGTAAGCATGTTTCTTTATCAAGTGAATATACTGTATACATAACCCTTTACCTGTTATCAAAACACATTATTTCAACAAAGCCAATATTTCAAGGCCATTCAACATTACACTCGAGTAAACTCATAAAATGATCAAATATTAGTTTCAAAATCACCGAAGATAATGCTGATGCTGCACACGCTCATGCAACCTTAATATTTGTTTATATTACCAGCAACTAGACAATCATCAACCTCTCTAATTCTTTAAAAAACTAAAACTTACAAGTCTTTCAATTCTTATAGACATTTTATCAAACAGGTTAACGGCATAATTCATATATAAATCCACACCATACGGCATCGTCTTCTTCCAATTTCAAGATACAACCACAAACAACACTACAAAACGCTGAATATTTCATGGTGAGAGCTTCAAGGAAAAAATTAAGTACCTACAAATTGGAGACGGCTTCCAATTTCCCCCCAAAAAAACTGTAGTTGGAGTGTGACAAATTTGGACGGTGTGTGAGGTCTAGTGTTAGGCTTTCGAGTTGTGACCCATACAATTGGCCACGATGTTAAATTCCAAGTGAGAAAAACTTTTAACGCCAAAATAAAAATTGATTAGGCAATTTGGTAGTCTGATTGTTGGTAAACAGGCCTTCCACTTGCAATTTTTGGCGGCTATGTTTCATAATTCATTGTTTATTGGCAGCTGACATATGCTGAAATACAGGGCCGTTGGCTTGGACCACGTGTCGAGGTCTTTGACCTGTGAAATATCGGAATTGCCCTTATAGTCGCTGCAAACAATACAATATATATTTTTTTTTTTTGACACACTGCTAACAATGCAACTTCGAACAATCACAAACATTCTGCCGCATCAATTCAACAAAACAACAACCATATCAACAGATTCATATAATATGAATAGAGTAATTATCACGGGAATGCATAAAAAACTGAAATTAGTTGAGAAACCGCTAATTTCTTATAGAAGAGTAGTATGATTATATTCAATTTAATGTTTTTAAAAAATTAGATTTTAAGATTGAAAAAAAATCACATTTTTTACTCAAAATTTTATAAAATTATAAAATTGAAATTATTATTTTCCTTTATTTTTCTTTTAAAATGCATATCAGATTGCAAAATCCTACCCTATTATTAGAGATACAATTTTCTTTTAGCCAAATATCTAAAAAGTTTTAGAGACATATAGTGATAAGATTTTATTTAACAACGATCATCTGACTGTTAATGTTTTGGATTCGAATTGTATACTATGCGTTACTTAAAAAAGAAAAATTATTTAACTAATCTAAAAGCAATTAAGATACAAACTACACATCACCTTTTTCTAAGATGATAAGATGTCAATTTCTATAAGGGTATTTTATAAATTTGCATATATGAATATAAAAAAAAAAAAGAAAGAAAGAAAAAAAGGGGTCAAACCTTTTGAAAAACATCATTTTGCCTATAAAAAAATAAAAAATCCAAATTCGACATGAACATACCCCATCCAAACAAGATGGAGTTAAACTAAAATAAGTGGGTCTAGTGTTGATTTTAAAACCTTTTCAGAAGCCAGGTGGGTGTAGGGTAAGCTGCTCCCACCCCAACTCTCTCCTAAACCAAACCTGTTTGTTGTTTATTTATGGATTAGAATTTAATAAATTAATTTTAATATATAGATTATTAATCATTAAAAAATCAACGTAATTTTAAAAATTTAAAATACAATATATTTTAAACTATTAGATATGGATATATTTATTACAATTAATAAAATTAACATATAAACTACAAATTTTATAAAATATATAGTTAACAAATACTCATTAATAGTTTTTTTTTTTTTTCTGATTACCATTAATGTTTTTAAAATTAACTTTTATTATTATTTTTTTTCAATTACTTTTATAGTCAATTATTAAGAATTTGAACTATATTTGATATGTTGGTATTCAAATTTTTAAAATATAATATTTTATTTAAATAGCTATTGAAAAATACAAAAATTATATAATATTCATATTGAAAAAATAAATAAATTTGATAATGAAGGTGAACTATTGGCAGGGGAGAGTTGACAGTGTGTTCACCTCCTCGTCCTCGGAAAGTACTCGTTAAGATATAGATTATCGAGTTTAAAATGGATATGGGGTTTTTTTGGGTATTAGGGTTGAAAGCTCCTAACCTTGTCCAGAACCCATCTTCTTGGCATTGCTACCTGTGTGAATAGCCTTTTCTTGTCGTTACGAAAGTTGTTATATCTCGATTATGAAAATAAAAGTTCAGCCCACACAAGTTTGGTAAATTTAGTCCCTTATGAGAGTTGTTATGTTCCAATTGTTGAAATATATATTCAAATCATGTATATAATTATTAATCTTGATAAATTAGATTAACCATCTAATTTGTTCCACGTCAATTAAAAGAATAGCAAACTTCAAACTTAAAACGCCTAAAATAACCAAACTTAAACGATACACATATATGGGTAACAATCTGTTAGTAAAAGCTACTACCAAAAGATCATGGATTCTACATTCCATGACCTCTCTCTCCCACTTATAAAGGTGGGTTTTGCTCCTATCAATATGGGTTGCCCTTCCACGTAATGTGGGTTATTTACTTTCATTTTAGAAGTTATTTTTGGACCGTATTATTAGAATCTGATTCTGTTTTGTTTTGATTGATTTCTGGGTTAGCAGCACTGTAAAATAAAATTGATATACGTTGTCCAATCCAAGGAAATGAACATCAAATTCGCGAAAATATCAAAAATCTAAATTAATGAAAATATTAAGAATTTTTAAAAATATTATTACATTTATCCTCGCAAAACACAGAATGTAGAAAACATATACGAAGCATGATTACTACGTTTGCTTTCCTCGTCCTAGCCCTCTTTCACCCGTCCATTGAGGAGGGAAGGCGTAACCAGCACGACAGATGGGCCACTACAAGGGGTGGGACCACCAGTTACAAGTTGAGAAAGGGAGAGCTGATTGGTTGGTTGCCAAAGAATTCTTGTCCTTTCTTTGTTGTTGCCAAGATTCCGCAACAACGGGCTTTCTCTTTCTTCATTTTCCATAACCACCGCCACTTTCCACTTTCACATTTCACATTAATTTAATCAAATGTACCAAAGATTCCCTAGAGTACCTCCTCTCGACACACCAACCTTACGATGAACTACTAGTCTGTTAAATCAAACAATAAAACGGCATTGATCTGACTAAGACTTACGCTCTAACAACAGTTAATAAGACCTCATTAAAAAAAACATTCTAAATAAAGAAGGTTTAAAAGAACATTCCCAAGTCACATGCACACACCGCATATGACTCTCTCATGCTTGATGCGTCAGTGCCGTACACTGCAACCGGTGATAGCAGGTCCACGTCCCTCATCAATCCGCCAAACACGCACCGAGCCAACCGGTATCCAGCCGTCCACCGCACGGCACACCAAATGATGACGTGGAACCCTCATCAATCCAAGCTTGAACGAAAAATAATTAGCAGTGGCCGCATAATTAGTTCAGGAGTCAATTCACAAAAAAGTGCTAAGAAAGGGGGAAAAAAAACCATAAGCATATCATCAGAGCCAACGGTTTCTGTGTCGGAAAGTGGAAAGATGATTAGGCAACGATAGAGATGCTTTTGGCTTTTTTCATTTTATTTCTATTTTTAACTATTAATTAATTAACGAGGATTTGATTCTCTTGAACAATAGTAGGTGCAAGTTTATTAAGCAATTAATTAAACGAAAGCGCGAATCAATATCACGCTTTTAAAGTTGTTCAGTTTCCGTTTTGTTTTAATCAGCTTTGACATTATTACTAGAATCTTCTGGTTAAAGCAACCCCTCTTAAAATAGATATAAACATAGAAATAGACACATCCAGTCTTGTAGTGTGTGAAGTGAAGAAGTGGAGGAGGTGAGAGGAGCCAACACGTGGCGGGAGGAGCTGGCGAGTTTGATGGAAGGACCGGCGATACGATACACCGGAGAGCCGATTGTATCGGTTCGACGTCGACCGGGGAAATCGGTCGACGATCAAATGGAATTCGAAAGCGAGAGTATGAAGGATCAAGTGACGGGGTTCTTGAAGTCGTGGGGCGAGATGCTTCTGGAACTAGGCAAAGGCTGCAAGGACATACTCCAGCAGACAGTCATCGCCGACGACTCCTTCATTGTGCACAAACTCCGCGGGCCGGCCGCCAAGGTTTCCCGTCGCTTGAGTTTTTTGAACGACTACTTACCCGAGGATCGCGATCCGCTTCACGCCTGGCCTGTCATTTTCTTCGTTTTTCTCATAGCTCTCTCAGGTACTGTTCTAGATCCATCCATCTTACTGATTATAACTATTTATTAGTTAGTTATCTGATTAATTAGACTTTGCTTTATTGTGTGATTACTTGAAACTTGGTTGCTATGTGTATTTGCAATTGAACTGTACCTTTACGTTGTAATTGGACTCTGCTATTATTTGGTTTGAAATTAGAATCCACAGAGGTATTGTTTTGAAACTGACTGGTATGCCTAGTTATAACAACATTTCAATTTTGTATTCATTTGAAGTGAATGTGACGACTAAGATCTTATATTAGTTTCGAATATTAGTATGTGATGTGCACATTAGTATTAAATTTCTGGTCAAAGAGATGGAGTTATGACGACCGTGTAAACGTATTGATTATTTGGCTGCTGTGGCTGTTATTTTCAACTTGGTTTCAAATTCTATGGTCGATATAGTAGAAGACTAAAGTAATTATTTATCTTGTATATATATTCTAGATTCTTTTCCTTACTAGGATGAACTGGATTAATTTGTATTTACACCGTTAAAACAATGTGCAGCTTTGAATTTAAATAGCGATCATGGTAACTTGTCTCAGCCAATGAAAGAAATACGCATTCATCCTCCATCTGCGAGCTGCATCTTGCTTCCAGATGGCAGACACTTGGCTTATCGTGAGATAGGTATTCCGGCGGACAGAGCTAGATTCTCCCTGATTGCTCCTCATTCTTTTCTTTCATCCAGACTTGCAGGTACATAACGGATATTTGTAGTATTTAGTTTGTTAAGGAAGTGGTATTCACTAGATTTTTTAGTGCGTTTCTTGGTGGAAAATAGGTGCAGAATCATCACTAATGCTTGAATAATTTTTTTGCCATAGGTATACCGGGCATTAAAACATCTCTTCTTGAAGAGTTTGGTGTTCGCTTGGTGACATATGATCTTCCTGGCTTCGGGGAGAGTGATCCACATCCTAGCAGGAATCTTAATTCGTCGGCGTTTGATATGCTGTACCTAGCCAATGCTGTTGGGGTTAGTGACAAGTTTTGGGTCCTTGGTTACTCGAGTGGAAGCAAGCATGCTTGGGCGGCACTGAGATACATTCCTAACAGGATAGCAGGTATATCATTCTTCCTTTTTATGATTCAAATTATTATGTTTTGTCTACTGACTGAAATTCTGTTGTCATCATGCTGTTTGCGTATTTAAAGCCTACTATTTATAAATAATTGCAAATTTTAATTCATAAATGGTTAAATAAATATTGTTAGACTCTTATTTGACATCAAATTAACTTTTTAAATTTGTGGATTTCTTATGTGTCTTGGCTCAAACTGCAGGTGCTGCCATGTTTGCCCCATTGATTAACCCATATGAACTAAGCATGACTAAGGAAGAAATGAGAAGAACTTGGGAAGAGTGGTTACCTAGAAGAAAATTAATGTACTTCTTAGCTCGTAGGTTTCCAAAATTGCTCTCGTCTTTCTACTGTCGAAGCTTTCTTTCTGGAAAGCATGGTCGAATTGATAAGTGGATGTCATTGTCACTTGAAAGAAAGGTGATTTCCTCAACGACCAGAACCTCTCCAAATGATTTTATTTCTTTCATGTTTTAATGAAATGTCAGAAATTGTTAATTATTTTCATTTGCCTATAGAAATGACTTGCTGCCATATCTGATAATACACCTTAACCTGTTCAACTGATAATATAACTTGTGATTGCATAACATAATCTTGATCTTTTCAGGATGAAATTCTAGTTGAAGGGCCAATGTTTGAAGAGTTCTGGCAGAGGGATGTAGAGGAGTCAGTTCGCCAGGGAAATACAAAACCGTTCATTGAGGAAGCAGTGCTACAGGTATCCAACTGGGGTTTTAGCCTGGCAGATCTTCAGGTGCGCAAGGAGTGCAAGAGAAGAGGTATTCTTCCTTGGCTCAGGTCCATGTATAATCAGGCAGAATGTGAAACGGTTGGAATTTTAGACCCAATACATATATGGCAGGTTTGCACACATTCTCTCTTGCTTTACTCGCTTATTCCAATACTATGGCTAATAAGCTAATTTGGCAAGTTGTGCTATCTATTTTTTATTTAATTATATTTCATCACACCATAATTCTCTCCTAGTATTTTGCACCGAGTCCTGATCCCCACTAACCGATTCTTCAAATTTTCAATCTATTCTATTCTTCCATGTTGACCTTAAAAGACCAGGACAAAATTTGCTCCTGTGGACTGATTGATATGCTACTCTTCTATATTATCTCAAAGAAGGGGAAAAGAGTTAATTCCATCTTATAGTCTTAGTCGACGACTAGCATATGACACTGCCTAGTAAGATAAACAATTGCACATGCTTCTCGCTGGGTTTGGCTTTTTCAAATAGTGAAGGCTTTTGCTTTTTTTTTTTTCTTCATTTTTGTTTGTTTCTAAATTACCACCAGAGCAACTTGGAGTTGCTCAGCACATTTCTAGTGTACTGATAAATTATTAATTTATTGATCTTTGAACCACTCTATTACTCGGTACAACTTTTACCAAAGGATTCCCAATTTACGGTTTTCTTTATGAAATGCTAAACAGGGGATGGATGATCGAGTCGTTCCACCATCAATGACAGACTACATAAGCCGGGTTTTACCTGCAGCCATTATTCATAAACTCCCGTATGAAGGCCACTTTTCTTATTTCTTTTTCTGTGATGAGTGCCACAGGCAGATATTTTCCACTCTTTTTGGCAGCCCTCAAGGTCCTCTTGAACAGAGAATGGAGATGGTTGAAACGCCGCCAGAAGCAGCTATGGTATAGGGATACAAAGTCACTGATAATACATTCCACTGAAGGAAGAACTGATAATACATTACACTGAATGAAGAAGGATGTCTCACCACAAATTTACCAGGATTTCCTCTATTTTTTTACCTCTCAATTCTTATGTAAATACGACAGGTTGCTCTCACAGCTCAGGGGGCACCAAAGGTAAAATTTTAGTTTTCCGTATCACAATTTTTTGGATGATACACAGATTTGAGGAGAGTTGTTAAAGGGTAAGAAGGCAGCAACTTTTAACCACGTTTGTCTAATGTCAAACTATTCTTAGTCAATGTCGTGCCTGTAGAGAAAAATATTTTAGTCACTTCATCACATGACATTATGTTGACAACGTACTTGATATTTTAGTAGAGAAAGAATGAAGATGAAAAAAAAATTAAATAAAATTTTGAGGCTGAACTTCTTAAAAGTTCGAAGAGAAATAGCTATCTTACCAAGTTCATTTTTGCCATCGAGTATCACCCAATTGGAAGCATATCGCTCTAAAACTTCTGCTAGAAACCTTGGGGACCATTACGAGGGGATCAGCGATCGCATGAGCATGTAAAAATGCAAGTTAGTGTTTCTGACATCCAAAGAAAAAGCGGCGCACTTTAATAGTATTGTAGCAAGCAACTTCTACTGGGATTTGATAAGGTCAACTGCTGTGAGTATGATTTTAAAAGCAATTCTCAGTACAAAGGAGTTTGCGTATACTTTAATTTAAGTTTATAAACAAATTTAATATTTGAAAATCTATTATGAATGGAAACTTGAGCCCATTAAAACGAAATATTATAACCGTTACTATTTTTTATTTTTATACTTGGATTATTGGAGTCCAATACATAGAAAAAATCTATATCTTCCTCTAACTAGATTTCCTAAACACAAAATATAAAGAAACTTAGGTTTTGTTTTCAAAAATAAAATAAAACTTAGGTTTTCCTTATTGCACTAGAAGTGTCCCAAAGCTGAATCATAGTGTTTGAATAATTAATAGGAAACTATATTGTCATAGAAATCCTACTCCTATTAATAATAGGATTATTCTTTAACCAACCTCTCACTTAAATAATTCTGTCATTCCTCAGTTAGTCACATATGCACCACAATTAAGAAATTTGAAATTAGCTGAGTTTTGTAGTTAACACTTTCTGTTGAAGAAGAAGATGGAGCCAAAAGGAGAAGACAATCCTTTCTTGTTAAGTGTTGGGGATTTCAAGCGAAGGAATGTCAAGATTGATCCAAACTGGACTGGTTTTGAGAGTTTAATGGCGGTTGTAGAGGTGGCTTCCGAGAAAGTGCTTGAAGAGGAGAAGTATATGGAAAAACAAAAAGGTTGATGGGAGAAAAAGCTCTCAAGAAACTTGTCAGTGAAGGGGATGTTGCTGTGGAGAAAAATAACTTTTTGAAGATGAATGATGACGAAGAGTGGGGTGTGAAATGTCAACATGGAAGATCCAAGAACCTGGAAAGGAGCGAAAACGATTCTAGGAAGGGGAAGAGGAGGAAATATCAAACCTGTCGTGATCAAACAGTACAGAATAATATTCCTGAAGGTATGAGAAAAGTTATCGAAAGCATGAACGGTAATAATATAATGTTGGTAATTGAGAAATATTTGTATCCCACGGACATGAACAAGCATCACGGTCGAATGTCAGTGCCACTCAACCAAATCAGGTCAGACTTCTTGACCCAATGAGAGAAGGAATCTTTGGACCAGGATGGCGAGATGCAGGTTGTGTTTGTCCAGCCCTCACTTGCAGTGTGTGTAATGAATTTCAAGAGATGGAAGATGGAGAAAAAAGAGGGCTTGCAGAGCAGCTCACCCTATAATTTGAAAACGTTTTGGAATGATGTTAAAATTAGTAATGGTCTTAAAGTAGGTGACAAAGTTCAATTGTGGTCTTTCAGGGTCAATCAACGACTTTGTCTAGCTCTTGTTAAGGTTAGTTAAACAAAAGAAGATGGTACCTTGCAAGTCAAGCCATGTTAACAAGTCCAGTAATCCGCCATATGACTGATTCAGTATTTGCTCTAATTTTAATGGATTCCGATTAATATTTTTGTTTCTTTGTAATTAATGTTCATACAAGAGAGATTTAACATTTCAGTGTTTTCTTTTACAAAGTTGCATGCCAAATCTTCTGTACATGTTGTTTAAGCATAAAATGGTTATCCATTATTAAGTTATAAAAGCTAATGGGTACGTGATGCTACCCAATCATGTGCTTATCCACAAAATACAAAGCAACATAGAAGTCAACAAATGAGATAGCTTCTGTTTTTTTTCCTTTAATCAACCATTAGAGGGTCATGTGCCCCAAAGTACAATTATTGCCGTCAATAAGATCATGTTACCTAGACTAAAACATCGAAGCCGCGTTACAACCAAATTTCTCTCAGCTTTAGCAGGCAATTAAACCAAATAAATTGGAATTTTCAAAATAGAATACAATATTTGAGTCTAAAAAATAATTTGAACAAGTAACCCAGAGATTAAGCTCGAATATAAAGTAATTGAAAATGGACACCATCTGTGGCTAATCGTTTTTGAAACTCAACCCTACACTCTTTCCATAGAGGCCAGGCAGAGAAAAGGGCAGATTAATGACATTAGAATGCAGAACTGCTGCCCTTGGTTCTTCTGAGCATCAGATCTTTTGCTTCATTAATTTTAATCGCAAGGTAATCGCTACCGCCTGCATCTGGATGGTTAGCAACCATCACCCTCCTATGTGCTTCTTTGACCTTGTCTGTTGGAGTACTTTCTCTGATATATAAACATATTAAATGAGATAAACTCCGGCTGCGTGGATCAAAAGGTAAATATTGACTGTATAATGTTATTGACAGGGACTGCAAGTTCTATCAAAAGGAAAGAAACATAATTTTGCAAAATGAAGTAATTTGAGCAAAATGAAATATAGCATCTTTGGAACAAATCATTCACTTATTTAATGCTCAAATGAAGATCAAATAGCTAAGGTGTTATTTTATTCAGAGGTTAAGAGCAAACAATAACATATTGTGAGTTTAAATGAAAAAAAGGCTCCTCTCAGAAATACACAAAAGTATATATGTCAGCCTAAAACTTCAGCCTGGACTGCAAATGAGCAGAATCAACCAATCATAAACAGCTTATGATCAACTTGTAAAAGGTTTGCACATCTTGCTTATAAGATGTCTAAGAAAGGCCTAAAATTGCATCTACGGCTCTTTCTTAACAAGCCAATATCAAACTAACTTAAACCAAAACTTAGAAAAAGAAATGAAAGGTAAACCATAACTAGATTAATGAGAAATATAGAAACAATCCAAGCGATGTCCATTAGTTCAATAACACAGCACTCAAATTTAACAGATCTGCTCATGATTTCAATATTACATTTTTCATTTACTAATTGTAAACTTATTTAGCACTTGCATGAACATGTTGATCTAGATAATCATGTGAGGATTTATATCAGGATGTCCTGTATTGTCTTCCCCCGAGGTTCAGAAGGTAGAGACCTGAGGTTCTTCATCTCTAATTTGACTCATGGTCAGAGACATGGGTGTATGAGCAAGAAATGATGAGCTGAGCTCCACTGGACCTCCCCAAGCTCTATCCAAGCTTAAAGTAGCCTTAAAAACAATGGACATAGTTTAAATGGCTTGCTGAGCAAATTTGACTAGTATGTCAATGCTACCGCCAAAATCCAATGACAGTTAACAATTTGCTTCTACGTGTACTAAAGAGGTAAAAGTAACGGAATAATCAATAGGCAAGACTAAAATTATGGTTAGAGAAATATCTCAAAAATTATTTTGTTTTTTATCACATATATTACTTGTTAAAGCAAAATGCTTGTTGATAGTCCATTTCCCAAGGTGGCAAAGCATTTGCTAAGCACACTAAACTCAATCTCAGTTAAGATGTGAGCACATTTAATATCGTATCAGAAACCTCAGGCTCAGCTCAAATGTTTCCTGGAAGGGGTTCTGCAATCTTGCTTAGAAGGTTCTGTGAATCTGATAATTCTAACTAGTAACTCCAACAACTTAACATTTGTCATTGATTTCATTTCTAAAATTGTCATTGAAATACATTGTTAAGACAACACCTCATGGTTCCTTCCCCAGAAACAGAACTACATAAGAAATTATTAATGCCTAAAAGCCCTCACATACATCATCAGAGCTTTATAATATCAATAAACACGATCCCTGGACACATTAACTACTTCAGTGCATGAAGCCATACATAAAACTAACAAAAAGTGCATCCAAATAATACTATCAACAAACAATTAAAACACAAATTTCCTTGACCAGAGCACGTTGTCAACCAGTACCTGACTCCCAGTATAAGAGCAGCTTCCCTTCTAGTCATGACAGGCTGAAAACCACCTTCGTAGAATTTCCGCATTCTAGCTGTTGGTGGCCTTGCTTTGAATGCCTGCCAAGCCCGTATGCCATATCTACCAGCATAAGCAGCAGCAGCTACCGCAATTCCCGCTATCAATGGTGCAACCGGATTTGCCTTTCACATCAAAGTTCCATTATAATCAGTACCTCACAAAAACCAACTTCCAATCAACCTTGTTGCGAACAACACTGAATTTACTTACTAGAAGAAAAACAAAAACTCATAAAAAAATAAAATTACAATTGAAAACAATAGGAACCCATCATTCAACATGTTAAACAAAACATAGATAAAAGATGTTTCAGTATATATTCTAATAAAATGAAAATGATTATATAGATTTACTCACACGTCAATCAAATTACAATATCAAACGAGAAGCATCGAGAAAAGAGAGTTCAGACGATAAAGTTGTGATCTTTACACATAAACAAAACCGAAAAACGCTAAAATCTCAAACATCATAAACATCGAACCCTAAATGAATATTCATTGAGAAAGATCGACGGTTTGGCACCAAAACGGAAACTTGACGTGCTTTTTGTTTTGTTAATCTAAAATCAATGGAGAAATTGATATTATGAAAGAAAGCAAGTGAATATCGTGGAGAGAAAGAAAGAGGAGGAAGAGGACTCACCATATTTGGAGTACTTGAAAGCTCGAAAATTTGACGACGCACCTTCCGCGGACGCAGGGGTTTTATAGGGTTTTTACCAATTCATAAAAAATTGTGTACTTTTTTTTTTTTTCCGAAAAGATTCGGACCGTCACCTAATAATAATAATAAATAAATATAAAATGAAATTACATTATAATTCTAAAAGAAAATATTAGAGTTGACGTTTTATATTAAAGTTCACGTGTTATTTCAATAAGAATATGATATAACTTTTTTAATAAAAGCTAACATTGATGCAATCTTTCCATATAACGTGCCACGTGACATGACATGAAAATTATTTCTTACATGATTTTATTTGTTTTATTGAAAGTAGATTTTACTTTATTTTCAACTTGAAAAAGTGTATTTTATATTTAAATTACCAATTAATTAGGAGTTTACTGAAATTAAAATTATACATTGAGAAGGAAGGTTTACAACATTCAATCAATGATATATATATATATATATGTATGTATACATGAATTTAAAATATACGATTATTTTATTTTAGTTTTGTAATATAATAAATTAATTAAATTAGTATACATTATGACACCGAACATTATTTGTCTATTATACCCCTTTTTTTTAAAAAAAAAAAAAAAGTAAAAAAAAAAAGAGTAGAGTGATGATCTATCTATTATACTTGAAAGCATTGTTTTCATTACAGTTGACATTTTCAGTTCTATTTTTATTTTTTCTTGGCAATTATTGTGCTTGAAGAAGTTGATGTGGAATGTCTTTTAATAAAATAAAATAAATCAAACTACTTTTTTATTAAACTATTGAAATGATTATGATAGGAAGAAAAATGTAGGATTTGAAAAGTTAAATAAAAAAATCATATTTATATTTTTGAAGGCATAGGAAGTTATGCTTTGATTTGTTAGAAGAATGAATACGAATGGTTTATAAATGTTTTAGGTGCTTATAGTGAACCCTAAGAATACAAGTTAACTTGACCCTAACTAAAATTAGGAACTACAATTTCAAATTTATAATACTTCAGCTGGTAGATGAAAATGGCTGTAAGCAAACAATGTGGATACTGCAAGTACTGAACACATAAGAAATAGGAAAGTAAATATTCATTACAAATTGGTACAATGAATCAAGAAATTCATTCAACACAGCTGTTCTTCTATGAAAATATCAAATTTATAACTGAATTCAGACATTAAACAGATACCATCAGAAATGTCAAGAACCCAAACGAATGGCAAGAAACTAGGACTATTAACAAGAAACAAATAAATAAGGATGAATAAATTCTGTGGACTGATTGATACTAATTTCACCACAAACCAACACTCAAGAGTGCAATGAATAAAAACTGTGACAGCAGTAGAATCTGAAATAAAGTGGGAGCTTATTTTCCTTTATCCTTGACCTCTCTGGCCTCTGTGGTTATTACTTTCCTCATATTCCACTGAAATCAGCCCCCTCCATTGGTAACACTGATTTCGGAATTAATGCTAATGTCCAGCTTTGGTGGACCAGAATGCCGCCTTGGCCTGGCAGGTGAAGGTGGGTAAGACAGCCGTTTCTTTGCAGTTGCCGATGTTCCCTTCTCAGGAGTCCCATTTTTTTCTGCCCCCAATGGGCTCTGCAACCTGGATTTGGCTCTTGCAGACTCAGTGGGTACCATGTAACGTGGAGCTGCTGGAGAGCTTGGAAGACTCTCATCATCTCTTACAGATGAACCTGCAATGCTGTGCCTCCTATTTTTCTCTGATTGCATACTAATCATGCTTCTAGCATCATCGTCCAAACCTGAGACACTGCCTCTAGGGCTGGCTGGCTTCAATTTTCTCGGTACTGATGAAGTAGGTTTGTTAGGAGTTGAAGGTGACTGCTGGCTTGCAGTTTTGTTTGTTTTTTGATTGGTTGATGGGGAAAGCTTATCAGAGTTGAGTTGGTAGCGAGCATAAGATCGGCTGATTTCTCCCCCAACTATGCTGCGGCTCTCGCCGTTTACAGATGACTGGTCTTCTTTGGGTTCTTTCTCAGTCATTCCGCGGCTCTCCCATGGCCGGGCTGCCATCCACCTTTCCAACCAGCTCCAACCCCAGCTGGGATTCCTTGTATCCATGAACATTGGGTTTGCAGATTTTGAAGCATGCTTCCAGGTTTGCTGTAAAGCCATTGCACTGAAGGGTTAGACTAACAACTATCCACTTAATTTTCTTGCAACTCAAATTGATGGCAGAAGCTCTTTCCACATAGGAAAGCTCTAGACAAATTTCAATAGATCAAAGTATTTGCTTTTTCCTTCAAAGTACATTTATTATGACTAAAGCTATGATAGCAGATTGTTCAAAACTAATTTCACTGCCTAATTTTTAACATATCAAATAATAAACAGCTCACTCACCATTAATACAAAATTCAAAAGTTACTCAGCCATAATGCAGCTATCATGTTAATGGACAGGTTGTCCAAATAACCAAGTTTGAACACTCTCCTTATCTCTTCTCTCTCTTATCTCCCAAACTCAAACACAAAAGCAATGCCATAATAATGCCCTTCATGAAAGCAGCAAGTGTATAATGGAAAGAAGACTAGTCACCTGATGCGAGAACGAATAAGCCATTGCCCTTTCTCTTCTCATAGTTGCCTCATACTTGCTTAGCAAGTTTGCTTCAAGTTGTTCCTTTGACTGTAGACTGTCATCCCAATCCTCCCCAATCTGTTCCAACATTTGAAAAAAAAAAAAACAAAGAGAGAGAAGAAGAAGAAGAAGAAGAAAAGAACTCAGGCAGAGATAGGGACATAAATGACAACCAACCTTATATAAACACATATTTGTAGATGAAAAGATAAATAGCTTTCATAAGAAGACAAAGTCGGACCTGTTTGGAAATTGAACCTACTGCAGAAACCTCTACATATGCTGTAACATTCTACAAGGAGAGTTTGGAAAATTTGTACCACTCGGCTAATTTAATTTATAAAGCATATAACCAGGCATATACACAAACTAATCCTAGCTGCCAGATATCCAGATCTCTGAACAGCTAAAAGACCACCTTATTTAATATAGTCACACAAATTATTACAACAAATCACACTCCAAGTAAACGGGGCAATGTGAAGTAATAAATAAGAAAAAAGGGATATAACAGATACCCGTGTTGCAAGCTCTTTTGCATGTTTCTGTAGGAGTTGTCTCTGCAAAGCCTGATTCTCTTCTGACATCCTGATCCTCCTCGAACGAATCTGAGATTGCACGCGTGATAGAGTCTGCATGCATCGAAGGGTGTTAGCGGCTTGCCGTTTCACCACAGCTCCTTCCATTAGTGATTTTAGCCTGACAAGTCCTCTTAAAGCCCTCAATGCCCTTCTTGCCTAAAAGAAGAAATACAAATATAAGTACAGCTCATAAATTCACTTGAAACTCAAAATATTATTTGTCAATACTAGAGTGTTTTCCGAACACGAAAAAAAAAAGAAAAAAGGTCTTAACAACAGAAGCATCTTCAAGAATGACAATATGACTAAGGACAAAAAAGATTTACAATAACTTGTACAAATTTAATTTTCAGTTAACCCTTAACCAAAGAAAATAATCCTAAAGGTATATAATTACTTGAGCTACAAAGCAGCCTCATGTTACATTCTTTAGAACTACATGCCCAGAGTGTAGTCTATTATTTAATAATATTATTATTCTTGCCTTCGATTTAATATGGCATAGACGTGTTTAAAGGGAATGGTACACAACAAACAGCTATTTTCTTTTCACTTGGCTCCAAACTGAGGACTACTACTGCAACCTGTAATAAATAATTCGTAGGATATCGATAGCACCAAAAGGTTTTTGACGCTTGACCCTTGGTTGGGAGCCAAGAGACTTACCACTCAACACAACATTCAGGGTTTGTCTCTATGCATTGTAGGAAATTTTTATGCCTTGCACCAACTTTTCAAACATCCATATTGATGAGAAATTTGAGGCAACGTTAAAACAGTTGTAAATATTACAACTACAGCCTAGCTGTCGTCCATAGTTGTTGATCATTATAAGGCACATCCTCCTCAAATTTATATGATTTCCCATTACTAAAATACATGATCAAATGCAGGCATAACCATTTAATAGACAAAAGTCACCTCGCCTCCCATCATGACTATCTCTTCAAAAGCAGAAACATTAGTGAATTTACATTTACAAATGGCAGAGACAACCTCAGAATCTAAAAACAAAATTTATCTTTCAAAACATGACTTAATATGAAAAATTTACCATGTTGTGTGGATCCTCCATCTAACCAAACATCAACAGAGTAATTAAATAAAAGGTTCTGGTCAAACACTTACCATGTAACTACGGAATGCTGTTTGAATCCTGATTGCCGCAGCTTCCTCCTTTGATTTACCCTGAAATCGAGTATTCGTAGTGATTTGGACAACCTCCTTGACAGTCTGAGAAGCAGCAACTGGATCTGGCACAGATGCCGCAGTAGGGACTTCCACAGGTGCAGTAAGGTTCATCAGCACATTCTCAACTTCAGTCACCCTCACCTCCTCTGGAGGCTGCAGAGGTACGGAAGGAGGAGGTGATTTGACAGTTTCCACAGCAGATGAATTGGAAACAATTTCTGTTTGCTTTCCAAACCATTTCTTCTTAGACTTCTAGAAACATAAACACCAACAAATATCTAAACAAAAAATCCCATACAACAGAAAAAAGAAAACAAAAGGATTTGTCTGAATTTGAACCTTATCTTTCTTGTCCTTGGAATCTGGGCTCAGAACTTTCTTTACGCTAGAAAACCATTTTCCTTTCCTACCCATCTCTCCTTATCATTCCTCAATTAACTGATCCTTTTTCATATACAAAAAAAAAAGGAAATAAATAGAAATTGTAATTCATATGCAAAAAATAAAACATTTCTAACATGCTACTAATCAATGTACAATATATAATAAGCACAAGACAAGACCAAAATGAGAAGCACCAAAAAAAAAGAAAAAAAAAATCATAATTATACAAAATAACAACTAAATATCACAAGGTCGCCCTCTAACACCATGGTGCAACATGTTGAAAAAGAAAACCAAAATGCATGAAATTAACATACAAAAATACATTATGAAAGTAAAAAATGATTTGCATAGAGGAATGGAGTATATATACCTGGAAAGTAGCAGATCTCAAAGAAGCAGTTGAATGGAGAAGAGACAAAGACGAGGGTGTTTGAGTTTCTAGCTAGTTGAGCTAAGAAGAGCTGCAACCCAGTTGCTGCAATCCTCTTCTTGTCTTTGTGAAGAGAGAACAAAAGAGAAATATCAGATCTTGACAAGAAGATTTCATTGCGGAGAGGAGATAGAGAATATTAATGAAGTGAAGCAGCCCCAGCTGGTTTCTAGGGAGAGTGTGACCCCACTTCTCGGGTTGGACCCCACTTATTTTGTAATTACATATTAAAATAGATCTGATCGCCGCTGTTTTTAATTGGGCGAAGAAAATCAAATTGATTCGACGCTTCTCTACTGTTGTTATTTTGGGCCGACTAGTGATGTTACGTGGCAGCAACTCCTGTAACCGTAAGAAAGAGCAAAAACCTGACCTGGAGTATGAATTTCCCTTTTTATCCCTACCGATTTTGCATATTTTCAACGCCACCACTTACATAAATTCAAGATGTACTTCTATGTGTTCAATATAATTCTTTACTAATTCCAACTCCATCACAGATCATACTTTGATGGATGATGCATTGATTCTTTCCCTTTTTTTCACTTTTTTTTTTTTTTCTTTTTATCCTCCCTTTGCTGCTTTATGTTGTATTCGTTCTCTTGAGTAGTGTTGATTAGAGAGTGACACGAGTTGGATTTAGATTATTTATTTACCTTGTTTGACTCAAAACATGTGGTTCTATTCATATTTCCGTAGTTTGCTAATACTTTTTATAATTTATATTTGATGTAACCTAAAATTGATAAATTGCATGATTAAAATGAGTTAGAATGGTCTAGATATTTTTACTTAATTTATGATTCATTTATTTTTAATTTGTATATATATAGTCTTAATTTTGAATTGAAAGTAACCAAATTGACAAATATTAAAATTATAAATTTAAAATGATGCTTAATTTATTTTAAAAATACTTGAAAGTATATTAAAATTTTAAATCGCGTTAGTTATAATTTTTCCTAAGAAATTATTTTTTCCTGTATGAAAGGTTAAAGCAAAAATATATCTTCAATTTTCAATTTATGCCTTATTATTGGACAATAAGGTTTTTTCAGAAAAAAAAAAAAAAAAAACCCTTGGAGCTTTTTTCTTTTTTCTTTTTTCTTTTTACTTTATAAATATAATACAAACTCAATTTTTATTTATCTTTATCCTTAAGAACAAAAATCGAAGATTTGTGTAATGCTTGTTCTATTTAGAAAATAAAATATCTATCAATGGTGTTATATTATCTAACTTCAAAATTATGAGGTTTTTCTTTATTTGATAAAAATTCAAGGAGGATTTAAAATGATCATAAAAATGATGGTTTTAACTTTCAACTATGGTACAAGAGAGGGGATTATGTCCACGGGTATAGATAGTGAAAGTAAGTCATAATCCAAATTGATTGTAAGTAGTTAAAACAAAACCCTCTCTCTCAGCCTCTTTATTCAATTTACTGTAATGAACTAAGAAAGTGACACATGCGTGCGTGTGATATAAGTTAAATTTTTAAATCAATTTAATTCCCAATTGCAAATAACTTAGAACTAGCCGTTGCAACTCGTAAATCAATCACCAAATCAGGTCCACATTACATGCTTATTATCCTAACACAACCATATCACTTGCACAAGCTTAATCTAACACTGCTAAAATCAATCTTGGACCATCATTTCTGCTTGCCAGTTTAGAGATTTAAATGAATCTAAGGTCTTCTACAGTATATAGATTAAAGCGGATAAAAGTTCTTTCAGAAGTTTTAAAACTTTATTATAAAAGCATTTCTACTTTACTAATACGATAATTTATTAAGAAATAGTTTTTTTTTTTTTTCATTTCATGTAAATAAACAATGACAACATTTTATCCATACTTGTATACCCTTTGAAACACTAAAATAATGTCGAATCATGATCAAATTTACTTCATGCTGTTATATAGGTGTATTAACATAAATATTAAGCATGTGATATTATATCTAACTAAATAAGACAAATAATTTTAAAATAAAAAGAAAAAGGAAAATTTTACCTAACTAGACAAAATGAACATGATAACATAAAATGTTATGGGTAATTGTGGATATTTAACACTTCTATCCAACTCTTTTATTTAATTTTATGTGATTGCTATATATTTTTTTCATGTCAACTATCTTGTCAATCTCAAATCCAAATATTAAATGATATATCAATTATCATATAAAATTTGATGAAAAAATTAAAGAAGAGTGTTAGATATCTATCGTTATCTTATTTTATAGTGATATGCTGCTAATATGGTAAACTATAGGATAAATTGGAGTGGGTAGTGGATACTTATAAAGAAGAAGAAGAAAAAGGAAAAAAAAAGGATAATCCAACCGCAATAAGTAGCCTTCATATTCTAGTGTTGCATAACCAAACCATCATTGAAGGAGGTTAAGAACTTGACCCACAACCGACACCTATTTTGCTTTATAAGAAAATGGACCTCAGTAGGTCCAGGTTTGTTAACAACCCAACACTCTGTCACGTTTGTTCCTATTTTGCGCGGTGGAATTTAAATGTAAAATGCCAAAACCGTGTGCCCGTCTCTTTTCAAATATATACATATATATATATATATATTTCAATGAAAAATTAAAATGTTAAAATTCAATAAGTGACAGTTTATGAATATCCCCTATTAGTACACATAATGTGTATTTTACTTTTGTAGGTATGATTTCACTAGTTAAATTTAGTAAGAGTATTTACGGGAGTAAATATATGTATAATTAGAGAATGTAATACACTAATGCTTAATTGACATAGTTTAATAAATTCAAAAGACAAGTGCGAGGTTTCCAATTTCCACTAACTTTCTTTTTTCAAAAACATTATTATGTATTTTTTTTTTATTTGAACTACAATAATTTTGAGGTCTAAAAGTGTGAAATAACTGGAATTCATAACTCTTAAATATAAGTCCTAGTGTAAGTATGGGGACTGTCAACAAAAAAAAGGTTAAGTATAAGGATTTAGAAAGTGGGAGATAATTCAAATTCATAATTTTTAGAATGGGAAAAGCATATGCTATTATCATCAACATCTTTTCAAATTCATAATTTTTAGAATGGAAAAAACATATACTATTATTATCAACAACATCTTTTCAAAAATATCATAGTTGATGCAGTTTTAAGATTTTTTCTGTTTTAAATTTGGATACAATTATTTTCTCTTTGAAATGAAATGTATTTTAAAGTATAGGGAAAAAAGGAAGACACATATTTATGTTGTTTAGAAATAACATTCTATAACAATTTTAAAAATCAAACTAAAATTCGAAACCCAACACACCGTTTCTTTGTTTTATGTGATTATATAGAAACCTGATCTTAAGATTTTAGATAATATCACAAACTTTAAAAATAAACTTTTGAGTCATGAATAAAAGTATCACACATGAAACAAGACATTAAAATTGAGTATAATAAGTAATAACATGGTCGGTAGGCGTTGAATTTCAAAATGAAATTTTGTATTCTCCATTGCCTTGATAGGTAGGTTGGATAAATCATTGCCATTTGATTTATGCATAGATATTAATAATAGTTAAAGGGATTAGTGTATTTTTCATTCATATTTATAATAAAAAGAGCTTAAAGGGAGAGAGATATATATATATATATATATATATATTTATGGGGGCAAGTTTTCAACCATTGTTATGATAGGATATATTAGATATTTCCCCATTGTTATGGAACTTTTAGACTATTTAGTTTCAATATATTTTGATAAGTTTTTGACTCTTAATATATCATGATAAACTTCTAACTAGTTATATTATTAATTATATGACTCATATATATATATATATATAATTGCTATAACATTACTAAAAGTTTAGTAAAATTATTCAACTATACGAGAGTAGATATAGACATACGTCGAATCATTATAATTATTTGTGTTGTTCTTTCTTCTTCATACTTTATTATTTGTGTCTCAATTACACAATATATATCACTAGAATTTGAATTATCTGTAATTATTAAAAAAGCAGCACAAAATTATAACAATTTGGTTCACATGATTAACATGAGCTTTAAAGGAGTATAAATTTCAATAAATATTGAGCAAGGTTGGTTTCTTAATAAATGTATATTGTTTACCTTCCAAGATATGCATAATATTTTGTATTACCAAAAAATTAGAAATACAAACATATTCTCTCTTAATTAATGTGCATCTCTTCTTTCATACTAACGAAGAAAAATTCAAATTTCACTATATACAGTCATTATGTTTAGAATATCTCTCTTTGGTGTAGTGAGAATATACATAGCGCTCCCCTGTGCAATGTTTTTATAGTCTAATAAATATTCATAATTTAGAAGGATTTTGATTCATTATTTATCAATTTTTTTGCAAAAATAGAAAAAATTATATGAAAACTTCTATTAATTTTGCTGTGCATGAATTCCAGATGAAGTTGATATGACAAATATCTAATGTTTCAGGTATAAACCACCATCCTTTCAGAAAAAGAAAAAAGAAAAAAGAAAAAAGAAAAAAAGAAAAAGAAAAAGAAAGTAAACCACCAAGATTGATTTACCAAAATTTCCTTTTCATGAAACTGGCCTTCTTGACAAATCTTGGATTGGAGTGGGCGCTGTGATCAGAAATGATCAAGGTTTGATGGTGGCTGCCCTGTATAAATATGTGTATGGCAGATTTGACGCAGAGCTGGGGGAACTTCTAGCAGTTAGGGAGGGTCTTTTGTTAACTCAGAGGCTCAGACTTCAGGTGGCCTGGTGTGAGTTGGATGCCAGTAATGTCGCTTCTCTTATTAAAAATCAGATCTCTCCTTGGAGTCCTTTCTTTCCCATTGTTGAAGATATCAAAGCTTTATGTCAAGCCGTTGGTGTTTGTAACTGCCACTTAGTCCCTAGGTCCTGTAATCGGGTGGCAGACACCCTAGCTGCTGTAGTGTTTTCCTCTTATGAGGATCATGTTTTGCTTGAATCTAGACCTTCTTGTATCTTGTCTTTGTTGTGATTAGAAGTTTTATTTTCCTCAAAACAAAAAAAAAAAAAAAAAAAGAAAGAAAAGAAACTGGCCTTCTTATTTCTCAGCACAGAACCATACCAAGTTACCAACTCAACATTTTTGGTCAAAAAACAAAACAAATAAATTTTGGAAAATACCATACTCCTTACATGTAAGCTTGTAGATTCAATTCATAAATTGGTTAATGAATCATATTTCTTATGGAAAGAAATTCATTTAATATAAATAAATTTAAATAATTTAGAAATTTATTATTGTTATTTTATATTATAAGCATAAGCTCATTAAATATATAGTTTACTTACAAAAATGGTTAAACAAAGCTTTATTAAATGTAGAATAATCAAACATAATTACGTTCGAGTAGGATCACAATATAAATAATATCAAAAACTAAACATGATAATTGTATATCAAGTCACTTGTTAAGAAATTTAATCACGATTTATCATCATTTATGCTTCAAGAGGTAAGTGAGAAGCAAAAACACTCCTCACATCAATACTATGCTCCCCAAAAAGGAAAAAGAATATACAAAATTATGGAAACTACATCATAAAATGTCAAAAAGACAAAAAAGAATTGAGATCCAATTATCAGGATCATATATTTTTCACCGGATTAATATTCTTTATCATATTATTGATTTAGTCTATTTATTTATCTGCTACTGCTACTATAAAAAGCAGTCGTCTGAGAATGATGAATTGGTGGTGCTGCCGTTGGCGATTGGAGGCTCCATAGCATGATTTTGGAGCATTCCTCTGGTGGGATGCCTTTCAATTTTGTCTCATCTTCCAAAACAACTTGTTTCACGAATTTAATCGAATTCTATTAAAAAACAACCAGAAAATAAATTTTAAGATTCTTAATAAATAAATTCTCTCAACATTAAGAAAACCATTCAAAAAGAAGACATTCAAATAAACATACTCGTTTACTCAATAATTGATTAAAACAATTTTAAATATGTACACAAGACAATCTAGAAGGAACATTGTCGGTGTTTGCATGTATGTCCTATCCGATTAGGTTCGATGCTTCTCAAATGCAAGATATTGTAAATGATTATTATAAAACTACTTTATGATTATTTATTCTATTTAAATATAGATGATTTTGTGATGATAATATATCAAAATTTTATATAAAATTACGCGTGAAATTTTGTATACAGAAAGCTTTACATTGGATTTAATTAACTAAGTTGATATGAGCTAATTCTTTAAACATCCCAGCTTAAGAAGTGATAAGCAATTTAGTATTTGATTGATTGCACCAACTGTGGACTAAAGTTCATCATGGAATTAACTAGAGTCAACATGAAACAACATTTCAAATCATCTCATTACCTACTGATGTAAGAGCAAGTTTTGTAACTAATATCATTAAAAGAGGAATATTGAAGGTTGACCAAACTTTACTTAACCTATATTTCTTAATTCCAATTATACTAATTAGTTGGTGATTTGGTGTGTAATGATTCCAGTTGGTCCACTGAAAGGTACATGTGCTACAATTAGTTTCACATTTAGTCTTCATTATGATCTATTTTTCATTTTTATGTCCATTATGATTCATTTTACTCTTCAACAATGTGAAGCTAAAATGCAGTCCAATGACGACTTTCTAGTTTTTCTTTTTATCCTTTTCCTTTCCTTTTCTTTTTGTTATTTAGATTGTTGACATACCTGTGAGGTGTGTTGAACAGAAGAAGGGCGACCCCATCTCTCAGGGTCCCAAAGGATCGAACTGTTGAATGCAAAACTTGAGATATGAATTGGAGGTTTCACATCTGTTTCATTGTGCATCTTCTTTAGATGCCATCCTATAACTTGCGAGGAATCGCATACAGGCCCTTCTATAATCACCTTCTGCTTGTTTGCCGACAGTAATGCCATTGGCCATGTACCAAACACCCTGCATATACAACAAGATTAATTAATAACTTAATTCGACTTAACTTTTTTTTTTTTAATAATATATGCATTGATTGCTGATTTATTTATTTTTCTTCAAATATTTGTTAAACACACACATCATTATTGGATTAATTTAATCCAAGTTGAGTGCAAAGTTTCTAGATTTATTATAAAGAACAACAGCATTTCTTTTCACAAACAAATTAGGTAGAACTTTAAAAATCACTTGAAATGCTTGTGTTTCTTCTTCAGTCATGAAATAGTTTATATAAAACGTTTTTGAAAATTAGAAAATACTTTCGATGATGTTGAAAACACTCTAAATCCTTATTTGTCATTTTCCCCAAGTAGTGTGGAGACAAAAGTAGAAGAGTGTGTGTGATTAGCAGTGTTTTGCTTTAATTGCTCAGATCAAAGCGGAATCATATGGTGTGTAAAGCTTGAAAATGAAATTCGTCAGAAAACGTCAATGACTCTTTTTAGCGGAACATGGTTCGAGCGCTTCTTGTAATTGTACAACTTTTTATAAAATTCATGAAAGCTGCGTTCCAAATGCAAATCATCTTAGCAAAAAAACAGGTCCGTAACAGAGAAAAGCATAATTTAACAAGGCACCTACTGTTCAGACTTCAGATGATGTTTGGTGAACTTTCCATTTTCAGTGTTGCAAAAGTTGTTAGTACAATATTCTTAGAAACACTTCCCTAATTTTGAATTTAGATGAAAAATTCTTAAATAGTCATTTTTTAAATATAATATTTGCAATGAGGACATTTGAATATGAGAAATTATTAAACTAAATAAGTATATTACCGAATCGTATTGAACTATATACCAAAAACTTTAATTAAAAATTTCATTCATTTCCCACGAAGAATTAGAAATTAACTTTGGCACCTATGATGCAAATACAAACCAAATTTGGGATCTGGTTCTAGGAAACTGAATATCGAAACAATAATATTTCCAGTATTTTTGTTATTTTGAGGTGACTAATATTAAAAGTATTTCAAATATTCTTGATATTTTAAAAATATTTTTAATGTTTTTATCTATAATTTAAAAATTTAGAACTCTTGATATTTTCAATCAATCCGTCTTGTTTGGCCCAAATTCTATCCCGAAACTACTTGTATCATGATAAGAAATCTCATCAATTAAACTTATAAGCTCTTATGCGAATACCTATTTGCAATGATCTATCCAATGTCAATGACAATGAATTTGAAAGTGTTCTTAAAAAGTATTTTAAAGTAAAACTTAGCACTTAATTAAAAGAAAATGTTAATCAATTATTTATTGCCTAATGTTTGTTTTGATTCTTTTTTAAAAAAAAGTAAAGAACTTTTAATTACTACAGTGAAGATAAAAGTAAAAAAAATTCCATACTCGATGTCCCGAAGCTCGTCGAAGAAGCCAAGATCATAAACATTGGAAAGGCCAGCGAAATGAACGATCCCACTGAGCCGATGCTGTTCAATGTGCTTGAGAGCAAGGTTTCTCTGATGATCCAACTCTGCTTCCGTGTCCGTGAAATTCTCTTTGAATACCAAATGCCTGTACATGATCCCTGTCTTCCTCAATATTTTCGACAATTCATCTGAATTCGACTGACTCTCCACAACCATCCACAGCAATGGCTGCGAAACCAGCTTTATAGTGTTCGCTAGCCTCCTCAAAAACACCCCTCGAAACTTGTCTCTCGTGCTTGTTGGTGTCACAATAATTACAAGTCTTCTGGTCGCCTCCTCTGTGTTAGAAGGCAATGGAGTTTCATCGCCCAAGCTTCTACTTACATTGTGGGGTGGCTGGTGTAAAACCTCTGATGGCTGCGGAGAAACAAGATTGGGAAAAGCAGGTGAAGAACTCCTACCAGTTGGAGCAAATCCAGTGAAGAACCCCATAACAAAACACAAAGAAAAATGAACTATTGCTTTCTTCCACAACTGGACTTTCTTCTTTGATCTTTCCATGAAAAACCACCTAGCTAAACTTGAATTTTTAAGGCAGAATTACTGGTAAAAATCACAATAAAAAGATGGGTTTTTAGAGGAGAAGGAAAAGTGTCAGAGTTCATATATAAGGCAAGTATTTTGTGTGCGTGTGTATGTGTGTGTGTTTATGTTTGTGTTTGTTGAAGCTTCAAACAGGTGATTTTTAATTTTATGTAAGGTGACAGCCAACTGTTGCATGATTGGAACCGCCAAACTGAGCTTTGTGTATTGTTTTTTTGTTTGGAGTAATTTGATTGGTGTGTGATATGCTCCATTTAGTTGTCCCTTGAAGTAAAAGAAACATGGAAAAAGAGCATGAGTTGCTCTCCATACCAAATAGTTGTTGGGATGGAACTCATCAACTAAGTGGTTTGAATGAGAAATTATATTATATTGGTCAGTTGGTAGGGTTTTCTTGTGGCTTGGAGCTGACCAAATTACCAAATGAGGGAAATTTTACACAACTAAAACTTTTAATGAATGAGAATTTTTCTAGCGTGTACGGGCTTCTTTTTTTTTTTTTTTGTTTTTTGAAACTGTGTAGTGTCTAAGTATGGCATTGTGGGATGGTAGAAAAATTATGGGGAATTAGTCAAGTTTTTTACTGGAAATGACTAGTAAAGTATTGGGAATTAATGGAAATCAATAACAGACTAAGTAAACCATAATTAGGCACGAGTGTGACTGGGACAAAGGGTAAGCAGTATGTGTATAACATCAAAAAGAAAAAAAAAATCCATAATGAGTTCCATGAATTCTACCATTTGGTGGGTCCATTCTTATACCAACTCCAAGGAAAATATGAAATTTAGAAGCATTTTATTTGTGTTTGTATAACAAATCCCAAAAACTAGTATGCAATTTGAAATCTACTTTGATGAACTAGGCACAATCTTAACAAAAGATTAAACTAATTACTATTGAAAGAAATTTCCATCATGTGATTTGGGAAAAAAAAAAAAAAAAAGAAGTCGTGTTAAGAAAATAAAATCAACTAAACAATGATGAGCAACTCATAGGTTTTCTAGTAAGTTGGAGATCATTTATTATTGTCACTTGATAGGTAAATTATAAGCATTAAGAAGAAACAAGTGCATCTTATGATTTCATTTTCACTAATAAAGTTTTGACACACCTTACTAGCGTTTGAAGGAACCCTTTACTTATTAAGTCAATACAACAACGAGATGGAGGAACATAAAATATGATAATTGTTTATATTATTTTATTGAAATGATCATAATTGATTACGTTGGTGAATATGAGATAAAGAATTCATTAATGTTATTTATAACTAAATTGCATAAATCATATCAAAGGGGAGAGTCTGATATCGTGTTTCCGGCTAACCAATGTAAGTGATGTCCCATATATGATCATCGGAGGGTTTCAGCGGTAACCCTATTCCTGGCTCCAGGCTCGATTGTTTGGTTTATGATCTTTAGCTCTCTAGCATTGGTTAACTTGCAAAATAAAAGAATAATCTAACCTAAAGCAACTTGTGGGCCAGGAGCCCATATATTTGTCCAATTTATGGCCCATCCTAATGTAGGATTTTAAGGCTAATTATCTGGAGCCCAATTAACCAAATGGACCATCTAAGATTTTGATATATATATATATGTGTGTGTGTATGTCTATATATATATAATTGAAAAAACGAAGCTTTAGTTTAATTGAGGCTAAACAATGCTTAAAACATGTAATTTTTCGATTAAACAGAAGGACAAAACAAAATAACTGAAATTTAAGTAGCTGAAAACAACCCTGACAAACCAATTTAAAAATTATCATTGAAATTATTCGAAGTCATGTACAAGATCGGCAATGGATGAATAGGTCCCCCAAACACCTGCTAATGATGCAAATACGATTATTCCGGCAATGCCTATCAGCTGGCAGCTCAGACTCCTATAGACACCTGAAATCTTCAAGTAGCACAAGCAGGGAAAAACGAATGAAGCTAGAACAACAAAAATGGACCCGATAATGGACATGAGGTTCTCAAAATATGGAAACACATAGGCTATCATGAGTGTGCTCACTAGCAACGCTATCCTTACAAATAATCTCACAGGTCTCCAGTTTTGGTATTCTTCAGGCAGCCCACCTTCAATGGTATTTGCAACTGGGGTCACCATCAATGCATATCTGGTGATTGGGATGAGAAGAGTGGTGTATATAGCTATTTCCGAGGCGATTTGACTGGTTGGTAGATTCAATGTTATTTGTGATTCAACCCCATCTCCATACATGAGATAGCCCACCATGGCCATTGCCATGTATGTGACTGTTGTAAGGACAAAACTATACAGCAAAACCTGCATATCGGTCAAAAAATAAAAAATAAAAAAAGAAACTACTGTCTTAAACGACAACTTTTATACTTATATGCAAATTTGAACAAGGATTCTAACTTATTAGTCAAATAGCGTTATCTATTACCAACAACTTTTGATTTATTGTAAGGATGATTATTAAAGAATATGGATTATTATTGATAAATAACCTTACTCAACTAGTAAAGTAATCAACCCCAATACAAAAACATAGCATCAATATAGAAAATATTGAATCTAGGAACCTTTTATTAATTTTACTCTTGTCACCATGTATAAATGTAACTTTTGAGTTTAGTAGTAATAACAGGACTTATCTAATTTTTTCGTACCTTAGTGAACTTAGTAGGGTCTCGCGTTGAAGTGTATATCGAAGGGAGGACTACATGTCCTGCAAAGCATACAACATACAAACTGACTGCTGTAGGAATGCCGTCCAGTTCTAATAATGTTCCTGTTTCATGAAACCCAACTCCGCCAAATGCACCAACGCAAAGAATTGATCCGAGGATGAGAAGGCAAGAAACAACCCCAGTTGCAGAAACATAAGACAATAAGCTCAAGTCAGTTAACAACATTGAGGGCAAGATAACCAGTCCTGTAATTATGACAAAAGACTGTCTTCCATCCATAACTAGTGATCCGAGCTTGATCATGAAATCTGGAAATAGCTTGTATAAATTGTCTGATTCTAGTATCAAAAGCCCTACTGCAACCAGATAACACTCTGAATTCATATTTATAAGGACTGCAATTCTTCCTTTTGCGCCAAATGCACAATCCGCGATGTCAAGGTAACTTTTAATGGAAGGATCAGTGTCCATACACCTTTTTAGTAAAACGCTAGTGTAAAAGGTAATGACCGCGATTAACAGAAATAACATTAAGCTCAACCATCCCCCAGATGAGAGTGCATATGGAACTGTCAAAAGGCCAATTCCTGAAAAAAAAAAAAAAAAAAAACACAAGAAGATATAAGCAGTCTTAAGTGAAGGAAAATGAGTCTCAAAATAGTTGGTTTACATAGTTACCAAGGAAAGCATTTGTTGCATTGAAGCAAGCTTTTAAGAAACCGGATCCTGTACTTTGAGTTAGAGGAGTCCTTAACTCATCCTCCATTGCTTCTCTATCTTTTCAATGTAAGTATTGGCTTGACTTCGATTTCTAGAAGTGATAAAGATAAGTTTAATAAAACTCAATTTCAACATAACTTTGCAGAGACTTAAGTTAATGAAATCGATGACAGATTGCAACGCAGTCTACAAGTATACTTACTTCCTTGGAGAGTATTACATAGTGACACAAAAGCTTTCTTCATAAATAATGCGTCAGTAATTAACAACGAACAGACACCAGAAAGAAAGTAAGAAGAAAGCTGAGGCTGATTTTTGGGAAATAGAGAGAGTGAGTGAAGTAAAAGTAGACTTAAATGTGATGGACTTTGGTCTTTAACATACAAGAGTTAGCCGCATATTTCAAGGAGCAGAGATGAGAACTAAGAATTTATTGAAACACAAACTTTCTAGGCTGTGAAGGAATGTTTCTGTGCATATATAAATGAACAATGGCACTTGTGGACATGTAGGACAGAATATGTAATGTTGTATACTGCGACGATTGCTGGATTCAATTCCCATATCATTTTGAGCATGTAAAACAAGTATCTTGCCAGCTTTCAAGGTTGCTATCACATGTTGGAATCTCAACTACCCTCATCTGCCATTCTTGATGACTTTTCATTTATAATTCAGCAATATATGACAGACTTCTCTTCATTTTTGCTTTTAGTGAATGGCCCTCTCCCTAAAGAAGTATCCTTAGACATGACATTATGACAATTAGCAATTACTCCTCGTCTTTTTCCTTCTAGATTTTTTAGTCTTGCACGATCACAATTCACAACTCACAAAGCCATTAGACCGATATTTTTCAAGGATAAGAAAAAAACCATAAGGAAGCAGAACTTTTGACAAGTCAATAAATGGGTCCCAAGTTCAAGAAACTTGGCTCAGTTATGTAGATCAAATCAAATCAAAATCATTCTCCTAGCACTTGTGCTCATTGTGGGCATAGGCCATTGCCGATAAGACTGATCAACTGTAGGACATATATGTTATCAAAACAAGACAATTTATTTTACATCAGATCAACTTTTAAAGTATGATTAAAAAAGTTGGAATAAAGTATCTTTGGCCATCAACAGGGAAAAATATTATGAATGCATTATTGAATCCTTTAGAGTTCCTAATGGACATTTCTCGGACGATATTTTGACAGTGATGAGTGAACAAAATGGTAGAGTTCAAAACTGTTCGAAAAGAAAGCAAGGTTGTGTTCATCTCAAAAGAAGTGAAAGATATTGTGATCACTTTGTGTCTGTTGATTTATTTTGATTGATGTTTGTCTCTTTCATAATGCTTCTCTTCTGATTCTCACTGCAACATGGCAAACTCTGATGACTGTTTTCCCTCCTATAATCTCAAGAAATTCTGCCAACAAAACTGAAGTTTGGTGACCATATATAGATGCATACTGCAAATTTTGTAGTCTAACCCACAATATGCATAAGAAGGAAAATTCTAAATGATTTTCACAAGTTTAATAAAAATCAATGCCTTACGTTGGCTTACTTTCTTCATCTGAAATGTTTTTCATCAATACAATTATATAAACAACACTAAATGTTCTTTAATATTCCACCACAATTAAAGTCGAGTGTAATATTAAAATTCAAATATCACATAGAAATAGAATAATTATTATAAAGGATGATTCTGCTCATGTAAACCATATAAAGTTATAAACAATCAGAAATATTTCAAATATAGACGAGTACCAATAGGTAAAAGTGTCTTCACCTACCGTCTCCAATAATGTCATGAAGAATAGAACAAAACATAGAAATTACACAGAGCATTTGAATGTCATAGCCAGAGTTGAAACTGGAAAAACGTATTTAGAAAACCAATGAACTAATAAATAATATTTAGAAGATGCAAGTTAATTTTATACAAAATTGAAGATATAATATAGTTTTTCAGATGTATATTTTTTTAAATAAATATTTGGTGATTCCATGGCTTTATTAGCACCCCTTGGCCCCGCCACTAGCTACAACCACAATATTTTACAAGTCTAATGCATATAAATATGAACATAACAAGAATCAACTCGACAATTTCCACAAAATATACTTTTGGGTTTCTTAACTAGACGAGTCTAGTTCAGCTTATTCTGGGTGAGTTAGAGAACTTGTACTTTCCATTCTAGTAAACTCATTTGCATTATAATATTTGCTCAGGAGTTGCCAAAACTCTCCCAGGTCCCACCAGCCAGTCCGAAGACGAGTAATGTCCTTTAATATTTTGGGTTATTCTCTTTAATTTTTGCAGTGAGACTGTTTCTCTATCAACTTTGATTTCATGATTCAAATCTTACGAACTATGAACTTAGCCTTTGCATGTCTTTTTCATTTTTTTTTTTGGCCACCACTGCATACCTGCATCCGCGCAAGACTTTGTCACACTTGGTGGAAAAAGCCTAACAAGAGGAGGCTACTAAAGGGTAATTCACTGACCCTCACAATTGGGCTGAGTTAACCAACGAGCCCAGCTCCGAGCCGATGGGCGAGAAAACCGCCTTATGAAATCCAAGATACAAACACAACCATATATTGACATATAATAAAACAGTCAAACCACATTTAGCCCGTCCATTTCACATCACCTTCGACAGAATCGGACTTCGAGTAGATCAAATACATTTATGCTCAAATGCGACGGACTGAAATTAAAGCCTGCTCAAAGTTGAAGCGATCACCATTCGTCATAAATCGCAATACAAATTGAACAGAAAAGGTGAACTTATAAAATTTAATTCGATGAAAAAAAGCCTTTACCACCAAAATTGAAAATTGTTCTTCCAATCAATGACGATAAAACTAAATTCTAAAGCAAAACAAGCAATAGGATAAAAGCTTCTGCCACTGCCTTGCAGGCACTCAAGGTCTGCACCTGGATGCTCAACACCACCGCCACTGCAATAAGAAGGGCGGAGAGCAGTAACAGAGCCACCAAAACCGACAGACGCCAAAATTTAACACCAAAAAGTTGTAATATCGAACAAAAGACTTCTTTAAAAGTTCTTAAAAATAGACATGTCCATTTGACCTTGGCACACCATTCTTCTAGTCTCACTTTTTCTTGGCAGCAGATTTAGTCACCTTGGCTCCGCTAGGATCCTTCTTCTCCACACTCTTGATGACACCCACAGCCACAGTTTGACGCATGTCCCTAACAGCAAAACGACCAAGTGGGGGATACTCAGAGAAAGTTTCCACCACCATGGGCTTGGTAGGATGCATCTTCACAAATCCAGCATCACCGTTTTTCAAGAACTTGGGCTCCTTCTCGAGCTCCTTACCTGATCGCCTGTCAATCTTAGTGAGGATCTCTGAGAACTTGACAGCAATGTGGGAGGTGTGGCAATCAAGCACAGGGGCATAGCCATTTCCAATCTGGCCAGGGTGGTTCATGATAATAACCTGGGAGGTGAAGTTGGCTGCTTCCTTGGCCGGATCATCCTTCGAATTGGAAGCAACAAAGCCACGTTTAAGATCCTTCACAGCAACATTCTTCACATTGAATCCAACATTGTCACCAGGAAGAGCTTCTTGGAGAGCTTCATGGTGCATCTCAACAGACTTGACCTCAGTGGTCAGTCCAGTGGGTCCAAAAGTGACAACCATACCAGGCTTGATGATACCAGTCTCTACACGCCCAACTGGGACAGTACCAATGCCTCCAATCTTGTAAACATCCTGAAGTGGGAGTCGGAGGGGCTTGTCTGATGGCCTCTTGGGCTCATTAACCTGGTCAAGAGCGTCAAGAAGAGTTGGGCCCTTGTACCAGTCAAGGTTGGTGGACCTCTCAATCATGTTGTCACCCTCAAATCCAGAGATGGGGACAAAAGGGATCTTTTCAGGATTGTACCCGACCTTCTTCAAGTAGGAAGAGACTTCCTTCACAATTTCATCATATCGTGCCTTTGAGTACTTGGGGGTAGTGGCATCCATCTATCACACAGATAAAAATAGAACATCAGCCACAAACAACATAATTATAACTATAACAGAAAAATATACATAACAACTACATATCATTTGCAAATGCTTCACTATGACATATTATTGATTTGTGCACACTATCCGCAACGTCCAGTTATTTTGCAAAACAAGCATCATAAGACATCTCAGTCTTGGCACCAGACAATTTCCAAGAATGTTCAATCTTTTCTACCAAACACAAATTTTGTTATAAGAAACTATTACGAACACCTAAAAATTAAATCCAGCAGCAAAAGAAGGCACAATTAAAAGATTACCTTGTTGCAGCAGCATATCATTTGCTTGACACCAAGGGTGAAGGCAAGCAAAGCATGCTCACGAGTCTGACCGTCCTTGGAGATACCAGCTTCGAAACCACCAGTAGTAGAATCAATAATAAGGACAGCACAGTCAGCCTGTGAGGTACCAGTAATCATATTCTTGATGAAGTCACGATGTCCAGGAGCATCAATGACCGTGCAGTAATATTTGGTGGTCTCAAATTTCCACAGAGCAATGTCAATGGTGATCCCACGCTCACGCTCAGCCTTGAGCTTGTCCAGGACCCAGGCATACTTGAAAGACCTTTTGTTCATCTCAGCAGCTTCCTTCTCAAACCTCTCAATCACACGCTTGTCAATACCCCCAAGCTTGTAGATCAAATGACCAGTGGTTGTCGACTTGCCAGAGTCCACATGGCCGATCACCACAATGCTGATATGGATTTTCTCCTTTCCCATTTTAACACTAGCAAAGGAAACTAAAATTAGAAAAAAGAGAGATATTGTGTTCATAATGCAGTCACTGAAAACATTAAAAAAAATCAAGCATAGCTTCAAAAAAAAAAAAAAAAAAAAATCAAGCAAACTACACATAAAATACATAATTTCTTTCTCTCTCCCCCACAATCACAACCCCAGCATGTCATCACACATTTAGCATTAAACAAAATCAAATGCCGCTGAAAATGAAGAGCTCACAACACAACCGAACATCCTAATTGAGTAACAGTCAAAGAAAGTTAACACAACCAAAAAAATAAAAGGCAAATCTGATATCAGGAAAGTATCAGATATCATAGACCCACAAACACATAAAGCAATAGCACGTTTTGCATGCCAAGAGTAACAAAACCATGTACTGTAGCAAACACATACAAAAACACAAAACCAACATATAAACAACTTAAAAAGGAATGGCTGCTGGGATTCGAGCCCAGGTATCCATGCCAAAGCATGGAGTTCTTACCACTGAACTACAGCCATACAAATTTTCATGGAAATTTAAACTACTCTCAAGTCGAAACAAACAATAGCACAAGTGATCCTCTTCTTTGTTCCCAAAGGAACACAACAAATTCTTAGGCTCCATTTGTTTCAACAGAAGTTTTATTTTTCTCTCTTATCCAAGAAAACACTCAACCGGTAAATTTTTACAATAAAAACTTTAAAAAGTAATACTCCACAAACAATATCAGATTTATACAATCTCTATAAGACAAACAGACCAGTGTTCGAACTTGAAAAACATCTAGAAAATCTAAAACCAAAGCCGCCTAGTGATAACAACACAAAAGACATAGCAAATGTCTCACAATCAGATTCGAAAAACGAAATCAAAATCACACAATCAAATAGAAATCCACAAACCAGTACAAATAGCAGAGCACCAACGGATTATCAACTATATTCAAGATCAAAACAATGTAGATAACATACATATACACCTTATATTAAAACTATTTATCAAGAAAAGTCAGTTCAAACCTCAGTAGCTAAAGAAGAAGAACCCTAGAGATCGCTTGAAGAGTTGCAGATATCTCGCAAGAGCGTACAAATCAAGCCAAGGTGGCTGACCTAGTGACCATACTTTCGTTTATATAGTGACTAGTACGAGTCGCGGTCTACGCGGAAACCTTTTTTGCATATTTCCTATATTACCCTTTAGTTTTTTAAAATGACGAGACACTCCCTGAGTGAATTCTCGAGTTTGCCCCTAGACAGTGTTCATCGTAATAGGTGAAATCAAATCGACATGCTCCTGAATTTCTTGTTTCTTTTTTGTTTCATTTTCTTTTGATTCTAGGATTTAACAATTCAACAGCGGTTTTCTAAGTTGCTTCCATGTCTGATTTGATTGCACACTTATGAGTGGTGTTGATTGGCGAAATGCATTAAACTTCAATGTAATTTCAAGGGCTGACATCTATGTGTCTTCTTTTTCTATTGCGTTCTAACTGCTCGAGGAATTGCCTCAGAGAAACTGTTTTTATGATTAGAAGCTTGAAACTGCAACTGCGATACACGTTTAGCTGCAGTCAGGCTAATGTGCAATCAAAGGTTGCAACTTTCTTCAGAACTGAACAGTCTAGCGATGATTACATTAGCTCTCTTTGCAAGCAAAAGCTTTACAATAAAGCTCTTGAAGCATTTGAATTCTTGCAAAAGAATATGTACTTCTCGATAAGCCCGAGTAGTTATGCTTATTTGATCTCTGCCTGCGCTTCTCTGAGATCTTTAGATGATGGAAGGGAAGTCCACGGTCATATTTTGGCTTCCAAGTGTCAGCCGGATGTGATACTTTATAATCATATAATAAATATGTATGGCAAATGTGGGTCGTTGAAGGATGCTAGAAAGGTTTTTGATGGCATGCCGGAGAGGAATGTGGTCTCCTGGACTTCTGTGATTGCTGGGTACTCGCAAAATGGTAAAGAACATGATGCTATTGAGTTGTACTTTGAAATGCTGAAGGCAGGCGTTGTACCAGATCAGTTCACGTTTGGGAGTATAATAAAAGCTTGCTCAGGTGGAGGCAATGTTGGCTTGGGAAGGCAACTTCATGCCCAGGTTGTGAAATCGGAAGTTGGTTCTCATCTCATTGCACAGAATGCTCTTATTGCGATGTACACAAAGTTTGATGAAATTGCTGATGCATGCAATGTGTTTACTCGGATTGAAACAAAGGATTTGATTTCATGGGGTTCAGTGATTGCAGGGTTTTCCCAGCTTGGTTATGATAAGGAAGCTTTGTCTCATTTTAAAGAAATGCTCTGTCATGGTGGTTACCAGCCAAATGAGTTTATATATGGCAGTGTGTTTAGTGCTTGCAGCAGTCTCCTAAATCCAGAATATGGAAGACAGATACATGGGAACTGCATAAAATTTGGGTTAGGGAGAAACATTTTTGCTGGATGCGCTTTATGTGACATGTATGCCCGATGTGGCTTTTTAAATTTTGCAAAAATGGTATTTAATCAGATAGAAAGGCCTGATTTAGCATCATGGAATGCAATCATTGCTGGTGTTGCTAATAATAGCAATGTCAATGAAGCCATATCATTATTTGCTCGCATGAGGCATCTACAGTTGATCCCTGATGGACTCACTGTTCGCTCCCTACTTTGTGCTTGCACCAGTCCTTTGGCACTCAGTCAGGGTATGCAGATGCACTCTTACGTCATCAGGATGGGTTTTCATTCTAGTGTTCCAGTGTGCAACGCTCTGCTTACCATGTACGCAAAGTGCTCTACGCTTTGCAATGCATTTTTGGTATTTGAAGAGTTGGGAAAGAATGCAGATTTGGTTTCTTGGAACTCGATTCTTACAGCTTGTATGCAGCATAACCAGGCTGGAGAGATATTCAGATTGTTAAATCTAATGCTTGTTTCTCATAATACACCTGATCATGTTACTTTAAGTAATGTAATGGCGGCTTGTGCAGAGATAGCATCAATGGAAATGGGGGATCAAGTTCATTGCTACATCATGAAAACTGGGCTTGTGCTCAATGCGTCTGTCATGAATGGTTTAATGGACATGTATATAAAATGTGGCTCCCTTGAAACTGCCCGTGAGCTCTTTGATTTTATGGATGATCCTGATGTTGTCTCCTGGAGTAGTTTAATTGTGGGGTATGCTCAGTTTGGATGTGGAGAGGAATCTCTTGAACTCTTTAAAAGGATGAGAAACCAAGGAGTTAGGCCAAACGAAGTAACAATTCTCGGAGTCCTTAGTGCCTGCAGTCATGTTGGACTGGTAGAAGAAGGGTGGCAGTTATACAGAAATATGGAGAGTGAATATGGGATTACTCCAACAAGAGAGCATTGTTCTTGTGTGGTTGACTTGCTTGCCCGTGCTGGACATTTACATGAAGCTGAGGCTTTTATCAATCAAATGACTCTTGACCCTGATATTGTGGTGTGGAAGAGTTTGCTAGCTGCCTGTAAAACACATGGGAACGTTGATGTCGGGACATGGGCTGCTGAAAATATTTTGAATATTGATCCTACCAATTCTGCTGCTCATGTGTTGCTTTGCAACATATATGCTTCTTCCAAAAGATGGGCAGACGTTGCTAGATTGAGGGGCTCAATGAAAGAAAGGGGTGTGAGGAAAATTCCAGGTCAGAGCTGGATTGAAGTTAAGAATAAGATCAATGTTTTCTTTGCGGAAGATAGTAATCATCCAGAAAGGGACAGAATATATACCATTCTGGAGGAGTTGTGGGTGCAAGTGCTGGATGAAGATGATATTCAATTCCAGATACAGGCTTGAACCAAACCATGCATTGGCGGAAACATAGATGACCTTCGTTCTCACTGTTAAGCTTCCAAAAGATGGGCGGACGTTGCTAGATTGAGGGGCTCGATGAAAGAAAGGGGTGTGAGGAAAATTCCAGGTCAGAGCTGGATTGAAGTTAAGAATAAGATCAATGTTTTCTTTGTGGAAGATAGTAATCATCCAGAAAGGGACAGAATATATACCATTCTGGAGGAGTTGTGGGTGCAAGTGCTGGATGAAGATGATATTCAATTCCTGATACAGGCTTGAACCAAACCATACATTGGCGGAAACATAGATGACCTTCGTTCTCACTGTTAAGATAGAGATTGATGTTGAATTATGGGAGAGTCCAGATTTACTGTCCCAGAAGTCATGTTGGGGAGCTTTAAAGGTATGCTGTTTTCGTTCTTCACTTTGTTTGGGCTTCTCCGTCTTTTTTAAAACTGACGATTTAATAGTGGCATAACTATTGTAGTAACAACCGTGAAGGAATTTCTATAGGTTGACGACGGCTAAGATTTCCTGTCTCAATGGCTTATTTTAAATAATGTGCCTTCAACTTTTTGGATCTGTGGTAGTTTTTCTAATCAATTTTTGGTCTGAAATATGAATGTTATGTTATCAATACCTTGATTTATTATTGTGGTTAATTTTGATAGAGCGAGATATTCTTGGTTCACTATTGTGGTTAATGGCATTATGAGTAATGCACTCATGAAGAAAGTCTATGGAAATGTATTGAGATCTCGTAACTGCTAGCTGCTTCAGTCTGCTGCTTAATAGTTGCTGCAGACGGTCCTCAATGTCAATCCAGTTTTTCAAATTGCACCTTGTTACAGCTTCGTTACCAGGTGTGCCTACTAATATGCCCGTCTTTGTGTTCTTTAACCAGGTTTGCCTACTGATATAACTGTCTTTGTATTCTTTTATGCATTTATTTCTTTGCATATTTGTTTGTGTTCTATTATTTTTTAGACTTGCAGTTGCCTTGGAAGGTTGTGCGAAGTGTTTGTAAATTGCTTCTGTTATATATCTAGATTTGAGTCAAGTCTAGAACAGCATCTCATTACCTACTTGCAGTATGCTACAGGTGTTATTAATCATTTTAAAACATGTCATTATCCTAAAACTTTACTGATTGTGTAACATCATTGTTTTTTTTTAAATGGTTTCATGTTAAATTTGTGGAAATTCATTTCCATCTGCTGTGTTATAAGTGTTGTAGGTCTTGCAGCAAACAGGCTTTGGAATCTATTGTACCAAGGAGAACCTGAAAGTAGATTTCCGTGTTGTAATGTCCCCTCAACGGCACCATCTTGTCATCATTCCATAGAAATCAGAATTTCTTTACTGTCTGTCAACCTACACATTTGATTTGAGAAAAGATGTGTTTCACCCACTACTAGCCTTCTAGTGCTTCTCTCTTGGCTGCTTGTCCTTCAATTTCCAAAAAAGCAATGATTCTCAACCATTCAGTGTAAGTTAGATTTCATTGATATCAACATGTTGGAAAATTTGATCTTGGTGTCGCCCTACATGGCGATAATTAATCCTGTTAACGTTAAGCTTGATAATGCTTCTTCAGAAAATATTTTTCATTAACCAGTAACCATAATCAGAGGATCAAGTGAAAACAAATTACTTTATGTTCAAACCTTTTATGGCACAGCCAATAGAGCATTCCACAAAGTTACCAGTCTATCAAATTCAAGTTAAAATTCTTCTACTTATTTATTCTCTGCATCTACAGCTAGTTTGTTCGGGTTTTAACTGCGGAAGCCTTCAGATTTTGCAGACTCAAGGGAGCAATCTGTAATTTAACCAAGTTCGGTGAGGTCTTTTGTGTCAAAGGACTTGGATTGTAGTTTTCATGTATCGACTGTAAATTTACGTTGTCTGCTATAAAATGAACATTTCATAAATGTGCACGTCTATGGAAGTAACAAATTGTGGAGGATTTTCTGTAGATCGACAAGCAACCTCTTCCTGGCTCAATAATTATTTCATAAAGAGAAATTATAATAATTCAACTTTGCTTTTGACCAGTAGCACTTTCTTATCAAATTTTATTTTGAAATATGAATCTCATGTCGTGATGATTATTGTTATTAATGTTCAGTAATAGATCTTAATCGAACAGTTTGCTTAATAAAGATAATATTTCTAATTAATTAGAACCCAAACAGTCAGATTGGATTCCTGATGAAAATGCACTGATCATGATTTTTATGGTAGCAAATTGGTTTGAAATCCGTTCATAGCAGACTAAATATTCAACGGCCTCAATAAATACATCTCATATCCATCAAAATTCATAACAAAGGTCAGTTAATTTAGAATTCACAATGAAGTAGAAATACATCAAAGCAAACTTCTGATGCCAAATTTCCCTTTTACTCATCTTTTGGTTTTGTCGAAATCGAATCTCTTCGTGGCCGATGCTTCTTACCCTTCAGTTTGGGCAAGGCCATGATCCAAGATGGAACCTCACAACCTGAAGCTGACATTACATTAGCTACATTGCGTAGAAATGGAATATCATCTTCTGTGTAGAACGAGATAGCTTCTCCGCTTCTCCCTGCTCTCCCAGACCGTCCTATTTTGAAAATCCAACAACTTTGTTTTCAGTAATAACATGAACGTCATTTCTCAATTCAGAAAATTATATGAAATTTAAAATTCTCCACGCCATGTTTAGATGACAATAACTTACAATGTTGCCATACCAGTTATAATTTGCTCACTCAATCACAAATTAATTAATCCAGTCATACATAAAGCTTACATGAGGTTGAGCAAACATACCTATCCTGTGAATGTATGCAGCGGCAGAATCTGGAAAGTCATAATTAATCACACAGTTGACTCCTTTGAAATCCATGCCACGGGCAATGACATCAGTGGCAATCAAAACCCATGTTTTACCGGCTCTGAAGTCATCAACAGCATTTTCACGCTAGATACAATAGCAAGAGAAAGGGTAAGGCCAAACTACACTATCATGTAATACTGAGTGAATTTACCACCAGCACTATGCATGGAGTTCTGGTGGACCTGAAATTATATGAATGCCACTCAAATTTCAATCATCTATATTGAAACATTGCCGGAACATTTCTGCTACAACTGTAACGAGACACGGTTCTAACATTATGGTATAAGAAGGAACATGTCCAAACACAATTCAACCATTGTTTTAAAAGGCGAGGTGAGGTAGCGCCTCAAGGCAGTCACTTTAGGCGGTAGGGGTGCAAAATCCCGCCTTGGGAGCCTGAGGCGATCACCTCAAGGCCGCCTTGAGGCAAGGCCAGCCGAGGCGACAGTGAGGCGATTGAGAGAGAGGAGAGGAAGAAGGTGGTTTTCAAGGAGCTCCAGTAGAGGAAACATGTGCCGACGACCTTTGAAGGCAAATCAGAGCTCAATCCGACTACATCACCTTGATTTGAAGGTTTTTGACGAGCTCCGACAGAGAAAACACGTCGTTGCCAAGAGTAGATGCCTTCCAGTGGGTCGCTAGCAAGAGGAGATGCTTTCCGATGGTTCGCTAGCATGAAAACATGCTTTCCGGTGGGTCGGTGGCAAGAACTTAGAGACAGCAAAAAAGGGAGGAGTAGGAGACGGGAAGATGACGGTAAGGTGAGAGGCAGCGGCTAGGAGGGATTAGGATTTCCATATGAAGTTTTGTATATATATATACATACACATAGAAAAAATTATGAATAAGCCCCCCATTTTGGATAAAATTCTCAATCAAACCATTTGGTTTGAAAAATATGTAAAAACATCCCTACAATTTTTAAAAAATATAAAAATCACTAACTTTATGATTTAATAATAGTTTCAGATATTTTATAAAAATCTGCACCCTGCATCCAAAAGGCGCATCTTACACCTTGGGCTCAAAGACTATGATTTTATAATATTTTGAGATTTTTTTCAATGTTATGGATAATTTTATAAGTTAAGAGGTTTTTTTTTTTTTTTTTTTTTTTCATTTTGAGTCGAGGTGGTTGCCTCAATCGTCTCAAGGTGACCGTCCCACCTCGCCTCACCTCACCATTCGCCTTTTAAAACATTGAATTCAACGCCTCTGTTTTTGCAATGTAAAACTTCTTTGGGGCTTCCAAACCAGGTTCACACTACTTGGAGGTCATTCTTAAACAAACTAAATGAGCAGAAGAATAATCATCCAATGAACAATATTTCTCTCAATAAAGCATGCAAATAGTGATAGTGTCTAGTTTAATTGACAAATGACAACTAAAATAAGAGTACCTGTGTGTGGGACAGATCAGAGTGGATGACACCAACTCTGATGTTTTCAAATGCCAGCTCTCCATAGAGTTCCTTGGCTCGTTCCTTGCTTTGTACGAAAATCAATACTGGAGGATTCCAGCTCTACTGCCAACATGATATTGCAATTAGAAAATGGAATCGTTCAAGATGTTGATAAACTCCAAATACTAGAACAATATTCTGCCAAAAATATGTTGCAATATGACATGCTCAACAATTTTTCCAAAATTAACTAGCTGCCACAAGAAGAAGTATGTGGTATCTTGATACATTTTAGTAAATCCGTTTCTATCATGTTACAGAAAAAAACTGTAGCTTTGTGATGTGTAATAGGTTTATAGCCACTAGTACCAAGACAAAGCAACATTATAGCTCTCTGATATAGCCATATAACCACTGGTAGGCTCAAAAGGTTGACGTAATAGATAATTATTTGAAAAGCAGTTAGAATATCATTTCTTTTCACAAGGCAATAACAGATTCCAGCCAATGCAAACTGTAAGATACAAAGTAAGATTTTATGAATGGCTCACAAAATTTTAAATTCAAAATCAGACAATTATGTGAAACACAAAGACAAACCTATAGCTAGCACAAACTGTAGCCAATAAAGGATTCTAAAATAAGCAACTCCAACCTCCTTACTTTCAAATGAAAGAGGATCATGTAAGGCTAGTAATATGGATTTATGAAACAAACACACTTTCATCACATGCTTTCTATCATTATACCTCTGCGAAACTTTGACGAAGTGCAAGAAGTTTCCCTTCTTCACTTCCAGCAAAAATTAATTTTTGCTTAATTGAATCAGAAGCCGTATTCCTGTTCAAAGCATTCAGAAACAAGATCAATATTAAGTCAATCACTTATCACTCTGCTCTCAAAATTTAACATTTCATACTTACTTCCTTCCAATGATTACTCGAACAGCATCGTGCATTATTGATCGTGCAAGTTCCTCAACAAAATCAGGTAAAGTAGCACTGAACAATGAGCGTATTATTGAAGGATTAGAGCATGCTTTGACCACAGGATCAATCTGCTTCAACAAGCTGCCTACTTCGAACAGCTTATCAGCTTCATCCAGAACTAGATACTCCACTCTGCACAACAAAAGAATTCATGTACGAAGCATTTTAATGTACAATTACCATTTGATTAATGCAATCTGTTTCATTAGAATGTAATCAGTAACTGGATTCAAAACATCTCTATATTACATAATTCCTCAAGGCTACAGTATTCAGAAGTACAATTATTATCATGAGAAAGACTCATTTAAAGCTTGAGTTGCAAAATGTATTTCAGCACAAACCTGCTTAAATCGATCTTTTTTTTCCGAATAGCCAATCGTAATCGCAGTGGTGTGGATATAAGAATATCACAAGAAAATTTTGACAAATCAGCACTTCTCACAAGTTCTTTTTTCATTAGCTTGATACGGAATTTATTTCCCTTAGACAGTTTTTTACATTCCCTGGCTGTCTGCACTGCTAACTCTCGTGTAGGACACATAATAACAGCTCTGATGCCATCTTTTGATGTGTGCTGATTATATAAGAAATTTCATCAGAGAAACTCAAATAGGTCAAAATATAGTTGACAGACACAAAAATTACATAACCTTAAGTTTCATCAGCATGGGACACAAAAAGGCCAAGGTTTTGCCGGATCCAGTTGGAGCACAAGCAAAGCATTCTCGACCCTGATGGAAAATGATATCCAATCAACAGTTGTTAAAAGTAAGCAAAATCCAAGGAGCAGTCAATGCAACTAAACTAATGATGCACATAACTTCAGATCTTCTTACTAACAGAATAATAGAAAAGGGAATGGAAAGAAAATAGAAAATAAACAAAGAAGCAAAATCATTCACAGTAAAGGTAGATTAAATTAGAAGATCATACAGAGAAAAGAACAGGAATAGCCTGCCTTTGGATTGGTGTTGGCTCTTTATATCCAAGTTCAGCCAAATTGCGTAACAAATACGACTCACATCCATATCTGCAAACAAACCAAAATTCTCATCTTAGCTTTACATACCAAGCAAGCAATTTTATAGAAAACAAGAAGGTAACGAATCATAGATATATAAGATAATGGGTCCAACTTAGAAAAATATTACAAAACGTATCCTAGTAGAAAAATTAAACATTTTAATTACATATGACATTCCTAAATACAAAAAACAAAAGAGCACACAAACCTTGTGCTTAGCTCTGCAAAAGTTTTAAGTGGAGAAGGAACATTGGTCCCCGACACATGAATGCTATACTTCTTCCTAAAAATTGCATCCCGCTAACCTCACGAAGAATTTGAACAACAACCGTAAATTTTATATAAAAACAGCAGCTAAATAGATATGTCGAGAAAAAACAAAAAATGACAAACCTCCATTTGTCTATATAGCTGTTTCTTTGCTTTGGAAGGTCCATCTTCCTCTATTTCATTCTCTTTGTTCACAACAGGCGTTAACTTATTCGAACCCTTAAATACATTGAATCCCTCAACCACATCCTTCTCTAAAAATAAATCAAACAGACATTCAGTTTATATCAAGTTGACTCAAATTTCCTAATTATTCATTCTTATACTTAACAATAATTTCAAATATAAATATTTACCAGAAGCCTCCGCCTTCCGTTTTCTCTTCTTGACAGACACCATTGCTTGCTCAGGTTCAGTAATTTCACTCTCCAACAAGCTAAAATCATTTTCCGACTTATGGCTTTCTCTCTTCTCCTACAATTCAAAGTCCAACACAAAAAACAATAAATTCATGATTCTACTTATTTCCTAAACAACCAAACAGACAACAATCACATAAGAGAAACCATTACTTTGAACCTGGCAAAATCGTTTGCAAATTTCTTTTTATCAAAGCTGATGCCAGCAAACAAAAAGGAGGAGCCTTTTTCCATCGTCGTCACTCACTTCTCTTGATTCCAATGAACTACGAAACGACAACTTGTCAAAGAAATAATAATCAACAAAATAAAAAAGGCAATTAAAAACAAATATGAGTAATCGAAACAAAGCACTCACTTGACTATCGAGAGAAAACCCTAACTTGGCTTTAGTAGACAGTGAGTGAATGAGAGGAGATTAGGAGACCAACCGAGTGTTGATCAAAGTAAGTATTCAGAGTCTAGAAGCTCCGGCTGCTGACTGTACACTACATAAACCCTGCTGCCGCTGGTTTTTCCTCTCTATTTCAATTGTAGTGTTTCTATGCAAACTTGTGCTAAATTGGATAATTCTACCCTAAAGTTTGAGAAATCATAAAATATTCGCTCTTATATTGAAATTTAAATTACGTTTAATACCCTTTTCTCAAAAAATAAAAATAAAATTACGTTTAATACCTACTTTCAAAAAAATATTACGTTTAATACCCTATTAGGGTTATCCGGTGTCGATTTAAACAAAATTTGTGTTTGATGAGGAAGTATAAAAAAAAAAAAGTCCCAAAAATAAGTATAAATTCGTTATTGATCCAAAAAAAGGGCATTAATCTTTTATTGGTATTAAACTTTTTACGAAAGGAGTTTAAATTTGAATAATATATGAGAAAGAAAAAAATCTAACAATCCTGATTATTCACTTTTTTAAATACTAATATGTCATTAAATTATCAAAACATTAAAAAAAAATGATAAAGAATCCTTATTCCTAAAATAAAACCTAAAAGTTTAGGTTCAATTGGTTTACACTATTTTCTTTTTCAAATTGATTTAAACTAAATTAATGCATGTAATTTTTATATGAATTAGAATATTTATTTTTTATTAAATTTTTAAGATAATAAATAGCTGTAAATTTATAAATATAGATATTAAATCCAAAATAATTCTCAAATCAAAATGGTCCTCAAATGAAAATTCATGACCATTAATTCTTATCACTCATTTTCAATATATTCTATTAAATGATAAAACTACTAAAAATAAATAGTTATAACAAGTGATCCAAAAAAGGGAAAAAAAATTTCAAAGACACTATGAGAATAAACCAAATACTACTAACGCTAAATGTTAAAAAAAAAAAACTAATTACAATAATATCTAGTCTTTCTTCCACGCCTGATCTCTTGCATATTCAATCATTTAGGATATGTTTGGATACATTTTAAAAATAATATTTTTAAAAAATATTTTCAAAAACAAAATACATATTTTCAAAATGGTATTTTCAAAAATAATAATACTTTTACTAACATTTTTGAAAATACATTTCGAAAACGAAAATGATAAAAAGTTGTTTAATACCATTTTTAAAAACAGATAAAAACTGAATATGTGTTTGGACGAAAATTGTTTTTAAAAATAATGATGTGGCTGTTAGAAATAAATATTTTTACATTTTTGAATTTTACTATACAAAAAAAAATGATTTTTTAAAATAATGAAAATCGAAAAAAAAAATTATTTTTCACTTTTACCTTAAATTTTACTATATATATTTAAAAATATATTTTTAAAAACAATTGATAAATATATTTTCGAATATTTTTCATTTTTAAAAATGAAAACAATTTTAAAAAATGAACACCACCCTAACGTTTTATACTTGTTTTGATTTCATTAAGTTTCTGTTTTTCCACTCGACCAATTTGCAGATCTTAATTCAATCAAATTAGTTTCTGTTTACTCTCATCCATAGTTATATATTGTGCAACAAATGGTACATTTAGTTTTAGTTGAGAAGAGAAAAAGTTATCCCCAAATCACACACAGAAAAAGAAGTATACATCAACATTTACATGTTTAGTAACATATTACACAAAAATGCCTGAAGTGCTTACATTACAAACATGCCTTAGCACTAAAATTGCGATTTGCAAATGTTGTGCCAGCGGGATCTGCCGTGAAAGGAGGGAAGATCATATCAAGGAAGCGTTGCTAACTCTGGGATCGTTCAGCCAATACATCAAGCCCATAGTCTTCACCAAAGTATTTGTCAACAAGACCATTTGCCATGTTTCTTAGTTCTTCGTTTTCGTGAAACTGAAATCTTTCCATGGCATCAATTCCGTCCTCCCGCTCAACAAGCTTTGGGCCGTCACCATTTGGCATTCCCCTCAAAACCTACATACAAATAATTTAAACAACTTAGTTGTCGAGGAACTTCCTGTAATTTTTCAAGCAACATACTTATTGAGACTGCGAGAAAACCAATCTAATGATTGATCATCTTTGACAAGGCATTCTTTAAATGTATGTTAATACGAAGCTACTGCATGAGTAAAATTTCCATTCACACGCTATACATCCAACTCACAAAATTACGGAGCATGAAAACTGAGTATTAAAAGAGCAAAACAATGAAAAATTCCTATAGTGTTTAACTCGGAAAATTTTTTAGATAAGCATACCAGCTCCATGAATTGAAGCCCTAGTCTGGCTGCCTCGGGATCAGCAGACCTAACCAGGTCAATAAAACCAGGAAGGCATCCTCTACCAATAAGAGCAACCAAGTGCTCTTGAATCAGATTTGGCTTTGCATTGCCTTGAGTTGGGGCAACACAGAGGTTTCCCAAAACATATGCTACTTCCTTTCTTATATCGAATGGTGCTGTTGAAAGAAGACGTAGCAACAATGCCAAGGCCTTACTGGAATATATCAACTGCTTGTGTTCTACAGAACCAGCAGCAATATTAGATAGAACCCAAGCTGCTTCCTGTGATAAAAATAATAATAATTGAAAAAAAAAAAAATCCAGTAAGAACGGGGTGATGGAGGTTAATTTGAAGGTCATAGTCATACTATTGTAAAAAGAATATACTGACCTTCTTCAAAACCCTGTGCTCACTCTTCAAGCATTTGACTAGAACTTCTACAACTTTATCTGAAAATATTACCATTTAGGTTACAACATAAAACATGATAAAAATAAAACAAAATTCATATTAGCAAGCAGGAAGTCGTTAACTAGCCTGTGATTTCTTGTCCAGGGACAAGAATGGCACAAGCTGTGTTTGAATCACCAGCCACAAGATTCCCTAAGCTTCGCAGCACCTATACAGAAATTATCAATTTATAAGCGACACAACAGAGTTAATGCTCATATCTATATTAGCTGCATGCACAATGCAATAATGCACACAAATTAATATAATGCACGAAAAAGGGGCATATGATGACAACGTATCTTGAAGAAGTTATCCATATGGTGAAAGACTTTTGGAGATGAGTAAACCACAAAAAATGCATTTTGTAGAGAGATCAATCATGGAGCACACCAAAAGAACAGAATTATAAACATATTATACTCACATATGTTAATGGAGCTCAAATTAATTTCCAACCACTAGATTATATATCTAGCATCGCAATTCTATATGCACACACATAGAACCTAAGTTTCAGAAGGGAAATATTTCAGCAAATACCAGCAAGAGTATAACACCATTAATGAATTCAAATATTTGCCATATCAAATAAAATATATGTAAAAGCAATCAACATCAAATTAAAAAATGGCCAAATAAAGATTATAGAGAATTATAGGAAGTGACTCTTACCAAAATTCAGAACAGTAACCATTTTAACATTTGTATAATACGCATTAACATATTGAAGAGAAATTCAACAATTGCAGAATTTATAAAGTGAGTGATCTCTCATTTTGCAGTTACCGGAATGAGCAATTGCAAACTATTTGATGAGGCCAATCTTTCCACAAGTAGTTGAAGGACATCACTCTTAACCAAAATACTGGTAGCAACATTTGAAAGGGCTGAGAGATACACAACTACCCACGCTACTTCAGTTGCCAATTCTTCATTCCTGAAATTAACAATTCAATTGATTGGGCACAAATACATCTACTTCAACAAGTTTTCATGATTAAAAGAAGTTATTAAAGAAATGAAATGATTTCTTTCAAAGCAAATGAAGAAACAGAACGAAAATTTCACTGTAATCTCTTCAAAACAACTTCCAATAAATGAATTTTGTAAAACCAACCAAATCTTTCAATACCATGGAGAAGATATCTGCAACAAATGACAATAATAATAATAGGACCAGAGGGTCTAGGCATGCCATGGTGAGAAAAAGGAAAGACAAACAGTGATCAACCATACAGGATCAATTGTAGAACTGTTATGACAAGTAAAAATAAGGGCAATTGTCAACAAAAATGATTACCATAGAAACAGTCAATGCTAGAATGAAAACAAACAATGACAAACACATCAATAAACCAAGCTGGACATCACAGACAAAAAGTAGGGCTGATTTGGACCAAATGAAGAAAAAAAATAGGAGCCCAATGATTTTTTAGTACCCAGAATTAAAGCCCAATGGAAAAAGTATTTATCTTCAGCAGTTCCATTATTGATAACAAAAGCTCTACTCAGATGATTTTGCTCATAACATCTAAGTCTTCTATCTCACAATGCAATAGGACACAGCTAAAACAAATAGCCAAAGAACTTGAATCCATTACGTTACGTGGCCACAAGTGGCCAAGTTGAACATCCACGATAAATAATTTGGGGAAATTTTCCAACATTGTCATACAACACTAGAACTGGACCCTGACATCCAGAACTCAATAAAAATAATAACAGAAATCCAGAGAGTTGAATTTCTACTTACGCTTTTTTCAAATGACAAAGAATTGCATCCACTACCCCATCAACTCTTATAAGTTCTGATGCAGCTTTAGGATCTGGTCCCTACATCCAAACGCGCTGAACTTATGTTGTAAATGAATTTTGAAAGGAGAAACACACACTTAAACATGGTTAATCTAATGCATGAGAATGCTAATACAATTTGAGAAGCTATGCACAAATACAGAACTTTGAACTGCATGCAACTTTTTCACTTTAGAAAGCAATCAAAACCTTGATTAGATTTGACAAAGCCCAAGCAGCAGTTCTCACAGTTGAACCCTTATTTGGCAACATCATTCTAGCCAGGGGTGGTAAGGCTCCTTGAGATAGCAAAATATTTCTCAACTCCTCTCCTTCACCGGCAACATTTCCCAATGCCCATGCACACTGCTCAGCAACAGGCAAGGAACTCTTTTCTGTATAGAAAGTGCAATATCTCACAAGTTTTTAACCAAAGAATTTAAGGGTACGTTTGGATACGTTTTTAAAATGGCGTTTTTAAAAAACATTTTCAAAAACGAAAAATATGTTTTGAAAATGACGTTTTCAAAAACGATAATGTGTTTGGTAGCATTTTTTAAAATACATTTCGAAAATAAAAATTGGAAAAAAAAAATTGTTTGGTACCATTTTTAAAAATAAGTAAAAACTAAAAATATATTTGGATGAAAATTGTTTTTAAAAATGACAATATAACTATTAGAGATGAGTGTTTTTATTTTTTTCAGTTTTATTGTAGAAAAGAAAATAGTTTTTGAAAATGATAAAAATTTTTAAAAAAATCATTTTTTGTTTTTACTTTTTTTGTTTTACTATACATTTTTTAAAACATGTTTTTCATTTCCGAAAATATGTTTTTAAAAACGATTGACAAACACATTTTCAAGCATTCTTCGTTTTTAAAAATGAAAAATAGTTTTCAAAAAATGGTTCCAAACACCACCTAAATAACCCTAAAAAATTAAAATAAAATAAACCTGTATGGTACTCAATAGCTCATATATGACTAAAAAGTAACATAGCTCAAAATAAAGGGAAGAAGATGCATGCTTGTGCAATAACAAAATTAGGTCAGCTTCCATTTAATATTTCATAATTTAACGTATTGTGACACATTTTGAGCTCAAAAAGCTGGAAAACAATGTAAGGGCGTCAACAAATTACGTACCTCCAATGTGAGCAATAAGCAAAGGTAATGCAGGCAGCAAAGCCTTTGTTTCTTCTTGTTTTCCTGCTGCAATGTTTGTAAGGCACCAAGCTGCCTCAAGAAGCTGCAATATACCGACAAAATGACATGACTAGAATATTTGAAGTTACACATTTTCCCAACTTACATTCTGCAAAGCAAAAGGAACTTCTGATGCAAAATTTTTTGTGCAAACTTTGCAGGTCAGTATGATACAATCATAGACAATCAGTCAGCATGGCTTCAACATAAATCAGATTTTGGAAATGCAATCCACCGTCCATACTTTCCTCCATTTTCCCCATTTTCAAAAATGTGAAACAAAAACCAAATGCCATAACTTAGTGCAACAAGAAATACTTACAAATTAAAGAAAGATCATTTGTAAAATTAAGCAAAAAAATCACAAACAGAACAGAGTTCGCAGACCTGTTCATCTGGGGAGCCAAATGAAAGACACTGCACGAGGAAGGATATTGCTCCAGCTTTAAGAGCAGCTTCAATGGGAGGAAATTCAGATCTTGACAATATACGCCTAAGTTCACGAAGGGCATTCACCCTTTTCTGCATTGCCCCTTTCCCCCTATACAACAAGATAGAGGCATCCACTTCAGTCAGGTAAAAATTTAACCAAAAAATATTAAGCACCAAGCCACATAGTAAAAGAACTATCAAGCTGACAAACTACAAAATGTAAGCCACATGACAAGGATATACAGTATAAGTACGTATTGTAAAATTTCCTTACACAAAGAAAAAGCACTTTCAAAATTCCCACTTCAAAAAGTATTGAGAAACCTACGTTTTTAATGGAAACCATTTCCTTTAAGCAATTCTAATCATCATAAACACTGAAAATGAGATAACTTTGAACGAAAGGCTTCCAAGGTACACATTAAATCAACAAAGAATATGTTTCCTCTAAATATCTTTAAATATTCTCCTAATTCTTAAAAAGCAATTTCGCAACTGCTCTTCAAGTTTTCCATAATCTTCAACCAAGTATCCAGATCACGTTTCCCTTATTTGCTATGAGTTGGCCTTCCAATATGAGCTTTCATATAATCTTGCCTGTTCCATTCCCAAAGTAGTAACTCCTACCATCTCCTCCAACCCACACCAAGCCAAACTACTTATAAGATGCAAAGATCGATGATTCGGCAATCCTTACCAGAAGTTTGGACTCAGCAAGTGAATATACACCCAAACTAGCAAAATAGATTCTCAAAAGATAAAAAATTTATATAAAAACTAGCAAAATAGAATCTCAAAAGATAAAAAATTTATATAAAACCCAACTGTCCACACTTGTCTTAGCCTACTAACCTATGTCATATTAGCACACATTATCATAAACTTCCATTTGTTTTGTATCGAAATGTATAACTAACATACTGATATGCAACAGCAGACTTCAAATCCTCCACTGCAGCAGAAGCTTGTGTTTCCAAAATCGATTGCTCTTCATCGATCATCATATTGTTATCGATACTAACTTCACTATCACCACTAGTTCCCACTCTACATAAGCGCTTGGCACGCACCAAAGATTCTCTTCTTTCTTTTCCCACAGTAACTGCATTTTGTCTCCGCCTTTGCGCCGCAACATTTCCAACTAGACAATACCACATAACATAATCAAGATTCCACAAACAAAAATAGCTTCACTATTAAAAAGAAATCTATAAATAAAAATTTCAAGATTTCTTGACTGAAAAACAATTGAAACTAACTCAGCTATAAAATAGCCCTTTTGGTTCCTCAAAATCAAATATTCCGTGCCTAATTTATTGTTTGACTAGCTCGTGGAGAGTTTCTTTATAATTTTATCGAACCCAAACAGTGTCAAAAGCAAGTCTCGAGACTTTAGTTTTGTGTAGTTGACAAATTTGTCGAGGAACAAACACAAGTTAGATATACAAAAACCTAGTATCAAATAGAACAGACCTGAGGACTTGATGGGGTCTCTCCTGTGTTGAGGCGTGCTGTCGTCGGCCATTTTAGAGAAAATCTACGGGACTGTGTGTTGGAGCGGAAATGTCAAGTGCAAATTTTTGAATGCAGGCTCTGGAAACCCCCAAAATACAACGACCGCTCGCCTTTTTCACCGCCCAAGCGCGAAAATTCTCCGCCTTTGATTGATGGCTAATTAGTAGAAAAAGACCCCGAATATTCCAATATTACAATAGTGTCCCTCATTAAGGTTTCGATATTCATTTTTCTTCATTTTTACGGGCTTCAAAAATAATTATTGAGATTTGATATAAAATTAAGGATTTTACGATAACCTTACTCATCAATTACATCCGTTTGATTGATCGTAAGAGTGACTATTAAAATCAATCTAATTGTTATAATTATTTAATAAAATTATCTAATTAATAAAGTAGTCAAATCTTAAAATTAATTGTCTGATCACTCAAAAGTGGCTTACCGAGTTGGTCAAACCCATTTTGCTCACTCACCGAAAGTGTTCACCAAAAACGTGGACAATACCATTTAGCGCACTTCTGTGTGGATAAATTACGCATAAATCATTCCAGGTAGAGAACGGTTTTTTCATTCAAGGTGAGCCTCTCACTCTCTTAATTCTTTGGGATTGGAGTATAAATAAGTGTCAAGTTCCGAATCATATCATACAGTTCTATCAGAGTGGGGTTCCTCTCTCTTGATTCTTAGAGAATATAATTAAATAAGTGTTAAATTTTAGATCGTATTATAAAATTCTATCAGTGTGATTTAGACAGTTGTAATATATATTTGTAATATAAAAAGAAACAAAACCATTGCTTGATCGGTATTACATTTTTTCAACATCAAGGTCAAGTAGAGTACAGTTTGTATATAATAATAATAAAACTCGATTGAATTATTTACCCAAAATTTTGGAATGTATTTCATTTACTAATATTTTTGAGATACTTTTCTTATCAATTTTCATGTTTATGAAGGCACATATATTGAGTAGGAATGATATCATAAATTTATTTATAATTATTATAATAAATTAGTTTATTATATCATTTTTTTTAAAAATGATAAAATTTTGGCAACTGTAATATAATTCATATGTATTTGTTTCTATTTCAATGGCCAATATGGGCAAGAAAAGCACGTCTCCTGTAGCACATTTGATCACGTACCTTTCTATTCATCTTAATGGTAAAAATTCAAGTTTTGTAAAATATGTTTAACAAGTTCTGTGTTTATTTTATTATAAAAATCTTTATTTTTTTAAATGAATTTTCAAAATACACGAGTTATGCTTAATTTCAACAAATCTTAACGGATCATTAATAATTTGGTATCAACTATTCAAATTTTTTTTACAGAACCTTTATTACCAAATAATATGTGTGGTTTAACAACATCGAGAAGGACACATTGTTAGGTTCATTTTCAACTATTACAATTAAATTAAAATCTTAGGATAAAATATAACTCAAACTCAATTTTTTTTTTTTTTTTGAAACTCTCAAACTCAATTTTTAAAATAGTAGTGCGAAGGCTTAATAGCAACCAATCTCATTTTGTCTTAGGTTGACGAGGGCTTGCCAAGTTATAAATCGTAGAACTCAGTAATTGCATTTATGAGTAATCACATCACAATTACCAAACTTTTTCCTTGTAAACGAAGCCATCGTTACCAACAATTTGATTGAGAAATAATAAGTTAATCATTATAGACAGTGAAAAGTCAAACTTGTGCATAAGAGTGTATAATTTTACACATTTCCTTCTCAAACCATGTGGTGAAAGAGTCGAATTCCATTGTGTATAGTTGTCAATATATACATGAAAATTAGACAAATTAAACTGAGGTCATTCAGGTATATACTCTTCATAACTACGTCATAGATTGCAAATTTAAATCATTATTTTCTCTTAAAATCTTAAATTTACTCTAATAATTATAAAAAAAAATTCACGTTACTATTTGTTTAAACGAATATCTCCAATTTGAATGTTGATTTCTTTTTTTTCACAACCAACCCAATAATATCATTTAACAGATGTTAATTTGCCTAATACCCAAAAGGTGTATAATTTCTATTTACACATTCTAATATTTATTTATTGATTTACAGTCCAATATTGATCCTTATAACAAAAGATTCCATACAAAACTTATAAATAATCTAATTACAAAATCAAATCAAATATATAAATACATTTATAATATGATAAAATATACAAAAAGTTTAGGCGAGACACGTAAAACAAGAGAATGCTTAACATACTCTCCCGACATACTATCTCATCTCAAAACACCCTTCAATCGAAATAGACACATATATAATTTTTAACAAAGTTGCCTAAGTCGTGGCGGCGTTCCTTCTCTTCGTCCTTGGAAGCGAACAAGCACCCAACGGCCAAAACTATTAACAGAAGTTATTGAAAGTAGGCAGCCATATATATACACAAACTTAGCACGTAGCATCATAACCTGCATGTAGGAGTAACCTATCCTACGTGCAGCCCCTAGCGGCTGTATTTACCGGCCCTCCATGGCAGGCAACGAGATGCGTCATATGTTTAATTCATTTCTTATATTATATGAACACCATACCGCATTATCGCTCTTCATTTTTCTTCGTATATATCATACGAACCATTCCATGTCTGCTGCACAACTCGTAGCAATTCAGTTGCACCACGTTCGCTAACCGAAAGGGGACTTGCTGGGCCAATTCCTCTCCTGGGTCTCGATTCTTTTTTGTATACATCGATGCCGTCCTAGTCTCCGACTTCATTCACTGCCGCGAAATCCACTAGCTGCTCGTCTACATGGGCCAGCTACTCCCCAGTGTCGTCAGCCTCCTCATGAAGACGTCCATCAAGCAACCTCGGCCCCCGACGTGCGCCGCGCTCGAGGCCAGCGATTCCTATGGGTGGCCGTCGCAGCACGCCGCGCTAGCGTTCTTTTATGCCGTGTACTTCACTCTCCTGTCGTTCAGCGGAAACGCGAAGCGCAAGTGGCTCGTGGTCACAGGGACTTGGTCTCCGGCGTTGCTGACCATGTACTCTAGGATTTATCTGGGGTACCATAGCGTGAGTCAGGTCATCGGCGGCGCCGCGGTGGGGAGCTGCGTGGGTAAGGTGTGGTTTTGGGTGATGAATACGGTGGTCTCCCGTTACTTTCCAGCGATTGAAGAGAGCTGGATTGGGAGCATGTTGTACCTCAAGGCCTCTTCTCATGTGGTGAATTTGCACAAGTTTGAGTATGACAATGCCAGAGCTACAAGGTAATGCATACAGAGTAAACGCAACTGAGTTAATTATTAGACCAACAGCATTCTTAAATAAATGGTTATAGAATTTTTAAATTATTTTCTTTTCGGGTTCATTACCTTACCCAATCACTAATTTTTTAACCTTTGAATTTGCTTCAATAATCATCCTTACAATTAATCTAAGAGTTTCAATAGAGGGGTAAAATTACTGGTTGGATAAGGTAATCAAAATATTTTTCTTTTAATTATGTAATTAATTCAAGGTAAGGGATATTCAAACTCACTGTTCACAAATGTGAGGGAGGGCATGTACTGAACCTCCTATTATCAAATTTTTAAGTTGGTTTAATTATAGAACATTTATCTTTTTTGTTTTTTTTTTTTTGATAAAATATTTTTTGCTTTCTTATCACAATGAAGCTGTGTGATTGGTAACTTACTATCGACAAATAAATTTAAACTGTGTGATACTATAATTTATTTTTTCATTTTGTCAATGATTTAGTGTTGAATTGCCCAAATAATTAAGTTCTCATTACGGATAGGAGAACATTTAAGAAAATAACAGTAGCATTTTATGAGTTTTTAAATCAGCATTAAAAAGAAAAAAAAAAAAAACTGTTTAGCATTATCAATTGTTTACAAACTCATTTTATCTTTTAGCCATGGTTAAAAGACTGATGTTAATTTTAATGTTATTTTTTGACGTACTATCAGCACGGTAATCATTTGATCAATACCATCTGAGCTATAACCACTCGACCGTAGATAATTTTCAGAGTGAATGAAAGTTTTCTATAACCATGTTATGCTGGGCTGTAATTTTAATGATATTTAAAAATAAAAACCATTCGGTCCAAAATAAATAAATAAAAACAAAGAATTGTAATGCAACAGGCCAAAATATTCTCAATTCCGTAGTGGATCGAAACCTCCAGGCCCATAACGGGATTCATCACTCTCCGATTTTAAAAATTCTCTCCATTTCTATTTTTGTTTTTAATTTTGAAACACTCTCCATTTCTTTTACTTGGTAAATAATTTATCTATTTTTGGATAGTGAAGAATTTCAATGTTATTTTCAATAATAATTTCAAAAATAATTTTCCATATTATTTCTTTTAATTGGTAAACAATTTGGATAATATTTTCCGGGGTAAAAAGATTTAAATATTATCAAAGGAAAATCACAATTATAATTATTTTATTTAAAGTACACAATATTTTAATTATTCAATTATCCATGCGAATTAGGTGGTATTCAAAAATTTACTGGGGTATGATGGATTTTTATTAAATGATAGATTTTGAAGAAATTCATGAATTCTATGAATTTTTTGTTTGAATTTTTTATGAAATCTTTGAGAATATGATAAGATTTATGATAAACATTTTTATTATCAAATTTTACTTTAAAATCCATCAAAATCTATTAAATTTCATTACTTGTATAAAATTTATAAAATCAATTATTTTTTTAATACATCTAAATTTGTTTGGATTTTTTAAAAATTTAAATTGAATATAACTGAATTTATATATATTTCGATAGAATCAAAACAAATCTTAATTAAATATATGTATATTTATATAAACTTTAATAGATTCCATACAAATCACTATTGAATATATTTAAATTTTGATGCATTCTTAAAAAATCATAATTAAGTACATCAAGACTTTTAAAATCTTTTAAATTTTAATGAAATCTTAAATTAAATACAAGTTGTAAGTATGTAAATCTATATAAAGTAATAAAAATAAGGGCTATTTTTTAAAAATCCCCAACTATTGTCACTAATAAGAAAATGCTCCCCATAATTTTGTAATTAGCAATTTTACACTTTGTTGTTAGTATTTCCGTTAGAAAGTTGACTTTAACAAATGCAGAACAGTAAATAACTTATTTGCCTTTAGTTTAAACTTAATTAAAATAAAATTGAAAATCAAAATAAATAAAAGAAGATCTCCATTGTCTGTCTCTAACATGAATGGTAGGATATCAAAATCAATTTATTAATTATTAAACATTTAAAAAAACTAAAAATAATAAATTAAAATATAAAAAATTAACAAAAAAAATATATAATGAAAAATAAGAAAAGAAAAGGAAAAAAATTTAATTATTAAAAAAAAAGGATATCACCTATAACCTACAGGTAGTCATCTCTTTCATCAACGATAAAAAAAAAAAAAAAAAAAAAAAAAAAAAAAAAACACAAACAAACAAACAAACTTCATTATTGATGAAGAAAAAAAGGCGACCTAGGTGGCTTCTCACTCTCACCCACCCTTAAATAATAACACCAAAAACCTAGCTATCACACCAAATCCCAAACAACCCACCAATCAACCCCAAAGATCCCACAAATCTGGCAAACCCCAATTAACCATCAATCCAATCAATCCTAATCAAACCCCAATCAACATTAGATTTGTGAGGGAGAGAAAGAAAATGGGAAGAAATAATAGCCAAGCAAGCAATAAAAGCATCGTCGGGCGAGAAAGAACAAGAAAATGAGAGATAGAGGGTTGAGTGATGAAAATGGTTTGAAGATGGAGAGGGAGAGAGAGATGGATCTGGTTTTCATATAGAGAGGGAGAAAGATATGGTATGCTTTTGATCCGGAGAGGAAAAGGACGACAATGGACCATTTTGATCGAGATGGACAACAATAGAGGATTCGTTTTGATTGGAAGAAGAAGACGAAGATGGTCGATTTGGAGAGGGAGACAAAGATTGAGATGGACAGAGATGGTCAATTTGAATTTCAATGAGCTGGTTTATAATTTGTTATTCTTTTTTTAAATTATTAAAATGATATTGATCTCTTAATTATTAATTTCAAAGATGGACGATGAAGATTTTTTATTAATTTTGTTTTTTAATTTTATTTTTCTTATTATTATTTTTTATATTTTTTTAATTTTTAAAAAATATCCATCGTTCATCTATGTCAATGGACTAGGGATATTAGAGGTTGGTTTTTAATTATTTTATAGTTTTAATTTATTTTTTTTAAGTTTTATTTTATTTTATTTGTTAAAAATATTGTAATATAAGATTTAGTTTCAAAGACATTTTTACCCTTCCACCACTCACAACGGTCCAATTTCTCTAACAGAATTGCTTATGGCGGGGTGTTGTTTGATGATTCAATGAAACTGCAGGGTGCAAAATTGTTAATTACGAAATTATGGAGAGTGTTTTCTTATTAGTGGTAAAAGTTGGGTTGCAAAGAAATAGCCCTAAAAGTAAATAAAACCAGTAAAGTATTCAAGAAAAAGATCAGCAAAACCACCAAATAACCAGCTGGAAAAATCTAGAATTCAGAAGAAGGCGCGTGACGATTACGTAACTAAAATTTTTCTCTCCGCGTGAATCGACCGATTCCCTCTTGCGCAAGGATTTCGAAGCCCTATATATACAGCACCCCTCCCCACCTTCTCTTCATCAATCTCGCAATTAGCAGATCTTCTAAATCTTTTATTTTGTTTTCTTAATTCTGTTGTTCTCTAGATTTCACAGGAACTCCTAAAGATGCAGATCTTCGTCAAGACTTTGACAGGCAAGACGATAACGCTCGAAGTCGAGAGCTCCGATACGATCGACAACGTCAAGGCCAAGATCCAAGACAAAGAAGGCATCCCTCCTGACCAGCAACGCTTGATCTTCGCCGGGAAGCAGCTCGAGGACGGCCGCACTCTGGCCGACTACAACATCCAGAAGGAGTCGACCCTCCACCTTGTCCTCAGGCTTCGTGGCGGCATGCAGATCTTCGTCAAAACCCTAACCGGCAAGACGATCACTCTCGAAGTTGAGAGCTCCGACACCATCGACAACGTCAAAGCCAAGATCCAGGACAAAGAAGGAATCCCTCCTGACCAGCAAAGGCTGATTTTCGCCGGGAAGCAATTGGAAGACGGCCGTACCTTGGCCGATTACAACATCCAAAAGGAGTCAACCCTCCACCTTGTTTTGAGGCTTCGTGGAGGTATGCAGATTTTCGTCAAAACCTTAACTGGCAAGACGATAACGCTCGAAGTCGAGGGCTCCGACACGATCGACAACGTCAAGGCCAAGATTCAAGACAAGGAAGGGATCCCTCCAGACCAGCAACGCCTGATCTTCGCTGGCAAGCAGTTGGAAGACGGCCGCACCCTGGCTGATTACAATATACAGAAGGAGTCGACCCTCCATCTTGTGCTGAGGCTGCGTGGAGGCATGCAGATATTTGTGAAGACGCTGACTGGGAAGACGATCACTTTAGAGGTGGAGAGTTCTGATACTATTGATAACGTGAAGGCCAAAATTCAGGACAAAGAGGGAATTCCACCTGATCAACAAAGGCTTATCTTTGCGGGGAAGCAACTGGAGGATGGCAGGACTCTCGCTGACTATAATATTCAGAAGGAGTCCACTCTGCACCTCGTGCTCCGCCTCCGCGGTGGCTTCTGAAAGCTGGTTTAGGGTCTTGATGATGGTCTGGTCTGCTGTTGTCGTTGGTTTATTGTTCTGTTATTGTGATCTCTAAATAAAGACCATTGTCCAAATATGACTTTTGCTTATTTTGATATGGGTGCTTGGTTTTTTTACGTTTATATCATAATCTCAATTGAATACTGGTGAGATTTATGAAAGTATTCTGTTTTTCGCATTGATGGTTAAGTGGTAGTTATTTGTTGGTACTTGGTAGAATCAAAATCTTCATTTAGTTCCTATTGCCCGATTTATAACTTCTTTTCTCTTATTTCTTGCAATCTCTGATTCATCCTCAAGATTGTAACATTGTAGATTGCAGGAGGTTTCTCTTCAAAATTTAATCGTAGTTGAGTGGCAACACTGTTACAGTTGCCTTCATTTTTGAATGTGGTTCTTAGTTTTAGTGGCTATATACTGGACTTGTGTGATGAGCAATTGGGATTTTGATGACGTTCGGTCCGCCTGATGCTTAGTTGCCTGTTTTTATTGGCAGAACATTAACTTCAACTAGTTTCTTCTTGTATACAGCTATCTAATGGATGTTATGTTGCTTCGGGACATCTTATCATTGTATTTTTCTTTGCGCCTCTTCGCTTTTATTTTACTTCAATATCTTGCACCTTCTATCTTGCCTAGCTTTTCTAGTTAACATGTCCTCTTACGGTTGTGTTAATGCATTAGATGCTCTAGTTTTTTCTGGTTAAATGAGTTTCTCTCTGCCTTGTATCTGTTATTCATCAATAGTGATTACATCTTAGTGTTTGGAGGCCTGCCCTGGCCGTGTTGGTAAATGGATAGGGTAGTATCCTGATTTAGGTAGAATAACAGTCTTCATTTGTTTTATCTGAGTGAACTATGTTTGTAGGCGAATATAGAACCAATATTCGGTAATGTAGATGTGCAACATTTTGAAGGAGTTCTACTTCTTGATTCTTAGGCAGTGCTTTCTACAACATTTAATAGTGTGATATTGTCGTGCGAGAAGAACTAGTGTAGGTTGTAGTCGATATCTTGTTTACATGAGGATTCTCTGGTCTGTCAAAAGTTCTCTCTGATTTTGCAAAAGTTTCGCTTATTGACAACCTTCCCATATAAATCTTTTAAGTTGCATCATCTCCTAGCGGCGGCTTCTTAGTTTATTTCTCCATTTGCTGATTGGACCTTTCAAGTCGTTGATGTCCTGCCAAATGGAAACTGAAACTTAAACATGATTTGATTTATTAAGGTCCTTTGCATTGAAGATGGTAATGTCTCGTAAATGAACCTATCTCCTTTCCTATTCAAAACGAGGATAGCCAGGTTTGAAAATTTAATTAGATGTTAGAAGTGTGATTTTTTGAAATAGCTGTAAATTGTAGTTGAAGTACACAAATCATGAACAACGGTTTCAGTTTTCGGGACTGTTCCTGGGCTGTGACCGCTTTATCTTGATTTGAGACACGAAAGTATGTTGGTTCTTCCTTGTTCTGTGAATTCAAGATATTTAAGATGCAACTGAACCTGACCGGTGCTTCTTGGTGACGAACAAGTGTTCAGTGGTGCTTTGTTGAGTCCAATATTATTATAATAGCATGCATTTATTTAGATGGAACATCTATATATTGTTTATTAAGACGGAGCCACCACAGCCATCGCCCTTATATACATAGAAAAAGTAAAATTACAGAAGCTGGAGAAACTAAATTTTCACAATTCATGGATAGAATTTCAGTTTATAATCTTGTTAAATTTTCCTTTTCAAAGGTTGATATCCAATGGACAAAAAATTTGTCGAAATTACTCGCTTTTTTAAAATTAATGGGTTTAAAAAATGAGTTTTTTTTTTTTTACTAAAAGATTAAAGGTTAAAGTTTTACATTTGTTTTAAAATAAAATATGTAAGTAATTTATTTTAAATTTAATTTCTTTATCTTACTATAAAACATTTTACGGTTTAAATATCAACCCTTATGAACGAGGGACACTTATTCTCTTGATATAAGGAGAAAATAATCACACAAATTTAATATATATTAGATGCTTTGAGGATGGGAGACATATTCTACATCTTATTGAATTTTATAACATCATGTGAACAAGGAAAAGTAATAAATTAGAAAGTGTGTTTGATATATAATTTTTTAAGTATCTATTTTATGAGTAAATTTTTTGGAGTTGAACTTTATGAAGTAGTATTTTTAATAAAAGTTTAGATTATTTAATTATTAAATACAACTTTTAAAATATTAGATGATCTAATAAATTACTAGAATACTTGTTTTTGTTCAAAAGAAATGTATTGAAATTCATAGTAGTGATAATTTATTTTTTTCAAAAGAAACACTTATAAAAATTTCAAGATCTAAATTTTTTCTATGTAAAAATGCATTATTGTTTAATATTAACCTCTTTTCTTTTCTTTTTTCTGTCCTAAATGATGCTAAAACCAATTTAAGAGAGTTTTTAATATCCGTAAAATATTTTGTAAAATGAAAATATATTTAAAAAAAAAAAAACAATCAAAATAATATTTTACAAATATCCTAAAGAGGAAGCTCAAAAGTACCTCTACTATTCCGTATACTTTTTGTTTGTAATTTGTATACATTTTTAATAATACCGACGTTTATTTATTTCCATAAAAGGAGGTCGCATGCTGCGCGAGCGCCAGAGGGAGTCCAGCACGCCACATGTGAAACCAAACCAGGAGTCCAGGACTCCACATCCCTCATAAAGAAGACACCCACGTGTAGCCCACCTACATGCTTATTCTTGTTCAATAAAGTCTTTCGCTTTCACCAACGGCTTATCGAGAAAAAAAAAAATCAACCCTTTCAAACACCCAACTTGTTTGCATCTCTTTACTCTCACTTCTCAAGACTCAGATCTCTGTACCGCGCCCGCCAAATAACCATGACCGCCGTCCACCTAAAGGCCGTGACACTCACGCACGTCCGCTACCAAAAGGGCGACCAGCTCGGCCACTTCCTGGCCTGGGTCTCTCTCGTGCCGGTCTTCATCAGCCTTGGTGGTTTCGTCTCTCATTTCATCTTCCGTCGTGAGCTCCAAGGCATCTTCTTCGCAATCGGCCTCCTGATCTCCCAGTTCATCAATGAATTCATCAAGACATCTGTCCAACAGGCGAGGCCCGCCACTTGTGAGCTCTTGGAGATGTGCGATTCGCACGGCTGGCCCTCCAGTCACTCCCAGTACATGTTCTTCTTCGCCGTCTACTTCACTCTCCTCACTTGTAAAGGCATTGGACTCTGGGGGATCAAGAACCGCTGGTTCTTGAACGTCTTGCACTGGGCTTTGGCTGTTTTGACCATGTATTCCAGGGTCTATTTGGGGTACCATACCGTGGCTCAGGTCTTTGCTGGGGCTACTCTGGGGATCTTGGTTGGTGCTGGTTGGTTTTGGGTGGTGAATTCTGTGTTGTTTCGTTTTTTCCCTGCTATAGAAGAGAGTGCTCTGGGGAGGTATTTTTGTCTCAAGGACACTTCTCATATTCCTGATGTGTTGAAGTTTGAGTATGACAATGCAAGAGCTGCTAGGAACAAGGCTTCTAAGATCAATTGATTGATGAATACTCATCTCGGTATGTCGGGATTTTGGTTTATTTTACCTTTTTTGATAGTTGTGTCATGATTTTACTTGAGCTCTGAAGTAGAGGAGTAGGTAGGTCACATTTAACACTTTTTTGTCAAGTTGAGTTATTTAGATGAATTTATGTTTTCTATGCTTGTGCCTTGCTAACTTCTTGTTTGGGCAAGCAAACAGTTTACTGGCAGTGAAAATAAGAAATGCAATTTACAATCATGTAATTTGTTAGTAGACTCATTTAGTTATTTTTTATTATCGTGTATATGTGCATTATATGATTTGTGATAGTTTTATTGGAATTGGTATGGTAGAACTATAATCTTATCTTGTAGGCATCGACTAATAACCTGATTCTGATAGGAAGAGAGAAATCTTAGATGTTAAACAGTTTTTCTGCTTGGTTGAGCATGGCTTGTGTGCTAAAAGCTCGTTGCTTGCAAAGACTCAATGGCAATTGGCAATCTTGTTTAGATTGTGTCACTACATTCATAGAAAGTCTTGAAGGTCGTTCTTCTCATTGCGCTATCTGGATCTAATCATCTTTTGTCGTATATTTTGCAAAATGCCTTTAGCATAGACGTTATTTATTATATATTTATATTTTGTGTCCTTGCTTTGGTTTTCTTGCAGTTTCAAAGATGATTTCACTTGACTATGAGGTTATAATGTTGAAGTAGTTCTACGTATTATGATTTATACTTAGTTTATACTCTTGCTTTAACATCAGCTGCCATTTATCGGTGGTACTTTCCATTGTGCCAGCTTTAGTCAATAGAATATTGCTGAAGGTTAAGAAAATTAGTGCTCCTGTAAAATTGTAATTGAAAACCTATGTTTGGGCAGGAACATGGAAATTCTATGGAGAAACAGATATCCTTTGTAAATTTGACATGGCCTTTATAATAACTCTGTTGCATCTTGGAATTACTTGAAATATTTTTCCTTATAAAAGAGGCTAGATGAGACCTAAAATTGAGCATTTTTAGAGCCTTGAATTAGGTTTTGTTTAGGGTTGTTTCTACTTATGAAATAAGTGATTATTTTGTAATGAAAAGTCAATAATGTCCTTACTTTAATAATAATTTTACAAACTAAAAAAAATTAAATTTAAAATAAATTATTAATTTGTAAAATTATTATTAAAGTAAGGGTATTATTGACTTTTCATTATAAAATAAGTAACTATTTCATAAGTAGAAGCAGTCCCAAACGCCCACTTAGTTTCATCCTTTTCGTAACTTTGTTTGTTGGGAGGAGAAGGAAGAGGAATCTTGGTATGAGTGGGGGGAGGGGATAGGTAGGAAGATAGGGATAGTATATTTCTCTCTACCTTCTTAGTTTAGAGGAAGGAAAGGAAAATGTGAGATTGAGAGAATTAGATTTCTTACCAGTTTATTTCTGTTTTTATCTGCTACCATACGGATAAGGTTGGATGGACTTGGAAGGAAGGGAATCGTTTTGGACTTTTTCCTTTTAGTGAATTTTAGGAATCCTCATCGCATTTGTTCCCTTTAATTAGATGATAGAATTAGAGTACGGTGGATAGATGTGAGGAGGTCTTACAAGTATGTAATGTGATTGTTCAATTAATTTTATATTTAATTATATAAGCAGGAAAATTGTCCAAGACTTTGAAAAGGACTAGTTGACATTAATGCTAATTGTTATGTGGCTTAGCAGTGATATGTACCAATAATTTGTGTAGTTGAAATTATTTCGGCTAACGTCACATGGTGCCAAACAAGTAAAATAGAATCAGAATGAGCACTTTTCCGCTAATTTTGTGTATATGAACAAAGGGAAGGAGTACCATACGGAGAATCATTTATGTAAATGGGTTAAAATGTTGGGGGTCATATTGTCTCTTTTATCATAGTTTCTATATAAGCTGAGCATACATACAGATCAATTTGTACAGCTGTACTTACATTCGATGTGTTGAGTGCATTTTATGTAGCCTTAGTTTCCTCCTTAATAAATGCGAAGGTATAATCTGCTCTGTGTGACTATGTCTAATGCTGACTTGCAGTTGTGTTTTTTGTTTTTTGAAATAGTAGTATAGTTTTCGTTATTGTTCATCATTTTAAGTATTCATAATTCTAAAAGATGATCATGCAGCATTAATCTGACAAATCTATTTGGAAAATATGATTGCTTGTCTCACTCTTCTGGCAGCCGTGTGCAAATGTATGTTTTCAATTTTAATGGTGATAATGGGAGAAGGCCCTTTGACTGTTCGCTACCCTTGTTCATGCTGCAGGTTAATTGCTCTGCATTCTCTATTGCTCGGATAGATGATCTGGTTAACCATATGTTATCTTTTTTTGGAAAATTCATATATGCACCTACCTGAAAGGTCTAGCTCCACAGTTTAGACTGCTTTACAATTTTGAAGACAGCCGCACGTAATTCTTGCAGGGGGTTTCCATTTGATGAAAATAACTGTTATAGAGAACAGTAAATTTTGATACTTTAAGTTTACAAACCTCAAAAGATAAATTATTTTTAGAGACCAATTGGATGGTTTATATATTGTTCTAGAATTCTAATTCACCTTACAGGAGATTTACAACTTGTCCGCAACTTGATTTGTGCAATTAGCTACCTTTTATTTTCCGTTAATATGTGTATTGTTCAATTTTCTTTGTGCTTGAAACTTTTGTCTTTTAACTTGTTATCATGAACAGTCTCTGTTGTGCTTCTTGTTAGATAGTAAGACAATGTTTGGCACACTGAAATGGGAGTGGGTTTGAGATGCAAAATACTTCAAACTCTCAAATGTTGCAATTCAAGAGCAATGGGAGGGATTCAAATCTCATTCCCATCCTCTCTCAATTCCCAATTGTTTGGAATCCTTATTCCCAACCACATTGATGGGTTTCAGTGGGAATGGGATTTTTTATTTCCTACAAACTTTCGCTTCTCTCACATGTCCATCTATCTCTCTTTCCCTTACCTTCCCTCTTTCTCTCAGCACACCTCAATGGCGACGAACCAACAACACTCTCTACCCTTTCTCCTTGTTTTGATTTTTTTTTTTTTTAATTCATATTTTGATGTTGTTGATGGGTGTTGTTTATGTCGTTGATGATGTTGCTCTGTGAGATGATGGTGTTGATGAATTGGGTTGTCGATGATGTTGATGAAATGAGTGATTAATGATGTTGAAGAAAGTGGAGATGGATGGTGGAGATCCAATATGGTGGATCTCCAATTTTTTTTTTTTACAAATTTTTTAAAGAATTTTTTTAAAATGAATTTTAAGTATGTTATAAAATATTTAAATTAATTTTATTCTAATTCAATCTCAATCTACACGAAATACGATATGATATAATTTTAATATAATTTCAAGTTGTATCAAATATGGGATAATATTTTTTTAATCCAATCTAATATATTCCTTTTCGTTGTAATTTAATTTAATCCATTCAATTTTAATATCGCGTGTCAAACGTAGTGTAAGATCCGACGGACAAAAATTTTACGGATTCTTGATTAAGTTGTTTACTGGGCAGTATTCAAAGTGGGTTGGGCAAATGGAGCCTTACGGAATTTGGGCCTGAAAACCAGGAAAATGTTATTGAAATCATATTTTTTGACAACCAAAATATAATTTGGTACTGTATCAAACGTAGAGTTCTGAACTGGAAAGATTATAAGAGGTAATTGAATTTCATATGCAATGGAATTAGAAACGGCCACAATTAGAATATGTATATAACGTTCATAAAAAGAATTTGCACTCCCTTATAGCTTCAACTTCCATCTTTTCCTTATATTTTTGTCAAATATATTCATTTCGCATTTTAGAAGCAACTACTTAGTATAATTTTAATTAAAAAAAAAAAAAGCATTTCTAAAATTCGGCGGTCTGATCTTTATGTTTGTATTTATAAATTTGTATATAATAAATGTGAAAGTTGTAAAAGGCCCAAATATAATTTAACGAAACTATATTTTATACCGCCTACGTCCCAAGATCCCACCCTCAAGTAGGCAGTCTGTCATTTTTTGCAAAAATTCAAAATATAAAATCTGTACCAAACTAATTTGACTATTAACATTTTCCTTCGTTTCCAATAAAGCTCCCCGAAAATCAAATTGGTAATAATTTATCTAATAAATGGTAGGTAGGTGCAACAGACTAGAAGAAACAGCTTACAGGATCCGGGTTTTGATAGCCGTTAGATTGGAAAAAAACCACGCGTCGCTGGCTGTAATTCCACTGCTGCTAGAACAGATCCAAATCCAATGAAGGTAAAAAATTTCCAAATTGGAAATTGGTACAAAGCGGGAAACATGTGACACACTAGTTTGCATCTGTCTCTGACAATTACAAGCGAAACATCATACAAACAAGAGAAATTTTTTATAACATACTTATGGCAGTGACTACAACATACATAGACACTCGCTTCTCTTCTCTACCCAACTGCTTCTCTTTAATGCAATCTCTCTAGCTTCCATCACGTGGAGCTCTTTGATCCCTGCACACATATCAACAAATGTGGCAGCTTCTATTGGCTGCGGCTGCTGCTGGATCAACGAGTCTCGTAGCCAAGCACCTCTTCAAATTCAGGCGGGGAGATGATCAAGAACAGAAATCACAACAATCGAATCCGTTTGATGATGATGTGAAGTATCAGGCTTCTGTGGTTCCAAGTGGTGAGTATGAATCTGGTTGTGAAAGTAATTGCGAGAATCGAGAAGGGATCTTTAGGTTTTCCAGTTCCGGGTCCGGGTCGAAAAATGTGAGGAAGAAAAAAGGGGGAGTTGGAGCTAAGAAGGTAGAGAACGAGAAAAGACGTGGTGGTGGTGGTATTGAGGTTTGTAGAAGGAGAGTTGCTGTTTGCTTGAAGAAGAGGAGGACTAGCAAGAATGTCGCTGCCAATGGTGAAAGATCCAGTTCTTCTAAAGGTTGGATTTTTTTTGGCTCTTGTTGTATATCGCGTGATCTCTTACATTTTTGTAATTGTAATTATTTGAGAATTGAAATTTCGCAATATAGGCAAATTGGGTATTTGTGTGTGCCTTAAATAATATCTTTGATTTAATGTTGTATAATTTGTTTAAAGGTTTATGATGGTTCTAGAAATATATATCTGATACATAACGTGCAAAAGTGTCTAATTTTTTTGGGGAAATGGGGGTGGTTGAACTTTGTAAAGGGTAAAAGATGTTTGAGAAATATCTAATAACTTTGATGTGTCATAGAAATTCTTGTTGACTTCTATAATGAAGAAGTGATGATAAAGGGTGTCTCTTTTTTGAAGGGCCCTATGATCATCTTTATGTCTTTCAGATAAGAAAAGGGCTTTTTTTTTAAAAAAAAATTATTCTTGATAGTTTAAAGCCGAAATAATTTATTCTCAAGTCGTGTAAACTTGGTCTTTATTCTTATTTGTTTGACTGATTTTGTTCGTGAAAAGAAAAATTATGGTATTTACCTTGGCTTTTGTTTTTAACCTTAGAGAGAAACAAGTGTTTCCATAACCTCGAGTTTGTTCTTCGGAGTCACATTACTTATTTTTCATCATTGGTGAATGCAGATTTTGTCTGTTGGGTTATTAAAAATTTTTGTTGGTCCTTTTTGTTACTGATTTAATTTGTGCCATAAATCCTACATTGCTATGTGTTGAATTCTGTATAAAGAGTCTTTCATTATAAGAATAGTTTAACTGTTGTTATTACACATTACATGCAGTTCAATGGGGTTTGATAGCATATCCATGATTTGGATGGTATCTGCTTGCTACATTAAAGCAACTTGACTCGTGATGAATATCTTAAGATTTTCTTTTGAATTTGATGAATTATAGAATATTGAAAACACTGACAGCTAATTGCATTTCATAATCTCCTAAACGACTATTGTCTCTCTTTTCATGAAAACTTTTAGTTTTGTTTGTGGTTGAACAGAGCTGAAGTTATGAATTTTTAATACTTTATTTGGTGCTGTATTACGCTCCTCAGATGGCTCTTTGTTTAATTGGGGTCTTGGCATTGGGATGATGTACATGATGTCTGCTGGGAAGTCTGAGATCAGTAAACTGAAGACAGCCATGGATGAGACTGCCAACGTTGTCTGGGAATTAAAATCTGAACTACAAAGAAGAAAATCATCTCAGGGTCTGCAAGATTTTAGTTCTGCAAATGCTGAGAAAATTAGTGGCAAACAAGCTCAGGAAGTGCTTATTAATTCAAGAAATGGAAGTGGCGACTTTAATGTTAATAAGGTGTTTGGTTTTCCTCAAGCTGATGACGGTGGATGTGAAAGTGTTCTTACTGAAGAGCGAGATCCAGAGGTGCTGGAAATGGATCATCTGGAAGCAGAGCTTGAGTCTGAACTTCAGAAATTGCATTGTTACACCACAGAAGCTTCTGGTCATGAAGATATGAGACTGAACTTGCATGCGGTGAGCCTTTTTTAAGTATCACTGCATCTTCCTGTAGATCTTTTACTTTCCAAGTTGTGTCCAACTTTTATCAACATTGAGTATGTGGACAATCACAATGATTTTCAACAAAAGGCAATACCCCTTCTGCTGAATTCGTTTGCATGAGCTACATCTTACTTACAATTTGCTTCCAGCATCAAGAGAGTTTAAAACTCCCTGATGCTTCGGTTCCTAATTGAAGTGTAACTTTGATAATTTGGTAAATGATAAGAATGAAAGTGCATAAAGTCATTCGTCAATGGTTGCACATTATGGTTAAAATCAACCATTTTTTACCTGTTTTACTTTTTTCTTTTTTTTATATTTGGACTGACTTTCTCTTTATCTATCTTGTCTACTGGGATCATCATATATATGTAATAAAGATAACTGATTATAAGAAATAGTATCATTTCATTTGTATGGCTGTCAGAAAAGGGAACACCAACTATATATGTTGATGTCATGTTGCCTTGAAATTGGACCTGCTCTATTCTTCTAATAACTGTGTTTCTTTTGATATTATTAAATTGTCTCACTTTGACTGGAGAAATTTTGTGCTAAGATTTCAACTCATGAATTTGAGTGGCAGAGTTTTGATTATTCCCAAAGTTTTGGAGTATCACCATCAGAGCTGAAGCACAAACTCTCCGATTTGCTCATTCAACAGCAGGAAAACCAAATTGTTGACCTGGAATCTGAGTTGCACTCCGCTCAATCTAAACTTCATGAGAAGGAAACTGAACTCCAAGCATTGAAGGACTGCGTTAAACGCCTGACTGAATTATCTCTCTCAACAGTCTCAGGTAGGATTTACCACCTCCTACACTTATATTTACTTATTCTTTATGCAATATTTTTTCAAAAAAAATAAAAGAAGTTTGTATGATGTTAGATTGCCGTGAACTCTCATCATCAACTTTAAGAAATACCCTTATATTGTAAAATGTTAAAAGAGTTTCCGATTTGCTATTTTTTGTTTCCCAGCTGGTGAAACTGAGGTCCAAGAGCAAGAGTGTAGCAGCGAATGGGACTGCAGCAATCAAATAGAATTTGAATCAATGAAGTCGGTAGTTGGGATGAAAAGACCTATTGAACATTGAATCTTGCCATCACTATGTAAAATGACATCATTTGTCCAGGGTGTGAATGTAATTTAGTCTGCAATCATAAAAGTGCCATCAGATTTTAATGTCACATGTGGGCCACAACCAGTAAATATTGTAGCTTCTATTTTAATGCACATTGCCTGTCTGCACTATATTTTAAATTGCATCTAGCCTTGCTGGATTCTTTTAAACTAAATATATCTTTATTTATATTCCTAGTTTTTGGAGCTGAGCTCTCTAGTCTCTAAACCAAGTGATTCTGGTTGACTTACTAGACTGGTTGCTTCATAGGCAAGTTGTCTTTTGAGTGACATCAATGGACCCTGATACCTTAGTTGACTTTTGATTTTGTGCTGGGACATAATTTTATTTATCTGTCTCTCCACGTTGTGGGAAATTACCAAAGTCACAATGAACGCCTCTAACCTGCTTGTTAGAAAGCTGTGAGGTAGTATTGGATATCACTTATTTCGGAGAAATCTTTAGTGCTGTGGTGGTTGCTTGCGCAGAGACAAATTGAAAATTGGTGGAGCCATAATAGATTGTGAAAAGATTGGCTTTTTGCCATGCAATGAAAATGTAGATGACCCTTTTTCGTGTGTTTTCTGCAGAACTTCACTCTGTTATTTGTTGTCTTTTCGAAGAAGCAATCACCGTCTCTCTCAAGTTATGAAATACAAGAGAAGACCTTCATGCCCCGCGTTTCCTGTAGAATACTTTAAAATTATATATATGATTGGATGCTTATGTTATATGAATTTAAGTGTGACGTGAGTCGGGGGAGGTGCACGATACATCATGCGAACCACACCATTAGACAATGGAGACTATGAAAAATATGAGCGCTTTTTGAGAGCGGTTTTGAATGTCCTTATAAATAAGAGAAAATATTATTGTAAGATATTTTAATATGATAATTTAATTTGTATAATGTGTAATAATTAAAATAATTATTATTAATCTATATATTTATTTATTAAACAAAACTTGAGATATAAATCAAGGCATGATGAGCCAAGAGTATAAGTATTATAAATGAATATTGATTAGTACAGAATCTATCACAATCGAAATGTATAAAAAAAGTCTTTAGTTTAAAGTGATTTTTATTAAAAAAAAATTATAATAAATCTTATCATATATTTCAAACAAAAAATAACATCTTATGCAAATCTTATCATTTTTTTGGATTTTATTAAATTTTTTAAAAAATTCTAACAAAATCATTATGAAAAGTTTATAAAACGTGTGAATTATATCCAAAATCTATCACTAAAAAGTAGATTTATCAAATTTCAATAAATTTTAAATTAAATTGAATAGGCTGCTAAATGAATGACCTGCCAATAGCAAATTAGGTCATTGAACATGATTTACCGTTTTAATAAAATAAAAAGAAAAAAGAATATTACTTGATTTGGTCAAAGAATCGGCATGGTTCCTAATGATGTCTCAGTTAGAAAGATCCATCAATCACCATCCAATCATTCACACACTCGTTTTACAAGGACCCCACAAACGAACTTGTATGGTAGCCTCTCTCAACGCTCCTTAATTACACTCCAGCAGAATCCAACGGTTATCAATATCACTACACCTAATTAACTGTACAGTTACTACTTACCACATCGTTTGTTTGGTTTTTTTTTGAAATAACATCGTCTGTTTGTTTGTTCGTTTAATTTGCACATAATAAAGTCTACAAATATAAAACTAAAAATAAATTATTAAAGAAAACGGAGTTAGAGAGCCAAGCCAAATAGAACCCTACAACCTGCAAATAGAAAATTTTTTACAAAGGATTCACCCATCCGTGCAAAGATTAAAATAAAAGAAAATAAAAAAAATTAAAATAAAAAATAAAACACGGCAACAGAAACACAAAAGCAAAAACAAATAAAAGCAAAGCAGAAAAACAACGACAACAAGAAGGTGACCACAATATCTCTTCTTCATTTCTCTGCAAATACAAAGAAAAAAATAAAAACCGCAACATATTTTCTCTGTCTTTAACCAGAAAAAACCAGCCCCATATTTGTTGGATAGAAGATAGAATTGTGTGCTTGTGAGAGAGAGTTACAAAGATGAAGCTGTCCACGAAGCCCACATCGAGTCCGGGTCGGGCCGAGAAGTATCCACCACCGTTGATGCGGTTCTTGAGAAGCAATGTTGGGAGCAGAAGTAGAGGCAGGTCACGTTCAAGTCCCATGTTTGTTCTTCGAAAGAAGAGCGCCGCCATTGAAACGCAAGAGCCCTCTTCACCGAAGGTCACATGCATGGGGCAGGTCCGGGTCAGGCGGTCTAAACAACCCGGGAAACGAACCGGGGCCCCGACTAAACGACGGTGTAGGTGGATAAAGAAGGCCTGGTTCTGCCACTATTTCAACGGAAGACTCAAGCCCAGGTCGTTTAGACCCGTTTGGCGCAAGTGGGTACTCTTCTTTCGTGCTCGTTTTTTCAGGAGGAAAACCAAAATTAGAGAAGATATATCGAAGACAGAATCCAAATTTAGTAGCAACAACAAAACTGAAGAATTTGTTCGAGACGATGGCGACGACCAAGAAGAAGAAGAAGCAAAGGTTTTTGTTTCTTCTTCTTGTACACCACCGAAAAACGCTTTCTTGTTAACAAGATGCAGATCTGCGCCGTACAGATCGTCGTCTCTGGCGAGTAGATTCTGGGGCTCACCTTTGACAAACGAACAAGAAGAAGAAGAAGAAACAGATCACGAAGAAGAAGAAGAGCCAAGAACAGACCCCACATCGGGAAGAGAGTCCACTTGCAGAGATTCGGATCAAGAATCGAGGATGGATCCAGAAACTGAGGAAAAGCTCTGTTTTTTCAAAGAATTCGATGGCTCGCTCAATAAAATTAATGACAAATTTGTGAAATCTGAAAATATCCGTCAATTGAAAACAGAGGAGCCAGTTACTGTACGGCCTCTCATACTCACCAGGTGTAAATCCGAACCGGCCCGGACCGGACAGAAGCTCGATCCGGACATGTGTTTCTGGAAGAAAACAAGGTTGGATTTCACATGAATTATTTTTAAATTAAAATTAAATTAAATTAGACTATATATTTCACAATCTCTCTCTATTTTTTCGCTCTTTATTTTTGGATAATATTCGTAACTTAACTGAATATAATTTTTGTTTTCTTTTGTTTTGATTAATCTTTTTCACATATGGAGTTGTACGAGAGAATCTCTATGGCTCTGTAGCATTATATATTATATATTTGAAAAAAAAAATCTTCAAAAAAAAAAAAAGACAGCTTCAAAGTTGGTTCGTACACACTGAAAGATATTGAAGGAAAAAACAATGAAATTTGTGTAGCTGTGTTGTGTTGTGATGTTAAGCTGCTTCTCTGCTGCCACTTCTCATGGGCACTTGTATCCATTCTAGGACTACGCTGCTATCAAATTACCTTTTTTGTTTTTGTTTTTTTACAGTTTCATGGCAGTGCTTTTCTTTTTTATATATATGTTTTGCTTTTACTTTTATGTTTTTTTTTGCTTTGTGGACCTTTCCGGGTTTATGCTACTTGACTTGATTAATACATCTTTGGATACTCTGACGAACTTTTTATACTGATATGAAAGTTTATGCTTTATCCAATGCCTTCATGAGGTGACCCACATCTTATTATATTTGCTCGATTGTAAGTTTATGTTTATTTTGTCTAGAGAAAGTAAGCTTACTTTTATATTTAGCATATTTTATTAGACAATCTTTATTTCATTTAAAGTAACACAATATTCATCTTAATAATAATAAAAAAGTAACTTTGGAATACCTAATTATATAAGCTTTGCTTTGCCTTTTTCTTGGTCTAAGCTGTAGTTGGAGCTGTTTTTGTTAAGGTATATTTTAAAATTTATGGTACGGTTTGGTTAATTAGGGCCTACAATTTGATCAATTTGGTTTTTTTTTTTTAATCTATTCTTTAATAATTTGAGAGGATCCAGTTATTATATTAAAAGAAGCTTTTCAATGAATCTCATAATGGTGCAGATAGTGTAATAATAAAATGTTGAAAGGAGGTCATAAAGTTATAATTGCAATTGATTAATTAATCAATCAAGATCGGGCTGTTGCTAGTCAAGGAGTCTACAGACGTGCACATCATGTGTACTATGTTGTAGATATTTGATGTGGTTAACATAACCCGTCATTCACTTCAGCCAGGATAAGAAACATGAGGATGGCAAAATTGGGTGGACAAACTGCTTGTTCTGTACGCAAAATTACACTTCAGGTTATTATTTATAATGGCCCGACTGAAATACTAGTTTGAACATATTTATAGAAAGCAGAAATAATATCTAGAAATTTGAGATGTGTGCCCCATTTATAACATCAAAGTTCAAATATGTGTTCCTGTTGCTACCAGAATCTCTCAATGATGATGGTAAGCTATGGTAACTTCATTTTCCATGCAATCAGTGATACTATACCAATTACTAAAAAACCAATTGTTACCTGCCTCCTCAGTATGAGCTTCTACCTCTAAATCACCAAATAGAGATATGCCGTTTGCTAATCTGAAATTATTGAATTTAATCATATGTGAATATGATTCCATGTTAATTGATTAATAATATAATATTTGATCCTACAAGATTCCGTCTTGGATTGAAATGCAATGCAATCCAATAATGTAAGGAGTTCACAACTCCATCCAACCAAATTTCAAGTACATGAAATCGATTAAGCTAAATTGATTAGATTTGATGAGTAAATGACACGAATAGTCTTACTTTTTATTGTTGTCAAGTTCATGCATTTGCTTTTTAATACAAGAAACTCATAATAAAGTGTAGTATTATTGACATGAAAGTTCTTGTTTTTCTTTTACAAACAGTAACAGTTGATTAGATTATGAAAATCCGTCAAAAACTTCCAAAATGATGCAGTTAAATAAGATTTTGAAACATGGGATCTTCAATATGTCGAAATCATAGAATCAAAATCAAATCTGTAGCCAAAAGATAGAAACAAACGCAGCTGTTCTCTATCGTAAAGTATTCAAGAACAAAAAAATGGGCAAAAAAAACCCACTAGAATTATGGGAGTTTGACACAATCTATATTGATATGGACATAACTATATCTAATTACAAAACTATATATGGGTGTATCCAGTGCAGATATTATGTTTGGTACGTGTTGTCTGCCACTAAATTCTGAAAAAGCTCTAGCAGTTACTCTTCAGGTATCAGAACATGTCTCTCGGTGGAGCAGAGCAGAGCAGAGCATGCAGCCTTTTCGTGTGTATTTGGATTTTGGAATTTGGTCATGGATTTTGATCATTGGCGCACCAATTGAATAATTTAACACCAAAAATCTGGCAAGAAGATTAGCTTTATGCCTTCGTATGTGTTTTAGCACTTGCCTGCCAGGTACTCCCAGTAAATAACTTGAAAAGAGTTAGTGGGCCGACTTGGCAGATGTCATCAAGCATTTGCAAATGGATAAATTGCCTTGGCCAAGTGCCCACCACCAATTTTCACTAGCTAACTTAAAGATATGTTTGTTGGCTTGGAAAATAATGGAGAACTGTAATCATGTGATTTAGAGATGAAAGATGGCAACATCAATTTTTGGCTTATTTTTTAAAATTATTTTTAATTTTCCTGTTGAATATGAGAAATTATGCATTGATTATGCTCAATATTCCAGAGTATCATTACTAATTGATTTCCGTACTGTTTTACGGATGCAAATATTGAACTTATGTAGTACTACTAGTTACCATTTTAAGTTTTCTATCTTATAAATATTTATTTGGAAAAAGTAAAATTATTTCTTTAAAGGAAAACTAATTATATTTGGATATGACTTTTAGTTTACTATTGTAGTGAATGAGTTTTGTATATTTAAAATAGCAAATGATACTAAAGCACAATCAACTATGATAATATAATTTAGTATTCAAGATTTGAAATTTATTATACAAGAATACCTTACCATAGTTAAAGACCATTAGAATTATCTGTTGATTAAATATTTTAGGCAGAAGATTAAATTTGATCTTGATGAAAAAGTTTAGAAAAATAAAATAAATGGTCAAGATTCAAAACTTATAAGTTTTAAAAGTTCGCATCCATTATTAAATTGCGTTTGAGGAGATGAGGGGAGCAAGGAATTCTGGAGGGCTGAGTTTTTTTGGCTCTACTCCATCACATAGAATGATACGATGCATCAATGGAGCAAACCAGAGGTTTTTTTTTCTTTTTTGTTGTTATATTGAATTAATGGAGTGTACGAGAGCTTTTGAGATTTTGTTGATTTTTCTGTTTTATTGCTTTTGTAAATAATATTAAGTTCAATGAAATTTTATTATTTTTACTAATTTTATAATAAAATGATTATTTTTTATCTTTTTTTTTTTAACTAATTTTACCCTGGTTCCTTTTTTTTTTCAGAAACAATTTTACCCTCCTCATTTGGCAACCAGATATTTTTGTGTAATAAATATATAAAAAAAAAAAGAATATTATATTATAAATTATGGTTCAAGGCATTTTAGTATAATCCGTCTTTCAAAAATTGTGATTTTCTTTTTTGAAAAAAAAAAAAAAAGTGATTCTCAAGTATAATAGGAGCAGGTTTTCATTTATTTTGGAATTTTATTGAATAAGAACTCGAATCTATATTTTACAATTACCAGATTCTTTAAGCACTTTTTGCTTTGGGCTCCTTGGGACTTGTAGGTCAATAACTTAAGGACGTTAAAAAATAATAAATACAAAAATGAAATTATAGGTAACTGTTCACATCCCATTACCTGTCAGATAGATGTGCATCGTAATACTAGCGTGGTCAGCACTTAGGAGCACTAAATGCATTTCAATGGTCATATCTTCTTCCTTTTTACTTTTTGAAAACTAATAGTCATATGAGATATCGTAATCAAATAATTTCTTTTTTCTGTTTTTTTTTGTAAAAGGATTGTTTGGAGTAAAGGATTGCAATTCTTTTTCAATTAATTAACTAATAAGTATAATTTTTTTTTTTTCTAACAAAACTACCATTCTAATCTCTTTAAGGTCAAAAAGGTCATACCAGCACTATTATGACTTTATGAGTGTCTTTTACAATAAATGGTTTAGCGGTTGTAGGAAATCTCCTATTCTCATTGCTGTGTAGGAATAGATTTCTTCTTTAATGTGAGCTTTGTGGACAATATTGTAGAAATCTTTCATCTTTCAACCTGATATATGTGTTATTTACTATTAAGTATTAAAAATTCGATTTGAAATAAAGTTCTTGAATGTCTCCGAACCAAACCGATCCATGTACATCTGCAACAACGTATAAATTTCATCGGACAAAGCTAAGATGAGAATTGATTTGATGTCGCCAGCTGTGTTGTATTGAGAGAGTCCATAACGACTGAGAAGAAGCATCCTGGAATAATAAGCAAGTGAAATGCAGTAACAAAGCAAAATGGCAATCGCAATCCAGCTTTGATACAGGTCACACATACACCAGCCATGCATGCAGCTGCAGATGTTAGACATTAATTCGAAGTACAATATGGGCAAGTAACATTCACAGCACACTCTAGAGTGACATTTGCTGCCAATATGTGTGACCTTCACATCTGTTAGGTTCCCTCCCCCACTCTTTCTTTTTTTTTTTTTTTAAAAAAAAAAAAATCCAACATTAAACATATCTGGATCTGTAAGAATATATTGACATCAAGCACTATAACAGATTGAATATTTACACATACAATTAAAAAAAATTTCTCATATATACTTATAAATTAGGTACGGTCACTCATTTTTTCTATAGTCGTTCAGGAATTAATTTTACAAAATTTTGTATACTTCTTTCCTAACTACAATGCAAACCTCTAGTTTTATTTATTTTTGAGACCTGTACGTATAGGAAAAATTAAAAGCCTAAATTGAAGATTTCCAAATTAACCGTGATGGGAGGTTTTGTCCATCGTTTTTAGTAGGAATATTATTGTATGTCTCTTAGAGATCGTTTGTTTTTTTGTCTAAAGATTGAACAATGTTACTAGAAACTGAAGACTGAATAATGACTGAAATCTAAAATCCGAATAACATGTTTATTTTTTTTTTTTACCTCTAAATATGTTGTAAACTTGTTTGTTTTTTAAATTTAAAATTGTCTGAAAGTTAGTAAGTTAACATTTATACCATTTTTATTATTTATTGTTATATAATTTTAATTAATTTAATACAAACATTTAAAATTAATAATTTAATAAATTCTAAAACATTTTTATATACATATTAATAATATTTTATTCATAATTAAAACATGATTAAAAAATATAGTAGTATTAACCATATTTATATATTTAAATATATTAATATATTTAAGAAAATAACTAGAAAAATGAATGTTTAAATTATAAATTAAAATACATTAGTTTAATTCTAAGACAATTTGAGATGAGATATATTTAGGTTTTTCTTTTCAAATATACATATTTTAAGTATCAAGGAAAAAAAAAAAGGAAATTTGAGTTATACAAAATTAGTATAAATTAGAAATTATGTTATTTTTGAGATGATAGATTTAAAATAAAAATTTTTAAATATCATTAAATGATCTGTAATTAGGTGAAAATTTAAAAATTCTTAATTAATTTTTTCAATTGTTTTTTAATAGTTTTAAGTGATTTGACTATTTAAAAAAACAAACGAAAACAACTTAATAGGTACAATTCAACATTATTAAGTCTTAAGTGGAAAAAATAAACAAGCTCTTTTACTTTTTAATTAGCCAATTGATAAGCTAATAGCATCTCCAACTATATTAGTTATCTATTTTCCTTAGTTAAAATAACTAGTGATATGACTTTTTATGTATTTAAATCATTTTCTATATTGCTAGTTATTTTGTTAAAGTTAGATCAATCTAACTAAATATGGAGAACAAAAATATTCTAGCTAAATTCTCTTTTCTATTATTTTAATATTTAATTTTAAAATAAAACAATTTAAAAATGCTAGGTAATCTCTCTCTTCTATTATTTTATTATTAATGTTTAGACGGACTCTCTCTCTTATTATTTTAATTAATGCACAACTAAGGTGTAGAGAATGGTTGGAATAACTAAATAAAAAATTATTAACTATAATAGATTTTTTTTGTTATTTTAGCTAAAATTTAAGGAGTATATTGGAGATGCTTCAAAATAAATCACGAAGGCCACTTTTAAGAAGGTTTTATAATTATCCAGATTAATAGTTCTTCAATATTTAATTTTATGTGCTTTGCTAGGAGATTTTGCTTTCAACTATTTGTCTGCTTAGGCTACTATTGTTTCTTATTTTATTAGCCTGATGCGCACATTGGACAATGGACATTACTTTCAGCTTTTTATCATTAGTTTTTATTTTTCTTTCAGATCCATTTCTTTCCTTTCTTTTCAAGTTTTTCAAAACTTTACATTTGACCATAATTATGGTTTATAGTGAGATAAAGCACTTTAAATACATATTGAGTTAGATCACATATAATTTTTCAAGTTATATTAACTAACAAAAATATTCATATTTTTATGCTTAAAGTGCTGATAAAATAAAAAATTTCAAAATTTTCTAAGAATAAGATCCATCTACATCTACATACACGAGAGAGTTGTTAATAAATTTGTACGGAGTGTTTTTTTTTTTTTTTTAATCCCATCCAATATATTATAAGTTTGTGTCGACACCTAACATAATTAACCATAACAACATGATTTAAAAATAAAAGTTGAACTCCTATTACAAAGATAAATGAGAGTTGAACTAGTTTACTGAGAGTCCGAAGAGCGAATGTACAAATTTATTCATAATTAATTTAATAAAGTGTTTGATAATTTTAAAATTATCTAATAAATTCAATTTCCATACACATATATTATTAAAGAAGTATAAATCAAATCAAACTCTAAATTGATTGGTGTCTAAATTGTCTTAGGTGCGCAGATGTGTTGGGTTTATAGTATGATAATTTCAATACTGAATTTGATGGGTTAAGCAGAATGGCCACAGAGAAATTTATGATTGTCACGTGACTACACAACACCTCTCTACATATAGTGTTGCCCCTTCATTTTGCCAGTTTATTTTATATATATATTTATATAAAACCCATCCTTCAGTTTGCCTGTTTATTTTAGATATGGAAGAATTACCCCCACTCTACCTCAAAGTTTAATATTCATAGACACGTACAACATATTAATTTATTTGTAATGTCCTCCCTTGACTAAAGGATTGATTGATTTGATTGTCATTGAGAATAATTGAATGTGTAAAAAAATATTAAAAGACGAAACTATAGCTCAATAAATTTATTTTTTAATTTTCCTTTAAAATAAATTTTAAAAACTTTAAATAAATTAAAAATAAATTTAATCTGATCTCCACTGTTCATTTGAAAATGGATGATGGAGATTAATTTGAAAAAAAAAATAAAAATTAAACAAAAATTAAAATTTTAATTAAAATATTTTTTAAATAGATCTCCACCGTTCATTTATGGACGATGGAGATTAATATGAGAAAAAAATAATTTAAAAAAATAATTTAAAATAAAACACAAAAAGCCCACCGTCTCTCTCCACTTTTTTTTTTTTCTCTTCTTCCAACCAGTCACTGTCTCTCTTTTCTCTCTTTTTTTTTATTCTTCTTCTTCTTCTCATTCTCCTCTTCTTCTTCCTCTTCTAATCAAATTCAGATCTAGGTTCGAATGATTCAAACCCAAAATTGGGACTGGGTCAAAGAATTCGAACTCAGAATTGAGTTCGAATCCTTCAAACAGTTCTAGGTTCAAATTATTCAAACAGTTCTGGGTTCGAATAATTCGAACCCAGTTGGGTTGTTTTGGATTGTTTTAGGGTTGATTGTAGGTTGTTTTAAAGAATTTTTTGTGATTGAATACTAGTTTTTGTTGATTGATTGATGATGATAATTTTGGGTTACTGATTGATGTTGATGATTTTGTTGGATTGATGATGATTTTAGTTAAAGATAAGAGGGAGGAGAGATTGAAGATAATTTTTAGTGGAGGTTTTTTGGGATTGAAGATGATTTTGGTTGAGGATGATTTCAATGGTATATTGGCAATTTCATTTGATTGCAAAATCAAGCCATAACAATCTAACAATACTCAGGAGTAATTTCATATTTTAACACCTTTTAAACTGTTAAAGTGATCATGTCATGATTAAATCCAGTCAACCCATTAGTTAGGGGAGGATATTGTAGAAAATCAAAAAGTTATATGTGTATGTAAATATCAAATTTGTAGATAATCTGGGGGTAATTTTCCCTTTTAAATATATATATATATATATATAATATATATGTATGTAAATATCAAATTTGTAGATAATTTGGGGGTAATTTTCCCTTTTAAATGTATATATATATATATATATAACCCATCCGTCAGACATTGCCATTCAATCAATGTTTCAACACCTTTGGCCCACTGATAATTCTGTTGAAAATGATTTCTCCTTCATTAAACCAGAAAAAATCTTTAATGATATTTTTAGTTTTGTTGGCGTTAATATAGTTGAAGAGCAAAGATGCTCACATGATTTGATATCAATAATTGCTTTTTGGTTTATAATCAGTCATCATTATATGAAATTATGAGTGTAGAAGTTCCCAAGTTGCTACTAGAAAATTGCGTTAAATATTTCCTAAATTATTTAAACAATTTGCAATATGTAGATAAATTACCATAATAATACTACTATATAAGAACTCATTAAATTGATAACACTTAACAATGGTGTGTATATATATAATATTTCTATAATAGGGACATCATAATTTTAAAAAATAAGGATCAACCTATCAAATTCATCAATTACATTTTTTTTTCCTAAAACAAATTCTCTCTTTTATTTAATTCAAATAGAATAAGTGAATTTAATTTGTTTACCTTTATTTTTTAAAGTTAGGATGTCTTGATTATAAAAACCTTTTATATATATATATATATAGTAAAATTGTATCAAAGCTTGCAACAATATTAAAATTTGTTAATGGCATCCCTGTCTCATTAACAAAACACATTACAACTCATACATTCAAAAAAAGCTTTCAAATAATTGTGAATAAAAGACGTAACAAAGAATTCAAAGTACAAAAATTTGGGGGTCAATAAGATTTAACTAGGATCAAAATTTAGGTACTTTTTTCTTTCATTACAATACCAAAGACATTGCTTTGAGAATGAGTTTCCAATTTTGAATCCAGAAGCACACACAACGTGCCCCCTTCTAAAGTGGTAATATTATTATTTTCTTGCTCTTGAAGTTTGACCGACCAATTTCAGAATTTGGTTTATATCCCCATCAGTTTCCCTCTAGGGTCCATTTATACTCTTCCAACACCAACGCACAACAACCACATTGCCTCATTAAAGGATCTAATTTTTTAATTAGCCATGCTTATTTTTCACCTAAAAAAAATTAACCGTTGGCTAAAAAATTGCAATCAATGACCCACTCTTTGCTGAAAAAATGATGGCACGATCGTTAAAATCTGTTAAGATTTATTAAATGGTCAAATCCAACACTCCGTATCACCTTATTTAAGTTGTGATATGTGAGAAATGAAGAAGTTTCTTTAGAATTTAATAACAGAAAAGCATGTAATTAAAGAGAATAGGTGGTGAGGACCATGAAATATGCCCAAGTGAGAGAGCAAACTAGACCTAAATGGGTATGTCCCTCACTAGGACATCTCAATAATACACACATGGACATGTCCAGACCAATAAAAATAAAATATAAACAGATATACATATAAAAAATAATAAATAAAAAATTCACCTAAAAATTCTTGCCTTTGGAACTTAACAGGGTATGGTCACACACTCAATAAATGCTTCCAACGCAACACATCCGCATCCAACACCTCGCAACTTATAGCTGTGCCGATGTCGACGGTTTCATTTCCGAAAAGGTGAAAAATTTCCTCAACCTCCTCTCCTCTTTGATTGTGTTTTTCGCGTGAACCCTCCTATTCACTTCACTTTATAAATCCATCTTTTCACACAATCTGATCACTCTCTCTATACTCTTCAATGGAAATCAAGTCTACACTCTCATCTCTTTTCCTTCTCTTCCTGATCCTCCTCTCCAGGCCTTTGTCTTCAAAGGGTATGTGATTGATTCTTTATCTGTATATGTAGCCGTGGAATTTATGTGATGTTTGAGACGGTGAATTGATGTATTTAGTATATTGTGCTGGTTGGCTTTTGCTAGGTGGGTCAGTGGTGGTGATGGATGAGGATGTTTATGAGATTGACTACAAAGGTCCGGAGACGCACTCCTCTATTCCTCCACCGGATCATTCTCGTGGGAAGCCCATGATTCATCATGGAACCACCATGGAATCTCCCAAATGCAAGGGCTTGAGGGGTTGCAACGGTGCAGCAAATGTAAGACTTCTTCAATCCTACATGAGTTTACTCTCTGATTTGCATGTTTTTTGAACGAGTAAGATAAAAGTGGTGGGAGTTTCAAAAAGAAAAAGATAGAAGTGGTGTGTGCAGAGAAACCTGTGATTAGGAAGATTTATTTATTTATTTTTCCAAATAGGATTTTCATCCAAGAAAGAAATTTATCTGGGTTTCATGGAGGCTATAAGGAGCCTCAAAGAACTGGTCATAGTCCAACAAAATAACAAAATTAAGGCGTTCGGGAGCATTTGTACGTTTTAAGAATAAAATAAAATAAAATCAGTACTATGGTAGTTCAAAATTATTTTTAAATCCATTTTATTTCCAAAAAACCTTTTCAAAGAAATGTTTTTATGGCATGTAAACTCCTATATATCACAGTTGGCTATGTATCTCTTCATTCATTTTAAAGAAAGTGTCAAGTTTCTCTACCAAAGGCATTTTATAAGTTTTATATTATGTTGTTTTCTAGTTATGCAAGTAGATATATTAAGCCGTGAAAATAACATAGTTCAAAAAATCGTTACTCACCAATCGACCGATGAGACAGCGGTTAGCAATTTATCAATTACTCGACGAGTATTGTTTTAGGGGAAAATTGTTATTTTTAAAAATCAAGGGCATAAATTAATGTTTTTTAAACATCTTGAGTTAAAATTTAGATATTAATGTAATTTTATCAGACTTTCGGGGGTTTGTGTAATTTGTCCTTGTACATATGTTTTAAACATTGGTGAGCTGGCCCTCCACCTCTCGCTCTCTCTAACTCGCAACCATAGCCATGACTGGATCAACTACCGCTTCGCTCATCCAGGTGAAAAGGCTTATTGTCGTGACCCCTACTGCTACTATAATTACGACATCGTCTGCTTCGAGTACCGACCCGACAGAGGTTGCAACTGTGCTAGCTCCACCCTTCCTGATGCCTTTTTCTTCTTCTTTCCTTCTTGCCTTCTTCTTTTTCTTCTTCTCATTTTCTTCCATCCAGGTATGATGTCGATATCACGCCGGCCAACGATTAGTCGGCCAATTCAATCGAATGATCAGCTCACTCGATTTTATCGCCGATCTCATCCTTATCAGACCGGCAACATACCATTCAGTGTTTTATCACCGAAAATTCGTCCGTTTTCGACGATTTTTGAAACACTGGTAAATAGTAAATGATCTTAACTTCATAAAATCTTTGATCTATTCAGTGCAATGTTTCAAAAGCGACCTAGCGAATAGCAAATACTCGACTACTCAACGAATACTTGATTTGACCATCGGTCAATAATTAACCTGTTAATAAACAATCAAACTTATTCCAACCTATAAAAAGTTAGGAAAAAAAAAATCAACAATGGATTGAAATAATATTCATCAACATTCAAGAATAGAAAAATAAAAGAGGAATAAAAAGTAAAGAGTAAAAAACTAAAATTAAACATAGAAAGACAAGAATAGATTCAAGTTCAACAAAATCAACCCTTACTAGTGACGATGAGTAATAGAAAGGAGTGGCGGCCATGGGCGAGTCGATGGTGAGGAAATGACAGCTGTCAAAGGTGCGACAGTAAAGCGAGCTGGTTTACGAGAAAGAGAGGGCTACAGTCGCGGAGAAGAAGAAGAAGCTCTGGTCTAATCTAACCAGAGCTTCTTTTTTTATTATTTTATTTTTTTCAATATGCAGGTTCAGAAGGGCGTCGTTTTGGACCTTCAAAACAACGCTGTTTTGGACCTCGACTTAAAAAAAAAAAAAAGGTTGAGCGGTTAGTCGCCACCAACCCAAGTCGGCTGCCTAGGTGGCGTAACCGTCTAGGAGGCGACTAGGCGGCGGAGTAAGTTGAGTTTCTAAACACTAATTCAATGTGAATTTTAAAGAAAGAAAAAGGAAATTTTCTGTCAAATGTTCCTTCAAGAGTCCAAGTACCAATTGAAATGTTTTTTGATCGTAAACCATTTTTTATCTATTCTAGTCCAAAATTGTAAACACATACAAATATGTTTTACACTCGGAAACAGTTTTGTTAACATTAATTTTTTTTTCCATGATGTTGTTCTTGTTATGCAGGGGAAGAAAATCCATGGATAGGCAAGTTTTGGAAGCAAATTTGATGATAATTTTGTTTTGAAGTTATCATAGTTTAGTTCCTTTCTTATAGTCATTGATAATATGAAAAATACATGTTAAAATTTAGGGATATGAGAATATGCATCTTGGGATCGCCATTTTCAGCCATCTATCAGTCTCTGTACATGTGAATTGTGTGATATTTTTATATGTTGAGTCTGAACAAAAGTACTTTCCAATTGAGTATTACTTCACTTTTGTGCAGTGGATGATATAAAGCGTACCAAATATGCCCTTAAATTCTTGTTTTGGGTGATTATTCCTAATATATTTTTGAGAAAAACTCCAATACATTAGTCACAATGTACTTATTATGTTGTTCATATCATCTGGTATGACTAATTATTTTTTATTTATTTTTTATCTCTATTCTCACATTTTATGTTTTCAACAATTTTTCTTGTTCATGCATTCTAGTCATCAATTAGAAAAATATTTATTTCATTCATGCTCATGAGGAAAGTTTATTGTCCATTTTATAGGTGGGGGACAGTGTAGTGGTTGAGTGTTGACTCAAGTAATGGATAAACTTCTCCTATAAAAAAAAAAAAAAAATGTAATCGATAAACTTAGCTCATAGTTGTAGTTATAAGCGGTCAATTTAAATGGAGGGAGACAGCTTCTCGAAATTTCTTCAAAGTTCGACCTATATGTGCGGATAAATTTTATTGATTTTAAAATTTATTGTTTGCTTTACCTAAATTTTGAGTGTTGTTCCGATTATGTTATAAATAGTGGTAAAACTTAAAAGTATAACTATTTCAAAAAAAAAAAAAAAAAAGTATAACTAAAATTTTATAAATTTCATTAAGAAAAAAACTTGATCTGTTGGATAATATTTTCATCTTATAATTTAAAATTTCTTATTGATTTTTATATTTTTAATCGAGTCATTTAAGCTTTTCTAAAAAAAAAATCGAGTTATTTAAGCTCTTTTTTTGGTTGGTTCCAGTAATATTCTCTTATCACTTAACGTTGACAACAAGAGCTTATAACGTGGAATATGTTTTGATCTGTGTGCTGAACACTCAACATGATGACTTGTTTGCTTTTTACGTGATTAATAAATTGTATACTTTCACAACCCTTCTTAGCTCCTAGCTTTAGTAATAAGGATCTCCTCATTTACAATAGTAATAGAATTTCAAGTTCTATCATATATATTTATCAATATATATGGTGAGTTTTCTTTTTTTTTTTTTTTTTATCATGGAAATGCATATATGGATTGTGCATATAGCATATGACATTGGCAAGTTTTGATAGATTACTATTCAATTTGATGTTATTTTTTAAAAAAAAAATTAAAATAGAAATTATTTATGATTCAGAATTAAAAAAGGGTCTCATGCAACATATAGATCTTTGCTGTAATTAAGAATTCACACAAATTAATATTATTGTCTATTTTGCAACGTAACTAAACAATGGAGTCACCGTCCAGTGCATGTGTCTCTCACATGTAATGTGTTATTAGGCATGACAGAATTGAAGCATGAAAATTACATGTGTCTAAAATTGAAGATCTGTCTTTTCAAAAAAGGAAAAATGGAAGATCTGGAGACAACTAAGGCAACCACTGGGCTTGAGCCAACCAGAGAATGGTCCTCCTCCAAATTAATGCCTCTAAAATGGTCCTACGTTGTACTTAATTTGCCTTTCTGTTATATTTTTGCAATAATGTAAGATTATGTGATATTAATAATAATAATCACGAAACTAATGTGCCGTCGTTATCATATTAGAACTTTTCTTTAGACCCATATAGCCTCAAATTGAATGGTTACCTTGATAAAACCATTTAAATTTACAAAAACAATATATATACGTATCATATGATAATAAAGTTTATATATATCTTATATAAGTTTAAATTGATTATTGTATTAGAGAGTTAAGTTAATCTGTCTTTTTTGAGTGTTAACATGGTCAGGGAAACCCCAAGGCAAACAAAAAGAAGGTCAGGATTTCCAAATAGAAAAAGATGGTCGGGAATGTGCAACTATAGATTTTAGAGGCTTCTTATCAAAATAGTTATCATGCATTCAAGAGAAAGTTCTTTTCGACTCAAAATGATGAATTGAATGATTTCATATTTTCATTGTTAACTAGACTCTTTAAAATCCTTGAAGACTCCAATAAATTTTCTTGAAATATAATACTATGTATGTCGGTATGTAATTGTTTTTATTCTTAAAGAGAAATGTATATGTATTTGTTACAACTTACAACTACCTCATAAAATATATATATATATATATATAGTAGAGAAAAAGTTGATTTGATTTGTAATTTGATTATAATCTTGTAATTTCAAGAGCACTTTTTATCTACGGTGTTAGGGCATTAGTTAATATTCACAACTAACCAATCAACGAATTCATTATAAATAAGAAAAAAAACACACGCACATAAAAATAATGCCTCTATTGAGAGGTTGTTTATGGGCCCACTCACAATTTCAAGGTGTTAACCCATGCTACCCTTATTTTAAAAATTAAAATGACGATGACATGAGGATCTAGTTGTAAGCTTTTTACATCTATACTCATACACTAATACATTTAAGTCATGTTCTCTTCTTAACCCTAAATTACGGTAATTAAAAAATTAATAGAAATAAGAATTCAAATAATGTATTGAGTTATTATCACCTAATGTGGTTTCATGGTGAGAGTATTCATTCAACCCTACAATGATCTCGATTCGAGTTGTTTCACATCTCATGATAATTAATAAAAAAGGTGTTATATCATCTATGACTACAAACAATCCTTGTTTACTCCTGTAGTTTGATATAATAGCCAAAATCTTTACATGATTTGAGAAATTGCTAAGATTCCCATTATTAATTAATGAAATAGATCAAATATTCTCTTACAATTTATGGAAATGCCAAAAAAATCATTTACCATCAAAGTTAACGTTAAAAATCAATATTTGACCATTAATGTAAAAGGACAAAACCATCAAAATAAGATAAATATATAATAATATTAAATAATTAATTAATTCAAAAATTAGAGGACAACAAATGGACACCTCATTAGGTGTGAGATAAAATATATAAAAAAATATTAATATTTAACAAATTTTTTTATTGAAAAAAGTAAAAATTAAAACAAATTTAGAAAATAAAAATATATATATAATCTTCACCGTCTATTACAAGGATAAATGATGGAGATGAAAACAAAAATATTTAAAAATAAAAACAAATTAGTGGAGATCTAATTTAGGATTGGATCTCCACCAACTATTCATTTCACAGATGGAGATGAATAGACCAATCTTACAAATTGGGATCCGTATTCACCATCGAAATCACAAAACAACTGGTCACAAACGCAAACTCCTCATTCATAGACCAATTTCCTAAAATGTCTTTCTCCACCAGCTGAGCCTCTCACTATCACCATTCTCCATTCCCGATTCTCTTGTTTCTCCTTTCTCTCACTCTTTCTCTCTCTCTCTCTCTTCTTTCATCTAGAATCGAACACCTAAAGTTAGCGTCAACAAGAAGGATGACAACAGGTTGGATCGGCGTCAGATCAGTACACCCCAAACCCGATCTAATTTTTTGGTGGGGTGTCCCAAACTTGATCCATGCCCCAAACAAGTCGATACTTTCCATCCCAAATCCGAACCAAATTTGTTTGACCCAATTTAGTTTTAAACAAAGTACATATTTAATATTAAAAATAAATACATAAATAAAAAACAATAATTTTTATTTACAATAATTCAATCTTAACTCCAATATAACATCATATCTAAATAATCATCAATATAAAATTTATAGATAACATAAATTCTTTAAATACAAATGCTAAAGCAATTGGTAAATAAAAAAAATTTCATTACACATATCAAAATACTTACCACATACATGACAAAGTTTCATTACACACACTATGATATTGTTATTACATAGTAAAATTCTCTCATAAATACCAAAATAATAATTATAACATAACAGTGTAAGCATTTTTATGGTAATGGATCGGATCAGGTTTGGATCAGTCTAACCTGATTTCGACTCTATTTTTTGGTCGGCCGTCCCAAACCCGACTTGTGCTTTAAACGGGTAACTACTCTTCGTTGCAAACTTGCCCTAAACAAAACAGTTTCCATCGATTTGGGTCGGATCATAATTTTTGTTATCTTTAGTAACGACAGAAGGTAAAATATGATTATGCGAAACGAGTGAGGGGTAATTTATGTTTACACCAAACTACAAGGGTCAAAATGAGATTATCTCTATTATTTAGTATCTTCTTTTACTGCATTACATCCAACATATATATATTTGACGTAGTAAAAGTACATTTATCACTGTTGGGTTCTCTTGATTAAGACACTAAGGCTTAGTCCAAAACTAAACCTTTTGAAAATGAGAAGAACAACTCACCCGAAAACTCCTAGAAATAAGAGAAACAACCCACACAAAATAGAGGTGAGAATGTTGCACTTTGAGCCTTAGACTAAAGGCTCAAGAGGACTCATGCCAAAGGGGTGGGCATCATCAACTGTTTCTTTATCTTTTGTGTTTTTTGTTTTTTCTTTTAAACTATACCAAATGGACTAAAAGTTTACTGAGACTTATTAAGATTAACCACTAATTACATAATCCAAATATACAATATCAAAATAAGAGAAATCTATGCCTACAATTAAAAAAAAAAAAATCACTGAAAAATGATTTCATAGCCCTCTAAACACGTAGGGATTTTACTCCATTGTGTTGTGTTATCATACCAAATGTCAACATTTTTTATTTTTAATTTGAGTAAATATATCTACTTCGCTACCATCATCATATGAGACGATGCCGACAATAGATTTTACCAAAAAATCATTTTCCTTTTAAAGCAAACACAAGCCTGAAATTTCTAGTGAAAATTCCACCAGACCTTCCTTACAATCTGCAATAATTATAGCTCCTGAATTCCGATTTTAGATAAATTTTGTTAAAATCTCTAGAGATAATATTTAAAAAAAAAAAAAAAAAAAACTCTAAAGCTAAATAAAAACACAATTGAAAGTACGCAGAACGCTTACGTGTCGACAATCGATTAGACCGTGATCAGATTAACGATTAATCGACACCGTATATCACACGTGACAGAAAGCGTGTATAAGAGTCAACAAGACACGGTGGTCTGCGTTAAATTGGTTTCGTTTTCAGGAAGAGACTCGTGGTGTGTTTTTTTGGTTTTTCTTTGTCGTGCTTTTATTATTAGCATCACTTGGTTTCTTCAGATCCAAAACAAAGTTGTTCTCTCTGCAATCCAATCCACAAAACAACAAGAAAGAAATGGCAAACAACTACAACGAAGATACTAGCCGAGACGATTCTCATGAGGAATCCAGTCCTCTTTTGAACAACCAACCCAAGAATGAGAAGCAATCTAGCGTTGACGGCAAGACCGCCGTGGTTCCTCCGCTTCAGAAGCACGTGCCGGTGCCTGGTTGGACCGCTAATGGGCTGCCGTTGGGTCACGGGAGCGTGATGGGTGAGCCGATGGGTCGGACCCAGTGGGATTCCAGTCTCTGCGCTTGTCTTGGTCGCAATGATGAGTTCTGCAGCAGCGATCTTGAAGTTTGTGAGTGATCCTTCTATCTTGGATTGGATTTGCGTTGATAATTGTTTGGTTTTTAGGAGAGTGATTGTATTTGTTTTAGGCAAATCAGAACAATTTTTTGTGATGTTAGGGTTTTGATTGGCATGTTTGGGGGAAATTGTGGATAATTTTAGAACGTGGAAATTCTAACTTATGAAATTGAAGCTGGTGATGACATCGCTAGCTTGTTGATTGAAATTGAGTTTATTTAAAAAATAAACAGCCATTTTTTATACATATTGTTCCTTACTATAGATATTTTATGTTAAATGTGGGATGTCTGGTTACATTCTTGACATATTATGCTATTTTTATGTTGACTGATTCTAAGACGTCATGTTATTGGTTTTTTCGCATATAGATGGTTGGCATTGTAATTTTATCTGAATATATTGTAATATCGTAACATGGTGATGAGCCCAGCTTGTTTGCTTCGCAATTGAGAGAACAATTGTCGAAATTTGAGTTTGAATATGGTTCCTCAGGTGGGCTTTTTTCCCTTATCGGTGAATGAAAATTGAAAAGAGAACACTTGCTATGTGTTTTTTGGTCTGATGAAATTTTGTTATGATTGTTACCTTTTGGGTCTGGATTTTGTATGCTGTGTTATAATTGGTCTTGAAATGTCTTTTCCATTCTTTGCATGCTTTGCTTTTCTTTTGTAATGTAATCTTGACGATCGCGGTTAGGTCTCCTTGGAAGTGTGGCTCCTTGTGTGCTTTATGGAAGCAATGTTGAGAGGCTGGGATCTGCTCCTGGGACATTTGCTAATCACTGTGTGCCGTACACTGGTCTGTACATGATCGGTCAAGCCTTTTTTGGTTGGAATTGTCTTGCACCATGGTTTTCATATCCTAGTCGTACGGCTATTCGCCGGAAGTTTAACCTAGAGGTAAGTTATTCTTCCCTATGCTTTCCATCTTTTCTTAAGTTTTGTCAACTAGAATGTCCTTAGCTTGATTTTCATTGAGTCGTTCCTCTGAATTCTTGGTTACATGTTTTATTTTTTATTTTTTAATTTTCCATGCCTTATGACTATATCAAATATTCTTGTTTGGCCCTATGACTCTGTCAAATATTCTTGTTTCAAAGTAATTTAGGACTCAACTTTCTTCAGAAGTTTGCTGATTAATGACAGTAAATTATATTTCTTAAAAAGATTTTGGCCTCGAAAGTCAGGGTAAAAGCTTTGTTGAGTTATATATTTTTTTTCTTGTTAAACTTGAAGTAATAGGTGCCTACTATACATTCTAAAGTCAGTATACCATTCTACTGAGTTGCTATTGGCAATTTAGAGGAGAGTATGTAATTCTAATCCAATCAATTTAGACTCATTTTAAAAATACTTGAGATTACTATAATGATTTTTCAGGCAGCAAGATTATTTTATATTGCCACTTGATTGGTTTCCAAGTTCAACCAACATCACATTTCATGTATAGATTTTATGAAACTTCATCTCTTCACTTGTTTGAATTTGCCTATCATGATGGGGATTTAAAAAATAAGGGGTGGAAGATCTTTTGGTGTTTCTTGTTTTCAATGCTTCTATTTTGTTGCAAACAGGGTAGTGTTGAGGCACTTCATAGGTCATGTGGGTGCTGTGGAAGCTGTGTAGAAGATGATTTGCAACGTGAGAACTGTGAGTCAGCTTTTGATTTTGCAACTCACGTCTTCTGCCACTTGTGTGCTCTTTGCCAAGAAGGTCGTGAGCTCCGTCGAAGGATGCCTCATCCTGGGTTCAATGCTCAACCTGTCTTAGTCATGATTCCACCTGGGGAGCAGAGCATGGGACGTGGAGCTTGAGGGCACACTTCTTTGGCATCTCGCACGGACCTGAAAGAGTTCTAGCCTGTCTATAGTTAATGTGATGTGATATTGCAGAATCATACCTTATTTTGTGTTCTGGAGACCGACATTTAAGACTATAACTTGGTTTGTCAATCAAGTTTAAATAACATGTGATGGATTTTTAGACCTTGCTTGTGTTTATGAATTGTGACTGCCATATATGCAGAGGTGTGCGTTTGGTATTTTGATTTGTGAAGTGAAAGTTTCTTTAGCAAAATGTCTCACATGCGCACGCTGTGTATTTAGTAAAATGTTAGTAGAGACAGTGTTCATGATATGAGATGTCAATTGAGTACTTCATTTCCTATACGTTTGTGTTTATGTTATAAGATGTCAATTGAAACCTCATTTCATATATGTTTAATATGTTTAAGGAAAGCACAATTTATAATAAAAGAAAAAAAAAAAGCCAAAATAATACGAAAAGGCTCCTATATGTCTTCTATTTTTTAAATAAATTAACACGAGAAAGCTAAAAAAAATTTATTAGCCCATTTTATTATTACCAACTGGCACATATATGCATAAATGAGTTTTCATCAGCCTTGAGAAGAAAGTGATGCTAATTCGCATACCCATCAAACCTTGTGGGAAAATTATAATACGACAATCACAATTGTGTTCATAACGAAAGGAAGATTGACGGCCAAAGAGGACATCAAACGCTAGGAGAAAAAATGAACAAGCAGAGGGAAGAAGGATGAAGAAGGAGACCTCATTCATTTTGACTGTAGAATGAAAGGAGAGATAGAGAGAGGAAAGCGACCTCAAATTTGTGTTTTTACCTTTTTGAATAATCACAAAACAAGTCTTGATTTTTTTTTTTAAAAAAAAAAATTAAGTAGCTTGTGATTTTTCCGCTCATGCCCAAAACACTTATATGGTCCCTAATTTATTTTTATTACTAATTTAGTTCTTAAATTTTATTTTTTTAATAAAAAATTTTTATTAGCCCATTTTATTACTACTAAACGGGTACACATACATAAACAAGTTTCCATCAGCCCTGAGAAGAAAGTAATGCTAATTCGCATTCCCATCAAGCCTTACGTCTCCTAATCTGAAACGCCACCTTGCAATGTACAGACTACAGAGCAGGGACGCATATTCTGCATTACTCAAATTACCAATTATTTTTGGCCCCAATTCAACCTCCTAAATTGAACATTTGCTTTTCCAAGAGGGTTGACGTTTGAACAGCCGACGATCACTGGACATAAACCCATTTGTTGAGTAGCTACTAGCACACTGATTTAAGTTTTTGCCTCGTAGACATAAACGCCATCTTTGCCTCATAGACATAAACTTCTTCATCAATAACTAAATTTAAAATGAAACTAAATTTAACTTGTAAGGAGAGGAGAAAAACCAAACCGCATATGATTGGCAAACGGCAATTTTACCTCCTAGTCTACCCAAATAATGGGTTAACTTCTAATTACGAGATTATATTTCTAAACAGTATGGAGAAAACCAGGGACGACTCTCTTGACTTTAAATCCGGAGGAAAATTCACGACACTGACAATTTAACATGTGGGGAAACAAGTGAAAACAACGATTGATAATCTACTCTCCCGGTGCAGAGACACCCTGCTTCAGTTTTTCCCTCTTCATCTTCTTCTTGGAGAGTGGCTTCTTCTTTCTTGGAGGAAGGGTCTTCTGTGCATATGCGTAAAGTATATAATTGCCGATAAGGAATGTCAATAGCAGACCCCCTACGACTAGCAGCACTATCAATCCTGGATTGAATCCTTTGGCTTCGGCATCCTTGATCACTTTTCCCTGTACAACACAAAAACAAGTCAAACTTCCCATAAGCACGAATTGAACAACAGATAATGATGTAAAAATACAACTGGCTTGTGCAGACAACTATCATTACGTCCAATGCAATACTTTTTCATGTCTCTTGTTAGCAGCATGTGGTGCAACTCTTTGCACAACACCCTAAAACTTTATTTTGTTGTCCTCACACTTTTATCTGATCTCCATCACCAGTAACAACAGTTGTTCAAAGTATGGTTCAACATTACCTGATCCGTAAAATCAGCAGACCAGACATCCTATAAAATTAGACTCAAAAGTGCACGATACGATATCATTTAAATTCTTCCAAAATTCCAACAAAATTTCCCATGGTACTGATTCAAGAACAAAGTGGTTTTGCGAGACTCCTCTTGGTTCATAATATCACGACAAGGTATATTCACTAATGTATACCTACATATCCCCACCCAATTAAGCAAAAATGTCCATCCTACATTAAGTTTTGAAAGCATTCCACTAATGCATTGAAACCCAATGGATTGACCACCAAACCAGTTGCTTTCCGTCTTGCAAACAGGGATATCCTATGTCAGCATTAAATGTTTTACTAAATATATCTGTAAAGCATTGCGAAAAATATAATTTTCCAAACCCCACGAGATACATATCATCTTCAATTGAAATTAGATCTGATGGCACAAAATCTCTCTCACAATACAAAAGTCACCAACACGAGCTAATTATTGATTTGAAAAAACACATCACCTGAACTCTACTTAAACAATAACTCAAAGTGAACTCAGTTAAACCAGGCCTGAACATTGGGCAAAAATTAAAACTAAATATATATATATAACAAACTAAATTATTCAAAATCCCAAAAGACCTAATCTTTTTATAGCATGCACCGATTAAACTGAATATATTGATCTCCAATTCCGAATTTGTTTGTAAACAAAATAACAATTTCATCGATAGACCAACAATGCACCTGCGGTGAAGTATTATAAATTTAAAAATGTAATCATTCATGAAAAACAATTCAATTGCGCCAAAATTAGTTCATGAATAAGTCCAACAATTTCTTGTAGCGAAAATTTTCACCACAAATCAAAAAATCTTATGGTTCAAATTCCATTTAAACCATGGACGGGTAGAACAGTTTGATCAAGCAATTCAATCCATGCATAAAATGAAAATTCATTTTCAACCTCCAATCAGAATTAAAAAATAATAATAACAATAATAATAATAACGTAATTTCACCAAACATCAGCAGAAAACACAAGATCATCATAAAATGGAATGATAAAGGTTAGATCTTTGCATTAATAATGCAAATCGAATTATATCAATACAGATCTCGTAAATCAGCTGACAGAACAGAGAGAATGAATACGAAAACATAAAAGGAAAAAAAATACAAATATGTATGAAAAGATTACCATGCGATCAAAGGACGGAGGAACCTTATCGCCGAACTCGAACTCGTCGTCCATGGCAGAGATCAGCTCACCGTACGAATTGGACCAGAGAAGATTCCAGAATATGAGTTTTGGAGTTAGACCTAATGGAAGTAGACGACGCTCTATAATTTACATATGATAATCTATATATGTTGAATAATCTCACCTTTTTTTTTTTACCTTTTTTGGGTCTTTTTTTTGGATTTTGGGCCGATGTCTAGGCCACATTTGACTTGGGCTGGTGTTGAAACTCATACAAGAAATTCTCGATAATCTTTTTCAATTTTATTTTCTTTTAGGCTTTACCTATTAGACTTAAAAGGGGATTACAAATTTTGATTATGGTGTTTGGGACGTGCATAGTATTGACTTGAAAATATATGTATGATACTTTCATAATCTCTCATCACCGCTCGTTTTTAACCCATTTTCATTATGTGTTTTGATGTACTCGGAAACACGAAAATGACAAGATTAAAGAAAATCAACTTTCTCTTTCATCTTAAATACATTGCTTTTGAATTACTTTGATTTTTTTTATTCGTTGGTGGTGGTGGATTTAAAGTACCTGTAACTATAATTTTTAAACAACATATCATCATCATCAACTTTCTTACTTTCAAATGATTTTTTTTTTTTTTTTTTTTTTTTAAAGATACTTTCAAATGAATTTTATGTATTTAGTTTGATTCTAAATTAAGGTTTTATATAGTTTAGTTTTTTTTTTTTTTTTAATATTGATTAAAAAATTATTACATAATATTCTTAGGAGGGTGTATTCAATTTAAGATTTTATTGAAATTTAAATAACTTTAAAAGTTTGAATGTATTCAATCAAGATTTGAATTGATTCTATTAAGATATGTGTATTTAATCCAAATTTATATGAAATTCATTAAAATCTATGTATATTAAAAAATTTATTGATTTAAGTAATAGATTTAGATTAATTTTAAAGTGATTTTTATGAAAAAGGAAAAAAAATTATAACAAATCTTACATTCTCTTCAAAATTGTATTTAGTTTTTAAAAGAATTCTAACAAAATTAATATGAAATTTATAAAATCTGTGAATTCTATCAAAATCTATTATTAAAAAAATTCATTAAAGTCCAATAAATTTTAGATTGAATACACCCCATTTAATTTTTTTTTTTTTTTGGTTGTAAATATAATTCTCCTTTATTTAGTATGTAAATTTATCATACACATTGAAGAGAATGTTCATAGTATCTCATCATATACGCAAATTACATGAGTATAACTACTCCAATCCTATTATACTCTGAACACAAGATTTCTCACTTCTAATCAAATCCATACAATGTAATAAGGAAAACCAAACTATGCATGAGAGTTGATGTTGTATTAGGTTTTAATGGAAATAGTTTAAATCATACATTATAATGCAGTCCTATAATTCTCATCATTGGAACATGATTAAATTAAATACTACAAGAAGTTTCTCACACTGCATTCACAATTCAAATAGAAGTTGTCTAGATCAAATGGTACACTACATTCTAATACTCTTCATCACATGAAGTTACAATAAGTTCAAATACTTTCATCACAAAAGGTTTAAATAGTTTTCATCACAACAAAAAAAATGAGTCTTTCATATTGTTTAAATCGAACACCAGTTCAAATAGTTATCATCACATTAAAGAAACGGTCTCTTGATTGTATCCATTATCTGAATGCCTTTTTATTTTAAGAATAAAGTAAGCTTTGTATCCTTTTTTTTTTTTTTTTTTAAACCGCTAAGCTTTATATCTTATAAAGATAGAGAAAGTGGTAGGAAATAAAATTAATAGGAAAGAAGATAAATACAACGAAAAGGTCGAATCGAATTCAATAACAGTTTTGTTATGCATTAACCGAATCATGTTATAGATTACGTTGGTGACGTTTTTTCATATATATAGTTAATGACAAGTTATATTGATTTTAAAAGTATTGAAGAGATTAATCAATTTTATCTTCGGATTCTTTTTTTTTTTTCACCTGACATTGAATCAGACTTCTACAGAGACCAGCTGAGATGGATTCTAAAAGCATGACTTGAAATTCTATTTTCAGAAGTCGGAAGAAAGTTATTCATACAAATGGTGGGAAATGACTAAGTTTGCAGTTTACAACATGGTTGGGCTTGAGAAGTCCAACTAGATGGGCCTGGAAGATTCATTTGAATGACTTTCTGGTTTGTAAATGGCCCTGGAGTGGACAAGGCAGAAGCTGACAATTGACAACCCACCGAATGTTGAAGCAGGGGCACTAGAATTACGATTCACGTCCTTGACTCAGCTCCTATCGGTATAAATTTTGAACGGATCAGAAGAGTAAGACACCGCACAAATTTGGAATCATAACAAATTGTTCAATTCATATACTGTATCGTGTCAGGGTCATCACAAGTTTCCAAGGACCAGAGTTTGTTGAAGCGACAATAGCTTAATTATTATTATAAATTTATAATTAAAAATAATTAGGGGGAGGGGGGGCCGCTGTTTGCTATTATTTAGACTAGGTTAGATACACAAAACTTGCGATAAAATTTACAGGTTTGAATTTTATTTTTTGAACTCTTATTTGAAAAGAGCTATACATGTTTTAACTCATAACTTCACAATTTCATCAGTGTATATTTGAGGAACTGAGCCACCTCAATTCGGTTTTATATTTTGTCCTCAAGATGTTGAATTTTTAATTATTGGATTTCTTACAATCTTTTGGGTATCAATGGTCCTCTAGCTATTTTTAGTATACTTGTATATTTTGTTTTTTTGTTTAAATCCATGAAAAAAAAATATTGATTATGTTTTTTCTAAATTACAAAAATATGACACATTAACAATATCAATATCAGATGATTGATTAATTTCCTTTTCACTAATCATTTTACCGAAAACATAATTATGTGCAAAATAAATTAATTTTGTAGACGTCTTTTAAAAAATTTATATATGTACAAGTAACACATTAACAATACTGATGGAGATGATCATGATTAATTTTCTTTTCATTAGTTACTTTTAAAAACAAAAAAACAAAAAAACAAAAAACAAACAGAGCTCAGACGGCACTTGCAATCATCAACTTGTCAGATGATAAGAATGGACCCATCCATCACAAGCACGTATTTCTTCACAGCTCGAAAGAGGGTTGCACCAGCCGGGAATCGAACCCGGGTCTGTACCGTGGCAGGGTACTATTCTACCACTAGACCACTGGTGCTTGTTGGTGCATGTCAGAAAAACAAATATTTATTTGTGTATGACGTTTGTCCTTTTAACCCCAATTCACTCTTCAATGTCCATATCAAATTTAAGATTTTTTTTTTTTGAAACAAAATTTAAGATTTTCAACATCAATTATTTACCCTTTGCACCCTCTTGAATGCCAAAAGTCTTAAATAATCATTTTGATAAACTTTCTCTTAAGTTTTTTTTTTTTTTTCGAGTTTTGCTCCAGTCAAATTGCGAAAAGAATTGAAGAAGTCCATTAGTGGTGTTGCATCTTCCTTGATTCTATTTGCGTCAAATGTGATATTAATACAACGACATTGTTATTTACATGGTCTACCCATATTAAGTAGAACTTGGGAGTTGAATCTACAATCTATTATAAGATAAGTTGGTAAACTTTTGGTTTATCACTACACCAAAACCACTTTCTCGCAATGACCATATTTTTAATTTATTTAATTTTATTATGTTATGTGCGTAGGGTGAGAATTATTACAAAGAATCCATAGCTAAAATTCCAAATTTAGACAAAAAAAACTGTTAAATTTAATTCCAAATTTAGTAATTATGTATTATGTCAATGCATTGAATATAGGTTATTAATCAAACGTAAATAAATATTGACTAGGTCAAAACAAACAAAAATAATTGAATCTAAAGGAGAATAACTGAGGATCTAAATTATTATATAAGTGTGCATTGAGAAGAAGATACACATACACACACATATACCCAATTGAAACTTATTCTCAAGTGGAATAAACTTTATTCATTTATGACAATTTGGTTACCCATCATTACCTGAAGTCAATTTATATTAACGACATAGAGTGTCATCGTGTGGTAAAATACTCCTAATGGTGTGCTTTGACTAGTTTTACTAAATTAAAAAAAAAAAAAGGACTTAGATTTCCACCATCCATCATGGATGTTGGAGATCAAATACAATCAAATACCAAGAAAAAAAAAAGTCATCTTCTCGACCTCTCTCCCTCATCTACCTCTCGGTCAGTATTCTCTCTCCGTTGCAAGTCGGCCCTATCTTTGTTAGCATGAAGACTAGGGGCATCGAGATCGTTGGATCTCCTTTATTAGAGACGAACCCTGATCTTTGGCAAAGGAGACCCAAGGTTCCACTGTTGTATCACTTTTTTTTTTCTCATTTTTTGGGTTGATGATGTTTAATAATGGGTAGGGTTTAAAATGGTTGATGATCAAGGGTTTGGGTTTGGCATATTGTTGATGATGTTCATATGGATTCCAATTGAACCTAAATGAACATTATCTAGGTTTGACAAACTAGATGATTTTTTTTTTTGTTTTTTAATTTTTAACGAAATCTTTGTTTCAATACAGAGATGAGTATCATTTGGATTCGTTCCCAAATGACTTCTAATGTTTCATTTGTCTATCTATTTTTCTTTAAAAAAAAAAATTATGAAATTCGAGATCCAATCGAACCTAGATTAACTTCATTTGGGTTCGTCGAATCCAAATGACTTTTATTTTATTTTATTTTTTTAATTTTTTTATTTTTTAAAGTTGAACTTTACCATCCATCAATGTGATGGACAGTAAATATCTCACTAAAAAAATATTAGTTTTTTATAATTCATTTTTAAAAAATTATTTTAAAAGAAAATTTTAAATAGAGTCAATAGATAAAATTACTCATAGATGTATTAAATTTGACTAACGGTTAACTAACTTATACTAAATACGGGTAGTCAAATTATAATAAATCAATACAGTTTAGGGGAAACTTCATTTTAGTCCTTAAAGTTTCGCGAAATATCAAAATTTTATACATCTATTGGAAACAGTTTTTTTCATCCCTAATTTTTCCAAAACTCTTCAAAAATGTCCAAATCGTTGGTCAACTAATGGTCAAACTAACCAAAAAACATAAAAAGACTCAATTACCCCTCATAACTTAAAATGACTATTTTAACCTTAATACAATTAGAATATTACATAATATTTGACCAATGACAAACTGACACGTATACCATAATTATATATTTTTTTAAAAAAAAAATCTTATTATTTTTTTTGTTTAAATGAAACAAAAATTTAACATAAAAAACAGATTTTAGGGAAAAAAATCACACTTCACTGCGTCCTTCGCCTCTCTGTCGCCTCCGCCCTTCTCATTCTTCTTCTGCCTAGATCGAACCCAGACGAAGCCCCTCCGTCTGGGTTGGATCGAACCCAAACGAAGAGGAGCCTCTCCGTGTGGATTCGATCGAACCCAGACGAAGATCGGGTTCGACTCGTCCGGGTTCATCAAACCCAGATGAAGAGCGTCTTCGTCTGGGTTCAACGAACCTAGATGAGTCGAACCCAGACGAAGTTCCAGATGCTTCATCTGGGTTCGTCGAACCCAGATAAAGGTTCTCAGCTGGGTTCGATCGAACCCAGAGGAGGAGATCGAACCTAGATGAGGAGCTTCATCTGGGTTCGTCATCAACCCCCTATTTCCATTTTTTTTTTTTTTTTATAAACAATTTTGATTTTTATTTCTTAATGTTGTTGTTGTGTTGTTGATGTTGTTGTTGTGGGAGATGTTTTTGATGATGTTGTGATGGTCTTGATAATGTTGTAGTATGTGGGGTTGTTGATGATGTTGATGATGTTGGTAAAGGGTTTGAATGTTGGTTTGTTGAAGATGGTGGAGATCCACCAGATTGGATCTCCACTTTTGATTTATTATTTATTTATTTTATAAAATTAATTTTATGTATATAATAAATTATTTAAATTAATATATTCTCTATAAAAATACCATTTTGCCCTTTCCATCCAAACAATCTGTCACCGTTGACCGTTAGTTGACCAACGATTTAGACTTTTTTGAAGAGTTTTGGAAAAGTTAAGGATGAAAAAAGCTGTTTCCAATAGATGTTTAAAATTTTGATATTTCACGAAACCTTAAGGACTAAAATGAAGTTTCCCCTAAAGTTTATTCGATTGAGAATAAGTTTCAACAATAACTAATTTATAATTTGTCATTCCTTTAATTAAAAATATATGCTACTGCTTATAATACAAATTAGGTAGAAACACTTAAATATGACACAGTCCGTAAGTACATAACTGCATCTAGATGGATATAAATCACTTCAATATGTAATGTACCCAAAAATACACAACTGACGTGCAATCATAAAAGAACTTTTTTTGAAGAACGAAATTCTAATGGAAGTATATCAATATAGTACTAGTAGGGAACAAGCCGAAGATATTTTAGAAAATCAATTTGAAAAGGGTTTCCCGTAACATCAAAATTGTCATTATCAAAACATTAAGAATTCTTATCCCAAGTGTTGGTGATAATAGACAGACGCTGTGAGCGAGGCCATCCAAAAATCCATCTGTCATTTTGACGTTTCTGAGATAAATTACATAACTTCAATTTTAATATTATTGTTAATTATATCTTCTAGATTAAGCTTAATTTTGTGAAAAGATTTATAACTAAAAATTTCAAATGCCGACAAAAGTCTGAGTTTAAACTATGTCTGATTATCGAATATATATGTTGGTCCACAACTGACAAGCTTCACTGTTTTGGGCTCCTCTAAGTGCATGGTTGGTTGATATGGATTTTATAAAGTGCAAAACTAAAAATTTATTATCCAATCATTTAATGCCACGCTGGAAACAATTCGTTGGTAGTGACCAGAGGATTCTCACAGCCAACAAGAGGGAGAGATAAGGCCATACTAAGCACTAGCACACTAATATTTTGATCATTATCCACCACTCCCAAAAACAATTTTTTTTTTACTAATTATTACTTGCTTTGTCAAATGAGACAAAAAAAATGTTTCTAAAATTTGATTGTTCAAGAAGGAATTCAGTGACAAAGAGGATGTTAATCAAATGTTGTTAGAGTTAGGGATGGCAAAATGGATTGGGTCTAATATACCCCACATGATGCAGTTGGGGAATAGACCTAAACCACTTTTTTTTGTACCTTTAAAAGAACCAGGTCTAAAACATCCGCATTAATATCGAGGATATAGATTAAAATTTTGGATCCATTAAATTTCTTAGCCCATAGAGATTTTAAAATAAACTTTTAATTTAATTTTATTTTTTTCAAATTGGGTCAACCAGGATTTGATCGGATCAATCCGGTCGAATCCGGGTCTGACCCGATCGTGACTGGATCTAGTGCGGGTCTAGATAAACCCTCTAAATGTACAGATCAGCTCTAGAAGAAGCATTTGGTAAGGGTTTGGACTCTAAAAAAAACGAGAATCTAAAATGCAAATCCAATCTTACATTTTGCCAAGTCTACGATAAGATTGTGAATTCTAAGTTATATATATATATATATATATATTTTTTTTTTTTTTTCTTTTCAAAATTTAAATTTAATTGCAATAGTGTAAAAATAGAAGTCCACTGTATACACATAAACATCCATTCCATCTAGGAGAAGATACTTTTGGATTATGCTAGTAAATATCCTTTCTTCTTCTTCTGTTTTTTTTAAAGAGAAATGCTAGTAAATATCTTATAGACTCCGAAAATGATGTTTGTATGTTTGAAAGTAACTTTGGTCTTTGAAAAGTGATAATTGTAAAGAATAACTTTTTTTTTTCTTGACCGTAAATTTTGTTTGATTCCTTGCTTTGAAAAGAGGAATAAAGCAACAAAAGCAAAAAATAAATAAATTGATAAAGGAATCCCTGCGGCAGTGAAATTAATGCCCCCGCAGCAGAGAGTCTGTTAATAGTAATTCCCACGATAGATAGACTTGTTGTTCTTTTTTAACAAAAGGGAAAAAATTAAAAAAGGAAAAGGTGCAATACAATTTAGAAATACGAAACGAAAGCAGAAGCCTCTTTTGGTTGCAGCAGTCATTTAAAAGCAACACATGAGATAAGCGAAGGTCCTAGTCAATACTAATTTAATTTTCTTTGTAGCATAATTGACACTGTGCGCTGGATATGGGGCCTCATGAGCTGAGCTGATAATTCCTCTATCGAAGCCCCAAAGACATAAATGAAACCAACCTAGTAAGAGGGTCACCATGAGTGCGACAGTCGCGTGACTGTTTTGTATCTTATTTTGTTTGGTGGTATTTTACTCAATAAAACAACCAAAAAAACTTAGATGATATATCGAACCAAATGAGTTTTGATGCGTCCGCAGCACCCGTGACTAAACTTCTTTCCTCACCCTTAAATAATGATAAAAAGTAATGTGGTGTATGGACATTTGTGAACTACTAAACAAGGTAGAGAAGTGAGAGTTTAGGGTGAAAAGTATTCGTGGAATCAATTGAATTAAGTGACATTATTTAAGTATTCGTGGAATCAATTGAATTAAGTGACATTATTTAAGTATTCGTGGAATCAATTGAATTAAGTGACATTATTTAAGTAATCCACCTAAATAGTTTAATTAATTGAGATTAGGTTGTGAGATTGTACTTTTTGGACTTACCATTTGGAAGCATTGTGGCCTTGTGAATAGGATCGCATAAATTAGAGGTTTATAAAACATCTTCTTTGTAATTCAGTGCCGACAATCTTCTTGCATTATTTTCTATTGTTCAAAGGGAGAACAAAGACCCATTCAAACGTTCTCATTCTAAAGAAGATATTCATTTAAAGATTCGGCTCAAATCCATAAATGAGAGCCTAAAAATCAGAAATTACTTTACATTATTGTATTTCACCAACTCCAGGGCAGGAGTCATGACCAAGAATTTGTTAAGATTCGGCTTGTGATAATAATTGATAAATCCGATGTGATGTTAACCTGAATGACACTTTATTCTTTATAGAGAAAGAAAGCTAGCCTTATCTCGTTTTGTAAGCAAAATTTTTTGGTCTTTTCTAAAGCTACTCCCCACTACGTTCCACATGCAAATAACTTAAGTCTTCCACAAAACATCATTATACATTGAAATGTACAAGCCTCACTATTATAAACACAATAGAATAATATTGGAGAGGACCTTAGAAGAGGAAGAAGAAATAATAATTTTATTGCTGTTGGATCAATGGCAGTTTCATCACCCAAACCCACCACCATCAAAAGAAATCTCTATAAAATGAAGACAATAAATATGCACTACTTTTTGCCACTATACTTTACCAAGCCTCTACTCAAACTCTTGGATCTCCTTTTGACTTTGGAGTTTGCTTCTGAAAGCAACTACCAACCTTCCACATTAACAAAACTATCCAATTAGATAGAGAAAAAGACTCCCACCAGCAATTTTGTCACTGTGAGCCCCTCTCTAATCCTACTGATTGATTATGGGTTCATTTCATAATTTAATATAAAAAGAAAATTCAACTCTAAGCGAGTCACTAAGCCTTGTGCTAGAATTACATCATGTTATTGTTGTGTTGTAAATACATAAACAAATGAATATAATAATTATATATAAATATATAATGTAAGTTAATAATAAACAAAGATGGTGGAAATTGGAAGGAAATCTCAACCTTTGATGATGATGATAATTCAAACTTCAGACTAGATCATCACCAATGAAATCATGTTCAGAGGAGGAAGTTGAGATGGTGATCAAGCCATTACAGTCTGATACACTGTCCTGGAGACTCAACAGTAGATGAGAAGTGCTGAAACTCAAAGAGGGCTTTGCTCTTGGTACAATGGGGACCTCAGCCTCACCCACCAGCATTTGAACAACGCCTCTCATAGTGGGTCTAGCCAATGGGTCTGGGTGGGAACAAGCTAGCCCAACTAAAAGCACCCTCCTCATTTCACCCTCATCAAAGTGGTCCTCCAGCCTTGCATCTGCTGCTGTTAACAACCTCCCTTCTCTGTGCAAACTCCACACCCATTCAACCAAATTGCTGTTGGCCCCAGCTTTGCCAGCATTACCATCTTTTTCGATCGGTCTCCTGCCACTTGCAACCTCAAGAACTACAGCTCCATAGCTAAACACATCAGTTTTCTCCGTGGCTCTGCCCGTTTGGAGATACTCAGGAGCCAAATAGCCCATTGTACCAGCAGCGACTGTTGCGTCCGGTGACTTGTCATGCTCAACTTGCCTTGCCAAACCAAAATCTCCTAATCTAGCATTGAACCCTTCATCTAACATAATGTTGCTAGTCTTAATATCTCTATGAATAACTTGGTTTTCGCATTCTTGATGCAAATAAGCCAAAGCAGAGGCCACACCTAGCAAAATTTTCCTCCTATGTGGCCATGGCAAAGGCGTTCTAGCTTCAAATAGAGCTTTATCAAGACTCCCATTAGGCATTAAATCGTACACTAACAAAATTTCACCTTTCTCGTGACACCAACCTTGAAGCCGAACAAGATTTCGATGCCTAAGAGTCCCAATTATAGACAATTCGGATAAGAACTCGTTTTTCCCTTGACTATTATGACTACATCTCTTAACTGCAACAATGTCACCTGTGTCTTGCAAAATACCTTTGTAAACCGTCCCAAACGCGCCATGACCGATAATTCTATTGGCATTGAAGCATTTTGTAGCTGATTTGAGCTCTTTATAGCTGAATTCCTTAGGCGTTTTGATGACCTCCGATGCAAAAGACTCAGATTTCTTCACATGTTTGAATCTTTTAGAGAAAATCCATATTAACACAACGGCAAAAATAGCTAAAAAGAAAGCACTAGCTGTGACCACTCCTGCCACCGCCCCTGGACCTTGCTTGCAGAGCTGGTTGTGACAAGAAGAAGACTTACTGCTCCTCTGCGTCGTACTTGACCCTGAAGGCGCCAATGACGGCGGCGGAGAGATCACAGTATTAGCTGTTGGGTTCATCAGAGTAGTGGTGGGCGGCGGCGGTGGCAAAGAAGAAGAAGAAGACCCAGCACCAGTGTTTGACTCAATTGAAGAGCTAAAACTCCACCATTCTATACTGTGAGTCTCTGTACTTCCCTGAGTCGACCCAGAGAATCCCACGTACATAAAATCATTCACGTACTGATCGAGATCAAGACTGAAAGACAAAACCGGCTGTTTTGGCTTCAAATTCGAGTACGAAACCGATATATTGAAAACCCGAGACACGGCATCGTATTCGACCCAAGAATTCACTGTATCACCGCTTTTGAGATCGATATTTATAGTATCTAAATCACCAACCTGGGACGAAACCATGCTATTTAGATCCAAACCCACATGATTCCCATTAATGTCTTTGAACTCAACATCCATCAGAGTGTCAAACTCCACCGCGACGAACCCCGTCGCGATCCCTCCTTCGCTGAGGAGCCCCAGCGAGCCGCCGGCCAAGCCGATGGTATCATCGTCCGGTGATATGACGAATGCGAGCCCGCCGCCGATCGAGGACGGATTGAGGTTGCTTATGGAGAAGGAAAAGAAGGTGGAGAAACTCGCCGGAGCGTGAGTGCCTGGTTGCCGGAATCTGACCGGTTTGGAGTAGAGGACTTTGCCGGCACCGGAGTTGGGGACGGGGAGGTCTCGAGTGAGCCTGACGCTGCCATTGTTCATGTGGGCGTCACCGAGCAGCTTCAAGCTGCTTAGAGTTAGAGTGCCGAAGTCGAATTCAGTTGAGGAGGCTGTTGTTACAACATTGTTGAACAGACAAAACAGCAAGGTGAGATGATACACATATGTTGTAGTGTGTGAGAACTTGTAAGAATATATCAACATTGTTCAGATATGGCAGAGGCTCATTGGGGGTGTGTTTAAAGAAAGTGATGAAGAAGATTTAGTTCACGAGATTCTTGACAGACAGAGACTGAGATAGAGAGTGAGAGAATGGTGGAAATTGTATTCTTTGCCTTAAAACAGAACAAACCAAGCCAAGAAACAAAGAATACGAAGGGAATGGGAGAGTAGAGAATCCAAAGGAGAGATGTACTGGACAAGTGGATGGATGGTCGGCCACCTGGCCATTTCCAACGGTCATTTTTTCGGTGATAAAGAAACTTTTTTTCTCCCTTTTTTTATTTTTATTTTTCTCCTCTTCAGTTCACACAGTTGGTCAGACTCATCGGCGACGTGGCTTCACCAGACGTGATCTTCACGCTCCATTGAACCGCATATGGAGTGCCCCGGCTCTTAAATAGGAGGGGGTATTAGCATTTGCATCATCAGCTTTTGTTATTTGACAAAATAACTGAACTTTTGTGCCTTTTGAAATTCAATAAGACTTGGAAATACTTTCAAGCATTAACTTTCTTGGTCAAGTTAAACAACAATTGGATTATATATTTACATGTTCATTGTACATATTTGCATTTATAGTAATGATATTAAAAGATTATGATATTTAATATGATTATTTAAAGAACGAAGTTTGTTATCTTACCATTAATTAAATTTATCGATTTTGGATTTGATATTCAATGTTCCATTATTAATTGTAAGATTTAAATCCTAAAGTCTCTTCATTTTGGGGTATGTTTGGTGCATAAGATTTGAGGTGGATTTAAGATTCAAAAATCTCAAACTCTTAAAAATCATGTTTGGAGTGACCAATTTGGAAATAAAATTTTAATCTCATCTTTATTTCAATTTTATTTTTATTGGAATGTTGAATCTCAAACTCTACTATGAGAATGATTTTTTCTCTCTCCTCATTAATTATTTCTTTTATCAATCTTATTGATTTAATTTGCTTTTTATGAACTTGGTAAACTTTGAAGTGGTCAATTTGGGAATGAATTAGAACCTTAGCACATGAGAATTGTGTGCGTGTTCACGCTGACAAGAGAGTTGAGAATGGGCTTAAACGTTGTTGAATTTTCTTTCACTTCACCGGACACATGAAGATAAGAATTAGTGAAAAAAGTGCCTAGTTTAACACTATAATTTCACGTGACTGACGAGTGACGAATCAGCAAAAAAAAACAAAAAAGTCCTATAAGAAAGCTACGGTTTACGTACAGCATTGAGTCTGAGGCGTGTATACGAGTAAGCTGTACAACCACCCGACACGTTGGCCTCTTCTGTCTCCGCCACGTAGGCTTCTGGAATCATGAGCCCACACACACCAGATATCTACGTGGGATTGAGCGTTTCCAAAGTTAACGAGTTTGCTCTCTAGTGTGTGATTGCTGCTGTGGGCGGTAGAATTCTGTACTACTGATTGAAATATGAGCATGTGGTGGGATCCGGTACTGGGCCATCTTTTGGTGGGCATGCACGGGACGAGACATCTAATCATTGTTAATTTGTCTTCTTTTCATCGGACGGTCTAGGTTGGTGATGAGGGTGGGGATGCTTGGTAGCTTGAGCTCAGTTCACTGTAGGCGACAAAAGCTTTTGGGTAATATTTAATTTGATAATTGGCATATGATGTCTGAAAAAACACGTGGCTCCATGGCCGATGAGTGGTGGTGTGGAATGAGTTGAGTTGTTTTGTGACATGATATGAATTATTTATGTTAAAAAAAAAAGAAGCATGCATTATTTATGAAGTTTTAATTTCTGTGGGTCGTCTCCGAAGTGACCATTTTATGTTCATTGGTCATAAATTTGGCAGAATGCCCATCATGTGCGGCCCCTTCGGATTATTTTATTTTTTAAAATCTGATGTACTTTATTTCACAATCTTTTAATCCCATATGTTTCATAAATTAAATTTGAGGTGCATGATCTTCCAAAAAATAAAAATAAAAATTGAGGTGCATGAATTTGTTTCTCATTATACGTTAAATACATTTAATTAGATGCTTTTACTGTTAAGAAGTGTAAAATGACTGAGGTACATTTTGCCATCACACCCACGCCAATTACAAGATGGTACATTTGACGTCTTCTACATTTCTTAAATTATAATAGTTAAAATTGTAAATTAGTTAATGAGATTTTTGTCAAGTTTCTTAAATTACAATAATTAAAAATATAAATCAATTGATGGGATAATTAGTCTAAAGGTATATCCTGCACATGTATATTAGTAATGTTTTTGAGGTTATGGATTTCAATCATATTACTCCTCTTCACTATTTAAGTTAAAATAGTGAAAGTAATAATTTTAGAGGGATGTATTTAATTTAGATTTTTCCATTTTTTTTTAAGTGAATCACTTTTGTAGAGTTTATAGATTTTTATTGATTTTTACAGACTTTACAAAATTGTGAAGATTTATATTACTTTTCTTCAAGGCTTAAATTATAAATTTATAATAATTAAAAATAAGAATACAAATCAATTCAATTTGAATTCATATCATTTTTATTTGGATTGCTGATTGGATAAAATAAGAATGCATATTAATCCAATTTATTTTAATATAATTTTTAATTTTTATTTAATTGATTGATTGGATTAATTTGAATAAACTGTAATAGTTGATTTTTTTAAAAAATTTTTTATTTTTGGATTGATTGAATGAATTTAATACAATATATTAAAACTTCAAAGTTATTGGAAAATTCATGAAAAGAATTTTGTTTAAGGTATTGTCTGAGTGTGAGAAAGTTCAAATGGAAAGAAAATACGTCAGTGCAATAGATATGAGATACATGGTAAGTATTACAAACTTCACCTGAAGAAGACATTAGATAACATATTAAATTGTATAATTGAGTAAGCAAGTCTTCGAAGGTAAATAATGCTAACCTTTGAGATAACTATTCTTTAAGTAGATCGCGATAAATAAGAGACATGTGGCAAATACTTGTCATCTTATGAACAATGTGTGTGACAAATGACAGATGCTTTCATATGCATTAGGACATCTAAAAGGTAAGTTTTATTTTCTTATAAAAGTTGGTTGAATGTTTTGTTAGAGGTAAGATAGCTTTTGAGAGCAAATCTACTATTATTAAAATAATCAAAAGATTAAAAGACTGAATTAAGTCATCGGAGGATGCTCTTAGAGGTAACCTCCTAATCATCTTGACGAATGTGTTAACTTGTTTTGCAAATTGAATCGTAGCAAGAAGTTGAAGAAAGATAAGATCATCTTGATGAAGATGTTAATTTGTTTGGTAGATTGAATCGTAGCAAGAAGTTAAAAAAAGATAAGATCATCGAGGGAAAGGGACGTTCAAAGATCCAGTTGACTTTCGAACGCAAGTTTCAGCCAAAAAGGAATAATCAATAAAAAAAGTGTGCTCTAAAAAAAATATTATTGAAATTTCTAACGTAATTTGTCCATTTTGTTTAAAAGAAATAATTCATGCATCTATAAATTTATTGATATAAATTTGGATAAACTCATTAGTTTTATTTTTTCAAAAGCAATAAATTAATTAGATTTGGTTGATGAATCCCATAACATTTTTAGCTTTTATTACTTGTTAGTGAACTGCTCAGTTGAATCATAATGATACAATATGAATAGATGATAGAAACTTACAATTGCACAATGACACCATTTTTCTAATCGGGGAGGAAGATCTGATATTTGTAACTCAACATAATTGTTAAGAGATATGATGAGCGGCAAACTATGTGTGCTACCACATAACACTATTTGTTTATGTCACAGTTTCAAACCACTATCAATAATATGAGGTTTTCTTCGAAAAAACAAAACATCAATATTACCAGAAATTGCTCTTATAAATATAAGACAATTAATATTTCTTATTCACATAGCGACAATCCTCCCTAATTTCGCCTTCATCACCCGTAAGTGGACTGTTCTCGGACATTAAAACTATGGCCCTGGAAAATTGTTCACGGAAATAGTCGTTATCAGCGGCCATTTTCTCGACATAAGAAGCAGTTCTTGGATCAGACGCCAATTCTTGATCTATGAGGAGCAGTCCCTTGTGGTCCAAAATGTTCTTGTAGTACACGTTATCGATAATCATCGGAGTTTCGCGGTCATTTCTTGCGTACTCAACTTTTTCTGGATCAGGAGTTGCTGTGGGGCAGCGGCCTTTCAAGTACTCGGCGTAGTCTGCATCCAAAGTCGGGTCAACACTTGGGTACAGTCTGTCCACCAGATTCACGCAGTGAACTCGTCCAACCGAATGGGCACCTGCACTCGTAGACCCCAAAAAGAAAGAATTTTGTTCAATGTTTGTTCAAATCGATCCAATTTGCCTGTTGGGCTTGGTCCATTTTCTAGGCCTGGTTGGTTGCGAGTTAATTGTATCTTTAGAGAGACATAATTAATTTTTAATATTCATTAGTAGATTTTGATAAGTAGTTGTAGATCTTTCAGTTGTGGTTCCAGAGCGCAAGGTCTCTAAGAGTCCTTAAACTATCTTCATCCTTTAATTCTGTATAAAATTTTCATCCGCATAAATTCTATATAAATATACACGGATGCTCTTCATTATTATTAGAAAAATAGAGATTTTGGTCTGTGGTAGAAATTTTGTAGTTAAAAATCTCTACTTTTGATATAAATTGGATTCCGCAAGTCCTAGGAGTTGGTAAAAAATGTTATACTTATCTACGTAGAAGGCTTTTATATTAAATAAGGGATAAAAAATACTGCACCAATATACTACGGCGGGTGCTTATCCTTGCACAGAAAAGGGGTATAATTAGAGTCAAGTATGTCTGCAGTTGATAAGAAAGATAGTGGAAAAATACCTAACAGAGCAACGGTTCCTTCAGTATCAATGCCGATAGATTGAAAGGCAGTAAGCACGGCGCTGATGCTATCATTATGGTTAGGGATGATCTTTTCTACCTTTTCCAAATAGCTCTTTCTGCTATCCCTCCGCCCTGTTTTCATCTCAATGCGTGGCCCTCCTAACTGCCCATTCAAATCATTGTCTTTATAACTCACTCTAGAAAATAAATCTGAAAAATCTCTTAAAATAACAAACAATATTACTAAAAGCCCTTTTAAATATAAAAAAGAATGGTTTCATATTAATTTCTTTTTTAATAATATTTTGATAATATCCCTTAATTCAGTTATAAGAATTATATATAGGAATTATTAGGTTTTCAATTGCATGCGTGAGGGTTTAATAAATTTATAAAATACCATAAGAATGCCATCTCTAGCAGAAAGAGCCACTATATCAGCACAAGAAACTGTTGATGGGCATTCCTGTTCAAGAGCTGCCTTGATTGTGTTCACATACTTGAAGTTTCTCATGCCAATGCTCCTCACCGATTTTTGCTCCGATTCTATACCGTACTTGGTCTCCAACAACACCGATGCATCGCATCCCTGCATTTTTTTAATGTCCATTTACATTCAATACAGATCAGATGGGTATTTATGAGTACGTACGTAAAGATATAATACACGAATGTATGTGCTAATTACCTCAACAATGCAATCATGGAAGAGATTTCTAACCCACGAAACTGCAGTGTTTCCGTGTTTATGATACAGCTTGATGACTGCTTGTTTGATTATTTCTTCAGCTTTCGGGCAACTACCTTTGTAGTAATTAAACTGGAGATCGCACTTGCCTGTTTTAATAAATAAGAAAAATGGTCACCATCTCTACTACGTATATTCCTCTTCAAATATAACATGCAACCCACAAAATGGCCACCATATATATATATATATATATAGAACTGTTATAAAGCACTTTTTTCCATCAAGTGCTTATTCAGGAGTTTGAACATAAAAAAAATATTTTATCAAAAGCACTTTTAATTATATAACCTTTTCGGAGACTTTAGTTTTGAATCACAAAAACCAAAAGCTGACTTAGAAGTCATGAAACAAAATCATATGTTATTAGCTTAGTTTATTTTATATCAACACTTACGAGAGTTGGACAATTGGGTTATACAAAGTAGAAAAGGAAGAATAGTACCTGAATAGAACTGCAAGAATAACGGTAATAACAGAAAAATGAGACTAGAGCAGAGATTGTATCTGTTAGCGGCCATTGCTTTAGTAAGCTTTTGGCTTTTTTTTTTTTCCTTTGGTTTCTTGCGTGATCGAAAGGAGGGACTGTCGAAAGCCTTATATAGGAAGTGCTTTTGAAGTGCTGGATGAAATTGAAGCTTCCACTACGCCACTTTGTTTGACCTTTCGGCTACTTCTACCACGCCAATTGGCCCACTAAATAAAATAATACACTACCATGTCATCATCTACATATTTAAGACTTCTATTTGGAATATGCCGCTTGGGTTGGCGAAATGATTTGGAAATTGGAGATAATGAGAAAAAAAATTAGCTGACAGCCAATCGCTAGTCAGTTTCGTGGATTTAATATTCTTTTTTGCATATAATTAGTGGGTTGTTAATATTTTTCAATGACTCACTCATAAGTGATGATGTTATTAGATGTAAGTAAATATGTGGCTCATCATGATTCATATCTTAGAGCAAAACGTATAGGAAAAGTTTGTCATGTATAAGTACGTATATATATAGAAGGAGATTAGAATTAAATTATTGATCCATATCAATCATTTTCATGATAAATACAGTATTCTATGCTTTAATTTTAGTATTGGTTTTCAATATTCTCGTTTTTTTTTTTTTTTTTTTTTGGAAATACAGTATTCTCGGTTTTATGTGCAGGATAATAAACCCCTTTGACACGATAATGAATCATTCCATTATATACTCTCAAGGGATTTTTCTTTTTTCTTTTATCTCTTTTTTACATTAGAAAAACATACATTTAAAAAATAGCACTAAAAATCAATTGATTTTTTTAACATTTATGAATTATAGTGTCATTAATTAATTTAGTCGGTGATGTATCCTATATATATGTAAGCGTTTTTGAAATGAATTTTACTAACACTAAGGTTTTTGAGAAGGTTGGTTGATACTCGATTATATAATAATTTACATCCTACGATGTTTAATAACTCGTCTAAAGTAATATTCACTCCCAGTGGTATTACTTTTGACAAAAGCTTTTAGTGCACATGTTGACACTAAAACCAATTATAAAAAATGAAATGGTTTTTGATTAAAACAAATCGTGAAGAAAATATTAACCTCTAAACATGGATAATTATGTCAGCCCTCATTGAGAATTTCAGTGGAAATAATTATACTCAGAAGCCAGAATCACATTAAACCACTGACTCTCATCGATAAAGTCGTTATTTCAGGCTAAAATCATGTGACTTAGGAGTTTATGACCACTAAGTCCAGCTCTCTTAGCATGTTTTGTGGCTTTGTATTTTAATTGAATAATGAATAGGGAAAATCCCTAAAAACCACCCATAGTTTGATAAAAACCTCATTTTTTTCCATATTGGTTTCATTTTTATCAAAATACTCGATGATGTTAACAATTAAGTTAACAGAAAAAATGAAATTTGACAAGTAAAAACTGTTAGAAAATGTTTTAGTCGATAGGATGAAAACCCAAATTTCTAGATTTCTAGCCAATTGAAAATCCAAAAAAATCTAGGTATCCAACCGACTGGAAACCTAGAGTTGTTGAAAACCCAATTGAGAAAAGGGAAAGAGAAAAGGGATGAGAGGAGATGAAAGAGGGAAAAGGAGTGGAGAGAGGTAGATAAACGGTGAGAGGAGAGAGAAAGGGAGGGAGGAGATGACAGTAGAGGTGTCGATGGGTGATGGTTTTGGAAAGGGGGAGAAGAATGAGGGTTTTTGGGTTTTTTGGTTATTTTATGTTTTTATATATTTTAATATTATTTAAATTATCTAATTTATATATATTTATTTAATAAATTTTATTTAAATTAAGTAATGCAATTCTCTTTTTGCTCCTAGAATCAAATGGCTGACATTTCAACTCGATGGAATCTGCGCCACTAAGAGGTATTTTACATGTTTATGTTAATGATAGTGGTGATTTCAGGAAAAATGAAACTAATGTAGGAAAAAAGAGATTTTTCTAAACTACAGGTGCTCTTAGGAATTTTCCCTAATGAGTATTATTTTAAATTTAAATTTAATATAATTATACGAGTGGCAGAAATGGATCTACGTTGTGCCGTAGAGTTAGTGAATGCGCATACCTTACCCCTCACCGCTTCACTTTCCTATTTAAGCTTCGAAAGTTAATTAATTTCCAAGTTGCCGCATAGAAAAAGGTCACTCCTGAATCTGATTTCAATGTTTAATTACGTTACACTCCTTTCATATTAGTTTTTTGTTTCTGTTCGTTTTGTTTTGTTTAAATGTTTTGTTATATATTAATCAGTTGAAATAATGACGTGGTGGGACGCAAGGATTGGCCTTGACTCTATTACTCTTATTTTTAAATTAGAAATAAGTTTTGACTTCGACATGCACAGATTGATTTCTCAAATATTTTAAATACATCTGCATTGTTTCCACCTAATTCCCAAATTAATTCCAAAATTAATGAGGACAAACTGGATTCTTTTTATAAAGTGTGATAAAAGCATCGGCCATGATAAAGCCCATTAAAGTGGCAACCCTATAAAACTGAGTGTTGCTTAAAGCAATGGCCGAGTGGGCTTTACTTTTGTGTACTTGTTACCATCACGAATAGTAGTGACATTTGAAGCCCACTACGCATTGGCGTCCCGCATAGGCATTGCATTAAGCGTAAGCATGTGCTATAATGCAATGATCATGCAGCACGCGACGGACAATTTGTCGTGCGTTTTATGCTGTGTGGCTTCGTAATCTCATCTTCACATTCAGAGGGTGAATTTGTCAAAGACCAAGAGCCTGGGAAAGCACGTGGTTGGTGTTGTTCTATCCTGATCTTTCTCTTTGGTTCCACGGACCTTAGTAAATTTTAGACATTTTGAATTGGCATGATAAAAAGAGAGTGAACTATCATTAAGAGGATTGCATTCAAGATAAAGAAAATTGTTATTATCACAATTGATATCATTTATATAATATATGACAAATAATCTAAAATTTAAAACATAAATTGATCTACTTAATATTATAATATGAAAATTGTTAAAATGGCTTACCTTTAAGATATAAAATTCGTTTTTAGCTCCAAATGAATTCAAAATCATTTTTATCCACACACAAAATTATTTTCAATTGCTGTCCCTAAATTATCAAAAAGCCATTTCAAATAAAAAAACTGAAATTACCTTCTTATACCATAGAGACCACCAACCGTATCTCATCGGCAACCACCACCACACACATCCGACTGCCGACAAGAAACCACACCACTTCATCACTGTCAGCACCGCACGTCACCACTGCCACAGTTGCTGCAAAAAACAACTGAGAGGTTGCAAAACCGTCGTCATTTCAGATAGAGGGAGGATAGTGTTGTAGAGGGAAGAAGGTTGTGTGAAATGCTTGTCGTCGCCGTTCTAATGATTGCGCAAACTGTCATTGATGGTGGTGGCGACCACTAACAATTTTTAAGGTTCTAGGGATTTTTTATTTTGTTTGGGTCAACTTTCCTAAATTTGACAATTTTTAGGGATTCATTTGTAATTTTCATTCGTAAGATGTGGTCAACTTCTCAAGATTTTCGTGTGATGTTGCTAGAAATTAACTTGGGAGGGTTTTAGTAATTTAAGAATATAAATCTTAATTAGCTTTGTTTGTACACTAAAAACCATTTCAAACAAGTTATGACTATAAAGTCCTGTTTGGCATACGAGATTGGATTGAATTATTTTTGTATGATTGGATGAATTTGGATAGAATAAATTGAATTGGATAAATTAATATTGCGATGTGTTTGGTGTCATAAGAGGTTAGATAAATTGGTGCTATAATGTGTTTGATGTAATATGAGATTGAATAAAATTAATTTTAAATAATTAATTATTTTTAAAAACAAACAACCTGACAGTAAATGGGAAAAAGAAACCAGTCACCAACCAGGAACAATGTTTTGACAGCAATGCCAAACAAAGAAGAAGGTGAAGGAAGCAGCAACGGACGAAGAAAAAGGTGGAGGAAGCAATGCTGAATGAAGAAGAAGAAGGTGGAGGAGTAGCGCCAGACGAAGAAGAAGGTGGAGAAAGCAACGTCATTGTCACAGCAGTTGATGAAGTCTCACTGTCGCTGATTTGGGTCTCACAAGAGAGGTGGGATTGATTTATCTCATTGCACAGACTAGTTTCATTTAACCCACTGCAGTGAGATAAAACAAATGAGAAGAGATTGGTTTTTCCAATCCTATGCCATTTCCAAACATAGGTTTGGACTGACTTTATTCAGATCTACTCCAAACCCAGGTAACAAGCATAGCCTAGAGTCTGATGTTTGAATTTTGGTTTGTTTTAAATTTATCTCTAATTCCCTATTATTATAAGTGTATTCTACGGACAATTGTACATCTAGGATGTGTTTTTATTTTTATTTTATTTTTTATTTTATTTTATGTTTTTATAGGAATTGGTGGGAAGCGAAAGGATTAAAAAAATCCTAGCCCATCAAACTTGTGTTTGGCGAAGAAAAAGGAAGGGAAGCTAAAGGAAAAATCTATTCCCATGGGCTTTTGAAATTCTACCTTACTCAGTATTTCAACTTTTTTAATTTTTATTTTTTTTCAAATACTAAATAATATAAATTATTTATTATAATTAAATAATTATAAGTTTATTACAAATATTGTTATAAAATAATAATTTAATGTCAATTGAAAGTAAATTTTATTTTTAATATAATTAATTTTTCTATTTTTATCTACTTTAATTGTTCTTTATATTAAATGTGTTTACAAATTAATTAAGTTAAAATATTAATTTATTATAAAAATGAAATTCATTCAGTCAAATCCAATCAAATTCCAATTGCATCAAACACGTTATAGTAATTATTATATCTCCTCCAGTTCTATCAAATCCAATCCATTTCCAATTCTATCTCATCTTATCTTATTTTATTCTTTTTGTCATGTGCTCGAAGAATTACTCTCATATAAAAGAGATTGGTTCACACAAATTGGGGTTGGACATAGAATCCATGCTATAAGGTATGGGGGGCTATGGCGTTTACTAATGACACCAACAGATAGCTATGAGGGAGTTGTGAATTTGTTATAACTTTATGGCTCCGTTTGGCACGCGAGAATAAAATGAAATAGAATAGATTGGATTAGAATGAAAAATTTTCGTCTCATATTTGGCAGAACTTGAGATTGGATTAAAAATTATACCATATCATATTTGGTATAGATTAGGATTGGATTAAAATGAAATTAATTTTAATTTTTTATTATATAAAATTAATTTTATAAAAAATCTAAAAAAAAAAAGAAAAACCGCAATTCTTTATTTCATCATCAATCCAATTCATAACATCTCCCACAATTCAACATCATCAAACACAAAACATTAGTATCATCAATCCAATTCATTAACATCATCATCTCCTATATGAATAACATCATCAAAACATAAAAAAAAAAAAAATCAAAACAGGAGTTCTAATTGAACCTAGAACCAGATGGTTCTGGGTTCATTGTGAACCTAAAACCCAATTCCGGACTCATCGTCGATGAACCCAAAACCCAATTCTAGATTTCGTAGAACCCAAAACCAAGTGGTTATGGGTTCGATGTCGAACGGAGAACCAAATCCCAACTCATAAAGAAAAAAAAAAAGAGAGAGGGTAGAGAGGTTTTTGCCGCTGCTGGTTTATTTGGATAAGGAGGAGATGAGAGAGCCGAAGAGCGGTGGGTCGGCATGGTGGTGGTGGTGGTTCGACATGGTAGAGAAGAGAGAGACAGAGTTTGTGACTTGTGGAGAGAGAAAGGATGAAAAGAAAAAAGAAAAAAGAAAAAGGAATCCCATGGGATTTTGAAAAGACATGGGTGAGCATAAGATTTCACTTCCCAACTTGAATAGGAATGAAGGTGGGTGTAGGATTGAAAAATCTATTCCTATCATTGACTCCAAATGTGAGAAATGAGAGAATAGAAAAAAATGAATCCTTATCCCATTTCAAATTTCACTAACCAAACACACCCTATAGTTATTGAGAGTGGCATGGAACACGTGCTTTGTTCTTGAATCTTGACAATGGCTTTTCTGGTTCCACGAATATATACGAAATGATGGATGCTTATTAATTATTTTATTTAACTTTGAATAATGGAATTGACGATAAGGATTACAATTAAAATACCAAGGAAAATCAGAAGTGTACATTACTTTTAAGTTTAACATATAATTATTATCCAAGATTCTTTTAAGAATCATTATCATAGTTTAATAAAGCAAATATGACTTGGTAGCAATATATCTTATCTTTGAATTCGAGCATCAGGTGGTAATTTAAAAAATGTATATAATATCCATTCATTTATAGACTGGATTGTCTTGAGTAAAATTTGAGATTAATTTAAATTGAATTAGATTAAATTTTGATATGAAGTTTTCAGAATTACATTTTGATTTGAATATAATGTACCTAATATAATTTCATATAAAATAAGAAAGAAATCTTCACATTTTTCTTATATTTTAGTAACCTAATCGTGTGTAAACAAGGAATCTTAATACTATAATTAGGGTATTTCACATGTACAAGGGACGAATTCACTAATCCCCACAAAAACTCTAAAACGAAGTCCCTTACAATAACATAATCATGGATGTAGGTTTTGATCAAATATAGTTGATCCATGTTAAAAATATTTTTATCTGTTACTTATTGCCCTTGCATCCTAATTGCTTTATTATTTCACCATTATGGCATCCATTTAATCATCATTCACACTCAATTCCCATTAATTCGGGTGTTGACCGATTTTTTATGTCAATATTTACCCTTATAAAAATTCATTTCAATTAGACAAGAATTTGAATCAATTAAGTTGAATGTTGAACAATGTTTTTGTTCTTGATTATTATTATTTTGAAAGCTTGGTTATTTTTATGATTATTGTTATTATTTGTTTCGACAAATAATTGTGGATACAAAATAGAGTATAAGACAAGATCAAAATGACACGCAAAGCCATCTTCCCGTTACATGCACCTGTATGTATCATAGAAGACAATATGTAAGTGGGCCATGATTGAATGAGAATATGAGATCACCAATAAATCATCGAACTTCAAAAACAAACTAAAATGCAACACATTGAATGACAATTCGTCCACTCTCAACCCTCATAGGCAGACAAACCAAACATCAAATTGCCACTGCCCACATGCCTCTTACCCGCTTGTGCCCACAGCCCTTACTCATACTTCTTTTTCAGCAACCCAACACTCGGTACTTTGTAGGGACCTCTTCCTCATCCCCTACATTTATCTCATTCTTATTTCTTTTATCTACTCATTTCTACCAATAAATTCCACATATAATTAATTAACAAAATGTACAATTATATCACATCATTTACCTCGCAACAAAGCTTAAAACAACTCTTGACAAAAAGTACATTCTTCAGTACTGCTTTATTTAGATATTACTTCACATTCGAGATATGACTCACCCTTGTTTTCCTCTTTCAATACTCTGTGGGTGGAGCGTTCAGTGATCACTGATCGCCAATCAAGATCATCTATGTAACGACTTTTTAACACTCGTGATGGACTGTTGAGGCAACTGTTTTTGCCCAGAATCTCAAGTGTTTCTTCATGTCAGCTGAGGCAGAGATTCTAGGCATCCTTATGTTTAATAATGGTGAATCTGGTCTCTTAATAAGCCAAGCCTCTGATAGATATGGTCTCATGATGCCTTTCTTATATTCTTCCTGTTTATTTTCATTATCTTTATTGATTTCGTGACAAGCTTCTAAGTCCAGTTCTGGGTTCTGCTCATTTTTGTATAATCCAATTCTTTGCAAACCGGGGACTACTCTCATCATTCTCGGGTTTAGATGTTCTTTCTCGAATTTGAAACCAAGATCCATGAACCCTTTTACTTCTTCAAGTTCAAGCTCCCACAAGCTCCTGCAACTCATCGATTTCTGCAGTCTAAGCATTGAATTTGATTGTCTTAACCTTCTCGGTCTACGTTTTTGTGTTGATGGTGAAGAAGAGAGAGAACGAACTCTGCCTGATATAAGATTCAATCGTGTTGGTCTCTCTTTGAGGTTCATTTCCTCTTCGACGTTTGAGTTTTCCTAGCAACAACAACGAGAAGAAGAAGGAGATAAAAAAAGGAAAAAAAATTCGGTGAAGTGAATTTAGAAAGGTGAATTATGCTGATGAGTGTCAGAGAACAGCGAAGGTTACCTGTGGAGTTAATGGAGAGGAGTCTGATGGTGATGATTTTGCTTCCTCTTCTTCTGGTGGTGGTGATGAAATTTGTTCGTCTGAAGGTGGTGATGATAAAGATAAGCCTGATAAGCGGACTGCAATAGATTCTGATGAGGTGGGTTGGGGTGTTTTGAGGGTTTTGCCTAGCAGTGAAGTGGGTTCTGAGAAGAGAACAATACGGTTAAACCAGAGATGATCCATGGCTCCTATCAGACAAAGAATGTATTGATCAGCCATCGAAAGAGAGAGAGACAGAGACAGGGTTTTGAGAAACAAAGTCTAAATACACATCACACGTGAATGAGTTGTGGTGGCAGTGAAAAGAAGAGAGAATAAGTGAAAGCAAATGAATATGGAAAGCAAGTGGTTAGTGCCGGAACCTTGGACAATTCCACGGGGAATGTGGTCAGGATGTGGTCATGAGCTGGGGATTCTTCCACGTCCACATCTTTCACAAGTTAAATTACCATCCTGCACTTTGTAAATACAGTCACCACATGCACGTGCCTCAGTTTCTCTAGGCTTTATCGCATGGCCTCTCAAGGTAGGTAAGGACAATAACAAGTGAGGAATTATGTACTAAGATTCGCATAATTAGACCTTTCCTTTTATTATAGTTATGTTTCTTATTTTCAGCAAACTTGTTTATATAATGACAGCCTTAACATATAAGAATTAAGTTTGCATTGGGATTTAACAGAATTGCTGTTGATTGGCGTCAATGGCCTTTTACTGATAAAGAGACCATAGGAATGAACTTGACAGAATCTAACTTCTAATTCCCAAAATAAACGATATTTTAGAATTCTGAATATATTGAAAATAACAAGAGTAAGAAAGTTCAATGATCTCTTCTCAGGTGACAAGAAGGAAAACTATAATTCGTCTTGAATGTCAAGAGAGTTTTAGGACTAATATTAGTTACAATTACATTATAGTCTATGATGCAGTGTATATACGTGACAGAAATCCTATACAATCCTCTTTATTCTAGTGTAATTTGCAAGGCTCTGCATATCAGAATCACATACAGACACAAAATCTTTTTTCTACTTCCCAGCATTGTACTATGACCTTCATTTGTTATCTATCATCGCCTCCCTAGTTGAATTTCTCGCTTGATTGATGGAGACAGACCCCTTGATGTGCTTGCTTCTTCGGTCATTTTTCCTTTGTTCGCAAAGTGAGAACTTTCGTGAGGCTTTGAAATAGGTCTTGGTAGAGAAGATAATTTAGTGGCAGGAGCAGGACTGCCCCTCTCGGAGGTACGCTCTGCAATCAAAGAAGTATGACGAGATTGTAACGTTTGTTGTTCCTGTCTCTTCCTTCTCTCCCTCACTTCTGCGTGCCAATGCTTTATGACTTTAGCCATTTGCTCTTCTAGTATTTTACTCTTGAACTGTGAACCCATCTATAAAAGAAAAATGCTTGAGCTCTAAGCCTTGTAACAGAGGGAACATTTTCCTTACGTTGATAATAAGATTAACAATAATACAGAGTAGAGTAAGTTTAAATCATATCCCATAAGAAAAACTTCGATTACAGAATAACCACGCTGATTCTAAAATTCATCAAAAATCTTCTTCAAAATATATCATGGTCATCTAAAAATTATGAAATGTTGGACAATTTTGTTGTACTAAAGTATTAGATGAGAAAGTCTATGATAATTTAGATATGTATAGCAGAAGGGCCCTAATTAGTCGATAAAAAATAACGAAAATAAAAAACTTTAATATTTTGAATTATTAAGAAAGGATAGAGATGACAACATTATAACTATAGTAAAAGGATGTTTTTACCACTAATTTTTTAACATTTTTATACCAAATCAACATTTTCTTTATAAACTTTTTGCTTATCATTATCATTCTTTATTGTCTTCTTTTTGATATTTTAACAAGTTGTCTACCAAAACACACATATATATAAACATCAATTGTAATTCATTAAAAAAGCAAGCACAATCAAACACTGCTTTTCACAAATCCCTTTGAAAACTGCAATCTCTCTCATTTCATATGTATAATCGAAGTAGAAAATTGATAAAACTATGAATATATCAAGTAAGTTTTCATTTATTTTTTCAATTTTTAAATTATAGTTGGGAGCAAAGAAATCTTGTCCACCTAATAAAATAAAAGAATATATTATTTATCCTGTTTTTTGAATAATTCAAAAGTTTAAAACTTTTTGCTTTTATTATTTTTCTACCAACTAATTTAGACTATTCTATTTTACGTGTCTAAGTTACGACAAACTTTATTATTTAGTGCTTCATCAATATTTTCTAGAGGAGCTTATTTAAGAAAAATAAGCTAACTGAGATAATTAAACAAATGTTGCGGTTTTGAAATTTTCTTTAAAGGTGGAGCGATGTAGCTATTTTACCTGAGTTACGAGTGCATATAGAGGTAGAGTGATGTAGCTGCAAAGGACTTGAACAACTATTCTGCATATTAAAGGAAACTAAAATCACAGACGGATCTTTGAACTTTCAATCGAAACTGAGTTATTATTCTCTAAAGTTTTGATGTGATCATAATGCAAACATCCTTACACTAATACCACCCTTGTGACAGTGACTGCTCTATGCTCATGGTAGCAAGAGTCTACCCCAAATTGTATCTGAAATGAGCAAAGAGAAAAAAATCAAGTTGTATTAAAATAAAAAGAACATTGATCATGCAATCATTTGTCAATTCTTTCAAGCACGAGCGGCAAGTATGGAAGACTTACTGAAACCCAGATGAAGAAGGCAAGCTCAAATGCATTCTGGAAACGTAAAATTTATTAGTTTGATGTTAAAAAATTATAGGATCATACAAGCACGTTTTTTCTTTTTCCTTTTGGGATGGATGAATTACCATGAACAGAGTTAAATGAAGAAGAACGAGAACGAATCCTGGGCGGCCAAACCAGAAGAGATTGTCATTTGGTTGAACAAGAGGAGTTCCCTTGACTACATTGCTCCTACTGTTGATTTGAAGAGCCATTCTCGCTACAATTGATTCAAGTTTGGTTCCAAGAACTAGCACCATCTACAAAAATGTTGTAAGTAATTGGTCTTCCAACAGGAAACTTACAAAATTGAAGACACTTGTAACAAGTTCTACACATTTGTACTTACCAAGAGTGGAATATAAAAAATCCAGAGATTAACTCGCCAATCTGTTCCAGTATACAGAAATTCAACGAAGATGCACATTATATCACAAGAGGAAAGAATGGTATAGACAATCGTGCTTACCGTACACATCCACAAGCAGGAAGATGACAACAAAAAGCCACATTAGAGGGCTGTCAAGACAAAAACACTAGATGATCTTAGTAAAAAGTCAGAAATCAAACTGTATCAAGAATGAAATGTTGGACCAAATTATATATGTAAATCATTAAATCCTTTCATAAAAGCTCAAAAGATGTGTTTAACCGTAGCTTTTAGTCTACAAGGCAAGATTTAAACGATGAAATAAACTTTTATGCCATGTTGAGAAAAATATCTCAGAAGTGCTTACAAAGAAGTAATTAAAAAGTTTTGGACTCCCAACATTAAATGTGATTGACATGCATTTTGATGATAATCAGAGGAAGTAAGACAAGTGCATGGAGGTTCAAATCACTAACCTGATTCCAACCACGACCTTAAAATCTTCCTGCAAGGCTCTTTTTATGTATTTTTGGAAGTTGAAATTGTTAACACTGGTTGAGAAGTGAGCCTGAGGAGATCATGAAGAAGCATGAAATTAACAAGGAAAGAACAGCATTATTTGTCATCTAATATTTTGTATAAATGGTTTTAATTAAAAAAGCTGAAAAAGACAGAATGATTGGGTGAAAGGGCATTACCGAGATGAAACCATGTCTCAGAGTGATATAATCAACTCTGGCAACTGAATGGAAAAACTGCCTGAAAAAACATTTCTGCTCCAATTTCGTAGTCATTCAAATTGTAATTAAGTCGTCATTGATAGAGATTGAAAGCATGAGAAAATTAAGCAACTCACTGTCCATAGACGGACTGATGTTTCTGTACAGGTCGTCACGTGCCGTCTTCCAAATGTTGTCTGTCTTGTCAGCCTAAATCGCTCAGGATCTAATCATAGAACAAAATATCATAGCAATGAACTATCGGATATAATTATGAAACAGAACATCATAGCAATTAACTGTTGATATTTTACAGCACCAAAACAACAAACAATTCATGAATATTCTTTCTCTCTCTCTCTCTCTTTTTTTTTTTTTTTCCTCTTCTTCTTTTGGAAGGCTGAAACAAGTCGAGGGATCAACCGGAGCCACACGAGATTTGACTCTGGGCACGGCCCGGATAGCAGTTTTTATACAGGAGAGAACACCCCACATAGAGGTAGCGGGAACCGACATAAGGAGGGAGGAAGACTCACACATTAAATGGTGGGAGATGTGTTATTTTGATGTAGAACCGTGCATTGCTTGTTGGTGGGGGGGGGGGGGGGGGGGGGGGGGGTGTGGCGGGGGGGCTTGCGGGGGTGTCGGGGGGACGGGCTGGGGTGGTGGTGTGCAATAACTAGTGAAGCCATTGAGCTACTTGTTTCTGCTATTTTAATTATTGTAAGGTCATATTTTGATATGACACAATTAAACAATAAAAGAATGAATGAAATTCTTTACTAGATCTTAACATCATGTGAATATAATTTTTCAATTCAGAATTACAAAATATGAACTACTAAATAATGTATATTTACTCATAATGTAAGTGATTAGCATACTTTTTTTTCACGTTTATGATGAAGTTCCAATTTCATCGAATATCTATATAAGTAGGTTGTGAGCCACATATTGGTGTATGTAGATTTCTAATTGCTTCATATTATATAAATAAAATAAAATAACCACTTTGGAGATAATTGATAAGGTATGTATATATACTTTTTAAAAAATAAACTCTTCCATTTACTAGTTCTAAATGATTTAACTTATACAGATAGCCAAATTTAAATATTAACAAAAGCTGATGGTAAATTATGAACATTAGCATGATAGTAATAATATTTCTCAACTAAATTAGGTTGCAAGTTCAATCCATAGATATCCTCCTTAAGCCCAAAAAAAAAAAACGATGGACTCGTTATAAAGCTTTGTAACATTAATAAATCCAATTAGTAGCCTCTAACAATGATGAAAATATCAAGTCAATAAAGAAAATATCTTGATGGGCTGACTTATCCGCCAATCTTACATGATACACAGAACCGGCCACCAAAATTTTAATGAATGAATTAATTAAGCAAGTAATTTCTTCTTATTTATTCTTACTTTTGTGCTGACAGAATATCAACGAGACTACATTACTATTTATAGTAATGTACTTCATTTGAATGACGTCACCAAAAAACTAAGCAACTCATTGAACCACATTAGTCACTGTCAAATATTTTTGGTATAGGCAGGTATAACCGTTAGAGAGAAGATTAAATTAAACGTCGGTGAACACAAATGCACGTAATGAAATGAAACCATACTCTCACAAACGATAATTAGTTTCAGATTGAGATGGTTCATCAATATTTATTCTTCTAATTAATGCAATTCAAGTTGAATTAGTATTTGCGTATAGATTGCGGTCTACTGCTCATTTTTCTATGTTAAATGTGAATGCGCCTCCCCATGCCTCCAAGACTAGATTTTTTAATATGGCTAGTAAGGCATATGAATGCAGTGAAGTTAGAAGAAGTCAATTGTTGGGAAATATTTTTGAATAACATCATTTAGAATTATTAAAGTCTTTATATATATATATATATTTCATAAAATGTTTTATATCAAAAAATCATCAAATTAATGCTGATACAAGCTTACAGTGCAATTTGAACACTACCACTCATATGGATGAAGAAATACAAACCACTTGAATTGAAAACGAATATATATTTATATCAGTTGGAGTAAAATTTGGTGTAAATTCTAATAGATAGAGAAATCAATTAGAGTAAAATTTGTTGTAGACTTTAATAGCTAGATAAAATATGGAGATGCATTAAACATGAGAAAATAGCTGAATATACCATTTGCGACCTGGTACTCAGTTGTTTGAGTTTCCTTTTCCCAAGCTTTCCAGCGCTGTATCTGCCATATCAAACAAGAAAAAACAAACAAAGAAAAAGGTACAGGAAAAATTGCTGAAGACAGAAATATTATTACGACAAAATTGATGAACTGAGGAAGCTGCTACAAGTTTGTGTTCTATACAGTTGAAATTTTTACATATAACTTTAATTTAAACTACCTTAGCTCTGCCTAAAGCCATGGTGAGAGTACTATACACGATTTGCATAACTGCTAGAGCAAAAATGAACTGGTGCAACTGTTGAATACCATCTTCTGATATTAAAGAAACCTTTCCCTGGAAAGTGTGATTTGTTATAAGAACTCAATCATCAAATAACATGTATTATAATCAATATTAAATAAAGAAAAAGAATATATATTTATATATATACTAGCTAGTTTATATATGAATAGGACATACTTCAGAAGCGCAAGAATCTGTAGCTGCACCCGTATCATTTACCGCATCCTCATTTTCATCGGCCAATCGCCTTGGTTGCTGCCATAGAGTATGCCCATACTGATCTTCCATGTATGACAAGTTTCCATTGATTTTACTCACAAAGTGCTCATAATTTTGTACTACTTTCAAAGCTTGGGATTCGGCTGCAGTTTGTCGACATGGAAGCATAATATCTGCAATCTTGGCGGATACACAGATTTTAGATATAGTGTTTTGACTCACTCCCAATATCAGTGACATGAAACCCAGAAGCATCAATTCTGCATCACCCAAAAGACAAAAGTCAAGGTTGCAGGCTTTGAATTTCAATAACGTAACATTATTATTAGGTTCATGGAAACAGTCTTGTATGATCACCTGATTTGAGCTTGTCAACTGCATCAATCAACGCATTTTTTCGACGTTTCTTGAGCCACTGCAGATAGTTCTTCCATGTGAGTTAGCATAATATTCATTTACTTCAAAAGGGAAAAAGAGGGCCAAATTGATTTGAATGAACTTACGTTTGTAAGAAGATGAAAAGAGTGCTCTAAGATTATCGAAATAGATATTATGACAAAGCAGACAACTGCAAGGGCCCATGTGGGTGTGTTTTCCAGAGTACGGGAGCTTGATGTATCTCCGGTCGCCATGATCAACAAGTAGTCTTCTGATTCTTCTTAACATGAATTATAGGTAATCATAAAGCCAAGACTGGAAAAAAACAAAGGAAACAATACTTTCATATAAGCTGGGGCATATTTATATATAGGAAAAGACAAAGAAACAATGCTTTCTTTTTTTTTTTCTTCATTTCACACCTAAACCAGGTTCATCGAGATTATACATATGAATAATATTCCGCGTGGACCTCCATCATTTTTATATGATCTAGTGACTTGGACAAATTATACTTGTAGTGATTCTTGATCATCACGATAGCTACTTGTCCAGATGAGGGGTTTGGTCTTGTCTTTAAAGGAATGCAGGGAAGATTGAGTGTTACGAACCTAATACCGTCAAGGTAACCTAGTATTTTATCAATTTATGGTTTAAAAAAGACACAATAATAGCACACAGTCTCTGTTACATCCCTCCAAGGACAAGACCAAACCTCATGTTGATAATGATCACTGTGATGATCAAGGATTACTACGATACTCAGGTTTTAAATCTGTGTCGAGAGATCGAATTTACAAAACATAACATCCATTATAAATGAAAAATAAAGAAAGCAAATAATTTATGATTCGATGATCGATGTGATCCCTTTATTCCCGGAATGTACTGACATTCATATTCTCACGATACTTGATTCAAATTTCACAGTCGAACATGAGGGGAATTGATATAAAAAATTGGTACGGTAACCTTAAATTAACTTAAATTAATGATAAACATTACAGAGTTTACAAAAGCTACAACGCTAAGTCTATGTGGTCTGCCATCTGGCAACAAAAACTATACAAGTCCTTATCCTAGTGTCATGTTTTTTGACTTTTGGGTTTTAACTTCTCCTGGGTTTTTGAAAAATTCTAAAGAGTTGTTAATAAATTTCAAATGAAGTTTCTAATTTATATACATACATACATATATATATATATATATTTCAAAACGAAGCCTGATGAATCAAGAAACAATTTTCGGATGTATGTACTTTTCTTTTCTTTTCCTTTTATTTTTTATTTTTTATTATGAGATATTCTATTGTATGTACTTCTTTGGTGACCTTTTTCACCATCTGTCAGAAAATGTGAATATGTGATGACCTAAGAGTTAGATACGGCTAATTGATTTTACACTCAAAACACATTTTTGTACGGATTGTTCATCATGTCTTTCAATAGCAAGGCTCATTTGTTTTTTTTTACTTAAAATTTAGTAATGCTGAATTACATTTATTAAATTCGTTTGTTTTTTCTTTAAGTGATTAAATCACTTAAAACTATCTAAAAACAACTGAAAAAATTAAGTTATAATTTTTAACATTTAATTTAATTATAAATTACTTAATGATAAAAGTTTTTATTTCAAATCTATCGTTCCCAAAATAATATAATTTCAAATTTATACTAATACTATATTACTCAATTTTTTGTTTCGTTGACACTTACAAAAATTGTATCTGAAAAGAAAAACTTAAATGCATCTCATCCCAAATTGTCTTGGTAAACTAATATATTTTAATTTACAATTTAAACATTCACTTCTCTAGTTATTTCTTAAATATTTAAATATATTTAAATATATGAATATGATTAATACTTATATTTTTTAATCATATTTTAATTATGAATAAAATATTATTAATATGTACATTAAAAATGTTTTAGAATTTATTAAATTATTTATTTACATATGTTTGTGTTAAATTAATTAAAATTACATAACAACAAATAGTAAAATGCATATAAATATCAAATTACTAGTTTAAGATAATTTTAACTTTAAAAAATAAATAGATTTATAATATATTCAAAGGTTAACAAAAAAAATAAAAAACAAATAAACATGTTATTCATATTTCAGGTTTCAATCATTATTCAGTCTTCAGTCTTCAAACAATAAAACAAACGACCCCTGAATTTTGGTTTCAAAAAGGTAGATGATGATTATGACAATCGTAAAGTCAAATTATAACTTCTTTATTTTGCAGCTAAGTTGCAAGAAAAATTCCGAAATGTTGATAATTTTAAATTAATTGCTGTTTTATTTTTCAAACATTTAGAAGAGAAAAAAAAAAAAACTATTATATAACTTTTCTACCTCTGAAAACTATTGGAAACTCATTAAACGTGAAAATCGATAAGTCCATGCATGCCTAAAACAATTTTGTCTACAATTAATCTGGTAAATGTTCACATTGACTTAATAACGTTGGTAAGGTTGGAAATGAAAATTAAATATTGATTTGTGATTATTTTACTTATTAAAATTTTTGGAAATTAAATTTCTTCAACCTCACACTATCATATACAATTAAATAATAAAGTTGTAGCTAAAATGAGAATTTTAAATCTTCTTCCTGGCCTTACGAATTAAGTTCTTTTTTTTATTTACTTTTAAATAGAATTTGATTATTTTTTCATTTATATTTTTTAAGAGCTAAAGACAACATTATTGGTGTATTATTAAAGCTTAAACCAATAATAATTAGACCCTCAAATTTAAACAGCATGGTTCAAATTAATTTTATGCATGAATAATGTGATCCCGGTAAGAGATTAAGACGTTAATAAGACATCATTTATTCAAAGCAAGTATGCTTGTTTAGTCAATAAAGAATATTAGACAAGTGCCGGGCTTACATTTTCCAGACATATGGAAATTTGAGCATACTTTAATTATTATTTCTTGAAGCGGTTGGCATCAATCGATTTTTGAAAAATCATATATTTCTGGTCCAGGCACAGGATATCAACTATATTATATAGCGTCATTGTTACGTCACATAATTTAACATTTGACGGAGATCCATTGAATGGTAGTTTAATATTACCTAACTCTGATTTTTTTAGAGAACAAAGAATAAACGGGCATTGAAGATTTTATTTTGTTAAAATATAATTAAATCGATTGTGAAGATTTGGCTTCATATGCTTGAACAATCAAACAGAATTACAGAAGCAATGAAGATTCAAAGTAGATTTTGGATGAAGACACAAGAAAGTACGTAACTTCCGTAAATATTTTGTAATAAGCTTTAATTACAATTGTTTTAGTCTCTTTCATTTATTGACTAATTACATTTTCAACACTAGGGAACAAAACTAATAGTATTGCATTCTATATAATATATAAAAGTAAATTAACCCATACCCTCCTGACGTTTGATTTTTAACAGGCAGAAATAATGTTTGTCCTTACTTGCAATGTTCTCTTGTGTACTAATGATAAACCAAGTTTGATCGCCAAAAATTAAGTTTGACTGTCAAGAATCAATAAAAAGATGTAAATGCCCTCAGTTCTTCTCAACCATATAATAAAAAATTTAGAAAAATAAATGTAAAAAAAAAACCTTGGGAAAATCTCGATTGTCCATGTTGTATATGAACGGTGGAGATCAACTTAAAAAAAAAAATCCGACAGTTAAAATCCAACTTGGGTCTCCACTGTCATCTTCAAGATTTTTTCCATGAGTTTTTCATCACTATGTTTGCCTCAAACACAGCAATGGTTGATGATGTTAAAATGGCGATGGTCTCCACCCATATTTTAAATCGGCTCACCAATAGTTGAAACAACAAAGCTGCACAACAAGAAATAGAGATAGTTGATGATGTTGTTGATGGTGATAATATGACTGACAATGGTCTCCACCCAGATTTTAAAGTGCCTTACCAACTAGTTTGAAGTCAATTTATATCGACTTCCATTGAAGCCAATTTATTTATCTAGGTTTTCGATCGAACCAAATGAAGATGATATTTAATTATTTTTTTCATTTTTTTTTTGTCTTAGATGGTGGATTGATGTTGTGATGATGGTCGATTGATGTTCATCTAGGTTGCAAGATGAGGAAGAAGAAGAAGAATGGTTGGTTGATCTTCCAATTGTAGGGCAATCGAGGATCTTAATAAAAAATGTTGAAGATAGCAATGGAGATCTGAATCTCCTCTACCATCTTTGATTTTATTTTTTTTCTTGTTTTTTTTTTTTTAATATTTTGGTTCTTTCAAATTTGATCTTGTCCGTCCATTTTTGAAATGGACAACTCAGATTCATTTGAAAAAAATTATATTTTAATTTATTTTATAAAATTTAAATTATTTTAAATGGATCATTACCGTCCAGATGGTCGATGGTAATCTAAACAGCCCATTAAGTAATATAATCCTTAAATGAAAAATAAAAAATAAAAGAAAATGAACATATTAGCCCTTTAGAGCTAAAGTTAACAGTAAAAAAAAATCAAAATGTTAAATGAGGGAAGATGCTACAAATAAATGCAAATGTTGTGTTTGTTTATCTAAACTCAAACGTCAAGAGAGTACACATAATTTAATCAAAATACAATGAAAACTCAAGCAACAAGGGCATTTGGTCTAGTGGCATGATTCTCGCTTAGGGTGCGAGAGGTCCCGAGTTCAATTCTCGGAATGCCCCTTTGTTTTTCACTTTTTCAGAGGTTTTAACTTTTGTGCACTCGCGTCTTCATAAAAGCGCTACAGAAATGTTCTCTGTTCTCAACTATCAGTGCCCATCAAATTTTAGTTGCTAATTCAAAAGGCACAAGGCAAGGTGTGAAGTCGAATTCCGACTGATTTTTTATTCTAAGCTCATTAAATTTGCATTGAAATATTTGTTCACGTACACGCGTTAATAAGATGCGTCTCTCTCTATTGATTTTGACAGTCAAGTCAGCGATTCAAGCCATTGACACTATAGCAATAAATTCGCCGAGTGGCAGGTCTTCTAGTTCATGAGAAATTTGTCACCCAACTTGTGGTTCTCCGTTCTCTGCCGCTGCTCGAAAAACTATTCTAACTAAACTATCCAAGCTGGCAGCTTCTTAGAATTTCCATGGTGTGTTCGTGTATGTTTGTGATGGTTTTAAAAAGGGAAAACTTCATTTTAGTCCCTGAGATTTTTGAAAATATCAACATTTTAAATATCTTTTAGAAACATTTTTTTTATTCCTAACTTTTCCAAAACTTTTCAAAAATGTCCAAATCGTTAATCAACTAACGGTTAACGATGACAGAAAACTTGGATGAAAAGGGTAAGATTGTTTTTTCATGTGAAAGCCTAAGATTGTGACACATGGATGATTACGATTTTAAACATTAAAAAATTAAAAAAATTAATTGAAATAATTTATTATACATTTCAAATTAATTTTATAAAAAAACTGAAAAGAAAAAGATATTGAATCTCCACCGTTCATCCATCATGGATGGACGGTGGATGGATGGACGGTGGAGAATTGATCTGATGGATTTTCACCATCTTCAACACATCTTCATCTCCACCATCAAACTAGTTCAAATCCAGTTAATCAATCTGGTGGATCTCCACCATCTTTAACACATCAAGTCAATCAACCCAACCTAGTTTATCAATATCATCTCTCATAGTATTCAATATCATCAACAATGTCACAACATCATCAACAACGTCACAACATCATCAACATCATCTCCCTCAACAAAGAAATCATTAGCAACTTAAGAACAAAAAAAAAAAAAAAATTCAAAACTATTTCACAAAAAAAAAAAAAGCAAAATAGGGCAACTATTGGGTTCGATGCCACCCAAAAACTTTTCGTTATGGGTTCTCATCGAACATAAAAACAGAGGATTTTGGGTTCGATGCGAACCCAGAAATAGGTTTTTGGTTTGATGCGAACCCATAAACCTTTGGTTCTGGGTTCGATCAAACCCAGAACCAAATCCATAATATCACAAAAAACAAAAAACAAAAAAAATTGAAGAAGATGAGAGAGAAAGATAGAGATGGAGATTGCTGCAGCTTATAGGTTCTCGACAGTTGTTGTTAGGCTCATCGACGGCGATGAAGGTGGCGCTGGAAGGAGACAATAAGAAAAAGAGAGATGGAAGAGAGAGATGTGAGTTTGATAAAGGGTGATCCGGTTTTTATTTTTAGGGTTTTTATTTTATATTTAATTATTGTTTAATTTAAAAAATTATAATAATCATTTAAAATTGGTTAAAAAATATGTAATATTTTGATTTTATTAGGAGTAAAACAGTCATTTTGAGTGTTGAGGGTAATTAAGTCTTTTTAATTTTTTTGTTTGGTTTGACCGTTAATTGACCAACGATTTGGACTACTTTGAAGAGTTTTGGAAAAGTTAAGAATTAAAAGAGCTCTTTCCAAAAGATATTTAAAATTTTGATATTTTTAAAAATCTCAGGGAGCAAAATGAAGTTTCCCCTTTTAAAAATGGTTCAAATAATTTCAAGCCCTTCCTATTTATTTTAGGATATTTAGCCAAATTTGTTTGAAAATGATCTTCAATGGATAGCATAAGCTGCAGCTTTACATTAAATGAGAGAAAAAATAAAAAAATACCATTCAAGTGTCTTTAAGAAATTTCAATATTCTTGAGAAGGTTTGAAAGCTTGAATTGAAACTTTCAAGCCATAATCAATCTTGGTTGACAAAGTAGTACTCAAAAGTTGAGAGCTAATTAATCTTAATATTAGCTCCTAACGTTAGGGGTCATGAATAGAAAAAAAAATCATTAATCTATTCTATAGAATCATACAATATGTGTATTTTTGATTATATTGTATAATTTTATTGAATAGAGTTATAAAACCATTGCCTGTTTTTTAGGGCAGCGTTTGTTATTCACGTTAAGACAGTGGACCTCAGAAATTGACAATGACTTGGTGAATGGAGTCCTAGAAGCCCATAGTCTTGATTCTTGATTTAGTCCTCCAATACGTCTTATCATTTTTTTTAATAAAAAACTAGGACTACACAAACAAATTGAATTATTTTCAAAAATTTCCACTGGGTCCTCTATGAATAAACCCAAATCCTGGTTCCTGGGCTCCTTCAAGAGGACAGATAAATTGTAACGTTTTGGGTTATCCGTGAAGCACAAAATTATGCTTTCACCATCTATTCTTTGAAGTTGTACAAAAGCTTGGCTTAAATGGACACTTTCAATCATAGGACTAGCTAACACCGGAAAAACTGAATACCAAGATTGATTTGAGTGATAGACAAGTAAATACAGATTTCATGCAATGCCCTATATTCAGCTCTGCTAATTCAAATTTTACGCAACCAATACCCTATATATAAGAAGGGCACGTTTAAGCCACAGTTCCACAGCTCTGGGTTTTGAGATCACAACACCAGTGAACTAGTTTGTCACCAAGCACTAGCAATGTGAGATTGTAGACATTTTACAAATCTTGGACCATGCAAAATAAAGAAGAAACATTACTTGATCTCAAATCAGCATTAAGAGGCCGAAAGTACAGCCCCAGCTAGGAAATATTTTCACGATTTGTGTACTTCTACTGCATCTTAGAATATTTATGAACAGGTATGGACACTTCTACCATGCTGCATTGCGATCAGTCACTCCGGTTCTAGTTAAATTTGCGTACATGGCTTTCTTTTGGTTTCAAATAAAAGATAGGTGAAGCGTTGAAGCATCACCAGCTTCAATGAGACAACAAAGTAGACACCTACACACAAAACATCATGTTCATGGCCACAATATCAACACTAAATTCTACTTTCCATTTGGAAGAAAAATTAGAACTTTGTGAGATCCAATCGGCAAAACGTAAAGATAGGTTAAAACTCCAGTGAGATGCAATTTGAAATCATATCCAAGCAGGCATTGGCAAAGTTGCTAGTAGGTGAAAGTGTTTGCAAGATCAGGCCAAATTTCTTGACATGCTAAAGTACCATCCTGAGACGTTTCAACCAATAGCCTGGCCATCGTCCCGTTACTTATGTTGAAGAAAGTGAAGCAGACAGAATACAGTCTGTCCCCAAAAAACCTGATTAAATAAGCAATTAGGAAGAGCGAGAATTATTTTCACAAATAACTGAGGAATTAAAATGACTGAACGTGAATGCCTAAATCCCAAGCGGTTGCTTGGCTGTTCCACCAATTTGACAGCAAGGCCTGAACATTTCACATGGGATCTTTCAACATTAGCACCTACTAACCATAATTTCTTAGTTTAGTCTTTTAGTAAATCCACAGCCTCTCACAAAATCGACATATCAGCAGCTGTTTTTGGGAGCAATGAAGCTTCAATGGGATGTGTATGAGGAGAATGCTACCATATGATCTGTTTTGTACCAACTGGGCACCCCATCACTCAATTTTTTTTTTTTCCCCAAATTTTGCTTGAATCTTTCCCGTAAAAAGAATGATCAAACTATGTTTGCAGCATCCATCTTCATTGATACACTGCGGAACACACACAATGTCCAAGTACAAACAACATATTGGGAAAAAATCACATAAAAATGCAACCGTTACACCTAAAATTGAGATGTCTGGAAAATCACATATTAAAAAGAAGAAAACTCATTTAACAGAAAGCAGGAAAGATAGACAGACAATGCACACAGAATGATCAAACCCTCGATAATGACCTTACTTTGAGATATCAATTATCAGGCAGACATAAGTGACAACAAAGCAATCTCACAATTCGTAAGTCACAACTTGACTAGAGAAGGAGATAATGGATGATGCACAGAGATTACTAATTCTATTAGTTCCGTAATGACGGAGTCTTGATTCTGCACAACATGATGAATTCAACTTTCCAATTTTACAAGTGAATGAACCAATGTTCATCCAATTTAGTTAGAATATCAATTACATTAGATTCTAAAATACCAACTTAGACAAAATAACAAATACACATTCCATCAGAATCCATACATTACGTCTACGAATAAAACAATTTTGAACAGGAACAAATCCGTCCATCCAGACAAAGAGATCATAAGAAAAGCTAGGAAACCTCATTAATGACCTTTCCATGAGCAATCAATCAGAGGAATGATAAGTAGTAACACAAACCGATCTCTCAACTTGACCAAAATAAAAGACTGGATGATGCAGAGAGTTTCACAGAGAAACTGAAACACTGGCAAATGATGCTTATTTCTACCTTGTTAAAAACAAACTACACTCCTTTAAAATCTGCATTCTGTTACATGCAAACTTCAAACCTATTGCTAAGTACAAGATTAAACTAATTTAAAAATTAAGTAGATGATCACACAAGCATATCGCACCAGTAATAAATTCGAGCCAACACATTTCATTGTTGCAGAAGCAAGACATATAGATCAATCAACACATAAAAGCAGCCAAATAAAGATGTGAGATATTTAATTAAACGGATTACCACTTTTATTCAATAAAAGATAAATGTTTCAACAAAATAGAAACAGCAACTAGTATTTATTTATCTAAAGGCAACAACTTTTCAAATCCAATTCAAAGCAGACACAGAGACGAACACATTGGCGCTTTCTCAGAATTGACCACCACGAAGACGGAGAACAAGGTGGAGAGTAGACTCTTTCTGAATATTGTAATCAGCGAGAGTCCTGCCATCCTCCAGTTGCTTCCCAGCGAAGATAAGCCTTTGCTGATCTGGAGGGATCCCTTCCTTGTCTTGGATCTTGGCTTTGACGTTATCAATTGTATCAGAGCTCTCCACCTCCAAAGTAATAGTCTTCCCTGTCAGAGTCTTCACAAATATCTGCATACCGCCACGAAGACGGAGCACCAGGTGAAGTGTTGACTCCTTTTGGATATTATAATCCGCCAGTGTTCTACCGTCCTCGAGCTGCTTGCCAGCGAAAATCAGACGCTGCTGATCCGGAGGAATCCCTTCCTTGTCTTGAATCTTGGCCTTGACGTTATCGATCGTGTCAGAGCTCTCGACTTCGAGCGTTATCGTCTTACCAGTTAGGGTTTTGACGAAAATCTGCATACCTCCACGAAGCCTCAAAACAAGGTGGAGGGTCGACTCCTTTTGGATGTTGTAATCGGCCAAGGTACGTCCGTCTTCCAATTGCTTCCCGGCGAAAATCAGCCTCTGCTGATCAGGAGGGATTCCTTCCTTGTCCTGGATCTTGGCTTTAACGTTGTCAATGGTGTCGGAGCTCTCGACTTCGAGAGTGATCGTCTTGCCGGTTAGGGTTTTGACGAAGATCTGCATGCCGCCACGGAGCCTGAGGACGAGGTGGAGGGTCGACTCCTTCTGGATGTTGTAGTCGGCCAGATTACGGCCGTCCTCGAGCTGCTTGCCGGCGAAGATCAAGCGTTGCTGGTCAGGAGGAATGCCTTCTTTGTCTTGGATCTTGGCCTTGACGTTGTCGATGGTGTCGGAGCTTTCGACTTCGAGAGTTATGGTCTTGCCGGTCAATGTCTTAACAAATATCTGCATTTTGGGGTGATTCTTGAAATATTAGAAGCAGCGAATCGTTGAGAACAAATAGAGAGCTTGATGATAATTGAATTTCAAAAACTGTGAGCGGTTCAGAAGTAGGGGAGATGTAAATATAGATGACCAAAGAAGACGAAACCAACTCGATTAAGGAATTGCAAAACCTTCCCACGAATGGAACGGCCGTTTTGAGTCAGGTGGAAAATCAGGTTATTATTAATTTCACGCGCTTTCTTTACGTTCCAGATTGTTCCAGTTTGGCGGCTTAACAATTTAAGTGATAGATTTTATTTACGGATTTAATGAAAATTAATATATTGATCTCAATTTACTATTAATAAATTTTTTTAAACACTTAAAATTTTATATTACGAAAATATTCCCAAAGACTAATATGGATCTTATAATCTACTTTAATATATAATTGTTTGATTGTACCCCCTAATTACATCTCCATCTTTTTAATGATTTCAAATAGCTATGTTTACCATTAAATTTGAAATTTATAGTGCACTAATGGCCATGCAAAATTTATAACCGAAAATTTGACAATATTATTACAAATTTAGAAACCTTATCCCTTTGCTCGGTTGGAAGAAAGACAAAAGAGAAGTCTAAGAGCATATCTGATACTCTCATATTGATTATGTTTCAAAACAAAAAAGTGTTATATCATTAATGTCAAAAAAATTTGTTTATTACATGATATAAATATCATATAATAAACAATCAAATTAAAAATTATTTTTCAATGATTTTATGCATTTTCATTTAATATTTTTACATTTTTTCATTTAATATTTTCATTTTTTTTTAAAAAAAAATTAATCGGATTTGAAAAATTATAATTAAATAGTTATTAACTTACTGAAATAGTTGTCTAACAAATTCTCTTAAAATAGATAGTCATGTTGATAATGTTTATTTTTTTCTTATTACCTCAACTTGATATTGATGAATAATAATTGTATTGGAAAAGTTTATTTTAACTTAATGTTTATTTATCCTATGTGACATGTATTTTTTCACAATTCTTAAGAACGTTGGAGATAATCTACAAACCTATACTGCAAAGGCCTTAATTGCCATCCTTTCTTTTTAATTCATAATTTTATCCTAAAAATTATATTTCTAAACATGGCAAATGACATCAACATTGCTTTTAGGAAGGGCTCGCTTAAAAAGGTTAAAATTTTTGAGAGGAGATTGAATATATATATATACACTTATAACAAGGTTTCGACTTCCATCAGTTTTATAATTGGGCTCGCCTTACTACTAAGGTTAGGCATAAAAATATAAATCGATCCAGCCCAGACCTCTTTTAACCATACATTAGAGTAAATCTAAAATTTTAAAAGAACAAAAAAAATGTAAATATGAGATTTTAAGAGAAAAAATATTCGAACTTATATACATATGAAGGACTTACCACTAAATTAACTTCATTTATGGTTTCATGATAAAGAAGTATTTAAAGAGAGAAACACTGTAGAAATTTGCATTTTTCTAGATAGCTAAGGTTGCTTGAGACAAGTGTCTTTTCTTTCTCTTTTAATCTTTAATTTACTATTAGGCTTGGAGTTTTTAAGAGTCGGATTCTCATATCTCTTAAAAACCAATTCGTTTTTGCATAATCTATTTTCTGGTGCTCTATTTTTGAATAAATATCAAGCAACCACTTTGGCTCTCTTTGTGGATATTCCTTCTCAGTCTATGCAAGTAAGAAACCCTTGACATCCTCCAGTCCCAAGTTCTTTGAAGAGCAAATTACAATTTAGTCTACTAATTTGAAAATAATTGCAGACGGAATCAAAGTTTGCTGTTAATTATAATTTAGCCTATTGCCGTTAGGGAATCTCCGTTAATGTAAACTAAGACATGGGTAAAATTGTCTTTTCATATTATTTTAAATTTTCTTTAAAGAAATAAAAATCCACATCTTCTCTCCCTCTCTTTTCCCAGACTCTCTCTCTCTTCTGCTTCTTCTTCTCTTCATTTTTCTTCTTCTTATTCTCTTCTTTTATTTTTCTTCTCTTGTCCTCTTCTGCTCATCTTTTCTTTTTCTTCTTTTTCTCGTCTCTTCTCTTCTTATTCTTCGTCTCTTCTTCTTCTTCTTAATCTGGGTTCAAATCGAACCCAGATGTGGGTTCGTTCGAACATAGGAAATTTGGGTTCTGGAACGTGGTTCGTTCCAAAACCCAGATTTCATCTGGGTTCCTAGGTTCATTCGAAACTAACCTAGATGAGATCTGGGTTCGTTCGAAACGAATCCAGATTCCCAGATTTCATCTGGGTTCGAACCCAGATGAGATCTGAAAACGAATCTAGATAGATCTAGGTTCGTTTCCAACGAATCTAGGTTCGTTCTAACCTAGATTTCATCTGGGTTGATTTGATGATTATTTGTTCATTTTTTGTTTGATTTGATGTTTGGTTGGTTTTTGGTTCGATTTTCAGGTAAGTTGATGATGATTGGTGATAGTTTGATGATGATTTTTGAGATTGATGATGGTTTTTAAGGGATTTTTGTTGATAGATTTGTTGTTGATGATATTCTGGATGGGGAAGAAGAACTAGATCGACAGTTAGATGAACATTTTTCATTTTTTTTTTTTTTTAGGTTATGAAGATCCAATCTGGAGATTAGATTTTTTTATGTTTAATTTTTTTTTAATTAAATGAAAATTTTAATTGTTTTAAATTTTTTTTTTGAAAATTTGTTAAATGATAAGGGCATTTTGGTCTTTTTGTCTGTCAACGGTTAACTCTAACGACAGTAGGCTAAATTGTAATTTATGGACAAACTTTGATTCTATCTGTAATTAATTTTAAACCAGTAGGCTAAATTGTAATTTACTCTTATTTGAAACTGAATCCAGATGTAGCAATGAGATATGAGAGGAATCATTTTGGTTTTGGAGTAGCAATGAGGGATCTTGATGGCTCTAGCTTGTGAAAGGTAACCATTAGTCAAAAATAGATGATCTTATTGCTCTAAGAGAAGGTCCTCTTATTGCTAGCCGTTTCTAGATCCAGATAGTAGTATTAGAAGTTGAAGCTATAATTGTTATACAGAGGCTGAACTTTGATAATTTCTTTTGTATTGATGCTTTTATGTTAGTGGGTGTTATTAGAGTTCTCTATAAGTTGGCTAAATTTCAGAGTTGTCAAGTCATTTTTAGACATGAAAATCGTTTGACATACCATCTGACCAATCAAAATTTCTCCTTTCTTAGAGAATATTTGTTGGCTTTCTATAGATGCAATTTCTACTTTCCCAACTTTGGTCGGGTGTTAGTGAATGAATGTTAGTAATTTTTTTTCTTGTTTTTTTTTTTAAAAAAAATCATCTTATCAACAATAATATAATGTACAACATATTTTAAGAAAAACAATTATTTAGATATTTTAATAGATGATTTTTATTTTAAATCCATAGGCAACTCGAGTCAGTATAATTGGAACGTAAGAGACCCGCTGCGTTAACTTCTCCCCATAAACTGGCGAAGGACTTGCGTGTTTCTAATTCAAGCCGAAGTTTCTAAACAAGTATATCTATCATTTTGCACGGCAAGTTATGGCAAGCTACAAGTAAAAGAACAGAAATTGTGCATCTAATGTCTGACAAACAAGAAAAGTTAAAATGTACTTAACTAAGACTCGTATTATGTTGGTTGGCTCCTTTTCGGCCACAAATTTAAATAAAATATTTGAAACCGAAATAGTTAGGAAAAGCGAAAGGTGGAAGTTACTGGATGGCAATCATGACGTATGCGAACCTTACTAGTACTACCAACTTTTTTTTTATAATAAACTTCAACCAACTTACTTGAGCACCAGTTTGTAGTATCCTTCCGATAAGGATTCCTCTTTTCTTGACTTCTTCTATATAAACCACTTCACTTCCACCCCTCATTCATATTTCTCTCAGTTTCTTCTAAATTCATATAATCTTGCTTTTGCTCTCAAGAAATTCTTTTAAGGATGCAGATCTTCGTCAAAACTTTGACAGGCAAGACCATCACTCTCGGAGGTGGAGAGTTCCGATACCATCGACAACGTCAAGGCCAAGATCCAGGACAAGGAAGGAATTCCACTGGATCAGCAAAGGTTGATCTTCGCTGGCAAGCAATTGGAAGACGGGCGCACGTTGGCCGATTACAACATCCAGAAAGAGTCGACTCTTCACCTTGTGTTGAGGCTTCGTGGTGGGATGCAGATCTTTGTCAAGACCCTTACGGGGAAGACTATTACTCTTGAGGTGGAGAGCTCTGACACCATTGATAACGTCAAGGCTAAAATTCAAGACAAGGAAGGGATACCTCCGGATCAGCAGCGTCTGATCTTCGCCGGCAAGCAGCTTGAGGATGGTAGGACCCTGGCTGACTACAACATCCAAAAGGAGTCGACGCTTCACCTGGTGCTCCGTCTCCGCGGTGGTATGCAGATTTTTGTGAAGACTCTGACTGGCAAAACGATCACTTTGGAGGTGGAGAGCTCCGACACAATCGATAATGTGAAGGCGAAGATTCAGGACAAGGAGGGCATCCCACCGGATCAGCAGAGGCTTATCTTCGCTGGGAAGCAGCTTGAGGATGGCCGCACTCTTGCTGATTACAACATCCAAAAGGAGTCCACCCTTCACCTTGTCCTCCGTCTTCGTGGTGGTCAATTCTAAGATATTTGGAATTCTGTTGGGCTTTGTTTAGTTTGTCTAGGTTTACTTACATGTTGTTAAACAACACTGCTCTTTTTATGTTTCTGTTCTTCTATCGTTTTGTTGAACAAGTTCCTTGCATAAGAGGAAGTAGTTTAGGTAAACTTTGGGTTCATTGTTGGCTGTTATATCTGATTAATCTATATATGTTTAAAACAATCATAAATTTGATTAGTAGAATGTTAACTTGATAGGGAGTTGGAATTTTATATATCTTGTAGAATCGAGATTGCGTTGCCTGAACGAAACAGTGCTTCGAGGGTAGTCATGTCAATTGCATTGAGGTTTGCTGAAAAGTTGTATGATGACGTTATTTACATCTCTCACAAAAGTTGTGAATCGTTGTTTGAGATGGATGTGTAAAATTGTATCATCAGCTCACGACACTTAGGACCGAATCGCGATATATTGGCTGCTTAATGGGCATTTCCAGGGTCGGGATTTTATACGAGGGGAGTTAAAATAAATTTTAGCGATATAAAAATATTTTATGAAGTAAACAATATAAACATACCTCATTAAAGAGATATGATAAATTTTATCCTTTAAAATATATATTATAAATAAATATTTAAATAATAAAATTTATTAAATATAAATTATAAGTAATGTTATGATTGTAATAATCTTTCTTTAAATATAGATAATTTATATTTTGATAATCATAATTTATAAATATTATCATATTTTAAATTTAAAAAATAGAGTAAAAACATGAAACATATTAAATTTAAATAAGATATTATGTAATTTATGAAAAAAAAAACTAAAATATAAAAAAAAATTAAGTAAAGTTTCATATTTAATATATGAAATAAAATTATTATATATGTAATATTTGAATAGAAATATAAATATAAATAAAAAAATACATACAATAAGTTTTAAATAAATATGTATTTTCTATATCATAAAAATTAATAAGTAATATATATTATTTATTTATAAAATTTAAAATAAATGTAATATAAATGTTTTTTAGGTGAGCTTGGATAGGAAAGAGTGCCTTGTTGAATACTTTATATAATGATAAAAGAGAAACTTAAATCCTTATTTATAATATCATTATTTATTATATAAGAGAAATATGATATTAAAAATGACACTACTCCCACCTGTCTTTACTTCTCTTAAATTGAATGATAAGTTCAAATAACAACAGCATCTAAGTTCTACCAATATGTGGACAATTTTTTTACTTAGTATGATAGTTGTCTCCCACTTATTAAGAGCATAGTTTCAAATTATACCTAAAAGTTCTACCTCAGAAGATTCGGATAATTATAATTGTAATTGAAATATCAAAAAAATAAATAAATTCCTATCAGAAAAGAAATTTGATTGCTTTCTCGGGACCATGGAAACAGGTTTATTTTCTATAGTTCTCTTCTCCACAAAATTTAGTTTTCATTGATTTCATTTCTAATTAATAAACATGCTCTAAATTAACTTCTAGACGTGAATAATAATTTATAACTGAGATATGTCCTTAGTGCCATTTAGATATGTCAATCTTGTTAAGGTTTTAGCTAATTATATGAAATATTGACCGTCCATAAGGGTTATATCAATTCCATGTAAAAACTGGGCTAAATGTCAAATTTATGCAACATATACAACAGCTAACAATTGCTGTGGCATGAGCTTTCTTTGATAAATAACGTAATATTTATTTGTTAAAAACCGTAGGTATATGTTCAAAATTTAATCAAATAATTCAAGTTTAGTATTTTAATACATTAATTTATAATTTTCTGTACATTTAAACAAATCTAATGTAAAAATTGAAATTTTAAAAAAGAAAATTAATAAATCACTGCACATAAATAGTTAAACAATTTAATTTTGGAATAACATTTTTTTAGTCCTTGAAGTATAAATAATTATGAGGTTTTTAAAATTCTTTTAAAAATAATTCTTTTCATTTCTAAATTTTTCAAAACTCTTTAAAAAAATTCAAATTATCAATCAACTGATAGTCAATAGAGACAAGATACGTAAAAAGATATTTTCCTCTTGATGGTGGTTATGGCGCTTAAATTATTGGATTTTTTCTAATAAAATAATTAATTTATAAGTTAAATTATCTTAAATGTCCCTAAAGTTGAGTCATTAAATTACAATTTTATCCTAGTCACTTTAACATATTTTTTTTACCAAAATACCCTCATTTGTGGCTATTTTTTTAGCCACATGGATCTCACAGTGCATGATTTGTTGAGATGATTTATTAGCCAAATAATCTTTTGTAAGAGTGAATTTTTAATTAAAAAATTGGTGTGATTATTTAATTAAACATTTTGTTTATTACTGTTGGCCGACGGTAACAAAATATGCTAGAACAGGGGCACTTCCTTCTATGACCATATTTGAACCCATTGTCGTGCAATTTTTCTCTCTCTCTCCAATTTTATTCATCTGTGCTCATCTCCTTCTCTCTAAATTTATTTGTTTCCTGCTACTGTTATCAATCCAAATTCACGGCATCATCAACCAATACAAATGCAAAACCCACTTGTATAAAAGTGAAAACCAAATTATGCACAAGATATAAATTATTAAAAGCCTGCTGAGGAAGAACCCAGAACACAGACCAACGGTGAGTTGTAGTAACATTGATTCACATCTGGGCAATTTAAATGCTATATCTATACTTATATCGTCACACTTCTGAAATGTTAGGCTTCATAGCTGTTTAAAACATCCACATTTGGAGCCATATCTCCTTCATAGCCGAAACCTATCTGCTGTTTATCTTCCAGTAAAGCCCAAAAAGGAAAAATCACCAAGAAAGTCACCAGCTTGCAAACTAGGTAGTGGCAAAGACAAGCGATACAAAGAGGTTATATTGCCAATCTTGTTGGAAAATGATCAACCATTTGAGAGACATAATAATGCCCAGCCAAACAATTTAAACTACAGTGACAAGGTAATTTCCATTACGAATGTAGAAAACAACCTTGAGACCAAGAACGGTGACCCTACTAGTACACTATGGAAACATCCAACTCCGTCGATGATTCTGAAGACAGGTCCACCGAAACTGAGGTAAGCTTCAGTACTGGAGACAAGCAATTCGACCTTTTTTACATAACTCAAAAGAGCAACAACGACGTTGAGAGTTAACCTCAGATTGCACACCAAATTCTCAGCCTGAAGTATAGGAAGAAACGCTGCTGCACATGTTCCACACTCGGAGGAGGTTGATGTCAAGACTTCAAGAACAAATGATTCAAAACCTGTTTGCAATGAGCAGGTTGCTGGAGAAACTAAAATAGTGGGAAAGCGTGTTGCTTCAAAGGATAGCAAGAAATTGACGATGACCAATGTAGGCTGCATCGATAACAATGAGTCTCCTGATGATAAAAGTTCATCATCAGCTGTATATGATGTAGCACCTGGAGGTTGTTTACCAAAAACCGAAGGCCAAAATGGACATAATGAAGATGTTCACATAGGGAACATCTCATCTGCCAGCAATGATGTACTTCCTTGTAAAGACGAAGCACAAAGGAAATCAGATAATATCAGTTACTCCATCCAAACAGAGAAATCAGATAAAATCAGAATGGACATAATGCAGGTTCCGTTTCTTGGAAATTCCAGGCAGCAGAAACTGGAATTTTCTAGCCAGCAAGTTCTGCTGCCTGGGAATTCTATGTAGTAAGTTCTGCTACCAGAAAATGAAATTTCCAGGCTGCAAATGAAAATAAAAGAACCAAAACAACATGACCAACAACAGGAAATAACATAACCAAAATAACAAACACAATAACCAACAAGGACCAAAACAACACTGACATGAAAACAACAAACCAAAACCAATGAATACAATAACAAATAAACTCAAACACAATAAATACAATAACAAACAACAATGACTGATTTCAAACAACCAAAACCAATACCAGAACCAAATCCGATAGCGACCAAACTCAAACAGGGACCGCACTGAAACAAATATGAAAATAACATAACCAAAACGACCAACAGTGCCATGCAAACTCATATAACCCCCAACAAAAACCCATCATTTTATGCAAAAATCCAATTCGATAAAACCCTAACTCCTCCGAAATACAAAGTAGCTTAAAAATCAAAGTTTGTTTAATGATAAACACCTAACAATAACAGCGACTTCTCATTTATAAAACCCAAAAAAACTACTTTCATCACACATCATATAAAAACAACACCAGATGGTATCTTACCTTAACAGGGTTTTTGATGTCGCAGTGGCCGGCAAAACTGACCGGAGTTTGGCGTGAAAAGGTCAGTTCATTGGGAGTTTGGGTGTGTCAATGAAAGGGTTGCATATGGGTGGGACACTATATGAGAAAAGTCAGTTGACCAAATGGGGTTATACCTTCTCAACCGAGGGGCATATGCGTCATTTCAAGATCATTTTTCATCTTTTAGATTTTTAAAATCTTAGCCATCCATATTAGAATCTAAGATTCTCATGAAAAGACCATCTTACTATTCCCATCCAAACTATATATCTCCGTTAATTATCAATTGACTAACGGTTTGAATTTTTTTTTTCTAAAAAAAATTTAGAGATGAAAAGAACTATTTCAAAACGAGTTTTACAATATGAAAATTTCCAATACTTTAGGGATTAAAATGAATTTGTCTTCCTTTCACTGTGGTTTCCCAAAAGTAGCTTCAATAAATTTTGCAAATCAAACTAGAGCAATCTCAACCTTTAAAAAAAATCTCATCAAAATTATTCAAATAATTTTTTAATAAAATTACATTCAAATAATTTCGTATAAATCAAAATTGTATTATCATATCATTAAGAATTATTATTGAACCATTAATTAATTTTTAATATATTTTTCTTGATTATTTATCATTTAAGGAAACCAAATCTAATAAGATTTACCCTTGTTTCCATAGGTATATTCAATTTAAAATTAATTGAAATCTAATGTTAGAAATATAATAATAAAATATAAAATTAAAATTCTAACAACTCTGGGCACTTATAACTAAGAAAAGTGTTAGAGAGAAAAAAAAAAAAGGATTCTAATTGTCTTTAGACAACTAGAAAGTACATCAATTTATAAACATTATGTGGGCAATGAAAACAAGAATAATGGTTTTTTAATTCGCTTTTAATCTATTGATTTTGTAGTTCCAAAGCATTAATCTAAGAGTTTATACTACAAATTCAATTCATAATTAAATATGTTTACAGTTACAAAATTCAAAAATTAATTCAGTAAATTCGTTTCAGAATTAATCATGTTTGTAGTTACAAAATACAAAAATTAATTCCGTAAATTCAATTCTGAATTAATTATACCTGCAATTACAAAATTCACTTAATTTTACATATTTAATTCAGAATGAATTATTTTAATGATTACAATTATTCATGAAATAATCATGTCTGCAGTTATAAACATAAATTTTATTCAACAATTAATCCTGTAGAAACTGCTGACCAATATTTAAATTTTAAAAAAACCTTATTTTCTTTCCAATGGGTGCATTTTGAGTTATAATTTCACATTCACCCAAACATCATTCTGGCAAAACAAATATACTAATTTGTTGTTTTTACAAATAAGAACATGAATTACCTTGATCTTCCAAAAAGGAGATCAAATCTCAATCAAAATGGTTCATACAATTAGACTTTAATGTCCTAATTTCCTAACAATTAAAATACTTTAAAAGTTTGAGTATATTCAATTCATATTTGAATAGATTTCATAAAATCTATGTATTTAATACATATTTATATAAAATCTATTAAAATTAAGATGTATTCAATTAAGATTTGTATAGAATCTAATAAAATCTATATGATTTAGAAAGTTATTAACTTCAGAAATTTTATTATCTAAGGGACATAAATTTTATTATCAAAGGATTGTTATTAATGGAAGTTTTGTTTCAGATTTATATGCAGTCCAATAAAATTTATGTATATTTAAAAGGTGATTAGTCATAAATTTTATTATCCAAGGGTAGCCAAACCCTATAAATATACCCTCTTTATTTCTTTCATGGATAGAAGCGACACTTTTTTTCTTTTATAACCATACTCAAAAACACAATGGAGAAGCAATCCCTCAATATAATTTTTGGTAGTTCTTATGCTCATCATTGCTCCAGGTATGATCAACCTCTCTCATTATTCTCTTTTCTTTTTGAATTATGGTGTATAAATTTCTTTACGTTAATCTTAAAATAAGAACACCCAAAGTGGATGTTACATAAAAATATCTTGTTTTGTCTTAAAAATAAAACTTCAAAGAAAGTAATTATAAAAGATAATGTTATAAGTGAATATTTTATCCTATACAGCATATTTCAAAGAAAATTACAAAACGATAATGGTATAGTCCTCTTCCCCAATCCCACACCCACCTGCGTTGATGGCTGGTGTTCGTGCACTCCAGTTCCTCCATCACCTCAGCTCCAGCATCTGAAAGGTTCAAGGCCACTAGTAGGAATCAACCCAACGTTTCAAAATTAATAAATGGCGTTGATATTTGGAGGCCACTAATATTGTGAGCATCAAGGTTCTGATTAATATACTATATTTTTAAAAGCCATAATAAGTTATCTCAAATTCAATCTAATATATCTTAATCATTGGATTTAATTGAAACTGATTAATTTGTCTTATGTAATTGATTCAAAGACTAAATATTTTTGCAAAAAAAAAAAAAAAAAAAAACATTTTATGCAAAAATTCTTATTCCTAATTATTTAAAATTTAACAGTCCAAAAATTGAAGCACCACCACAGCCACATTGTCTTCCTCCTTTTTACTCTCACCTCCACTTCCAAAAACTCACACTAACTAGCTCTAATCTTGAGTCCAAGAGTCCACGATATTCACATCCTATCTCCACATTCTGTGTACAAGATTATCGCTTTCCTCACTGTCTACGATAATCCAACTAAGAGAAAAAACATGTTGCTCTGAATCCGGATCATATAGAGACACCAACATGTGTTGCCCGTGCATCAACTCGCAAGACTGTCATTGTGACCCATTATTATTGGCATTTGAGAGACATAATGCCCAGCCAAACATTTAACTACCGTGACAAGCGAACTTCCATTACCAATGTTCATCATTGCTCCTGGTATAATCAACCTCCTTCTTATTCCTTTTCTTTTTTGATTATGGTATACAAATTTCTTTATGTTAATCTTGAAATTACAACCAACCCAAAGTGGTATGTTACCATAAAAATATCTTGTTTTGTTCTTAAAATAAAACTTCAAAAAATAATTATAAAACGATAAAGTTATAAGTGAATATTTCATCCTATAAAGCAGTTTCAAATGAAAATATGAATATGTGTGACATTGATATTTTAGGAAATGGAACGGAAGAAGATGCTCCAATGTGAGTGATGAATGCAAACAGACTCAGAGTGTGCATTCGATTGTAGTCCGCTTCCCGATCCCACACCCACCTGCTTTGATGGCTGGTGTTTCTGCGCGCCAGTTTCATCTACCACCTCCAGCTCCAGCATCCGGAAGTTCCAGGCCACTACTAGAGTCAACCCAACGTTTCAAATTAATAAATGGCCTTCATATTGTAGGCACTCCTAGCTATGTGTGAACCTCAATGCGTCTTATTAATAAAATATATTTTAAAAGTCATAATAATTTATCTCAAATTCAATCTCATATTTGAATCATTTAATTAATGAAACTGATTAATTTGTTTATGTAATTGATTCAAAGACTAAATATTTTTGCCAAATAAAAAACATTTTATGCAAAAATTCTATTCCTACTTATTTAAAATTAACAGGCCAAATTGAAGCACCACACAGCCACATTGTCTTCCTCCCTTTTTACCCTCACCTTCACTTAATTTTGCTACTCCACTTCCAAAACTCACACTAACTAGCTCTGATCTTGAGTCCAAGAGTCCACGATATTCACACCTATCTCCAATTCTCTGTACAAGATTAGCGCTTTTCTCACTTTCTACGACAATCCAACTAGAGAAAAAACATGTTGCTCTGAATCCGGATCATTAGAGAGACACCAACATTGTTGCCCTCCGTCAACTCGCAAGATTGTCATGTTTGTGATCAATATTATTATTGCATTTTCATGAAAAGACTGCCAAGGGATCTAGTTATAGCGTGACAAGCATTCTAATTGCTTTAGAACTTTCATTTAGTCATGAGGAATTTTTAATTCCATAAGAATAAATCTATAAAGTAAATTTAGTTCAAACCTAGATGAAGATAAAAAATTTATTTATCCACGATTAAATTATAATTGTTCGACTATTGCCAATATGACTATAAATGTTGAATATGAATGTTGAGAAAATGATTGTGAAAAATACAATGACGAAAAATTGACTAAAATAAAAAACTAAAATAAGATAAATAGGAAAAAAAATTAAGGAAAGCTTTAGAGGTAAAAAAAATCGAAAAGTAAAAAAAAAAAAAAACGCTTATATCTTCACACTTCTGAAATGTTGGGCTTCAGATTTGTTAAAGCATCCACATTTGCAGCCATATCTCCTGCGCTTTCGAAACCTATCTGCTTTTTCTCTTCCAGTAAAGGCCACAAACAATTTGATGGAAAAATCACCAAGAAAGTCACCAGCTAGCAAACTAGGTAGTGGCAAGGACAAGGGATACAAAGAGATTATATTGCCAATCTTGTTGGAAAATGATCAACCATTCGAGAGAACTATTAATGCCCAGCTAAACAATTTAAACCACGGTGACAAGCTAACTTCCATTACCAGTGCAACCAGTGCAGAAGATAACCTGGAGACCAAGAAGGTTGACCCTACTAGCTACACTATGGAAACATCCAACTCTGTCGATGATTCTAAAGACAGGTCCACCGAAACGATAGTGTTATAAGTGAATATTTTATCCTATAAAGCATGTTTCAAATGAACATATGAATATGTGTGATATTGATGGTAGGAAAGGGAACGGGAGAAAATGCGCCACCAATGGGAGGTGAATGCAAACAAGACTCAAGACTCTGCATTCAATTGTAGTCGCCTTCCCAATCCCACACCCACCTGTGTTGATGGCTGGTGTTCATGCACTCCAGTTCCTCCATCACCTCCAGGTTCCAGCATCTGAAAGGTTTCCAGGCCACTACTAGGAACCAACTCAAAGTTTCAAAATTAATAAATGGTGGGGATATTGGTGGGCCACTAATGTGTGTGAACATCAGGCTTTCTGATTAATACAATATATTTTTAAAAGCCATAATTTGTATCTCAAATTCAATCTAATATATCTTAATCGTTTAATTTAATTAAAACTGATTAACTTGTCTTATATGTAATTGATTCAAATATTAAGTATTTGAAAATAATTGCAGACGGAATCAAAGTTTGCTATTAATTACAATTTAGCCTATTGTCATTAGGGAATCTACGTTAATGTTAACTGAGACATGGGTAAAATTGTCTTTTCATATTGTTTTAAATTTTCTTTAAAGAAATAAAAATCCACATCTTCTCTCTCTCTCTTCCCATACTCTCTCTCTCTCTCTGCTTCTTTTTCCTTTTCATTCTTCTTCTTCTTCTTCTCTTCTCTTCTTTTTCTTCTCCTTCTTCTTCGTCTTCTATTCTCCTCTTCTGCTCATCTTTTCTTCTTCTTCTTTTCTCGTTTTTTCTCTTCTTCTTCTTCGTCTCTTCTTCTTCTTCTTCTTATTCTGGATTCAAATCGAACTCAGATGTGGGTTCGTTCGAACCCAGGAACCCAGATGAAATCTGGGTTCTGGAACATGGTTCGTTCCAAAACCCAAATTTCATCTGGGTTCCTAGGTTCGTTCGCAATGAACCCAGATCAAATTTGGGTTTGTTCGAAACGAACCCAGATTCCCAGATTTCATCTAGGCTCGAACCCAATGAGATCTGAAAACGAATCTAGATGAGATCTAGGTTCTTTTCCAACGAATCTAGGTTCGTTTCAGAACCTAGATCTCATCTGGGTTGATTTGATGATTATTTGTTCGTTTTTGGTTTGATTTGATGTTTGGTTGGTTTTTGGTTCGATTTTCAGGTATGTTGATATGATTGGTGATGGTTTGATGATGATTTTTGAGATTGATGATGGTTTTTAGAGGATTTTTGGTGATAGATTTGTTGTTGATGATATTCTGGATGGGAAGAAGAACTAGATCGGCAGTTAGATAAGCATTTTTTCAATTTTTTTTGTAAAAACTTCATTTTAGTCCCTAAGGTTTCGTGAAATATCAAAATTTTAAGTATCTATTGGAAACAACTTTTTAATCTCTAACTTTTCCAAAACTCTTCAAAATAGTCCAAAATGTTAGTCAATTAACGGTCAACGGTTACAGATTGTTTGGATGAGAAGGGCAAAATGGTGTTTTTATAGAGGATAATTTATTATATAATAAAGTTAATTTTGTACAACAAATGAAAAAAAAAATTAATAAAAATTGAGATCCACCAGATTGGATCTCCACCCTCTTCAACAGACCAAGATTCAAACCCTTTACCAACATCATCAACCCCACAGACTACAACATCATCAAGAACATCACAGTATCATCAATATCATCATCTCCCATAACAACAATATCAACAACAACATTAAGAACAAAAAAATCAAAACTGTTATAAAAAAAAATTCAAAACATTTGCACTGATGAAGAGTTTCTGGTTGGGTCGAAGCCATAAACTCTTCATCTGGGTTTGTTTCTGGGTTCGACAAACTTCATCTGGGTTCGACTCTGGGTCTGGGTTCGATCGAACCCAGATCGACTCCATTTTCGATGAAGATGAGGTGCTTCATTTGAGGCGGCAGAGATGGCGGCCAGAAGAGACTGAGGAAGAAGGAGAATAGACGGAGGCGGAGGCAAAGGAGATGGTGGCCAGAAAGACGAGGAGGAGAGGAAATGGTGGCAGATGGAGGAGATGGAAGCGAATGAGAAGAACGAAGAAGAAAATAAGGAGGGGTAAAAGAGAGAGAGAAAATGAGACTGATCTAGATTCTTCCAGGTCGAGGAAGAAATAATAATTAGTTTAATTTTTATTGTTTAATTTTTTTCCTAAATTGATTTTTTTTCTATTTTTTTTAAACTATTGTTTAATTTAAATAAAAAATAATAATCAAACTTTTTTTAAAAAAAAAACAATCTATTATATGTATATTATTGTGTGTACACGTATTAGCTCTTCATTGATCAAATAATATGTAATATTAGATTTTATTAGGGGTAAAACAGTCATTTTAAGTTATGAGAGTATTAAGTCTGTTTAATTTTCATTTTTATTTTAGTTTGACCAGTAGTTCCACTACATTTTTGATTATTTTGAAGAGTTTTGAAAAAATTAGAGATTAAAAAAACTGTTTCCAATAGATGCTTAAAATTTGATATTTTGCGAAACCTTAGGGACTAAATGAAGTTTTTCATTTTTTTTTTTTTTTAGGTTATGGAGATCTAATGGAGATTAGTTTTTTCATTCATCTGGTGAGATGAATGGTGGAGATCCAATCTGAAGATTAGATTTTTTCATCCATCTGGTGAGATGGATGGTGGAGATCCAATCTGAAGATAGATTTTTTTGTTTAATTTTTTTTAATTAAATGAAAATTTTAATTGTTTTTAAATTTTTTTTGAAAATTTATTAAATGGTGATGGCATTTTGGTCTTTTTGTCTATCAACGGTTAACTCTAACGGCAGTAGGCTAAATTGTAATTTATGACAAACTTTGATTCTGCCTACAATTAGTTTCAAACCAGTAGGCTAAATTGTAATTTACTCTTATTTGAAACTGAATCCAGATGTAGCAATGAGATATGAGAGGAATCATTTTGGTTTTGGAGTAGCAATGAGGGATCTTGATGGCTCTAGCTTGTGAAAGGTAACCATTAGTCAAAAATAGATGATCTGATTGCTCTAAGAGAAGGTCCTCTTATTGCTAGCCGTTTCTAGATAGAGATAGTAGTATTAGAAGTTGAAGCTTTAATTGTTATAGAGAGGCTGAACTCTAGTAATTTCTTTTGTATTGATGCTTTTATGTTAGTGGGTGTTATTAGAGTTCTCGATAGGTTGGCTAGATTTTAGAGTTGTCAAGCCATTTCTAGACATGAAAATCGTTTGACATACCATTTGACCAATCCAAATTCTCCTTTCTCAGAGAATATTTGTTGGCTTTCTATAGATGCAATTTCTACTTTCCCAACTTTGGTTGGGTGTTTAGTGAATGAATGTTAGTAATTTTTTTCTTTTAAAAAAAAAAATCATCTATCAACAATAATATAATGTACAACATATTTTAAGAAAAACAAGTATTTAAATATTTTAATAGATGATTTTTATTTTAAATCCATAGGTAACTCGAGTCAGTATAATTGGAACGTAAGAGACCCGCTGCGTTAACTTCTCCCCATAAACTGGCGAAGGACTTGCGTGTTTCTAATTCAAGCCGAAGTTTCTAAACAAGTATATCTATCATTTTGCACGGCAAGTTATGGCAAGCTACAAGTAAAAGAACAAATTGTGCATCTAATGTCTGACAAACAAGAAAAGTTAAAATGTACTTAACTAAGACTCGTATTATGTTGGTTGGCTCCTTTTCGGCCACAAATTTAAATAAAATATTTGGAAACCGAAATAGTTAGGAAAAGCGAAAGGTGGAAGTTACTGGATGGTGAGCAGGCAATCATGACGTATGCGAACCTTACTAGTACTACCAACTTTTTTTTTATAATAAACTTAAACCAACTTACTTGATCACCAGTTTGTAGTATCCTTCCGATAAGGATTCCTCTTTTCTTGACTTCTTCTATATAAACCACTTCACTTCCACCCTCATTCATATTTCTCTCAGTTTCTTCTAAATTCAGATAATCTTGCTTTTGCTCTCAAGAAATTCTTTTAAGGATGCAGATCTTCGTCAAAACTTTGACAGGCAAGACCATCACTCTCGAGGTGGAGAGTTCCGATACCATCGACAACGTCAAGGCCAAGATCCAGGACAAGGAAGGAATTCCACTGGATCAGCAAAGGTTGATCTTCGCTGGCAAGCAATTGGAAGACGGGCGCACGTTGGCCGATTACAACATCCAGAAAGAGTCGACTCTTCACCTTGTGTTGAGGCTTCGTGGTGGGATGCAGATCTTTGTCAAGACCCTTACGGGGAAGACTATTACTCTTGAGGTGGAGAGCTCTGACACCATTGATAACGTCAAGGCTAAAATTCAAGACAAGGAAGGGATACCTCCGGATCAGCAGCGTCTGATCTTCGCCGGCAAGCAGCTTGAGGATGGTAGGACCCTGGCTGACTACAACATCCAAAAGGAGTCGACGCTTCACCTGGTGCTCCGTCTCCGCGGTGGTATGCAGATTTTTGTGAAGACTCTGACTGGCAAAACGATCACTTTGGAGGTGGAGAGCTCCGACACAATCGATAATGTGAAGGCGAAGATTCAGGACAAGGAGGGCATCCCACCGGATCAGCAGAGGCTTATCTTCGCTGGGAAGCAGCTTGAGGATGGCCGCACTCTTGCTGATTACAACATCCAAAAGGAGTCCACCCTTCACCTTGTCCTCCGTTCGTGGTGGTCAATTCTAAGATATTTGGAATTCTGTTGGGCTTTGTTTAGTTTGTCTAGGTTTACTTACATGTTGTTAAACAACACTGCTCTTTTTATGTTTCTGTTCTTCTATCGTTTTGTTGAACAAGTTCCTTGCATAAGAGGAAGTAGTTTAGGTAAACTTTGGGTTCATTGTTGGCTGTTATATCTGATTAATCTATATATGTTTAAAACAATCATAAATTTGTTAGTAGAATGTTAACTTGACAGGGAGTTGGAATTTATATATCTTGTAGAATCGAGATTGCGTTGCCTGAACGAAACAGTGCTTCGAGGGTAGTCATGTCAATTGCATTGAGGTTTGCGAAAAGTTGTATGATGACGTTATTTACATCTCTACAAAAGTTGTGAATCGTTGTTTGAGATGGATGGTAAAATTGTATCATCAGCTCACGACACTTAGGACGAATCGCGATATATTGGCTGCTTAAGGGCATTCGAGGGTCGGGATTTTATACGAGGGGAGTTAAAATAAATTTTAGCGATATAAAAATATTTTATGAAGTAAACAATATAAACATACCTCATTAAAGAGATATGATAAATTTTATCCTTTAAAATATATTATAAATAAATATTTAAATAATAAATTTATTAAATATAAATTATAAGTAATGTTATGATTGTAATAATCTTTCTTTAAATATAGATAATTTATATTTTGATAATCATAATTTATAAATATTATCATATTTTAAATTTAAAAAATAGAGTAAAAACATGAAACATATTAAATTTAAATAAGATATTATGTAATTTATGAAAAAAAAAACTAAAATATAAAAAAAAATTAAGTAAAGTTTCATATTTAATATATGAAATAAAATTATTATATGTAATATTTGAATAGAAATAAAATATAAATAAAAAATACATACAATAAGTTTTAAATAATATGTATTTTCTATATCATAAAATTAATAAGTAATATATATATATTTATTTATAAAATTTAAAATAAATGTAATATAAATGTTTTTTAGGTGAGCTTGGATAGGAAAGAGTGCCTTGTTGAATACTTTATATAATGATAAAAGAAAACTTAAATCCTTATTTATAATATCATTATTTATTATATAAGAAAATGATGATATTAAAAATGACACTACTCCCACCTGTCTTTACTTCTCTTAAATTGAATGATAAGTTCAAATAACAACAGCATCTAAGTTCTACCAATATGTGGACAATTTTTTTACCTAGTATGATAGTTGTCTCCCACTTATTAAGAGCATAGTTTCAAATTATACCTAAAAGTTCTACCTCAGAAGATTCGGATAATTATAATTGTAATTGAAATATCAAAAAAATAAATAAATTCCTATCAGAAAAGAAATTTGATTGCTTTCTCGGACCAAGGAAACATGTTTATTTTCTATAATTCTCTTCTCCACAAAATTTAGTTGTCATTGATTTCATTTCTAATTAATAAACATGCTCTAAATTAACTTCTAGATGTGAATAATAATTTATAACTGAGATATGTTCCTTAGTGCCATTTAGATATGTCAATCTTGTTAAGGTTTTAGCTATTATATGAAATATTGACCGTCCGTAAGGGTTATATCAATTACATGTAAAAACTGGGCTAAATGTCAAATTTATGCAACATATACAACAGCTAACAATCTGCTGTGGCATGAGCTTTCTTTGATAAATAACGTAATATTTATTTGTTAAAAACCGTAGGTATATGTTCAAAATTTAATCAAATGATTCAAGTTTAGTATTTTAATACATTAATTTATAATTTTCTGTACATTTAAACAAATCTAATGTAAAAATTGAAATTTTAAAAAAGAAATTAATAAATCACTGCACATAAATAGTTAAACAATTTAATTTTGGAATAACATTCTTTTAGTCCTTGAAGTATAAATAATTATCAGGTTTTTAAAACTCTTTTGAAAATAATTTTTTCCATCTTTAAATTTTTCAAAACTCTTAAAAAAAGTTCAAATTATCAGTCAACTGATAGTCAATAGAGACAAAATACTTAAAAATAATTTCCTCTTGATGGTGGTTATGACGCTTAAATTATTGGATTTTTTCTAATAAAATAATTAATTTATAAGTTAAATTGTCTTAAATGTCCCTAAAGTTGAGTCATTAAATTACAATTTTATCCTAGTCACTTTAACATATTTTTTTTACCAAAATACCCTCATTTGTGGCTATTTTTTTAGTCACATGGATCTCACAGTGCATGATTTGTTGAGATGATTTATTAGCCAAATAATCTTTCGTAAGAGTGAATTTTTAAAAAAAATTGGTGTGATTATTTAATTAAACATTTTGTTTATTACTGTTGGCCGACGGTAACAAAATATGCTAGAACAGGGGCACTTCCTTCTATGACCATATTTGAACCCATTGTCGTGCAATTTTTCTCTCTCTCTCCAATTTTATTCATCTGTGCTCATCTCCTTCTCTCTAAATTTATTTGTTTCCTGCTACTGTTATCAATCCAAATTCACGGCATCATCAACCAATACAATGCAAAACCCAATTGTATAAAAGTGAAAACCAAATTATGCACAAGATATAAATTATTAAAAGCCTGCTGAGGAAGAACCCAGAACACAGACCAACGGTGAGTTGTAGTAACGTTGATTTCACATCTGGGCAATTTAAATGCTATATCTATACTTATATCTTCACACTTCTGAAATGTTAGGCTTCATAGCTGTTAAAACATCCACATTTGGAGCCATATCTCCTTCATTGCCGAAACCTATCTGCTGTACACTATGGAAACATCCAACTCCGTCGATGATTCTGAAGACAGGTCCACCGAAACTGAGGTAAGCTTCAGTACTGGAGACAAGCAATTCGACCTTTTTTACATAACTCAAAAGAGCAACAACGACGTTGAGAGTTAACCTCAGATTGCACACCAAATTCTCAGCCTGAAGTATAGGAAGAAACGCTGCTGCACATGTTCCACACTCGGAGGAGGTTGATGTCAAGACTTCAAGAACAAATGATTCAAAACCTGTTTGCAATGAGCAGGTTGCTGGAGAAACTAAAATAGTGGGAAAGCGTGTTGCTTCAAAGGATAGCAAGAAATTGACGATGACCAATGTAGGCTGCATCGATAACAATGAGTCTCCTGATGATAAAAGTTCATCATCAGCTGTATATGATGTAGCACTGGAGGTTGTTTACCAAAAACCGAAGGCCAAAATGGACATAATGAAGATGTTCACATAGGGAACATCTCATCTGCCAGCAATGATGTACTTCCTTGTAAAGACGAAGCACAAAGGAAATCAGATAATATCAGTTACTCCATCCAAACAGAGAAATCAGATAAAATCAGAATGGACATAATGCAGTTCCGTTTCTTGGAAATTCCAGGCAGCAGAAACTGGAATTTTCTAGCCAGCAAGTTCTGCTGCCTGGGAATTCTATGTAGTAAGTTCTGCTACCAGAAAATGAAATTTCCAGGCTGCAAATGAAAATAAAAGAACCAAAACAACATGACCAACAACAGGAAATAACATAACCAAAATAACAAACACAATAACCAACAAGGACCAAAACAACACTGACATGAAAATAACAAACCAAAACCAATGAATACAATAACAAATAAACTCAAACACAATAAATACAATAACAAACAACAATGACTGATTTCAAACAACCAAAACCAATAACCAGAACCAAATCCGATAGCGACCAAACTCAAACAGGGACCGCACTGAAACAAATATGAAAATAACATAACCAAAGACCAACAGTGCCATGCAAACTCATAAACCCCCAACAAAAACCCATCATTTTATGCAAAAATCCAATTCGATAAAACCCTAACTCCTCCGAAATACAAAGTAGCTAAAAATCAAAGTTTGTTTAATGATAAACACTCTAACAATAACAGCGACTTCTCATTTATAAAACCCAAAAAAACTACTTTCATCACACATCATATAAAAACAACACCAGATGGAGTATCTTACCTTAACAGGGTTTTTGATGTCGCAGTGGCCGGCAAAACTGACCGGAGTTTGGCGTGAAAAGGTCAGTTCATTGGGAGTTTGGGTGTGTCAATGAAAGGGTTGCATATGGGTGGGACACTATATGAGAAAAGTCAGTTGACCAAATGGGGTTATACCTTCTCAACCGAGGGGCATATGCGTCATTTCAAGATCATTTTTCATCTTTTAGATTTTTAAAATCTTAGCCATCCATATGTTAGAATCTAAGATTCTCATGAAAAGACCATCTTACTATTCCCATCCAAACTATATATCTCCTTAATATCAATTGACTAACGGTTTGAATTTTTTTTTTTCTAAAAAAAAATTTAGAGATGAAAAGAACTATTTCAAAACGAGTTTTACAATATGAAAATTTCCAATACTTTAGGGATTAAAATGAATTTGTCCTTCCTTTCACTGTGGTTTCCCAAAAGTAGCTTCAATAAATTTTGCAAATCAAACTAGAGCAATCTCAACCTTTAAAAAAAATCTCATCAAAATTATTCAAATAATTTTTTAATAAAATTACATTCAAATAATTTCGTATAAATCAAAATTGTATTATCATATCATTAAGAATTATTATTGAACCATTAATTAATTTTTAATATATTTTTCTTGATTATTTATCATTTAAGGAAACCAAATCTAATAAGATTTACCCTTGTTTCCATAGGTATATTCAATTTAAAATTAATTGAAATCTAATGTTAGAAATATAATAATAAAATATAAAATTAAAATTCTAACAACTCTGGGCACTTATAACTAAGAAAAGTGTTAGAGAAAAAAAAAAAAAGGATTCTAATTGTCTTTAGACAACTAGAAAGTACATCAATTTATAAACATTATGTGGGCAATGAAAACAAGAAATAATGGTTTTTTAATTCGCTTTTAATTCTATTGATTTTGTAGTTCCAAAGCATTAATCTAAGAGTTTATACTACAAATTCAATTCATAATTAAATATGTTACAGTTACAAAATTCAAAAATTAATTCAGTAAATTCGTTTCAGAATTAATCATGTTTGTAGTTACAAAATACAAAAATTAATTCCGTAAATTCAATTCTGAATTAATTATACCTGCAATTACAAAATTCACTTAATTTTGCATATTTAATTCAGAATGAATTATTTTAATGATTACAATTATTCATGAAATAATCATGTCTGCAGTTATAAACATAAATTTTATTCAACAATTAATCCTGTAGAAACTGCTGACCAATATTTAAATTTTAAAAAAACCTTATTTTCTTTCCAATGGGTGCATTTTGAGTTATAATTTCACATTCACCCAAACATCATTCTGGCAAAACAAATATACTAATTTGTTGTTTTTACAAATAAGAACATGAATTACCTTGATCTTCCAAAAAGAGATCAAATCTCAATCAAAATGGTTCATACAATTAGACTTTAATGTCCTAATTTCCTAACAATTAAAATACTTTAAAAGTTTGAGTATATTCAATTCATATTTGAATAGTTTTCATAAAATCTGTGTATTTAATACATATTTATATAAAATCTATTAAAATTAAGATGTATTCAATTAAGATTTGTATAGAATCTAATAAAATCTATATGTATTTAGAAAGTTATTAACTTCAGAAATTTTATTATCAAGGGACATAAATTTTATTATCAAAGGATTGTTATTAATGGAAGTTTATCTGATTCAGATTTATATGCAGTCCAATAAAATTTATGTGTATTTAAAAGGTGATTAATGTCATAAATTTTATTATCCAAGGGTAGCCAAACCCTATAAATTACCCTCTTTTATTTCTTTCATGGATATAGAAGCGACAACTTTTTTTCTTTTATAACCATACTCAAAAAACAAATGGAGAAGCGATCCCTCAAATTAATTTGCTTGGTAGTTCTTATGCTCATCATTGCTCCAGGTATGATCAACCTCTCTTCATTATTCTCTTTTCTTTTTTGAATTATGGTGTATAAATTTCTTTACGTTAATCTTAAAATAAGAACCAACCCAAAGTGGTATGTTACATAAAAATATCTTGTTTTGTTCTTAAAAATAAAACTTCAAAGAAAGTAATTATAAAAAGATAATGTTATAAGTGAATATTTTATCCTATACAGCATATTTCAATGAAAATAATTACAAAACGATAATGGTATAGTCCTCTTCCCAATCCCACACCCACCTGCGTTGATGGCTGGTGTTCGTGCACTCCAGTTCCTCCATCACCTCAGGCTCCAGCATCTGAAAGGTTTCAAGGCCACTAGTAGGAATCAACCCAACGTTTCAAAATTAATAAATGGCGTTGATATTTGTAGGCCACTAATATGTGTGAGCATCAAGGTTTCTGATTAATATAATATATTTTTAAAAGCCATAATAATGTATCTCAAATTCAATCTAATATATTTAATCATTGGATTTAATTGAAACTGATTAATTTGTCTTATGTAATTGATTCAAAGACTAAATATTTTTGCAAAAAAAAAAAAAAAAAACATTTTATGCAAAAATTCTTATTCCTACTTATTTAAAATTTAACAGTCCAAAAATTGAAGCACCACCACAGCCACATTGTCTTCCTCCTTTTTACTCTCACCTCCACTTCCAAAAACTCACACTAACTAGCTCTAATCTTGAGTCCAAGAGTCCACGATATTCACATCCTATCTCCAATTCTGTACAAGATTATCGCTTTCCTCACTGTCTACGATAATCCAACTAGGAGAAAAACATGTTGCTCTGAATCCGGATCATATAGAGACACCAACATGTGTTGCCCTGCATCAACTCGCAAGACTGTCATTGTGACCAACATTATTATTGCATTTGAGAGACATAATAATGCCCAGCCAAACAATTTAAACTACAGTGACAAGCTAACTTCCATTACCAATGTTCATCATTGCTCCTGGTATAATCAACCTCTCTTCATTATTCTCTTTTCTTTTTTGAATTATGGTATACAAATTTCTTTATGTTAATCTTGAAATTACAACCAACCCAAAGTGGTATGTTACATAAAAATATCTTGTTTTGTTCTTAAAAATAAAACTTCAAAGAAAATAATTATAAAACGATAAAGTTATAAGTGAATATTTATCCTATAAAGCATGTTTCAAATGAAAATATGAATATGTGTGACATTGATATTGGTAGGAAAGGGAACGGAAGAAGATGCTCCAATGGGAGGTGAATGCAAACAAGACTCAGAGTGTGCATTCGATTGTAGTCCTCTTCCCGATCCCACACCCACCTGCTTTGATGGCTGGTGTTTCTGCGCGCCAGTTCATCTACCACCTCCAGGCTCCAGCATCCGGAAGGTTTCCAGGCCACTACTAGGAGTCAACCCAACGTTTCAAAATTAATAAATGGCCTTCATATTGGTAGGCCACTCCTAGCTATGTGTGAACCTCAATGCGTCTTATTAATAAAATATTTTTAAAAGTCATAATAATTTATCTCAAATTCAATCTCATATATTTGAATCATTTAATTTAATTGAAACTGATTAATTTGTCTTATGTAATTGATTCAAAGACTAAATATTTTTGCCAAATAAAAAACATTTTATGCAAAAATTCTTATTCCTACTTATTTAAAATTTAACAGGCCAAAAATTGAAGCACCACACAGCCACATTGTCTTCCTCCTTTTTACCCTCACCTTCACTTAATTTTGCTACTCCACTTCCAAAAACTCACACTAACTAGCTCTGATCTTGAGTCCAAGAGTCCACGATATTCACAACCTATCTCCAATTCTCTGTACAAGATTATCGCTTTTCTCACTTTCTACGACAATCCAACTAGAGAAAAACATGTTGCTCTGAATCCGGATCATAGAGACACCAACATGTGTTGCCCTCCGTCAACTCGCAAGATTGTCATTGTGATCATATTATTATTGCATTTCATAAAAGACTGCCAAGGGATCTATTATAGCGTGACAAGCATTCTAATTGCTTTAGAACTTTCATTTAGTCATGAGGAATTTTTAATTCCATAAGAATAATATACTAAAGTAAATTTAGTTCAAACCTAGATGAAGATAAAAAATTTATTTATCCACGATTAAATTATAATTGTTCGACTATTGCCAATATGACTATAAATGTTGAAATGTTGAGAAAATGATGTGAAAAATACAATGACGAAAAATTGACTAAAATAAAAACTAAAATAAGATAAATAGGAAAAAATTAAGAAAGCTTTAGAGGAAAAAAATCGAAAAGTAAAAAAAAAAATCTACGCTTATATCTTCACACTTCTGAAATGTTGGGCTTCAGATTTGTTAAAGCATCCACATTTGCAGCCATATCTCCTGCGCTTTCGAACCTATCTGCTTTTTCTCTTCCAGTAAAGGCCACAAACAATTTGATGGAAAAATCACCAAGAAAGTCACCAGCTAGCAAACTAGGTAGTGGCAAGGACAAGGGATACAAAGAGATTATATTGCCAATCTTGTTGGAAAATGATCAACCATTCGAGAGAACTATTAATGCCCAGCTAAACAATTTAAACCACGGTGACAAGCTAACTTCCATTACCAGTGCAACCAGTGCAGAAGATAACCTGAGACCAAGAAGGTTGACCCTACTAGCTACACTATGGAAACATCCAACTCTGTCGATGATTCTAAAGACAGGTCCACCGAAACGATAGTGTTATAAGTGAATATTTTATCCTATAAAGCATGTTTCAAATGAACATATGAATATGTGTGATATTGATATTGGTAGGAAAGGGAACGGGAGAAAATGCGCCACCAATGGGAGGTGAATGCAAACAAGACTCAAGACTCTGCATTCAATTGTAGTCGTCTTCCCAATCCCACACCCACCTGTGTTGATGGCTGGTGTTCATGCACTCCAGTTCCTCCATCACCTCCAGGTTCCAGCATCTGAAAGGTTTCCAGGCCACTACTAGGAACCAACTCAAAGTTTCAAAATTAATAAATGGTGGGGATATTGGTGGGCCACGAATGTGTGTGAACATCAGGCTTTCTGATTAATACAATATATTTTTAAAAGCCATAATTGTATCTCAAATTCAATCTAATATATCTTAATCGTTTAATTTAATTAAAACTGATTAACTTGTCTTATATGTAATTGATTCAAATATTAAGTATTTGAAAATAATTGCAGACGGAATCAAAGTTTGCTATTAATTACAATTTAGCCTATTGTCATTAGGGAATCTACGTTAATGTTAACTGAGACATGGGTAAAATTGTCTTTTCATATTGTTTTAAATTTTCTTTAAAGAAATAAAAATCCACATCTTCTCTCTCTCTCTCTTCCCACACCTCTCTCTCTTCTGCTTCTTTTTCCTTTTCATTCTTCTTCTTCTTCTTCTTCTTCTCTTCTTTCTTTTTCTTCTCCTTCTTTCTCTCTTTTCGTCTTCTATTCTCTTCCTCATCTTTTTTTCTTCTTCTTCTTTTCTCGTTTTTTCTCTCTCTTCTTCTTCGTCTCTTCTCTTCTTCTTCTTCTTATTCTGGATTCAAATCGAACTCAGATGTGGGTTCGTTCGAACCCAGGAACCCAGATGAAATCTGGGTTCTGGAACATGGTTCGTTCCAAAACCCAAATTTCATCTGGGTTCCTAGTTCGTTCGCAATGAACCCAGATCAAATTTGGGTTTGTTCGAAACGAACCCAGATTCCCAGATTTCATCTAGGCTCGAACCCAAATGAGATCTGAAAACGAATCTAGATGAGATCTAGGTTCTTTTCCAACGAATCTAGGTTCGTTTCAGAACCTAGATCTCATCTGGGTTGATTTGATGATTATTTGTTCGTTTTTGGTTTGATTTGATGTTTGGTTGGTTTTTGGTTCGATTTTCAGGTATGTTGATAATGATTGGTGATGGTTTGATGATGATGTTTGAGATTGATGATGTTTTTAGAGGATTTTGGTGATAGATTTGTTGTTGATGATATTCTGGATGGGGAAGAAGACTAGATCGGCAGTTAGATAAGCATTTTTTCAATTTTTTTTGTAAAAACTTCATTTTAGTCCCTAAGGTTTCGTGAATATCAAAATTTTAAGTATCTATTGGAACAACTTTTTTAATCTCTAACTTTTTCCAAAACTCTTCAAATAGTCCAAAATGTTAGTCAATTAACGGTCAACGGTTACAGATTGTTTGGATGAGAAGGGCAAAATGGTGTTTTTATAGAGGATAATTTATTATATAATAAAGTTAATTTTGTACAACAAATGAAAAAAAAATTAATAAAAATTGAGATCCACCAGATTGGATCTCCACCCTCTTCAAGACCAAGATTCAAACCCTTTACCAACATCACATCAACCCCACAGACTACAACATCATCAAGAACATCACAGTATCATCAATATCATCATCTCCCATAACAACAATATCAACAACAACATTAAGAACAAAAAAATCAAAACTGTTTATAAAAAAAAATTCAAAACATTTGCACTGATGAAGAGTTTCTGGTTGGGTCGAAGCCATAAACTCTTCATCTGGGTTTGTTTCTGGGTTCGACAAACTTCATCTGGGTTCGCTCTGGGTCTGGGTTCGATCGAACCCAGATCGACTCCCATTTTCGATGAAATGAGGTGCTTCATTTGAGGCGGCAGAGATGGCGGCCAGAAGAGACTGAGGAAGGAGAATAGACGGAGGCGAGGCAAAGGAGATGGTGGCCAGAAGAGACGGAGGAGGAGGAAATGGTGGCAGATGGAGGAGATGGAAGCGAATGAAAAGAACGAAGAAAAGAATAAGGAGGGTAAAGAGAGAGAGAAAATGAGACTGATCTAGATTCTTCCAGGTCAGAGGAAGAAATATAATTAGTTTAATTTTTATTGTTTAATTTTTTTCCTAAATTGATTTTTTTTTCTATTTTTTTTAAACTATTGTTTAATTTAAATAAAAATAATAATCAAACTTTTTTTTAAAAAAAAAAACAATCATATTATTATTGTATATTATTATTGTGTACACGTATTAGCTCTTCATTGATCAAAATATGTAATATGATTTTATTAGGGGTAAAACAGTCATTTTAAGTTATGAGAGGTAATTAGTCTTTTTAATTTTTTATTTTAGTTTGACCAGTAGTTCACTAACATTTTGGATTATTTTGAAGAGTTTTGAAAAAATTAGAGATTAAAAAAACTGTTTCCAATAGATGCTTAAATTTGATATTTTGCGAAACCTTAGGGACTAAATGAGTTTTTCATTTTTTTTTTTTTTTAGGTTATGGAGATCTAATATGGAGATTAGATTTTTTTCATTCATCTGGTGAGATGAATGGTGGAGATCCAATCTGAAGATTAGATTTTTTTCATCCATCTGGTGAGATGGATGGTGGAGATCCAATCTGAAGATGATTTTTTTGTGTTTAATTTTTTTTAATTAAATGAAAATTTAATTGTTTTTAAATTTTTTTGAAAATTTATAAATGGTGATGGCATTTTGGTCTTTTTGTCTATCAACGGTTAACTCTAACGAGTAGGCTAAATTGTAATTTATGACAAACTTTGATTCTGCCTACAATTAGTTTCAAACCAGTAGGCTAAATTGTAATTTACTCTTATTTGAAACTGAATCCAGATGTAGCAATGAGATATGAGAGGAATCATTTTGGTTTTGGAGTAGCAATGAGGGATCTTGATGGCTCTAGCTTGTGAAAGGTAACCATTAGTCAAAAATAGATGATCTGATTGCTCTAAGAGAAGGTCCTCTTATTGCTAGCCGTTTCTAGATAGAGATAGTAGTATTAGAAGTTGAAGCTTTAATTGTTATAGAGAGGCTGAACTCTAGTAATTTCTTTTGTATTGATGCTTTTATGTTAGTGGGTGTTATTAGAGTTCTCGATAGTTGGCTAGATTTTAGAGTTGTCAAGTCATTTCTAGACATGAAAATCGTTTGACATACCATTGACCAATCCAAATTTCTCCTTTCTCAGAGAATATTTGTTGGCTTTCTATAGATGCAATTTCTACTTTCCCAACTTTGGTTGGGTGTTTAGTGAATGAATGTTAGTAATTTTTTTCTTTTAAAAAAAAAATCATCTTATCAACAATAATATAATGTACAACATATTTTAAGAAAAACAAGTATTTAAATATTTTATATAGATGATTTTTATTTTAAATCCATAGGTAACTCGAGTCAGTATAATTGGAACGTAAGAGACCCGCTGCGTTAACTTCTCCCCATAAACTGGCGAAGGACTTGCGTGTTTCTAATTCAAGCCGAAGTTTCTAAACAAGTATATCTATCATTTTGCACGGCAAGTTATGGCAAGCTACAAGTAAAAGAACAGAAATTGTGCATCTAATGTCTGACAAACAAGAAAAGTTAAAATGTACTTAACTAAGACTCGTATTATGTTGGTTGGCTCCTTTTCGGCCACAAATTTAAATAAAATATTTGGAAACCGAAATAGTTAGGAAAAGCGAAAGGTGGAAGTTACTGGATGGTGAGCAGGCAATCATGACGTATGCGAACCTTACTAGTACTACCAACTTTTTTTTTATAATACTTAAACCAACTTACTTGATCACCAGTTTGTAGTATCCTTCCGATAAGGATTCCTCTTTTCTTGACTTCTTCTATATAAACCACTTCACTTCCACCCCTCATTCATATTTCTCTCAGTTTCTTCTAAATTCAGATAATCTTGCTTTTGCTCTCAAGAAATTCTTTTAAGGATGCAGATCTTCGTCAAAACTTTGACAGGCAAGACCATCACTCTCGAGGTGGAGAGTTCCGATACCATCGACAACGTCAAGGCCAAGATCCAGGACAAGGAAGGAATTCCACTGGATCAGCAAAGGTTGATCTTCGCTGGCAAGCAATTGGAAGACGGGCGCACGTTGGCCGATTACAACATCCAGAAAGAGTCGACTCTTCACCTTGTGTTGAGGCTTCGTGGTGGGATGCAGATCTTTGTCAAGACCCTTACGGGGAAGACTATTACTCTTGAGGTGGAGAGCTCTGACACCATTGATAACGTCAAGGCTAAAATTCAAGACAAGGAAGGGATACCTCCGGATCAGCAGCGTCTGATCTTCGCCGGCAAGCAGCTTGAGGATGGTAGGACCCTGGCTGACTACAACATCCAAAAGGAGTCGACGCTTCACCTGGTGCTCCGTCTCCGCGGTGGTATGCAGATTTTTGTGAAGACTCTGACTGGCAAAACGATCACTTTGGAGGTGGAGAGCTCCGACACAATCGATAATGTGAAGGCGAAGATTCAGGACAAGGAGGGCATCCCACCGGATCAGCAGAGGCTTATCTTCGCTGGGAAGCAGCTTGAGGATGGCCGCACTCTTGCTGATTACAACATCCAAAAGGAGTCCACCCTTCACCTTGTCCTCCGTCTTCGTGGTGGTCAATTCTAAGATATTTGGAATTCTGTTGGGCTTTGTTTAGTTTGTCTAGGTTTACTTACATGTTGTTAAACAACACTGCTCTTTTTATGTTTCTGTTCTTCTATCGTTTTGTTGAACAAGTTCCTTGCATAAGAGGAAGTAGTTTAGGTAAACTTTGGGTTCATTGTTGGCTGTTATATCTGATTAATCTATATATGTTTAAAACAATCATAAATTTGATTAGTAGAATGTTAACTTGACAGGGAGTTGGAATTTTATATATCTTGTAGAATCGAGATTGCGTTGCCTGAACGAAACAGTGCTTCGAGGGTAGTCATGTCAATTGCATTGAGGTTTGCGAAAAGTTGTATGATGACGTTATTTACATCTCTCACAAAAGTTGTGAATCGTTGTTTGAGATGGATGTGTAAAATTGTATCATCAGCTCACGACACTTAGGACCGAATCGCGATATATTGGCTGCTTAATGGGCATTTCGAGGTCGGGATTTTATACGAGGGGAGTTAAAATAAATTTTAGCGATATAAAATATTTTATGAAGTAAACATATAAACATACCTCATTAAAGAGATATGATAAATTTTATCCTTTAAAATATATTATAAATAAATATTTAAATAATAAAATTTATTAAATATAAATTATAAGTAATGTTATGATTGTAATAATCTTTCTTTAAATATAGATAATTTATATTTTGATAATCATAATTTATAAATATTATATTTTAAATTTAAAAAATAGAGTAAAAACATGAAACATATTAAATTTAAATAAGATATTATGTAATTTATGAAAAAAAAACTAAAATAAAAAAAAATTAAGTAAAGTTTCATATTTAATATATGAAATAAAATTATTATATATGTAATATTTGAATAGAAATAAATATAAATAAAAAAATACATACAATAAGTTTTAAATAAATATGTATTTTCTATATCATAAAAATTAATAAGTAATATATATTTATTTATTTATAAAATTTAAAATAAATGTAATATAAATGTTTTTTAGGTGAGCTTGGATAGGAAAGAGTGCCTTGTTGAATACTTTATATAATGATAAAAGAGAAACTTAAATCCTTATTTATAATACATTATTTATTATATAAGAGAAATATGATATTAAAAATGACACTACTCCCACCTGTCTTTACTTCTCTTAAATTGAATGATAAGTTCAAATAACAACAACATCTAAGTTCTACCAATATGTGGACAATTTTTTTACTTAGTATGATAGTTGTCTCCCACTTATTAAGAGCATAGTTTCAAATTATACCTAAAAGTTCTACCTCAGAAGATTCGGATAATTATAATTGTAATTGAAATATCAAAAAAAATAAATTCCTATCAGAAAAGAAATTTGATTGCTTTCTCGGACCATGGAAACAGTTTATTTTCTATAGTTCTCTTCTCCACAAAATTTAGTTTTCATTGATTTCATTTCTAATTAATAAACATGCTCTAAATTAACTTCTAGACGTGAATAATAATTTATAACTGAGATATGTTCCTTAGTGCCATTTAGATATGTCAATCTTGTTAAGGTTTTAGCTATTATATGAAATATTGACCGTCCATAAGGGTTATATCAATTAATGTAAAACTGGGCTAAATGTCAAATTTATGCAACATATACAACAGCTAACAATCTGCTGTGGCATGAGCTTTCTTTGATAAATAACGTAATATTTTTGTTAAAAACCGTAGGTATATGTTCAAAATTTAATCAAAGATTCAAGTTTAGTATTTTAATACATTAATTTATAATTTTCTGTACATTTAAACAAATCTAATGTAAAAATTGAAATTTTAAAAAAGAAAATCTATCACTGCACATAAATAGTTAAACAATTTAATTTTGGAATAACATTTTTTGTCCTTGAAGTATAAATAATTATCAGGTTTTTAAAACTCTTTTGAAAATAATTCTTTTCCTTTTCTAAATTTTTCAAAACTCTTTAAAAAAATTCAAATTATCAGTCAACTGATAGTCAATAGAGACAAGATACTAAAAAGATATTTTTACTCTTGATGGTGGTTATGACGCTTAAATTATTGGATTTTTTCTAATAAAATAATTAATTTATAAGTTAAATTGTCTTAAATGTCCCTAAAGTTGAGTCATTAAATTACAATTTTATCTAGTCACTTTAACATATTTTTTTTACCAAAATACCCTCATTTGTGGCTATTTTTTAGTCACATGTCTCACAGTGCATGATTTGTTGAGATGATTTATTAGCCAAATAATCTTTCGTAAGAGTGAATTTTTAATTAAAAATTGGTGTGATTATTTAATTAAACATTTTGTTTATTACTGTTGGCCGACGGTAACAAAATATGCTAGAACAGGGGCACTTCCTTCTATGACCATATTTGAACCCATTGTCGTGCAATTTTTCTCTCTCTCTCCAATTTTATTCATCTGTGCTCATCTCCTTCTCTCTAAATTTATTTGTTTCCTGCTACTGTTATCAATCCAAATTCACGGCATCATCAACCAATACAATGCAAACCCAATTGTATAAAAGTGAAAACCAAATTATGCACAAGATATAAATTATTAAAAGCCTGCTGAGGAAGAACCCAGAACACAGACCAACGGTGAGTTGTAGTAACGTTGATTTCACATCTGGGCAATTTAAATGCTATATCTATACTTATATCTTCACACTTCTGAAATGTTAGGCTTCATAGCTGTTAAAACATCCACATTTGGAGCCATATCTCCTTCATTGCCGAAACCTATCTGCTGTACCTATGGAACATCCAACTCGTCGATGATTCTGGAAGACAGGTCCACCGAAACTGAGGTAAGCTTCAGTACTGGAGACAAGCAATTCGACCTTTTTTACATAACTCAAAAGAGCAACACGACGTTGAGAGTTAACCTCAGATTGCACAACCAAATTCTCAGCCTGAAGTATAGGAAGAAACGCTGCTGCACATGTTCCACACTCGGAGGAGGTTGATGTCAAGACTTCAAGAACAAATGATTCAAAACCTGTTTGCAATGAGCAGGTTGCTGGAGAAACTAAAATAGTGGGGAAAGCGTGTTGCTTCAAAGGATAGCAAGAAATTGACGATGACCAATGTAGGCTGCATCGATAACAATGAGTCTCCTGATGGATAAAAGTTCATCATCAGCTGTATATGATGTAGCAACCTGGAGGTTGTTTACCAAAAACCGAAGGCCAAAATGGACATAATGAAGATGTTCACATAGGGAACATCTCATCTGCCAGCAATGATGTACTTCCTTGTAAAGACGAAGCACAAAGGAAATCAGATAATATCAGTTACTCCATCCAAACAGAGAAATCAGATAAAATCAGAATGGACATAATGCAAGGTTCCGTTTCTTGGAAATTCCAGGCAGCAGAAACTGGAATTTTCTAGCCAGCAAGTTCTGCTGCCTGGGAATTCTATGTAGTAAGTTCTGCTACCAGAAAATGAAATTTCCAGGCTGCAAATGAAAATAAAAGAACCAAAACAACATGACCAACAACAGGAAATAACATAACCAAAATAACAAACACAATAACCAACAAGGACCAAAACAAACACTGACATGAAAACAACAAACCAAAACCAATGAATACAATAACAAATAAACTCAAACACAATAAATACAATAACAAACAACAATGACTGATTTCAAACAACCAAAACCAATAACCAGAACCAAATCCGATAGCGACCAAACTCAAACAGGGACCGCACTGAAACAAATATGAAAATAACATAACCAAAACGACCAACAGTGCCATGCAAACTCATATAACCCCCCAACAAAAACCCATCATTTTTATGCAAAAATCCAATTCGATAAAACCCTAACCTCCTCCGAAATACAAAGTAGCATAAAAATCAAAGTTTGTTTAATGATAAACACTCTAACAATACAGCGACTTCTCATTTATAAAACCCAAAAAACTACTTTCATCACACAACATCATATAAAAACAAACACCAGATGGAGTATCTTACCTTAACGGGTTTTTAATGTCGCAGTGGCCGGCAAAACTGACCGGAGTTTGGCGTGAAAAGGTCAGTTCATTGGGAGTTTGGGTGTGTCAATGAAAGGGTTGCATATGGGTGGGACACTAATGAGAAAAGTCAGTTGGACCAAATGGGGTTATACCTTCTCAACCGAGGGGCATATGCGTCATTTCAAGATCATTTTTCATCTTTTAGATTTTAAAATCTTAGCCATCCATATAGTTAGAATCTAAGATTCTCATGAAAAGACCATCTTACTATTCCCATCCAAACTATATATCTCCATTAACTATCAATTGATAACGGTTTGAATTTTTTTTTTTCTAAAAAAAAATTTAGAGATGAAAAGAACTATTTCAAAACGAGTTTTACAATATGAAAATTTCCAATACTTTAGGGATTAAAATGAATTGTATCTTCCTTTCACTGTGGTTTCCCAAAAGTAGCTTGAATAAATTTTGCAAATCAAACTAGAGCAATCTCAACCTTTAAGAAAAAATCTCATCAAAATTATTCAAATAATTTTTTAATAAAATTACATTCAAATAATTTCGTATAAATCAAAATTGTATTATCATATCATTAAGAATTATTATTGAACCATTAATTAATTTTTAATATATTTTTCTTGATTATTTATCATTTAGGAAACCAAATCTAATAAGATTTACCCTTGTTTCCATAGGTATATTCAATTTAAAATTAATTGAAATCTAATGTTAGAAATATAATAATAAAATATAAAATTAAATTCTAACAACTCTGGGCACTTATAACTAAGAAAAGTGTTAGAGAGAAAAAAAAAAAAAGGATTCTAATTGTCTTTAGACAACTAGAAAGTACATCAATTTATAAACATTATGTGGGCAATGAAAACAAGAAATAATGGTTTTTTAATTCGCTTTTAAATCTATTGATTTTGTAGTTCCAAAGCATTAATCTAAGAGTTTATACTACAAATTCAATTCATAATTAAATATGTTACAGTTACAAATTCAAAAATTAATTCAGTAAATTCGTTTCAGAATTAATCATGTTTGTAGTTACAAAATACAAAAATTAATTCCGTAAATTCAATTCTGAATTAATTATACCTGCAATTACAAAATTCACTTAATTTTACATATTTAATTCAGAATGAATTATTTAATGATTACAATTATTCATGAAATAATCATGTCTGCAGTTATAAACATAAATTTTATTCAACAATTAATCCTGTAGAAACTGCTGACCAATATTTAAATTTTAAAAAACCTTATTTTCTTTCCAATGGGTGCATTTTGAGTTATAATTTCACATTCACCCAAACATCATTCTGGCAAAACAAATATACTAATTTGTTGTTTTTACAAATAAGAACATGAATTACCTTGATCTTCCAAAAAGGAGATCAAATCTCAATCAAAATGGTTCATACAATTAGACTTTAATGTCCTAATTTCCTAACAATTAAAATACTTTAAAAGTTTGAGTATATTCAATTCATATTTGAATAGATTTCATAAAAATCTATGTATTAATACATATTTATATAAATCTATTAAAATTAAGATGTATTCAATTAAGATTTGTATAGAATCTAATAAAATCTATATGTATTTAGAAAGTTATTAACTTCAGAAATTTTATTATCTAAGGGACATAAATTTTATTATCAAAGGATTGTTATTAATGGAAGTTTATCTGATTCAGATTTATATGCAGTCCAATAAAATTTATGTATATTTAAAAGGTGATTAATGTCATAAATTTTATTATCCAAGGGTAGCCAAACCCTATAAATATACCCTCTTTTATTTCTTTCATGGATATAGAAGCGACAACTTTTTTTCTTTTATAACCATACTCAAAAACAAATGGAGAAGCAATCCCTCAAATTAATTTGCTTGGTAGTTCTTATGCTCATCATTGCTCCAGGTATGATCAACCTCTCTTCATTATTCTCTTTTCTTTTTTGAATTATGGTGTATAAATTTCTTTACGTTAATCTTAAAATAAGAACCAACCCAAAGTGGTATGTTACATAAAAATATCTTGTTTTGTTCTTAAAAATAAAACTTCAAAGAAAGTAATTATAAAAAGATAATGTTATAAGTGAATATTTTATCCTATACAGCATATTTCAATGAAAATAATTACAAAACGATAATGGTATAGTCCTCTTCCCAATCCCACACCCACCTGCGTTGATGGCTGGTGTTCGTGCACTCCAGTTCCTCCATCACCTCAGGCTCCAGCATCTGAAAGGTTTCAAGGCCACTAGTAGGAATCAACCCAACGTTTCAAAATTAATAAATGGCGTTGATATTTGGAGGCCACTAATATGTGTGAGCATCAAGGTTTCTGATTAATATAATATATTTTTAAAAGCCATAATAATGTATCTCAAATTCAATCTAATATATCTTAATCATTGGATTTAATTGAAACTGATTAATTTGTCTTATGTAATTGATTCAAAGACTAAATATTTTTGCAAAAAAAAAAAAAAAAAAAAAACATTTTATGCAAAAATTCTTATTCCTAATTATTTAAAATTTAACAGTCCAAAAATTGAAGCACCACCACAGCCACATTGTCTTCCTCCTTTTTACTCTCACCTCCACTTCCAAAAACTCACACTAACTAGCTCTAATCTTGAGTCCAAGAGTCCACGATATTCACATCCTATCTCCAATTCTGTGTACAAGATTATCGCTTTCCTCACTGTCTACGATAATCCAACTAAGAGAAAAACATGTTGCTCTGAATCCGGATCATATAGAGACACCAACATGTGTTGCCCTGCATCAACTCGCAAGACTGTCATTGTGACCAACATTATTATTGCATTTGAGAGACATAATAATGCCCAGCCAAACAATTTAAACTACAGTGACAAGCTAACTTCCATTACCAATGTTCATCATTGCTCCTGGTATAATCAACCTCTCTTCATTATTCTCTTTTCTTTTTTGAATTATGGTATACAAATTTCTTTATGTTAATCTTGAAATTACAACCAACCCAAAGTGGTATGTTACATAAAAATATCTTGTTTTGTTCTTAAAAATAAAACTTCAAAGAAAATAATTATAAAACGATAAAGTTATAAGTGAATATTTCATCCTATAAAGCATGTTTCAAATGAAAATATGAATATGTGTGACATTGATATTGGTAGGAAAGGGAACGGAAGAAGATGCTCCAATGGGAGGTGATGAATGCAAACAAGACTCAGAGTGTGCATTCGATTGTAGTCCTCTTCCCGATCCCACACCCACCTGCTTTGATGGCTGGTGTTTCTGCGCGCCAGTTCATCTACCACCTCCAGGCTCCAGCATCCGGAAGGTTTCCAGGCCACTACTAGGAGTCAACCCAACGTTTCAAAATTAATAAATGGCCTTCATATTGGTAGGCCACTCCTAGCTATGTGTGAACCTCAATGCGTCTTATTAATAAAATATATTTTTAAAAGTCATAATAATTTATCTCAAATTCAATCTCATATATTTGAATCATTTAATTTAATTGAAACTGATTAATTTGTCTTATGTAATTGATTCAAAGACTAAATATTTTTGCCAAATAAAAAACATTTTATGCAAAAATTCTTATTCCTACTTATTTAAAATTTAACAGGCCAAAAATTGAAGCACCACACAGCCACATTGTCTTCCTCCTTTTTACCCTCACCTTCACTTAATTTTGCTACTCCACTTCCAAAAACTCACACTAACTAGCTCTGATCTTGAGTCCAAGAGTCCACGATATTCACAACCTATCTCCAATTCTCTGTACAAGATTATCGCTTTTCTCACTTTCTACGACAATCCAACTAGAAGAAAAACATGTTGCTCTGAATCCGGATCATAGAGAGACACCAACATGTGTTGCCCTCCGTCAACTCGCAAGATTGTCATTGTGATCAATATTATTATTGCATTTTCATGAAAAGACTGCCAAGGGATCTAGTTATAGCGTGACAAGCATTCTAATTGCTTTAGAACTTTCATTTAGTCATGAGGAATTTTTAATTCCATAAGAATAATATACTAAAGTAAATTTAGTTCAAACCTAGATGAAGATAAAAAATTTATTTATCCACGATTAAATTATAATTGTTCGACTATTGCCAATATGACTATAAATGTTGAATATGAATGTTGAGAAAATGATGTGAAAAATACAATGACGAAAAATTGACTAAAATAAAAACTAAAATAAGATAAATAGGAAAAAAATTAAGAAAGCTTTAGAGGAAAAAAAATCGAAAAGTAAAAAAAAAAAATCTACGCTTATATCTTCACACTTCTGAAATGTTGGGCTTCAGATTTGTTAAAGCATCCACATTTGCAGCCATATCTCCTGCGCTTTCGAAACCTATCTGCTTTTTCTCTTCCAGTAAAGGCCACAAACAATTTGATGGAAAAATCACCAAGAAAGTCACCAGCTAGCAAACTAGGTAGTGGCAAGGACAAGGGATACAAAGAGATTATATTGCCAATCTTGTTGGAAAATGATCAACCATTCGAGAGAACTATTAATGCCCAGCTAAACAATTTAAACCACGGTGACAAGCTAACTTCCATTACCAGTGCAACCAGTGCAGAAGATAACCTGGAGACCAAGAAGGTTGACCCTACTAGCTACACTATGGAAACATCCAACTCTGTCGATGATTCTAAAGACAGGTCCACCGAAACGATAGTGTTATAAGTGAATATTTTATCCTATAAAGCATGTTTCAAATGAACATATGAATATGTGTGATATTGATATTGGTAGGAAAGGGAACGGGAGAAAATGCGCCACCAATGGGAGGTGAATGCAAACAAGACTCAAGACTCTGCATTCAATTGTAGTCGCCTTCCCAATCCCACACCCACCTGTGTTGATGGCTGGTGTTCATGCACTCCAGTTCCTCCATCACCTCCAGGTTCCAGCATCTGAAAGGTTTCCAGGCCACTACTAGGAACCAACTCAAAGTTTCAAAATTAATAAATGGTGGGGATATTGGTGGGCCACTAATGTGTGTGAACATCAGGCTTTCTGATTAATACAATATATTTTTAAAAGCCATAACTTTGTATCTCAAATTCAATCTAATATATCTTAATCGTTTAATTTAATTAAAACTGATTAACTTGTCTTATATGTAATTGATTCAAATATTAAGTATTTGAAAATAATTGCAGACGGAATCAAAGTTTGCTATTAATTACAATTTAGCCTATTGTCATTAGGGAATCTACGTTAATGTTAACTGAGACATGGGTAAAATTGTCTTTTCATATTGTTTTAAATTTTCTTTAAAGAAATAAAAATCCACATCTTCTCTCTCTCTCTCTTCCCATACTCTCTCTCTCTTCTGCTTCTTTTTCCTTTTCATTCTTCTTCTTCTTCTTCTCTTCTCTTCTTTTTCTTCTCCTTCTTCTTCGTCTTCTATTCTCCTCTTCTGCTCATCTTTTCTTCTTCTTCTTTTCTCGTTTTTTCTCTTCTTCTTCTTCGTCTCTTCTTCTTCTTCTTATTCTGGATTCAAATCGAACTCAGATGTGGGTTCGTTCGAACCCAGGAACCCAGATGAAATCTGGGTTCTGGAACATGGTTCGTTCCAAAACCCAAATTTCATCTGGGTTCCTAGGTTCGTTCGCAATGAACCCAGATCAAATTTGGGTTTGTTCGAAACGAACCCAGATTCCCAGATTTCATCTAGGCTCGAACCCAAATGAGATCTGAAAACGAATCTAGATGAGATCTAGGTTCTTTTCCAACGAATCTAGGTTCGTTTCAGAACCTAGATCTCATCTGGGTTGATTTGATGATTATTTGTTCGTTTTTGGTTTGATTTGATGTTTGGTTGGTTTTTGGTTCGATTTTCAGGTATGTTGATAATGATTGGTGATGGTTTGATGATGATTTTTGAGATTGATGATGGTTTTTAGAGGATTTTTGGTGATAGATTTGTTGTTGATGATATTCTGGATGGGGAAGAAGAACTAGATCGGCAGTTAGATAAGCATTTTTTCAATTTTTTTTTGTAAAAACTTCATTTTAGTCCCTAAGGTTTCGTGAAATATCAAAATTTTAAGTATCTATTGGAAACAACTTTTTTAATCTCTAACTTTTCCAAAACTCTTCAAAATAGTCCAAAATGTTAGTCAATTAACGGTCAACGGTTACAGATTGTTTGGATGAGAAGGGCAAAATGGTGTTTTTATAGAGGATAATTTATTATATAATAAAGTTAATTTTGTACAACAAATGAAAAAAAAAATTAATAAAAATTGAGATCCACCAGATTGGATCTCCACCCTCTTCAACAGACCAAGATTCAAACCCTTTACCAACATCATCAACCCCACAGACTACAACATCATCAAGAACATCACAGTATCATCAATATCATCATCTCCCATAACAACAATATCAACAACAACATTAAGAACAAAAAAATCAAAACTGTTTATAAAAAAAAATTCAAAACATTTGCACTGATGAAGAGTTTCTGGTTGGGTCGAAGCCATAAACTCTTCATCTGGGTTTGTTTCTGGGTTCGACAAACTTCATCTGGGTTCGACTCTGGGTCTGGGTTCGATCGAACCCAGATCGACTCCATTTTCGATGAAGATGAGGTGCTTCATTTGAGGCGGCAGAGATGGCGGCCAGAAGAGACTGAGGAAGAAGGAGAATAGACGGAGGCGGAGGCAAAGGAGATGGTGGCCAGAAGAGACGGAGGAGGAGGAAATGGTGGCAGATGGAGGAGATGGAAGCGAATGAGAAGAACGAAGAAGAAGAATAAGGAGGGGTAAAAGAGAGAGAGAAAATGAGACTGATCTAGATTCTTCCAGGTCAGAGGAAGAAATAATAATTAGTTTAATTTTTATTGTTTAATTTTTTTCCTAAATTGATTTTTTTTTCTATTTTTTTTAAACTATTGTTTAATTTAAATAAAAAATAATAATCAAACTTTTTTTAAAAAAAAAAACAATCATATTATTATTGTATATTATTATTGTGTACACGTATTAGCTCTTCATTGATCAAATAATATGTAATATTATGATTTTATTAGGGGTAAAACAGTCATTTTAAGTTATGAGAGGTAATTAAGTCTTTTTAATTTTTTATTTTAGTTTGACCAGTAGTTCACTAACATTTTGGATTATTTTGAAGAGTTTTGAAAAAATTAGAGATTAAAAAAACTGTTTCCAATAGATGCTTAAAATTTTGATATTTTGCGAAACCTTAGGGACTAAATGAAGTTTTTCATTTTTTTTTTTTTTTTAGGTTATGGAGATCTAATATGGAGATTAGATTTTTTTCATTCATCTGGTGAGATGAATGGTGGAGATCCAATCTGAAGATTAGATTTTTTTCATCCATCTGGTGAGATGGATGGTGGAGATCCAATCTGAAGATTAGATTTTTTTGTGTTTAATTTTTTTTAATTAAATGAAAATTTTAATTGTTTTTAAATTTTTTTTGAAAATTTATTAAATGGTGATGGCATTTTGGTCTTTTTGTCTATCAACGGTTAACTCTAACGGCAGTAGGCTAAATTGTAATTTATGACAAACTTTGATTCTGCCTACAATTAGTTTCAAACCAGTAGGCTAAATTGTAATTTACTCTTATTTGAAACTGAATCCAGATGTAGCAATGAGATATGAGAGGAATCATTTTGGTTTTGGAGTAGCAATGAGGGATCTTGATGGCTCTAGCTTGTGAAAGGTAACCATTAGTCAAAAATAGATGATCTGATTGCTCTAAGAGAAGGTCCTCTTATTGCTAGCCGTTTCTAGATAGAGATAGTAGTATTAGAAGTTGAAGCTTTAATTGTTATAGAGAGGCTGAACTCTAGTAATTTCTTTTGTATTGATGCTTTTATGTTAGTGGGTGTTATTAGAGTTCTCGATAGGTTGGCTAGATTTTAGAGTTGTCAAGCCATTTCTAGACATGAAAATCGTTTGACATACCATTTGACCAATCCAAATTTCTCCTTTCTCAGAGAATATTTGTTGGCTTTCTATAGATGCAATTTCTACTTTCCCAACTTTGGTTGGGTGTTTAGTGAATGAATGTTAGTAATTTTTTTTCTTTTAAAAAAAAAATCATCTTATCAACAATAATATAATGTACAACATATTTTAAGAAAAACAAGTATTTAAATATTTTAATAGATGATTTTTATTTTAAATCCATAGGTAACTCGAGTCAGTATAATTGGAACGTAAGAGACCCGCTGCGTTAACTTCTCCCCATAAACTGGCGAAGGACTTGCGTGTTTCTAATTCAAGCCGAAGTTTCTAAACAAGTATATCTATCATTTTGCACGGCAAGTTATGGCAAGCTACAAGTAAAAGAACAGAAATTGTGCATCTAATGTCTGACAAACAAGAAAAGTTAAAATGTACTTAACTAAGACTCGTATTATGTTGGTTGGCTCCTTTTCGGCCACAAATTTAAATAAAATATTTGGAAACCGAAATAGTTAGGAAAAGCGAAAGGTGGAAGTTACTGGATGGTGAGCAGGCAATCATGACGTATGCGAACCTTACTAGTACTACCAACTTTTTTTTTATAATAAACTTAAACCAACTTACTTGATCACCAGTTTGTAGTATCCTTCCGATAAGGATTCCTCTTTTCTTGACTTCTTCTATATAAACCACTTCACTTCCACCCCTCATTCATATTTCTCTCAGTTTCTTCTAAATTCAGATAATCTTGCTTTTGCTCTCAAGAAATTCTTTTAAGGATGCAGATCTTCGTCAAAACTTTGACAGGCAAGACCATCACTCTCGAGGTGGAGAGTTCCGATACCATCGACAACGTCAAGGCCAAGATCCAGGACAAGGAAGGAATTCCACTGGATCAGCAAAGGTTGATCTTCGCTGGCAAGCAATTGGAAGACGGGCGCACGTTGGCCGATTACAACATCCAGAAAGAGTCGACTCTTCACCTTGTGTTGAGGCTTCGTGGTGGGATGCAGATCTTTGTCAAGACCCTTACGGGGAAGACTATTACTCTTGAGGTGGAGAGCTCTGACACCATTGATAACGTCAAGGCTAAAATTCAAGACAAGGAAGGGATACCTCCGGATCAGCAGCGTCTGATCTTCGCCGGCAAGCAGCTTGAGGATGGTAGGACCCTGGCTGACTACAACATCCAAAAGGAGTCGACGCTTCACCTGGTGCTCCGTCTCCGCGGTGGTATGCAGATTTTTGTGAAGACTCTGACTGGCAAAACGATCACTTTGGAGGTGGAGAGCTCCGACACAATCGATAATGTGAAGGCGAAGATTCAGGACAAGGAGGGCATCCCACCGGATCAGCAGAGGCTTATCTTCGCTGGGAAGCAGCTTGAGGATGGCCGCACTCTTGCTGATTACAACATCCAAAAGGAGTCCACCCTTCACCTTGTCCTCCGTCTTCGTGGTGGTCAATTCTAAGATATTTGGAATTCTGTTGGGCTTTGTTTAGTTTGTCTAGGTTTACTTACATGTTGTTAAACAACACTGCTCTTTTTATGTTTCTGTTCTTCTATCGTTTTGTTGAACAAGTTCCTTGCATAAGAGGAAGTAGTTTAGGTAAACTTTGGGTTCATTGTTGGCTGTTATATCTGATTAATCTATATATGTTTAAAACAATCATAAATTTGATTAGTAGAATGTTAACTTGACAGGGAGTTGGAATTTTATATATCTTGTAGAATCGAGATTGCGTTGCCTGAACGAAACAGTGCTTCGAGGGTAGTCATGTCAATTGCATTGAGGTTTGCGAAAAGTTGTATGATGACGTTATTTACATCTCTCACAAAAGTTGTGAATCGTTGTTTGAGATGGATGTGTAAAATTGTATCATCAGCTCACGACACTTAGGACCGAATCGCGATATATTGGCTGCTTAATGGGCATTTCGAGGGTCGGGATTTTATACGAGGGGAGTTAAAATAAATTTTAGCGATATAAAAATATTTTATGAAGTAAACAATATAAACATACCTCATTAAAGAGATATGATAAATTTTATCCTTTAAAATATATATTATAAATAAATATTTAAATAATAAAATTTATTAAATATAAATTATAAGTAATGTTATGATTGTAATAATCTTTCTTTAAATATAGATAATTTATATTTTGATAATCATAATTTATAAATATTATCATATTTTAAATTTAAAAAATAGAGTAAAAACATGAAACATATTAAATTTAAATAAGATATTATGTAATTTATGAAAAAAAAAACTAAAATATAAAAAAAAATTAAGTAAAGTTTCATATTTAATATATGAAATAAAATTATTATATATGTAATATTTGAATAGAAATATAAATATAAATAAAAAAATACATACAATAAGTTTTAAATAAATATGTATTTTCTATATCATAAAAATTAATAAGTAATATATATTTATTTATTTATAAAATTTAAAATAAATGTAATATAAATGTTTTTTAGGTGAGCTTGGATAGGAAAGAGTGCCTTGTTGAATACTTTATATAATGATAAAAGAGAAACTTAAATCCTTATTTATAATATCATTATTTATTATATAAGAGAAATATGATATTAAAAATGACACTACTCCCACCTGTCTTTACTTCTCTTAAATTGAATGATAAGTTCAAATAACAACAACATCTAAGTCCTACCAATATGTGGACAATTTTTTTACTTAGTATGATAGTTGTCTCCCACTTGTTAAGAGCATAGTTTCAAATTATACCTAAAAGTTCTACCTTAGAAGATTCGGATAATTATAATTGTAATTGAAATATCAAAAAAAAAATAAATTCCTATCAGAAAAGAAATTTGATTGCTTTCTCGGACCATGGAAACAGGTTTATTTTCTATAGTTCTCTTCTCCACAAAATTTAATTTTCATTGATTTCATTTCTAATTAATAAACATGCTCTAAATTAACTTCTAGACGTGAATAATAATTTATAACTGAGATATGTTCCTTAGTGCCATTTAGATATGTCAATCTTGTTAAGGTTTTAGCTATTATATGAAATATTGACCGTCCATAAGGGTTATATCAATTACATGTAAAAACTGGGCTAAATGTCAAATTTATGCAACATATACAACAGCTAACAATCTGCTGTGGCATGAGCTTTCTTTGATAAATAACGTAATATTTATTTGTTAAAAACCGTAGGTATATGTTCAAAATTTAATCAAAGAATTCAAGTTTAGTATTTTAATACATTAATTTATAATTTTCTGTACATTTAAACAAATCTAATGTAAAAATTGAAATTTTAAAAAAGAAAATTAATCTATCACTGCACATAAATAGTTAAACAATTTAATTTTGGAATAACATTTTTTTAGTCTTTGAAGTATAAATAATTATCAGGTTTTTAAAATTCTTTTAAAAATAATTCTTTTCATTTCTAAATTTTTCAAAACTCTTTAAAAAAATTCAAATTATCAATCAACTGATAGTCAATAGAGACAAGATACGTAAAAAGATATTTTTACTCTTGATGGTGGTTATGACGCTTAAATTATTGGATTTTTTCTAATAAAATAATTAATTTATAAGTTAAATTGTCTTAAATGTCCCTAAAGTTGAGTCAGTAAATTACAATTTTATTCTAGTCACTTTAACATATTTTTTTTTACCAAAATACCCTCATTTGTGGCTATTTTTTTAGTCACATGGATCTCACAGTGCATGATTTGTTGAGATGATTTATTAGCCAAATAATCTTTTGTAAGAGTGAATTTTTAATTAAAAAATTGGTGTGATTATTTAATTAAACATTTTGTTTATTACTGTTGGCCGACGGTAACAAAATATGCTAGAACAGGGGCACTTCCTTCTATGACCATATTTGAACCCATTGTCGTGCAATTTTTCTCTCTCTCTCCAATTTTATTCATCTGTGCTCATCTCCTTCTCTCTAAATTTATTTGTTTCCTGCTACTGTTATCAATCCAAATTCACGGCATCATCAACCAATACAAATGCAAAACCCAATTGTATAAAAGTGAAAACCAAATTATGCACAAGATATAAATTATTAAAAGCCTGCTGAGGAAGAACCCAGAACACAGACCAACGGTGAGTTGTAGTAACATTGATTTCACATCTGGGCAATTTAAATGCTATATCTATACTTATATCTTCACACTTCTGAAATGTTAGGTTTCATAGCTGTTAAAACATCCACATTTGGAGCCATATCTCCTTCATTGCCGAAACCTATCTGCTGTTTATCTTCCAGTAAAGCCCAAAAAGGAAAAATCACCAAGAAAGTCACCAGCTTGCAAACTAGGTAGTGGCAAAGACAAGCGATACAAAGAGGTTATATTGCCAATCTTGTTGGAAAATGATCAACCATTTGAGAGACATAATAATGCCCAGCCAAACAATTTAAACTACAGTGACAAGGTAATTTCCATCACGAATGTAGAAAACAACCTTGAGACCAAGAAGGTTGAACCTACTAGTACACTATGGAAACATCCAACTCCGTCGATGATTCTGAAGACAGGTCCACCGAAACTGAGGTAAGCTTCAGTACTGGAGACAAGCAATTCGACCTTTTTTACATAACTCAAAAGAGCAACAACGACGTTGAGAGTTAACCTCAGATTGCACACCAAATTCTCAGCCTGAAGTATAGGAAGAAACGCTGCTGCACATGTTCCACACTCGGTTCAAAACCTGTTTGCAATGAGCAGGTTGCTGGAGAAACTAAAATAGTGGGAAAGCGTGTTGCTTCAAAGGATAGCAAGAAATTGACGATGACCAATGTAGGCTGCATCGATAACAATGAGTCTCCTGATGATAAAAGTTCATCATCAGCTGTATATGATGTAGCACCTGGAGGTTGTTTACCAAAAACCGAAGGCCAAAATGGACATAATGAAGATGTTCACATAGGGAACATCTCATCTGCCAGCAATGATGTACTTCCTTGTAAAGACGAAGCACAAAGGAAATCAGATAATATCAGTTACTCCATCCAAACAGAGAAATCAGATAAAATCAGAATGGACATATGTTTCTTGGAAATTCCAGGCAGCAGAAACTGAAATTTTCTAGCCAGCAAGTTCTGCTGCCTGGGAATTCTATGTAGTAAGTTCTGCTACCAGAAAATGAAATTTCCAGGCTGCAAATGAAAGTAAAAGAACCAAAACAACACTAACATGAAATAACATAACCAAAATAACAAACATAATAACCAACAAGGACCAAAACAACACTGACATGAAAATAACAAACCAAAACCAATGAATACAATAACAAATAAACTCAAACACAATAAATACAATAACAAACAACAATGACCGATTTCAAACAACCAAAACCAATAACCAGAACCAAATCCAATCGCGACCAAACTCTAACAGGGACCGCACTGAAACAAATATGAAAATAACATAACCAAAACCAACAACCAACAGTGTCATGCAAACTCATATAACCCCCAACAAAAACCCATCATTTTATGCAAAAATCCAAATCGATAAAACCCTAACTCCTCCGAAATACAAAGTAGCATAAAAATCAAAGTTTGTTTAATGATGAACACTCTAACAATAACAGCGACTTCTCATTTATAAAACCCAAAAAAAAACTACTTTCATCACACAACATCATATAAAAACAACACCAGATGGAGTATCTTACCTTAACAGGGTTTTTGATGTCGCAGTGGCCGGCAAAACTGACCGGAGGTTGGCGTGAAAAGGTCAGTTCATTGGGAGTTTGGGTGTGTCAATGAAAGGGTTCCATATGGGTGGGAGACTAAATGAGAAAAGTCAGTTGACCAAATGGGGTTATACCTTCTCAACCGAGGGGCATATGCGTCATTTCAAGATCATTTTTTCTCTTTTAGATTTTTAAAATCTTAGCCATCCATATGTCACAATTTAAGGTTCTCATGAAAAGACCATCTTATCTAAGATTCTCATGAAAAGATCATCTTACTCTTCCCATCCAAACTATATATCTTCATTAACTATCAATTGACTAACGGTTTGAATTTTTTTTTTCTAAAAAAAAATTTAGAGATGAAAAGAACTATTTCAAAACGAGTTTAAAATATGAAAATTTCCAATACTTTAGGGATTAAAGTGAATTTGTCCTTCCTTTTACTGTGGTTTCCCAAAAGGTAGCTTCAATAAATTTTGCAAATCAAACTAGAGCAATCTCAACCTTTAAAAATGAATCTCATCAAAATTATTCAAATAATTTTTAAATAAAATTACTTTCAAATAATTTCGTATAAATCAAAATTGTATTATCATATCATTAAGAATTATTATTGAACCATTAATTAATTTTTAATATATTTTTCTTGATTATTTATCATTTAAGGAAACCAAATCTAACAAGATTTACCCTTGTTTCCATGGGTATATTCAATTTAAAATTAACTGAAATTTAATGTTAGAAATATAATAATAAAATATAAAATTAAAATTCTAACAACTCTGGGAACTTATAACTAAGAAAAGTGTTAGAGAAAAAATAAATAAAAAATAAAAATGGATTCTAATTGTCTTTAGACAACTAGAAAGAACTCAATTTATAAACATTATGTGGGCAATGAAAACCAGAAATAATGGTTTTTTAATTCACTTTTAATTCTATTGATTTTGTAGTTCCAAAGCATTAATCCAAGAGTTTTTACTACAAATTCAATTCATAATTAAATATGTCTACAGTTACAAAATTCAGAAATTAATTCAGTAAATTCATTTCAGAATTAATCATGTTTGCAGCTACAAAATACAAAAATTAATTCCGTAAATTCAATTCTGAATTAATTATACCTGCAATTACAAAATTCACTTGATTTTGCATATTCAAATTAGAATGAATTATTTTAATGATTACAATTATTCATGAAATAATCATGTCTGCAGTTATAAACATAAATTTTATTTAACAATTAATCCTGTAGAAATTGCTGACCAATATTCAAATTTTAAAAAACCTTATTTTCTTTCCAATGGATGCATTTTGAGTTTTAATTTCACATTCACCCAAACACCGTTCTGACAAAACGAATATACTAATTTGTTGTTTTTACAAATAAAAACATGAATTACCTTGATCTTCCAAAAACGAGATCAAATCTCAATCAAAATGGTTCATAAAATTAGACTTTAATGTCCTAATTTCCTAACAATTAAAATACTTTAAAAGTTTGAGTATATTCAATTCATATTTGAATAGTTTTCATCAAAATCTGTGTATTTAATACATATTTATATAAAATCTATTAAAATTAAAATGTATTCAATTAAGATTTGTATAGAATCTAATAAAATCTATATGTATTTAGAAAGTTATTAACTTCAGAAATTTTATTATCCAAGGGACATAAATTTTATTATCAAAGGATTGTTATTAATGGAAGTTTATCTGATTCAGATTTATATGCAATCCAATAAAATTTATGTGTATTTAAAAGGTGATTAATGTCATAAATTTTATTATCCAAGGGTAGCCAAACCCTATAAATGTACCCTCTTCTATTTCTTTCATGGATATAGAAGCGACAACTTTTTTTCTTTTATAACCATACTAAAAAAACAAATGGAGAAGCGATCCCTCAAATTAATTTGCTTGGTAGTTCTTATGCTCATCATTGCTCCAGGTATGATCAACCTCTCTTCATTATTCTCTTTTCTTTTTTGAATTATGGTGTATAAATTTCTTTACGTTAATCTTAAAATAAGAACCAACCCAAAGTGGTATGTTACATAAAAATATCTTGTTTTGCTCTTAAAAATAAAACTTCAAAGAAAATAATTATAAAAAGATAATGTTATAAGTGAATATTTTATCCTATACAGCATATTTCAATGAAAATAATTACAAAACGATAATGGTATAGTCCTCTTCCCAATCCCACACCCACCTGCGTTGATGGCTGGTGTCCGTGCACTCCAGTTCCTCCATCACCTCAGGCTCCAGCATCTGAAAGGTTTCAAGGCCACTAGTAGGAATCAACCCAACGTTTCAAAATTAATAAATGGCGTTGATATTTGTAGGCCACTAATATGTGTGAGCATCAAGGTTTCTGATTAATATAATATATTTTTAAAAGCCATAATAATGTATCTCAAATGCAATCTAATATATCTTAATCATTGGATTTAATTGAAACTGATTAATTTGTCTTATGTAATTGATTCAAAGACTAAATATTTTTGCAAAAAAAAAAAAAAAAACATTTTATGCAAAAATTCTTATTCCTACTTATTTAAAATTTAACAGTCCAAAAATTGAAGCACCACCACAGCCACATTGTCTTCCTCCTTTTTACTCTCACCTCCACTTCCAAAAACTCACACTAACTAGCTCTAATCTTGAGTCCAAGAGTTCACGATATTCACATCCTATCTCCAATTCTCTGTACAAGATTATCGCTTTCCTCACTGTCTACGATAATCCAACTAGGAGAAAAACATGTTGCTCTGAATCCGGATCATATAGAGACATCAACATGTGTTGCCCTGCATCAACTCGCAAGACTGTCATTGTGACCAACATTATTATTGCATTTGAGAGACATAATAATGCCCAGCCAAACAATTTAAACTACCGTGACAAGCTAGCTTCCATTACCAATGTAGAAAATAACCTTGAGACCAAGAAGGTTGACCCTACGAGTACACCATGGAAACATCCAACTCTGTCGATGATTCTAAACACAGGTCCACCGAAACTGAGGTAAGCGTTAGTAGTGGAGACAAGCAAGCCCACCTTTTTTATATAACTCAAAAGGACAACAACGACGTTGAGTTAACCTCAGATAGCACACCAAATTCTCAGCCTAAGTATAGGAAGAACCGCTGCTGCACATATTCCACATTCGGAGGAGGTTGATGTCAAGACTTCAAGAACAAATGATTCAAAACCAGTTTGCAATGGGCAGGTTGCTGAAGAAGCTAAAATAGTGGGAGAGGGTGCTGCTCCAGAGGATAGCGAGAAATTGACGATGACCAGTGTAGGCCACACCGATAACAATGAGTCTCCTGATGATAAAAGTTCATCATCAGCTGTATATGAACCTGATGTAGCACCTGGAGCTGGTTTACCGAATACAGAAGGCCAAACTAGACATAATAAAGATGCTCACATAGAGAACATGTCATCTGCAAGCAATGATGTACTTCCTTATAAAGACGAAGTACAAAAGAAATTAGATAATATCAGTTACTCCATCCGAACAGAGAAATCAGATAAAATCAGAATGGATATAATGCAAGTTCTGTTTCTTCGAAATTCCAGGCAGCATAACCTACTGCTTAAAATTTTCCAGCCGGCAAATTCTACTGTCTGGGAATTCCAAGTAGTAAGTTAAGTTGCCAGAAATTTCCAGGAAGCAAATGAAAATAACAGAACCAAAACAGCACTAACATGAAAATAACATAACCAAAATAACAAACACAATAACCAACGGGGACCAAAACAACACTGACATGAAAATAACACACCAAAACCAATAAACACAACAACAAATAAACCCACACACAATAAACACAATAACAAACAACAGTGACTGAACTCAAACAACCAAAACCAACAACGAGAACCAAATCCAGCAGCGACCAAACTCAAACAGGGACCAAACTGAAACAAAAATGAAATTAACAAAACCAACAACCAACAGTGTCATGCAAACCCATATAACCCCCAATAAAAACCCATAATTTTATGCATAAATCCGATTGAAAATTCTTCCTATAAAACCCTAACTCCTTCAAAATACAAAGTAGTGTATAAATCAAAATTTGTTTAAAAATGAACACTCTAATAGTAACAGCGACCTCTCCTTTACAAAACCCCCAAAAAAAAAAAAAAAGAAGACTCCCAATAAACTACTTTCATGGCACAACATCACATAAAAACAACCCCCGATGGAGTATCTCACCCTAACATGGTTCCAGACGATGCAATGGCTTGTAAGACTGACCAGAGTTGTATTTAATATATATATATATATATATATATATATATATTTATATTTATATAAAATTTATTAAAATTAAGGCAGATCCAATTTAAATTTATATGAAATCTAATAAAATTTATATATAATCAAAAAGTCATTGACTTTATAAATTTCATTTAGACGATGAATTTGGATAAATTTTAAATTGATATTTATGAAGAAATAATTTATAACAAATCTCGTAAAATCGATGCAGGAAGTGATTTGGTGTAAGAATTCTTTTGGGTGGTTCTAAATATGAGTTTGACTATCTTACTGGTTAGATAATATTTTTTAATAACCATTCTTACAAGGGTATTATTAATGAATAAACTTACTCAATTCAGATTAATATGCAAGTCAACAAAATTTATATATTTTTAAAAAGTCATTAATTTCATAAATTTTATTATTTAATATTTGTTTTTAATAAATAAACTTATTAAGGTAGGCAAACCCTGTATATATACTTTTTCTATTTCTTTCATGAACACAAAAGTAAACTCTTTATCTTTTATAACCACATACTGAAAAAACAAACGGAGAAACGATCCCTCAAATTGACTTGCTTGGCAGTTCTTATGTTCATCATTGCTCCTGGTATAATCAACCCTCTTCATTATTCTCTTTTCTTTTTTGAATTATGGTATACAAATTTCTTTATGTTAATCTTGAAATTACAACCAACCCAAAGTGGTATGTTACATAAAAATATCTTGTTTTGTTCTTAAAAATAAAACTTCAAAGAAAATAATTATAAAACGATAAAGTTATAAGTGAATATTTCATCCTATAAAGCATGTTTCAAATGAAAATATGAATATTTGTGACATTGATATTGGTAGGAAAGGGAACGGAAGAAGATGCGCCACCACCAATGGAAGGTGATGAATGCAAACAAGACTCAGAGTGTGCATTCGATTGTAGTCCTCTCCCCGATCCCACACCCACCTGCTTTGATGGCTGGTGTTCGTGCGCGCCAGTTCCTCTACCACCTCCAGGCTCCAGCATCCGGAAGGTTTCCAGGCCACTACTAGGAGTCAACCCAACGTTTCAAAATTAATAAATGGCCTTCATATTGGTAGGCCACTCCTAGCTACGTGTGAACCTCAATGCGTCTTATTAATAAAATATATTTTTAAAAGTCATAATAATTTATCTCAAATTCAATCTAATATATTTGAATAATTTAATTTAATTAAAACTGATTAATTTGTCTTATGTAATTGATTCAAAGACTAAATATTTTTGCCAAATAAAAAACATTTTATGCAAAAATTCTTATTCCTACTTATTTAAAATTTAACAGTCCAAAAATTGAAGCACCACCACAGCCACATTGTCTTCCTCCTTTTTACCCTCACCTTCACTTAATTTTGCAACTCCACTTCCAAAAACTCACACTAACTAGCTCTTGAGTCCAAGAGTCCACGATATTCACAACCTATCTCCAATTCTCTGTACAAGATTATCGCTTTCCTCACTTTCTACGACAATACAACTAGGAGAAAAACATGTTGCTCTGAATCCGGATCATATAGAAACACCAACATGTGTTGCCCTCCGTCAACTCGCAAGATTGTCATTGTGACCAATATTATTATTGCATTTTCATAAAAAGACTGCCAAGGGATCTAGTTATAGCGTGACAAGCATTCTAATTGCTTTAGAACTTTCATTTAGTCAAGAGGAATTTTTAATTCCATAAGAATAATATACTAAAGTAAATTTAGTTCAAACCTAGATGAAGATAAAAAAATTTATTTATCCACGATTAAATTATAATTGTTCGACTATTGCCAATATGACTATAAATGTTGAATATGAATGTTGAGAAAATGATATGAAAAATACAATGACGAAAAAATGACTAAAATAAAAACTAAAATAAGATAAATAAGAAAACATTAAGAAAGCTTTAGAGGAAATAAAATCGAAAAGTGAAAAAAAAAAAAAAAAATCTACGCTTATATCTTCACACTTCTGAAATGTTGGGCTTCAGATTTATTAAAGCATCCACATTTGCAGCCATATCTCCTTCGCTTTCGAAACCGATCTGCTTTTTCTCTTCCAGTAAAGCCCACAAACAATTTGATGGAAAAATCACCAAGAAAGTCACCAGCTAGCAAACTAGGTAGTGGCAAAGACAAGGGATACAAAGAGATTATATTGCCAATCTTGTTGGAAAATGATCAACCATTCGAGAGAACTATTAATGCCCAGCCAAACAATTTAAACCACAGTGACAAGCTAACTTCCATTACCAGTGCAACCAGTGCAGAAGATAACCTTGAGACCAAGAAGGTTGACCCTACTAGCTACACTATGGAAACATCCAAGTCTGTCGATGATTCTAAAGACAGGTCCACCGAAACGATAGTGTTATAAGTGAATATTTTATCCTATAAAGCATGTTTCAAATGAAAATATGAATATGTGTGATATTGATATTGGTAGGAAAGGGAACGGGAGAAAATGCGCCTCCAATGGGAGGTGAATGCAAACAAGACTCAAGACTCTGCATTCAATTGTAGTCCTCTTCCCAATCCCACACCCACCTGCGTTGATGGCTGGTGTTCATGCACTCCAGTTCCTCCATCACCTCCAGGCTCCAGCATCTGAAAGGTTTCCAGGTCACTACTAGGAACCAACTCAAAGTTTCAAAATTAATAAATGGTGGGGATATTGGTGGGCCACTAATGTGTGTGAACATCAGGCTTTCTGATTAATACAATATATTTTTAAAAGCCATAATAATGTATCTCGAATTCAATCTAATATATCTTAATCGTTTAATTTAATTAAAACTGATTAACTTGTCTTATGTAATTGATTCAAATATTAAGTATTTTTACATGTTATACAAAAATTCTTATTCCTACTTACTTAAAAATTTAACAACCCAAAAATTGAAGCACCACCACGGCCACATTGTCTTCCTCCTTTTTACTCTCACCTTCACTTAATTTTGCAACTCCACTTAACAAAACTCACACTAACCAGCTCTGATCTGGAGTCCAAGAGTCCACGATATTCAGAAACCTACCTCCAGTTCTCTCTACAAAATTATCGCTTTCTTCACTTTCTACAATAATCTAACTAGGAGAAAAACTCAGTTGCTCTGAGTCCGGATCATATAGAGACACCAACATTTGTTGCCCTGAGTCAACTCGCAAGATTGTCATTCAGACCAATATTATTATTGCATTTTCATAAAAAGACTGCCAAGGGATCTAGTTATAGCGTGACATTTTAATTTCGTTAAAATAACACAGCTATCCATGAGGAATTTTTAATTCCATAAGAATAGTTAAAATAAATTTAATTCAAACGAAGATGAAGATTTGTTTATCTATGATTAAATTATAATTGTTAGACTATTACTAATATGACTGTAAATGTTAAATATGAATGTTCAGAAAATAATTTGAAAAATACAATGATGAAAAATTAATTAAACTAAAAATTATAAAATAAAAGAAAAAAAAAAAGAAAGCTTTTAAGGAAATAAAATCGGAAAAAAAAAAAAAAAGACTTTAGCTGGATTTGCAACATCATTGTGAGTAAATTGCCCACAGATAATAGATTATATAAAACGAATCTGTCAATTCATGTAAATATTTTTGTAGTAATGGAGTTATGGGATTACAGCTCTATTCATGGGAAACCCCCGTTAACATCTATGTTGCAAAAATCTCACATACTTCTATATAAATGACTTCTAGATTATAATCTGAATCAATTTAGCATATCTCACGGACTAAACTTGTCAAATTCACTTTTATCCAAAAACGAAAGAAAAAATTCGTTTGACCCACTTTTTTATGAAATTTGGTTTTAATCCCTCAAACAAATTATTTTCATTCTATATCTAAATTTACCAAACTATCCTTAAATTAAATTTTAAAAAACACGTAATTTAAACTAGGTACTAGATTTTAATGGGCAATAAAATTTGAAATTTTATGACCCCATAAAATTCTGTTGAACCCATAAAATCCATCAAATTTTTGTGGCCCATGTAAATCCGATCGTCATATTCGATGCTACATCTCACCGAAAAACTCCATTTTCAAGTCAAATCTAACCAAATTCTATCAAATATAACTAAATTTAATACTAAACATCAATACTTAACATTTAAAATACCAAAGAACTCGAAAAATCATTAAAAAAAAAAACTCAAAAAATCTCAACAAAACTTAAACAATCAACAAAGGAAGTCAAATATCTCATATCATGAGCAATGTAGGAGGACAACAAGGTAGTTAGGGGCAATTTGAGTAAAGTAAGTATATGATGTAATTAATTTATTTGAGAAGCTAAAAACGAATATTTTTAAAAATGTAGTTAGAAACGAATTTTGACATTCTTGTATTGGTATTTTTTGTATTTTTCATACAAAATTTTTATCCTTATCTCTAATAATACTAATAATAATAGCACAATCCCTCTTAGTTCAAGTGATTGTACAAGGTGAAGTCTCATGTTTTTTACCTGTTAGAAAATTGATAATAATATGAACAAGTAATGACATATAAAATCAAAATTCTAGAAACTCTTCAGATTACAACAAATTTGCAATAGAAAAAAATAAAAATAATAAAATAAAGATATTAAGGCCCGTAATAACTACAATGTCTTTAAGACAAATTCACTGCCCTTCGTCAATGTTATTCAGTGTTTGTCTTCTAGGCTACAATAATACCAAAATTCAACGAACCAAATTAAGTCTGAATCTCTATCACTTTAACAACTTACAACTAAGAATGGTGTTTGAGAGAAAATAAACTGAAAAATAAAATAGATTGTAGTTTTCTCTGAACAACTAGAAATGATGTCAATTCATTATCTCTATGTGGGGTGGTTACAAAACTAATTTAAAATCAATCATTAGACCACATTAAATCTAAGTAGTTAAAATTTTAAAAATTAAATTTGCAATTAAATTATGCAATTTTAATTTTTCAAATTTAATAGCTGCAATTCATGGTACTTAAATCTAACAGTTGTACTTTGGAAATTAAATTTGCAATTCAATTTTACAGTTTCAATTTTTCAAATTCAATAGTTGCATTCATAGTATTTAAATTTTTAATTCAATTCTTATTTAGATTCTTAAAATGGGTGTTGATCCCATTTTTCCAACATTACCCAGCAACAACTACTCTTATGTAACCATAACCTAAAAACAAAATATGGAGAAAAAATCTCTCAGAATGTCTTGCTTGATAGTTCTACTCATCATTGTTATTCGTATTTCCAACCTCTCTTCACTATTTTATGTTTTACTTTTATTTATTTTCTCATTTGATTTATGTCAATATAAAAATTGTCCTCAAGGGATTACACTAACAATAATGTCACAATTTTAATTGAGACATCAAATAAGAACTTATTTGCAAATGACCCCTTCGATAACTTAGGGGATGACCCTTGAGACTATAGGTTTTAAAAAGGACGAGAGAGGGTCTAGACTCTTAGGATTGAAACACTTTCTTCCTCTTTACACCGATTTCTACTTATGTTTCCCTGCAAAACAAGTAAAAGGTCAGGGTTCACCGATACTTCACCAACGAAAACCTCCGATGCTCAAGTCAGCAGATTTTCATAGGGAAGCTCCCCTCGGTTGAAAACTGATGCATGTTTTTGAATAGTTTCAAAAGAAAGAATAAGTTGCTTAACATTTCATAAGCTAAGAACTGGGTCTAGTATTTTTAAAGATCCTTCCCAAGGAGATTCCTCACATACCATTCCGTTCTTTGCCTATTTTCCCAAAAACCTACATCTTTGATGAACAATTATCTCTTTATATATTATGCCGCCTATGCTTAGGGGGCTTAATGGTCATTTCATCTTCCCATAACAAGATTGAACTCCTGCCAACCCTTTCTTGCTACAATCCTACTGTGTTGCCCACTCCTCCCTTTATCTTTTTGGCTTTCCAGCCTTACTATGAGTTACAAAGCCTTAATTGGGGCTATTATGTGGTGGCAATACACTCCTTTTGGCTAGCTAATCTGTCTTTAGGGACACGTGGCATGTTGTAGGCCTTTTCTTTTGTCAAGATCTGTCACTTTTGCACTATGTCAGTGCCACGTTTTGCACCGTAGCTTGCCTCCTATTAGTACATGTAATACTTTACTGGTCAGAGGAGATTGGTTCTTCTTTTGGGGATTTCCCTCCATTTTGGTGAAATAACACAGGCCTTTTGTACTCCTTCACTCCCAGGGAACGTTTGGGTCTGGGTCTCGTATTTGAATTTATCATCCTTAGTCTTACCTTTGTAAATCAATTTTAGGGGTTTTGACAATTTATCTTAATTGGGTTAAAGGAATCAATTGATTTTAGGTCTTTTCAATTGATTTTCAATTAAGTTTTGGAGGTACCAAATTTCCCCCAATCAAGTTATGTTCTACAAATTTATTTATGTCAATTTTAAATTTTACAACAAAAGCAAAGTCATACGTTACCTGAAAAATTTGTTGTTTGTTTTTTAAAATTAATCCCACACTAAAAACAATTATATCCAATCAATTATTATGTTGGATGAATATCGAGCTGAAATGTGTGACATTAATATTATGAATATATTAGTATCAGTATGCATACAAATAGGAGAAGCAAGAGAACAACAAAAGCGATGTAAAGAAGACTCGGAATGCGCGATACTATGTGTTCCTCTACCCTTCCTACCCAAGTGCTTTGAGGGCTGGGTGAGTGCATTATTCCACCCCCACTAGCAAAATTTTCAAGTACTGGTAGGGTTGAGCCCAATGTTTAGATCATTAATTGGCTTGTTTGTTGTGTTTAAACATCAATATTTTTCATGAATAATACTACAAACAAATTAAAATTGATCATCAACATCCAATTCCTAAAAGTTAACACTTGAATGAAAATTTGTAACTTAATTTCGAATGCTCTCCATTCCTTTCCACCAGACCTTAATTCTCTTTTCATTTTATTTCTAATTAGTAAATGCGCCTTACATGTAAAAGATAAGTTTGTGTTCTTGATGTCGCATAAATAGACATGATAGATTTCAACCAATTATCCCTTAAGCTCATCACTTGCATATAAGCATTTATTATCCTATTGCAAAATATCAAATTTAACAGCCTAATTTACTTAGAAGAACATGAGTTATTTGAAATGTTACCTTTAACAATTTGATAAAAATGCCATTACAAAAAATAGTTTCATAGAAACGTTAAAAATTATTATAATTAGAAAATAAAGTATATAATAAGGTTTACAAGATGTTAAATACTTGAAATCACACATCATCTTTTAAAACAAGTAGTTGTGTACTTGACCATCCTTTAGATGTTGTGAATTCAATTTCTACCAAACATATATTACAACTTATAAGAATACGTATCTAAGCTACATACTATTTATAGCTATAGAAGTAATGTGCAGGATGTATAGTCAAAAATAATTAATGTATAGGATGTGAGATACTCAAGCCACACAAGTAATGTTTGATTTCTAGAGGATGTGAATTCAATTTCCACTAAACATATCTTACAGCTTATAAGAGTAAATATATGAGTCACACAAGTAGTGTTTACAAATAGTGTTGAGTAGATATTCAAGTCACACAAATAATATAGAGTAGATATTCGAGCCACACAAATAGTGTTTACAAGTAGTGTTGAGTAGATATCTAAACTGCACAAATAATATTGAGTAGATATCCAAACCACACAAGTAGTGCTTACAAATAGTGTTTGATAACTATACAAATAATGTTTGATATTGACACATCTGGACATACTTATAATATAATAGTGTCTATACAATATCCGCCACATGAAGTTTATCTTTTATAAAAAAAATTTAAAAATCTTTTATATGTTTTATCTTTAATCACTTTTGATTTTTATCGTCCATCTCATTTTTTCGAAATACTAGAATTTCATTAAAATAATCCTAAATTTGGAAACAACAGGATTACAAATACTAATCGCCCAAACAAATTTGGGACAATAATAACAAAGCCCACATATATCTAGATCAATCTTCACCAAGGAGGAAGCACAAATGGCTAGAACGAATACCTGGCGATTCTCAAAACAGGAAAAATGGCACGGCATCTCTGAATCCAGCCCATCCCTGTACATTTTTTTTTTTATTTTATGTTTTAGTTTTATCTTAATTATATTTTTCTTTATCATCTATCTTTGAGATAGCTGGTCGAAATCTATCTTTTTCATCTTCTTTTTCTTTTTTTTTGGTTGAAAATTAAAATAACTAATGGAATGACAAAACTACCTCTACCTCTGTTTGCTTTGAACAATAGTTGACTAACACATGAAACTTTAGGAAAAATTGAACCTTTTACTACTCGTAGTTAAAAAAATTTATAAAAACCCAAAACATAGGCACTAAATAATTTTTTTTCAATATCAAAACTTGTCATGAGTAATATTACTCAGATGCAATTCGTAGTTTCATGACAAATAATCAAGCAAAAAAAAAAATAACGAAGATTAATAATGATTTAAAAATAATTTTTAGAATTATAATATAATCTTAAGTTATTAAAAATTTGTAACAATTTTGATAACACTTTTTAGGAATCAAAGAAAGTTAAATAATAAATCTGAAATAAAAAAGAAAAATTTGTTGAATGTTGAATTAATTTTCCAATAATTTCTCTATTTTCACTCCAAGTAGTTGTGCTAAGATGGCACAACACGCCTACGTCCATGTGAGAAAGTGCAGGTTCGGGTGCTGTCCACAGTAATGCGGACAATTTTTGCTAAACCCCTCTTTTATGAGTGGATAAATTGCGGAAAAAAATCTTTCAGGGTGATAAAGACAATTTTTCCCTTAAATAGGGATCTATGGTCCAGGTCGTATCATAATATACATCATAATGATCCTAATGTATGTAATTAAGCTAAAAAAAAAAAACAATTTCTCTGTTTTTATTGAATTCATCAAAATAAAATTCTTATCAAAATTATTTTAAGTAATTTCTTATAACTCAAAATCTTATCAAACCAGTTCCTCCACTACCACTAGTATCTGAAAAGGTTTCTAGGCAACTATTAATCAACTTTTAAAAGTAACGACTGTTAACCATATTTGAACGTCAAAGTTTCTCATTAACAAAATACACTTTTTAAGAGCTAATTAAGAATTGAAACTGATTAATTTGTCTTAAGCAATTGAAACCATTTTTTAATATTACAAGGGGTTTCTACAAAAGTGTTTATTCCTACTTATTTGAAATTTAGCAGTCCAAAATTGAAGCTCCGCCAGTGTCACGTTCTCTCCTCCTTTTGTTAAGAAATAGATAACTATAAAACATAAATTAAACACACATGTAAACAGAAAATAAGAAAGACACGATTTTTGGCCGATTGCACAATCAATGTGATTCAACATCTTGTAACCGTTAGCATTCACTTTGCAACTCCTCTTCTTAAAAAATCACACTAACAACTCCATTTTTAAATCTCTCTTGCATTCCAAATAACAAGTGATAATTGGTTAATTGATAATGATACTTTATTTTAATTACAAAATAAATATCTATTCATCAATTAATTAGGATACAAAATAGAATATAAGTTACAAATCTAGCAGTCCACAACTATCAAACTGGGAGAAGAAATACAACAGCCAAGCTAAGAAGATTCAAGTCATCACAATCATAATATAGTAGCAGTGCATGTAGATCAATCGAAATATAATAACAGCAAGGGATACAGATCAATCAAAATTTAAAAACAGCCAGCTGAAGATCAATGAAATTTGTTTAGGTTATTTACTTTCGTACAAGTAAAGAATTAACGTTTTCAACAAACAATAAGATAGAAAACAGAATCAATAGCAATTAGCCTTGTTAAAAAGCAAGACAAGCAAGCAACAAGTTTAAACAAACTAAACAAGTAGGCAAACACATCCCAAATTTCTTAGATTTCACCGCAGCAGATATGAAGGGCAAGGTGGAGGGTAGACTCCTTTAGGATGCTGTGATCAACAAGAATGCTGCCGTCCTCCAGCTACTTGCAGGCAAATTAAAAGCCTCTACTGACCTGATGGGATCCCCACACCTCGTCCAAAGTCTTCGCCTTCACATTATCAGTTGTACTACCGACCCCAACACAATAATTCTGGCATTCAATGCATACTTCGATGCCACAAGATTATGGGACCTGAAAACATTTACTAAAGCATTCTATTATAACAAGCTGAAATTTTCTCAATTTAACAGTCTTAAGTGTCTAACCACACCATTAGTCGTTTGCAAAACAAGTTTGCCAGGCTACATGAAAAGAAGTGAAAGTATTGAACAAAATCTCTGATAACAATAGTATGCAGCATCCACCCTTCAAGTTAGCACCTGGTCATGTTTACAGCCACGGCAATCTCACATGACAACTTTTTTACTAGCACCTCCTAACCTCGTATTATTTCCAAGTATTACAGAATTGATATAACCCTTCATGGATTAACATATTAGAAGATGTTTGAGCAAGTATATGAAATTACATTAGGATGTGTAAGAATGAAACCACAACAATGTTAGAAGCTGTACCAGGTGGCACCCCATCACTCACTTGAAATCTTGCAAATTTGGCTGAAAATTTTCCAAGAACGAACTAAATTGAATCGCATCCATAACCGTAAACAATACAACGGACAGGACTACAACTAAAAGTTTTTGAAGAAAAACACCACAACAGAATTGCATTCAATGCAGCTATAAATAAAGCATGCAAAAAGACCACATACTAGAGAAACGAGAACCCATTAACAAGGAGGAAAGGAAACCTCACCACTTTAAAAAAGCAGAAAAAAACAGAGACTGAATAGATGATGTGGAAGTGCCACAAATCTGTTAAAAATCTAATGGCACATAATGAGAATTTTAAACGAGATACAGAACCTTTAAACATTTCTCGTAGGCAATGGTAGATTGATCCTGCAAATAATAAAAATTCAAATCCTCCTATCTACATAAACTGCTAATGTTTATGGATTTGAGTCTGAAAAGTTGAACATCAACTTCGATTTCCAAAACATACAATCCACAACCAACTTCGACAAAAAACACACATAAAATCACAATTCCAAGTCTACACAAAAATTCCAGCTACGAGCAAAGCCATTCAACCAAGCATAGGAACTGATCTCTCAACATGACAAGACGAGGACGCTGCTCATAAGCTTGCCGAGAGGTTCATAGATCTAACATGATCACAGTATTTTACATTACCACAAAGAAAGCTTGATGCTGAACACCATTTACTCCAATCATATTAGCCTTCTAATTTCATAGGCATCCAACCAATCTCACCCACATTAGTAGACATACAATCAACATATATTTACGGTACCAGTCAATTGAGATAACACAAAGTTATAGAAGTAATTATATTTTATTCAAATAACGATAAAGACATTAGGTCCAACAAAGCACTGAAAAACATAAAGAAACAAGGAAATAGCATTTGGTCTTGTTCACAACCAAGACGACCAACATTGATTAAAGAGAAACAGAAACAGAACCAAATATCCCAGCTTGCTTAGACATCACCACCACGAAGACGGAGGACAAGGTGGAGAGTCGACTCCTTCTGAATGTTGTAATCAGCAAGAGTACGGCCATCCTCAAGCTGCTTTCCAGCGAAGATAAGACGTTGCTGGTCAGGAGGGATGCCCTCCTTGTCCTGAATCTTGGCCTTGACGTTGTCGATGGTGTCCGAACTCTCAACTTCGAGAGTGATGGTCTTCCCTGTCAAGGTCTTCACAAAGATCTGCATACCGCCACGAAGACGGAGCACCAGGTGAAGCGTCGACTCCTTTTGGATATTGTAATCGGCCAGAGTCCTACCGTCCTCAAGCTGCTTGCCGGCAAAGATCAGACGCTGCTGATCTGGAGGAATCCCTTCCTTGTCCTGAATTTTAGCCTTGACGTTATCAATGGTGTCAGAGCTCTCCACCTCGAGAGTAATAGTCTTCCCCGTAAGGGTCTTGACAAAGATCTGCATACCACCACGAAGCCTCAACACGAGGTGAAGGGTCGACTCTTTCTGGATGTTGTAATCAGCCAAGGTACGGCCGTCTTCCAATTGCTTTCCGGCGAAGATCAGCCTTTGCTGATCCGGTGGAATTCCCTCCTTGTCCTGGATCTTGGCCTTGACGTTGTCGATGGTGTCGGAACTCTCCACCTCGAGAGTGATGGTCTTCCCAGTTAGGGTTTTGACAAAGATCTGCATGCCGCCACGGAGACGTAGGACAAGGTGGAGGGTTGACTCCTTCTGGATGTTGTAATCGGCCAGCGTGCGGCCATCCTCCAATTGCTTCCCGGCGAAGATGAGACGTTGCTGGTCAGGAGGAATGCCTTCCTTGTCTTGGATCTTGGCCTTGACGTTGTCGATGGTGTCGGAACTCTCGACTTCGAGAGTGATGGTCTTGCCTGTCAAGGTTTTGACGAAGATCTGCATGTTTTGGAGCTTGTTGAGAGCGAAAACGAGTTTAATAAGAATTGAAGAGGAAATTGAGAAAAAATATTGATGAGAGGAACAAGAAGGGGAGGTGGTTTATATAGCAGAAGTGAGGGAGCTAGTTTCTCGGAAAAGAGGGAATCCTTATCTGATGGAAACCACAAACAAGTGGTCAAGATGAGCCGGTAGAAAGTTAGCCACGTCATTGCCTATGCATGCGCACTATCTAGAATCTTCCACCGTGCACTTTTCCTATTTTATTTTAGTTTCCAATATTGACTTGAATTGGTGGCCCAAAACGATCCAACCAATTTCCTAAAAGAGTTTTTGTGAGCGAGGTCTTACCTTGTTGGGTGGGTTGGATTAGACCACCCTCAATCTGAAAATGGACTGTGTTAAAAAAATATATGTCACCAGTATAAAAAATTGATCTTTTACACAGCATAAATATTATTTAATAATAAATAATTAAGTTAAAAATTATTATCCAATATTTCCATTTAAAACACTCTTTTTTTTTTCTTTTTAATCGCAGAACTTTTTTACCATTAACCAGGGATTGTTATTACCAAAAATTGACTTGCCTTATTGGCCGATCATTCTAACCATGTTTGCATTTGTATTTTTTGTCCTCTTGGAAAAAATTTTATATAGAATTATCTCGTAAGTTGATATGGCGAAACAGATCAATAAAATAGTATTATTTTTCTTTTTTTTTTAATCTTTTTCATTAATTTTTTTTTTCTTTTATATTTTTCATTAGTTCGTCTCATCACATCAGATGTGAGACAATCCCATGACAGATTTTTCTTTCTTATTGATATTGCATAATGATGATTATATTGATAAAGTTTATTTTAATATAATAAGTAATTGTTCCACGTGAAATTCTAGTTTTACACAATTTATTTGTGCATCGGAGATGCCCCTAAGTTATGATTAGAGATTGAATCATAATTTTACTGCTGAAAGTGTAAGAGCAATTATTGGACCAATCTTGTTAAATCATTTACATAAAATGTTAGTGATATTAGTTTATATTTAAGCAAATGTAATTATACTGATATAAGAAGTAAAACTTATTATTATAAACAATAATATCAAGTTTATAATATAGAGTTATTTACTTTTTTTACTAAATACTTAATGGATTTAAACTGAATATATTAAGTTGTTTTGTTTTGTTTATTTTTTTAAATAATCAAACAATTTGAAAGTGTAAAAAAAATAACAGAACCAAAAAAAAACAAAAAACAAAAGAAATACTGAGTTTCATTTAATTCTGAACCATTGAATTGCATTTAAAATATTTTCGTTTAAATCTATTATCTCAATGATAATATATTTTCAAGATTATCCTAATATATTGATTGAATTTTCATATTATAAGCTAATACTTATAATAATAATAATAATAATAATAAAAACTAATTAGCCCAGTAACGTTTCTTCCATGGAAAATAACTTGAAAGTTGTAGTCCGTCATTAACATTTTAACATCATTATTAAATATTCATTCTATTTTTGAAACAATATAAAGACCATTTCTACATCATTTTATCATATTTTATTTATAAAATAAAATTTTATCAATATTTACTTAATAATGGTTTAAGATTTGTTAAATTATTTGATTTTAATTATTTGTAGTGTACTAAGTAAAAATACTTATTACTGTAACTTGATTTTCTTTTGAGCGTTTGTCTGATCCAACGGTTCACTGATAAAGGGAGTTATTTTTGTTAAGTTTTATGAAGGTTAAGGGAGGTTCATGTCATTTCACCATAAACTCAATTATTGATATAATTTTACCTAACTTGAGCGAGGTTGTGTAATGTGTCTTAAGTAAAAATACAAAGGATTAATAGTAAAAGTATATATAAATATCAGATTCATTATTTTTAAATATTTTATCTTTAAAAAAAAAAACAATTGGACAATATATTTAAAGATAATCCTCACCATGTACATGTTAACATTTTTTATAAATGACTTGTCGTCTTGTCCTCGTTATTTGGAGCTTCTTGTCAAGAAGTTGGTGCAACGGCAAAGCCAATGAACAATTATTGCCTTTGTCATGCGATTCCAATGCTTATTATTATTATTATTTTTTTTAAATATTTGCCTATTCGTACTAAACGTCCATATAGTACGTTTTAGCATTAATTCTTGCATTTGGTCACATGCCATTAGAGATGGTAATTCCTCCTGCAAACTTAGAAGCCCTTGAATTTTTTACCTATAATGGGTAGGTGTGGATGTGAAAATTTCACAATAAATTTTGCACCTAAATGGGTAGGTATGGGGGTAACATTTCACAACCAATGCGGGTGCAGAAATCACACCTAAACTTGTTATATATATATATGTGGCAAGATCGGAGAACAGAAGTTTTGACATAAATTTTGACACGATTTGTTGACCATTGGATGAGGAGGATTTTACTGTTTTAGATTTATTCACACCACTACATACAACTTCATTTTACACTCTACATAAATGTTTTCTCTCACATCTCTCTTCATTATTACATTATCTCTTCCCTCTCCCATTAATATTAAAATCCCAATATTTGAATTATTTTTTTCTCACTCAATCCAATTATATTTAAAAACCCATCAAGAAAATTAAAAAAAAAAAACTACAATTGTTTTTTTTTTTTTTTAACTTGATAAATTTATTATTTAAATGATAATTTATTTTTTAAAATAGTTTAAACCAAACAATCTTTAGTAAGAAAAACTTTTTGGTTAAATGTTTTGTGTTTTTGAAAAATAAAATCTATTTTACTTATTTTGGTTAGAAATTGTTTTTGAAATAAGATTTTTTTTTTAGTGGTAGTAAAAATTTTCTTACTAAAAATTGTTTGATTTAAACTATTTTAAAAAATAAATCATCATTTAAATAATAAATTTATCAAGTTAAAAAAAAAAAAAAACAATTGCTGCTTTTTTTTAAAAAAAAATTTCTTGATGAGTTTTTAAATATAATTTGGTTGAGTGAGAAAAAAATAATTTAAATATTGGAATTTTAATATTAATGGGAGAGATGAGAGATAATGTAATAATAAAGAGAGAAGAGAGAGATGGTATAATAATGAAGAGAGAGGCGAGAGAAAATATTTATGTAGAGTGTAAAATAGAGTTGTATGTAGTGATGTGAGTAAATCTAAACCATTAAAATCATCTTTATCCAATGGTCAATAAAATCGTGTCAAAATTTGTGTCAAAACTTGTGTCCCCCATCATGTCCCTATATATATATATATATATATATAAGACAAGGAAATATAAATTTTGACATAAATTTTAACACAATTTATTAATCATTAGATGATGATGATTTTAATGATTTAGATCTATTAATATTTTTGCATTAAACTTAATTATACACTCTACATAAACATATTTACTCTTCTCTTTTTTTTATTATTATTTCATCTCTCCTCTCATTAATTAATATTAAAAACTTATCGATTAATATTCTTCTCACCAATTAAGTAGTTACTGCATCTTTATTTCTTTTATTCATTTTTAGATTATATTATTTTTACCTTTCTTTTTTCATGTTTGATTTATCTATATTTTTTTATCTCACTTTTTATCTTATCTTTACAATTTCTTTATTTGCTAGATCTTATTTCTTCTTTTTAATGTATAAAAAATAATAGTGAAAATTTATCACTTAGAGCCTTAAATGAGAATGAGTATATGGTATGAAATTAACGATTTCTTTAACTAAATTTTAAAATTTTATAGTGGTTCTGAGTCTTTTGACATGCATACAATAAGAGAATATTTAATAAATTTGAAAATATATAATTGTCTTGCAAAATAATTTAAGTCTTGGAGGGGTTTTGCAAATATCCTTTAAGAATAATTTAATTTGTGAAAAATGTAAAAGAAAATAAATTTACGTAAACTCACATTTATTTGAAGAATATATTTCTTTTATGTCCCAAATGCCTATGTAAAAGATAATTTGTGTATAAAAAAAATAAAGATGCAATGACTATAATTATTAGAGAAAATAAATAAATAAAAATATATATATACATATATATAAACTATAATTATTAGATAATTAATTGTTTCAAAGGTTGCAGTAAAAAAAAATGCAAAAACATGTTTACTAAATGTCATTTTAAAATCTTCAAAAAAAAATGTCATTTTAAAACTGTTTTTTCCAAGATAATTAATTATTTCATATAGTTTAAAATCTATTTTCTTTAGTAATTTTATTCAAAGTGATATATAAATTCAACCACAAAAGGTAATTTTCATATATATAAAAAATCAATCATAATAGTATTTTATATTAATAGGTGAGTTTTTAATATTAATTAGAGAAATAAGAAATAATATAATAATGAAGAGAGAGAAGAGTAAACACATTTATGTAGAGTGTATAATCAAGTTTAATGCAAATGTATAAATAGATCTAAGCTATTAAAATCGTCATCATCCAATGGTTAATAAATTATGTCAAAAGCTATGTTCCCTGATTCTGCCCCTATATATATAGTGATTTTACTATCAATATCTCCTGATTTTAAAAGGTTATGATGAATCAATCAAATTTATCCATTACATTTGAATTAAATGAGAGAGAGAATTTGTTGTAAGAGAGATAATGCAATGATGAATTTAATTAGTTTGTCTTAACTTTAAAAAGTTAGAAAGTACTGATAGTAAAAACAATATATATTATTTCTCCTATTTAATTCAAATGTAATAGATTAATTTGATTGATTCATTCTAATTTTTTTAAGTTATGAAACACTAATTATAAAAACACTATATATATATATATAACAAGAATGGAAAGGATCACTCTAATAAATAATTTATACAAGGGAAAATAATCTAATCAGATAAAACATATAGTTAAAGAGGAAGTACCTTACATTCAACATTATGGACTGATAAGTTACAGAAATTGAGAATTTTATTTGATGCAAAGTGATTACACGATGATAGCAAAACTCATTCTAAAATCAATGGCTCTGGCTTAAAGAGGTCGTGCTTTTATATAGAAGACACAGCTTATCCATCTTACATGGAGACTGTCAACTTTCCTAAATTATTTAAGTCTAATAATTACATTCGACAAAAGAAAAATAATTATATTTGGAAAAGCAAAAATTATTCCATCTTTTAAAAAGAGATTTTCACTCTTTAAATCTTTGTCCAACAAAACGATGTGCCCTTAAATGTCAATAGGAGATGACAAATGGAGTGTCGGCATAAGACTACAAATGAAGTCAAACAATTTTGTCTGGACTAGGACCCACACTCTAGGGAGTGCTTAGAACAAATAGGTCCTAGCTCTCACTTGCCAAACAAGTAGGTGAGTAATTCATATTGAAGTCGAAATTTGTGTCCTCATATACTTGCAAGAGCTATTCCTTTATCTTTTTTGTACTTTTCCCCTTTCGTTGTAGGGAGGAGATTAGATCAGATGGCTCTTTATCTTCAGGGACTTTTAATGGTGGCAGAGGAGGACAACTGCTACTAAACACCCATGGTTTGAACTTATCTAAAAAAAGGTCAAGTAGATCTCTTTTGTTAGGTATTGGGTACCTAACTCACTTTAAGGTTTTATCAAGCCCATGGTTTGAATGTTTTTGTTGAGTTTATGAAACCTCAATCGATATTCCTGCAAAAAGAACCATTGTTGCCATATTCATGTAATATTGACAAACATTAGGGTTTTGTGTAATTTATCTTAAATTTATTATTATAAAAATATCTATATATTATTTATATTAGGGTAAATATGACTTTTCATATTTAAAATAGAGGCAGTCATTTGATTAAAAGATATATTTGCATATAAATCCAATTTCACCTAAAGTCAAGGCTGTTAATGTAATTATATATATTATTTTCATTTTATTTTTTAAAAAACCTATACTCAAAACACTCTCGTTGATATCCTTTTGTTGATATTTTTGTTAAAATTTGAATATGATATAAATTTTGATGATTAGATTACAATTAATTATAAAACTTTATTACAAATTGACATTAAAAATTTTCGTGGGTTACTGGATGGACAGCAAATTGTACTCGAACTTGTGGGTTCCACACTTGAACCCACCGCAAAATTTCACGGGCAGTACAGGTTTAAAAAAAGATTCACGGGTAGTGCAGGTGTTAAAAACGATAAACGGGTGCATCGTGCAAGTGTCATTTCACTATACTCGCCTTTTTTTTTTTTGATAAATAAACTCACTCCAACTGGACCCATTACCATCCCACTTACTATTCAGAAATAGCTTGGTTGGGCTATTAAGGCTTTATTGATTTACGTCAGTAAGTAAAGAATAAATTTAAATTATTTTTTTGTAAGAAAATCGAATAAAAAAAAAAATCTGTACTTCCATTTCTTAGCTAGATTTCGTTTTCTGCACAAACAATTAATTAGAACATATGTTAACATAATTTATAATTAACAAACGAGGATTTGAATTTAATTTTAGAGAAAAATCACGACAATATATATCGAATATACATTTATGATATGAGGTAGAAAATTCAAACGTACTAATAAAAATAGCGACAGTACAGTAAAATAACCTTCACAGCGATTAACAATGCAAATACGTAGAGACTGAGACCCAAATTCTACAATAATAATACCATGTGCATTTTGATATTAAAATCACTAAAATCCTAAATGCATTTAAAACTTTCTCACATTAACTTCAACAGCCACGATTGGGAGGGGGATACAGATTGTTGTTGCTGAAACAATTTTCACCAATTTTGGCAGCGTGAGATACTCCCAAGCAGGATCTATAATTTGCACCGCTCCCTCTCCCACAATCCACTACTGGTTTACCAGGGACAGCTGATTTTCCAATGTCAAGCTTGTTCGTTGCGCCCACTTCTGACTCCAAGAACCCGGAACATAATTCATCATCTGCAACTAGCAAAGCATGTATCGAGCCACCGCAGCTGCCGCCACTTGTATTTCTCGTTGAGGAGGTGGCTGTGGAATGATTTGTGATGAAGGTAATCATAAGTAGGATTAGCAATGCTAAATGGAAACCACTCATCAATTTGTTGGCCATCTCTAAATTTCCTACACACACACACACTCTCTCTCCACTATTGTCAAGCGGTATGGGGGGTGTCCCTTTATAAAAAGGATAAAAAGGTGTAAATGAGTGCTTGAGAATGGATGCCAGCAATAATGCAAATGAAACATTTGGCGGTATCCAAGAAGAAACGTGTGAGAAGTGGATTCGTGTTAACTTGATATTTTATTGTAAAAATTAAAATGAACGGCACGGAAGGCCTCATCCGAAAAGAGAAAGTCGTACATTAAACATGTGAAAGTTTCAATTTCATCCCTATATTTAAAATATTTTCATCCTTTTAAAACAAAAATTGGTTTGTGACCCATTATCCTTAAAATTTTAGGAAATTTATCAGTTTTATTTCGATGTCAATTAATCGTTGGTCAAACTTAATGGTGACAGAAACATTCAGGACATTACAAACCTAATTATTATTTAATCGGAAAAACAAACAAAATAATAAAAATGGTAAGTGATAAGACAAATGCACCCCTAAAAATATATAATTATTAAAGAAAAAACAAAAATTAAAAAAAATGAAGATTTAATCTCCTTCATCCATTTTTTTAAATAGATTATAATTATAATTCTTATTTTTCATAGAGGGTAAATTGGTCATTTGATATGTTGTTTAAAGGTTCAAAGGCAAAAACATCACTAGATAATTTCTATTAACATTGATCGTTAAAAATTAGGTTAAAGGGACTAAACTGATGAATTTTTTAAAATTTTAGGATGATAAATTCATAAATCAATTCACATTTAAAAAAAAAGGTAAAATTTTGTCAAAGCATAGTGATAAAATTTAATTTTTCCTTATATGTAACGAGAGACTTCTCTGCAAGTCCTTGTTAATGGAAGACTTATATGCAAGTCGTTGGCAACCTCTACATACAAGTGAAACAGACAGGTTTTGTTAACTTCCTTTTGTATTGTGCTTTTTGAATCCGGGCCTTTTATATTAATTATTTAAGGTATTATATATATAATACTTTTAAAATGAAGACTTCCTAATTTTAAAATATTAGAAAAAATTGATCAAACTTACCTATTGCATTCTTTTTCCTATTTAATTCAAATGCAATTGATGAACTTGAATGGTTAGTCCTTACTTTTTAAAATCAGATATATCTTATTATATAAGCTTTATATATATGTATATATTTACATAGAATTGTTTTGACATGTTAAACGAAATTATATATTTAATTTAATAAATTATATATTTAATTTAATAAACAATTTTTTTCTTCATGGAGACTCTGGATATGTGTGGCTAGGGTTCCACAAGATTGTATTGGAAATTTGAGTTGTATACCAATCAACTTTAGGTAAATCTTAATTCCCATAATACTTTTTTTTTTGTATGGTTTTCTGTGACAAAACTTTTCGCCAGGGTTCATCGATCAAAATAGTCTTGGGAATTTTGAGTTGTGTACTAATTAACTCTAGATTTTTTTTTTCTTTTGAGAATCTAATTGACTCTAGATTAATCTTTATCCTTGTTATTTTTTGAATATGAACATACTGATCCTTTAGAACTTCCGTGTATGATTTCTTGTGTGGTATTTCGTGATAAAACCTTCACCTTCCATGACCGTCAGTGCATCTACTTTGGTGAAGACTGCACCATTGATACTCATGTACTTGGTGCATCTTTTTTTTTTTTTTTGATGGATATTACTTGTGGTTTAGTATTTCTGGGACATATTTTTAAATTTCTACTCTTCAAATTAAATAGTCGCTCTAATGTATACGGAACCATGATCCCACGTGTGAATAATATTGATCCCATTTCACTCATATAGTCCACGTAATGGATGTTATAATATTAAAATTACAGATGGTTCTTTATCGAGAGTGGTTGGAACAAAAACAATAAATGTCACAGGGAATATAACTCTTAACTCCATTTTATTAGTGCCAAACTTGGATTGCAATCTATTGTCTGCTAGTAAGCTTTCAAAAGAGTTAATGAGTAGAAATTTTTCTTCATTAAGATACCTCACTCATGGGTAAAACACTAGAATCAAAATTTTCAGGAATATGATATGAGATGGGCATGACTTTGACAACTTCATTACTTGTTGCTCGTAATTCAATAAACGCTTGCGACTTCTGTTTCACTTCAGCAGCGGCTTGCTTTAACAAACATATTAATAAAGATCAAACAATTATTAGTCATCATGATCATTATAATGAGAAAATCCAATATTTTACAATCATAATTTAAAGATGGAGAGAATAGAAAATATGGCTTACATACACTTATCAGTCCTATAAGTCTTCTTGCAAGTTAGCTTATAATTCAAGGACCATTCGATGTTGTTGGTTTGCAGCAGTATTCTGACAACTTTCGCCCATTTCTGTGGACTCTATGGTTGGTTTTGGAGTAATATTAGGATAATTTGTATCCATTTTAGTGGACTCTGTGGTTCGTTTGGAAGCAATTTGATGAATGAGGAGGCTCAGGCCAGTAAACTCTTACTCATTTTCAAACAAGACTGACATCTTAACGAAGTGGGAGAACATTTGGGAGATTAGAGATACACAGCGAGAGAGAGAGATTAGGATTGCTGATAAACAATGTTTGGTTGTGTGAAGGTGACAAGAGGAGACATGTATATTTATAGTAATGGAGGCATGGCCTCTTTGAATGGTCATGTACATTCACGCAGAATAGTTTTTGAAAATTAATGGCAAAAGGTATAATCTAGTTTTTATTATTTTTCCATGCTTGTATAATTGTGTCCTCTATTTTAAGTCTCAAAGTTCCATTTTTTTTTTTTCTAGAATGCAACAGATTGGCTTCGTTTCTTGGGCATACCAAAAACTGTCTCGCTGTTAATTCGCCGAATCTAAAAATGAAACAGAAGCAGCTTCCTAATATACCACTTTATACAGATTTTTTTTTGAGTTGCACCTACCTATTGGCACATTTCCACTTAAATCTGTTGGCTTCAATTTCTCTTTTCTTGAAACAAGGCAAAACAGCTTCAGAGTATTCAATATATGAAGTTGAAGAAAAAACGGTTGTCTGTTTGTTTGAGGCTAAGATGAAAATAAATTAATGAATAAAAAATTAAAAGAAGTGATATTAGTTGAATTATAGATTAGTTAAGGTATATTTTACATATATCTTTTCAACTATATTGTTAGGGTTTGGTGACCCAAATTCTATTTTGGTTTGGGGCGAAAAACTCGAGCAATTAAGAAAATTGAGGATTAAGTTAGAAATCTATCAAAATTAATTTAGATTTTTATTTTTGAAAGAAAATCAGAATTGGGTTTTTTAAGAAAACAAGTTAAAATCAATTCGGATAATTCTTTGCAAGCAAGTTAAGAATTGAATTGTTTGGGAAATAAATCTTGAAGAGAATGGGAAGAAATCGGTTTTGAAAAGAAGAAAATAGGATATAAATTAATGCAGAATATTCTGTGCAAGAGAAAATCTCTCAAGACCTATTAATTGTTTCGACTTTTTAGAAAAATTTTCCCATTCTGTTAGAAGACCATTTTTAAGGCAATTTAGTGGCTATATATAACCACAGATCCTCACGACACTGTTTTGTGTGGAATACAACCTTCAATTCTTCCGCTCGTGTTGTTTTTGTACTCTTTTTTTATGTGTTTCTTTTGGGTTCTCCATTTTGTATACGACAGTCCTCTGTGGCTCTGCCTGTGATTTTTTATCTTGATTTGAGGTTTTTTTCACGTAAATTTGTGTTATTGTTTTGATCTATTTCTATCGTTCTGGTTTATTTTTCTACAAATATATTAGAACAACAAATATGTACAATGGTAAATGGAAAATAGTGGAACTACAAAAGCTTGTGTCATATAGTAGTGAACATATTAACACAACAAATAATCTTATGATTGGGCCAAAGTAGTGAACATATTAACAGAAAGATTATACACCTTTTTTTTTTTTTTAAAGAAATCTGTATTAACATCTAAGACATAAAATTTGCTTGAAGCCATGCAAATGAAAATGAAGTTTAATGTATTAATTGAACCATCAACTTTAAATATATACCAATTTAATGATTTTAATTAACTTTATAATCCCAAAAACTTTTTTGTGCAGAAAAAGCTTAAAAAAGTCATAATGGTTGAAAAAATTTAAACATCATTTGAAATTTTTGAAGAATATGCTTTGTATGATTCTAAATTTGACAAGGTAAACTTTGATATATATCATAAACTTTTGATCAATCATTTTAGTTCATTGAATTTTCTTTCAACTAAACATATATTTTAAAATTGTAACTGGTCAATAATGGGGATTTTACCGCTACCTATGCTTCCGCAATTGCTAACACAAATAAAACCAGGAGTTAGATATGATGATGGGCTCAAGTTCCCTGAGAGATACAAAGGGTGGAAACTTCAATGCAAACAGTGAGCTGACGGAAAATTGGATGTGGTATGTCGATTAAGCCTCTTGTTTGAATTTCATTTAATCAATTTGTCATAAAAAATTGTTAGGTTTTATTGTTATTGAGATAGGCATCCAATTGATGTATGATTCTTTTACAATGAAATGTTGCATGCAGTACTTCCATCACCTCAGATCAAATGAGTATTTCCGATCAAATATTGAAGTGGTAAATTTCATCCTTTATGGGATATGCCCACGCCATTTGAATAAGGCAACCAAAGACTCAAATGAAAAATTTTCGGTAAGTATAGGATTAATAGTTGTCATTATATATTAGATATGATTTAAAGAAGAGAAAAGCTTTATATATACATTGATTATACATAAATTTGTATCCTAAATTGCAATATTGGGCAGGGTTCAAACAGGGAGGAGCGCCAAAGAGGTCTCGGACATCTTTATGCTCTCCTAGCTGTACAGGAAAATCAACAGAAAAGCACTCTACTATAGGAGTCAATCAAGTAAAGTAAAATGCCCTCAAAGAGATCTTTGAGACGATTTACAATTATAAAATGAATAAACTTGACAATGAAAACTCTCCTCAGAGGTTGAAGACATGTAGAAACAAAAAGTACGAATGATATAGGAGCCTCAACCACATCCAATGAAGCCAAAATCGAGGATTTTTTTCACTTAGAATACACACAAAGTATAAGCACTCCATTTTTCCACTATATTATTTATTTCTTAAATAATCCATCAATCTCTAGAACTTAATTAGTTATGTTAATTTGTTGTTTCTTTTTTTCTCGTACTTCATGCAAATAGGAACTAAGCAAAAGAGAACCGAATATTCTTCACCAATGACTTCAAGAGGAGTGGTGAAATGCATAGCTCAATCCCCAGATCTTTTTACAACCCCATCAGCAGATGTTGTTTCAGATGCCAATGTGGAAGTGAAAGACGAAATGGTGTCGGCTTCAGAGCCTGATCAACTTGAGGACACGCCAAAACCTTCTCACAACCCATACCATTACGAACTAGCAACCCATTTGGTCAAATTTAAAATATAGAAGGCTTGGTGATGATGACATTTTTTAATTAATCTGCAACTCCTAATCGGTTGTCTTTTAGATGATCTTTGTAATTGTTTTATTTTCTTCTATTTTTGTTCATTATCAAGTGTTCACATGATTTTTTATTTTTTTTTTGAAAAGAAGTGTTCACATGATTTGATTATGAAAGCAAATACCAGGAGTTGGCCTAAAAGCAATGCAGACTTGATGAATCAGAAGAATAGTTAGTTGACATGGTTGGGTTGCTTACTTGACAGTTTTTTTTTTTTTTTTTCAATATAAAAAAATAAAACACTTATAACTTGTTGACTTTTTTTTTTTTTGAGAAAATAACTAGTTGATATTTTTATAGCACTTATGTAAAAAATGAGATAAAAGTAAATAAAAAATGACAATTTCTTTCACTAGATTACATTAAATGAATGGTAGAATATTTATCTCCATTTAAACAAAAGTTCTGAAAAATGAACTACATTAGTTTGGCTCTAATATCTAGTTTTATCCATACATCTTTAATTATTTCATTTCGATGCAAATAAGATATGGGAAAACTTCATTTTAGTCCCTAAGGTTTCGTAAAATATCAAACTTTTAAACATCTATTGAAAACAGTTTTTTTCATCCCTACCTTTTCCAAAACTCTTCAAAAAAGTCCAAATCGTGGGTCAACTGACGGTCAAGTGTGACTGATTGTTTGGAGACTGATTGTTTGGATAGGAAGGGCAAAATAGTCTTTTTATAGAGAATAAATTAATTTAAATAATTTATTATATACATAAAATTAATTTTATAAAATAAATAAAAATAAATAAATAATAAATAAAAAGTGGAGATCCACCAGATTGGATCTCTACCATCTTCAACAAACCAACATTCAAACCCTTTACCAACATCATCAACAACCAACTTTATCAACATCATCAACAACCCCAGAGACTACAACATTATCAAGACCATCATAACATCATCAAAAACATCTCCCACAACAACAACATCAACAACACAACAACAACATCAACAACAACATTAAGAAATAAAAATCAAAACTGTTTATAAAAAAAAAAAAAAAATGAAAACAGGGGGTTGATGACGAACCCAGATGAAGCTCCTCACCTGGGTTCGATCGAACCCAGCTGAGGACCTTCATCTGGGTTCGACGAAGTAGCTGGAACTTCATCTGGGTTCGATGAACCTAGACGAAGTTCGTCTGGGTTCGATGAACCTAGATGAAGTTCGTCTGGGTTCGACTCGTCAGCTGGAACTTCGTCTGGGTTCGTCGAACCCAGATGAAGTTCGTCTGGGTTTGTCGAACCCAGACGAAGATCGGGTTCTACTCGTCTGGGTTCGTCGAACCCAGACGAAGACGCTTCGTCTGGGTCTGATCGAACTGAGACGAAGATCGAGTTTGGGTTCGTTGAACCCAGACGAAGACGCTCTTCGTCTGGGTCCGATCGAACCCAAACGAAGATCTTCGTCTGGGTTCGATCGGACCCAGACGAAGAGCGCTCTTCGTCTGGGTTCGATAGAACCCAGACAAAGAGGCCCCTCCGTCTGGGTTCGATCTGGGCAGAAGAAGGGATGGATCTCGGCAGAAGAAGAAAGAGAAGGGACGGAGAAGGCGGCAGAGAGGGGGAGGAGGCGGCGAAGTGTGATTTTTTTTCCTAAAATCTGTTTCTTATGTTAAATTTTTGTTTAATTTAAACAAAAAAATAATAAGATTTTTTTAAAAATATATATAATTATGGTATACATGTTAGTTTATAATTGGTCAAATATTATGTAATATTCTAATTGTATTAAGGGTAAAATGATCATTTTAAGTTATGAAGGGTAATTGAGTCTTTTTATGTTTTTGGTTAGTCTGACTATTAGTTGACCAACGATTTGGATCTTTTTAAAGAGTTTTAGAAAAGTTAAGGATGAAAAAAGCTATTTCCAATAGATGCTTAAAATTTTGATATTTCGCAAAACTTTAGAGACTAAAATGAAGTTTCCCCATAAGATATATATAATGAACTGTTGAAGAAAACATGAATCCATTAAATATTCTAAATAGAAATTGGGAACCAGCAAAAAGAATGTAAATCCAATTAAATACTCAAGCTAGCAACTCTATGTAACAATATGATGCACCAAAATGTGAAGATTTTTGCCTAATAAAAAGAGGCAATACCAGAACTGAAATGAAATTAACGAAGCTTAATAAGATATGCAAAATCCCTATTCAATCTCTAAAATAAATTTCTCTTTCATCATTTCCAAATGATGCAGAATTGTTTGTTTCCTCTCCTAATTAGTCCTATGCATATGCTAACCTTTCTTTTGTTGTATGCAGATGGTAAGTGACTACTCAAAGAAAGCATCTCTCTCACACTCGTACAGAAGTTATAAAACATCTTGTCAACTTTTTACATACATAAATGGAACTTATATATATAAGTTTGGCTATGATATCTTGTTTTATAGACACGTCTTTAATCATTTCATTTCGAATAATACATATATAATGATTTTTTAAATGAAACAAGAAACCAATTGAATATTCTAAATAGAAATTAGAAACAGCAAGAGAACTCAAACCCAATTAAATACTTAATCTAGCTACTTGATATAACAAGATGATGCATCAAAATGTGAATACTTATTGTATGGGATAAATTTGTTTTTTACATATATATATTAATATATATATTTCAACTGTCAATTATATTAATTATTCATTTATTTATTTTCATGATAGGCTTAACAAATAACACTATTTTTTCCTTTGAAGTCTATATTTTGAATTCTTTGAAGTCAATTGGTTTATTTATATGTGCCTAAAATCGACAGCAGAGGTCAGAAAATTTTTCAAAAAAACAAGTATAAAAGCAAGCTTTTTCATTTTTAGAGAAGGCAAATTAAGTAGGATGACAGTTTTTGGAATTGCACAAATAATGAGAATCTGGGCAAAATTCTACATAATTGTTACTTAAAATAGAAAATACAATGATATAAACATGGAAAATTAATAAAAGCTCATGTACCATTTCTAAAAACCATTATGGGTGAATGTACATGACCATTTAGAGAATTAACTGTCAGCTCTAAGTTTGCAGATCATTAGATACATTGATTTTTTCATAATTAGAAAATATTATTGGAATCTATTTGTATAAAATGAATGAGCCACAAACCTTTTTTATATAATGATTTTATTTTATTTTTACAAAAAAAAAAAATTAGTTTTAGATCCAGATGATAACATTTTCTTATTAAACAAAAAGTTAAAAAGATTTAATCGAAATTAAGTGTTACATTGGCATCACAAAATTTACTTCCAACACAAGTGCGCATAAAAACAACTACATAATGAGATACTACATTCAAAATTTAGTAAAAAAGCCCAGTGTCCATGTTAATTCAAAATTAGATATGCAGTTGTTAAAGAATGATGAAACCTGTAGAGAGATTTGGCAACTCTCCTTTCAACATGTTAAGTCATCGTCATCTCCAACTCCAGCTTCATGTTAAAAGCAAAGCAAAGGAGCGCTGAGCCGAGTAAAAATCCGCTGCACTTACAAGATCAATCAAACTGTAAGCACAAACAAGCCACTCACTGCCATCTCCAACAAACAGTCACGCTTAGGTTTTGTTGATCAGCTTTCCATGCTCTGTTATCTCTTCCTGAAATTCACAAAAGTGAAGCCTAACAAGATAAGTAAAGCCACAAGAAAGTGCCAAGCAAGACGACAATTTTGATTGTTTAACCCCATAGTCCGGGCTGTTATTAGACTACACCTGCCGACTGGGGCAGTGTAATATGTACCAGCCGAAAATGGAGTTGATTAAACTTGGTTCGATACGAGCCGACGTCGCCTCCAGCAGAGATGCCACTGCCTCCGGCGTTTATTCGGTGTACATTCTCAAGAGCGTTATTGTGTGAGAGACTAAATTTACAAATCGATTAAACACTGAGAAACGAAATAAAGTTTAGTTTAGTGCTTTTTATCTATTAATTAATAAACCTTTTACAAAATGAAGTATTTGGTTCGATGAAACAATCCGCAAATCAATCCAACATATATAGATCCTTTTAAAGTTTATTTGAAGTTTAGTATGTATTCTATATGCATTTTCGACAGAGTTGAAGATATAATTTCAATAAAATCTCATACTCATTAAAATAGATTTTCTAAAGGTATAAATAATTTTAATATTAATTATTTTCATCAATATTAAGACGTCCAGCATCCTTTAAGAAGACGGAACTATAATCCGCCCGCCGCACATCAATCGTACAAAACGTCCCAATTTATTCAAAGTAGAAAGAATCCTAAACCGGGGCTTCTCAAGCGCACACGCAAAGGCACTGTAGCATCTTGGAGGTTTTTACCAAAAATTAACGTCTTCACAGTGTTGGGAGTCAACACGAAATCAAAATCACCAAGACGATAAATTCAACAGAAGCTTAAATCAACTTACTCTAAAATCACTTCAACTTAGATAAAACCATCGAAAAGATGGTATTGACATTCTAAGGCCTCACAAAAATTGAGATGGAAGCCTAGAACAAATGGACGGCTGACATTCCATTTACAAATTTTCCAGCAAAGTTTTTCTTCCTTCATTTGAGGGAGTCTCCAAAAATATTTTATATATACACATAGATACAACAATGGTAAATGGTAAAACAATGGATGTATAAATTACGGCTCTGCATTATCAGAGATAACAGAGCCTTTGCAGATTGGACATAGATTCTTCATTGATAGCCATTTCTTGATGCAGCTCACATGGTAATCATGCCCACAGTGTTTCAACGTTCCAACATCATCCATGTTCTTGTACTCTTCCTGCCAGTCATAATAGAGATTAATTAGTGCTTGTAGAAGATTCACTTTACTTTGCTAGTTTAACACCAAAATTCAATGAAATCACTCAGCACCATGGAATTATAGAGAAGGAATCTAGATGAACATGCATGACAAGCATATGTACCGAGGTATAATTTAACTAGTTCACTGAACTGTCAATAAATTAACTCACACACAACTTGAGAAAGTGCAGGTTATACTACCAAAAGCTAAATTATCCTTGTTTCATTTTCCTTTTTTAAAGCAAGATTCATTTAAAGCCTAACAATAGGTTTCCGTTTCAAATATAGGGTAAAAGCCTTACCAGGCAGATCACGCAAGTTCCTTCCTCCTGCATTTGATCAGACGAGCAGTATATTGTTTCTATCAAGCACTTGGATATTAAATCTTCTGATAAACCTGTGCTGACATTCCCAATCCTTTCACCAAGTGCAAGGAGTTCCTGCTCAGGTCAACCATTCAAGACTTTAGTTTAAACTAATTACAAGAAAGATGTCTAATTGAATCTGACAAGAGGAACAAATATAATAACCTCATAGGTCATGTTGTCTATGTCTAGCCTCATGTCTCTATGCTGATCAAACATGCTTCTGGGACCATACATTGTTGAGCGGTCCACAATCAAAACCCTGCAAATTAAATTATGAACATTCAGCAATGCAGCAAATCACAGTAATGAGAATAGGAAAATAGTTGGGAGTACCGATATTAAGAATTCCATATCGGCCTAAGCAAAAAGAACAGAGAAAATTCAATATAGTTGACGATACAAATTTAGTTGATTCATGAATCCTTTAGCCACATTTCAAAGTAGGGCTTAAATATTATAGGATGAGCTAACAATGAGTAGGCTGTCAAAAGAAGGTTCTAGAGATGCGACAAGCCTATAATGTGGGCCATGACTCATGTCACTCCTCAACTAGGTTCCAAGTTGAACACAAGCACCACTCAGATAGATAAAACAGGTGATTCCTGGCTTGTAAAACTATCATACATAAGGCCCCAAATACTATGTTAATGCAAGTATTACAAATGTCTTGCAAAAATTCCTAGTAGAAGTTCTAGATTTTATCATCTGTAAACAAAACACGAGCTCTCAAGGTTAAAATCCTCTAAATTTTCCAATCTACAGCATCACATTACATGCAGCCAGAAATTGGGAGACACAAGATCAATGTAATTCTACTAAAAAGCAACATGGATGATAAACTACTCTTCCATAAGTGGTGACACAGTGGTGCATGTATACTGAAACAAACTGTCATGACACACTGTTTCTCTAATCATTATAGAGAATGCATAAATGATGTCACAAGTTCCAAAAATGATGCCTGAGTAGATACCTCAGAGGAAAATCGATCTTGAAGACTTGGCTCATCAGAAAGTGTTCGATACCGCTCATTTGATATCCTTGATCTCCCGCCCCTGTCACTATGACGCCAAGCTACAGCTGATAATGGCCTTGGATGTCTGGAGGAGTAATTTTCAGTCACCAACTGCAGCCCCTCATCTGAAGATCCAACATGTCCCATGCGCGTATTGCTTGAAGATGCCCTAAAAGTAGGGCCAGATCTTTGAGTATAGCTACTGCGAACACCCCTCACAGGTTGAGTTGAGGCACCATGAAAACTTTGAGGAACAACAGAATTTCTACCCAAACTGAAATCATGATGAAATGCCCCAACATCTGCCGAAGCATTTGTAGCTCCACTTCCAACGATAAAGTGATTTATCTCGTGATTAAATGCATTTGAATCTGCAATTTCCCAACAAAAATCTTATAAAAATTAGAAATTCAAAACATAGAAAAACAAAAATATGTTGACAACTACCTGAAACCTGAATCCTTCCATGACCAGGAGTTCTGTTGTGATTCCACTCCCTTGTCAAGGCACCAGAACTCTGAGCTGAGAGGTCCACTGAGCTAGAATTGTCAATGGGGCAGCCAGTTGAATAGGAACTGTGGGAAGGATTGCTTGATAAATGAGCCCTAGCCAAGTTGGGTTCTAAATCAAGCGCAGGCCGACTTCGGACATTCCTCATAGAACCCTCACCCCTAATTGAGAGGGCATTACTTCTGTAACCAGAAGTCACTGGAACATGATCCCAAGGCATGTGAAGAGAATCTATATTTGGTTTCTCCTGCCACACTTCAGGCAGAGACAGGTCCGAAGAGCTTCCGGCATTGTAGTATCTGCTTGTACTGCCTCTTTCACAAACTGAAGGAACTCCTGGACTTTTTCGCTTATGAGGCCCTCTTCCGTTGCCCATGGTAAGATCAACACAGCCACCATCAATGCCATGGAATGACTGTCTATCATAATTTGAAGACGCCGCATGATGCACAAAATTTTCTGGACCTGCATAGAAGGGTCCAGCAGTTGATGGATGCAGAAAAGGATCATGGGATGGGCCTGAAGCATCTGGTTGGTAATGAGGTGCTTCAACATTGTGATTTAAAGTGAACCCATTTGAGCTTGAAGGAGGGTTCCAATGAGAAGCAAAATGTACTCCATCAACTGACATATTTTCACCTTGATAAAAGAAAGAACCATTATCTGCAGTGCCAGTCCTGGCTGCTACACAAATGCAATATTAGTAAAAGTCACGCAAGCAGAACATAGGTCACAACTAAGGTCACCTAAATAATATACAAATATAAATGAAAACACAAGTCTTTTATACCCTTATAGACAACGGCATGTTCATCAAGTCACCAAAAAAAGGCATCACATGAAGGAACAATGATTGTTCAATAATTCACAAATTCAGTTTTCTGGGTTTTATTGATTATGCAATGCTGCAAAGTAAAAGAACTCCAGACAGGCTTGAATAGGTAACTATTTTACAAAAACATGCCACATGATTTTAAGCCATAATTTCTATGCAAAATTTTTCAGTTCACTTCCACGAAAACGACATGTCTTGACTATTCTGCTACAACATTATTAACAACAATATTTAATATGATCCAAAAGAATGAATTGTGAGCAAAGAAATTAAGTCGCAATACCCATATTGGCAAAAGGTTGCTCTGTATGCATATGGTTCCAGTTCTGATCATGTTCGCCCTCAAACATTTGGGAAGTGTTGAATAAATGTCTATGCCCCATAACTATGCCCTCAAAGCCAATAAAAATTATTTGGAGACAGAATCAACCTGCACAAAAGTGAAAAATAAACAAATTGAAAAAAATCTCAAACATGAAGAAATTAGAAAAATTATGAAAAATTAAATATAATTATTAAAAAAAAAAACAAAAACAAAAAGTGATGCATCAGTGTTCCTGTCACAACCAATGGGCAATGCAGCATTTAAAGACATGAATTTGCTATGAAAATAAATTGTGCAATACAGTGATCATTTTTTGGTCTCATACAAGAAAAGATTTTTAATTTTTCAACAGTTTTATCAAATTAAGAATAGTATTACAATCAAACATTAGAAAAATCATATATATCAATGTAAAATGAGTTTGTGACAACTTAACTAACAAGATTGTGTTCAAAATATTTGTTACACCTACTTCTTATTCTTTATCCATTGTACATCTACATCAACATTACAAAAATTATTAACTTTTACCACTTTAAAACCTGTCCTGAAACTTAAACCTCAAAAATTAGGAGATCCTAAAAGTTAACAATCAGCCTTCCAGCTCATAAAAATTGTGGTTCACCCATATTTCAACAAGTGGTAGCTCCTTCAAATTCTGAGGCCCATAAACAAAGAAGCAATAGTGAAGGCACGGCAGGATAACAAGATTAACCGATAACACACACGTTCAAAATTGGATTTTACACTCGCTAGGAGATCAGATATGTTATTAGTGAGGAAAGGAAGAAGGATCAGGAGCAGAATACTCACAGAAAGGACCTTACCTGGATTTGGATCAAGACAGGTGTAATGGAGGATGGCATCATTACTAAATCTTTCACTTAAACAGTAAACACTAAGCATTTCATTATTTTCCTGCACCTGTGATAAATATTCAACCATGCTCGAGGTATGGAATAAGGCACATCATGGATCAAGAAAGAAGAATACAGCCTTTCACTCCTATCCATCTTTATTAGAAGTGTCATCAAACCAAAGACAGATACGACTCATAAGAAGTAACATCCATGAGAGAGTAAATTTTCTCTGCATCGAGTAAGTGAAGAGTTGTAATTTTTTGAAGTGTGAAGATAAGTCTGTAAGCTAGGCGAAAAACAAGTGAGCACTTTGGCCAGAGTAACAGACACAAAACATAAGAGGATATTACATATAACTGAACTATTGAGTACAAATTCACTCTTTACTAAAAGCACAAGGCATAATATCATCAACTGCTCAACTGCCAGAAAGCAATAAAATTGTTGCACTTGGATGTACAAAAACCAGCCCGACCAAAACAACCTTCATAAGCCCTAGCCACCAAATTCAGAGATAGAAATGTTTCTCTTCTTTTTTTTTTTTTTTTTTTTTTTTTAAATTTATGTTGAAATTCTTAGTATGAAAAAAATAATTCAATTAGTACAGAATTGGAAAATCTAGCATAAATGGTAAAAGAAGAAAAAAAAATTAAAGCAACAATAGCCAACCCAAACAGGGATAAAACCCATTCATATCCACAACACTAAATGAGGAAGCAGGGACACTCTAAGCACAGGTAGGACTCCTCCAAAACAGCTAGAGAACTCATTAGTATTGCCACCAAATTAGGAAGCAGAGACAATAAAAGCACTGGTAGCACTGACTAAAACAGTGAACAACAACACTGCAGCATATTTTCAATTGACCCATGAAATTACACAAGTTTTCCATCTCGTAACTTTAGTGGAATATAGTTCTGAGATGAAATGGCGGAGAGAAACTGTAATCAAATACCAAAAAGGACACATAAGTGCAAATCAAAAGAATAATATGTGGCAAACCTGTCTGGACACAAACATAGATTCAAGACACGCTAGAACCAATGTTTAATACATTTTGTGTAGAGAAATGGATACAAAGGAAACAATTTGTGTGCGCACACACACACACAAACACCTAAAAAGGATGAGAAAAGAAGCAGAAGTGATATACTAAGGGAAAAATAACAAACAGTGGAATGTTCATACACACAGAATGAGAAAGGTAAAGAAGAAGACAAAGGAAGGCTGCAGAGAAGTCCACTCAAGTGAAAAGACATAGTTTCACAAGTTAGGCATAAGCGAAGAAAAGATTTGAGGATTAAGAACTCTTATCACAGAAATAAATTAAACAGAACAAAAAATAAAAGACAGTTGAAAAGGATGAGAATGACAAATTTTTTAATCAACGAATTTTTTAATGAACGATTAAGTGTGAACAAATTATAGCCAATTCTTTTAATAGGGAAGAACGCAACCTAAGCCTTATTCCAACCTAAAGCTACCCCATTACCATCTGTAACATAGGAACTCTAACAGTTCTTTAACATTGCTAAAACACTTCAGGAAAGGACTTCTCCTCCTTCAAGTCATGAAACCAGAATTTTTTTTTCAATTTCATATAAATAAAACCAATGTAGTCTGATGCTTACTTTTCAGCTCCAAGTTCAAGTTCAAGTCCAAGTTTCATTTTTCTAAAACAGAGAAATTAAATATTTCACATACTGGTTGGCCACAGTAGTATGCATCTTTCATGGAAAGAAAAGTACACAATCATGAAACTCCATTCTCTTGTCCACTTTTGGGATTTAAAAGTTCTTGGGTAGGTGAATAAAGATTAAAAAATTAATTAGTGCCCTTAACTACTTGCATCTTCATACATGTTTTCATTTTCTACAAACAGTTACATATTATACAATAATTACAAGTAGTTACAAATCATAATTACTCTAATATCATATAACATAAATTTTATTATTTATTGAATTACTGCTAAGTAAACATCCAGTTATTACTAGATGCTCTTGGATCAGCAAATACAAAATTGAGTAAATCAATATTATCTAAGGCAGAACATCAGTCACTATAAGCATGTTATATACATTGCTAAAAGGTCCAAATCTTCTATTAAGTATCTATTCTTACAACAAATGTATCCTCAATATAATAGAAAACTTATTCTCAACCTAAAAATGTATTGCTTCTCATTAAAAAACAAGCTCAGAAAAGTTCACAATCAGAGCATTGGTAATACAAATTACAGGAATTACACGTGCCAAAAAAATAATTATATACAAGGACCTTTGCAGAAGAAAGAAGTATCATGCACACATTCATAGAACTCTCCCTCTATCTCTCCCCTCCCCCTCTACCACCCCCACCCCCCTCCCTTCAAGAAGCTGGTCAATAAAACATGTCCTAGTATACAATTGGGATATTCTCACAAATCCTAACTCCTGGTAGTTGTCTTTTCATATCAAGCTGCAGACAGAGTTAAGATTCTTTAATCTTTCCTGACACTCAGTCAGACCTCCTGTCAAGATTTCATTGCCCCTGTGCATCTAGGGATGTACTATTATAAGAATTGGATTTAGCTATGGTCACGAGATGCAAGTACAAGTATTCTCCCTCCACCCCAATATCAACCTGAAGGAAATTAGAATTGTCCATTTGACTTAATAGGAGTATCAGCACTCAATGCTACAAGTTTTAACTATCCTCATTCTAGGGATCAGATTGCAACAAATGTAAGATAAGATCAGCCTAATAACTGTGTTACCATAAATCCACAAGTTATAGAAGTAACACGCAGTACACAGTGAAGTTTTATGCCTGCCACCATCCCCAAGAACCAACTTTGTTTTTACAATATCCTTTCAGCTTCACCAAACAAATTTTACAGAGATAGCATCTAATAAATAGCCAAAAGTTAATCAGCACACTATCCGACATATCCATTAAACCCACAAAAATCAGTATTTCCAATATCACACTCTAATACATTCTGGCTACTGCATCCATAGATTAAACTTCAGCTACCAGCACAACATTTAGTAAAGTAGGCTCCTGGCATTACATCAATCAGCCAACATCATCTTAGTCACTTCATACCACAAACTAAAAATTAAATATTAATTAAGCATTTTTTTCCTCTTATCAATTCCCCTAAATTTCTGGCAACACTCTTTGTGCCAAACATGAAACACCTGACATCACTTATGTAGAACCCAAACATGAGAGGCTTAAATATCATGGCATCCCCAACATAGTGACTATGTTCTTTTTTTTCCCCATACAGCCCCATGTTGTGAATTGAATTTCAACTGAAAAAGGTCTAACAGGTTAGAGATACAATCTCTACTACCATATACTTTGCTCTCCCAATAGAGAGGCCAATTCACAACACTCTGAAAGTGTAGTCTATATGCTAGCAAATTCTTCCAGGGAAACAGGTTTCCAATTCAATTCTCTTCTTCAGTTGTCCAATCGGCCAAAAGTGCCTGCAACACCATTTGGAATTCAGAAGATGTAAACAAAAAAGCCTAACTTGACTATCCCGCCAACTTAGGCATTCTATACACAGCTATTTCAGAGGTGTCAGCCACCGATATTTAAAAAAAAAAAAAAAAAAAAAAAAAATCTGCAACTTAGTCAGAAAATAAATTAATGATTAAGGGGAAAGGAAAGTTTTAAACTATAATTTCAGCTATCCCGCTATGCTAAACAATGTAGTGAGGTCAAGAAACCGTAATCTGATTGACCCTACATAAACACCATCCAAAAACTACAACAAATATTAATATCTCTGAACATTGTTTGAAAGTAATGACTGCTTGAGTCAGTAGAGAAATTAAGAGACAACTCACAATATCAAACTTCTCACCTGTTAGCAGTAGCCACGCTATCATTCCAAATTCTCCATACTAATTATTCGTTCTCGAGTTCAAACATTATTGAACACCATCAGAGCCCCTAAACCTGCATAATAAAAACCATCTAAACCTAACCGATGCTAAGATAATCAAGGGTAAAATTAGGACAAAGGCTACTACAAAACTCCCTTGTCCAACCAGAAGCTATTCAACATATACAAAGCTAAAACAAATTAAACATCGCAAAACTAGCACACAGCAAACTGATATTAATCATCCCTACAATGTCAATTACAAGTCTTCTTTTGTTCCATTAATTAATTACTAATCCTTGAATTAACAATCAAAACCAACAATAGGCAGCGCATTGAGTCCTTGATAGACAAAGAAAACTACAGTTTGTTACTGTGACTACTGACTACTACTAGTAAAACACCTTAGACTTATAATCCATAGACTCAACTACAACGAAACCAACAGATATCAACATAAATGATCCATACAACTTCACTTGACCTATCACTTATAAAAATCTTTTAACAACCTTTTATAACAGTAGGAAAAAAAAATGTAACAGTTAATTGTTCCAGATATAATATACACATGATGATCACATTACTTCAAATAATATTATCAATCATCCAAATTGACTAAAAATAATATTCAATCCACAACAAAAAAAATCTGAACCAAAAAAATCATCACCGCACGATTTACATATAGAGAAAAATCATCAGCAGAATCATGATGATAAAATTCCTAGAGTTTTTGGAATATTCGCATTACCATCCGGAATTTTCCTCAGTTTGAACCAAACGCCTGAAGACGATAATCAACCGCAAAATCGCCAAAAAATAATAATAATGATAATAATAATAATAACAAACTAAGAAAAAAAAAAGACAGATAACACACGAAACAGGCGAAACGCAACGATCAAATGCTACAGAGGAAAACTAGACGCAACCGACCGAAGGATCGACGACGAAATCCGGAAACCGATCAAGTTAAGGATGATCGGAGACGTTAAACGAAATTCAAACAAAAAAATAAAAACGATCAAAAGAAAATACACGTGTAGGTGGCAGACATATGATGTGGAGGATGAAATTTTGGTGGAGAAACGTACCTTGGAAACGCCGATGAGAGGTCCGTGCCGGTGAAGAAAGATTCAGAGAGAGAGAGGACTTTGAAAGAGAGAGAGAAAGAATTTTAGAGAGAGATAGAGAGAAAGATGAGACGTTTGTTTTGAGAAGGAAGACAATGTTTTGCATAAATAAGAGGAGGAGAAAATCGGCTGGTCTGCCCACCTTACCGGCTACCGATTTAAACCGTATTAACTTTTAACTTTTCTTATTTTTTTGAGTTAACAGTAATTGTGCAGCTCAGCAGCTGCCATCAACTTTCATCGTATAATTCTTTAAAAAATACTTTTGTCTTATAAAATAGTTTTTTTTTTTTTAAAAGAAAATTTTTTTTTAAATGAATAATATGTATTTTAAACATACATAAATGATATGAAATAAAATTCTTTAAAATTAATATATTTTTTTCATAAAAATTTTTAATTTTAACACATTTATAGTTTTATATCCATCCAAACCGTATAATTTCGAAAGGTTTCCATCGGCATTCTAATTATTAAATTACTTAATACATACATATAATTACATAAAATAGATTTAATTTAATAATATGTTCAATAATAACTTTAAATACATATAACCAATTAAGAAATGTATTTGATTTCTCTTTTTTCTAAAATAAGGAAATATGTTTAATTCCCAATAGTACTTAAAATTTTTGAATTTATTATTATATTTTATATAAATCATAAAAATTATTTCATTTAATAGTCTTAAATTATTCAAAAATTCTTTTTCCTTAAATTTGTATTTAGATTATATCTTGACCTTTAAGTGTGTTCAAACTTTTAAAATTATTTATAGATGCACTTTGACAAATTATTTTGTAGATCACAAATTGATTTTTCTAATCGTATTTCAGAAGATTTTTGAAAACAAAATAATCTCCAAGATAAGTTACTTGGTAATTTTATTTATTTTCGTTTGAAAGCAATTTATTTTCTACATTATTATAGAAAGAAATTAATTTTCTATTCAGTATATAAAATATGGTATCTTCCAATTTCTTTAACTATAAAAGTTGATTTCTTTAATCAAATAACAGCAATTGTCAGTATAATTTTGAAAATCATCTTAAAAGTCAATTAAATAAAATTGTATCTTAAAAGTATTTTCTAAATCACGAATCAATTTTCAAAAATATTATCTTATATTTCAAAAAAAAAAAATCTATAAAGTTAAAACGTTACCCAAAATAAGTGATTTAATGTTTATCCAAAAAAAGAAAAAATAATGACAAGAAGTGACTTAGTTATTTCCTTTTTTTTAATGGAAAATTTTCATTTTTATTTTAAAATAGGAAAAATTTCAATTTCGTTCATATGTTTTGAAAAATCTTTACTTTTTTAAATATGAGTTGGTTTAGGAATTCGTCATCCTAAAATTTTAAGAAATTCATCAGTTTGGTCTTTGACTAAATTTTTAGTAGTCAAACTCAATAAAAATAGTGAATTGATGATTTTACCCTTAACAAAATTAGTTTACCATTTTGTCTTTGAAAAAAATACGTCTTTATAAAATAAAATACATCAACCAATCAAATTTTGCTATATCAATTTTAATAGTTTACATAAAGAGAAAATATGTCTTTTTGATCAAATAAAAACTTTGAAGGTCTCGATCTTCTTCTTGGTTTTTTTAATTTTTTTTTATTTAATAAAGATCAGGGTTTAATCTAGATCTTCAAATTTTGAAGATATGGATTCTGAATCAAGCCCTTCTTTCATTGTTTTTAAATTTTTATGTTTTTTTTTTATTTTTTTGCTTTAATAAAAATCTAAATTGAAGATTTGGGTTGAATAAACCCAAAGCTTCTTCCATTTTTTTTTTCTACTTTAATAAAGATCTGAATATGTGTATATATATATTGGTTTGTTATGTCTTAAATACCCCTATCACCATAACATTTGACTAATGTTTGACAGAAGTCAGAAGCTAAATTTATAAATTTTTTAAAATGTTAGAGATGATGGGCACATACATTAATTTGTATTTAAAAAAATAAAGGTTTTTTAAAATATAGGGATAAAATTCAAATTTTCTCTTTTTATATTTTTGTATAAAAAAATAGTAATTAGCGAGTACCGTACCTTAATTTATCATGTGAGGCACACGCCGTTGTAAAACGTCATAGGGTCATAGACAGGCAAGTGAGGGGTGTTTTGGGGATTGAAAAGAATGGAGGACAAGATGTATGTTGACGAAAAAGCCCTTAATGCGGGTTTAGAGCCCGGAGCCAGTAAGACTGTAAGAGACGCACGAATCACGAACCCGTATTTTTAGTTGGCAGCAGGAGCGATGGCCACGAGAGCCCACGACGACTTAGCTTAAAGCAGCGCTTGGTGATTGTAGTATTGTTCGTCTTTGACCTCTGTAGCCTGACACGTCTAGGTACGTGAATCACTTTTTAGGTGACAACGTGGATTTCGTGGCTAAATTAATTTGTATTCTAATAATAACTGCTTGGAATTTTCTCTTATATTATAATACTCGCAATTGTCGCCAGTGTGAAGGCGTGTCAACATGGTGATGCGATGCCACAGGATAGGTGAGTGGTGACGTGTCTTTTCTGTGCTTGGTTTTAGACAATTGGAAGCACCGTGGTGATGTTTATAAGAGTTGTCCTGCAATGGGTGATTACAGTTTATTAAATTAAATTTAAAAAGAGAGAATATTGTTTGCACTTACTCTGTGTAATTATCAATTCAATATATTAAATGACTAATTCTATATCTTCATTTGACAAAGAAATGCTTTAATTAAAACAGAAACAATTATTTTATTGGTTCGTTATGAGTTATACTTTTTTGTTTTCTTATTTCTAAGGGATTTCTTTAATTATTTTAATAAAATTTACGAATATATTAACAAATAATAATAAAACTTAATTTGTAATATTGAATACAATGTATGCTTATAACATTTTATTTTTTAATAGAAATTTTACAATAAAAATAAAATCTATATGTTTCAAATAGTTATATTAATGGAGCAAATTGATAAACATATTGCCCCAAACCCCACCACTGAAGCTCGAGATCAAGCTTAGGAAATTTTGGCATGGGAGTTTATCCCCCAACACCACTTTTCTTTTTTCAACATTGCACGTGTTTTACAAGTTTAATAACTATTTTTTATGAACAAATTCAATGGACTTAGAATGCCACTTCATCGAAATGGTTTAGAGCTAGAGGAGCTCAATTAACCTAGTAATATTTCTTGGATTGGAATTATTACACGTCGAAAAACAAAAACACATTTAGAAGCTAATGCCCATTTAAAAAAAGTTAGTCTCATTAAAGATAAGTTAATTGTAATACTTAGCAAAAAAAAATCATCATTACTATTGTGAAATTTATAAATTTCACTTTGCACGTTTCTCTCTAGATTTTCACAATTGATTATTTATTGAATTTATTAATCACATCTCCATTGTTTTTATAAATTATAATGCTATGTTCTTTTGAATTGAATGAAATTAGAATGGATTGAATATGTTATATTGAATTATATTTGATGTAATATAATGCTTTGTTTTGTAAACAACGGAATTAAATAAATGTTTTTTTTTTATAAAATGAATTATTATCAAATTTTAAATAAGGTAAATCAAAATTAGTATAAAAAATTTTAAAATTAAATAAAATTATTTCCAAATAATTATAATCAAATACTTTTTTGGACAATGTTTTGAAATAACGTTGAGTAAAATAAAAAATTTATTTATTTTAAATAAAATAAAAATATAATTATATCTTAGTAAAATTAAACTATTACAACATATTTTATGATAAAAAATTAATTAATATGTTAATATATAAAAATAATAATATTTTAAATATAAATAATATTATAATTTCTTAGATAAATTAAAATAATTATTATATAAAATGAAGAAAAAAGGAGTACAAGGAGGGAAAGAGATGGCGTTGTCAACTTATCACCAAATCTCCATCCTTATTTAGGGAGAGGTTTTAGGGATTAGGGATAAATTTCCATCCCTAGATTTATATTATGAATTTAATCCAAACCTAATAAAAATCCACCATCATCCTCATTTCCTCAATTTCCCCCATTTATAATATAATAATATACAAAATTACATTTAATAATTAAATTTATTTCCATAATTTTAAAGTATAATTCGTTAACTATGATTAGTTACTTAAGAGCTTTAGTCATTGACTCATTTTTTTCACTTAACAGTAGTTTGCAACCTCACTTTCAGAACTGTACACCTTTTTCACATTTTACTCCCTTGATCTTCTATTTCTTTCACCAAACGGCCAACCCACCACAATATCCTCACATTGATGCAAATCCCCCTCAGGGGAGGAAATGAAGTTAGGCTTTGGTGATAGGGTGATATAGGGATAGGAAAAAAAGAAGAAATTAGGGAACAAAGATATGGATGGGGGAACCCATCCTCATCTCCCTTAAACTGCGTTTGACATGCGGGATTGGAATGAAATGAAATATATTGGATTTGATTGGATTGGAATGAAAAATCATCATTTCATATTTGGTAAAACTTGGGATTTGATTAAAAATTATATCATATTATGTTTGATGTAGGTTGAAATTGGATTGGAATAAATTAATTTAATTTTTTTTATTATATAAAATTAATTTTATAAAAAATCTAAAAACAAGAAAAAAAAAAAAAAAAAACAAACAAACATCATCTCCCATAATTCATCAAATATCAAAAACCACATTTCATCAATATCATTATTTCCCACAATTCAACATCATCAACACACAGTTCATCAATATCATCAATCCAATTCATCAACATTATCATCTCTTATAACAATAAAATCATCAACAATATCAAATCATCATAACATTAAAAAATAAAAAAAACAAAAACACTGAGAATCTGGTTCTGGGTTCATCGTTGAACCCAGAATCAGATCAGTTCTGGGTACGCCGAACGCAAAACCAGACGAACCTAGAACCGATCTGGTTCTGGGTTCGTCTCAATTCAAAAGAATAAGATGAACAAAAAGAAGAAGAAAAAGAAAAAGAAAAAGAAAAGAGGTTTCATGGATGTGTGATGAGAGAATGAAGAAATATGAGAGAAAGATAAATGAAGAGAAGAAAAAAGATATGAAATCCAATCTCATCCCACCCAATAACATGGTTGTGGGTGGGATTGAAAAATGTCAAATGAATGAAAATGGATTTGGAGATTGAGATTCAAAGAATTTCAATCTCATTCATTCCAATTGATCTCCAAACATTGTATTCAAGTAGTTTGGAGTTTTTGAATCTCAATCATATCCCGAATCTCATGCATCAAACACAGTCTTAAGGCTACGCTTGGCAAACGAGATTGAAATGGAAATAAAATTGATTGGATCGGAATGAAATGAAATTAATTGGATTAGAATGGATTATATTGTTAGTGTCTCATATTTGATAGAACTTGAGATTTGATTAAAATTATAACATATTGTGTTTGATATAGATTATAATTGGATTGAAATAAAATTAATTTAAATTCTTTACTATATACTTAAATTAATTTTATAAAAAAATCTAAAAAAAAAAAAAACCCATAGTTCACCATTAACCCATATCCACAGTTCATCAACAACCCTTATCAACATCATCGTCTCCCACAACAACATTATCATCACCATCGATAACAACATCAACAACTATACATCCATAAACAACATGAACTTAATAAATAAATAAAACAGGAAGGCATGAACCTAAAATTAGATCGTTCTAGGTTCATCAAACCTAAAACAAACTCATTAAAAAATGAAGACGAGATGAAAAACAAAAAAATTGATGATGATTTGTGTTGTCACTGTTGATTCATTTGGATAGAAAGGAAGATGAGAGAGACAGATAATGGTTTGTAATGGTGGTGGGTGGGTGTAGTGGAGATGAGAGAGAGATGAAGAGTTTGTGGAGAGAGACAATGGTTGGTGGGAGAGGATGAACTAAAAAAAAAAAAAAAAAAAAAAGAAAGAATCTTGTCAACCTGGAAAATGGAAAACCCACAGTTGAATTTGAGTTTCATTTCTCAAGTTGACTAGGAATGAAAGTGGATTCAGGATTGAAAAAATTCATTCCCTTCCCTGCCTCAAACATGGGATGAGGGAAAATGAGAAAAAATAAATCTCAATCCTACCCTATTTCCCACGTACTAAATATTGTCTAAATGGGGATCTAGATAGAGATGGGAATGAGTGGAAGAATGAGGATAGGGGAACCCAACTCATCCCTGTTTGCCCTCATTAACATCTCTAAAGAGATGGAGAGAGAGTCCAATATGGTAATAACCCATGGTAAAGATGGGTTACACAAATCCAATAAACTATGAATTTACATGCATTGAAACAAATTCAATACGTGGACACCAAACATGGGATTTAAAATTTGGATTTCATGTTGTCTCTAATCCATTTTGATATACGGTGAACCAAATGTTACATAAGTGGCATTAGGGTAGAATATGTTTCCTCTATCCTTAACTCTACATTTTTTAAATCATTAACATTCTAACAAAATCGTGTTCAACGTAGAAGTTATTGGAGTTTGATAGATTTTTTTTTTCTTTAAATGATAAATTTTATTAAAAAATCTATATGAAATTAATGAGACTAAGCTAAGATTTGTTTTATTCATAATTTTCACTTTACAATCTATCAAAATCTATTGAATTTCATTTCTGAAGCGATTTATGTAAAGTCAAAGATTAATTAAATACACATAAATTTGTTTTAGCTTTTTGAAATGTTAAATTGAATATAAGTGAATTTTATGGATTTCATTTAAAATTTGAATTAAATATATTTAAATTTTTATGAACTCCTTAAAAATCTGAATTGAATGCCATTAAAATATTAAAATATTTTAAATTCAAATAAATTTTAAATTGAATATATACAAATATTTAGATTTGACTTTTGAGTTTTAACAGTCCTCGTACATGATAGGGGACTGTGGTCCTCATGTGGTCGAATTTTCCTTGGATTCATAATTTGGAACTGCTTTCCAAATTGGAGCCTTGGAGTTGGAGGTTTCGGCATTCTATTTTCTTTTAACTACAGATTGCATCAACTTTTAAAAAATAAAAAATAAAAAATAAAAAAACAAACTACAGATTGCATAACATGATAAAAAGTGTATCAATACTTGTTTTCAGAAAAATAATAGTGATTTTAAAACTCTAGACCATTTATAAAACAATACTTCATGAACGTGCTTCACTAAAATTTGTTACTTTTAGAACAGTGCAAAATTACTCTATGTTTTCTACGAAAGCATCCTCGAATGCAAAATTATTTTTAGATTCCTTTTAGATCACGATCACTTTAATTCTTCTGTTAATCAGACGGTATAAAATATATAAATTTGTTTTAATTGTCTTAAAATACTTATAGTGGCTCAGAATTCACTAAAAAAAATATTTACTTATGTGTTAAGGTAGATAGCATGATCCAACTTTATGATCATATAAAAAGAAAGGACCGTATTTTCATGTTGGATACTTGGATGATGTTGGAGCATCAGATGAGCACATTAGCTTAGAGAGTGCGTGACGGTTTCTTGTTTCTGGAGTGGACCTAACCCACTTGAACAACTTGACCAACAAGCATCCATCTGAACCAAGCAAATGACTAAATTGACCTTATCGATGCACACACAATCTAATGTGTTTTTCACTTGTAAATGCACGATATCGATTCTCAACCGTTGATATTATTCTGTAAATTTTAGTAGTCAACAACTTAAGGACGAAAATTCGTACTATGAGAATTTTCTTTATTTTAAAGCTAATAAATGTTGTCACCAATGCCTTTGATATTTATCATCGTGCTCAATGCTCATTCAATTTATTACTATTTTAGTTTCGAATAACTCCCACGGCATTATGTGATACCCAAAAAACAAAAAAAAAAAATACATTTGTTTTTTTCTTTTTGAAAATACTCGAATACGATGTCACGGTAAAACTACATTAACTTCTTTAAAGGAGAAAAACAACAATCCAAAACCATACTTAAAATTAAAGCTGAACTCCTGCTGAACTTAGAATTTCACACGGAGAGGGAAATTTATGATTTTGACACCAAAGTCCAAACTATCTTTTAATTAATAAATTAATAATTAAATCAATTGTCAAGTCAATAGGTATATAAATATCTTTAAAAAAATGTATATAAATAATTTAACATTCAAATCTCCCCTAATTATTTTAATTAGTTTACAAATTTTTAATTATATACAAATTGTTACATACTCTTTTTCTAAAAAGTTATACAATTGACAATCCAATAAATGTTTATTTACAATTCAATTTAGTATTTTTTGTAAATGACAAATTCATCCTTAACTGAAATTATTAAGCAAAATAAAAAATCTAAATACTCTTAAGGTCTATTTGATATTGCTTTTGAGAAATTCAGATCTGATTATTTAATAATTTTTCATAAAAATGTGTTTGGTAAAACTTCCAAAATGATTATATAATAATCTAAATAAATTTGCTTGCAGTTTTAATAAGCACGTGAGCATCACTTTTGTAAAATGATTATGAAATAATATATTAGTAGGATTTAATGAATTTGTTAAATAACCAAATCATACCCATTAATTTTAATTTAAAAAAAAGACATTTATAACTCAATCTTAATTATATTGAATTTTATTTATACCAGATATAAATTAAATATTTATTTTAGATTTTATAAATTCACAATAGTTAATATGAATTAGAGCTTTTGATAGTTTTATCAATAAAATTAATCAAACACTAACTTGATTAACTTTACATTATCTTATTTCTTCAACACAACTACTATTGATTATATTAAAAGTTACAGTAATACCAAACTGATCCTTATATATAACTCTTTAGAACACATAACATATAATTTCTTTTTCATTCTTTTAACATTTTATAAACTCAAAATCCTAAAATTTTTTTCTTTTTTAAACTTTTTTATATGCTCTAATTAGTTCTAAACTTGCAATGTTTAAATTTTATTTTTTAAAGTGAAATAAACTTTACTAAATGGATTTATTTTTAAAAACAAAAAAATACAGAGTTTTATGAATAAAAAATATTTTTTTCAAGCAAGCCTCTTATCATTTGAAAGTGGAATATTTGTAGAGAAGAAGTATGAAAATATTAAAGAATATTTTAAAATAAAATAATTATTCTTAAAAATTTTATTATTTGATATGAAGTGTCTTTGAAAAGTAAATATAAAAGGAAAAAATATATATAATATGAAATTCTCTTTCTAAATACAAAAAAAATTGTTTTTTTTTTTTTTTTACTTAAATACAAAAAAATTGTTTTACAGTTGAAATCTTATAAAACTAGAAAGCCGCATTTTAGAACAAAAGGAAACTTTTTTTTTTTTTTTTTTAAATTTAGACAAACATACATAACTGTTTAAACTTCAAAGTTATAAATTATTATAATTAAAAAATAAAAAATAAAAACATGGCTCAATTTGTTCATTGTAGCATTAAACAAGCTAAACGTCACAATACACATCACACCCCACCATAGCATAAGCAAATTACTTTGTTTCTATCCTGGTAATTTCAAAATCATTTATGTTTCAAAAAAAAAAAAAAATCATTTGAAAGGATAAGTGCGATCATTTTACTTTGAATGGGAAATTGTCGGTTTGTAAGAAGGGTTGCTGGTCCAAACTATCGTACCTACTTTTTACTTATAAATTCAAAATTAATCTCATGTAATGATTAAAATAGCTAATATTAATTGATTGAGCATAGAATTTGAAACCTTGTTATTAAGCTGGTTCAGCCGATTCAAAACTAGTGATAAAAAAATAGTGCATGTCGAGTGGGTTGTTTAATTACCCAGACATATTGATAATTTGGCTGGATGGGGATGGCTTAAAATTCAAGCACTCTTGATTTCTTAAATGGGATTCCTTATCACGTCTGTCTATAAACTGGACCATTACCGTTGTGGACGCATAACTTGTTAGCATCCCACAGAATTTTAAGATATTATTATATTTGCAATTAATCAACATAGTGGCATCCTTTCCAAAATTCTCCATCAAACCCATTACGTGTCAGTTGGTTTGTAGTGTCTGTTTCGCAAACTAAACCAATCGTCCTGGTAATTGAATACTATATACGTCTTAATGCTCCTCTTTCAAAATATCTTCAATGATTTTCTACCAACAGATATATATATATATATATTTAAGAAAGGCAAAGCCAAGCCATAACATCAATTCAATTAAATAATTACAAACAATTGGAATTAAGGTGGAATGTTATAATTTTATAATTGTTTTCGATTGATTGTAAGACATGTTTGGCTAAATAATTAACCATCTTATTTCGTTTATCAAGATGTTTCTTTTGGTGGATTTTTTTCTTCTTTGTAATTGATATATTTTGACGGGGTCTCCGGATATCATAAATTTCATTTTGATTTTATCAAAATCTATATGAAATTTGTGGGAGTATGGCAAAATTGTTATACACCTTTTCATACATAAATCTCATTTTACTAGAATCCATCAAATTTATCAATTAAGCAAAATCTACACAATTATAATTTTTTAAATACATATAAATTTATTTGGACTTCTTAAAAGTCTTTAATTGAACACATCTATATTTGAAAAAATATATATATGTTAAAATCTAAATTTAATATATTCAAAATTTAATAGAATTTTTCAAAGTTTGAATTAAAAACACTCAAATTTTTTAACTATTTTAAATTTCAGTGAACTCTAAATTAAATATACTTTTCTTAATTAATTATGATTAGTTTAGTCATTGAAAGTAGAAGAATTTTAAATTTAAATTTTACTCATATAAAAATTAGTAGGGGATTTTAGAATAACTATCCCATCCAACATAATCATTTACATAAGGGGCAAATTCAAAAATGATAAATATATGAAAGTAAAAATTTATTTTTGTCAAGAAAACAAAGGTTACTCATTTGCCCGTAATGTAACTTCGATTGTTTTTTTGCCCTTTTCAACAACTTTAAACTTTTTTTTCCCATAATATTACATGTGAAATATTTATTCCAATGTGAATGTTTTTTCATATTAAAAATGGGCTAAAAACGATTATAAGTTACATTTTAAGCTAAAAATGAATAATTAAAAAAAAAAATTTTCCATCTTTTTGGGTTATTTCTAATAATTTTCACTCTACGTAATTATCCTTCTATATAAATAAGTTGCAAAATATTCACAAATACCAAAATTGCCTTCTAACATCCATTATTTTTCGCCCGTATTCTTTAACACTTGAAACATTCTAATATGATATGACAAGGATAATTTCCTTTATTTTAAAGTGATTATTTTTTTGTTTAATTATGTTGACTACTTTGTGAATTGAGTTGATGATGGATGATTTTGAAATTGAAGATGATTTTTTTTTTCTAGTTCTTAAAAATGATTGAATTGATGATTGATGATTTTGAGGTTAAAAATGGTATGATGATTTTATTTATTTATTTATTTTTTTTTTCAGATGAAGATGGTGGAGATCCCATATGAAATTGATGGACATTGGGGATCCCATATGGGATCTCCACCCTTCCATTTTCAATTTTTCTTTGTTTTTTTTTTTTTTTAAAAAATTGTTTGGATTCCTTAAAGTTGATCTCTAACATTCATCTACACGATGAACGGTGGAGATCTTACATAAAAATAATAATTTTTCAAAAATAATTTTCTATAATTATTTTTTAGTTTTTAAAATTAATTTAAAAGAAAAAAAAAAACAATATCAAAAGATAAAAATGCCCGGATTACTGTTAAAGTTGATTATCATGCACTAACTACGGATGGTTATATTGCAATAAAATTATAAAATTGACTCGGTCACATGTATTTCCGAATTGGATGGCTCATCTGTAATTCGTCATCATATACAAAAGTCCACGCAATACTGGGACACGCGTTGTGAAAAACAAAAAATTGGTAGTGCTTAGACAGGCTGTAACCTGTAGGTTCCTTTTCTTTACCGGCTTTAGTTACTCAAGAACAGCAAACACTGTAAACTGTAACTTCAAAAATTTCCTCCGATCTATTATGTATTATTTTTTCTTCATCAAAATTCGAGCGATCGGTATTGCTAAACAGCGAAATTGAAGGAGAATAAGAAAAAGGAAAACCTAGAAAATGAGCGTGATCGACATTCTCACCAGAGTGGACGCGATCTGCAAGAAGTACGACAAATACGACATCGAGAAGCATAAGGACAGCAATGTCTCCGGTGACGATGCATTTGCTCGCCTCTACGGCGTCGTTGAAGCCGACATCGATGCTGCTCTTGAGGTAACACTCTCTCTCTCTCGCGGCTTTCACTTTAGAGAATTTCAAATCTGATTGATTTTTGTTTTGTTTTGTTTTGCAATCTTAATTTGTCAAGTTAATCATTAGCTGACTTGCAATTGACTGGAGATCTCTAGTCTAATCTCTAGTCTATACTTCACTATCGTATGTTCTTTCTGCAATTTTGTTGGAGATTTATAGCAGGAACAGGCTTTTGATTTTGATTTTTTATTTAATCTGATTTTGGAGTTTCGAGAGCAATAAATTTTTAAAATGTGTTGATTTTGTACTAGGTTTCGAATTTAATTTAATGTGAACCTGTAAGTTGTTGATTTATTGTTAACTGGTTGGAGATCTGTGTTTTTCTATCTACATTTTGGTGAAATTATAGGTTCGATTTGGGTTTTGCTTGTTTATGATTTTGCTGGTTTGCTTTACTGAATTTTGAGATTTTGATCTGTAGAAAGCAGAGGCTGCTGCCAAGGAGAAAAATAAGGCTTCTGCAGTTGCTTTGAATGCTGAAATTCGGCGGACTAAAGCTCGTTTGCTGGAAGAGGTCCCTAAGTTGCAGAGATTGGCCATGAAGAAGGTTGATATTCACACTCTAGTTACTTCACTTGTAATCAGAATCGGTTTATTTATTAAAGTTATTTGACAGATTTCTCTTGATAGTCGTAGAATTTGTTCGAAGTGAAAGGTTCATAAATATCCCCATTTGACTAATTCGTCATACTGAGATGGCCCTTCGTCTTTGACTTTTATCACTTTTAGATTTTCATATGGTTCAATATGAGTGAAGCAAATTAGAAACTCGGTATTTGAGGTAATGTAGTTTTTAAGAAAGGAATAAGAACTAAGAAGTTTATCAGTATGGTTCTGCCTGTTGTATACTTCACCGTAGTTCACTCAATACAATAAAGCACCTAGTTTCCCTTGCAGAATTATGGTGTTGATTGCTTCATCTGCCTTCACATTAATCATAAAATGTATTTGCAGGTTAAAGGGCTTGCAACAGAAGAATTTGCTGCTCGTAATGATTTGGTACTTGCATTGCCTGATAGGATTCAAGCTATACCAGATGGAACTGCAGCTGCACCCAAACAAAGCGGAGGCTGGATGGCATCAGCTTCTCGTACTGAAATCAAGTTTGATTCAGGTGATCTTCTTCTTTAGTGAAATACCGAGCTGAAATCATGAGTATTGAATTGATATGTAGGCTTTAATTGCCACATGTTTCCAATGTATCATTGGTTATTTTTTCTTTCTAATGAAGAAGGTTGCATGCAGAAAGGAGAAGGTATTTCTAGAATTTTTGATTTAGCTAATCTAAATATGTAAAATCTTTTAGCACGGTTGTGAGGACCATGGTTTAGAGTTTAAAAAGACCCTTGAAAATTAAAGAAGGTAAAACAATTAAACTAGTGCAGATGCCTTCATATACATTGCTGGCCATTATGAGCATCCTTATTTATCATCAATCTAACAACTGAAATCTACATAAATTTTGAAGTAGATTTCGTCTCTTGTGATTTTTATTGCTGTCTGCTTATATCTGTTGTGTTTGCTATAGATGGCAGATTTGATAGTGAATACTTCCAACAAACTGAGGAGTCGAGTCAATTCAGGCAAGAGTATGAAATGCGCAGAATGAAGCAGGCAAGGCTCATATCTTAAGATGCTGTTTCTCTTGGCGTGTGTGTGTGGTTTTAAGGAAGCATGAGAGCTTTTATTTACATGTCCTGCATTTTCAGCTATGGTTTTTGAGCTTCACCTATTTTTGCATTCCCACAGGATCAAGGTCTGGATATGATTTCTGAAGGTTTGGATACTTTAAAAAACATGGCCCATGACATGAATGAGGTATGCTGGGTTGGCTTCAACTACTAGCTCAGTTACTATATCCACACACTTTATCTCATCACATTTTATGGGATTTACAGGAATTGGATAGGCAAGTTCCTTTGATGGATGAAATTGACTCTAAGGTGAGAAACATTTTTATATCCTCCTATGCTATAAAAACCCTGCCTTGTTGGAATTTGAAGTATATGCTGAGTGTGCTCCTTCAATTTTACAGGTGGATCGTGCTACGGCTGACCTTAAGAATACCAATGTTAGACTGAAAGACACTGTTAACCAGGTGATGACCAGCAACTACATGAATTGCAAGTTTTCATCTGTTTTTAGCTGTCTCCAGTTATATGTTTCTTTGCTGATCTAACATAAATTTTGGTTCTGTTCCAGTTGAGGTCCAGCCGCAATTTCTGTATTGATATTGTTTTGTTGTGTATAATTCTCGGAATTGCTGCCTATTTATACAAGTAAGTTCCTTCCCATTTCTCCATCAGGAAAAAGAAAGTTTCTTCCCATTACAGAAGTAGCACAAACGCACACCTCATGCCTGTCAACATTAATCTGTCATTTTCTTCCACAACATCATTGCAAGAAATCCATCAAATTTGGCAAGCTTAGGAGAATGAAGTCTCTATAGAAGTTCTAATTCCTACCATCATAGATTTCTTATGTGATTAGTTATTTTTGGTGCATCTGTTCTTTTCATCTTTTCTGCTTTCTATCTATATCATTACTTATACCTCAGAAACTAAATTACCATGAAACTATGCGATTGCCTCCATAATGCTATGGCATCTGCATTTCTTTATACTAAGAGGTCATACCTAGTGTAGATTGGAGTTTCCATTTGAGCGCGTGCGCACACACATATGTGGTAGCCTTTGCCTAGTTCCTTCATGATTTAGAGTTGTCATTGATTGTCTCCCTAAAGTTGCCTTCTTGAGATCTCTTTTTCTTCTCCTACTTGCCTCCATTCTTCTCTCTTTTTCTTGATTACTATCCAATATTTTCTCGTGGAATGCTATTTTTTGCAGTGTGCTGAAGAAGTGAAATGATAAAAAGGGCTTCTTGACCTCTGCCCTCATGTGTTGGTGGCTTCTCTGCCAGTGTTTTGCATCTGGATGATCAGTTCTTGTGCTTGATTCTTTTATTTGGTTTGTTTCTCATATGCTTGTGATACATTTCTTTCATTAGAAAAATGAACGGTTGTCTTTCATGTACAAATGTACGAGGCTGTCAATATACTTGTTAACGTTGTTTTTGCTTCCAGTACAGTTGAATTGGACTTGCTACTTTAAGTTGATTTATTTAATCCGATCTAGACCCATTAAGCAATGAGTTTGAAACAGCAGTTCCATGGTAATGCCTTGTACACGGGAAACCGTTAAAGATTGGATAATTTAGGATCAATATTTATGCGGGAAATAAATTTTAGTTGAAGAAAAGGATGTTTGAGTAGAGCTAGTTTAATATCCTTGAAACCTCTCAGAGCATTTAATTGATACAATAAATTAAGATCAAGTAACTAGGGATTATTTCTTTGTGCCTATTAACACTTCTGTAATATATTCCTGGTTTGAGGTGAGGGAAGACCACTGCATGTCATTAATGCATAAATTTATGGTTACAAGTTGGCAGCACCTTACAGAAATCGTGTCGTTTTCTACAAAGCCACATGATATAATTATTTTACATAATGATTAATTTTAGAAGATGTATTTTATTCATTCTAAACATGAATTTAATGTAATTACCGTAATATTTATGATAAGTCATAACTCATAAGTGCAACAATTGTAATGTTTTATTAATAGATGAAGAAGGTTTCGTTTTAAATATATTGGACAGGTAGAATTGAGCCCCATTCTTGCAGATGGGTTTTACAGCAGTCTGAATCTACTCGCCAGGCCCAGTAAGTATGACGTAGTTGAAAATAAAAGAAGTCTCAAATACAGGAACAAAGGCTGGTGAGTTGAATGCATGATGATAAAAGGACTAAAGAAGGTGATGGAATAAATTCACAGTTTTATTTCTGCATTATATTATCAGAAGGGGGCACTTCATATGGAGAAAAATCGATACAATAAAAATGGAAAAAAAAATATTGGAGGAAAAAATAAACAATTAGAGGAAAGCAAGGAAGGAAAATATGTTAATATACAAATAGGTGAAATTGAATTAACAATTCATGCTTCTTGGAGGATTTTCATGCTTCAGATATTCCAATGATCAGTTATCAACCTCAAAGATTGCTTGGTCGAGGCAACTTGAGGTGGCTTCAATCAGTTTTGGGCACAAATATTAATGAGAATTAATTAATGATCACACCAAAGTATAAGTACATGAATTGGAGTATATCTCATATCGAGTAAGAATTCTCTGTCATTCTTTTATTTATTAATATTTTATAATTTAATAATACATCAGCATTTAAAAAGATGAATGATCAAAATTGTTAATTTTTTTTTTTTTTTATACATTATATAAACTTAAATTGTTTTAATTAAAAGATTAGTACTATATCTATATCAATATTGATCAAGATTATTTACTCATTTCAAAAGCGCTCACCAAAGGGAAAAAAAGCGAAACCAGTATTGTCTTATTAAAGCAGCTTCGTATGAGTACCATGTATACACAATATTTTTCCTTACCTCTGTTATGTTCAAATATATTAATTTTATCACACTTGAAAAATCAACAACCTTGAAATAAAATATAGGTCAAATCTCTCGCAAACATACTATAGTACTAGTACTATTGCCACTCAGTCACACAAGATTGAAGAACCCTAGTAATACTCATGAATATAATACTCATGAATATTCGTCTATCTCTACTCACTTTCTGTGAAGGCCAAGTTGTTGAGCTCTTGATATTGCATGACCCTCCATGGATCATGACCCGAATCGTTGCCATCAGAATGCTCAGTGCCTTCATATTCATTACTAACAGATATTACAATTTCCTCTGCAGCTGTTTTCTTGCTTGGTGGGACTGGAACATCATGTTCTCTCTGGTTTCTCTCTGCATTAAATTTTCTTTTCATCGAGTTGTCAAGAGAAGCAATCGAGAACATCAAGTTGTCCTTTTGGTGGCCATTATCTTGGAAGCTTATGCTTGAGGCTGTGTCCATGCAAGGAAAGTCTTGAGAGGCGAAGATGTAAGGTAACATTGGGCAATCGTTGTATAACAAATTATTGGCTATGTCAATGTAATTGGGATTAGTATTCAAAGGCCATAGCTCATTCGCTTTCGGAAGAAACCCAGTTGCGTCATGAGTAGAACAGTTACGATCATCCCAAGCGTTTCTCGGGTTACCACTCTTTTGCCTGACTCTACACAGCACCCAGTCGTCTAGCTGCCATTTAGAAAACAATTTATCATCCACTTATAAGGCTAAGTTTGGTCAGGCTTCTTTAATTCTTTAATGATGCTTTGTAAAATTATTCATATATAAGACTGTTTTTTTTTTAAATGAAACATTTTATACTCTTGAGATCCTTCAACGGTTTGTAAACTGTAGCGTTTCTTGAAAACAATTTAGTGATGAAGTGAGAACAAAAATAATAAAAACCAATTTGATAGTATTAATTGATTGCATTTGGAGATGTAAATTTTTCTTAGTGGGCTCTATTCAAATGAATTTTTACTTAAATTTGTGATATTAATAGTTAATTATCTATTACTTATTCTGAATCTAAATATTGACTAAAAGTTTAGGAGAAGTTCGATCCAAAAAAAAGAAAGGTTTAGGAGAATAGAAAAATAATAAAATATATTTTTTCTTATTCTATTGACTAACACAACATTTTTAAACGACTGTGTTTAATTAGCATGAGTTTTGAACTGTAAGTTTCTCTTTCTGAATGTTTTCTTAAACAACAAATGATGAAATGAAGGAAATCATATTGTATGCCTTTCTTTCTCTGCATACCCATCATGAAAATTATCTAAATGGCATGAATACATAAACGAAATATTAATCATACATGCATAGCATAGCTTACCCTCATGGAGCCTTTCTTCTTTGGAGTCCAAAGGATGGTATCAAGTAATCTGTATTCATGCATGATCCAATCCGTCTTGTATCCTTTTGGAGGGCGACCTTTGTAGAACACCAGAGCTTTCTTGACTCCAATACTCTTCGTCCCACACGAAGTCAGGATCGGTTTATCAGTCCCCGTCGCCTTCCAATACCCAGAAGCAGCCGCTCTGTTTGGTCTCGCTCCATTTGGATACTTCCTGTCCCTTGGCGTGAAAAAATACCATTCATCCTCCCCAAACGAAGCCTTCTCTACTCAAAACATTTAAAAGAAAAGAAGATTTGTCGTTTGTTAAAATAAAGAGAAACAAAACAAAAACCAAATAGTAAAATGACATAAGAAATATATTATTGGCGCAATACAAAATAATATACATACTTGGTAGTTCCCAGGGATTGTATTTGTACAAATCGATGTCAGCGATAATGGAGGCTGGAAGAGGATTTGAAGTGACTTTTTTTCTCAAATAGTGAACGATGAGTTCTTCATCAGAAGGGTGGAATCTGAAACCAGGAGGGAGTTGAATATCTGAAGAGGGTTTTTTCTCCATGGAAGAGAGCTGCATTTTTTCCTAGAGAAGAACGTTTGAACAAGGAAAAACCAAGTTATTATCGATGGTTTAGATGAAAATTTGTGTACTGTGCAGAGGTGTTATATAGGTAGGGTGTTCTCTCATGCAGATGTGGACATTGTTATCCTCGTGTGTGTGTGAATTGTGATGGTAATTAATATGTAAAGATTCAACGAAAGAAAAACGAAGGCAACGATTGATTTTGTCTCGATATATATGTTACATGTAATTGGACCACATTTTTTTTTTTTTAAATTATAAAACATGTCATCATTCTAAGGGGTTGTTTGTTTGTTCCCCGATAAGACTTATTTTCACTTAAATATTAATTTAAGTGATTTAAATTTACTTTTTTTTTTTCACTTAAATCTTAATTTAAGTCAAAATAAGTCTTCTTCAAAAGTCAAATTTTCTCACTTTTATCTTAATGAAAAAGGCTTTTGTCAATAAATATATTTTAGTTTCCCAAATTAACCTCATATTACTATATCATTATCAAAATATCCCTAACAAAAAAAAAAAAAAATCTTAATTTCAATCAAAACCCTAACCAAATCCAAACTACTTTTAGGACCAGCGACGACAGCAACCACTGGTCATAGAATAGCAATCAAAAAAGGCCAACCAATTTCCTCTCGACATTTGACGGTAGTTTGGGTCAACAAATCAATAGGTTTCTCTTGACTCTCCTCACATTGTTTCTCTTTCGCGTTTGAAGATGGCAGGTTCAAGTCATGGAGTGGAAGAACAAGTGCTTGTAGAGCGCGTTGATTGATTGCAAATACGAGGAGCTTATGGACTAGAAGAAGAGATTCGCAATTGCATTTGATGTCGCCAAAGGACTTGATTACCAACACCACTCTTGTGATCTAACCTGAACCTACAACAGGTCGGATCAATCTTTAGCAACTCACTCAATTACCAACAACAGGTTGCAACAACCTCCATCCACTTGCAAGAGGTCGTCGGCCTCCTACCAACGGTGAATGGAGGAGATTGATCTCCTTCATTTTTGTTTTTTATTTTTTTATATTTTATTAAATTTTAAATTATAATTATTATTTCTTTTATAATAAATCTTTATTAAACTATTATTATTATTAATTAATTCAAATAGTTATTTAATGTATATGTTTATAAGTTTAATTTTAATGAAATATTAATAGAAGGTTATAAAGGTATTAAAACTCAGTCTAAAGCATCATTAAGTCATCCAAAAAATAAAAAACAAACAAATTATAAGATTTTAAATATCAAGACTTATTCAAATCTTACTTAAATTAAGTCCTATTAAGATTTAAAACAAAATAAAAAACAGACAATACCCTAGTCATCATTTTATATTTTAATAACTTAATTATGCCAACACTATTTTTCTTTGTTAAAAAAATTTTACACCATGCGACAATTGATTTCTAATTGTTGTGTATTGTATATTTATCCACTATTAATTATATGATCTTATACTTTACATGATAAAGATAAAATTACAAATCATTCTGTCTTAATTTTTCTTTTGGAAAAACCATTTTATCTATTAATTAGTAAATTTGAATACCTTTTAAAGTAGTATTATTGAATAGATTTTGGTTGTGTGTTGATAATGCGGTCCAATGCATGAGAGCATCTCATTTTTAAATTTTAATCAGTTGTCTATGAATCACTTACGGCTGGTCAATGATAACTGAATTTGTAAAAATGTTTTCAAACGAACATAATTAATAATATAAAAAACATCACAGTCAGCAAAGAGAATATTTGGAACGGATACCGGTTTTATTTGTTTTTCTATTTTACAATTTCATATGAAAAATGACAAAAATTATGTTTAATATTTTACTTCAAAAAATGGACATTGTATTTTTTTTTTTAAATCCTTGACAAAATGTGAAATTTTGTTCAAATTTTTTTTTTTTTTTTTAAAAAAAACCTGGGACATTAATTAACCTTTTCTTTAGAATACTTTAAGACATTAAGATTATTAAAAAAGAAAACACCGAGAGGTAAACATGCATGCAATGTCCTACAGAGAACCAGAAAAGAAAAGGAGACATCTAAAAATCCATATCATCAAAATCGGTAAACAGACAGCAGACTAACCCTGGATTCGTGAAGAAACATATTTTGGATACTCAGAGTCCTAGAAATTATTGCATCAGTCAAACTAGTTTTCATTTTCTTTTTATATCTGTAAAATTTGCTACTAAGTATCTTCTCACATTTTAAACCATCAAATTTCAACATGTCCTTTTCAATTTAACAATCTGGTTTTGACCCAATAATTGATTTGGTAAAATCGATCTAAAACCTCATCTTTTATCTTTTAACTGAAGGAAAAATGAGGTGGTATGGCAACCGAGTCTGCTTCACCAATTATTCACAGTATAAAGATTTATAAAATGGCCAATTAAATCAGCTTGTCTTAAATCCTTGGTTTATATACATATAGAGCCCAAATTGACTACAATTTTAGGCAACCTCAAACGAGGAAATTTATTAATGAAAACAAAAATAAGATTACAAATAAAGAGGAAGCAAAAACAACAGCTTCCTTACAAAAACAGAGAGCATATACCGGAGAAATAAACTAAATGTCGATTCCAAGAACGTGAGGAGATTGAAATATGTGTCAGCAATCATGTCATGCTCATGCCCATCACAAGACCAATGATTGTTGCCACAAAATTAGCTACATTAGCAAAACTGCTGATCAATTAGTACTTCCAGTAGTCCACAATTCTTGAAAATTCAATTCCACATTAGTCCACCATTTCTGCTGCTGCACTTCCATTCATTATGTTGTCTTATAGATATTCTACATGGGGCTTCATTGTCGGAGTTCAAGATAAACTGTATAGATTAAACTGTTTCTAAAAGCTTTGAGAACTAGATAGCATATTCTTAATTAATTAATTATTTTTTTTTTAACTATCATTAATTATTACGAGTTGTAACCTACTTATTTAGGTTGAAGAATTATGCGAATAATTGAGCTAATTAAATTAAACTTAATTTGTAATTATATATAACATTCCAAATAATTAAGATTGCCATTGTGGGGATAATCTTTAATTAAGACACATGCATTCCTGTAGTATGATGTTATCTATTTTATGTTAATTTTTTTTTACCATTTTGGACCAAGATAGTATTACTCTTGACTTACCTTGATATAGAGATATTGTAACAAACCTCCTTTAAATAATGGAATGAAATATTTTCTTTAGTTACTGGTTTGACTTTGTGTTCAAATGTGGGACACTTAGCATGGTAACATGGAACATCTTTAAAATGTCATCTACAGTTTATTAGGTAAAATTTGGGATAAAAGAAGGAATATCCAACTTTTTAGCAAGGAGATAGTAGATGTTTTAATAATCCACCTACTTCGAACATAAGACTTTGGGTCGTGATAATCATGCTTAACTTTGAAGACAAGTTAATTACCAGAGCAAAGGCAATAAATCTATTGCAGAAAAACATGGAAGAAGTAGTTCTAAAAAAAATTTAAAAAAAAAAATGGTAGAAAATATGGTGGTTTTGTACAGATGCTGTTGTGATCGGATCTATTCCTCCCATGACTTAGCTTGAATATATTGAGCTAAACTCCAAGAAACAGAACATGATCAAGAGAGTGGGGACTGGGGACACAACACTCCAACTTGACACACAGCAGATTCTGTTGTATGTTTTTTCCTCCTTGGAATCTCCTTGTTATTACCATTCTTCTTTTGCCATCCTTGAGTCTCTTTCAACATTATTATATCACGATTCTTTCACATCTCAAAGATTTCATATATTCTTGTGTTTTGAATTATGGGGAGAGAAATGCTAAGTTAACGCATTTCTTGTATCTTAACCAGTTAAAATTAATTTAAAAAACATTTCAATAATTAAAAATATCTGTAGATAATGCAAGATAATGAATGAATATGGAGGTCGTCTAAAAAATACATGATTAAGGTACAACTTATACTTATAGTGGACATAAAATAAACAAGATCACTATTGTTCATATCGAGATACCGATGTATCCTACGAAGTGTTTTGTCTTAATTTAATTGATTTGAAACCTCATAAGGGACATTGCTCGTTAGGTCTGGAACAGACTGAAAAACATAGCATGTTTAATTATTGTACATTTTTTGAATAAAAATTGGTGTCCTGTAATCTTTAGCGAATGTGATATAATTAATTAGGTTGCACTAAATTTGACCCTCCCCACTTAATGTGCCTCTCTCTTATAAATTGATGGGTCGTATTAAATTAATTTGACCTCCCATTACTCCCTTACCATGTCATATATTTTATTTAATATAAATCTTAAGTGAACTCTAGCTTCGGTTTGATCGTTTTAATTTGTTTTTTCAAAAGATTAATTGGCCTAAAGGTTGCATTTAAGTTCAACTAAAGATTTTGTAAAATTGATCATATCTTAAAAGGTTTCAATTAATTACATTCAGTTTTCAAAATTCTTTGGATCTTATCTATCATGAAAAATTAATCATTACTTGAACTACAAATATGAAAAGGAAAATTTGGTTAAGCAGGCTGATTAAAACAAGTGTACTTAATCTTGACAGAAAAAAATGGAATAAAAAATGTTGTCAATATTTGAGAGAAAAAAAAAAAGTAAAAATTACAAAAAAAGACCATTCTAAAAAAAAAATTGTTTTTACCGACTTCTTAAAAAAGATTTGTTTTTAACCCCTCAAACAAATTAATTATAGTTTATACCTAAATTATCCAAATTGCCCCTACATACTTTGTTCTCCTTCTTCATTGCTAATGGTATGAGATCTTTTGTTTCCTTTCTTGATTGTTTGAGTTTTGTTTGGATTTTTTGAATTTTTTTTTTTAATGATTTTTTGAGTTTTTTTTTTGGTGTGTGTTTTAGATATTAAGTATTAATGTTTATAGTTAGATTTGGTTGAATTTGATTAGATTAGACTTGAAAATAGAGGTTTTCGGTGATAAAGACTACGACTAAGTTATACCGATTTTTAAGTCTACTTAAAAACCAATTATTGAGTATTTTTTTGTGATTTTTAGAGTTTTTTGGTATTTTGGATGTTTGAATATTAATGTTTTGGATTAGATTTGGTTATATTTTATTTGGATTTGGCATGACAATAGAGATTTTTGGTGAGATTTTGGTTGGACTTAAAAACCGATACTGATTTTAATGTTCACTTAAAAACCAATTCAGTTCTTAAATCCACTTAAAAACCGATCCCATTAAAACTCGATTTGCAAAAGCGTTTTACATGTTGATGGTAGTTTGGTAAACTTGAATATAGGATGAAAATAGTTTGTTTGAGGGACTAAACTCAATTTTTATAAAGTAGGTAAAAACAAATTTTTTCATTTATTTTTGGATAAAAGTGAAAATTTCCTAAAATATAATAAACAGGTGATATTTCTTGAAACAACAAAAACGGATATAATATAAGATGGCGAAAATTAAGATACTACTGTTCTCAAATTACTAAAGTGGGGAATTGAATAATCATTTTCGAAACCAATATGCCCAAGAATTAATCATCTTGAATTAATATAAACCTCATATTTTTTTTTAATGCATCTAAACCTGATATAGATAATAAAGAATTAATATACTTTCACAACAATATTTTATGCACCGACAGCTTAAAGCCAAGCTAGTCATGGCCCCAATTCAACAAGAAGCTTCGAGATTTAAGATGTTATATGACAGTAAAAATGACGTTGGTGTTTGTTATTTTTATTTTTATTTTTGTAATTTTATATGGTGGGGAAAGGAAGATCAAATTCAAATAAAACTATCTATATCTTGTGTTTTAACTTTTAAGATAACTGTGAGACTTAAACCATTAACCTTTTAAGATCAAGGGAAGTGCTTCAACCACTCTAACTAAGGGATGATGTGCAATGAAAACATAATAACGGTCCGTGTTAAATATACTTTCCATTCAATATATGATTTGTGTATAAAATATACTTTTATTTTATAAAATTTATCACAAATTTTATTTTTTATCATAAAACTTACATTATACATAACAATACCATTTGTACATATATCGTATATGGAATGAAAAGGATATTAAAATAGTATATTAGAGTATCTCCAATGCTTTCATAGATTATGAAAAAATTATATGTCACATAGAATGAATAAACATTTAGTTAAAATAAACATCTCCATTGCAACTATTATTTATCGATATCAAGTTAGGGTAGTAAAAAAAAAAAGATATTATCAACATGATTATCTATTTTTAAAGGGTGTTTTAGAGTATCTCAAATACTCTTATGGATCATATTTTGAAGAAAAATATCATGTCATCAATATCAAGAGATTTGTTTCCTACATGATATAAGTGTCATTTATAAACAATCAAATTAAAAAATTGTTCTCCAATACTTCTATATATTCTCATTTAAAGTCTTCATGTATTTCTATTTAATGTTTCCATGCTTTTTTGACTTTTAATTAGATTTAAAAATTAGAATTAAATATTTATTGATTTGTTAACATAACTGTCTAGCATACCTTCTAAAAATAGATAGTCATATTGATAATGTTTATTATTATTATTATTATTTTATTTTTTGTGTCACCTTAACTTGACATTAATAAGTGATAATTGCATAAGATGAGTTTATTTTAATTTAATATCTATTCATCCTATGTGACATATAATTTTTTTACAATCTATGAGAGTATTGAATATGCTCTTAAACAGTTATATTATCAAATGAATAATTATTTAATTCTAATTTTCAAATCTAATTAAAAAAAAAAAATGGAAGTATTAAATGAAAAATATGGAAATATTAAATGGAAATATATGAAGATATTAAATGAAAATACATTGAAATATTGAAAAATAATTTTTTGACTTGATTACCTACAAAATAATGTCTATATCATGTAGGAAGCAAATCCCTTGATATTGATGATATGACATTTTTTTTTTTTTCAAAACATAGTTAAAGAAAGCATTGAAAATACTCTTAGGAGAGTGTACTTAAAATCCTACAAAATAAATATTCACTACAATCTCGTAGCACTGTATATAAGTGTACTTTCTTTTAAATACTTTTCTTTTATAGTTTTCTTATCCATTTTTCTTAAAAGGGTTAATAAAAATGCCCTTAATAGTTTAGAAGTAATTTTAGTATCATACAATAATTAAAAAATACTTTCAATCAAATGTAATATTTTATATGGACGTATTAACTAACAAATAAAGTTGACATAAAGTATGGATCGAATATTTCTATTAAGATATATTAAATTAAACATTACCAGGGTAGCCACCCATAAAGTTTTGGCGGCTACCCATCAAGTTTTGCTAGACATACTAATTCAAGTATTACAAAAACTTTATTTTTTATTTTTTTAGTATTATGCAATAAAAAATCATTTCAATAAATATCTAAGTGATTGCATAATAATATAATATTTAATGAAACAAAATAAAATCTAAGATTGATACCATATATAGATCAGAGTTTTTTTTGGATCAACAAAATCAAGGATTGCAAAACAAAAGTAAATAGGTGCTTTCTGAGTTGTCCCTACGTCCTCTCCCTCGGTGAGCGATAGTTGGGGTTAGTCGTCCCATTAGGGGGTTGACTCTTTAGGGAGGAGTTGTGACAGAGAAACGACCACTAGAGTTCAAAGGTTCCCTCTTCTTGTTTAAGCTGGGGGTTTCTATTTCCGCCCTTGCGTATAATGGAGGAGGAAGAGATCGCTAAATTGTGTAAATCCTTGACGCTCTCGGAGGAAGAAGGGGTGATTTGTAAAATTGAGGGCGAGGTTTTTGAAGAGGCCGCTGAAGAAGTCCAACATTGTTTGGTGGGGAAGGTGTTAGGTGCCCGGAGGGTTAATAGAGAGGGTTTTAAAACTGTTATTGAACAGATTTGGGGGACCTATGGGGATGTGGAGGTGGAATCCCTAGGTAGTAATGTGTTTATGTTCTATTTTGGAAAGCTGGAGACAAAGGAGTTAGTTTGGAGCCGTGGCCCATGGCATTTTGAAAACCATCTCATCGTGTTAGACCGGCCGGACGGAGTAGGAGATGTAACCAAACTGGCGTTTGATAAGCTTCCTATCTGGGTTCAGATCCACAAGCTGCCGCTGATGTGTATGAATCCGATGGTGGCAAGAGTCCTGGCGGCCCAGATAGGCGAACTTGTTTGGGCCCCTGAGGAAGCAAGAGAGTGTAGAGGGAAGTTCTTGAGGGTTAAGGTGTGCATTGATTTAAGGAAGCCGCTGCAACGGGTTTTGCAACTGAACCTGGGGGGGAAGGGGGAAACGCGGGTGGCGATGCTTACTTATGAGAACCTCCCTGAGTTTTGCTTTGTATGCGGACGAGTGGGGCATGGCGGTAGTGAGTGTAGGGATGAAGAGGCCAAAGAAATCGCGAGTAAAACGTTTAAACGAGAATACGGCTCTTGGCTTCGGGCAAATCAGAGCTCTTGGGGCAGGAAACGACCAGAGCGAAGGGAGTCGGGAGAGGATCGAAGAGGGAGCAGAAATGAGGACGAGAGGGGCATAGTAATGGGGATTAGGGAGGCAGTGCCTAGAAGAGAGGCTACCCTCGATTTAATTAAAAAGGTTGAGGTGCAGTTAGGTGAGGATCGACAGGATTTGGTGGTTAATACGGGTCCCAAGGTCAACGAGGTGGAGGGGTTGGCTCATGAGCAGAGTGTGGAAGTGGTCCCTGCTAAAAGGAATGACGACACTGGTAGTGGGGAACAAATGAACTTTTTGGTTGTCAGCTCTCGGGCGAGATCCTCAGTGTCAGACACAATGGCTCAAGTTCGAATAGCAAGGGAAGACCATCTCATGCAGCTCTCGCTCCCAAGTCCAGGCGCTGAGTCGATTGACGAAAGTACTTTGGTGGGATCGCAAGAGGAGGTGGGTTCGATTAGGATCAAAACGATCCCAGGTACGATAAAGAGGCGTAACTGGAAACGGGCGGCTCGAGAAGGGGCGATAGTAAGGACAGCTCCTTCCCCATTTAAGCAGAGGCTTAGGGTCCAGCAACCGCGGAGGACTGGGCGTGGACGTCTGAGTGGGTCACCAGGCCAGACCATGAAGTTAAAAGGAAAGTGTGCAAGCTGCTCCCCTGTCGAGGTTGATATTTGTAGGAGTGGGGACGGTGGAGGCGAGCACGGCCTAAAGCGTAAGCAACATCCCTTTACAGAGGGAAGCGGAGGTGTATCGAAGAAGGCGCGCTGTTTGGGTCAGTGTGATATGGTGGAGTCAGTTTTATCGGCAGTGCCTGAGCCTCAGGCCCGCCGGGAGCAATGAGGATCCTATGTTGGAACGTGCGTGGATTGGGGAACCCGCGCATGTTCACGTCCCTGAAGAGGGTTCTTAGACATAGTTCCCCTAGCTTAGTTTTCCTTAGTGAAACTAAGCTTCACGGAAATAAAGTCTCTAGACTCAAGGAGATATTGGGGTTTCACGGAGTGGTGGTGGTGGAAAGTGAGGGTCAAAGTGGAGGCCTGGCATTGTTTTGGAAGGACCTGGAGGTTTCTTTAACGTCTTTTTCTAAAGGACACATAGATGCCAGAGTCAAATCGGAGTGTGGGTTCGTGTGGAGGTTTTCGGGGTTTTATGGGCATCCAAACCCAGGGAGTCGGCAGGCTTCTTGGACGCTTTGCGCCGTCTCCGAGGCATCGATAACCTACCTTGGTTGGTGGGCGGTGATTTGAATGAGATTTTGAAGAGCTCAGAGAAGTGTGGGGGTTCGATGAAGAATGCGAGTGGTATGCTGAGCTTTCGGCAAGCACTATTAGAGTGCGACCTCTGGGATATGGGTTTCAATGGCAACAGGTTCACCTGGAATAACAGGAGGGAGGGGACGGCGAATGTGCAGGAACGGTTGGACCGATTCTTAGGAGACCAGCAGTGGAGAGATGCTTTCCCCCTTGCAAAGGTTGAGCACTTGAGTTTTAATGGCTCAGACCATCGGCCAATTTTGTTATCAATCAGCTGCCGCATGAGCGGGACATTCAGGCCTCAGAGGATGTTCAGGTTTGAACCTCATTGGTTGAAGGAGGCTGAGTGTAGAGGGGTGGTTAAGAGCTTCTGGGATAGCTCTGGCTCTCCATGGGACTCGGTAAGTCTCCGGGACAAGTTGGAGGGTTGCGCAGAGAGGCTGGTCGGGTGGAGCAAAGAAAGATTTGGTTCCCTGAGGACAAGGATTGCTAATCAGTACCGATTGGTGGAGAGCTTGCTTCGTAAGTGTCATAGGAAGGGCGTTATGTCACAGCTCCGAAAGGCTGAGTCCGTGCTTGAGGATCTCCTGTCTCAAGAAGAGTTATACTGGAGGCAGAGGGCTCGAAGTGACTGGTTAGCGGCTGGTGACCGCAATACCAAATTTTTCCATGCGAAGGCTACGGCACGGCGGAAAAAAAATGAGATTATCAAGTTGAAGGATTCGGCTGGTAGGGAGGAGCATACGCCGACGGGTATGGCAAGGATAATTGGTGATTTCTTCTCCGATTTACTTACATCATCAGATCCATCGCCTTTAGATATTAGTAAGGCTTGTGACCTAATTCGGTCGGTGCTACAAGAGTCCGATATTGAGAAGCTACTTCTGCCGTTCAGTGGAGAGGAGGTTAGGCGTGCTGTCTTCGAGCTTGGCCCATCTAAAGCTCCGGGCCCAGATGGCTTTCATGCGTTGTTTTTCCAGAGGTTCTGGGACGTAGTGGGTATCGACTTCTCCGCGGTGTGTCTGAACATCTTAAATGGCAAATGCCCTATGCATGAGTTCAATCGGGCACATGTGGTCCTCATCCCGAAGAAGAAGGGAGCTGTTGAGCTGAAGGAGTTTCGGCCGATTAGTCTGTGTAGCACAATGTATAAGGCGGTGATGAAGGTGATTGCCAATAGAGTAAAAAGGGTTTTGCCGAACCTTATCTCCCCTAATCAATCTGCGTTCGTCCCTGGTCGCCAAATAGCGGATAACATCCTCCTTTCCTTCGAAATGCTGCATTCCATCAATAAGAGAAGGAGTGGCAAACAAGGGTGGATGGCGGTGAAGTTAGATATGGCCAAGGCTTACGATAGAGTAGAGTGGGCCTTCCTCGAGAGGGTTCTTTCCAAGTTGCGGTTTCCTCAGGAGTTTACTGGTCTTATTTTGAACTGTCTTTCTTCTTCTTCTTTGTCCTTTTTGTTGAACGGGGAGCCAGTGGTTGCGTTGAGACCGTCTAGGGGGTTGCGTCAGGGCTGTCCCCTGTCCCCCTACTTGTTTCTTTTGTGTGCTGAAGCTTTCTCCAGTGGCCTGAGGAGGGCCGAGCGTCAGGGGAGGGGCCTTGGCATCAGGTGTGTTCGGGCGGCCCCGCTCATCAGCCACTTGTTCTTTGCTGACGATAGTATCCTTTTTTGTAAAGCCTCAGTCAGTAATTGTGCCTTAATCGAAGAGGTGATTGGGTCTTATGGCCTTGGTTCGGGTCAGAGCGTGAATATGGAGAAATCTTCGCTTGTTTTCAGTCCTAATGTTGAAGCTCGGCTTAGGCAGGAGATTCGTCGGTGCCTTCGGGTGCCGGAAGGGAGTGTGCATGATAGGTACTTAGGCCTGCCGTCCTTTGTTGGTAAAAATAAGAGGCGAACGTTCAATTCTATTAAGGAAAGAGTGTGGGCGAAGTTCCGTGGCTGGAGGGGGAGTCTATTCTCTTGTGGGGGGAAGGAGGTTCTTATAAAGGTAGTGGCTCAGGCGATTCCTTTATTTGTCATGAGCATGTTCAGGCTTCCGTTGAGTTTGTGCAAGGAACTTGGTGCACTTTCTTCCCGTTTCTGGTGGGGATCTAAGGGTGATAAGCGGAAAATCAGCTGGGTTAGTTGGGATAGGATGTGCCTTCCAAAGTCTCAAGGAGGGCTTGGGTTTAAGGACTTGGTTCCCTTTAATCAAGCTCTATTGGCGAGTGTTTAAGGACTTGGTTGGACCGATTCTTAGGAGACCAGCAGTGGAGAGATGCTTTCCCCCTTGCAAAGGTTGAGCACTTGAGTTTTAATGGCTCAGACCATCGGCCAATTTTGTTATCAATCAGCTGCCGCATGAGCGGGACATTCAGGCCTCAGAGGATGTTCAGGTTTGAACCTCATTGGTTGAAGGAGGCTGAGTGTAGAGGGGTGGTTAAGAGCTTCTGGGATAGCTCTGGCTCTCCATGGGACTCGGTAAGTCTCCGGGACAAGTTGGAGGGTTGCGCAGAGAGGCTGGTCGGGTGGAGCAAAGAAAGATTTGGTTCCCTGAGGACAAGGATTGCTAATCAGTACCGATTGGTGGAGAGCTTGCTTCGTAAGTGTCATAGGAAGGGCGTTATGTCACAGCTCCGAAAGGCTGAGTCCGTGCTTGAGGATCTCCTGTCTCAAGAAGAGTTATACTGGAGGCAGAGGGCTCGAAGTGACTGGTTAGCGGCTGGTGACCGCAATACCAAATTTTTCCATGCGAAGGCTACGGCACGGCGGAAAAAAAATGAGATTATCAAGTTGAAGGATTCGGCTGGTAGGGAGGAGCATACGCCGACGGGTATGGCAAGGATAATTGGTGATTTCTTCTCCGATTTACTTACATCATCAGATCCATCGCCTTTAGATATTAGTAAGGCTTGTGACCTAATTCGGTCGGTGCTACAAGAGTCCGATATTGAGAAGCTACTTCTGCCGTTCAGTGGAGAGGAGGTTAGGCGTGCTGTCTTCGAGCTTGGCCCATCTAAAGCTCCGGGCCCAGATGGCTTTCATGCGTTGTTTTTCCAGAGGTTCTGGGACGTAGTGGGTATCGACTTCTCCGCGGTGTGTCTGAACATCTTAAATGGCAAATGCCCTATGCATGAGTTCAATCGGGCACATGTGGTCCTCATCCCGAAGAAGAAGGGAGCTGTTGAGCTGAAGGAGTTTCGGCCGATTAGTCTGTGTAGCACAATGTATAAGGCGGTGATGAAGGTGATTGCCAATAGAGTAAAAAGGGTTTTGCCGAACCTTATCTCCCCTAATCAATCTGCGTTCGTCCCTGGTCGCCAAATAGCGGATAACATCCTCCTTTCCTTCGAAATGCTGCATTCCATCAATAAGAGAAGGAGTGGCAAACAAGGGTGGATGGCGGTGAAGTTAGATATGGCCAAGGCTTACGATAGAGTAGAGTGGGCCTTCCTCGAGAGGGTTCTTTCCAAGTTGCGGTTTCCTCAGGAGTTTACTGGTCTTATTTTGAACTGTCTTTCTTCTTCTTCTTTGTCCTTTTTGTTGAACGGGGAGCCAGTGGTTGCGTTGAGACCGTCTAGGGGGTTGCGTCAGGGCTGTCCCCTGTCCCCCTACTTGTTTCTTTTGTGTGCTGAAGCTTTCTCCAGTGGCCTGAGGAGGGCCGAGCGTCAGGGGAGGGGCCTTGGCATCAGGTGTGTTCGGGCGGCCCCGCTCATCAGCCACTTGTTCTTTGCTGACGATAGTATCCTTTTTGTAAAGCCTCAGTCAGTAATTGTGCCTTAATCGAAGAGGTGATTGGGTCTTATGGCCTTGGTTCGGGTCAGAGCGTGAATATGGAGAAATCTTCGCTTGTTTTCAGTCCTAATGTTGAAGCTCGGCTTAGGCAGGAGATTCGTCGGTGCCTTCGGGTGCCGGAAGGGAGTGTGCATGATAGGTACTTAGGCCTGCCGTCCTTTGTTGGTAAAAATAAGAGGCGAACGTTCAATTCTATTAAGGAAAGAGTGTGGGCGAAGTTCCGTGGCTGGAGGGGGAGTCTATTCTCTTGTGGGGGGAAGGAGGTTCTTATAAAGGCAGTGGCTCAGGCGATTCCTTTATTTGTCATGAGCACGTTCAGGCTTCCGTTGAGTTTGTGCAAGGAACTTGGTGCACTTTCTTCCCGTTTCTGGTGGGGATCTAAGGGTGATAAGCGGAAAATCAGCTGGGTTAGTTGGGATAGGATGTGCCTTCCAAAGTCTCAAGGAGGGCTTGGGTTTAAGGACTTGGTTCCCTTTAATCAAGCTCTATTGGCGAGTGTTTAAGGACTTGGTTGGACCGATTCTTAGGAGACCAGCAGTGGAGAGATGCTTTCCCCCTTGCAAAGGTTGAGCACTTGAGTTTTAATGGCTCAGACCATCGGCCAATTTTGTTATCAATCAGCTGCCGCATGAGCGGGACATTCAGGCCTCAGAGGATGTTCAGGTTTGAACCTCATTGGTTGAAGGAGGCTGAGTGTAGAGGGGTGGTTAAGAGCTTCTGGGATAGCTCTGGCTCTCCATGGGACTCGGTAAGTCTCCGGGACAAGTTGGAGGGTTGCGCAGAGAGGCTGGTCGGGTGGAGCAAAGAAAGATTTGGTTCCCTGAGGACAAGGATTGCTAATCAGTACCGATTGGTGGAGAGCTTGCTTCGTAAGTGTCATAGGAAGGGCGTTATGTCACAGCTCCGAAAGGCTGAGTCCGTGCTTGAGGATCTCCTGTCTCAAGAAGAGTTATACTGGAGGCAGAGGGCTCGAAGTGACTGGTTAGCGGCTGGTGACCGCAATACCAAATTTTTCCATGCGAAGGCTACGGCACGGCGGAAAAAAAATGAGATTATCAAGTTGAAGGATTCGGCTGGTAGGGAGGAGCATACGCCGACGGGTATGGCAAGGATAATTGGTGATTTCTTCTCCGATTTACTTACATCATCAGATCCATCGCCTTTAGATATTAGTAAGGCTTGTGACCTAATTCGGTCGGTGCTACAAGAGTCCGATATTGAGAAGCTACTTCTGCCGTTCAGTGGAGAGGAGGTTAGGCGTGCTGTCTTCGAGCTTGGCCCATCTAAAGCTCCGGGCCCAGATGGCTTTCATGCGTTGTTTTTCCAGAGGTTCTGGGACGTAGTGGGTATCGACTTCTCCGCGGTGTGTCTGAACATCTTAAATGGCAAATGCCCTATGCATGAGTTCAATCGGGCACATGTGGTCCTCATCCCGAAGAAGAAGGGAGCTGTTGAGCTGAAGGAGTTTCGGCCGATTAGTCTGTGTAGCACAATGTATAAGGCGGTGATGAAGGTGATTGCCAATAGAGTAAAAAGGGTTTTGCCGAACCTTATCTCCCCTAATCAATCTGCGTTCGTCCCTGGTCGCCAAATAGCGGATAACATCCTCCTTTCCTTCGAAATGCTGCATTCCATCAATAAGAGAAGGAGTGGCAAACAAGGGTGGATGGCGGTGAAGTTAGATATGGCCAAGGCTTACGATAGAGTAGAGTGGGCCTTCCTCGAGAGGGTTCTTTCCAAGTTGCGGTTTCCTCAGGAGTTTACTGGTCTTATTTTGAACTGTCTTTCTTCTTCTTCTTTGTCCTTTTTGTTGAACGGGGAGCCAGTGGTTGCGTTGAGACCGTCTAGGGGGTTGCGTCAGGGCTGTCCCCTGTCCCCCTACTTGTTTCTTTTGTGTGCTGAAGCTTTCTCCAGTGGCCTGAGGAGGGCCGAGCGTCAGGGGAGGGGCCTTGGCATCAGGTGTGTTCGGGCGGCCCCGCTCATCAGCCACTTGTTCTTTGCTGACGATAGTATCCTTTTTTGTAAAGCCTCAGTCAGTAATTGTGCCTTAATCGAAGAGGTGATTGGGTCTTATGGCCTTGGTTCGGGTCAGAGCGTGAATATGGAGAAATCTTCGCTTGTTTTCAGTCCTAATGTTGAAGCTCGGCTTAGGCAGGAGATTCGTCGGTGCCTTCGGGTGCCGGAAGGGAGTGTGCATGATAGGTACTTAGGCCTGCCGTCCTTTGTTGGTAAAAATAAGAGGCGAACGTTCAATTCTATTAAGGAAAGAGTGTGGGCGAAGTTCCGTGGCTGGAGGGGGAGTCTATTCTCTTGTGGGGGGAAGGAGGTTCTTATAAAGGCAGTGGCTCAGGCGATTCCTTTATTTGTCATGAGCACGTTCAGGCTTCCGTTGAGTTTGTGCAAGGAACTTGGTGCACTTTCTTCCCGTTTCTGGTGGGGATCTAAGGGTGATAAGCGGAAAATCAGCTGGGTTAGTTGGGATAGGATGTGCCTTCCAAAGTCTCAAGGAGGGCTTGGGTTTAAGGACTTGGTTCCCTTTAATCAAGCTCTATTGGCGAAACAGGCTTGGAGGATCTTTAAGGGCCCGGAATCCTTGGTATCGTCTGTGTTGTAGGCGAAGTATTTTCCTTCGTGCTCTTTCTTGGAAGCCAGGCAGAGAAATGGCTGCTCCCATGTGTGGAATAGTCTTCTGTGGGGGAAGGAGTTGCTGAGTTCGGGTCTGCGATGGCAGGTGGGTGATGGTCGTTCGATCCGGGCCTTCCAGGACCCGTGGCTGCCGCGCCCATTTTCCTTCAAACCGGTTTCAGTTTCTGCGGATTCGGGCTTCATGGTGTCTGATTTTATTGCAAGTTCGGGCCTCAGTTGGAACTTACCCTTGCTCCGTCTCCTTCTCGGTCCTGTGGATGTGGACGCAATTCTGGAAATTCCCCTCAGCTCCAGACCGGTGGACGATCGGCTAAGGTGGCATTTCGACAAGCAGGGTTTGTACTCCGTTAAGAGTGGGTATCAGTTGGCTCTTCAGCGAGCGGTCGGGGGCGTCGCGTCGTCCAGTTTAGAGGGGCATATCTGGTGGAAGTTGTTATGGAATCTTCGTATTCCCCCTAAGATCAAAATTTTCATGTGGCGTGTTTGTAAGAATGCCCTCCCTGTTAAGGTAAATTTGGCTCGGAGAGGAGTGCTTATTGAGACCTCTTGTCACCTTTGCAATGAGGAGGCCGAGTCGATTGACCATGCTTTCCTACGGTGCTCAAAGGTTAGGCCAGTCTGGGAGGATTTTCTACCTCTAAAAGGTGAGTTGGTGCTCAAGTCTGGTTCTATTTGGGACATCATTAATGTGGTACGGTGTAGGGCCAGTAATGGGGCTCTCGAGCTGCTGTGTGTCATTCTCTGGTGTTCCTGGCACAACAGAAATGCTGCTCTTCAAGGTTCCAGGGTTCGGCCTTCGTCCGAGATTGTGGGTTGGGCTGGCGATGTGCTTGCTGATTTCCTCGCTACTGTGCGAGCTTCTTCCCCCTCCCCTCTTAGCTCCCAGGCGCTGTCCAGCCAGGTTGAGTGGTGCCCTCCGCCGGCTGGCTGTCTGAAGCTGAACACCGACGCGGCTGTGCGTCAGGGTCAGTCTATGTTCGGTGTGGGGCTGTCGATCCGAGATCAGGAGGGGCGTGTGGTGGTTGCGGAGTCGCGTGCTTTGCAGGGTCGTGTCTCGCCTGAAATGGGGGAGTTATTGGCGCTGCGTGCTGGGCTGTTGGTGGCCATTGAGCTTGGTCTGCTTGTCTCTTGTGTCGAGGTGGACGCCTCTAATGTTGTGGCGGATGTGATGTCTGGTCGGGAGCTGTGGGGTGACAGTGGGTTTATTGTGAGTGATGTTAGAAGTTTATGTCTTCAGGTTGGCGTGTCTTCGTGCCTAGCCATTCCGCGAACTCGGAATCGCTTGGCACATTCTCTCGCCTCTTTTGCGTTGTCCTCTTCGGGGGCCCATCGGTGGCTAGAAGTCACCGCTGATTGTCTGTTTTCCGTTTGTGGATAATACAGCTATCTTTCAAAAAAAAAAAATAAAAAAAAAAAAAATCAAGGATTGCAAGCATGGCCCATTTATAAGGTTCAACCAAGACATACTAGATTTAAGCATTACGAATGATCCCAAAAAAAAGAAAAGTTTTTACAATCAACTAGATCAAGCATTACAAGCATAGCTCATATCATTAAAGAAAATGTCTTTTCACACTTTCATTTTGTTTTAAAAAGAAAAATTATAATCCTTTAAAAAATAAAAATTATAAATCCGATGAGACTCAAACCCCATATCATTTATGGGGTGCGGGATGGGATGCACAAACAGTTGGTTGTGCATATCAATTTTTTTTAGATGCATTTGAATAGATAAATAAAAATTTCCAAAAATAACTATAAGTAACCACGATTGTCTAATATAACTTGATATTTGGAAGCAAAAGACCGTTATTAAATCTAATAATGTCTTAAATTTAAGTTATTCCATCGCAAACAATACATTAAAATATATTCTATAAGCTATCATTTCCTATGTTATAAATTCTCTCTTTATGATAATTTTCTTAAGTAACTGATTAAACGGGGTAAAATCACACTTTAGAGTTTTCTTTAAAATATCAGATTTAATACAACATATGTATATTAACTTCCTTGGTGCTCAACTTTCAAATATACTTTAAACTGGTATATTTTCTGTAGGAATTATAATGTAATTTCTCAATTAAACAAAAATGAAAAAAAATAAAACCATAACCATCTGTTTAAGCCCTATATATATATATATATGAAATTTGTTTAAGCCCTATATGTGTATCAGTATTTTCTAGGGTTCAACCCCATTTTAATTTTTTATCTGCTATCACTTTTTACCAACCGAATCTAAAATAATCAATTATTTAAAAGAAATTATTTTTTTAACATTCAGTTGATTTATTTATTTTTTTGAAAATCACTCCATTGATTTTGTTGTTTGCATAATATAGGTGCTCAAAACGCAGGGGCAGTGAGTCAGTGACCACACACGTGGAGGATCCGCAAGTCTATACACAGTTTGAAAAACAGATATAGAGAGAGAACCGAGAAGACGTATCGTCCATGCTTTGATTAATTAATTCAAAACATCATTAGTTTTTTTACTACAATTCAATTAGGGGTCCCTTGCTTTCCACTCTTCAGGAAGGTGACTATTTTGCCTTTGGCAAACGTGTTACTTGTGCATTTTAAATTAATTACCTCTGAATTATATTATACACAATTAAGATCGTCGATGAACTCCGTAATTAATGTTTGTGTCTGTTGCTGTTTGAAGTTACTTAATTTGCAAATAGAAAAGTAAAATAAAGCAAAACTTGCTAGTAAAATATTTGTGTCCCCTTTTATGTTGCTATATTCTTATTTTCTGTTTGAAGAGAGAGATAGATCAAGCTTGAAAACTATATTTACGACCACTTTTATATTGCCAATTAATAACCATAATTACTGTTTGTGTTTAGGGATGTAAGCCTCCATTGAAGTTCACAAACTGTAGAGCTATATCATTATCAAATGTATATATGACTAATGTCAGGCAATAAGTTTTCAAGGGAAAATGACTTGAGAAAATTTCGGATTATGAATATGCTCTCTACAGTGACAAATAATTATTTAAATGCAGGGTACTTAACGTCTTAATCATAGAATAAGTAATCATAATCTCTTTAGAGTCTAAGGGTAGTTCAAATACAAATCAAAGACGCAACCATCCATAAATTATTTCAGGTATTAGGTCTATTATAAGGGCGTTTTGAAGAACTAAAATTAAACAACAGTACCCCCATTTAATTATTGTACTGGTACGTGTTTAACAATTCAACGATTTATGGATTACGGTTCTTTTAAAATCACAAAACAAGATTTTGAAGTAAATAAAGAAAGAAGGGGCATTCTACGTGTGGCAGATTAGGAATCTATGCAATGGATGTGTGTGAGAGATGTCGTATCGGGTCGGACACACAATATATAATAAATTCATTCTCTTTTTCATCTGGGTTTAGGGTTTCGGTGTATGAAACTTTAATTAACAAATCTTTTATTTTTTAAAAAATATTTAAATGAGAGAGAGAGAGCTTTGGATGCTTAGCGGGAGATGAGGAAGCATCAATTATGTTGAAGGAAGATCCGAATGCATGGAGCCAAAAGCAAATGAATAATCTATTAATTCTATAATCTGTACATATCTAATGTTTATTATTATTATTATTATTATTATTATACGTGCTTTTTTTTTTAATTATATATATATATATGTGTGTATAAGGGCGCGTGGAGGGAAGGGAGGGGGGTGTGTAATGTATGTAAATAGTAACCTATTGTAAATTGTACCTTATTTGCAAATGCAAGTCAACTGGCCTACTATGCCTATGATTCCAAGTCGAAATGATTAAACCGTAACAAACTTTAAAAGTGATCTAAAAGTCATTTATGAACTACCAATGCAATAAAGGTGCTTTAATTTATTAAAAAAAAAAAAACTTCACAGAAAAACAATTAAATATATTTTTTTTAAAAAAGAAAAGAATTTCTATGTTGTCCTTTACAAAGTATTTAGTTATTTATAATCAATTATATATTTATATTTAAAAAAATTTATTTTACTACTTTTTTAATTTAAGAAATGTCTTGTTTTTTTTAAACTCTACATAATATAAACACGAGTTGTTATTATTTAAAAAAAAAAAAAAAGAAGAAACTTGAGTGTTACTAAAAACACTTCTAAAAACAGTATAAATGATGCAAGTAGTATTAGGGAAAAGAGGGTTATAGCTGAACTAATATTTGAGAATTTTCATGATACTAAGTTTTAACTGAGCATGGATTAAATTATTATATGTGTGATATGCTGATTGCCAAATTATGTGTTCATGTGGAACTTCCTTTTAGTTACAAGGAGCTAAACAGCTCAACCTGGGATCGAAAAATAGATAGCATCCATTTTGTTTTATCATTTAAATTTCAGTGTTATCAGATTAAAAACTTGATCGAAACGGAACAAGGAAAGGATTTCATGTTCATTATGTATATAAATAGACGAGATCGATACCAACTTACCTGCCTTTTGTCGTGAGATATTGGTGGTGCAATGTCATGTCACCAATAAGCAAAGAATATTCTCCAATCACCATTATTATTATTTTTTTTTGGAAAAAAAAAAACACTAAAAAGAAGGCTAAAAGTAGAGAATATCTAGAAAATCATAACCTTCTTTTGTATTTTTCTCCTATCAATTAATTATTGAATTTCTGAATATATACAAACAACATGTTTTATTCGAAAAAAACAATGATATACGTTATAGGAAGCACATAGTTTTTAACTTTCTCTCCCCCTTTTTACATAATTGTGCAACAAATGTTTTCTTCTAAATAATTATGAATGATTCATCAACAAATACATATCAATTCTTGCAATTGAGATGGACTGCCAAATTAGATAAAATTCGCATATTTGATCCAAAACATTAGTATATCTAATGGACGAGATAATATATTTTGTTAATTTTTTATAATTTCACGCACAGTAAGTTGTAGAGTAAAAGTAGCAAGAAGAAACAAGTCTCCCCCATTAAGTTCATCTATTGCTGTTATTGAGAATTTGCAATCTAAAAGTTAATATTTGCAATGTCAAACAAAAAAAAATATATATTTGAGAAATTATATACGTACTATAGTGTATATATACACAATGATGAGTCTAACATGCAAATGCATTATCAACATGAGTATCATTTGAAAGAGAAGCATATGTTTGTAAATTGCAAGGATGAGTATATGATTCAAAGCCACATGCAACTCATGCTTTTTGGCATGGCAGAAAGGGATGGTCCCACAGTCACGGTCAGCAGTGAGACATATTACACAAACCCAGGTATCACGGACGGTCCTATCATCTGTCTAGGGAAACGTAACTCACCTTCTCTCTCTCACAGGCTGACCTGACCTTGCATTGCAACCTGATCTTGCATTGCGTTGTTGCACTTCTTTCTTGCTTTCATGGAGTCTTGCCTTTATAATTATGGTTTAATCATTTTATACCTCATCTAAAAAGCAGCTCCCATTTTTATATTGCATTATATATATAACTGTTGATCCTTTTTCTGCTTCAAATTCCCCCATCATCATCCCTCCGTTGACAGTACCATCATTTACTTTTTCACATCTTTTGCAAAGATTTACATATAATTTAAATTTTTAAACCTCATTTAACACATGGAATTAAATTAAATTATTTTAATAAAATTTGATTAAATTTGATAGAATTGAATTGAATTTAATAAATTAATATTATGATTTATTTGATGTGGTATAAGATTGAATTAAAAATAATATTATCTATCGTTCGGTAAATAATTATATATTATTTCAATAATATAAAATTAAAAATATTTTAATATTATTTTCAAAAGTAAATCTAATCACTTTAAATTAATTTTTTTAAAATTATATTTATTTATAATTATTATTAAAATATGTTATTTTTTAATATTAATTTAATAATGTACATAAAAATAATTTTAATATTTTATGTAATTAATGTAAGAAAGGAAAAAAGAAGAAAAAAAATAAAAAAGAAGTCCAAGGCTAGTAATCATATACTCCAATCTCATGCAACCAACAAATAAGAGACTGGATTGAAAATTATCCAATCCCTTGTGAACAAGGCCTTAAGGTTAAAAGTCTCAACCATATTATATTTTACAACTTTAATGTTATTAAATATATCAATGTTGAAATAGACAATTTTATAAACATTATAGGGCACTTTTTCTAGTAGAACTTAGTAATCTAGAAAATAATTCAAAATTGATTGTAAAAAAACATTTTGACCAATTTTTAAAGATACATCCGACCTACTGTCAAACATAGTTCTATTTTCCAAAATAAAACTTGCATTTAAATAATATTTAAATTATTTAGGACAACTAAAATTTTTAACAATTTTGAAAAGAAGGTTAAAATACTCTAAAAAAAAGCCCTTTTTTTCCATTGTATTACCCATTTAGGTCATATATTAATCACCCCTAGATTACTCGATTAAAATTGTAAATCGATTTTATGTCATAGAGAATTCCAAGGAAATATTGCCTTTAACCTAGATTAAAGTAAATGTTCATTATAATATTTACCTTCTAAATCTCGAAATAATTGGAGTTTGAGTTGAAAAGGCAACAGAAATAGACACACAATCCTACACATTCTGGCTACACGAACACGAGAGCAGCTTACTATGTGATACTGCCTCACTCACACATACAAAACTTTCTACTGGTTCTTCTTACAATCGCGCGTGTGAGGGACAATGAGGTGGGCCATTTGAATCAATGGCTGACCGACTTTGTGGATACGAGTAAGATAAAAAGAGCAAGAGATCAGAGCATGCAATCTAAGACCAACATTTATATGAGAGAGAGAGAGAGAGAGTGGTTAGAAAATAAAGAAGATATATTCTCTAGAGCCATCATGATTTTTGGTGTTATCTTTTGAAATCAAACAAAGGGTTCACCAGATCTCTGTTAGAAGAGTCCGAAATTTCCATTAGACTATTTTAGTTACTCTATTGTTTTGTGTTTTGGGTGTTTTTAGATTAAAAGCTTTGAGTTGGTGTTTTTTTTTCGCTTTTTCTTTGTCTTTTGGCAGAAAATCAGAGAGAGAGAGAGAGAGAGAGAGAGAGTCAGTCTTTGAATATACCTAAGATTTTATCTGCTTGCGTTTGGAGAAAACCCTTGTTTTTTTGTTTGTATTGTTTTGAGCTCTTTTCGAAAACTTAGTTGTTTTGTTGCAACTACTTCACTAGCAACCAGTTTTTTGAATTGAATTGAATCCAAATGCAAATGATGTCTGGTAATGCGTTTTCGATACCTTCTTCTTTTGGAGTGTTTGCTCCTGAGCAACAAAACGCCAACCCTAACCCTAAACCTACTCCTCCTCACCAATCAGCTACCAAGAAGAGAAGAAACTTACCAGGAACACCAGGTGCCTTCCATGCTCTATATATACCTTGTGTTACCTTCTCTTGGTTTCTTTTGTTTTTTGTTAGCTTTTGTTTTCTTGATGGGTTGTTAGTTACATATACATATTTTTTTCTTTGTCTAAACAGATCCAGATGCTGAGGTTATTGCTCTTTCTCCGAAGACACTCATGGCCACCAACCGCTTCATTTGTGAGATATGCAATAAAGGGTTCCAAAGAGACCAAAACTTGCAGCTTCATAGAAGAGGTCACAATCTTCCATGGAAGCTCAAGCAAAGAACCAACAAAGAGATCAAAAAGAAGGTTTATATTTGTCCAGAGAAGACCTGTGTTCACCACGATCCATCTCGAGCTCTCGGCGACTTAACTGGTATAAAGAAGCATTTTAGCAGAAAACATGGAGAGAAGAAGTGGAAGTGTGAGAAATGCTCCAAGAAATATGCAGTCCAATCCGACTGGAAAGCTCACTCTAAAACTTGTGGTACTAGAGAGTACAAATGTGACTGTGGAACTCTATTTTCCAGGTATTATTATTATTTACAAATTTGTTCTTGTTTTTGTCTTTGAATCCTGGCCGGTCACGTTTGTTTTGTATATATATAGTACAAATAAATGCTCACGTAGAGGGTTTCATGGTAACTTTCTCGGTTTGAATTTAATGCACTCAATTATTAGATCACGAGATAGAACAATAAAGTTAATTGATTTAATTCCTTAACAGAAAAGATAGCTTCATCACCCACAGAGCTTTCTGTGATGCCTTGGCTGAAGAAAGTGCAAGACTCACTTCAGTCCCATCTACAAATCTCAATTTTAGAAGTGATAGCGTGAATTTGCCTCATGGATTTGCTAACCAGGGACTAGTACAAGATGTTGCCGGAGTTTCCCAATTCGGATCTGGTTTTCGGGCCGATTTGGCCACTGCAGGTGATTATTTAGTTTTTGATTATTTAGTTTTAACTATATTTAGAACCAATTTTAGCATAATATACTTAGATTAATGATGGTCATTTTGCCTAATTAATTATGATATATCAACAGGTTTGCCTGAGATGATACAAATGCCTTCAGGTAATTTATATGGTTCGTCTTCAAATATGGCTAATTTTGGAAGTCATAATCAGTTTCAAGCCACAACTTCAAAAGGTGGAAATCTTTCCTTATCAGCAATCCAACAAGGACTAAAAGAAGAAACTTCTTCCCTTTATTCAGATACTCAAAACAACAAGCCATCAAAGCCAGCTGCGCCCATGTCTGCGACAGCGCTCTTGCAAAAGGCAGCCCAGATGGGTTCTACAAGAAGCAATCCATCAATGTTTGGAAACACTTCTCTTAGTGTGATGAGCTCTTCTTCGTCCACTTTAACAAACCTCAACTCAAATGCTCTCAATCAGAACAGAAACGAGCTGCACCAGGTCTACCAAAATGTCAAGCAACAAGATAATAATTTGTCAGGAGTGATGGGTAGTGCTAGTTCAAATTTGGGCTCCGTGACTAGCACAAGCAGTGGTGCTTTAAGTCATCAGCTAATGATGCAAACAAGAGGAGAACAAAGTGAACCAATTCAATTGAAGCTGCATCAAGTTTCAAACTCAATCGATCATAGTCTAACAAGGGACTTTCTTGGCATGGGTGGTGATCAACCGGGTCGTCCATTTCTGCCTCATGAGCTGGCAAAATTTGCTTCCATAGGTTCTTCAATGGGTTTGACCCAATTCAGCAGCAACCACTAAAGTCCATTAAAATCCCATATTTTGTTACTCATAATTAGTTACAGCTACCTAGCCCTTGTCTATGCCATAAATTAACCTGACCAGACCAGGCCAGACCCAGAGCTAAATAGTTGTACTCTATATAGTGAGTCTGGTTATGTCACGACAGAGTTTGGACTCGGTAAAACTGTTGAAGTGAAGAAACTTTTGGGGAGCCAGAAATCAGCACAAAGACAGCGAGCTATCCGGAGCAACTTGTGAAAAATGGTCAGTGGGGACAAGTAGGGGCCAGTGCAAATTTTTAGTGACGAAACATTAAGCGAACTTCAAGTCATGCATGTTCTCGTTGTTGTTCTTGTTGTTTTTACTCTTATGTCTTGACTCTTTTATCGTGTTTTGCCTCTCTCTTCACGTTTTCTTTTTGGAATCGAACAGCTCGCACAGAAAACTACGTGATATAACGTTGACCGTCCGTCAATGTTATATATCCAACTCGTCAACTACGGTGTGTTTACAACAAAATTCCAAGTGGTTGTTTGCGATTTATTTTAAACTGATTTATCAACTTGCCTGATTAAAATAATCTTTTAGATAACTTAATTACACCGTTGATCCATATATCTTTATTTTAACGATAAAATTAAGACTATAAGACTTTAGGAGTAACTTTGCAGCATAAAAACTTTGCAGCTTTTATGCTAAGATCACACACACGCATGTGTAGTGCCATGTTCGATCAAACCATATAGCTAGCAAGAATCTAGGTAACTGTTGATAGATTCTTCAAAGCACAGGAAATTAAGGGTAAATTATGACCAGAGGAAGCCTATATAGGACAAATTTTAGTGATCAAAGGATAGCCATCCGATCCATCAAAAACGTTTGATGGGATTGCAAAATCATGGGAATAAAGATCATATCCGAAATAACTATATAGATTGATGGATTGATGACTAGCTAGCTAGTTGCTAGCTATACCAGGTCTAGGACACTACTGTTCATTTTCTTTATTGCAAGTTTTTAAGATTTTTTTTTTTTTTTTGAACGTGCAAGTTTTTTAGATTTTGTCATTCCTGGAAATTACTTTTTATGGGCTTACTTGGGAAGTGCTTTTCAACATCGGCTGATCCATATATACATACATGTACACGTACACATTTAATTAGAACAAGATCTATATATACAATGTAATCCCATTAAAGAGAAAACCTAGATTTTACCAAGTTTAACCAGTTTGGAAAGAACCAAGAATTTTGTAAGTTTAGGTCTCAATTTGTTTCAAGCTCAAAACCAATAAACCAAATCAAGTAACATAATTCAAACATGCACTTTGTGGAAAAGTTGAAGCTTGACTTCATGTTTCAGTCAATTATATATAGAATCCCTTATTTTTCTGAAAAATCTTTCTGCTCTGATAAAGGGAGGGGGTGGTAACATACCTCGGAAGTCGGAACTAACAAAGACAGAATGTTCAAGTTTCCAATGTGGATTATTGGAAACTGCATGAACGCCGTTCATACTCTTTCAACTTTCACTTTTACATTGTTATTGGGTACTCAAATACGTTCCTGTGCCCAGTTTTTCTTGATTTGTGAGTGTGATCAGCCACAAAAGAGAAAAAATTTAAAAAGGCCATTTATAAGATAGAAAGTTTTTACTTGTCAGTGTAGACTGTAGAGAAGGGGACCCTTATTTTAATCAGTAGTCTAGGACATTGCCGTCCCTAATAGTCCCTTGCTTGGGACAGTCTTTGACTTTAAAAGGTCCTTATTTATTATTAACATAAATACAATAAAACCCCTATGTATTTGTAGGGAGAGAACAGATTATAAAGATATTTGTGTAGACACAAATTTATACACGGTGCGGTTTGTACTGGTGCACGACCAATGGCCATGCAAACAGGCCCTCGGATAAACAAGAGAGACCATGAAAATTGCACAAAAAGAGAGAGGGATTAAAATAACTGTAAACCTTTATTGTAATGAGTTATTACCTTTTTATCGGTACTTGTCACGATCGACCAGCTTTTTGAGACATGGGTCAAGCTACATGTATAATATCTTTGAAATTGGAGCCTTTCCACAGTAACAATTTCCATCATTTTTCAAAGCATGTTATTGTTACAAAGGCATCGTACGTACATACACGTTCTCGTTGAAATTTTGATTTTGTAAATTTGCCTTTCTATATTCCTCCCAAGTGTTGAAGAGTATTTTTTATTGAGGTTTTACAAAATTGAGACTGATTTCTATCATATTTTTTAGTTCGATGATCGGCAATATGAAGATAAATACAGCAGTAAATGAATATCACCCAAACATGAGACGGATTATATATATAAAACCTGATCTCAAACTTAAAATTAAGGATTGAAGTAGAAAATATTAATGAATATGTATTACAAACTAAACGGATAAAGTTTCAAAGGAGACTACCACTTAAAAGTTTTTAATTTTAAGAAGTTTAAACTATTTTCACATGTTTTAATTAATTTTTTCTTGAGCCCGATGTTTTAATTAATTAACAACATATTTTATATATAAATATATATTATTATTTATATATAATTTTTTTTTTTAAAAAAAAAATTCTGGGGGACCATATTGTTCTCTCTCTCTTTATATATATATATATATATATATATATATAACACAGGTATGAGACATGCAGTTGGATACATAAATTATTTGTCATCAGTTAAAATTTCAACACTGTTCTGGCTTGGATATATATGGCCCTATATTAATTCTAATTCCATTCCAAGATTGTTTTCAGCAGATTGACCTTTGATTTTAGACCACTTGCCCTAAATAGATCTAACTAGACTGATAGACTATCCCCTTAAGAGTTTAAATTGTCCACCTAAATATAAGCCATCATTACAGCAATTATTAGAAAAAACAAGTGGGCGTAGATATATTAACTAAAAACCATCGATATCTTATACAATTAATTAAATTGAACAATTTATGACATGCCAAAATATGTTTATTTATGCACTTCCCAACCTCTTCGCGCTAGTAGTTGTGCACCTCTAAATCTGCCATACTCAGTGATGGAGTTTAAGTCCGATAAAATACATTTTACAAGTTTTAATTGAGAATCTACTCTTTTATCATTCGAGTAGTTATTATTCAGTGTTTATGAGAGTGGTTATTTAAGTCATATAAATAATAATAATCTGTGCAAATTCAGAAAGAGCTCTAACTAACTCAATGTCGTCTTTCAAAAAATAAGAAAAAAAATCTCCATTCATATGAGATTTTACAAATACAAAGGCATTTACAAATTTGAGATGCATATATTCATGGAGTCATTCCTCAAATTTTAAATAAGGAGTTAGCGAAATAAATTTCTTGTTATATCTACTGTCTAAATTCGTGCCGTGAGAAGAATTCTTATAACATTTAAAAAAAGATTCAAAATAAAAAGCTGAAGTTGGGTGCATTTAGCAATAATTCATTTTGTAATACACTTACAACTTTTATGTGAGAGGGCCTCGACCATTGTTTCAGAGTGGAGCCCAATCGTGAAAAAATGGGCCTAATCTGGCTCACGAAAAGAGAAAATGCCTACGACCCAGTATGTATAATGACATGGCGATTCTTCATTGGCCGATGCCAACAAGACACGTAGGAAACTCCGTTCCAAAAATGCACGTGTACGTTAATGATTCGCTATAACCACGTGGAATGACATGCAAATCCTCACAGTGACGCACGCTACGGTTGCCTCTCCCAAAATTGCAATAATATATCGAAAATCCAACATTTTCACAGACTCAGCTTCCGTCGTCTCTCCATCTCTCTCTCTCTGCTCTACGCTGCATTTCAATCTCCAAACCAGAGTTGCTGCAGAAGCAAAGGCCACAACATATGTGCGTGTGGCTGTAAAAAATTGTAGCTTTACACGAACAAAGCGACGATGTGTCTCGCAAATTTACCTTCTCTAATGGATTCGATAGCATGGAGAGGACTCATTTACACAGTTTTTATTCTCCATTTCGTGTTCGCTTGCCAGCTCCTTCTGTTACAACCACTCGTATCTGCTTCAGGTATTTTTCAACTCTCACTTTGATCGCTGTCTTATTCTCTTACGGTTTTCTGTTCTGATTCAAAGCACTGTCGGTTTGTTTTGCAATTAATTCAGGTAGAAAACGAATTAAATCTCTTGATCTGTTGCTATTATGTTCAATTTTGTTTCCCGCATGGTCATAGCTAGGTACTTGTATTAATTTGATGGTAGATTTTTCATTTAATTAAAAAAATAAAATGTCAGTTTTTTTGTTTTTTTTGCTCACATGCTTTTTTGTAAGTCAATATTATTTAGTTCTAAGGGATTTATAAAATTGAATATTTTTGGTAGGTAACGATATTAGTTTCATAGTCCACAAATGGTGTTTTTTTTTAAAACTTATGAGAGTTACTTGTATGCTGTAGATGGGAAACCTGGGAGTGTTGCTGAGTTGTTTGAGAGAGTCTCACAAAGTATAAAGGTGAAACATTACAGTGAGGCACTTAATGATCTCAATGCTGCTATAGAAGCAGATCCTACTCTTTCAGAAGCATATTATCACCGCGGATCTGTTCTTCGCCAGTTATGCAGGTTGTTCAGTCTTGAAAATTTAGTGAGCTATTTCTTTATATAATAATATTTCATTTTTCGCAAGTCCAATGAAGCAATAGTTTGGGATTTTTTTTTTTTTTTAAATATTTTTAAGGAATTTGTGGAGTGTCCTATATGTCTCAACTTATTTGCAATAAATTATTTGCTTCTACCTATTATTTGTGGATGGTCCAACATTTCACTAGATTATATTGCAATGAATTATATGGTTTTATCTGTCACTTCTGCATTCATGTTGGTGACATCTGACTTAGTTTTGTACTTTATAACAATGTCGATACTATGTCAGACCTAACCCCTGTAGCCATAGGCACCTTTTTCCTTCCCTCAGGGATGCTATCTATTTCCTTCATGGAAGTTTTCTCATACTGTGATTTATATGTTCATACCATCTAGCAGCTTACCTCAATCTCAAACATAAGCATATCAGTGCAGCTGCAGAACATGCTTTGTCAGCTTCCAGACTGTCATGGTAACATTATGTTTGCCTTTACATCTGGTTAGAACCATGTTGAATAGAAAACAAAGGAAACAGGGCACTAGTGGATTGTTTTTGGTCAGTTTGTTCAAGTTGCTATTTCTAGCTAGCTGCAAGATAACAAATGGGTTTGGATTTTGTTTTTGACTTCAGCTATGAGTTGATACTATTGCTTAGATTAGAATTTAGGGCGGCAAGTAAAACACTTCTCTCTCTCCTACCCTCCAACTTCTGATTGGAAACTTATATGATTCAGGCGCTTTTTCAATGTAGATATGAGGAATCTGAGAAGAACTACAGAAAGTTTCTGGAGTTAAAACCAGGGAACTCGGTGGCTGAAAAGGAGCTTGCTCAATTGGTTCAGGCTCAGAGTGCTTTAGATACAGCTTTGAAGCTCTTTGATTCGGGCGACTTTTTAAAACCATTGGAATATGTTGATAAAGTTGTACTTGTTTTTTCTCCAGCTTGCTCTAAGGTATCATTTACACATTGTTATTCATTATATCTGTGTTTCTTGTTTTGGTTATTTACTTGTGCTTCTTTTGGTGGCCACAGGGAGTTGGAAGTAAGGCTTTTGAGTAGAATTCTTAGCATATTTTTAACTCTATGCATTGTTTGTTGCAGGCCAAATTTCTGAAAGTCAAGTTGTTATTAGCAGCTAAAGACTATTCTAGTGCCATTTCTGAAACTGGATTTATTCTCAAGGAAGATGAAAATAATCTAGAAGCACTGCTGCTCCGTGGCCGTGCATACTACTATTTAGCTGATCATGATGTTGCACAAAGGTTTCTTTGATGGCAGACTTTCCTAAATCCTAATAGCACGAAATTATTTGTTTATAATCAGAAATTTATATTCATGTATATTTGTTACATTCAGGCATTACCAAAAAGGTCTTCGGCTGGATCCAGAGCACGGCGAACTCAAGAAAGCATATTTTGGATTGAAAAATTTACTTAAGAAGACAAAAAGTGTAAGACAACTTCTATTGTGATTTTTGTTTTATGTTCTTTTGGTTAAATTTTGTGGGTAGAATAGCGGTTTAGATGGAGTGGAGTTTGTCATGGCCCTTCTGTCATCAAGCAACCTTCCTTAGGAGTTAGGACTTATTAGTGCAACTGACTTGTTATGCTTCATGCAGCTTTATTTAGTATTAGTTCTTAACTCAATTATGTTTTAATCAGGCGGAAGATAACGTAAGCAAGGGCAAGTTGCGTGTTGCCGTGGAGGACTTCAAGGCAGCTCTTGCATTGGACCCAAATCATCGTGCACATAATGTGCATCTTCATCTTGGTTTGTGTAAGGTCTTGGTTAAGCTTGGCAGGGGAAAAGATGCTTTAAGCAGTTGCAGCGATGCACTTAACATTGATGAGGAGCTTATTGATGCTTTAGTTCAGGTTCGTTGTGTTTCCATCCGTCCTTATCTGTCTAAGCTGTTATTGGAATTGCTATGCATGTATGCCTTCTTGCTGTGCTGTCTACGATGATGAGACCAAATTTGTTAATGTTTTTAACTTTTTTATATTGTGTATTGCCTTGGTCACAAGTTTTAACTTGCTTGGCATTTTTCAGAGGGGTGAAGCTAAACTTTTAACGGAGGACTGGGAAGGAGCTGTTGCAGATTTGAAGTCAGCAGCTCAAAAATCACCTCAGGTTAGTCATTGTTGAAGTCTATACAAAGATATTTATAGTATGTGTTAAGCATAGAAATAATGTTGTAAACTACTGCAGTAGCACATCGATCAATAATTAATTTAAAATTAAAAAAAAAAAAAGGATTTTACGGTCATCCTTCTCTACTAATTCTTGATTTGGATCATTTTGATGTAGCTCGTTGTTGATGTTTCCAGAAGATCGTTGTACAATTTATGCAGTGTTTAATATTCTTTCTTCATTGCATGTATTTGGGATTTATGTTCAAACTTGTTAACTATGCAGGATATGAATGTCCGGGAAGCACTGATGAGGGCTGAAAAGGCTTTGAAGATGAGCAAACGCAAGGATTGGTACAAGATTTTGGGAGTTTCAAGGACGGCATCTATATCTGAGATTAAGCGGGCCTACAAGAAGCTTGCTTTGCAGTGGCACCCAGATAAGAATGTTGACAATAGAGAAGAAGCTGAGGCCAAATTCCAAGAAATTGCTGCTGCGTATGAGGTCAGACTCAGGAATATTTGAATATTTCCTTTCTATGAAATCTGATTTTGAATTTTACAGGGTTTCCTTCTACATGTGGTTGACTATCTGGACCTTGCACATTTTAATTTATCTACTGGTGTAATTTAGGCTGGCATATACAAAATTATACATTGCAGTGAGCTAGAAATTGGGCATCTAGATTCATATATCCAAAATTCTGCAGAACTTTTAGCCTATCTAAATTTGGATGTCATGTTGGCTGTATCTGATGTATGTATTGCCCATCACAGGTTCTTGGAGACGATGAAAAACGTGCAAGATTTGATAGAGGGGAAGACATTGAAGACACTGGAATGGGTGGAGGAGGTGGTTTCAACTTTGGAGGAGGTGGTGGAGGACAACATTTTACTTTCCATTTCGATGGTGGCTTTCCTGGAGGTTTTGGTGGTGGTGGTGGTGGTGGTGGTTTCGAAGGTGGCTTTCCTGGTGGTTTTGGCTTTCATTTTTGATTCCAGTGAACCATGGCTTCCAGTTTGCAGAAGGTTACAAGAGTGCAGCTGCTTTCGTTTTGAGCAGGTTATACGAAAATCTTTTACTGATGCTGACCGTTTACTTGGTGGTGTATAATTTTAGGCCATCGAAAGAGATTCCTAGTTAGAAGATGAAAAATGTGTCGCTGGACAAAGTTTTGTTCTATTGATATCTCAGAATTTAAAAAAAAAAATAAAAAATACAGCTCTATCTGGAATTTGTACTAGTGATTAAAGGAAAAGATTAGTCTTTGGGCCAGTGATTTGTTGCATGGCTAGTGATTTGTTGCATGTATCTCTCTCTAACTGGCCATAAATCATTAAATTTGTTTATTCTTTAATCAAATCGAATAAATTAGTGCTAATAGTTTTTCACCTTCCTCTTGTGCGGTCCCGTTGTTGCAAGTTGCCACTTTGAGGGGGGCCTAGCCAGCCTTGCAAATGCTTGAAGTTAGAAAATCTATAATTGCAGATTATATTGATGATTATGATGGTAGTTATTCACTTGGAAGCTTTTCCACTTTTAACGAGTCGTGGCCTCGTGGGTTTGGATCCAATGAATTTGATTAAAAATTAGCCAAAATAAATAAGAGTCGGTTCAAAGCATTTCCAATTCAACCCAATTTCTTCTTCTTCTTCTTCTTCAACACATCTAATTCAATGTTAAGCATCAAATCTCAAATAACTTAAAATATTATTTCTTTTTCTTTTTTTTTTTTTTAACCCAAATATGATTTCCTTTTATCCTTATTTGCAATTAGTAAATACGCAGTATGTGCAAACCGAATAGCTAATGCTAATACCACCTCATCATCCTTATTTATTTCGGCTTTTAGTTGTGATCGTAAAAATATGGTTACCATTAAAATCTCAAGACTAAGGGAAAATGAAGTAAAATTTATTCCCTTTCCAACTGTACCACAACGCAATTATTTAAAAGAATAATTATTCTAGCTCAACAAAATATCTCATCATCAAAAAACAAAAAGGAAAATCTCACAAGATCAACCATAACCCAAAAAATTTAGCAACTGTTACCAGATCGATCCCAGTTGTTAAGTTTGTGACATTGAGAGGGACCTTCGATTCAACCCAATTCTATATTGGATTTAAATTCAATAACTAACATATTAATCATGTCTTTTTTTTGAGAGAACGTATTAATCATATTTTGCACCAATAAATTTGTTAAAGTATCCTAATTCACAAGTAAAACCAGGAAATGAGAGGATGATTGAATATGAGTCCTCGAGGATTGGTGGGCCTGATCCATTTTGAATGATTTTTTTTTTTTTTTGTTTAAGAGCATTTTGAATGAAATTTGAACACCTCATTTTGCCATAAACTTTATTTTTAACGGTGGAAACCGAGGACATTATTATACAGGGAGTGCTTCTCCAATCAGGCCTTGAAATATTTTTCGAGAAAATTGGTTTTACAACCTTATAAAAGATTGTAGTAACGTTGTGTGACTAGTTCTACAAGTTGTAAAACAAATAATTAAGAAAAATTTTTTAGTCAAGGCATACTAAAAATAGTTTTATAATAATTCAGATTTAAGAGAGAATATAATTTAAACTCGTAACTTTAATAGTAGCACATTTACTAATAAAAAATGAAATTCAAAATGAATCAAGTTTTACAGGAAAATGATTCAAGAGGAAAAAACTTGATTCTTTAGATAGGAGAAGAAATTAATCAAGTTTTGAATTTAATTATTTCTTTGAGTGTAGAGTGCACGTAATTTGATTCTCAAATAATTAATTATGTTTTATTTTCTTCTTAATGATTCTCGATCAATAATTGTGTTTTCAAGTATTAATACAGTGAGTTGGTATCCTCTTATGTTATTTTTACTTTGATTTTTTTTAAAAAAAGATGAAAAAAAATAATTTTAATAATTTATTATTCTTTATGATAGGATCTCAGTCGGGTATAAAATGTTTAACAACTCCGGGCTGTTAAGGATTGCCCATTGGCCAACTTTACCTCATCATTATTATATTTGTTTGCTTTTAGTTTGATCGTAAAAGCATAGTTACAATTAAAATCTCAATAGTAGACGAAAATTGAGTAAACTTTGTTCTCATAATTCCAACTTTACAACAGTTCAATTATTTTAAAGAATAATGATTTCAGCTCAGCAGAGCATCTTAATCAACAAACAAACAAAGACCAAAAATCTCAGCATCAACAATAACCCAAAAAACCAAGAAAATATCAAAACCAAGACAAAACGGCTGCAAAAAGTGCAACTCCGAATGGGACCACCTTCTCTGCACTGGAAGTATCAACGGAGGTGGTGGTGGTAGACGCTTTGGGAGTTGCAACTGGAACATCTTTCTCAGGCTTGGTAGGCGCCGGCGCCGGAGCCGGTGACCCAAAATATTCCGCAGGAAGTAGCACACTGTCGAGCTGATAAACAGCCAAATTTCTCCCAGTAAAGAGTGTGTTAGCCACTGTTGCGGTATTGACCCCAGTTGTCAAGTTCACTTGGTTCCCTGAAGTCGTGACATTGAGAGGGAACTCGCCACTGCCACTGTCTCCTGCCTGTGTACGTATCGGGTTGGTGGCGGTTTGGAACTGTGTCACAGACATCAAGGTAGGGAGAAGATGGAACTGCACCAGCTTGATCTTCTGTACATCGCTAAGCGAGTTCAGCGTTCCTGTCTTTAGGTTGGAGAAGGCATTGTCTGTTGGTGCGAACACTGTCAACCCCTGGTTTGAGTTGTTGAGTTGTGTGTTGATTTGGCTGTCTAGTTGGGTGTTTCCAAGTAGCCGAATAAAGAAACTAAACTGACCACCCTTTTCGAGAATCGCTGTGATGTTGAGTGGACCAGCAGGCGCTGTAGCTGGCCCTTGAGCGGATGTTTTGGTGCAATGAAGGAAGAGGAAGATGATGATGATAAGGAGAGGGAAGAGATGGTAAGTAAGTGACCTTTTCATTTTTTGTTAATTAATTATCAGCTCTCTAGATTTCACTACCCTTTACTGATTTTTTGAAAGAAGAAGAGTTTGGGGTGTCATATATATATCGACTGGCTTGTAGATAGAAGTGATTGTACAGGTAGGTGAAGCGTAGCGATAAAAGGTGGCGAGACGACCTCAGTATTGTTTATAGCTTTCTTTGTAAGGCATGGGACTGAGAGAGAAAGAGAGATGGAGATTGCTTTGCAAGGCAGGAAATGCAGTGGGGATCATCAATCAAGGGAACTGAATCATGAGAGTGGTTATAAACAGAAAATTTTGATGATGAAGCGCTTTTGCTTGTTTATGGGGACAAGCTTTTTATGAAGAAAACTTAAACTTTACGTTGTCAAATGGTAGTTTAGTTTCCAACTGGGGATGATTATGATGATGGTGACGTTAGTGGGTGGACCAATTTTGATCTCCATTTTACAGACTTTGACATACATTTATTGAAATGGGTCATGCATTTTGGTTTTTGTTGGGAATTCTGGTTAGGATTCCTGATATTGAACTGTTTGTTAGAAGTTATTTGGACTTTGTCATTTCATTAATCGAACTCAAATTTGGAAGCCTCTCATTTGTTGAGCAATCTATATTGTATCATGTATGCATCGCATTGGTTAATACTTTGTATTCTCCGGTCTATTTTATTCGGACAGGGCAGCTGCCTTTGATATTCTAAAACCAAGTTGAAACCAACTCATCTTTGCTAGCCACCAATGTAGTGATGCCTGATAATCATGCCTTAATTTGGGTGGTATTTTAGATTTCTAGTTGCATTACCCTGGCAAAATTGATATTTTTAAATGTTTATGTCTGAAGATTAAATCTAATATATCAAAAACTTAATTCGAATGGTTGTGGAAATTGTTAGAGCTTCTTTTAAAACTTGTTATCAACCAAAAAACTATATTAGAAGGTAACTGCGACACCCTAAAGAACAATAATATAAAGCTTTGTCCTTCGTGCGTAAGACCGGCCTGCGGACTTATCAGTGGACCTAGCCCTCAAATTTAGATGCCATTTCAATGCAAAACAAATACAAAAGGTAAGGGAATAAATGCAAAAGCAAATGCCTCATGAAATTGCGCTAATACCACATTAGACAATGATTAGATAAAATTCAAGTTAATAGGTAAAGGCTCAAAATTGTCTAAAGCATTAGTCTCCAACGTGTACCAATACTCATGGATTTTGTTTTATCAAAATAAAGACATTATTATGCCACATCACTTGTTCTATTGAATTTTATGGAGCCTATTCATGCATGGTATGTTTCAGTCTGCGTACAAGAAAAATTCACTTCAAATGAACCCAACCTATCCTCTCTGTGGGGCAACTATTGAAACAAAGATACATTCTATTGTAATTTTTTTTTTTTTGAAATTCATTCTATTGTAAATTTAATTGTACTAGACAAACGACATATTTCTAAATGGCCCAATCAGCAGGTCAAATAACATTCTCTTATGGTATGTTTTTCTCTTCAGTGAATTCTCATAAACTATTCATCCCTGTCAAACAAATAGTACAATATTGTGGAGTTGAGGAGAAGTTTCCGAATAGATGTCTTGTTCTTGGTCAAAAATCCAATTTGTAGCAATAAAATATTGCTCCTCTCTGAAGTAAGAAACAAATGATTGGATTACACATTGACTATGATTTTTAACATATTGATTAAAGCAACAGCCTCGTTATTAGTCAATGGCATAGAAAAGCCACTGCGAACCAGCAAATGGAAGTCCAGTACATAAGACCATGTTTGTTTACTGTTGTTGTAGCCCATTTCATCATCTAAGGCTTCAGCTGTTGGGCAGAAAGAGTGCGTCCAATACGTGTTTCAATACCCAACGAGCCTCGTTTTGTTTTTTATAACAGCCGACTAATTGCACTTCAATTTGGGCTTTAAATTTGTCCATTATCGGCCCAGGAGATGAAACCCAAACATTTGTAATGACTCGTAGTCCGCGTTAAAAACAGAAAGGGAACACGTGGTGGGCTATGTGGTGGACATATGTCGTCAAATAACACAACTTATTAATTCGAAGTCTTCTTGACAAGAGCGAAGAACCTGACAGGCCTGACAACTGAAACAAAATACTGGCCCAAATAAGAGTGAGCTGATTAATGGCATTTTGCCAAAAATCAAATGGGAGCAAACGGGTCTACCATTTTGTGCAATCCATGATCAAACTTGCGTTACTTTTATGTGTTGGTCAATTTGACATCTCAGAACCCACCACCACCCATGACATATGACTCAACCTCAGTACACAATTAATTAAATTAAAGATCATACGATTACTATATCATTTCAAATGTCAAATTCAACCCCAGTTTATATTTCTTCAACTCTTAATAGTAAAATTTTATAATAAAATGAAGTTCGGTAAATTCTATGTCTCATAAATTATACTTACATCATTAAAATTATAAATTCAAGCCGTGTTTCTTATATATATTTCTTTAAAAATTTTAAATTAATTATAATAAAAAATTAGCAAAATCTATCCAAAAATTTATAAATAATGAGTTTGATCTTAAATGATTTGTAGTTGTGTAATCCATAAAATACTCAAATATGGAAGAATAACTTCAAGAAACAAGAAGTTGAAAACAATAACTCGTATATGAAAGAATAACTTTAAATTCCAATAATAAAAAAAAAAAGTAGAATGGGAAGGAAAATAAAAAAGAGTAATGATACATTACCTATGAATCTGCTCAAATTCATTATCAAAATGATATAGTAAACTTATGTGTAATTATCATTTCATTAATATATCATTTCAAAATTAATATAACAACTACAATTTGTCATATTATTTGGATAAATCTTTTAGAAGTATAACATTATTCAATAAAAAAACTACAAGAATAATGATACGCTTCTTAAAATCTTGTCCAAATGATATAATAAATTCACGTGTAACTATAACATTATAAATACATCACCCTAAAATTAATATGGTAGCTATAAATAAGTTTGACATATCATTTGAATAAAATTTTTAAAAAATTTAACATTATTCATAAAAAAGAATATTTCGTGAAGGACTTATCTCTTGAAGAAAGTATTTATCATTTGAAAGAATAAAATATTTTTCGAAAGAAAGAAATATCTCTCGAAAGAAAGAAATATCTCTCGAAAAACTTATCACTCGAAGGAAATATCTTTCAAATGAGTTATCTCTTGAAAGAAACACTTATCTCTTGAATGGAATGTAGTTCTCTCAGGCAAATCAATTTTGGTGTAAGAGTATTTTTGTATGTATACATATTTTAGTGATATTAAAACTGAAAATATGCCGTGATAATTATACAAAAGGGGCTCCTTATAACGACATTTACAAAATAACCCATCCTAAGGGGTTTGATGAGGACGGATACACAACTCTCACATTTGATGAACAAACATCAGGGAATATGCTGCAATAAGCGTGCATATCCTTATGCGATCAAAACAAATCATGAATTGGTCTACCATGGACCCTATCGTACACTAATATTTATTAAAAGGAGTTTTAAATCTGTAAATAAAAGCGACCCTTTTCCACAGTTGAATAATATCTCTTAATCGGCGAAGAGAAGCCCATTTTCTCCCCCTTTTTGTGTCATTTACTCATCTCTTATTCGCAACTCAAAAACGTCCACACCACCACGACTTGTTTGTGCCGAGAGAGAGAGAAAGTGTGATGATCTGTATATCATCACCCTCATTACCATCACCGTCCATCTCGTTGACTTTCCCACTTCAAGGTCAGACCTCAAACTAATCTAGACAACAGACAATTGAAAACAAAAACAAAATAGCCTCAACGTTCACATAAGTCGCAAACCACAGGATCCAAACCCTTTTCATTGATCCAGTCCGGTAGCCATTGAAGACCCAGAAGAGCGAAGCCAACAACAGAAGGAAAAAGAAAAAAAAAAAAAGCGAGAGAGGCACTGCTCATCCTATTATAGGAATTCTATACAACAAAAGAGAGAAACAAGAAACAAAACCAAAAAAAAAACATAAAGCCCTAGTGTCATGATCACATGCTCTCGGGTGTATCTAAAGAGAAACCATGATCAACCCCTCCAACGGTATGATTTCGACATCGTCTTCAACGGCAAACGCCCAGTCGCCGGGCCTGAAGACGTATTTTAAAACCCCAGAAGGGAGGTACAAGCTTCACTATGAGAAGACCCACCCTTCTGGTCTCCTTCACTACGCGCACGGCAAAACTGTCACTCAGGTATCTTTTTTCGATTTTTTACGAGTACCCATTATCTGATATTAGTGTTTGGATTCCTTTTTTGGGGTCAATTTGAAACCTCTGTGGTGTTCGTTGATACCCATTTGTGAATATTTTGGTGTTAATTTGAATTTGTAGGATTTTCGTTGTGAGAATCGGCTTATGGGAAAAATATATTATGCTTTTTAGGGTTTTTGTTTGTTGATTTTCCAAATCATTGATCTCCAAGGTTCTTTTATTGTTACTTATTTGGATAGGATTTAGTCCGTGATTGCATTGTTGGTTGGTTGATGGTTCTTTTAGGGTTTACTCAATGGTTTGTTTTAGAGACATTGGTGAAGTGAATTTTGGTGGATATTTTTAGTTAATTTTATGGTTAGAACCAGGTTTCAATATTATTTTTGAGAGGATGTGTTGATTGAATTTAAAACACCAGGTTACTTTAGCTAATCTCAAGGACAAGCCGGCTCCATCAACTCCACCAGCCCCACCATCAAGCTTCAGTGCCAGCAGTGGGGTGCGGTCAGCTGCGGCAAGGTTGTTGGGTGCAGGGAATGGTAGTCGAGCTCTTGGTTTTGTTGGAGGCAATGGTGGGAGTAGTAAAAGTCTTAGTGGGAGTAGTAGGATCGGTTCATTGGGTGCTTCAAGTTCAAGTAGTTCAATGATTAATACAAATTTTGATGGCAAAGGGACTTACATAGTATTCAATGTGGGCGATGCTATATTTATAAGTGATTTGAATTCTCAAGATAAGGTAATTTGGTGGTAATGTTTTTAATGAATGGGTGGGTATTTTGGGTTTGTGTATGAAACTAAAGTTATTTATTGTTGAATGTAGGATCCGATAAAGTCTATTCACTTCAGTAATTCGAACCCTGTCTGCCACGCATTTGATCTAGATGCCAAGGATGGACATGACTTACTTATTGGGTTGAATTCTGGTGATGGTAATATTTTCAATGTGAATTCAAATCTTAAGTTTGATTGAAAGTTCAAACTTTTCAAAATATATTTTTGTGTATCATTGTAGTCTACTCAGTGTCACTGAGACAGCAATTACAGGATGTTGGGAAGAAGCTTGTTGGGGCTCATCATTACAACAAAGATGGGTCTGTTAATAATAGGTAAGACTTAATTGTAATAACGTTCCAACATTTTTGCTTTTCGCATTATGCATGTTTGGTAATATTTCTTGATTTCTCATCCAGGTAAAATGATTGGGTTCGATAGATATTGCATTCATGTCTATACTACTGCTCTTAGCTGACACTTGGTTTGGGATGATGATTAGAGGTTGAACTGTTTTTGGTTTATGTTCTTATGGTTTATGTGAATAATGAACAAAAGAGAGACATGTGAAAATGATTTTAAAGGGCCATAAGAGATTTTTTATAGGTCTTCTGTACAAGTTATAACTGTAGATTCATTGTTCATGATTTTTCGAGGGATTAAATATAGTCTATATTGTTTCCAAATATTTTGTTTAATATATAATTGGCTTGGCTATGAAGCTAAATCTGTCAATTTAGTCAGTATATATATATTTTTTTATTTTCAAGTTAATTTTCACTTGGGAGACTTAGACAGAAGACACATTTTTCTGATTACAGTTTATACACTTTTTGCTGATCTTACTGATGCTGTTTGAGAATTCTCGGATGTTTTGAATTGTATGTAGCTTGTTTGATTAACGCTGGTTGTTTCCAACAGTCGTTGCACTAGTATTGCATGGGTTCCTGGAGGTGATGGTGCTTTTGTTGTTGCTCATGCCGATGGTAATTTGTATGTGTACGAAAAGGCAAGCCTTGAATATCAACACAAGTACTTTTTTCTGCCTTAATTTTTGTCTTCCATGGTGAAATATGTTGTGATCTGGGTGTGCATTAACTTTTTTCTAGAGCAAGGATGGTGCAGGTGATTCTTCATTCCCTGTTATCAAAGATCAAACTCAATTTTCTGTTTCACATGCACGCTACAGTAAGGTACTGGATTCAAAGTTGTTTAAATTTAATAATTTTGGATTTAGTTCTTACTGAAATTGTTATTCCACAATTTGTACTTGGCATCAGAGTCATTTCTAGAAGCAATTCATCATTGCATCATATATAGTTTTTTTATGTGCTGTGCATGTAGCTCAGCTTTCATTGATAGGTCCTAGATATTTAGTTCTAGATACTGCTGTTTAAATTTCGATATGGCGTAATAGTGATCAGCTCTTCCTCACTGAGGTGAATTTGATTTAGATTTCCTAACCAAAAACAGAAGCTAATTTACTTAGGAAGGCTGCATGTAACTGATGTTGCAAACAGTTCCATTCTTGAGTTTGTACTCTTTTGGTTACAGTCTAGTCTTAGTTAAGATTCTTAGTGACATCAGAGTTGCAGTTTTGATGTTTTCTATGCATAAATATGTGTGTGCCTGGTTGTGGTTGTGTATATATTAGTGTCCACCCCAAAGTGGCTAGGACATGCTTCTGATGGTGTGATAAGTAGACAATACCTTCATGTTGATTTACTTGTCCTAGTGATTTGCTATTCATTGGATTTATATTTTCACATGTTTTTTCCTAGTTTAATTTCTTTGTATGTAAATTTGTATGCTTCATATATGAATCATTAATTATGGTTATCATTGTTACATGGTCCCTTGAATTAATCGGTTGTGATTGTATTTCAATAATTATGAAATATTTAGTAATAATATTTGTGCTTCAAGTTCACCATTTAAGATCTTAAGGGATAGACATGTGGGGTGCAGAGAGAGTTTAACTTGTTTCAGCATCCAAATTCATGTGAGAGGCAGGGAGTCTTATCAATAGACCTCATTTGTTTGTCCAGATCTCATCAAGTTGTTAACTTTTGTATGCAATAGTAATCTGTATGTGGCTAGTGCTATATTAGCCAAATATCATTGATATTTATATTGCCATAAGTGTGTGCCTGCGTACCTACTGTTAGTAGTTTAAGACTACTGTTAGCAGTTAAAAACTAACTTCATTTGCATGAGACAGATATATATTTAGTGACATGAGGCCTAAAGCACAATTTTTGGATTTTAATGTTTTGTGTTAAGTATCTACTAGGTCCAAGGGTAGGGGCTTGATAGATGATGTGCAGGGACTTAGTGAAGTACTGATTTTTGGTACTTACTGGTCAGTGAAGTACTGATTTTTGGTACTTACTGGTTGTTTTTACTGTTTGCATTGTATTATGGAAAAAAAAAAAAGAGCACGTGCATTGTAGGTGTTGAATTATTTTTCCACTCCTGGCTCCATCTATATTTGTCTGTTGACTTCAAGAAATTGTTATGCAGAGCAATCCAATTGCTAGATGGCATATTTGCCAAGGTTCAATTAATAGCATTGCTTTCTCGACTGATGGGACCTACCTAGCAACTGTTGGAAGAGATGGTATTCTGTGACTTTGTGTTGATTATCCTTAACTTCCACTAGTTTGTATGAGCTTATGTTTTTAGTTCAATGTAGGTTATCTACGAGTTTTCGACTATTCAAAAGAACAACTTATTTGTGGTGGAAAAAGCTATTATGGTGCGCTACTGTGTTGTGCTTGGAGGTACCTATCTGTACTTGTTTATAACTTTAGCTTTGTCTGTCTGTGTAAAATATTTCTTCCAATATCCAATTTTTTTCTCCTGAGCTTTTCTTGTATATTATAGTTCTTTTTACTTTTAAAATATTATTATGTTGAGAAATTTAAAGGCATATTTGACAACAAAGTGCTACTGAACAGCATGGATGGAAAATACATTCTGACTGGTGGTGAAGATGATCTGGTTCAAGTTTGGAGTATGGAAGATCGAAAAGTTGTGGCTTGGGGCGAGGGGCACAATTCATGGGTAAGATTCAACAGTACAAAGCTTGTTTATAGTTTGTTGCACATGATTGTGACCACTTCAGTTCTTAACCTGATTAGTTTTTGCTACCACTTCAGTTCTTAACCTGATTAGTTTTTGCTACATGGTGTTGGCAGGTCAGTGGTGTAGCGTTTGATTCGTATTGGTCATCCCCAAATTCAGATGGCACAGGGGAGACTGTCATGTACCGGTTTGGTTCTGTTGGTCAGGTACTTGATTTGTAGTTATACTGAGTCTAGTCAAGATTTATTGTATATTTAATAATATTATTATCTGTGTAGGTTTCATTATTTTTGGTGCTTTCCTGGGTAGAAATGTTATTATTCTGATTGATTGTGCTAGTAGAGCTTCAACTCTGAAATTAATGATGTTTACTCTCTTCCATCATGGTAATGTTGCAACTTGTGTACATTTATCTGGGCAAAAATTTCTCCATGCTCTATCTATTTCCCAACCTACTGGTTGCATTCGTGAATTTTGGTGGCAATATAGGATGGTAACAAATGGGCATAGGTTGTGAGGAATATATAGAACTCATTGGAATAGAATTTGGGTCCTATGTTTGGCATGCTACATGACAGGTGGCTGACATTCTGCTTATGTAGAGCCAGAGTAGAGACATACTAGTTGTTAGAACTATGGGGAATGCTCCTTGAACTTAATAGGTTCTTATCAACGTGACAAAGAATGTATTTCAGTGAAAACAGAGAGCAACATGGAGGGGGAAGTGTAAATGCTGACTCTGAAAATCATATTGCGCATAGTCAGAAATGTTTCCGAGCGCTCCCTGAACAATATCTAAGCCAATGATTTTGATCAGAAATATATATATATATATATATATATATATAAGAAGCCAAATGTTATTATAAAAGTGTTTTGTGTTCAAGAAACACCATAGCTTGTAGCTGGTTTTTTATGGAACTTTAAATGAAAGAAAAAGATTTTCATGTTAGCCTCCAAGGACTAGATGAGTTTTGACCCTTTTATAGTTTGCAAGTGCCGGGTCTTTGCATTACAGCATTTTCTTATTGAATTTGATTGTAAAGCTTGAAAAGAGTCAAAAGAGAGAACTAAAGAGAAAAAGGCACTGAGAAAAACATACATCAATCACTACTAGGTTCAATAGTATATTGTTTGAGTTGAAAGTCATGCTGAGATTGTTGACGTGTTGGCCATTAATTCAGTTTTTTGAACTTCTGTGGCACTATTATGCTCAAGGTTTTTTACATATTAACTCTCCACTCTCCAGTAATTTGTTATTTGTGAATCAAGGAGTATGATTTACTTTTGAGTGTTTTTGCCAGCCCTGGCGTCCTTGAATAACCTTGTTACTTCAAAATCTTTAAATCTCATCATTTTTTACACATATTTATTTATTATTTTGAGCAGGATACACGGTTGCTTCTGTGGGACTTGGAAATGGATGAGATTGTCGTACCATTGCGCCGAGGGCCCCCTGGAGGTTCTCCCACTTTCAGTACTGGAAGCCAGTCAGCCCATTGGGACAATATTTGCCCTGTGGGCACTCTGCAGCCTGCTCCAAGCATGCGTGATGTCCCGAAGCTCTCTCCACTAGTTGCTCACCGTGTTCATACTGAACCGCTTTCTGGTTTGATATTTACCCAGGAATCTGTTCTTACGGTCTGTAGAGAGGGGCACATAAAAATCTGGATGAGACCTGGATTAGCTGAAAGCCAATCTATCAACTCAGAAACACTGTTAAGTACCAGTTCAAAGGAGAAGCCATTGCTGTCAAGCAAGGTTGGCAGTTCTAGTTACAGGCAATAACCACAATGTCATTATATGCGAGGCAAACAAAGTTCTTTTTGTCACGGTGTTTCATTTCTATTCACTAGCGTGGTCGTTCAGCTCTTTTCATCCAGTTGGTTATCTTGGGACTAGCATCGTGTGAACATAATCTGGTTGCAGTGAGACTAACCAACCGGTTCCATTGTATATTCAAGGTGAAGAATGCCATTGATGGCACTTAGAGGTTTGGAGGAAGAGAGAACCTCCTTTGTAAGTACAAAACGGCTATTGCTAGGATATATTTAATGACTCTTACACAAGAATAATGCGAAGTTACTCCATTTAGGAGTTGGATTACTTTTGAGGTGCATTCAAGTGATTATTCATTCTGTTGGTAATGCATTGTTACAATTTCCATATATTTTTACTTACGCTTTCTGGAAACTAGCCTCATACATGCGGCTACATGGTTCTATGTAACTTTGGATTAGTTTGTCATTGAATTTCGACAGAAAATGTGTTGATTTCTGAGACTCGATGACTATTAAGTTTGAAGCTGCAATCTTATATTTAATCAGAAAGTTGAGGCTAAATGAGTTCTAGAGCCGCTATGCTGTCCCTATTCGGTAAGAACCTATAAATGTTGTGGTTTTCTTCGATGTTACAGAGTGGATTAAATTCTATCAACTTGCTTCTCGTCAAACTACTGCTTTGAGCATTTACCTTTTTTTTTGTGATGGCATCTCTTCCATTTAGTGATGTAATTTTTGTCTTCTTACATTGCAAAAGTGGCTTATTGCAATAAAAAATAAAATAAAATTCAACCAACCAGAATGTAATTTCTATTTCCATTAATCACAAAAGAAAAGAAAGAAACAAGTGAATAAGCTCAATTGAATACTAAAACTTATTGAAAACGATCCTATCTAGAAAGTGAATGGCAACAGCAAAGCAACATATACATGATCTGGTTTAGATGTATTGAAGCGTGCCTATGCATTGCAGTCCAATATTTAGAAGACACTATATATGCAAACATACAAGTGAGATGCATATGCATGAGACGTAGTTCCTATGCAGCTGAACACTGTCTTCTAATGCGATCATTGATTTCAGTTACTTCAACGCATACTGTCACGGGTAGTTTCTGAATCTCTTATTTCTGTTCCATGGTGTTGAGAATCTATCTGGTTTTGGTGTGCAGTTGTGGATGGTTGATTGGGTAGTGTCAACTCCTGACGACTAGGCTGTTGATGACTTGACCTAGCTTGCTGTTGTCTCCAACACCTCGAAATCTCCCCAAGAGCAGAAGTTCCAAACATTGTAACTCCAAAACCAACAAAAGTGGCGACTAGAATAGATATAACAGCCTGCACATAAAGCTGTACATCCCCAACAAAAATACAAAAACCAACATGTCAAGCATATTACTTCAACAAGTAGGTACTAATCAATATTCCTGGAAATAGTTATTGTGAGCAAAGAACAACTTACCAAAGAGTACAAAAGATGAGCAGACAGAACCACCAATCCAAACTGAATAAATGCATAAACCCAGATGTACTTTTTCTTAACTGAACACAAATTTTTAGAATTGGTTAGATACCAAAAGCCAACAGCAAACTCATGTACTTCATTTAAATCTAAAAGACAAACTCCATCATACCCATATTAGTAGATGTCATGGAGGCAAGAAGGCCTAAAATGCATGAAAATGGAAGAGAGATGGCAATTGCACCAGATTTCATCTTCATGACCTGTCCACTTGATAGTGTTAACGACTGTGACAGGCTTGAGAAAGCGGCATTCAGAAGTTGCTAAGCTTACCAGAAGTTGTTCAAGAAAACAAAAGTATGCAAGCATGCTGACTGATAACCAGAATCGGAACATCCTGCCAAACCCTGCACAATATGCATCTCAAGTTAAATCACCTTCAAAGATGATATTAAGCAAGTCTCAAGAAATACGAACTATAAGCCCAAGGCCAGGCTATTTACATTTTTTAGCACTTTATTTTGGTAAAAGATATACGAAAAATATGATCACCACCCTAGACCTAGAGCAAGTTCAAGATTATTTTTAATCATTATCAAATTGCATGCTAATAAGTAACCACTGGAATCAAACCTACTTCAGTTAAATGGAATAAGAGAGAATTCCTCAACTGAGACGTAACATAAAGTTCTTGGTCCTAGAATTACAATATACCAGGGGATACTTCAAAACAAGATTTTTAATAATATGTCCAGAAACTAAAAGTAGAAGAGTTAGGACAGGCATTCTAGATGTTAAAAACGGTTAATTGCCTGTATGGAGTAGGGTCAACTTGCTGGGCACCAGTTCCTCGCGCATTATGATAATTTTGAAGTCGTAGAAGGGTAACAGGTAGATTTCGGACCTCTTGCTTGCAGACATCACACTTTCTGTTGCCTTTAATGCTAAACCATTTTACAGCACATTCTTGGTGCGCTAGTGCAAGTTCCCCTTTGCAGCTACATTCCATCTTGAGTGTGTCAGCACCTTCTCCAAGTTCAACGAAGCAGATTCTACAAACAGCTTCTTCTTCAGGAATATGCTCACCACCACCGTCATTTCTATCTAAACAATAAGACTAAGATAAGGCATAGGGTTGGTCATTGCAACTTATAAATAACAGCAAAAGTTAGAGCTGACAAGCAAGTATTAGCCAATGGTAAAAGCTTGGTGTTAAAGGATTATTCCAAATGAACTTCAATCAGTTAAAATGAATTAGCAAATTTCAGAAATTTAATTCCACAAATTTAAAGTAACATAAAAGCATTGAACAAATTTAATGTCATTATATTTTAAACATTAATTAACAAATACACTTACAAATCTACTTCTACTAAGAGTTAGGCTCCATCATATTGAATCTAAATTTAAGACAAAACAGTATATATATATATACACCAAATTTACACTTCTTATGCCTTACGTGAATATATCATTTTAACACGAAATGTTCAATTTATCGAACACAAAAATCGAAGCTCAGTATTCTAAGTTATTCCCTTCATCTTTTCTTCTTTCAGTTGTTTATTTTGGTGGGTGGAGGAAGGGTGGTGTTGAAAGAAAAGGAATCATGGAGCAATGGAGAGAGTAAAAGTTTACCAGTATCATTTGGAGCAGATGGGTTTGATGTTGTCATTACAGTATCCTCATCTACTTGGGTAGTGGTGGGAATTACACGGAATCCACCACCTAAAGAATCCAACCGCCTTATGTTTATATCTTCTATGAGCTCAGGGAGTGAACGTGAACGATGAAAAGATTTTTGAGTTCCTCCTTTCTGTAAAGTGAGGAATTTCAATACGAATCAAACGAAAAAGATGATAAACAATATAGCAAGGATAAAATACAAAATTCCACTAAATATCACAGACATATACTTTGATAAATAAAAACAGATAAAGTGGCCACACGACACATATGCTTAAATTGGTTGTCTTATCTGATATGAATCTGCTGCACAAACATTTTATGGATTTTGAAACATGTCTCAATACGAATCAAACGAAAGGGTAAACAAACAATATGGGAAGGATAAAATACAAAATTCCAGTAAATATCATAGACATATACTTTGGTAAATAAAAACAGATAAAGTAGCCGCACATGACACATATGCTTAATTGGTTGTCTTATCTGATATGAATCTGCTGCACAAACATTTTATGGATTTTGAATCATGTCTGAATACAAACTGGTGCAAGAAATTCTTGGCCCTCAGATTTTAACCTCTGCCTAGATACTACTTAAATTAGCCACTAGGTTCCATTAGAGAATGAACTGAGTACCACAAATGCGCAATATAAAGACTGAGATGAAGTAAGACACCCCTTTGTAGATACACTTTACCACTATAATCTATATAATCTATATGCAAACGACAAATTAAAATTATTTGGCTTTAAAATAACAGACTGCTTATAAGGTCAACATAAGTACTCAATATGTGAAAAGTTTGCAAGTTAATAAAAGGCCGGTACTCACAGCAGAACTTACAGGATCAGCTGTTTTTGCCCCATGGGTAGACTCTGGATTTGAGTGAGAAATCGGGGATGATGCTGTCTTCATTGTAGTTGTGAATAATTTTGTAAGGGATAATGTCCTTGAAATCCGACGCGTCTCTGTAGATGAACGACCTAGAGCTAGAACGGCAGCCTTTTCAATATCAGAAGTAGTATTTCGATACTTGAAGCTTAGCTTTGGAAGGAGGCTTTTAATGGTTGATTTATTTTTTGATGATGATGGGGGACCTTGAGACTCATTCGATGTGTCAATCCTAGGAGGAGGACTGGGCATGGGGGAAAAGTTTACTCTTTTGGGAGTACTACTTGGTGTTAAGGGCATGTTTATTGTCATAAAATCTTCTCCAGCATCCTCAACAGTTGTTGGTGGAATCTCTAAGACAAGGCTTTGCCATCTCCCGAGCTGAACTGGTGGGGTTACTTCAACTATTTCTGTTGAATTTTCAACCTATAACCAAAATTACCACCCATTAACGTTAGCAGTGATACAAATATTGAGCTTCTTGTTGTAATTAACTAATCTCCAAGTCAAATTATATCTGCAAACCATCAAGCAAGCCAACAATAAGTAATATTTTTGAATTACTAACAAACAAGTACAGAGAACAAGCATTTATCAACTACATATATTTAATTGAACAAATGAAATAAGATCATGGAAATTGTATGTCATTGCAAACAACTGGGACAAAGACTTCGTCTAGCTAATGAAGTTTCTCAAACATGGGTTGTCCACAACAACAAGAAGACTCGACCCAAAGGCGTTAAGTTGTTAACAAAATTCAGTGGGCACAACATGAACGTTCAAATTAGGAGCTACTTTATAGCCAAACATTGCATTGAATCTTGAGTTTCTTCTTGCCTTGAGTGGACAACTTGATTATAATAAGTCAGGTCACAATAGTTCCAGAATTGTTATTCTATTTTTTCCTGGTTGGTAGGTAAAGCTAATTCTTTCCACTTTCATGAAATAAACAGAGTTTGCAATGATTTTTGTAAAAGCTCGAACTTCGATTCTCAGAACCACGTTCACTAAAGACCATTTAAAAAAAAAAAAAAAAAAAAACCGAAAGTCTAAAAGCCTTTATTTCGTGACATAAAATCAAAACATTTTTCAGACAAAACACACAGCTGTCACCAATTTGACAACAAAGCCTTGTGAAAGCAAATAACTAGGAAGATAGAGAAGTAGAGATACAAAACATAAAAAGGCAAGTTTGAAGAGAAAAATTAATACCCTTTGAGCGGGAGTATCAAGAGAAATGCTGCGAGCACGTTCATCATTCTCCTTGACAACTGCTTCTTCTTCAGTTCCCATATTTGAAAACCAGAAATGAAACAACTCCAAGACCAAGCTGGTATATACGTATATGTATGTATCTACTGTGTTTTCAACAGAAAATATCTTCCGGGAAACCTTGTTAGAAAGCTATCAAAGAAGAGAGAAAGGGAAAGTACAACAGATGATGTCCGTGGACAGGTTAGACCTGAGGGTGAGAGAGACAGAGAGAGGCGGCAAATGACAAATGAGAAAGAGAGACTGGCGGATTACTGGATTTCAGGTTCTTTTGTACTTATCACCTGATAACTATTGATTGGTGTTATATATAGAGTTAAAAGCTAAGATTGGTGAGGGAGGTCTGTCATCTGAGCTGGCCCTATACAAATTGAAGTATTCAACTGTTTTTCCATTCAAATTTTCATTTTTCTTACTGTTTTCCTGGGGAACCTTGTTTAAAAAGAAATATTTGTATAGAAAGGAAAGGTCATATAAGAAAAAAATATGGAGAAAAAAAGGAAAGAGATTTTTTTCTTTTAAATGTATCTTTTATTACCTCATAAGTGATTGTTGATTTTTTAGTAAAAGTTTTATTACCTCATACCTCATAAGTGATTGTTGATTTTTTAGTAAAAATTTTAAAGTTTGAATGTTGTTTAGGAAATGAAGTTTGCACACCCCACTTAAACTAGTGGTTGACTAATTTATCCTAAGATTTATATAGTAATGAAAGGTCATAAAAAAAATATGGTGAATAAAAAGGAAGGAGATTTTTTCTTTTAAATGTATCATTTATTACCTCATAAGTGATTGCTGATTTTTTAGTAAAAGCTTTTAAGTTTGAATGCTGTTAAGGAAATGAAGTTTGCACATCACTTCTTAATAAAAGAAAAAAGTGGTTGAGTGGTTCACTTCATTCTAAGATTTTTTTTCCTTTTAATGTATCTTTTATGACCTCATAAGTAGAAGTTGACCTTTTAGTAAAAGTTTTTAAGTTTGAATGCTATTTAGAAAATGAAGTTCGCACATCATTGTGGAGTGATTGAGAGCTTACTTGATCCTAAGAGCATTTCAAATGCTCTTATGAACTGTATTTCGAAAAATATATATATATCATGTTATCAATGTTAAAAAATTTATTTATTACATAATATAGGTATTATTTGATAGATAATTAAAATGAAAAATTGCTCTTCAATGTTTTCATATATTTCCATTTAATGTTTTAATGTATTTCCATTTAATGCTTCCATGTTTTTTTCTTTAATTAGATTTAAAAATTAGAATTAAATCATTATTAATTTGTCTACATAACCGTCTACTATACCCTCTGAAAATAGATAGTCATGTTGATAATATTTTTTTTTTGTGCCACTTCAGTTTGACATTAATGAGTGATAATTGCATTTGAGAGATTTATTTTTAACTTAATATCTATTCATCTTATGTGGTATAAAATTTTTTCATAATCCATAAGAGTATTAAAGATGTTCTAATAGGTCAAGGTTAAGTCTCACATTCGCTTTAAAAAATAAGATGTGGATAGTTTTCAATAAATTTAATCTTCTCTCTTCTACCATTAAAAAAAAAAAAAAAAAAAACCTTCCAAATTTTGGTTAATAATCCTATTTGGTTTTAAACAAAGACAATCGTCTTCGTCAATGTGTGCCACAGAAAATGAGGTACCTTATCTGGTTTTGACGATTAGAAAGAAAATGTGAAAAATATGATAATATCTAGTAAATTTTAGGATGCCCTCATTCAGTGTTATTAGTCAGGTATTGACTTCAAATCTCAATGATTAATTGGTTATAGATCATAAAGTAAATACTTTTTAATATAATTAAAGTATAATTGAAAATTTAATAGCATGTTAGGAAGAAAATTCTCTAAATAAATATATGTGACGATATTAAATTTTGAATATAAAATATAAAGAAAAATACATTACTTATCAAATTATGAATGAATGCAAATCAAATCAGTACATCTAAAAGGAAAAAAAAAAATGCAAGGATAAAGATTTAACCAAATCAAAATGGCCTAACTCGAGATCTCCTTGTTGGTTGTCTAATCTACAAGGTTGTCTAATCTTGATGCCTTTCTATCTAACCATGGCAGTTTTGCAGCCAACTGAAAAAGCACAGCAGTTTCGTTGAGCAAAAGAAATAGAAGATGGACTTGGAGCATGGAATGGTTGCTGCATTGACTCATGAATAGGATAACGTTGGCAGAGGTAGTTGCAGAGCCACCCCCTTACCTTTGTCTAATCTTTATTGTCAATCCTACGTAGCGTAGAAACCAAGGCAAAGAAGAAGATGGACATTGGACGTTAGACAATGGACAGTGACAATTCATTATATTTTAAGAATGTCAAACTCAATGAGAATGGTTTTTAAGTTTAATTATGATAATGTTCACTTATCCCCCTTTTTTTCAACTAGTTGTTTTAGTTGATTACTATGATATTGATAACCATGTATGTGTTGTGAATACATTCAAATCATTTACATGATTTTATAACTGTATTTTTAATATTTATATCTAAAAGTGTTTTTAAAATATCTTTCTTTTAATGCATTGTGTATTTTTACATCGTGCAAATCTATATCATGAAAGTAATATACGATCATAATAGGTTCTGATAAGTCTTTAATTTATTTGGTATAAACTTTAAAAAGTATATATATTTTTTAACTCGAGTATCTTAAGATATCGATTTTCTTATATTATTTTAAACATTTGTTTTCAGTCTTTTTTATGAAATATTATTATATTAATATACCAATTAGTTTAATTTGTGGTATTTTTTTCTAATAAGGCTTGTGAGTATTGGATTTTACATTTTTGATATATTCTTGAGTATTTTTACATAAAAAATGTAATAAATATATAAATATATATATGATAGTGCTTTTTGCGTTTTTCTTTTTTTTAAAGAAATGCTTTTTGAGTTGTCAAAAACAAATTTTTAAGTACTCTTAAACTATTCTCCACATCTAGTACTGATTATGTATAAATAATAGCACGTATGATATTTTTAAACATTCCTTTTATAAATTTGAAAAAGGCATTTAGCATTTACAAATTTTTAGATGCTTTTACAAAAAACTGATCTAACAATTTTTCAGATGCTTTTACAAAAAACTGATTTACCCAAAAACGTAATCCACATCACAATTTTAAATGCGACGAAATCTTTTTTTTTATTTTTTTTTATGACATCCAAATACACTCGAAGACAAAGTCTAGTTGATCATTGGCTTTTAACAAATGTACGCAATCGGTGATCAATTTGGCTTCCTAAACATTGTTTAAACTTCCTCAAGGGTCAAACATTTGACACTACTTGTGTCCCTTCCTTGCTTTTCAGATTAGATAGACATATAACCTCAAGGGAAGAGCAATATGCACCTTGTTGACCTCATTAAACATTTTTCTAAAAAAAAAAAAATTAATAATAAACAGAAAACGAAGTAAATGGTTCAGAATTAGGTGCACCACTAAATTAAATTCAACCCATTATAAAAATACAATTATTTGATGGTTGAAAATTAATATAGGATATTTTAATTGTTTAATATTAAACAATTGTGTAGTGTGCAACTTCCGAGTAGTTTCACTGCAATGCAATGAAATTGAAACTTGAAAGCGCCTCATGGAATAGAATTAAGATGCCTTTGATTTTGGAAAATACAATTATTAGATGGTTGAAAATTAATATAGGATATTTTAACTGTTTAATATTAAACAATTGTGGAGTGTGCAACTTCCGAGTAGTTTCACTGCAATGCAATGAAATTGAAACTTGAAAGCGCCTCATGGAATAGAATTAAGATGCCTTTGATTTTGGAAAATGACCCATCGGTTAAACGTCGCCGTTTGTTGAGATGCTCGTGCTGTTAATCATGGCCAGCTTTGGCAAAACCTTTCGCACGATCGTCTTGCTTTTGTTTGTGCTGCGATCCTGTTACTGGCATGTGTACGGGCAGAGGACAATTAATCACAGCCGTGCAAATGATCTTTGTCAAAGTTTCAAAACACTTGGTGGGCAAGAAAAGCATCACTTTGTGTGTACTAAATTGAGTTCTTGTCACTACCAAGGCATCTGGATAAGACAGACACAGAAGTATTCCCCAATGATTTGAGAGCAATTTTGAGGTTGACTTTTTTCTTTTTGACTGTTCTAGTCATTATATCACTCTGTAAGTAGTTTCTTCTGTTCACTTTTCTAACAAGGACACTCTACTCCAATTAGTAGTGATGTATCATGTAATCAAACGTTATCAATACCGATTCGAAAGCAAGTCCCACTAATAAACGATAGGATCTTCTCATTCTTTTCTTTTAGACTTTCCCATCTATTTTTTTATAAACACACACAGAGACTTTGAGTTTTAATGTTATAAGAGGTACACTCAACTCAATTAAAATTAGATGCACACTTTTTATATTATCCCAGGACTAGATAAAAGAAATTCTACGATATACTTATAAATATTCCTCTAGTTATATAATATTTACTGGTTAAAATAGATGAAAAATCAGTATATAGTTTTATAAGAAATGTTTTGTTGTTAAAAAGGACTTGGCACAAACACATCAATGAGTATAGTCATTCTCACTTTATCTATATATATTTATAATGTTCATCCGCTAAGCTATTTACTTTATTATCTTTGCCATAAATGAAAAGAATATGTGGGACAAAGTCTTTAACTAGTTAGGATTATCTATAATTTTAGCAAAAGTAGCTAGATAGGGTCTGATCATGCAAGCACACGATAAATTAATTTTAGTGTGAAATCATTAGATTCCACCTTTCTTCTTGTGCTTCTTCCGACCTTAGTAAGTGTCATAGTGCATGCACATGCATTTTGTTAAATATATATATATATATATACTTTAGAATAAATTTTATATCACGATTAACTTGTTTATTTCTTTTACTAATATTAACATCGTTTTATTAAGAAGGACGACATTTACTTAATAATGGAAATAACAAAACAAAGTATTTAGTGTGAATCAATTTATCACGAGACATATTCTTTCTTTATATATATATATATATTCTACTACGTGTTTCATTATTTTTATTTTAATACACATCGCATAGCACTTAATTTTATATACTAAACATAAATTTTGATTTTTTCCTATAAAAGTTGGTTGAGATGGGCCAATTTATAGACTTTCTATTACCACATCAATCAATATCTTTAGGCAATTCACAGAGGTGAAGACTAAAGAACAGAACTATAGCCTAGTCTTCTCTCTAAAAAGTAGGGGAAAAAGTTTTTAGAGGATGTTAGCATTTTGTGTTTTCTAAATTTTTAGGGATTTAATCTTTTATGAGCAATAAAGACTCAAGTATAATCTAAAATCCATGTAATTACTTTGAGAATGACTAAATTTATTATGTATTTATATATATTTTGGTGATTTGGGTGCTTTAAATTAGTGATTACCACTTCTCTCTAAGGCTTCTAGTTTGTGCGTTATGGATTAAATTATCACATATACATTCGAGAAAAAAAGGTTCATATTTATGGATTTAAATATTGTCGGATTAATACAACCAAATTAACCTCATCTCACTGATTCAAAAAATTTATACTAGGTATGTATTAATATTAAAATATTAATTAAAAGATATCCGCTTGTCTTTTTCATTATTAAATATATATGTATAAGAGAATAATGTTTGGGCTTTTTAGTAAGTTTCAAACGACCTTCGGCCCTTGCATAGCCAATCGTCACTGTCAACTAGGTTGTCCAAGGCCCACTATTAACATAAAAGGTTCACACAAAGATAACTTTTTTATTTTTTTCTTAAATACCACTTCGGTATTTCCAAAAAAAAAAAAAAAAAACTAAATATCACTTATAGTTAAACATTCGAACCTAAATTAATATCAACCTAAATGAAACTCTTTACTATCAAATTATTTTGAGCAGTGGTAATAATTTTTTGGATTTAGCTACCTTACTAACTGGATAACTTTATCTAATAATTACAACTATTTGATAATCGTCTTTAATAACTACCTTTATAATTAATCCAATAGTGTGTTGTTGATAGGTGAGATTACCCAACTATTAAAGTAGTCAAACCCTAGCTTTTTTATTTCTTAAGACATCATTAATGAAATGTAATTAAATTTGTATAAATTTTATCTAAATTTAAACTTTTACGTGTCAGCGTTTGGTATTAGTTAATCACTAAATTTCTTCTTTTTACCATTTGGGGATGAAAGAGGAGTTATGACCAAGAATCCACAACCAGTACAACGTAAATGTAAAGGGCTTTGGACCATCTCATCTAATTCCAATTAATCATTACCACGCTGAAGTTAATTCCGGATGTCTTAATGAAAATAAATTTTTTGATGTTTTAACAAAAATGAAGTATACAGATAATTTTCTAAAAAAAATAAAGAAAAAAATTACGTGTATAGATGGATTATGGACTTCAAGACTACTGGCATACTGGGTCGAGTCATATGGGCTTTTTCTTCTTCACAAGTGATGTTGCTGGCAGCCACCAATTAACCTGAAAGCACCCCACTTTTCAAGAGCTCCCATTAAAATTTTGTAACAGTTATGTTCTGTTAACAAATAACTCACCCCAATTACTTACTCTTTCTAATGTCTTTATTTCATGCTAGGGCTTCCATATATGTTTTACTAAAATGTTGTGTTTTAGTACTTAAAAGGCTAATTCCATGGTTAGTGATATAAAAAGTAGGTTTATCAATGTGTCACTTTGGGGTAAGGGAACTAGCTCCATTAACACTCACTTCATCATCGGTGAAGTCTTCTCCACCATCCATAAAGTTATTTAATTATTTATTTCTTATGTTAATTAATAATCATAAACTAAGTCAAAGACAATTTTGATATTTTACCATTCAAGGTTAGGTAAAATCCCAATAGGGGATAATTATTAATGCTAAGAGAAGTCAATTGACTTCATGGGTGTTTGTGTAATTAAAGCAAAAAATTACCGTTATGTGTAACATCACTAAAAATTAGAGGTCATTTGTGCAATTAAGCCAAAGATAGTTGTGTTAATTTTTAAAGCATTATTATATTGCCCTTTTTTTTAATAATAAGTGAAACCTACTAAAAAAAAAAGAAACAAAGAAAAAAGCTACCTAAGGAGTTGCAATGCCCCGTCCCAAATTTAAAAAAAGGTTCAGGGAAGAGGTAGCTATTAGGAATGGTAAAAATATCCGACTCGACCTAAAATGACGAGACCTTGATCTATTTTAGGCAGGTTTGAGGCATTCAATTGGGTTTCAGATTAGATTTAGCTCAAAATTATTTGACCTAATTTCATAGTAGATTAGGTTTGTGTCGCATAATTTTGACCTAATATAACTCAGTTATATCGTTTTATTATATTTTTATCATACATATTATTATTATTATTATTGTTGTTGTTGTTGTTGTTGTTGTTGTTGTTGCTGCTACTGCTGTTATAATTTATTTTTAAGTGTTGTGCATTATTATTTTGTTATGGAATTTTGTTATGTATTAATTATTATTTTGATGTATATAATGAAAGTTTATTATGTGATAATTATATTTTTAGTATCAGTACTCAATGAATTTATATTTTTCACAAGTCTTATATTGATATTATTTAGATGTAGTGTTAAATTGAGGTAAAGATTGATTTATTTCAAGTTTTAATGTTTATTTATTCTTTGTACATTCATCTTTAATATAAATTTCATGTCTTGTTAAAAATTGAATTGGGTTAAAATAGGTTGGATTGGGGCAGACCACCCAAAACAACTTTAGGTTTGAAATGGAAAATGGCAATCTGTCCAGGTCAAGGGTGGAGTTTGGGACACCCATCAAAAAATCAGATTGAATTTGGGATAGACTGATTTGATCCTGATCTGACCAATTGCCATCCTTAATTGATATGTTCAATTGTTCATCCTCTGTCTCAATGCAAAAAGTACGCAACTTCCTCTTAGATATGGCAAAGCATAAAGCTTCTTGCATTTGTGCGACCTGCTCCCGTTGGGGGCCCTCTAGAGCATTATCAGTGTTGCCAACGACAATGACAATAATGAGAGATAAAGGTTAAAGTAGTTTGGATGAATATGTGATTTTATTATTATTATTATTATTATTTTATAATAAGCAGAAAATTTTATGTGATTGTTAAAATATGGGTCTATTATATATGTTTTTTATTTGGATAGATCTATAATTATAAAAATATCATGAGTTCTTTCATAATTATTTGTATTGTTTTATTTTGATGTGGCAAAATACCTTTAATTTGTCCTTGGGCCAATAAAAATTAGGGTTGATTTGTGTAATTAATGTAAAGATTTTATATGTGTAATTTCACTTAAAATTGTGAAGTGTGATTAAAAACTTGTAATTGATGCACTAAACAGGAGATCATCACTTGTTGTAATACATAATGCAATTATTGCAGCAATCTGTTAATTACTTGAAAAAGAATGAGAGGTTCAACTATATCATATTTTTAGGGAGACTAATAGGTGTGTCGATTAACTTGCAAATTATGCTTATCAAATCCTCCTAGGTGTTTAGGTCTATGATAGTGCTTCTAATGACTTATATGATCTTTTATTTTGTGACGTGATGGATATATCTTAGCTCGAATGATTAATATTAGTTCTCAAGGCTTTCACGTTAAAAAAAAAAAAAAAAAAACAAATTAGGCAGGCTTTATTGTCACCAAAAAATGATTTGATTTGACTTATGTTGTAAAAAGACTTGGTGATGTCGAAGGTTCGTGACAACTTTTAATATATACTATATAGTCAATTAAGACTTGGTGAAGTTGAAGTTTGTCCACAGGTCTGTCATTCCACGAGCAATCATTTATATATTATTTTATTAGAATAAGTATTTACATTGAAGGATAATTTTGATGTTTTAAGGGATCTAAAAAGTAAAAATTTAATTTAAATATTTTAATATGGATTTATAAAGTAATGAGGTGTACTACCAAATTTTTTTAATGACAATAAGGCCATCCTTTGTTTTATGAGTCATATTAATATGGAACTTAACCCAAATTAAAATAAACAATTCATATTTATTTTTCAATCCACTAACGTACAATTTGTTGTATTTTAAAATATAAAATTGATCCCTTATTCACTTTCACAATCTTTGTTCTTATTTTATTTTATTTTTTTATGTTAGCTCGTGTTTTTGTTTTAATTGATAGAATGAAATGATAATTTTGGCCCCTCCAAACGCCCCATCAAGTGTTAACCATTGCTAAAATCAACTGCCGGTCTGCCCATGTGTCTGTAAACAAAACTTGAATATCAAGCAATTATTGCGATAAAACTATTAAAGGCGCATTTTTAGCTGGGTTGAGGCCCATGGCGGGCACCGAGCCACCGACAGCGCTACTCTTTAAAATTAGGGCAAATTGCACAAACTCCTTTGAGGTTTAACGAAATTGCACAAAAATGACGATATTTGGGTAACCTACACTAACTTCCCTTGAGGTTCCAAAAACTCAACACAAACCTCCCCCACTGTTAGTCAACTATTAGTTAACTTATGTCAAATCAAAATTATCGAGGGTAAAATGGTCAATACACACGTTATAAATATTTTAAATTAATATATATTAATTTAATTAATAAATAAACAAAAAAATTAAATATATATTTTTAATTAATAAAATAATAATATAATATTTATACCCTAAAAAAAAATCTTCATCTTCTACCTCTGCATCATCATCTTCCTCTTCTCCATTTCATCATTTTTATCATCCATCTCTTATTTTTCATCAAAATCATCATCTCTATCATTTTCTTCAAACCAACATCATCAAAATCATTCATCATCATCAAACCAAATATCACTCAAATAAAAAAACTTAAAGTTCACGAATTTTTTTTTTTTTTAAAAAAAAAAACCCTTTGGAGACCAGATCTGGTCTCCGGCGATCTGGTCTCCATCGCCGGAGACCAGTGGTCTCCGTCGGCCTCCATCGCCATGGAGGCCAGGAGACCAATGGTCTCCAGGTGCGTCTCCATTGCTGGAGACGGGCATGAAGACCACTGGTCTCCTCTCCGATGGAGACCAGTTGTTTGGTCTCCGTCGGAGACCAGTTTGGTCTCTGGCTGGAGACCAGAAAATATTCTGGTCTCCAACGCTCTTGAGACCATTTCATCAGGTCTCCAGCGTGCTGGAGACCAAATAAAATGGTCTCCAACGCTGGAGACCAGACTGGTCTCCGGCGATGGAGACCAATTTCATGGTCTCCATCGCCAGAGACAAGGATTTGGTCTCCATGGGAGACCAAGGTCTCCCATGGAGACCGGCTCCTTTAAAAAATATATATAATTTTAACTTTCTTTTTTTTTTAATCAAATTAAAAAGATTTTTTATTAATTTTAAATTTAAAAAAATAAAATATTGACTTTAAGTTTGACCTAAAGGGTATCTTCGTCTTTTCATACTTTTGACCGTTGACCGTCAGGATTTAACCGTAGTTGACTGACGGTAAGGGAGGTTTGTGTAAAGTTTTTAAAACCTCAGGTAGTGTCTGTGCGAGTTACCCAAACTTCGTCATTTTTGTGTAATTTCGTCAAACCTCAGGGGGTTTGTGCAATTTGCCCTTAAAATTATGACAAATTACATAGTATCCACAATTTTAGGCTTAATTATACATACAAAACTTTTATTTAAAATTTCAAATATTAGCCCACCCTTAATTGGTTTCTCTGTACTATTTCTACTTACCAGCATTTAAGTGTGAAATATCCAGCGTACTTCTAACTTAATTATTTTTCTAAAATAAGTAATTTTAAAATTATAAATAATTATAAAATAATAGAATAAATTATTTTAAAATATGCAAAAAGAAAAACTCAAACTCCATGAACAACAAAAATTACCTCCTTTGATCAATCGAGATCAAAGTGGCACTTCTCTATTTGAAAAAGATTCAATAAAGTAAATACCTATCGACATATTATTCATATTCGCTTGTTCTTAGAATTAAACATTATAAAGTTCAGTATTAATATTTATATTCAATTTCTAGTTGAAAATGTATTTTTTTGGGGGAGGGTTTATTCAAGATTTTCTATAAAGCTTGTTAGATCAATTGTCGTTTTAATAAACCTCTCTCATTTTTGTAATTTTGATTTAGGGTTTATTAACATAAGTTAAATTAGTGACTCATTATCTTTGTTTTGTGGTTTATAAAAAGTATAAGATAAGATATTTTGAGATTAAGAAAGTGTAAGTATTCATATTTTGAACTTCAAATGATTTTTTTATTTTATTTGTGTTTTTATATAAAGCGAAAAATTTATAATATTGTAAAATTTTACCTTTTAAAAATAATTTTTGAGGAGAAAATTTTTAATCCAAAAACATTTATTAACGACAGTTGATGGAGTAACCTATGCATCTGAAGTTCACAATATCCACAACAACTAGTATGATCAAGTTTGTTTTCAACTGCATTCGGTATTATTTTACCATTGAGGAGCTTTGTGAAATTGTCAGTAACAATTCCACATGCATGCAAAAACAGATCTAAACTGAGGGCCCTGGTCGCAATTTACCCTATCAAATATGGGCATTCGAACAATCACATAGCCCGTGGTTTGTAAACAGGACGCAGATCGGGATGGTGATTCGAGACAGCGCATTGGTTGTAGAAGCAACTTAGATGGGCCCGAACCGGACATGACACGCGCTGTTGTCAGGTTTATATAATTATTTATAGTAATTTATCATGCTGAACCTACCTTGACCCCAGTGCTAATCAAAATTAAGAGAGGCCTCAACAGCTTGACACGTAACACTACATTACGTCATCACATTCCACCTCTCTCTCTCTCTCTCTCTCTCTGTTTTATAGATCACATCAGATCTACCACACACTCACTCACTTACTCTCAACTCCATTCATTTTCGCTATTCAAACCCTAACTTCAATTGTATAATATCTGGGTTTCATTTTTCTTATTCCTTCTCTTTTTTTTAGCAAATTAAAATTATACCCAGTTGAGGAAAAGCCGATTCAAAACATGTAAATGTAGAATTTTATCATCGAATGTTGGTTTTGGGGACAAACATGGGGGGTCGGATGTGGTTCGAGCCGAGTCCGAAGAGGGCTCCGAGGAGGGTCTGGTTAAGCTTCCAAAAATCAATGGGTGTCCTCGTGGGTGGGAATCACACCTCTTCCAGGTTTTGTACTCGCTAATCTGTTTTCCCCTTCTCGTTTTGGCTTTCAATTCTCTCTTGAATACTTGAATTTTTCTCTTCTCTTGATTCGAAAGAAAAAAAATCACAATCTTTGTGTTGTCTGAAGATCCGATATTTCTGCTATTTCTTGATTTGAAAAATCGGGACTTATGAATTTTAAGTCCTTGAAATGCAAGATCCTTCATGGATCTATAACGAGGCGTGTTGTTTTACGCGCGATTATGGCCGCAACTGCTTTGTCAGTCGTTCCCTTGCTGCATTTGTTATCTGGGTCCGATCCCATTAAGTTCAATGCGGTTAGCTCTAGTGATTGTGCTTTGCTTTCGGGTTATTCGAATCCGCATTTGTTCTTGAGTCAGCTTCTGTATCCGATGCTGGGTACCTTTGGGCCACTGCAGTGTAAGGAGAATGTGAATTTGACTGTTGACTCAGTTAGAGAGCTAATGGGAATGAAAATGTTGAGTCAAGATGCAAAAGCTCTCTGTGTCGGTGAAGATTCGGCCTCATCTGTGTTTACATTGCGAGAACTGGGATTTGCTAATGTCTGTGGGGTTTATAGACACCCATTTTTCTCGCTGAAGCATAAGAAGTTCGTTTATGAGCTTGATTATGGGGACAAATCCTTTGACTTTGTGTTTTCTAGGGACTTAGATAAGGTTTCGGTCCCTGCTCTCCTCGTGCTCGAGATTGAGCGCGTGCTTAGGCCTGGTGGAATTGGGGCCATGCTTGTCGGTGGTAGTTCAAGCCCAAATAGCTTGATCAAGTCTGCTACCCCGATTTCTTCAATACTGAAAGCTTCCAGTATCGTGCATGTTGCCAGTGTGAATGAGTATACTCTGGTTGTTTTCAAGAAAAGAATCGAAGGTGCGTCTTGCTTTGAGCAGTTTCAACTTCCATCTGATTGCCCGTCTGTTGTAAACAATAGACCATTTATGGAGCTCATTGAGCCTCTTGTGGAAGAGAAACCACTGGGGTTTGAGAAAAGGATTACTTATTTGCCTAAGTTCATTGATGCTGCCTCTAAGAAGCGGTTAGTCTATATTGATATTGGTGCAGGGGAACATCTGAAAGCCAATGTTACAAATTGGTTCCTGCCCTCGTATCCTGTGGATGGCAAAGCTTTCAATGTCTATTTCGTTGATCATAACACTTCGATTCTGCTATCCTATGTCAAGCGGCCTGGTATCACCTTTGTTTATCATCCGGACCTTGCTGGACGTAAGGCCAGAACCATTCCTGCTGTTTCCGATGATTTAGATCCATCTCTGGACGATGAAGGGTTTGATTTTCTTTTCTGGTTCAAAGAGACAGTGCGATATTCAGATTTTGTGGTTCTGAAGATGAATGCAGGAGAGGTAGAGCTGAAATTTCTCCTGGAGTTATTCAAAAGTGGAACCATATGCTTTGTTGATGAGCTCTTTCTTCGCTGCCCTGGTGGTCTTGAGGACAAACGTGCAGTCAATGGAGGCTGCCTAAACGTCTTCAATAGTCTCAGAAACAGCGGTGTTTTTGTTCATCAGTGGTGGGAAGACTAGAACCCCTTGATGTTTAGCCTAATGTTATGTTGTGTTGTCTTGTTGGAACCGTTGTTGTTCTAACTTGTGTTTGGGTGTCGCTCTGTGTTATTGTTCGAGTCCGAGTCCTAGTCCGAGTCCTAGTGTTGGCATCAAGTTGCTTTGTGGTTCGGCGCTTGAGTAGTTATTATGCTAAATAAGCAACCACCTTTCTATCTAATGTTATTGAATATCTGTTAGTGTGTTTAAATTTGTTGCATTTACATTTTGTTGACATCATTTCATATCTGGAGAAATATATTGTGATGGCTGGCGATTTGTTCGGTATTATGAGTTCCGTGACCGTAATGTCATGGCTCGGATCTCTTCGGTGATTTGGTGGCATTTTGCAGATCTGCACCCTGATTACAAGACTCTGCTGTGGGCATCTGGAGAGCTTCATCTTTCTAATAATCCAAAATGTAGAAGGTATATACATGTCAGAGGCATTGGTATGTTCAATCTGTTTTATTAGACAAAGACAAATCGTGGCAAGAAGAGAAACTTGACGCTTCATTTCGGTCAGTTGATGAAAACAACAAAAGTAATAATATGCCTCAGATGAAATTACACTCGCATCCCTGAGGTTTGGCGCAAAGACACTCAGATGGACTACTTTACACTTAACCCTTTTTTTTTTTTCAATGGCAACTTTACACTTAACCTTACGTACTAAATAGTTATTAGCATCTAACCGTATAAGACTTTTGGTCTTTTGAGAGTGTTCATTTTTAATAGGGTTAATTGGAGTTAAATACCCTCACTCTTTAGATCAAGGTTCAATGTTCAACAAATTCATTTAATTACTACAGTTACCCTTATAAATAATGATTTTTCATCTTATTCGATAGTTGATTGAAATTGGACTTTGCAAAGTCAAAGATACTCTTATAATTTATTTTAAAAAGTCTATTTTACCTTTACTTTCAAAATGATCTATTTAAAAATATTTAATTCATAATCAAATAATAAAATTATTTAATGAATTCATTATTATATAAGAAGACAAAATATTATTTAAAAAAAATATTAAAGAATCATTATAAAAAAATTTTAATGAGCTTAGAAGTATAAAAAGTTTCAGAACACTTCAGAAAAAGATTTGCAAGTCTGAAGAGCAAACAATGAAGGAAAGTTAACCATGAATTGAAGAAAATTATTAATGAAAGAGAGATGCTAGAAACCACCTATCGACAAAAGCAAATTCCCCTATCAACTCCAAATCAAATAAAGCCGACAACAACAAGCAACAAAGTAATAACAACCCACCTATCGACACCACTTAGTGACCATATTAAGCCTGAGCATCTGTTACTAGGCCCGCCCCTCCAGTGTCAACAATGCCACCCTTTACTGCTCCAACTCTCCCATTCCCACCACAACAACAATAATATACCTCGCTTAAAAGATCTATTATTTCGCTTCAAGATTCGATTTTTAAGGTCTCTCTCTCTCTCTCTCTGTTAGCTTTTGCTGTTGGCTATTGTGGTGGTGTAGTTTCTCTCTCTGCATCTCTCTCTCTCTAAATCTATATATGTGCAAGTAAATAATATTGTTGGCGATAGTGGTAGATCTTTTATTCAATTCTTTTTTTCTTCTTCACATGGAATAGATCTGCTCCATTGATAGATTTTTTTTTTATGAGTTTTGCTTTGCTCCATCCCATAGATTTTTTCTATTGGAAGTGATTAATTGGTAAATTTTCAATTGAAAGGTGTTAGTGATCTTTTATTTTAAATTTTAACTAAAAAATATAGAGATTTGAGTTTTGGTGAAGAGTTCTATCTAGGCTTTTGATAGTTTGACTGAAGAGTTTGTGTTTAAATGAAGATAATTTCTACCATCATTCAATGGATGAAAACGAATGAGGTTCAGCCTCTATCTTATCTAATATATATTTTTTTCCTTTTTTAATTTAATGCATATTAAATAAATTTTTTAATTATTTGTTTAATAAGTAGAAATTTTAGTTGTAGATTAATTGACAATTTTAACATCCATTGGTTAGTCAACCGTTAGTTCTAACGGACTTGGACTAATAGAATGGGGGGTTGCAGTAATTATAGGAATTTATTGAATATTAAGCCTTTAAGGAAAAACTCAGGGTTGTTGGTGCAATTAACCATTTTTAATAAAAAAAGACTCTAATAGTAATACAAAAACAATTTTTTAACTACCGCAATAGTATATCTACTACTCGATTGCTCCACCCATAAACATCCGATCATGTTGCCACCACAGTCAGTCTTCATCACTTGCATCTATATCAGACCAGCCACTTTTGTTGGCATCTTTGTCTTCATCTCCTTCAACGGAATGGATAAAGATTAGTTTCTGGTGTTCCTCGTATGTGTAATAATTTGAAGCATCGGTTTCAAAATGAATATGAAATTAGGGAGAATTTAGAATTTGAACTGTTTGTGTTTATTTGACAATGAAGAAGGCTAGCTCCTCTTCCTTCGTAGTAAAAATAAAGGCTTGCCTCCTCCATTTGTTAGCAATGGAGGGCATATTTGATAGTTTCAAAGTCAAACTTTGTCAATTTAACATAATTACAAACAACCATTAAAAGTCTAAGGGTGTAAATGTAGAGTATGAAACCTTTCCCATCGAGTGTCTCTAAACAAAACCTTAGGGTAGTATATGTCAAAACCAAAAAAAAAAAAAAAATGACCACTTAGGGTAGTAAGTGTAATTTCCCATGCACCTAACAGGTATCTCATGTATGCCATGATAAAAGCGGTGACCAACAAATGAAAGTAGTGCAATGGGGAACACATAAGTCAGCCATGGTGTTAGGCCACGGTTCGACACCTCCACCTTCAATAATAAATGTGGGAATTTCTCCCATATATATGGATTGTTTCCCACTTAGGTGTGAATGACTCTCAATTATATGAGAACCGTTCATCTAGGCTGTGCCATTAGGGTCTTACTAGTCTGGTCCTGATTGTCTCCTAGGCTTATCCCAGTACCTCAAATAAAAAAAAAATGAAAGCATTATAACATTTTGGCATCACCCTGAAACAAACCACGCACATCACATGCTTATATTATATGTAGTGCGATAAAAATTCAGAGGAATTGCCTCGTAGCACTCACAACCTGCATACAAGCGGCACTAGCTTATATATAATTTCTTGAGCAATGCCAGGAATGCCAAATCACATATTGACTATGACTTCGTGTCTGGTTATTGAAAAGGCTGGAAATGCCTAATGGAAAAACTAATGAAAAAAAAAAAAAAAAAGGAGAGAGAATATATAATTGAAAGAAAAACAAGAAGTAATTACTATACATAAACTACAAGCAGCAACTTGTGCTATCTCATTCATCATTCCCATTGACCTTTATCTCCAAAAGCCTCTCAACCGGTTGTCTGCAAATTGGGCATCGATTTGTCTGGAACCTCAGAACCTTTGCACAACCGCTGCACATACACTGCACCCACAAAGGAAATAAGTTATTTGAGTACTAAAGTTGTTCTACTTGTAATTATACTTTTTCTCCTTTCCATAAGCAAGTTGTTTCCTAAATTTAAAAAGTTTGTCAGCATAAAAACCCATATAAGATGCATCTAGGATGACAAAACTCATTAGAAACCAAAAATGAAAATAAAAAAGATTAAATTTATCATGGGCTATTTTATACAATTAATTAATAAGCCAAAGAAAATTCAGAATTCTTGAAGCCCCCTAAACACTGTCAAATCAACAGTTTGTCTAGAATGCAATCGTTTACATTTTAGAATTGTAGCTATTATCAAACCTCCAAAGGCAGAGCCAACATGAAAATTCCCAAGTAAATCAGAGGAAGGGACAACCCTTTTCTAAGTTTCCAAATTTTAGACATAGTGAAGACAAGCCTACCCAGCATAGGGTACTGTGATTGGCAGGAGATTGAAATCATTGCATAAAAACATTAGCAAAGCGGAAAACATCAAAACTTTTAACATTAGAAATGTATATATAAGGAGAGTATGTACCATGTGTCGGCAGGGAAGGACCGTTGTGTCCCGTGGTTCTGATAGGCATATCACACATTCTTTTCCTGGGTCATTTGCATCAACATCACCGTCAGCAGAATTTCCAATCCCATAGATCTCCTGCAGCTCATATCTCATTGGATTAACCCACAATATCTGCTTCACTACCCTCACTTGGTATTCACCTTTATCCTTCTCAAACACTGCCTGAGTTATCTGAGAATTCGTGAGTTCTGGACTAGGGTTTCCATCTGATCCGGTCTGACTAACTGGGGATGCCTCTGCCTTCACGGCTAGAGGGTAGACATCCATGTTGCCTTCTTTTAGTAACTCTGCCTCCTCAAACACTGAGAAGTTGATCCCTGTTCCAGAAGGCTGTCTGAACTTCTGGCCCAGACCTTGTTGGAAATGCACAGTCACTGGTGCAAGGTTTTCCTTTGTTGATGTCAGATTACAGTCTTCACCTTCCTTAGCGAAGAAAATAACAGTGATGCTGTTTGCAAGGTAAATGCAAATCTTGGTAAGACTACAATCCATAGACAACAAGAAGTATAGAAATGGTAATATTTTATGACTGACTATTTGAAGTCTTATGGGATGCAAGACAATCTCGATGCAAGCAACTGCTTCTATTGAAAAAAAAATGCTAATTCCAAGGACTAAAGTATGTAGACAAAGAGAGCAATGTGCTATCAAGATACAATTTTCACAACTAATATACACCCTGGCAAGAGAATATATTTCCATAAATTTAATATTTTGAACGACTTAATGAATAGTGACATTAAGGCATCATTGAATCATAAAACACTCATATATATAAATATTCAGAACCTGGTGACAAAAAAGGAGCATACTAAATGTTATTCAATAAGGGAAGCATACGCTATTGTCATTGACGCCTGTTCATCATTCTGGGCATTCAATAACTTCAATTTTCACTTTGGACCACAGAATAATTTCAAGTACCCTACAATTGCAAAATTATATGCTCTTTCCTTTTTCAGCAGGCACTACAGCTTTGTGATCTTCAGCTTAAGAGTCATTTCAGGATAACTATACTTAGTACTTAAAAATGACACACAATTAGAAAAGGAATCTTTTGACATAATTCAGTTCCTGTCTTAAAAGGGGAACTTCAGGTAGGAGAAGGAAACATGTGTTTTCAGTTTACTTAACTCAACGATTTGTATTCTCTCAATCATTTCATGCAATAAATAGCTATCGCCTCAAGCTATTGACAAACTTAGCAAAACAGCATTTCCCACTTTTCCTCTGATTCCAGTAGAGTATATTACAACACACTTCTCAATCAACAAATCCATCCAATTCCTAAGCATATTCTATGAACTAGGAGCTTAATTTCCTCAGTAATAACAACACACATGCACACACACACAAATTCGGTCCTCCTAATTAATGAACGTGCTTTTAGCTTACATTCTACTTTTACTTCTTTGTGGTATGCAAGGAGAAAACAATACTTCCCTTGTTTCCACAAATAAGGAACCTTTACTTGTGTCCATCTTTGTCCACACCACACTCATTCCCTGCTTTTCTATGTCGGATAACCACCAATCCTCTTCACAACCTGAATTAACTCTGCTAAAAAGCAGACTTATGAACTCAACTAAACATATAATCACCCCAAAATAAAAATCTGTATGATATATGGTCATTATCGCATAACTCTAACCGCCCAGAAATCAACATTCTAATTATAATAAAATACAAACAAGTCGCAATCACTCTACACATATCTTCAACAAAACTTAAACATATATCGATTAATACATTAATTAATTAATATTTAAGAATTAGAAAAACATAAACAATAGTATTCAAAGTCTGATTTATTATACCTTCAAAATCAAACAAAAAAAGGTCTAGTTTTTGATATTGAAAATACCTGCCAGCAACAGTAGCATCAAAAGTGAAGGAAACCAAGAAACATCCAGGGTTGTCCATATCAGCCTCCAGCCTCAAACTCTCCTTCTTCAAGTTAACGTCGTTCCTTATAGTAACGGCCTTCTGGTGCTCCACGTAGGGCGCGGGAGGCGCCACCATGGGCCCACAAGGGTACCTCCACTGCCCAGGCTCCACGTGCCTTCCACGGTGATGGTGATCATAGGGCGCCGGAAGCAGCGGCGGGGGGTAGTATCCAGGATACGGATGGTAATACGGCTGGGGGTTGGGGTTGGGGTTAGGGTTCTGGGTGGGGTAGGGAGTGACGGCAGCGAAGACGTAGCGGTTGGGGGTGATATCGTGCTGAGGCGGGGTGGGGGAGGGCGGGGGTTGAGTAGTAGTCCGCCTGGCGGCGTGCCTACGGCGGTTGTTGGCGCCAGTGCTGCCAATGTTTCCCATAGCTGTTAAATTAGAGAGAGGAAGAAGAGTGAGTGAATGGAGTTGGGGAAATGGGGAATGGGAATCTTAGAGGAGATGGGGTGGGTGGGGGTGACGATTATCATGGGGGGTTGCGTAAAGCTCCACCCATTACACCATCCATCATCTTGTGTGGGTCGAGACATTTTTTCATTTTGCTAAAGTCACACGCTTTTCCTTTTCCTCTTTCCTTTTCTTTTTAACTGTCATTTACCCTTTTTTTTTTAAAAAAAAAAAATTCTTGCCCTATTCACTTATTTCTTCTACTTGTATTTTCTTCCCTTGACATATGGAGTTACCTGTACTGTAATTATTTGAAAAAAAAAAATAAAAATTGCAATGTTAAACCTTATCAATTATTACATGTCAACAAAATATGAAAAATTGTTAATTTCAAAAAAAAAAAAAAAAAGAAAAATTGTTGTTATTTTTTTATTGGCTTACCAAAATGACCCCTTTTTAGACATGAAAAATACTTGGAGTGTGTTTTGTATCCAAAAAAATACAAACAACGAGATGCTTTTATTGATTTTTAGTGAAACCTGACAAATACATTATAGAAAAGTTATTGAGTACGTTAGACTTATAAACACTACAAAAAATATCACATCTGGGCAAGCAGATACTGTGATACTGCATAGTCTTTTTTTTTTTTGAAGATATATTTCTTTGTTTGTATATAGGATCCACACAAGTTAGTACCCAAAACAAAAAAATTATTGATACAGGAGAAAGATAAAGATCAAGATAGAAAAATAAATTATTAATATATTCATCAATCGTTTGTGAGTTAAATTCTAATTTTCTAATCATTAACATGTGTATTTAAGAAATATTACAATTACTTATTCTTTTAGGGTTCTTATAAAATGAAAACAAATTAATTAGGTATGGACCATTAAAAAGTCAAATTATATCCTTATGGAAGGGGAAATTAAGTTTTTCATGCAACAAAATTTTAACTTCTAAGCACACACTTTTGACAAAGTGATTGGACACTTCTCATTTATATTTGTAACATGAGTTAGAGTTTGCTTTCTGCCCGTTAAATCACAAAGTATACCATAAAGTAAGAGTTGTATTTTGAGTTGAGGAGTTAATAGTATCAGATGAAACATATCTTAACCAGACTAGTGTCACTTACTTTTTTTTTTTTTAAAAAAATAGAAGTTTAATTTATAATTCATATATGAATCCAGTCAATTTTATTAACGTAAATAAACGTGGTAACTCTTTATCCATAATTTTTTAAAAGGATATTTCTAATAATCACTACAATGGTTAAATTTACTCTACATTCAATTACGTTCTTACAAAATTATTTACCTCTTTAAGGTGATTAAAAAATAATTATCTTAAAAGTTACTTTTTTAATTATAATTACATATACCGAACATTCTTAATCAAAGTTGTTGATATATAGTCCAGAACTGGACTTCTAGGATTGGAAAAAGAGACCAGTATCACATGAGAAAATTATACTAATTTTCTAAATTCTGGGTATAAATCAATCTATGAATGTCTCATTAATGGGCCAAACTCCATGAGCTAAGGTACCACTGCAGCCATCAGCCATCTAAAAAAGTTACTGTTTTATTCATTGATCAAAGTAGTATATTATTTTTCGTGCATAGAAATGTGTAGAGTGTAATGAGCAACCATAGATAACACATGCTTTAATGGGGATGGGACCGTGCATTCAACAACTTGCCAACTTTTGGTTTTAACTTTTCGTTAGTGACAATTATCAATTAAGATATCTTCCACAGCCGTATCATGCTTTCTATAATCTAATAATTTTGTTCACAAATTAACTAATAATTAGCACTTTGATTCTGTTTTATGACTATTAATAACCCAAAGAATCAAGACTTCGGTTGGCTTCGAGTGCTTGTTCGTTTCCGCTTTGAAAGCGGCGCCGTCACGGTGCACTTCTAAAGTAACAGCCCTTTAAAGGCCAGACCCTTTAAAAGTCTACAGCTGGCCAATAACATTATTTATTGTTATTATTACTTTTTTTTGAAAGAATATTATAATTAATAATTTTTTTAGAGATATTATTATTAATAATTGATAAGTATATAATTAACTTTATAACATTTGGTTTTACCAAATATATATATCAAATCATTTGTTTTTTTGAAAAAAAAAAATCAAATCATTGCTGTTCAAAACTTGAAGTATCAAGTGTTTTTTTTTTTTTTAAAGAAAAAACTTATAATATTAAACTGTGAGGTGTGATATGAATAAAATTTAATACCATCTGAACTATAACAACACGATCAATATAATTTACAATACAATTTAAATTATAAGTCATATGATTACTTTTACATTTTATTAATAGTAAGATGGATAATTGGATAAAGAGCATAATTTAATTTACCAAAAATAAGTTGGTTCTAGGGGGATATTACATCCAAATTATGTGCCTATTACGCAGCCCAACTGTGTCAATAATTTAGTTCACATGATAAATAAGACAAAAATTATTTTATTCGTTTATATTATCTTATAAATATATTTCATGGCTAGTTTTTAGTCCTCCTAACAAGTGTACACTACAGAGTGTAAAAACAATATTTTAATTCTCTACACGTGTATTGCACTATTTTCACTCTATCGCATCTCACAGGGTGACTTGTTTCTCACAAACTCAGTTGCTGGCCCGCTCTCTTCATTAGAGATATAAATTGTCAATTTTTGATATATTGTTTGTGACTGCATTCTCCTATTTTATGAAGACTAGAGTTAGGATACAAAAGTTATATTTCTAATTTTACAAGTTCAATAATTAAAGAATTATGATAGTTCAAGATTTGAAAATTTTTGTAGATTTTGCTCTTTTATATATACAAATAATCTTCATACACATACTTTTATAAATACATATATATATATATATAAAGGAGAAATACATTGATCACTTAAATATGATGAGTCTCAAATCTATATGATATGTACGAGAAAAGAAACATCCAAACCACTTGAAATCTTGCATCATTAATCGATATACTACATTTTTTTTTATCAAACTTTGTACTTACTAAAAATTATGGAATATGTGCTGGTTGTTCACTTGTACACTGACTTACATATTACAAGAATTGATTGTTTTAATTGTCAAATACTAAAAATATCATAACTAACGTAACAGTTTTCAACTTTTTCGTATAAGCATAGGACTTACAAGATTTATTTGATCCATGCTCAAATAATTAAAATTCCCAACGAAAAAGACATCAATAGATGGCGCACATCATGACATATGCCTGTCAAAATATGGAATTTAAATATTCCAAATCCTATGATTTTTTTTTTTTAAAAAAAAATTAATCTAACATCAATAGAGTCGTAAATTCAGAATTCGATGAACAATCAATATAATTTTTACGATAAAGGGAAGATCTGTCCATACTAATGCGACTCAAACTTCTATTACAAGTGTATATGCATTTATACATCAATAAGTTAATCAATGAATTGACAGCCATTAAAGGGTCGAATTGCTGTTATCCTCTAACTGTGCTTATGTGGCCATCAAAGTTTGCATTAATTACATAAATAATTCATAACCGTTCTACACTCTATAATCATGTCGGCAGGAAATGCTGCTATAACTTATATATTTTTCCTTTTAACATTTTTAATTCACATTTGTTCGGTTCTATATATATATATATAATAAAAGAAAAAGAATCCTTGAATAAATAGAATTAAAAAATCTAATATGGGCACCAGCTGCCACCCTTGCTTCCTTGAAGGTGATACGCACTCATTTGCCTGCAGCAATTGAAGTCAAGAATCCATAATGAGTTGGTAGAACAAGAACAACTTATCTGATAAGTCTTACCCTACAAGGTATCCATTCAAGTTTAAGAAGGTTAGGTTCATTTATTTTGCAATTAAAAAATAGCTTTAAATAATTAGTAAATAATGTAATATTCTTTTTCTCGATTTATAAGTGGAGCGATTTGAGCTTAAAAACTACAATATTGGTTCCATGGTTTTATGTTTACGTCTTCTCATTGCAAGGTTTAAGGCTTAAAGGGAATTTAAATGGCCACGGCCAATTGGGCCTTAACGAACCCAACCCAATTCTTTGGATTTGCTAAATGTTGACAAATGTGAGGAAGGTCGACATTTCCTAGTTTTCTCACGAGTTTTATTTGAAATTACATGTCTCCGTTCTAATTACATCGATGTTTTCGCATAAATAAATAATATATTGATTTTTTTTTATTCAAAGTGCACAGACAAAAATGACCTGAGGGGGTGGTGGTGGGGGGGGTGCCGGGGCGCGAAAGAGATATACATTTGGATGAAATTGCCTTTGGAAACATAAAAAAGAAAAAAAAATTTGATCCCTTCCATTGCTGGAATCTCTCAATTCTCCGTCAAATGTCTTCTCCGTTATTTCCTCTGTTAGAAGTCTGATATCTTATATCTCTCTTCTTCATTCTTCCTTCCTCTTCTTCTTCCTTATTCTTCTTTTTCTTCCTTCTTTAGTGAGGAGAAATATGCTGCTCATTGGAAATGCAAATTTGTAAGTTTCCTATCATGAGTCCCAACAATGTGAATTTGTAAGTTTCCTATCATGTGTCACAACAATGTGAATTTGTAAGTTTCCTATCATGAGTCACAACAGTATGACTCACATCGCCATATGACTTGAGAAATGATCCGATAAAGTTTTATAAGAAATTCAACGATTAGTAGAGTAAGGCCTCGTTTGGTACGCGGGATAGGATTGGATAATTTATGTGGGATTGGATTGAATTAAATTGGATTGGATTAGATGAAATGTGATTGGATTAGATGTTATCCCATGTTTGGTGAAAGTAAGATAGGATTAAAAATAATGGGTATAAACTTAAATTTTAAAGAAATTTTTTAGGATCTTTTTAGAAATTTTGCAAAACCTGTATTAATTTAAGTAATTTTCTACCATTTCCAAACACTTCTCAAAGCTACAAAATCACAAAACTGTGGACCGTCATCTCTCTCCTCCCTTTGTCCTCCGCATCGAGCTCCCCCTCCATTATCCCTCCACCACTTCTCACCTCTGCTGCACGTCATTCTGCATTGAATTCCACTCTCTCATCCCTCCACCGTTTCTCACCTCCATCGCGAAGTCATGCCTCTCACTCTCCACCGTCATCTTCACTTGTCTCTGACATTGATGTCGAGCGACGCCGTTTGCAGAGCTACTTGTAGGGCCGTTTGCAGCACGATTTCGTCGAATTTGGCTGCGACGCGATCGCCGTTGTCATTGTTCAATTGGACGTTGATGTGACGGCGTGATATCGTCGAAGAACACATCGAGGTCGGTGAAAGAGGAGAGGTCTGGTGGGAGAAAGTTAGTCCACCATTTCAATGGGATGGATTTATCCGACTGTATTGAGATAAAATTATGGTGGGATAACTTTCTCCAGCCTCATTTGTCTGCATCAAATGTGGGGTTGGATAAAATTTAATCAAATCTCAGTCCAATCCCAACAAACAAACGGGGCCTAAGAGAAAAAAAAAGGAAAAAACTATATTTTTGTTCAAGAAAAAATACCTTGAAATACAAATGATAAACTTTGAATTGGGACAGAAATGTACAACTTTTTCTTTTTGCCCATTTCCTATGTTTTCCACATTTACATTTTATGTCAGTCCTTTTTTATCTTCCTTTTCACATTATTATTGGTTGAATTTTCCAACAAAACACACCTTCTACTATACCTCTAAATGAAGATTAATAATCATACAAATCCGGTAATCCTTTCTGTTACCATAAATGTTAAATAACTGTATACTTAAATCATAAAATTTTTCTGATGCAGAATTTTACGTTATTTCTTCAAATACAGACTTCAACTCCTTATGTTACATCTGGACTTACTATTATTATTATTACTATTATTTAAAAAAAGATATTTTATTTTCAAACGCTGTCTGGATTTCGAGATTTGATGTCTAGAACTCTGAATAGAGATAAAAGATTCAGCACCAAAAGATAAATAAATAAATAAACTCCTTCTCAATAGGTACCATTGATTAATTATTTTTGATTTGTTACGGTATTGTCTTATGCATATGAATAGAATGGATTACAAAGTTCTTGTTCATCTTTCTTCATTTTTCTCGCAGGATCGTTGTAGGCTTAGATTGAACTCCATAGTCCATGCAAAATGGAAAAAGCCATCAATCGCAAACGATCATGTTAATATCCGAACAGAGACGAAAGAGTAAAAAACTCTTAACATATAATTCGTCATGGAATATTTCTTGTACAAGTAAATTACTAGACAGGCAGTTCAAGTTTGTTTCCCTGTTCCATTCATACCCATAACTACGTAAATTTCCATGCAAAGCTGGTAGCAGTACTTGACCGAGTGAGAGGTTAACCGAGGATGAGCAACCGTAAGGTTGAAGCTTGAAATTCAAGATGAACGAGCACCATCTGACCATAGATGTTACATTCTATATTTTCAAATTTTGGATGCTGACTTTGAAAATTCCAACCATTATTTATAGTACTGCTAGCTAGTATATTTTATTGAATAAATTTATAAACTTCAACTTGACAATGTACTTCATTTTATTCAATTTTTTATGTCAAAACTGTTTTGATGGACTTGACGCTCTTAAAATCAATTTTTCTTCTACACACGTTTAAAGCTTTTGACTCTTCTTGAATATATGAATTGGACTCCGTCTCCAGAGGGATTAAAATTATCTAATCAGTGTGAAATTGCTCTATTAAGTATATTATCTTGCTGCTAATTTGTCATTTGTGATGAAAATTTTTCTTGCATTTGCATGCGCCAAATTCAAATTCTGCCCGTCCAGTTATCAATAGTCTCTTTCTCTTTCCTGGCAAATCCATTTGCTTAATTTCCACAGTCAATTACCTAAACAAACGGACTTCATTGATTGAACAATATTAGTTAATCAATTGCTTATTCATTTCAAAATCCAAGTCCACAAAGCGCTTCTAGATTTTCTATCCTTAAATTTTTCCCTTTTTAATTTGTTTAATGTTCTCATCATTTGTGTTATATATCAGATTATGAAAGGATCATAATAGAAGTGGTCCTAGTGCTAGCAGCCTAAATAAGTATATTTATCTATAAAACCTGCGTGTAATTCAATCAATTTTATTTTTATATCATTACGTACCTGAAACAATACATATTATAAATTAAGCCTTTAACTTCAGTACTAATTTAATTAAAAACAAATTATATTAGACTACGATGAGCCTCCTATAGTAGAATGTCTTCACACCCATCTCAATGGAATTATATAGAAGAAATAACTTTACAAGTTTAACATGCAACATACATATAAATAGGGAGATCTGCAAAAAAATCCCTAAGGTTTGTTGCTTCTTTAAAAGCAACCCTCTTGACTTTAGTTCAGATTGAAACCCTCCTTAGTGAGTTTTGTACGCTATTAAGCAATTTTTTTAACTAAATTTTGAAAGTACAAAATGATTTTGCTATAAAATATCAGGGATTTTTTTAGAAAGGATATAAAATATCAGGGTAATAATTTAAATTTAAAGCTAAAGAGATGTTATATATATAAATAGCTTTTGTAATTAAGTATACCTAGTTTTAAAATGTAAAGACAAACTAATCAAATTTATCTTTTGTATTATTTTTTCTAAAATAAATTTTCTCTTTTATTTAATTCAAATGTAAAAAATGAGTTTGATTGGTTGGTTTTTACTTTTTAAAATTAGATATACCTAATTATAAAAATCCTATATATATATATATATATATATATAACACCTATTCTTGTAGAGTCAAGAGTCTATTTGGAGTTGACTTGATCAAATAGTATGAGCTTGCTTCCAATAATAACTCTCATCAGAAGGGACCGGTGTTTCTAAAATAATGATTTTAGAGAATGGTCGATTCAAATATCTAACACCCTAGTAAATAAGAGGTGCACAAACCCACTCTGGGTGGACGTGCAACCATGTGTATACATGATATTATTGATCTCTCATGTAATCATAATTTTTTTGTTAAACTATCATTAGACAGATCAGAATACTATTAATATTTATTGAGATAAATGATTTCTATGTAGCTTAGATATCTATCTTGCAATAAAAATTAAAACTATTTAAGAATGCTTATAAAATATACCTAGGAGAACTCCAATCTCCATACTATAATAGGAGATGCATAACTATTTGAACTACAAGAGATTTGTTTATACCTAAACTTGCTTCATACAATTAAGACTAAATTTTATTATTATTATTATTATTGTTAATTTTTTTTTAAAAAAAAAAACCTTGAGGGTTTAGTTTTGGTCTGATATGATATAGGGTTTTTTTTTTTTTTTTTTTTTTTAACAATTACAATAATCAATAGTTTAGGAAGGGAGACACAACTCAAAAGTGAGAGATATATCAGTTGGATCAACTTCATCTTGTTAAAAAAATCTTTCATGAACCATCTTACAGCTGATGTGATGAGATAAATTAATAAAAAATATAAAAGAAAAAAAAGACCAATAAAAAAGGTAAAAGAAAAAGAAATAACTCTATTTTATTAATTCGTCTAATCATATGAATTGTGAGATAGTCTTAAAAAAAAAATTATTCATCTTATTTATTATAACTATAAGACAATCCGTTCTAAAATAAAATATAATTAAAATGTAGGTGGGGAAGGGAAAAGCCGGATGTTTCATTTGGTGGCTATTTGTTGTGTACTGGAACACAATTATTAATAAATTTGAGGAAAAATAGTGTTTTCTCCCATAATTTAAATTAATATTCAAAATACTATTTTTAAATTAGAATAATATTATATTATTAAAAAATTTGTTCAAAAATTTTACTTAACGATATATCAAGTTAATTTGTAGTTATCATATTAATTTTAGGATGATGTATTGATGACATGGTAATTAAATTTCAGTTTATTATATCATTTGGGTAATAAATTTAAATAAATTTTTTGATAGTGTAATGTTAGACTTCCCAAAATCATTGTCCAAATGATGTGACATATGAGTTATAAACATTTTATAAATTATAAGATGATATGATAATTAATATTATATTGACCATTTATATTATTTTGATAAAAAATTTAAAAAGTATAGTATTACTCTACTTAAAATCTCAATTTCAATAAAAATAGAAAGATACTGTGTAATTATTCAAACTACCGTAGGCGAAAATGAGAGTACCCCTGAATTTTAAAGCCCATGGGAAGCAGAAGAAGAATTCAAAAGCCGAAGTCAAACCATCGCTTGCCGTGTCCCTATTTTGCCGTCTTGTCTTCCATGTTATGTATTTTCATTTTAATAACCACACTATTGTTTTTCGACCGGTTCATAACGTAATTCCCAGCAAAACTAGGTACGACCGTACAAAAATGAAGTTCCCTTGTTGCAGTTGCTTCGAGTCTGCATCAGAAACCACCATAGACACTACCAGGCAAGGTAAATTATTATTGCAAGTCACTTACTCTATTTCCTGATTCAATCTCAATCTTTATTTGCTCATTCTCTACATGCTCACATACCCAGATGAACAAAACGGTCCAAATTTTAGTGTATTCTCTTACAAAGAGCTGAAAACCGCCACTCATGGATTCTCTGACTCGAAGAAGATCGGTGAAGGCGCCTTTGGTTCTGTTTACAAGGTTGACTTTTCTTTTCTTGGTCTGTTTATCAATTATGAGTTGTTTTTATTTTTTATTTTTTTATTTTTTAAACTAATTGGGTTGCTAATATTGAATGTTAAGGGCCGGCTTCAAGATGGGACGATTGTGGCAGTGAAAGTTCTGTCGATTGAACTTGAATCCATGAGAGGAGAGAGGGAATTTGTATCAGAACTATCTGCACTATCAAACATCAAACATGAATATCTTGTAACCCTTCAAGGGTGTTGCATAGAGGGAGCCAACAGGTATCTGGTTTATGATTACATGGAGAATAACAGCCTAGCTCACACATTGCTTGGTAATGTATTTCACTGTTAAATGTAGTTAGTTTGGATTTACATTTAGAGAGCTACTGAATGAATTATGAATATTAAATGTAAACAACTAACAGGTAAAGAGCAGAACAGATTGAAATTTAGTTGGGAAACAAGGAGAGGTATTTCGATAGGAGTTGCTCGCGGGCTGGCTTATTTACATGAGGAGGTTGAGCCTCACATTGTGCATAGAGATATTAAAGCTAGTAATATACTTCTTGATCAGAATTTCTCACCCAAGGTCTCTGATTTTGGCCTTTCGAGGTTGTTAAGAGATAACACCTCTCACATTAGTACTCGAGTTGCCGGTACATTGTAAGTGAAGTACTAAATCTGTTTAGATATCTCTATCATTTCCCATTTGGAAACATTGCCTAATGAAGTGTTTTTTTCGCTATCATAAACGCAAAAGAGGCTATCTTGCTCCAGAATATGCTATTACGGGACATTTGACTAGAAAATCAGATGTCTATAGCTTTGGAGTACTACTACTTGAAATTATCAGTGGGCAGCCGTTTGTGATTTTTGATTTGGAACAAGGGGAACATTACCTTGTCCAGAAGGTAATATTACTGTCGATTGAATGTTGGGATATTTTTGATATCTTAGGTTGATTTGTAATGAATCTTATTGTTTGTGAGCAGGCTTGGCTAGTATACAAGGAAAACAACCTAGTAAGATTAGTTGATCCTTCGCTAGATGTGAACTATCCGGAAGCAGAAGCTGTTAAATTCTTGAAGGTGGGCCTGCTTTGTGTGCAAGAAAATGTAAGGCTGCGGCCAATGATGTCAACAGTCGTCAAAATGTTGACAGGTGACATCGACATCCGGGATGTTCGTGTTTCACAGCCAGGACTTATTGCTGACCTTATGGATATCAAATTGGTGCAGCAAATGCTGTCCATCTCCTCATCAGAGGCTGCAGGCCGCAGTACTGCTTCTTTCTAACTATTATTTTCTCTTTTCACTTGTAACGTGTTCATATTATTGGATTAGTCGCATTTTACACATAGAAGTAGAAGAAAAGTCATATAGTCATAGATGCAAGAGCATGCAGTTTGTAAAAATCATTTTTAGGATCATGTGGTTCCTGTGGAGAACAGTAGTGCTTTTTGGGAATCCTGATCTTTTATTTTTCTTTTGTGGGATGAACAGTCCTATGAAATTTTTGTGAATCATACAAATAAGCCATTGTTCAAAAATGAGAATAACTTTGTATTGTGGAGAAATTACATTTCAGACTATAGCAACATAGTACCTAATAATTGATTGATTAGATGTGTCTTCGTACCTTGTAGGCCGAGGGAAAATAGACGTTGCTCTGCAGTCCAAGACTTGAAATCGCCCCTGCCAAAAACTAACGAGCAGTAATTTGTGCACATGTATAATCTGTTGCAAAATTCATTTAGACTTTCTCACCATAGATTTTTAGTCAAAAACCACCTAATTGAGGCATGGACGGTAAGAGAGACTTTTCATACCGTTCTCATGGTTTAAGAAATAGATAATTGTTCTAAAAATGCAAATGTTGAAAAGTATTGAAAAAAACGATGTGTCGCTCTTATCTGTTACATTATAATTCAAAGCAGTGAAAACGAAAGACATCAGCTGCTATGTATATGACAAACTTGATGCATCAATAGCTCCACGACTGAAGGGAAAATAATACTCCAATTGAAGAAAAAATAACTCAATTTGTAACAGTACAGACGGGTTCAGGAATTGACCATACATTGGATAATCAGGTTTAGATTTACCCGCGTCTAAGGGCTATTAGGCATACAAATGTGAACTTTGGACCACAGTGAGATTGTGATAGGATGGACAAGTAAGGCAATGAAGTCTCTGATTGAAATGGAAACTAAAAGGAACAATTCCAGTGTGACTATGGAGTAAAACCGGAAGCAGGCCGACTGGAAGAAACCTTACCAGCTGAAATTGAAATTTTGTCAACATTTTTGTTACTCTCCAAGAAAGAACAATTAAGACATAACAATAACTTTTCATGAAATAGGAAGAAAATGATCTACAGTAGATGCCAATTAAAGAAAATTAGCAAGCATGCATGGCTCCTCGCACGCTATCCACGAAGACCACCGATGTTCTGGTGGGCTTTGCAAATGGCATACAGGGAGCCAGGCATACCATCTACTACACAGCATGCATTAGAATGGTAAACATATGCAAATGAATGAATGAATATTCATCATATACCAATATAGAGATGTGCAAGACCACATCACTGTATGTCAACTACAACCAGAGTGATTTGCTAGCAAGCTGGCTAGCCTTCCATGTTGGTGCGGTGACATTAAACCGCCTGATGAGAGGAAGAGGCTCTCTCACCTCCTTTAGCTTCCTGGAAAGCAAACAAAGTAGCTTTTGATTTGGCATTCTGGAAACTATATAGCCATAAACAAACTATCAGCTTGACTCCACAAGAAAGGCCACTTTCTTTTACCTTGTTTAATGTCTCTCAATTTAGTGAAGATGGTAGAGTGTTGTGTGTTTGTGTGATTATATGCAAGAGAAGAGAGTTGTGAGAAGGAAGCTCTAGTGTTGAAAAGAGATATAATGATGAGGGTAGCAGGTTCTTTTTTTCCTTTTCTTTCTGGAGCATAAAGCTAAGATTCTTTTCCTCTTCTGAAACCGATTTGTCTTGGAGTGCTTGGATGATTTTGGATTCTCATGCCTCTATATCTGCCTTACTCGAAACAACAACTTCTTCTACATGTCTCTTTTTCACATTTTTTCCCCTCTCTTTGAATTCCTCTCCTCCCAATGTTGTTTTTATCTCTGCTTTCCAAGTACCAATGACCTACTTCAAACTGATCACAGGGTAAAAAGATTAATATTCTTTTATACTGGCTAAATGACATTATGAACATTAAATTCACACATTTATATTTTGTGAGTTGGGCGTTAGTAAAAGAAGAATATATAAAATAAATTCTGTCCATGTATTACACTAAAACTTTAAAAAGTAATTATGAACTCCTGTGAGCATATAATTCCGGTTCTTAAAAATATGTCATTGTTAACATTAACGCTCGTTTCATATTTACGACATAATTTCAATGCCCATTTTTTTCATAAAATAGTAAAAGTGTAGAAAAAGTCCTCATTTATGTTGTAGGATTGGTAATTCAAGTTATCTGTACGATGGTTGATATTGCTGGTTTCTAGCAAAATTCCACCACTCAAACCAATGTTATTTTAAAATAAAAATCCAATAACTGAAAAAGAATAGCCAAATTTGATCTAATTTAAATAATTAATTGATTTCATCTATAAAAAAATTCATAAACATTATGTGCAATAGATAGAATTTTCTATAACTAAATTTAACTACTTATTGGAAAAGGATTTGAATTTGATAAGTAATTTTGTAAAGAGCAAGTGTTTTTAGGGAGGATATTCGTAAAGTAGAAATACTTTCTAGTTGCTACAGAATAAAACCCTCAAAATCTTTTGTATCGAATAAAATAATATGGTTGTATTTGGTATATTTTATTGGATTGGATTGGATAATATTGAATTGAATATAAAAAATCCCATGTTTGGTGCATGATTAGATTGGATTTATTGTACTATTGTTTTGTGTTTGGTGTATGATAAGACTGATCAATAAAAATTTTCTAACATTTTTCATATTAGTATAGCATAGTAATTGACATATATATATATGTATGGATGTATGTATATGTATAATGTGTGTATTTGCAAAAGTAATACATTAATTATAAATAAAAATGAATATTGAAATAATTAATTAACATTAAAAATTAAAAGCAAACTAAATTATTAAATATTAATTTAGAATTAATAATAAATATTAAATTAAGTTCATAACATTTTTTGAAAATAATAATAATAATAATAATAACTTTGAATAAAAGTGTTAATTTAAAAATAAGAAATAAAATATCACATTTTTCTCACCAAATCTGGAAAAATAAAATTGCGAAAAACATTTTGCACAAAGATAGAGGCCAACACGTTAAATGGGCGAGAAAGAGTGCTGTATTGAATACAGCGTTTATACTTTTTAGGATGCATCAAAACCCATCGAGAGAATGGGTTACTCAAATCCAGTTCAGATTACATATACTCCACATCCAATACATTTCACATGCCAAACACTGTATTTGAAACTATATCCTCTCTTAAATTCAATTACGTATAGGAATCCAACCACATTATTTAAAACTTGATATTAACACATTAATATGTCTCTTTCACGTATAACATAAACAGATGACAGATGTTCGTTATATACTTAACGTTTTCTATTGTATATCATGTATAACAAAAATTTGGGATAGAAAGAGAAGAGAGGGTCCAATACCATGATAATTATCATCACGCCAAAAAAATCTGTCCACCAAACCATAGTCTACATGACTTCAGGTTGAAGGGAGGATTAAGCAGTGATTATTATTATTATTATTATTTTTGTCAAGAAAGCTTGTAAAGATTTTAGCGAGAGAGAGAGAGAGAGAGAGGCAGGTGGAATAAGGGAATTTTATTGTGACGGGAAGAAAATGTTTGATGGAAGCAGATTGGAGTTACCAATAATTCAAAGTCAAGAGCAGAAAAAGCTGCCGGGCAGAAGCAGTGTTTCCATTCCTTCGTTACAGAAAAATGACTCAATGAAAAAGATGCCAAACTTGTGGTTCAAATCGATGATAAATTTTATTATTATTAACAGAGCATGAAGCCTGGAAGGAACACCAAACATTGGGAATCTGCTTTTTGTCAGAATTCAGAATTCACAGGCGTTTCTATCATTTTTGTGTTTGGACGAGCCTGAGTACCATTTTCCTGTGCCTAGATTCTATTCTCTTCACTTTTTGCATACAATACAAGGGGGCTATTTTGGTCCACTGTTCAAAGATCAAGCTGTCTTGAATGAGGTTCTCGACTTGGTTGATTTTTTTACTTCATTTTAGTATGATTTTTCACTTTTATCTCAGTATCCTCAAATGATATCCAGAGGATTTCCACAAATTGTATTACTGTTCTGGACATGCGTTTGAATTCAGCATTGTCAGGGAATTTTTCAGGAAAACCCACTGCAATAATCAATTTCCACTGTTATATCATTTTAAAGTGCCTAAGTAAATTAAGAAATTGCATGATCAAGTTTTCATTTTCATCGTAAATAATAATTGTGTCTAGTCCTCCAATTTGACTAACTATGATCTGGTTGCCTCGTAAAACAATTTGGGATACTACATCATTTACTATCCTTTTCGAATCCAAATTTATTTGAACTTTTAATAATATTATGAAATGTAATTATTATCATTATAAAAAAGTAAAAAACTCATAATGATAAAAAGTTTATATTAAGGTTATACACATGCAAAGAGACGTGCCCTTATAGTTAAGAAATCAACATTGAACTAATCGGGCAGTGCCAAAAAAAAAGTATTGATCGGAGAATGAATCCTGCATAATTTGAGACAAATTTATAGACCCTGAATTTAATTTATTAAAAAAAATAATAATAAATAAATGCAATATTTGTTGGCAGGAGAGGCAGCAGGATATTAATTATTGGCAAGAACTTCCATTATTAGATAACATGAACGAATTTTATTTTCCAGACAATACACAAGACACTTATTCTCTGTTCCCTAACTGTTGGTACTAATATCTAACATGAGATAGACAAGCCAATAGTTGTCGAACATATCTTCTAATATGGATTTCATTCTATACTAATCAGTCTCCAAAGGCATGTTATTGAGATAAGTTGATTAGTTTTGAAAATAAATTGCAAGTAAACAGGGACGGCAGCCGGGATCTTGGTTTTAAGGGGGTCGAAACAAAAATAAATATTTAATGTTGGACAATCACTTACGTTAAAGTGTTAAAGTATTAAGTCATTGAAAAACTAAATATAATATCATTTAATCATATAATAAAAAATAAAATTTATTGCTCTTTTGAATAATGCAAATTATTTATAATATTTAAATTATACTAAAATTTTCTATGTTTTTTCTTTTTCAAATGATTAAAGAGTTCATGAGAAAATCATATTCCATCTTGTCGCAAACTTAATGTTTAGTAAAGTAACGAAAAAAGAGCATAAATAACTCAAATTTTTAAAATATATTTCAAATACTTATTAATTTATAAGCTCAAGCATGATTAGTATAGATATAATAATCAAAATGAATATTCAAGACATAAAGTAAAATCTAAACATGTTTTAAAAAAAGTAAAATATAAACAAGATTGCATAATATATTAAGAATGGAAAACTATTTTTTCTTTTATTTGAGATAGGAATGATAAAATTAGTTAAATATTAATATCAAAAGTAAGAGAGGAAAAATGTTTTATGTTTTTAGACAAGATCTAATTTAATATATGTGGCTTTAATTATAGCAACAATAATTAATTTAACTGAATAAATTGAATTTTAATTATATGTATTTTATATTTTATATTTAAAAAACAATATAATTAAAATATGAGTTGATGGGCTGGGGCTTGCGGTTAGCCATGGCCCCTGCGGGGTGTTGGAAAATTCGCCTCCCAAAATCTCTTCTTAAAAAAAATCTGCTTCCTATAAGAATATTAGAAATAATAGAGAAATAAAATAGAAAATAATAATAATCACTATAACACAAGAATTTACGTGGAAAACTCCAAAACAGGAAAAAATCCACTACCATCAGAAAGAAATTTACTATGTGAAAAATTGTTACACTCACATAGATTATTTTCTCACATCCTATGACCCCAATACACCCACACTCTCCAAAACGTACATCACCTTCCTACACTAAAAAATAATAAGAACAAGAAATGAATTTAAGTAGAGTAAAAAACAATGCTTAAAGTGTCTTTGACTGAGGCGATTTGAAACCGAAACCTTGGGCTCCTGTTATAGCCTTCAAAACTTATTATTTCTTATTTTGTTTCAGATGTGGGATTGGCTCCACTTTTATTTTTGCCTTTGTTTCCGATGTGGGATTCACTCTATTTTTATTTTTGCTAATTTCCTAACAAACTCCACCTTGGCAAAATAAAAGAAACATCCGTTACAGTTACAGTGCAATCATTGTCTACACCGACAATCATAATTCTCAACCTAGAGACCTATCATACTCCATCATAAAAAAGTACACTCATTTAGAATTACCACATTCCAAGAATTTCACTTCGGCACATGTCGAAAAACTTGTTGAAAATTTATGGTACAACTTCCACATTTAACTTTACTGGAAGTTCATCAGCCATCGACATATATTCCACCACACACCTTGTATCAATGTCAAACCAATGTCTGTGTGCAATTGTGGATCCGCTAACAATACATCCTCTTCCATGGCAACGCGAACATACCATGAGGATGTACTTCTCACTTCTCAAAGGAAATCACCTTCTCCCATGAGGGAGACATTGTTAGCTTTTACCTCGGAACTTTTTGCCGAACCCGCTCCACCTCGACAATTTTTCTTGACATGCCCAGATTGTCCGCACCCCCAGCAAATCATATTTTTCTCGGAGTTCTTCTTCTTCTGGTTGCTCCCATTTCTAGTTACCAACATTGTGTGAGCTGATGAAGTGCGATCTCCACTTTTCAGCATTCTCTCATCAGAAAAGAGTTTATCAGTAACTTCTACAAATTTCAGAGTCTTCTTCTCATACATCAAAATAGGTTTCATGTGCTCATAGGAATGTGGAAGACACAAGATGAGCCTTAATATTTTATCTCCATCTTCAATTTTAACTCCAATAGCCTCTAGTTTAGAAACAATACCATTGAGAACACTCAGGTGATATGAGATTTTCCATACCTTCATCCATACGCAAAGTATGAAACTGTTCCTTCAGGTACAACCGATTTGAGATGCCCTTTGCCTGATACAACTCTTTAAGCTTCTTCCAGAGTTCTTTGACTGTTGGTATTCCATGCACGTTTGTAAGAACATGCTTGGCCAAACACAAACGAATTGCACTTGCGGCTCTCAAATCTAGATCTTCCCAATCTTCATTGCTCATACTAAGCTTGCCAGAATCTTTATCTTTGCTAGAATCTTCGTTGAGAACAGAGTTTGGTTTCTTCTCTAACACATTTTGTAACCCGGATTGTATCAACACATCTTTGACTTGCATTTGCCACAAGTCGAAATTGATCTTTCCATCAAATTTCTCCACATCAAACCTCATAGGGCTTGAAAGCTTTGACATAACTATATACTGGAATAGTACACTGGTAGTCCGTGAACAATACACCAGGTAAGTTCCTAGGAAAGAGAGGTCGGTCACAATGGATACAATTAAATATCAAGTCTTTCCTAGCCAAAACCTCCCTAGACATACACTTTCACACCATCATACTTATTTCAGCAACCAAGAACAATTCTTTTCTAATGTAGAAGATCAGACAATGTTGTAACCACAGAGCATACTAAGATTTTTTTAAAACATCTGACATCTTACCAACCAAGCAACCATGTTCTGATACCACTTATTGGGAAAATTCACCTCCCAAAATCTCTTCTTAAAAAAAACTTGTCTCCTGTAAGAATATCAGAAATAATAGAAAATAAAATAGAAAATAAAAACAATCACCACAACACAAGAATTTACGTGAAAAACTCCAAAACAGGAGAAAAAACCATGACCCTAAGAAAAAAATTTACTATGTGAAAAATTGTTACAATCACATAGACTATTCTATCACATCCCATGACCCCAATACACCCCACACTCTCCAAAACGTACATCAACTCACATCTTCCTACACTCTAAAATAATAAGAACTAGAAAGGAATTTAAATAGAGCAAAAAACAATGTTTAAAGTGTCTTTGACTGTGGCAATTTGAAACCAAAACCTTGGACTCATTTTATAGCATTCAAAACTCATTCTCTTTTGTTTTGTTTCAGATGTGGGATTGACTCCACTTTTATTTTTGTCTTTGTTTTTGATGTGGGATTAACTCTATTTTTATTTTTGTCAATTTCCTAACACAGGGACCTCAGAGCCCTGCCATTGCAATTAAATGAATTTTCTGAGTTGTTAGAATTTAGAAAGCCGAAGGTGACCTACAAAATGTTATTTAACAATTAACATGAATTTATTGAGCCATAAAAGGAAAATACTTTAAACACCAAAAACCAATCAAAGAGAAGTCTCAACTCTCAGACAACTAGCTACTTTTGTCCTTTAGCTTTTGAATACTGCAACTATGAAGGAGGTTGCATAAATGGACAACTTATCATCTCAAACAACCGATGACTTGCAGTTGATGACCATGTATGACTTTGTAATCTGCTCCTGAAGAAGTTGGAGGACATATTCAAGATAACTACTAAACCTGTTGGCTACAACTCAGTCATTCAGTGATTGCTTGCAATTATTCACAACTAGAAGTGTAAAATTAAAGTTGTGAACAAATTTTGGCTATCATTTGCATTTGATCCTGTTGCATCCTGTAGTATTGCCAAAGCAAATAATTCTGCGGTTGATTTTTCGAGAAAGGAAACTACAAAGTCTTCACTAATGATGACAATGATATGAGAAACATTACACCAAAAATTAGTTACTATCATGATGTTGGAAATGAAGTACCAAATGAATAGGAAACGTATGTGTAAACGACGCATAAAAGATGAGAATAGAATCAAACAACTATAAGCATGACAAAAAAGCATATACATCTTGACAATATCGTAGCCCTTTGTTTATTTTTCAAAATAACAGGAAGCATTGTTGTCCACTGTTACATATGTATGAGGGCCAAAATAATTGTAGTAACTTGCATAAAATGAAAAAAAATGTAGGATGTTGAAAAAGAAAAATTACATCTCCGTTACTTGTTGGAGATTGATTGAAAGAACAGGCACAAAGAAAGCAAAAAGAAAGAAGACGGGATGGGGGTTTTGCGGCTATGCATTGCCATGTACAAGAAGCTCATAACAAATGTACATTTTCCAAATAGCACTACTCATTGCTGGTGATGTATCTGCCAATTTGATTTTGCTAAAAAAATTGAGATCAAGTTGAAGACTAGAAGATCAAACCATCCTTCACAATTTGCTCCAACCAAGTGGCCACCACTGACATAGTAGGACGCTCACTAGGATTTTTCCTGATAGCCAACTCTGCTATGTCAGCAAGTTTAAGCAGAGGCTCAACATTTCTTGGCAGAACCACGTTGCGATCAATTATGGCAGCAGCCTTACCCTGTTTGATCAATGACGGTGCCCACTCAACTATACCAGGAGGTGAATATTCTCTATCATACGCTTTTCTTCCGCTTAGAATCTCCAACAATACAATCCCAAAGTTGTACACATCAATCTTCATGTCTCCACTAGGATCCCTATCATTTGATGTGAGCAGTCCAAAGTCTGCAATTCGAGCTCCCCAATCAGAATCCAAGAGAATGTTTGAAGTCTTGACATCGCGATGAACAACTGGGGGAACCACTTCCTTGTGGAGGTAGTCAAGCCCTTTAGCAGCCTGCATTGCAATTTTCAACCTGAGGCTCCAATGCAGAGGAGAATGTCCACCATGGAGGTGATCATGAAGTGTTCCATGGGGCATGTACTCATAAACAAGAAGCCTCTCCCCCATTTCCAAGCAGTAGCCTAGCAAATTCACAATATTGCTATGCCGCATTTTGCAGAGTATTTCCAACTTCGTTTCAAATTCCCGAATATTAGTGTGGATTATGGTGGCAGCATTTGCCCTCTTGACCGCGACTTGCCTCCCGTCAGCCAATACAGCTTTGTAAACAAAACCATAGCTTCCCCTGCCAAGCTCATTGAACTCCTTGAACCCATTGGTGGCGTCTTTTAGCTCTGAGAGTCGGAAAACTTGAGCCATCCCAGGGCAGGAAGCCACAGAAGGAAGCAAGGAATCAGCAATGGCATCAGTTTCCAACTCCGGTTTACCTATGCAAGATTTGAATTGCTTTTTCGTCACCCCTTCTTCTTTTCTAGTGGTAAACACACGCGGAAGAATGCACCAGCTAATTATTATCAGCATGAAAAATGAAGCAGAACAACCGATTATGGTCGCTAATTTATGTAGCTGATGCCAACGCGTCTCAGGAGATGATTGCAGCCTACAAACTTGCTGACAAGAACTATTCTGGCAAAGTGAACAAGCCGTGCATACTCTATCAGCATTCTCTGTGCATGGACTAGACAAGAAGAATCCTACCGAACAATTAGACCCACAAGGAGAACAAATCTTTAGCTCCTTTCTGACACATAAGCTAGTCAAATCTGGCTCATTAAGAATACTAGCATTGAAGGCAAACTCCCCATCTCTACAAGGACCAGGACTACAAAGTCCAGGACTACACAACTCAAGAGGGGGATCATAATCAAGTCGCGAAGACGCATTAGCAAACCAGCAATCAAGAACCAAATCATTTTCCCGTATACCACATGTGGTAAAATCAGAGGAAGCAATAGCTACAAACCCTGAATTCCTCGGGACGGACGAAAAATTATAGCTCCCCCAACACTCAGCCCCATGGTTATCTTCTCTAATACCACAAAAATGATTAGCACCAGCAGCCAATGATACGAAACGGATCCCACCTGGAGGAACTGGAATCAAATCATTCTTCCCCCAGCACCTGACCTCACCAGATACTTCTAAAATTCCACAAACAGAACCTCTCCCTGAAGCTAAAACTTTGAACCTGTCACTCACATTAAAGACTCCAATACTACTAGAATCTGGTCCCCAGCAAACTAGACCACCATCTCTAACCCCACCACAACTAAAACCATCACCAGAAACAACGTTTTCAAACACAAGACTACTTACATTCTCATCATCAAACACATTGCTTTGTATAGACTTCAAAGAATTATTGTTACCACTAACAATCTCCCAACAAGCAACAGTACCCGAATCATGATCAGAGAAGTAAGAGCCTCTTATAGCACACACGTGGCTCTTGCCAGCTGCGATGTGTGAGTAAGCAGTGGATTTAAAAACAGAAGGTACGAGATCTGTACCTGAGCCATTGGAGGTCCAACAGAAAGGCAGCGAAGTGTTGGCTAAGATTCCACAGAGAAAGCCATCGCCACCACTGAGAGCTGCCATCGCGGGAATGGAAGTAAAATAAGCAGAGGTTGAAGATAAAGAAAAGGAAGACATGGAGCTGTTCTTTGCCCAGCAAATAACGTCTTGTTTGCCGCTGGCGTCAATGGCGCAGAAGAAGCTGTTGAGGCCGAAGGAGGCGGAGATGGGACCCATGGAGCCGAACCCAGATACGGAAGAGGAAGAAAAGAGGAGGAGGAGAAGAGAGAGGAGTGGAGAAGTGGGGATGTGCATGGTTGTGATGGTGGGTCTGGGATGGATCAAGATTCAAGAGAATCATGGACTAGGAGGAAGAGGAGGAGTGTTGTATAATTGGTGAGATTGTCGTTGTTGGTGGTAACGATGGAAGAACGTGGGCGTCGCCATTTTTACTGTTCCTATTAGACCGTTACAATTTCGTTAACTACGTCACTAGTTACCGCGAATACGACGATTTAGAAATGAATCTTTTTACTGATACGCTGTATGTAAAATTGTAAATATGTTATATTATTATAATTAATTTATTAATAATAAATATATGGCTTTATTTATGCATTAATATGAAATTGATGGTTTCCATTTCTCAATTCCTAAATTTGTAAAAGTTTGAAAATATAAATAAGTTACCATTTTCTCAAAAATTAAAAAACTTCTAAAAAGAATTGTAGAGATTTATGGATTTTTTTTGGATACTATGAAAACCTCTGAAAAGTAAACTAATCGTGATTAGTTCCCAATTTTATTTTATTAGACAAATCACCCCTGCCATTAAGATTCCATCCAAAAAATTAATATTTTCCATCCAAATTCCTAAGATGATTAAAATACCTTTATCAAGATGTTAGAAAATCTCTATCGTACCCTTTAAAGCTTATACAATAACTAAAATACCCTTGAAATTTATTGATCATTGATGAATATTAATATTAAATAAAAATAATAGAAAATTTAAAAACAAAACATAACAAATTAAAAAACTAAATAAAAAAAATTTCACCACCATTGTTCCGATCACAACTGTCTCACTCTCTCCATTTCTCTCTTCTTCTTCTTCTTCATTTTATTCTTTCGAGTTGGTCGAACCCAGTTGAATCTGGATTCAATGAACCCAATTGAATACTGGGTTCGACGAACCCTAGATTCAACTGAGTTCGACCAACCCAGATGAATCTGGGTTGAATATTAGGTTCGTGCAACCCAGTTGAATATTGGGTTCATTGAATACTGGGTTGAATATTGGGTTCGTCTAACCTAGTATTTTACTAGGTTAGACGAACCCAGATGAATCTGGATTCTTTGAATCTAGTTGAATCTGGGTTCGTTGAACCCAGATTTAACTAGGTTTGAACCTAAATGTTTGAATTTTTTTTTTCTTAAGTTGATGATAAGATTAATGGTTTGATTATGATAATTGTGGGTTGATGTTGTTGATGATGGGTTGACGATGGGTTGATGTTGATAATGGTGGATTGAGGGTGATGTTTGGTTAATGTTTCTCGGCATATTAGTTAAGGGTTGATGAATTTTCCTTTTTTTTCTATGAAGCTAAATGGGTATCTAGTTGATGATGTAATCACTGGAAAGTATAGATCCAATCTCTCTATTAGTTTTAGGCTCTATTTGGCACGTGAGATTGAAATAGAATAAATGAAATAGATTAAATTGGATTGGAATGAAAAATTACTATCCCATATTTGGTAGAACTTGAGATTTGATTAAAAATTATATCATATCATGTTTGGTGTAAGTTAAGATTGGATTGTAATAAAATTAATTTAAATTTTTTATTATATAAAATTAATTTTATAAAAAATCTAAAAAAAAAATAATAATCAAACATCATCTCCCACAATTCATCAATATCAAAAACCACACTTCATCAATATCATCATCTCTACAATTCAACTATCATCAACCCACAATTCATCAATATTATCAATCAAATTCATCAACATCATCATCTCCCATAACAACATCAAATCATCATAACATTAATAAAAAAAAAAAAAACACTCAAAACTGAACCTAGAACCAGATGCAGGTTTTGGATTTGGTTCTGGGTTCGTCGAACCTAGAATCATCTGATTCTCGGTTCGTCCCAACTCAGAAGAAGAAGAAGAAGAGAGGGTGGAGAGGTTCTATGGATGTGTGATGAGAGAATGAAAGGAATGTGAGAGAGAGAGATAAATGAAGAGAAGAGAAAGAATATGAGAAATGAAATCTCATCCCACCCAATGATATGATTGTGGTTGAGATTGAAGAATCCAAAAGAATGGGAAAGGAGTGGAGGTTGGGATTTAAACCTCATTCATTCCAATTGGTCTCCAAACATGACATTCAAGTAATTTGAGATTTTTGAATCCCAATCTCATCCCAAATCCCTTATACCAAACATAGCATTAATGGATGGTATTGGATCTCCACCTCTTACAAAAATATTTTTTTAATTTAGAAAAAATTAAGTTGCTTTTAAATGATGTCCACCGTCCATCAACATGATGGACGGTGAAAATCATTTTAAATTTTTTTAAAAAATTATTTTTTTTGTTTTTAAACTTTTTACAACTTTTTAATTTTTTTAATTTTTTTAATTTTATTTTTTTTTTAAATTTTACATTTATTTTTTATCAATTTTTCTCATTTTAGAATTTTAATTGCTTTACCAGATTACGATTTTGCCCTCAAATTTAAACATTGATTGGATTTTTTAGATAGTAGAAGATGGTTTATCTAATAAAAAAAGGAGGAGGAGGAGGAGGAGGAGGAGGAGGGGGGGGGCGGGGCGGGGAGGGAGGAAGGTGCTAATCATGATTAATTATTTATGCTAATCATGATTAATTATTTATGTTTATATCATATTTTCAATATCAACTTGCCTCCTAAGAGAAAATCCCAACAATAGCCAAAAAACATGAGTTTTGAAAGTAGCAATAAATAATTAGATTGAGTTGTTTCTTTTTTTTTTTTTTAATTACTGGTACTTAGCCAAAAAGGTAGCTGAGATCAATAGAGATATAACTCCGAGGCGTGATCTAGGGAATAACTCTCAAGACAGAAGGAAATAATCCACATCATATTGGGTGAGGGGCCAACTCACAGTGGATGAAAGAATAAACCCACATATTAGTGGGGACACACATTTAAATCCATGATCTTGGTGTTAACTGTATGGGTGAGGGCGACATTTTACCACTGCATCAACTTTGCTTTGCGCATATTAAGTTGTTTTAGTGCTAATAAACTATTTTCATAAGCTATTAGTGGTTCATGAAGATTGTGCAAACTATATCAACGAACAAATGGTGTTAAAAAAGCTCAACTAAATTTTACAATACTATTATCATAACTTTTCTTCCGTGCTAGGAAAAAAATCTCACCTTACTAATTCTCATGAAAAGCAATGAATATTGCTAATAGACACGATGACTTTATTTGATTTATCCAAACCGGTTGATTATAGCTTTTATTATCATTATCTAAGAAAAATAGAAACGGTGCATGATGAAGTTAGGACTCGGTATTAATTTATTTTGTCGAATGTGTACATATTTATTGAATTCTAGATTAGTCTCATTCAAATGCCTTCTTAAGAAGCGGTTAAGATGGATGCATCGTGATGGGACCTTTCAAAATTCAGTGATGATTTTTTTTTTTTTTAAGAAAAATTCAGTGATGATTCTGATTGTTAATTTATGTTCTTAATTTAATAATAATCTTTTTATCAATTATAAATATGTAATTGTACATATAGTGATTTCTATATAGTAATTGATTTTGTGTGTCTAATAGGAGAAATGTACTTTTTGTGCACTTCCCTTTTCTACGTTAACGGTGGGAGATTCAAATCCGACCATGAAACGTATCTTGCAAGTTTTGTATGAATAATTTTATTGTATAATTATAAGAGTAGTATCTCGCATTTACAAGAGTAAATCTTTAGGTGTAAATAATTAGACCTTTCAAGTGATGACTAATCTTAGTAATTTCAGATCCATTCGATATCAGCTTAAAACTAAAAGAAAAGATGAGAAAAAAACCTTTAAGTTTAGTAATTACAATAACTTTAATTTGAATAAGTTTTACTCATTTGATTCTCCTCCCTCTCGTATTGATAAGTGCTTCCAAAAAAATACTTAAGGCATTGTCGTTCTACAGATTCTCTTACAAATTACTTTTATTTCATTAACCTTTGGTTGTTATTTTACATTTTCTTTTGGTAATAGAGTTCACACCTCAGGAGTACACTATATATGCTCCTCCGGATTCATTAAACATAATAATAAGTATTATAATATATTACATATCAATTCTTATTTTAAATGGAGTAAATTGTAAATTTAATTTTGTTATGTGCGATTATCAGTACATATAAAAATATTTTTTTTTCCAAATATTTCTACACGTTGTTGACTCGTTGGATGGCATATTTTATAAAATTGAAGACCTGTAATTTACTATGTTAAACCAGGTGTTGAATTAAACAACGAAGGAAGCGGTCCAAACCTGAGAAAACAGTGAAAGACAACCCAGGGGATGATTAAATAATTCCACTGATTACTACTAAACAAGATGGTAGTGTGTGTAGGTGGGCCACATTAGGCTTAATGAAACATTGTCGTAACTCCAACTCTGTTGTCTAGTTGCATTAATGGACAGAGTGTGACCCACTTGCCATTTCCCATGCATTTTGATTTTGTTCATGCATCTATCTTACTTATTCTAACCTCCACTCATGTTTATTTGATTTAAGATACGTAGAATTAATGTGGATTTATATATTTTTTAAAAATTATTATGATGTTTATTGTTAGAACATACTTTGCATATCATGGACCATCATTATATTATTTTTCAGAAAAAAATTAAAAATAACCGTTTTCTCTATGTAATTATGCAATCATTGACATTTTTTTTCCCCTTTTCTTTATCCATATTTGATATTGCGATAATGACATGAAAAATAACATTTATTGATTGTTCAAATGATCTGCGACAAGAAACCTAAATTGAAAAGTAAACTTTAGATGAAAAACCATATACCTATCAAGGGAAAAGAACAGATATGACAACTAAAGGTTTTTTTCCTTTATTTTTATTTTTTCATGAAAGCTAACATCGAACATAATAAAAATATATTGAAACTTGTCAAGATTAAATACTATTACTACAATAAAGTTATTATCTTAAATATCTACTTTAATGAACGAAAGATAACTACTATCTTATAGTGGGAAGAGAAAGTTATTCATACAAATTATAATATGCATTTAGTAGAAATTAAACACCGACCTTTTAAAAGACGAAAAGATACATAAACACATATACTAAGAATATATATTATAACAATTAAAGTTAGCTTATATTACTATAAATAAAATGATTGATTTGAGAAACATTCATCGCATAGAAAATTTTGTTATTTTTTCAACTATTTACTTAACAAATTTGATCAAATGCATTCATTACAGCCAAACTATTCTGAGTATATCTATTTCAAAACATATATAAATTAAAAAAGGACCAACAAATGAATTATGAAATCAATTAAGTGAAGACGAAAAAAAAAATTAAAAAAGCAAAGTAGCTGGCAACCCTCCGTCAGACAGCCAAAAACATATTCAAAGCGAAACATATCATATTTACGTATGGGAGAGATCCAAATCCGAAAATAAATGTTAATTTCAAAGTACATTAAAAGGGCCAATTAATTAATTTTATTTTTTAAAACTTAAGAAAACAAAATCCCCATGTACGGTGGGTCTAACACAGTGGTTGCTGGAGCACATGCAGCCAAAAAGGTCCTAGAAATTCTCAACCGCCGATCGCATCACGTGGTTGCTTGGTCAGCTGTCTGGTCCGTCTTCGGTTAGAAATGGTTGTGGTCAACCTGTCTCGCGGCTCTCGCCCACTGCTTCTTACTGTTCTCTAGTCAAAGTGCAAGACACATGCAAAACCAAACCCGCCTTAACTTCACCCTTCACTTGAAGAACTTGTCCTCATCTTAGAAAAATGTATTGTCATGCATTGGTGGTTCAGGAAATTTAGTGGGACCTTTTGATAGATTTCGTACCATCCATCCACTGACAATTTTTCAATCTACTATGTCCGCTTATAAAAGTTCAATGAATAATACATGGGGAGCAGCTTTTTATGAATTTTGATTTTGGATAGATATACACAAGATGTTGTTGGAGGTTTTATTCTTTTATGGGAATCTCAATTTACGCGAGCTAATTGAGGTTCATTAGTCAAAACTATAAGAAAACTTTGACTTGTAATAGTCATCTTAGTAAATTTTTTAATAATTGTTGATCTCGTATGAAGACACTTCGTCAGACAAGCTAAAAGATTCGAAATTGATCTCAAATTGCAAGTTGATTGTACTTCAGACAAGCTAAAAGATTTGAAAATGATCTTAAATCTTTGAAGTATCTAAATTGCTTTCTATTTTTTTAATATATACAAAAACAGGGCATATATCCACCAAAAAAAAAAAAAATTTAACAGAGAGTTTACGCTCTCTTACTTTTAAAACTGAGAAGATACTCTAATTTCGAGAGTGCATTAAACAAAAAAATATCTTCCTCAGATATTCTAATAGCTCTTTTTACTAATCAATCAACAGCATTATTAGCATCCCAAAATATAAAAAAGGTTTTAATATGTCAATAATTCTTCATAACGTTTCAAATGTCTAAAATTATAAATTCGTAATAAATTGGAGCATGATTCAATCCAAGAATTAAACCAGTGACATTTTTACTATTTGATTCCACTAATATAACATAATAGAGTAAATTCTAAGTAAGAATAAGTTCTTTCAAGATAGCTCTCAACTCAGCATCCAAAATTGCATTTTTATATTGATTGAATTGTAAGTATATCTCACGATTGTTTTTAATAAAATATAAATTTTACTTAATAAACAGAAGCTTTGATATGTCTGATGTATTATGCTGGTATTTGGTGCACTAAAGTATTTCCAATAACCCAGTGGAGATGTGGTTATAACAAGTGAAATGGTGAGTAGAAGGGGATTGATAAAGAGAACATATCGGGTTTGAAGATTGGACCCACATTTGTTCGGACGATAGCGAGCCTTCATGTGGAGTGTCGTGGAAGCAGATATACACGGAAATTGCTCTCGATTGTACCTGTTAACACCATCTTCAGGTTATTTTTCTTTTTCTTTTTTTTTTTAACAACAATCTTCAGGTTTTGTCTGCTTGTTGGAAGTGTGTTGGATCTTCTAAATTATGCTTCATCTCACTTTTTCGCTTGTTAATAAGTTAAACTAACATCCTTGTTTTACTTGTAAACCTACATATGTCATTCGTACATGACGGGTAACCTTAGGGTCTGAAATCAGGACGTCAAATCTGCACATGCTTTTCTTCTCATGGGAGTTTCTATTCGATAGAGATTCAACTTGTGATATAGTTAATAACAAAAATGAATAAATCTTAAAATAAGTATTAACCATACATTAATAATGATAATTGAGTTTATAAGATCTTTAAAAAAATAATAAAAAAAACTCAGGTGAATTTAGACCAAAAGATGCAAAAAATAATCGAAATTCCCGAGAACTGAAGTCAGTTTGTTGATGTGTACGATCAAACAGTTTGATGCATATATTATACGGAATGCGTTCTCTCCCACTTGCACTTTGTTTTTCCATTTTCATATTTGTTAGTAGTTTTTTTTTTATCTGTTGCAGAGTTATAGCTTATAGTAGGGTGATTGACTCTTGAAGTAATTAAAATAATTGAGCTGTATTTGGCAGCCCTCAATGAAGTACTATTCTGGTATGTTTTGATTTCTGTATTTGGCAGCCCTCAATGAAGTATTATTCTGGTATGTTTTGATTTCTTGACACAAAAGTAGCCAGTTACAGAGTTGATGGGCCGAACACTTTTGGGCCCAAAATGGAGCAAACCTTCAAAAAGTTTCGATTTCTTTTCTCAGTGACAAAACCAATCTTAGGAGATCAGGGTGATTTACTCCATGCAATATTATTGGAGTAATATTATTAAGAGAAGTTGATGCTGTTTTCCTTTTGGCCGCTAATGCAGAGAAACAAGAGGTTGGACACGGTGAAAAAGATTAGAACTTAGAAGCACATAGTTCTATTGTAAGTATAGAACAGATTTACTACAGAAATGCCATAGATCATCTTCAAAAGCTTCATCAAATTAACATGCACATGTCGAAAGAATTCTAGGTAGTTTGTTGAAACAGTGATTTGGATGTATCGGCTACAGTATTTACTAATGTTATCATTCCCATAAAATTTTTACATATAATCCACACCAGTTGGATTGGGAATCTTATAATCATATCCCTTACTTCTTCTTTGTTGAATAATAGTGCTAGCAGATATGCCAGTGAAAATATGCATTTTAAATTATATTTGCATCTACCTCATTGTTGACATGTAACATAGTAACACAGATTGGGAGAAAGTACAGAAGCTCAGGCTTGCTCTGTAGTATATATGATATGAAAATTGAAACGCACTCGGAGAAGAACACATATTGATGCACCATGCTGCATATTCAAAATCAATCAAAATATGATATTATGATGGTAACAAGTGACAACGAACTTTCACCCGAAAATATGGTTTGTTCCCAAAGCAAACTCGGCTTTTCATGAATGATTTCTGAGATATGGTGGGCATCATTGGAAGTTAGGAGCTATTGATCAACATATCCATGCGATACATACATACAAGCAAAATGTGGTGGGATCTGAGATTTGGCAGATCATATCTTATGTGTAATAAAACAAGTGCTCTTTATTTCAGTTTTCCACGATTAAACAGAAGGTCACTAACTACTTCAAATTGACAAAACTAAAGAAGAAAAAGAAAAAAGAAACCATAAACAATAGAGTCACTTGTACTAGTCAAAACAATTGGATCATTAAATAATAGGTTTATTTATTCTAAAAATGAGCTGATTAATAAGTGCAATGAGAACAGTTCGGCAAAGTGCAGTTGAAGATTCAAAAAACAAATACAGGGACGATATCCACAGCATGGCGGAAGTCAAAGGTGCAAAACAAACCAGGCATAAAAAATAACATATCTTTGGATGTTTTTTTGGACCAACACAATCACCAAGAACCTTAATTCTTCACGCTTGTCACGTGCTTCAGGAGCATTTGAACAACATCATCTGATATTTTTCCAGCCTCTGAATTCAGATGATGAATCTTTGCCTGTGTTTCTTGTTCAAGCCTCTTCACATTAGCACCAGAATCTCCACTGCTCTGTTAATGACCAGAAAAATACATGAAACAGAATAGAGTTAATACATTTATAAAACATTTATAATTATGCATTCATATTACAGCAACAAGAAGACTGTTGAACGCCTTGATTCTAATAAAGATGCATTTCTTGCCAAGGATCTCACCTCAAGCCCATCTATTAAACAAAACTTGACAATGACAATCAATGTGATTACGAGAATCACAAAGTTTTAACCTAGGCAACATATAACTTACCTCAGCAACTTTCCTCTGAAACTCACGCTCCATTTGAGCTCGATATGCAGCAACATCCTTTTCAGCTTCTTCTTTGGCTAGCTTCAGCTTAACCAATTTTTCTGAAAAGTAAAAAATAAAGTAAAATAAAGCATGGGAAGAAAGACCTCAGCACCCAAGACTTGGTATAAAGTTACAATAACTAAAAGAAAAGCATTTTCTAAAACAATCCATTTGTAAAGAGCAGCCACAACCACATAAAGAGATCATCTCAGTTGTTTCACAAATAATCAATTCATCCTTCCATACAACAAATAAAAGATTCATCAAATAAATCATGCAGCTAGAAATCCTCTACAATTCATGACGCAGAACTCACAATGCATGACACAAAAAACAAACTCCGAATTACATCAATTCTGGGCATAGTTTGCATGGACGGAAAAATTCCACTTACATAGCTTCAACCACAAAAAATTTATAAGCATTGAAAAATATTATTAAAAAGAGAAAGCATTATTACCGTTTCTAGCGGCATTGACAATCTGTTGAGCTTCTTGCTCTGCAGCCAGCAACTGCTGAATTCCCCCTTGACCCCTATTTGCTGCCATTCTTTCCTAACTTTAACAACAAAAATCCAAGACAACAACAACATAGTCAGATAGTCTGGCACATGGGCAACCTCGAAAATTAAAAATCAACAATATAGACATCAGTAACTTGCAAAAAAAAAAAAAAAATTAGTAGCGTTGCACAAAAACCACTTCTTCAACAGGTCAAATATAATACTCTTCACTGCATAGGACCAAATTTGTAGTTGAACCAAATTAAAACTAAAACATCTCCAGATTCTTTTCTAAGCAGAATTATTTCATTATGATTATCACATTGTTCAGCGGTCCCTTCAAAAAAATAAATGCCCAAAAATGCCCTAAAAATTCTTTTTTGTTTTTTAATATTTTGTGCAGAGATGTATCACACACTTCAAATTACACCATAATTTAAACAACTACGCATCCCCAATTAAACATCTTTAAAGATCTCAATCATTACGGGACATAAAACAAATAATTGTGATCAAATTTTATAAACAAACAAATAAAAAATTAGGTTGTTTAGAAGAACAATAATCAAAACAAAATCTGTATCCAAGACTAAGCAATCTATCTAACAACGCAGTCACAGATTTATCACGGAAATTCCAGATGAGTAACGGATTTCATATCGTTTACGTTAATTAAAATACAAAAGTAGATTATTCTTAGATCTAAGCAACGGTAGATATGAGATCAAAAGGTATAGCAGAAAAAGTTACAGTGAAGGGTGGGGGGATCGTACCTATTGGGAGCCTTGCTTTCCGGGACGTTTTAGTCAATAGCGGACACGAACACAGATCAGAGACTCTCTTCTTGACCAATGTAATAATGTGAAAAGTAACCCGACCCGACTCAACTTATACTTATCAAGTTATCGAGGCAATAAAACGGTGCCGTTTTCTTTTTTAGTTATGTTCTTGGCTGGTGTTATTCATGTCTTACTAACCGATTAATTCATTATCAAAAAATAATAAATAAGACATTAATTCATGGGCTAAGCGTGTCCTAATTGACGTGACAATGGCATTCTGCTGATTTTTTTGTGACATTATTTCCTTAACGATTATTGATGTAATACAGTTTTTACTGTAGTTGGATGAAAAGTAGCAAATAATCATTTCCCAATTTAAATATATATATATATATTATATCGAATCCGCACATTTATGTGGTATTGAAAAAGTGCTACAATATGAATTTCATTAAATTCAAATTGAATAAATTCATAATATGCAATCTTTTTCTAATTAATTGTCAATTAACATGATTTATGTTTGTATCATTCGATATATCCTGATGATAGAGTATGATCATTCAACCATATTCGAGTTGTTCTTCATGAGTAGTATTTAAAAAAAATTATGATTTGTTAAAAAAAATTATAATCTGTATGGGTAATTTTCTCGCTTTATATATTATGCGAGAAGTAATATATCAATTATGGAATAAATATTTGAAGTCCCATAAAAAATGATTAATCTCCGAATAAATATTTGGATCAAAAGATGAGTTATGAGGCCTAACGATAGGTCGATTTAAGTGTCTAACAATAGTTCTAAGAAGCAGGAAGGAGGGAGAAGTGACAAATTAAGAAACAATTCATGGCAACCAATAGAATTCTAATGTTATTCAATCCACCTACTTCTACTAAATTTTTGGAACCTCATTTCACTTTATGATTCAAGTTTCCAGGTATAATAAACATAGTACAACTCCACCACAAACAGAAGGAAATTTAAAAGCAGAGTTTGAAGGAGTATATAAAAGGAGCCTTTTACATCCCTTTAGACAAGGGTTCGTACTGGAACTGTGTTTTCTTCTTCTTCACGCTGTTGTAGACAAGACCTGCCAAGCCAATCAAACACACACCAATCATAACTTCTGCCACCTTAACTCCATTGTTCTGTCCGGCCCTAGAACCCAAACCACCCCCGTTCCCTTCATATACAATGTCTACTGTTTCAGCTTCAGCTGTGTATGTGTCGGTCATCACTGAATTGGAAGACATGGGCGGCATATCAACGTCCTCATCCACCGGAGGCGCCACCTGTGTAGACTCCATGTCTTGTTCTGGTGATGTTGACACTGGGGTTTCTATTGTTGGTTTGTCCTGATCTTCTGACATTATTGAAGAATCCTCAGAGGGTACAGATTCTAGGTTCTCGGTTGTAGAGTTATAATGAATGTTCTGATCTGGTCCAAGAGCCAGAGTATCTGCATCTTCTGCTTTGGAAGGCAAAATAGAAGGGTTAGGCGCAGGAGACACACCAACCTCCTTGTCAAGAGCCATCACTGAAGGAGCAACCTGGGTGATTTCGGTGTCCATTTCTGTTGATGGAATTACAATTGATGGTGCAGGAACTGATGAGGTTTTAATCGGAGAGTTGTAGTCATCTGCATCTTCAGCTTCAGGCTCGGCAGATGACTTGTTGGTTTCTGGTAATATCACCTCTTGTAATGGTGCAGGTTCCGGCGCTTTGACTTGAGCCTTGTAGTCCTCAGCTTCAGGTTGACGTGCAGGTTCAGAAGACACAGTTTCCGTTTCAGGTAATGGGAAATCTGTCGATGGTGCTCGCCCAGGGGCTTTGTTTAGAGATATGTTATAATCATCGGTTTCGTGCACCGCGGCCCTGTTGGAAGAAACATTATAATCATCAGTTGCAAGCTGGGTATCGAGAGTTTCTGAGACAGGAGCAGGGGAGGAGAGAGGATAGCGTTCTGGAGAGAAGAAGTCTGGTTCTTCTACAACTTCAGGACTGGAGTCCTTAGTGTATTCTGCAGAAGGAGTTGATGGTTGATCATATTTGGGAGCTTCAGATATTGTTTGGTCTTCTTTTAATTTGGAGTAAGAGACTTGAATCAATGAGAGCAAGAAAAACACAAAGAAACAAATCCTGAAAACTTGTTTTGGCATGATTGCAGAGATAAAATCTGAGAAATTTGTAGGCCAATTCGGTATGTGATCACAGAGAAACGATAAAAAAAAATTAATGGGATTGATATATATTTTTTTGTTTCAATGGGATTGATATTTAAAAGAAAGGAAGAAATCGTGATTTGGATACTAAAATTGTTGGGTGATGCCTCATTTATAGTTGTTGAAATTGGCAAATGCAAAAACAAATGGTGGGAAATGAGTTTTTCTGATGATTTTCAGGTCGATTATGTGAATACGACAACTTTTGTTGTGCATTAAATAATTTAAATGGCCTAATTTGTCTACGTGAAAAGGTTTGTGAAAATCTCACTTTCTGAAATTTTAATGCTGAATTTGCAGAGTGAAAGGCTGAAAGCTAATGGCATTAGTATGGTGTCGTTGCAATGGAAATTGAGAAAGACAACATGCCATGAGATAATGAAAAATGTTTGCACACATCAAACGTGAGAAAAATTTGATGTTGTGTGTATGATTATGTCAAAGGGTAGTTAATGTATATCTTTAATAATTTCTTTTTCTTTTTTTGAAATATATATCTTTAATAATTTCGATAAACGTGTATTGGTGTATTTTGGTTTTTGCTCTAAATTCTGTGAAAGAAAGAATTAATTCATTCGGGAAAGAAAAATACATTTAACTATTTAAGTGTAGATTTTAAGTTAAAATATATAGGGGAAAAAAGTTTGTGTTAAAAATACAAGAGTATAATCATACAACAACTTAAAACGTAAATAAAGGAACATATATATATATAAGGTTGACTAATGTTTAGTTTCTTACAACAACGTAAATAAGATTGTCGTTCAAATTATGTTTTGTTCATATTTTAAATTATAATATTATAAAAGAGTAATGTTAGGTTTTTTAAATATTTTGTCTAAATCTATACCCAGATTATATGACATGTAAGTTGTCAAGATTTTATAAATCATAAAATGATGTAATAATTAATAGAATCTTAACAATTCACATACCACATCATTTGGGTAAAATATTTAGAAAGTCTAGCATTAGACATTATGAGTAATGCTAGACTTCCTAAATATTTTGTTCAAATGATGTGACATGTTAGTTGTCAAGATCTTGTAAATCATAAGATGATGTAATAATTAATAAGATATTGACAATTCATATGCCACATCATTTAGACATGGATTTAGATAAAATATTTGGGAAGTTTGGCATTACTCATAAATGATATGTAATTAATAAAATCTTGACAATTCACATGTCACGTTATTTAGACATGAATTTAGGTAAAATATTAGGGAAACCTAGCATTACTCATAATGATCCAAAGACATAGCTCCAAATAGGATGATCCAAAGATGTCATGTAGTAACTCATTAACTCCAATAATAACCTAAAACATTACTCATAAATTAGATTAATCATAGTTCAAAATAATAATAATAATAATAAGAGCAATGCTAGGTTTTTCAAATATTTTGTCTAAATTTATATCTATCACATCATTTAGGTATGAATTTTGATAAAATATTTGGAAGTCTAGCATTACTCTAATAATAACAATAATAATAATAATTTAACCACGATAATACATTTAGATCGTAATTTGTTCGATAGGTAAAAAATCATACTTATAATCTAAGTAGTTTTTTTTTTTTCTTTAACTATTACAACTAAATTCAAAGTGTAGAGAAAAGAAATTGGACTCAAATTCAAAACTTTATTAGTGAAGGTGTAAGGACATATCATAACCAATTTTGTATCCTTTAATACATTAATGTCAAGGAACAAATGATTTTCGAGAATAATGCAACTTTACTCAGATTGGTACTAACTTTGGTATCAAAATGAAATGACATCATAGAAAATAAGAGGACTAACTAATTAAAATTAATTAATTAAAACTGATTAATCCGTCTCTCTATTCTTAAGAATATCATATCATTTGACATAACTTTAGGTAAGGTAACATTCTTGATTTTTCTTTGTCAAATTTTTAACTAACAAAACTAGACTTAGAAGGGATAAAATAAAATAATAACGAAAAACAAAATTCGGATAGAAAAGTGAGAGGCCTTCTCCCAAGCATGAAGGGACCGCCTTCTCCAAACAGTGAGTAGAAGGCCATTTCTTTCTCCTAGATTTGGTCGGAGGTGCCACGTCCATAAATAGATATATATATATTGTTATTTTTGTCATTTTTACTTCAATTATTTTAATAGTTTTTTAATATATATTTTTTTAATTGAAGTTAAGAAAAAGCATATTTAATGATGCATGAAAGATTGAATAAACGTCTAGTTGGATGGTAAGTCAAAAACCTACTGACAACCTTGACTAATATTGTCGGTTCTACTCTCACTTATTTCATCTGTGGGCAGTTTTCTTCCCATCCACTATGATTACACTCCAAACCATAGTACTAGACTACTAGAGCTCAAAAAAAAATGTATGAAGCATGATTACAAAATATAATATTATAAAAATAAAAAGGGTGCCCAAATAGTTTTTCCAGGTGCAAAGATTGAGCATTGTTATTGCCTCGGATAGGAATTAAGATCAATAACATAGGGCTGGACTTGTACACCCTGCTAGCCCATCCCAAAATAACAGTGGGTGCAAATCGGTTGGCATTTTGATGAGGTGGATACAATTAGGACAGACAAAATAATTGTAATGGATAGCTTCAAGTACTTTTAATATGTTTTCAATATTCTATATTTAATATTTCCTAACTTGAAAAGCTTTTATTGTGTTAAAGCTTCCATGGATTTTCGAAGTGAGAATTTACTATTTGTTCATTGCCCAAAGTAGTAATCGTCATCTTTGTTCTCTCCACTTAATAAGGATTATTTTAAAAATTTAGTAAAATTTTATATCTTATCATCAGCGTCAAAACGCACCTCTTACACCTCACTTGCTTGACATGAATGTAATAATTAAACAACCACTTATAACTCATTAAAAAGTAAAAACAAAAGTCATCACACGAATGAACATAAAGCACTTGTTAATTGCTCTTTCAATAACATCACGATTACACAATCATCACCAAACGGAAACGAGAAAGAAAAAGAAAAGCAGAGCAGATAACAACACTTGGGCACATTTAAAAGTAGTGCCTGGTGCACAAACACGACACATAATAATTATAATATACAAATTCCATTGTTGCAAAGCCTCTTGAGTTTCGATCATATGATAAATAGTGCATATAATCCTCCATTTTTTTTATGATTATATTGCGGAGGAGCTCCTGAAGGATCCAAGAGCTTTGGCTGCAGAAGCTCTGAGAATGTACTGGTGATAGAATGCAGCAATGGCAGCTCCAATGAAGGGTCCAACCCAGAACATCCACTGCAACAATTCAAAACAAACATATTAGACAACAAAACTGGAACAATAAATTAGGATAAATAACAGAGGTAATGATTATATATATGCATACCTGATCATCCCAGGCCTTGTCCTGGTTGTAAATCACCGCAGCTCCAAAGCTTCTAGCAGGGTTGATACCAGTGCCAGTGATTGGAATGGTAGCCAAGTGAACCATGAACACAGCAAATCCAATTGGGAGTGGTGCCAAAACCTTTTAAATCAAATATGAAAGACCGATCAGAATGTTATATTAAAGTAATCAAATATAAATATTTAAAGAATCATGATATTGATGTACATACAGGGACATGGGAGTCTCTGGCATTTCTCTTTGGATCGGTAGCAGAGAAAACAGTGTAGACAAGAACAAAGGTACCAATGATTTCAGCGGCCAAGCCAGTGCCAGTGCTGTACCCATCAGCCAGCTCGTTGGCTCCACCACCGTACCTGCCATAGTAAGCCTTTTGGAATGCCTTCACCAGCCCACAACCGCAGACGGCTCCCAAGCACTGAGCCGCCATGTACATTATGGCTCGGACCAGAGACACCTTCCTTGCCAAGAACAGCCCAAATGTCACAGCCGGGTTGATGTGCCCACCTACGCATTTTTATTTTTTTCAAACATCGTCACTACTAATTTCTATGTTACATAATTGTATCAAACAGGTTTGAATTTGATAAGACTTACCAGAGATACCAGCAGTGCAGTAAACAAGAACAAAAATCATGCCACCAAAGGCCCAAGCAATACCAAGAATTCCAACACCGCCGCATGCATCACTGCTCTTGGTAGGGTCAGTCTGGCTCTTGTAACCTATCACAGTCAACACAGTGATGTACAAAAACAAGAGGGTGGCAATAAACTCAGCTATAATAGCCCTGTAAAAGGACCACTTGGTTAACTCTTCAGCATCGATCAAGGCAGCCGGTGGAGGGTCTTGGTAGTCCTTTGCATGGAAGTCGCTGTGCCCACCAACCTCAATGTCCTTGGCCATGTCTAGCTTCACTGAGAATGAGCTAAGAAATCAAGAAAGCTCTGGATTGAGAGATGAGGAAGGAGATGTATTGACTTAGGCAGTGATGGAGAGAAGTGGGGAGGAATGGAGGGGTATTTATGGGGTGGTCTGAGAGAAATATGAGAAATTAATAAAGCTGAGCTTTGCCGCCCCATTTCACTAATTTTAGTTTACTTTTCTTTCACTTTCTGGCAACCCCACCTCACCAGTTCGACCACATGTACGTGATGTATGTGCTTCTCTGTCTCTCCATTATTTGCCTATCCAAAAGTGTAAAGATGATTGATACTTCCAGTATGTTTCTAATATGTACTCTGTAATTCCTCGTATCTTCAAATGGTGATTGAGAACATACCCTAGTTAGTGTGTACCTTAGGTAATATTTTGTTTATTGTCATTTTCAAAATGGTTTTCTTACACATTTGAAATATACACATAAATTTTTTAGCATGTGAAGTTAGGCACACCTTTATTTATTAACGATTTTTATAAATTTATATAAAGTTCACTTCTTTTAAACGTAAATTTTTGGATAATTAAAATAGTGATTAATCTTTAATACATTTGATTTCCATTTAAGGAAAAATGAGTTCTTCTTTACAACATTTTTTTTTATTGTCACTTTATATTCTTCATGAGAATATATATTCAAAAACTTGACAAAGTTTTTATAAAATACTTTTAAGTTAAATATATATTTTAAAATTAAGAAATACTCAAATATTCAAAAGTATATTGTAAACTTAGAAGATGTACTCAACACCTATACTAGAAAATTACAGGTTACAACCATGTCACCAATTTTTTTTAAAGACAAACAAGTAAGGACAAAAACAAATGCTTTTCACTCCACGAGTGAAAGATACGGCGTCGTTGAAGTAATGTAGAGACGTACTTGGGACATAAGTGTCTGATAATGTGACACGTTCAATCCAATTTCGGCTGGGTGGACCACCCAATCGCACATTCACATTACTATTGTGAACCTGTGACGTTGGCATACAAACCGACCAATCATCATTCACTCACCGCCACCGTCCATCCAATTCGGTCTACTATATGCACCACCGCCATTGATTCTCTTCACCACTCACGTCCTGCCACGTTTGATTGTGACTATAACCGCCACCAATCATTGTATTTGTTTTAATTTAATCATAATATACAATGCAAGACCAAGCAATCGTTCATCACTGTCCTGTCTATCCTTACTAAAATAAAAAGCACAAAACCAATTCTTGGCCCAGCCCAATTTTGATGAATAGAAAATTTTTCCTGGCTGATGATTTGCCACGTGTCACCCAGTGGTCGGTTGTCGTCTTCTGATTTCTCGTCATCTGTGGACAGGATGACACAATGAACCTGCAATTTTTGTAGAATCGAAAGTGCAACAAAACTTTGAAAGTTTTTACACATGGAAAATATGGAAGAGATGAGAATAAGAATACGACTGGAGAAATTTCAAGTAATTTGCAAAAGTTGCTATTAAGTTACTTAACAGGAAAAAGAAGTTTAGATGGTTAGATCATTTATGAATTTTAGATGGTTAAATCATTTTTCTGTTATATTTATATCAATTCTATTTTTTTTTTCTTTTTTTAACATTATTTGTAAAAATTATAATAATCAGAACCACTGTTATACGACACTGACAACATAATACTATTTTTATAATTTAGTCTGAAGAATCTGAAAAGAGGACCAAGAAAACTAGTTTTATCATGATAAAGAGATGTAGATATAATTTGTCCACGTATAAAAGAGATCAAGTGATAATTCAATCGTATTTGTACCGTGAGATATTTGAACCCACGCGCTCTTTGTTGGACAAAAGTAATACGGATGTGTTGTGTCACCAAGATACAACTAACTTTGTATCAGTTCTATGTTGCACACATCATTTTGAACATATTTAATATTAGTATTGCAAAAACTATTTGATGAGCGCTGAAATGAATCTAACTCAAGATGGACTGCAAAGATTGACTTTGGGTGTACAAAAGCGTGATATACAGAAATGTAGCAGGTAGTGGATATGTCAGTGCAGAGGTAGTGGAAAATGCTTATTGCGATTGTCGTTTGTCAAAGCCATGCTTATGAAGTATTGGGAAGATTCAAGTCCAAGCAAACTGATCATAGTGCTTGCTATTATTATCCAACCGAACTCATAAGTGTGGTAGTACTTTTCATGCTTTTCAAGAGACAAACAGTTACAACCTAAAAGTTGCAATAGCACTTTCCAGTTGATTCCGCGATTTTCTGGGTTCAAATCAGCATCCTTATTAGTTGTTTCCCACATTACGCTGCCCCATTTTTTAAATCACAAAGTTCTTATTATACTATTGGAGAGGATAGTATAGGTGCACTGCTAACAATATAATTCAATTACAATTTGGGATTTGTTTTATGGATATGCTGGTAAAGTTAACAGACACGAACGATTTAAGGATTAAAGCCCAAGGCAGCGGCCTAGTTAATGGGCCTAGGTGTCAGTCGATCCAAACAGAGCCCAAAAATCCAAACAGAGCATAGGATATATGAAATTGGCAGTGCATGCAACAACACAGGCAAGTGGCATAGAGAATCTCTCAAGTTATAATTTAACAGCAAGAATCAAAGGGGGGAGGAATCTTTTTATGAAAGAAATTTAAGTGATGTAAAAGAGAGAAAAAATATAAAATTCTTGACTATTTATTATTTTTTATACTGATGTGTCAATAGATTATTAAAAGTTTATCAAAAAATGATGGTAGAGAATTCTTACTCTCATCCCTTGATTCCCTCCAATGGCTCCCATTGATTTTCTTTCCACTCAAAGATAGTCATCACCCCTATAGAAAGGGAGGATCACCATAAGGAAAGGAATGGAATTTCTCCTACCAACACTATCACTATGCTAAATGGATTTCGAAGCTCTCAATAGTCAATACTAGGGTTCACTCTTTTACACTGTCAATACCATTGTTCTTCACCTTTCTTGCAGGTCCTCATCCATTTACAAAATTAGAACCATTGTCAATCTTAAAGAAGAACAACCCTCCTGGTGCCAGCCCACCACTTTTGTATTGTTTCTACCTCACGACACTAATATGCCGAACGACATTTTGATTCTCATTATTTGCTATTTTTCTTATTTCTTTCATTTAATTTTTTCAGTTTCAACTTGGGAGTCGAAATATCTCTGACCGACATCACCTTAGTGTCAGGATCACCGCACTATTTTACTAGGTTCTTGAAAAAATTGACTGATGGCTAACGGAACTTATTTAAAGTCAATATATTGTAGATCAACCCCTTTACGATAGAAGGTACAAGATTACTATTTTTTGTGTTGCTAATACTTATCTTGTCCAAATTTCAAATTCTGTCTAAAAAAGTTAAGCTCAAATTAAGAAATTTTGAATCAAACAAATAATGATGGAACTAAATTGAGACAAAATGAAGGGAACAAAAAATTCCACTTGAACTAGCTTGATTTCTAAGTGATATTTAAAATTCTCCTTAAACCACTGAATCTAAAAGTGATTTAATTTCTTATTGTTATTATATTTTCAAAAGAAGGTGAAATTTTGTGTTTTGGCGTAATTATTTTTGAATTTTAGATCAAATGAGAGTTTAGCAAGGGTGTGAACACCTCCTGCCAACAAGGCTTCCTGCACCTCGAACAGTTAAATTTTAAATGGAGTTTGGGTCGGAAATGGGCCTGGAACCCAAAATGACCCATTGATATCCTTGATGTTGTGTTAGTTGCGATGCTTTTCAAGAGATAGACAGCTAGGAAGTAACTTAAAATTATTTTCAAAACTCCTCTCTTTGTTTTCGTTGAACTCTACTGCGTTAGTGCTTCAGTTAAAATCTTAGTTTATTTTTTTATTTTTTAACTTTTTTGCAAATAGTTGAAATCTTTGTTTTAACTTACTCTTATTAGTAGCACTTGTCAGTCAATTCGGTGAATTTCAAGGTTTAAAGCAAATATCCTCATCCCCAATTTCAATTCTGATCACACTGCTGAAGAAGTGCTAACAATTTACCTTAATCGTGATTGAGATTTCAGAACCATTTTATTGAAAGTACAAGGTTACCAGTTTGTTCAAATTTCAAATTCCATCTAAAATTAAGATGGAACCTTGAACGAAACATGAACTACATTGAAACTAACTGAAAGGAAAGTAAAAATTCCATTAGATTATAATTTTAACTGCAAAAATTGAGGTCTATTGCAAGATCTATTGGACCATCAACCTGAAAACAACCTGAACAAAAAAGACTGACACAAATCCAACAATTTAGAAGTCCTCATTGAGCTTCTCAGTTCCCTTTTCTGCTATAGTCTCCAACCTTGGAGAATTGGAAGTCTTGAGAGGGGAAATGAGAAGGGCGATGCGTTAAGTTTCCTTCTTATGTGGAGATGAACCCAACTGGAGAAGACATTATGGTTGTTGTGCACGATGAGCATTTGGTCACTTTGCATGGGGGCATTTATGGTCATTTATGGTGTAGTATATGAATAACAATGAAATAAGATTTAGGGTTTTAAGAGAGAGAGATCCATTCTGCAGAATATAGAAGGAAAAATCAGAGGAAGAAAAGAGGGGAAGACAGAAAATTAGAATTTGTTTGTGCAGAAAAAAAAAAAAACACGTGCAGTGTTTTTGAATCTTCAATAGCACTGCCGTCTACGGTTGGATCTGGCTGAAATTTCAGCAGCAGATTCATCTCATATGGTTCTTGATTCTGGACAGTTGGATTAGCCGTGCAGGCTTCCTGCGGTGAGTTCTGCAGAGCGAAAAAACAGGGAAGGTATTTTTCAGACTTGCACAGGTTTCATCAAAGAGTGATATGTCTTTGTTGTACCGTCCGACTGAGCTGAAATTTGGATAGCAGGTGAAGAACTCGTAGGTCTGCACTCTCAACGGTGGGATTAGTGACCGGCGCATTCTGTGGAGAGATATACTGACCGAACAGAGAGAGAGTTTGATTTCTGTATCTCCTCCTTCTTATTAAATATCAGAATGTGATTGTTGCCGGAAATAAATTTCTTGATGATGGTACTGTAATAAATTTCTATGCAGAGTTAGAGAATTGTTGTAATAATTTGATTCATAGTGAAGATTTTTTAGTATACTACAATTCCGCAATTTTTTTTTCGACGTAAAGATTCCTTGGTTTTGTGATTGATATTCTACTGCAAATTTATATCTCATGCTGCTGAGTTCTTTTTAGCTTTACACACATGGAAGAAAATTTATTTAGTTATTCGTTCCGTTATGCATTTTCTCCCATCAAAGGGCTGGTGCAACTTCAATCCAAGGACACAGACATCTGATCTCCTTTGCCATTGCACTTCATATTTGGGGCTAAAAATTCCCATGGAATGCAGTACAACCTCGGACCCCATTGATATCAAATTTGTACTCGTTACTTGAGTTTATAGGGGAAGAGATTGGCAGGCGCTTTTTAAGAGATTGTCAAGTTGAGAAACGAATTTGAGTATAAGCGTGTAGTCGGCGGTATGGCCTGGCCTTTTATAAGGGATTAGTGGAGTAACAGAGAGGTAAGAATTGAGAAAATGCCATGAAACAGCTGGTGACCAATTCTATGGTAAGAAAACATGTGGAAAATGTTGGAAGACAAAACAGGCCATTGTGAATGTCGAGAACATGGCAATTGTGACACACGGACTGCGAGTGGCAGGTACCACTGTGTACACGTTTTCATTATTAAAGGGGGCATGACATCATTGACCTTGACTCGTTATGAGAATCGAAACTTTCATGTTATTTAAGGAAAATTACTATGCACCATTTTATTTTAAGTAAATTAAGAGAAGGGTACCTAGTGTTTGAGGAGAAAGATAACATTTGAATTCTTAACCCCTTAAATATCAATGGAAAGAAAAACATTATAATTTAATTAAAATTTATAAAATAAAAATATAATTATAAATCATGATTTTAAAGTACAATAACAAAGGGTTTGTTATTTTTATATTATTTGTATTTAATTTTTTATACTGAATTATATATGATATTTTAAACTAAAATAATTTTAATTGAATTTTTTTATTATTAATATATATTTTTACTTATAATTTTTAAGATACGCGATGACATTACCTTTTGTTTAAAAGCAATTCTTTATGAGTTAAAAAAAAAAAAGATAAACAAGAAAAAAAACACTTCTTTATGTGTGCAAAGATTAGGTTTTTATTCCATAAATTAGGTCCACATTTTATACAAATATTAAATTGCTACAGGAACAGAAAACGCATTCCTAACTCGATATTAAATCTTAGTTCTTTTATCTGTTGCTTTGTGATTGCTTATTTTAAATGAAAGTTGTGTTAGTGCCTATTAAAGGGTTGTAACTTAATAGTTGAAGATATTAAGTAATTTAGTTAGTAAAGCATCCATTGCTATATACAAAAAGTTTTAGGTTCAATAGGACAAGGAGTTGGGTTTGTTCAGTATTTCAGTATTTACATTTGGCCTCTTTTATGTATTTACATTTGGATGTAAATTAAAACATTCCTTAAAATTGCATCTCAAACTGATTAAGCGTTTGTGCACTTTATTTTTTTTACATCAATAGTAGGAATCTAGTAATAACGTGGACATATCTCCATTCCATATCAAACATATAGTTTAGATATTTTTATTTTTTAGAGCATATAGCTTAGATATTTACCACCGCATATAAAAGGATTTTTCTCAGTACTACATGAATATGTATCTTAGTTAATTTTAATAATTTACGTCAAGTGTTTTTTAAAATAAAAATATTACTTTAACCAACATCTCTGATAATTTTAATATGATCTAATATAATTTGATGGTAAAAATAACTTATTCAATTTGATAATAATTCATATTTAAATTATTCGCATCACAAATGATATATTATCTTAAGAAAAATTCTAAGAACATTGGGTATTAGATTGGCGATTATATCGGCTCCCAAATGTCTGATTATCGAAGAATTATGACTGGGTGTTTCAGAAGACAATGAGCCGATGAACTCATATCCAGCGTTCAGAGTTCCCTCCAGGATGCTTAAGAAACAATGGTGGGGTGCTCATCATAATTGTTATCAATTAGATTTTCCTGTAATCAAATCAATAGAAAATATCTCAATTTTAATAAATAGCTCAGGAATTTACAAGTCGCACTAAAGATGGTTAATTTCTAGTCTTTATTGCCAACATTTTACACAGGGTTTTACAAATTTTAAAGCTACCCAAATTAATTTCTTCCATTACTAATTTTAAAATTATTATAAAACTTTACAATCAATTCAATAATTATTATTTAAAATTTTTTTAACTAACTTAACCAAACCAATAAAATAAAACATAGAAAGGCTTTTATGAAAAGACAAAAACTAAAATACTTAACTGAATATTTCAACACAGTGAATCCCTATTTTGTCCACTACAAAATGCAATTTCCTTCTCGTTTCTTAAGACAATTATTGATTCATTGTCCTTTTCAGTTCATCAAAAATCAAAACAGAGGAGAGTATTGTATCCTTTTAGTGAGATGATGATTTGGTTGAGATCAAATTATTAAATTTACCACAACAATTTTGTTCGACTTGCAACCAAGATTTCTATCTCCTGTTTGAGAATAATTTCTGGAACAGAGGAAAAAAGTATAGTGAAGTAATAACTAGATGAGAGCGAAGAGAACTGAACATTTTGTTAACAGATCCGTTTGATTATTACACAAAATCAGAGGTTGCCAACGAATTACAGGCACCATCCTCCACAAACATATTAGATCAACCAGGGAACTTAAAGACCAGAAACAAAGCAAATCATGCCCCCAAGAATTTACAAGTCTTCATCAAAATCTTCAGTTTCCTCTTCTGCAATAGTCTCCAAAGTGGGAGAATTTGAAGTCCTGAGAGGAGAAATGAGAAGGGCTGGTGCAACTTCAAGCCAAGAACTCAAATATTTAGTCTGCCTTGCCATCACAACAAGTAGTACTGATCAAAATATGTTATCTTGATATATCACTAACAAACTGCGACTATTATACCACTTGCTAGCCTTGAGCTTTGAAAGAGAGAGAGGGGTAGACAAATTGGAGAAGGAAATTTTTATTTTTATGTTGATTGTGGGGTGTGAAGAAAAAGAGCGTAGTTGGGGTTTTTATAGAGAAATTGATGGAGTAGAGTGAAGATGAAACATAATAACAATTGGTTGAAAATGTTTTTGAAGTTGCTAAAGTCAGTATAGGGTTGGTAACCCAACCAATTGTAAGAAGCATGTGTTCAACGAGAAAGATAAGGACGGCACTTATGCACTTGACGACACAAACATAGCTTAAGCTCCCCATGTGGGACAGTGGGAAACTTCACAACGTACACGTTTGCAGTGTTAGTGGGAAAACGTGTGGAGAAGATTGATTTCCGCGGTTAATGATGGACCCTTGACAAGATTGAAGATTCCGGTTCGGTTTTCTATTTTTGTTTTTTTTACTTCCTTTTGTGCAAGTTGCCTCACCTTTTGGCATTTCCACTTTTTGTTGTTTTTTATTTTGTTTCGTTTTTGTTTGTGTTTTTGTTTTTTTTTTAAAGGTAAAGTAACTGTCATATAAATATTAAATTGCGACTTTGACTGATATTACCTTTTTTTTTTTTTTCTCATATTACACTTAGATGTCACAAATAAATAACATTATCGGATCATCTTGATTAAAGATTTGAGATATAAACCAACCTATTTTTAATAGTTAAACACATTTACTTTAACTTAATTTTTTTTCATCTTTTGATATAGGTCAAAAGACTATTGAGACTTATTGATAAAATCTATTTAGTGTATAAGTCGAAACACTGTTGTCAGAATTAAGAGAGGTTGATCCATATTTAAGTGAAAAATTATCCTTTTTTTGTGGCTTTTTGAGCTTGAATTTTGCCCGCCCTTATCAAAACTATGACAAGTGTAATTGCATCACTACAGCAACTCACAAAACTCTATTTTAACTTAATTTATTGAATTGTTTTTCATAAAATTATTGGTTTAGCTATGAAAGGGACGTCTAGATTATAAAATTATTGAGATGAATTGAAATCAAACCTAATAAAATTTAAAAAATTAGTAAAATCCATCAAAATAAAATATTATATATAAATTTTAAATTTGAAATCCTACAATATTTTTATTTTTTAAATACTGCAGATTGGAAGGATGACTCTAAGTTTGTATAAGCATTATCAAACTCAATAAAACTAATTATCATGAAAATAAATTAAGCCTTGATTATGACCATATAATGTTAATAATACATTTTATGGTATATTCATTTTTATAATATGAGATAAAAATACATCTAAAGATAAATCGATTCAGTAAGACTCTAATTTCTAGTACAAACACAAAAAGGAAACATGTGTACTACTTATGAAGAGTATATAAGCGACGCATGTATTCTCTCTCTCTATATATATATATATATTTTTTTTTTCAATCTTAATAATTTCTGGTTGTTGATAGCTTTTTGAACATGAGAGGAATAAATTTAGAATGTTATGTGGAATGAAGGTAAAAGTGACAGTGAAATTTAAATAACGAAAATGGTGGTTATGAAAGAGTTATAGCGCACAATGTTTTGGTTGATGGGGCACGACGCTCTTGCCGATTACTGATTTGTATAACATTAGTCTTTTATCGGACATATCCCAAGGCCACAACATTTCTGGTGAAATGGAATTTAGCGAGAGAACGTTAATTTTGGAACAACGACAACGATTGCAGGTGAATGTTTTGATGGATCTTTCCATTATGTTCAATGTCTCAAAATTTAATGCCACGTGTCATGGAACATAGGTGACAAATTCACCTGAGATAGTTTGGTCGGTTTTCAGTCCCAAAGTCGTAACGAAGACGAAGGGAGAACAGATACACGTGTAAGGCTGCCATTGACAACCCAGTCAGAAACTAACACATGATCATCTTCATTAATTCGTGAAGTGATTTAAGGTCGAAAATTTTGTCTAATATCTAATGATATCATGTTGCATACATATCCAGTCAAACCTATTTTCTTATGTTGTTCAAACAAATATATCTATGTCTCTTCAAAATAAAAAATATATATCTATGTTACATATTTAGAGAGCGCTTGGACCGCCGTACTTAATGCAAAGAGTTTATGGCAACCGTTTGGAGTAGTATTGGACATTCATGTACTCATTGGATTAATGAAGGACGAATCCAAGGGTTTGATGGGTAATATAATTCAATCAATAAGTTAGTTAAATCCGATATATAAAAGTTATAAATGAAACCAAATCTGATATATAGAAATTATATTTGGGTTTTAATTAAAAAAAAAAAATTGCGATACTAACCAAGTGAAGGGAAATTAACATCATGTTAAACTGTTAGATTTACATCACATAACAACAATAGAGGTCTATCACTGGACCTTTTCGGGCCCGTCAATTTATTTACTAGCCATCCCAACGACCAAGTTGATAAAATTCTAGAGAATCTTGAGAAAGGAAAATGAACTCCCCACTTTCCAATATTTCTTCATCATATAATTCCTCCGTTTCCTCTTCTATAATTGTTTCCAAACTTGGAGAATTGGGAATCTTAGAAGGGCAAATGAGAAGGGGAGGTGCAACTTCCATCCAACAATTCAAACATCTAGTCTCCTTTGCCACTGATAGAATGAAAGTTCCAATGAAAAGAAAGCATGCGGAAAGTCTTAGACCCTGCTTTTGATATTATATTGGAAACAACCTAATGAGAGATGAAGGTGTACTTTGGAATTTGCCTAGAAGGTAATCTTTGTTTTTTGTGTGGTTGGAGAAAGTGGGTGTGATTGTGACTTTATAATGAATTATTGGAGAAGGGGAGGTGATCAAGACGACCCATCAAAAAGTGGGTGAAGTGAACCTACTCAAAGCTAAATGGCATGATTGAATTGTGCACGATCGAGGAAGGCACTTGCGACAAACACAAACTTGTTACACGCGGCAGTTGCTACATTGTACACGATTTTAGCGTTAGTGGGACACCCTATGGCTATTGGAGATAGATTTTTGCAATACTTGAGACATAGGTTTGTATAACTTTCATACGAGATTGGATTATAATGAAATGAATAGCATTAAATTGGAATAAAAAATTATTATCTCATATTTATTTAGTAGCATTTGAGATTGGATTAAAATTATATCATATCATGTCTGGCATAAATTAAAATTTGATTGGAATAAAATTAATTTTATAAAAAATTTGAAAAAAAATAAAAAACCACAATTCATAACATCTTCCATAATTCAACATCATCAAACACAGTTCATCAATATTATCAATCCAATTCATCAATATCTTTATCTTTCATACTAACAACATCATCAACAACATCAAAACATCCAAATATGAACGAAAAAAAAAAACAAAAAATCAAAATAGGGGTTCTAATCGAATCTAGAACCAGATGGTTATGGGTTCGTCATTCTCGACGAACCCATAACCAAATGGGCTCGTCAAACTTAGAAACACCTAATTCATAAGAAAAATTAAAAATAAAAAAAAAAAAAAATTAATAAAGAAGAATAAGAAGAGAGAGTAAATATGTGGATGCGTGATAAGAGAATGAAGGAAGTGAGGGAAAGAGAAATGGATGGAGATAACAGAAAAAAGATGAGAAATGTGAAATCCCAATCTTATGTAAAGTCGTAATTTTTATTAGGATTGGGGAATCTCAAAAGAATAAGAAATAAGAGAGTTTGGGATTCAAAAAAATCTCAAACCCATTGCATTCCAATTAATCTCCAAATATGATTTTAAGTAGTTTGAAATTTTTGAATCCCAATCTTATCCCAAATCTCCCATACCAAACAACCCTTAAGAAAAATGCGAGTGATGGCACATGTTAATGGAGGATATTCTGTGGCCATGTCAACGGAGAATATTCTGTGGCTATCGGAGATAGATTTTTGCAGTACATGCGGATGGTTTCTATTACGTTTTAGGAAAATGTGATGACAACATATTTAAGAAGTTTTTCTTCACATCCTCCTTGTGTAACTTAAATTCAAATGCAAAATATTATCAAATTGAACTAGTTTTTCTACTATCAAATTTTTAGTATGTAAAATAAAACAATCAAATGAAAAATAAAATTTCATTTCTCTATCCATACAACTCTTCTTTTATATGTATGACAAAGATTTGAGACATCAAGTCTTACTTTATCTATTAATTTGTAAATGAGAAAATTCTTCTTTTATAAGATAAATATGTGATAAAAATTGTGAAAATTTTTTAAAATAAAATATGAAACTGTTTTATTTTAGTTTCCTCCTACATCATTAACACTGATTAAACTATAAGCGAGAGAATTTTCTTTGTTAAAATCATTTTATTTTATTTAAAAAAAAAATCATTTTATTTCAATTAAGTTTTCATACGGCATGATAATAATCCAAGACAAGATTCATTTTGGCGAGACCTCCGCATGCAGTGATCGCCACCCCTTCTCACTCGAGTAGAGTAGACCAGTTAATAAGCAATTAAGGAGTATGGAAGTAATATTTTCAAGGTTAATAAAAATAAAATCTCTTCAACCGAATTTGAAAATCAAAATTTCTAATTACTTTCTATGTTGTATTCTGTATACAGAAATGCAAGTATAATAATTGCTGAGTACAAGCACATAAATCAGGAGAGAAAGGGAGGTAGTAGTTTGATAAGATTGGATTTTGCATAATAATTAAGGGTTTTAAACTATTCCCAAGTAAAGTTATCTTGATATTTATCTTTTATTTGGCTATTATGCGATAGTTAAACATTAACTTTTAAAATATGGTAACCTACTATAACAGGTTACCATCCAATAAATTATTAAAATTAAATTTTTAATAGTTTAAAACATAAAAAAAAATCATTTATAATTTTTATAATAATATTGCTGAAAATAATAAATTTAAAAATCATTTAATATAATAAATAAAAGTATGATTTTTTAAATATATTTAATTAATAAATATTTATAATATATAAATTAAGGAATTAATAAATTTATAATTTTATAAAATTATTTCAAATAGTTTATAGAGAGCTTTTATAATTAAGTATATCTGATTTTAAAAAGTAATCATCAATCAATTAAATTCATTATTTGTATTTGAATTAAATGAGAGAGATAATTTATTTTAGGAAAGAGAATGCAAATAACAAATTTAATTGGTTGGTCCTTACTTTTTAAAATTAAGTATACTTGATTATAAAAGCTATCATAGTTTATATGTATATATATTACAAAATAATTTAACATGTTGTTACAATTGTTATATATATTCATTCTAATATCGTTAGTTACTAAATAAATATAAGTAATACAAGTTAAAAATTTTGTTGCAAGTAAACGTTAAATATAATTATTATAATATAGTTTGGTTACCATATAAATGTAAACATTGTGAGTTAATATGGTGTTATAATTAATACGTTAAATATACTTATTCTAATATACTTAGTTACCAAATAAATGTAAATATTTAAGTTAATGTCATATTATATATATATAAATTATATTGCAAGTAAAACGTTTAATATACTCATTATAATGTGATTTGGTTATCATATAAACATAAACATTATAAGTTAATATGGTGTTGCAATTAATATGTTAAATATACTCATTTTTTAAAGAGCCTCTGCCCGTTCTCCTTTTTTTAAAAGAACAAAAGAAAGAAAAAACCCTAAAATCTAAAATCTCAACCTGTCCTATTTCAAAGAAAAAAAAAAATCTCAACTCCTCTGCCTTCTGCCGCTTCAAACTTCATCGACCATCTCTTTGTCAAACTACCACTTTTTTATTTTAAAAAATATTTATCAACTGTTTTTCATGTATATTGAGATTTAAAACTGCATAATTATTTGAATATAATTTTAACTGTGGTTTTATAATGATATGACATTATCAATTATATTAAAAAAAAAATCAAGTCATAAAATATTTTAAAAAAAGCTTAAAGAACCAAAAGAAAAATCAGACTATGCACACATGTAACATCGTGAAGCATTAGGCTCTAATTTTTTATTTTATTTTTTTGAAATCCATTAGGCCCTAAATTGTAACCAACATTTTGTATAACTGGTAACACTAATAATTGCTTAAACTCATTCTCAAGGCTCGTTGATTATGTGAGTGGTAGTGTGGGGGCAAGAAAGAGAAAGGCTCGCATGTCCATGACCATTTATGTTCTACACGTAAAAGTTGATACTTCAAAGAATATAACAATGATCAAGATGACCAAAAATAATCATGAACCATAGAGACAGAGCCTAACTGACAATTAAGAAGAATCTATATAGCATTTGTACCCAAGAAAACTTATATCATTGCAAAAAACCATAAAAGCTCCCATATAAATCAAAATCCTAAAATTTCACTGATATCTCAATTTAACAATCCAAACATAAAACACCAACACAAAATTCACACTAAATCCCACAAAGGGTGTTTTTTTTTTTCTTTTTTTACCATTTAAACACAAACCAGGATTCCACCACCAAAAACAAGTCTTGAATCCCAAAAAGAAAAGAAAAGAAAAGGAGAAAAAAAAAGGGAAACAAAACCATCAAGCACTCAAATATATCAAAGCAAGATAATCCAACAACATGCATGCAACATGAATAATCTGATCAAAAGAAGCACATTCAAGAAAACAAGATACAACACTAAAAAACCAAGAAACAAGAAAACAAAAAAGAAAAGATACCCCAGCATGCTCAAAAACAGAAATTATGAAAAGAAACATAGAAAACAGAAACTTACTCGTTTCGTAGCTTTCGACACGGCATAGAGATGTGATCAAACTAAAAGTTTCAAAGATACTTTGAGAGTTGAGAATCTGATGGCAGAAGCCTTTTAACATTTATAAGTTAATTATATGAAAAGTTTGTATAAGAAACGTATAACATGGAAGAAGTGTTTCAACTGGATTAATAAGAAATGTTTTAATCGGACTAGTAAAAAATATTTTAACTGGATTAATAGATGATTAATAACTTACATGTTAATATTATTTAATATAATAATAATATATAAGATTCTTCAATAATAACCATTAAAGTCATGCAATGATTATAAATTTATTAGGTAATATTAACCAAAAGGGTATGTTAGCCAAATCCAATAATTAAATCAGGGTTTGTTATTACATCATCAATTGAAATCAAAGCTTTAGCTTTTGCTATTACATCAACCTGTATAGGCATATTGTTAGACAAATCATTTTCTCCTCTAATAGAGATCAAAACTACATTAACATAAAGAGAGAAATGGTTTTACGCAAAAATATAGGCATTCAAGCAAATTTCTCGACCAGAATTCTTCGGTTCCATTTTGGTCGCTTGTCTCTGGTGATCAGCAAATGATCGAATCGAAGGCATCCAAAAGAGTTCATTAACGAGAACCCTCACGTAACGTGTAATGTGAAGGGACAGGTCTTAGAGAATTCGAAAGCCAAAGAAGCAGGGAGCTTATCAGTCATCACTGTCTTCCTCGGTAGCCTCTACAATTGTCTCCAAACCAGGAGAATTGGAAGGCTTTTGTGGGTGTATGATGGGAGCTGGAGCTACCTCCATCCAGCAGTAAAGATTGTTGATTTTCTTCGCCATTGAAGCACCGAAAATAGACTTATACACTATGATTCTGGAAAGAAGGGGGATTGATGAATTTTCAAACAATCTTTGGTTGTATGAGAGAAACAGGATTCGGTTGAGAAAAATATCGAAGAGGAGGCTGTCTTATAAAGACAGGAGAATCAAGGAAACAAACAAAAGAGCGTGAGAATGGAAATAGACTTGTTACAGGTCAAGAGAAATTGACGGTGGCCTCCGAGTCCATGCGTCCCCTTTGCTAAAACAGCCTTGCAAGTTGCAACAGATTACTAGAATCGTAACCAAGTTCGACAACAGAATTACTTGACCAAACAAATATTCCACAACTAAATCTAAAACATCATGAATAATTAACCAAAGACGAAAAGGCACGCGTGTGACAGTTTTGAAAAGAGCCCTTAGATCCCCACCTTCACTCTTAGGTTCACAATACGATTAAATAAATGCCGTATCAGGGCAAATGCGCATTAGATATTTTGTTGTAAAACAAAGGTCCAGTGTTTTTTGGTCAAAATCGGGGTGTCTACTCTAGTTCCTAAAAGGGCCTTTATTGTTATTATTATTATTATTTGACCGAAATCAACTCAGGATACAATGAAAGAGGCGAGGGAGGGGGCACTGTATTTGGTGTCATGCTGAGCTTCAAACTTTGCACACAAACATGCCAAGCAAGGTTGTCATCACCAAGATAACCCATCATGCTAAGGGCCTTTATTATTTGAATCGTCAACATGCTAGGGGCCCAACAAAGTGTACAGCATTGCGCTGTTTGCCAATGCCAACACAACATTAAACCGAAAATAAGCAGCGAAAGAGTAAAGTTTCCAGCCCTATCTTTCACATCTTAACAGGTGTGAACTTCACACCCGCAATATATCACAATTCAAAGCATTTTACACTTAAATTTATAAGAAACATAACTTTGTAACGTGGCAAATCACAACCAAATATGAAAACTTTGAACACTTCCAATATTAGTACCGTCTACCAAATATCTATGTAAATCAGAGTGGCAACTGGCAAGACCAATCCACAAGGACAACATTATACAAAACTTCAGATCCGAAGCTTGACGGCAAGATTGAGCATCATTTAAACAGATGCCATATCCAGGCAACGCATACAAGATACTTTGTTGTAAAGGGCCGTAATACACGGTCGTTTTGGTCATCATTGGGGTGTCTAGTCTAGTTACTAAAAGCCCCTCTCAGTTATTCAAATCATCAGTCATCAATATGCTTGGGGGTTGGGGCTACACAAAGTGTTTTGCACTGCACATCATTCCGCTCATATCGCACAAATATTCCAATTCCAATTCCAATTTTGAATTCTTTGAGATCCAGAATTCAATTAGTGAAAAAGCAAGAATTTATGAATATTGGAGTGGCAGGTCCAGTAATAGAGGACATCATTACACAAAATCTCACTGAAGGAATTCAGCATTTGCTTGCTGTTTGTCAACACAACATCACAAATTATTCACAATTCACACAACAATTTTAGCCCTCCCACCGGAAATTAAGCAGCAATGAGGAACTTTCCAGCTCCATCTATCAAATCAAAACAAAATGTGAACTGCACAACCAAATATCATAACTCAATGCATTTTACACTTCCATTAATATGAAAAATACTTCCTAACCCAGCAAATCACAAAGCAACCAAATATGAAAACTTTGAAAGTTTCCAACGTAAGCACCACTGATCACAAGTCTATTCTAAGGAGTGTAACGCAAACGAAGAAAACTGAACCCATTTAAAATGGTTTCATCACAGAACACATATTTATGCCAACACAAAGATCTAGACATCATTGAAGGGGAATGAGTCAACCTAGTTCAAAAGCTCAAATATAGATTGCAAATCTGCAAAATCATGCCGTTCATGTATTAAAAAAAAACATGAAATAAAGACAGGATCAAAAACCATTTCAAAAAAATAAAAGAGAGGGGGGGGGGGGGGGGGGGGGGGGGGTGTGGGTGTGTGGTGGTGGTGTGGTGGGGGTTGTGGAATCAAAACCTTTAACCACATAACATGCCATTTAATGAAAGGAAGAACTGAGTGGCTCATGACAATACCCAATTTACTAAAAGACTAGAATGAAAGCACAACAAGTGAAGCACAGTTGATAACTAAAACTTCTTTTTATGCTTAGTTATTTAATTTTGCAACCAATTCAAACTAGAACATCCTAACTCATAATCAATAACACAACACTGATATTGGATTTTTAAGTGTGACGCACGCTGAGCTGATACAACCAAAAAGTTATCTACAGCATAGAAACACCGAATAGATACCAACCCAGGAGAAACAGGGCCCAAACATGGACAGATTAAAAATCAATGTACAAATCGAGCTCCGAAATCAAGAGCTTCCATTTACATATTCCACTGATCACATAAGCATACACACAAACCTCGAATCCTCTTGTGCTTACACATAAACCAACAAAAAGCTATTACCCTAAACAACAACCTAAACTACATTTTGCACTAAACATGTCGCAAACACCAACCTACAACCTCTAACATTCAACTAAACCATCCACATTATATCAAGTGAACTCAACTACATTAGCAAAAATAATAAAAATCCAAATCCATCGTCCAAACATTCACGCATTCAATAACTTCTACGAACATACATTTGCTTACGGAAATGCATTATAGACTTTAAACGTAAGACAAAAATATCATCCAAAGTAACCCGCTAAATTTAAATATTACATCTCCAGATTCAAATGCAACACTCATTTAAGCTCTAAAAAGCTCGAATTCGGAGATATAATAATTGAAAATCCTTATCAAGATCCAAAACTGATAATAGAAGCACGGATATTCAACTAATTTTAGAAACCAAAAAAAAAAGAAGGAATTAAAAAGGAACCCTCACAATAGGCGGCGGCGGCGGAGGAGGCTTTCGATGGAAATTCAATCAAGAGGAATCTCGACGTCACCATCAGTAATCTCTTGCTGGAGATCCTTGGGGTCCTTGCCGTCGACCGTACAGCCGACCGAGACGCACGTGCCTAATATCTCCTTCACGGTGCCGCTCAGATCCTTGGCCATCGACCTCGGCCTCATGATTTTAGCGATTTCGATGACGTCATCGAGGGAGATGTTCCCATTATGCTTGATGTTCTTTGTCTTCTTCCTGTCTCTCTCCGGCTCCTTAAGTGCCTTGATGACCAGAGCAGCGGCGGAGGGGACGACGGACACCTTGGCTTGACGGTTCTGGACGGTGAGCTTGACGGTGACGCGGAGGCCCTTCCAGTCCTTGGCGGTCTCCTTGGCGATGTCTTCTCCGATCTTCTTGGGAGAGAGACCGAGAGGACCGATCTTCGGAGCGAGAGAACTGGCGGCTCCCACCTCACCGCCGGTGACGCGGACGAAGACGTCGACTACCTGGGATGGGTCGAACTTTGGCGGCATGTTTGTTTCGACTGGTTGGAGCTGGAGGCAAGAAAGAGACTGTGAGGGAGAGAGACGGAGGGTAGGGTTTGTGAGTTTTAGGTGGCGCAGCGAAATGAAGGCAGGGGTTTGAAACCCAATATAATTGTGTAAAAAAACTAGGGTTCTTGTCTAGGTTTTGGACGAAATTACTATATTGTCATCGATGTTTTGAATAATTTTCGGGATTTAGTGGACTTTTGTTGTTGAGTGGCGAGTTTGCACTTTAGGGCCCATATGTTTTTTATTCAATGCTGACTGGACTGAGCCTTTTTGGGCCCGTATGAGCCCAGTTTCATGAGTCGTTTAGCGAGTTCTCATAATGGGAACAGTGGGATCAAGCTGTAGGATTTTATGTGTCCGACATCCGTTTAATTTTGGCCCAGACCTTTCAAGGTTCAAAGTTCTAACAAATGAAAAGTTTCAAAAACATATATTGCAAATAATACGTTCTCCAGGCTTTAAACTTATATTTCGTAAGGGGCGGGGGGCAAGGGGGAGGGATACCATTGGAACTACAACCAAATTGATATATATATATATATGTATATCAACTGTATTGGTTCATGAAAAGAGTATCATATTGATAATGGACTATGAATGAAATTTTGAAAATAAAAATAATAAAATACAAGTTATTTATATGAAAGTTCTTTTGTGCCCTTACATAGTAATAATATTAAAAAATAAAAATGTATTATCTTATTCGTTAGCATGTAAAAGGAGATGTTTTTTTTTTTTCTTTTCTCATCATCATCATCTAAATTTTAGACGATTTTACAATTACATTTGACCCCCAACTTCAAACTAATAGTTTTAACTGTGGTCACTTCAACACTCTATCAATTCTCTAATCTTTATTTAATTCCATGTAGTTTGCATGCATAATGGTTAGATATAACTTTTAAACATTCTTATGAGCGAAAAAAAGAAAAAGTAAGCATGTTCTGTGAATTATGACGTAAAAATAGTTTTAAAATATTAGTTATTATTTATGAGCCTGAGACGTAATTGAAATGACATTTTATAAAAATGATTGATCAACATATTATCACTTTTACGTTGTATAACAAATTTTAAATCTGTACGCATAGAATAAATTAATATGTACATTTCAATTGATTATTATTGCATTCAATAATATTTTTTTTTTCTTTTCTTTTCAAAGATTATTGTATTCAACAGTTGTACACATAAATAATTGTATTCATGTTGAGAATCGTGGAAGCTTCATTCCCACCAACCCGCATCTACCCGCATCTATGAGCTAACTAATCGATGTCACTCTCGCATTTGCAATAAGTGGCAGTTAATGCATTGCCATCACTTAATAATAAAAAGTACCGCATTTGTTGCCTATGTAGTACAGCAGTAGTATAGGTTTTTTTTTTTTAAAAAAAAAAAAAATGTTGTAGAATCTATTTCAAAAGATTATATATGTAATTACATTTTATGTGGCTTTCAATTTAACATAAATTTTTTGTTGGATCACATATGAATTATTGACTAACCAATAGTTTTTTAAATATATACATATTAATTCTACATTACTGAAATAATAACCTATCATGCCATTATATTTTAAATTTCTATGGAAAAGTCAAATCATACAAAATCTGAAAAAAAAAAAAAAACATTTGGATTAATGCATATTTATGCGATTTGTCTTATTTAAGGGGCCTGGCTCTTTCCATCATTTCATAATAATGAAAAGAAAAAAAAACCCTATAAACTCTCATTAGGTTCAACGAAAATGAAGAATTAATTATGTAATTTTGAATTCAGGTAATCGGGTTTATTGGCCGATCATAAAAGGTGTGTTTTTAATTTTCCTTTTTCACAGTCCGCTAATAGCTCAAACCTCAAATGGCAACTACCCTTTTTTGTTTTTCGATATGATGAAGTTTGAGTTAATATCATATATATTGATTCTTATATTTCAAAAGTTGTCTTTTCATATTTACATTTTTCGATATAATGAAGTAAATTTTTCAGTTACATATAATGTTTAATTTAACAGATTCTATTTCTTGATAATTGGCATTAATAAATTTTTTATTATATTATAATTATATTAAAAAATTAATTTATTTTGATTCCATAAATCTCCTTTTCTTTCTTTCAAAGATAGATAATTTGCAAAATAGGCAGTAACATAAGGAGGAAAGCCAAGCTATGGTTAAAGCCAATATAATATGGTACAACACGGCACAGCCCCACCAACCGAACAACCAACATCCCTACAGATACGCGTCCCTATCTCTGTCATCAATCATTTCAAAGCATTGGTTGGGTGACTTATAATTTTGAGAGAGCCATAAAATTATGAAACCGACGTATGAACAAGCGTGTCAATACGAATGCATACAAAATCCGACCCTGTGATCACTTCTATTATCAATTAATAATTCGAGCGTTGCATATTTCTTCTTAGAAATGGATTTCACTTTCTAGTTTCAATGTTTGCAAATTTTGAATTTAAATTTTGAAACTATCTTATATATCAAATGTAGACACAGTCAATTTGAGACATACAAACAAGTTAGGTTTATTCTTGGGTTCTTTAACCTAGGACATGTCCATATTGAAAAAAACAAATGACCATATCATATAATTTTACACAATTTCTGTTAGTAATGGAAGACTATTGGTGTTCATATGAACCCAACACGATTCTTCCATAAATTATGGTCGTTTGATGTTGACTTGAAGAAACACTTTATTGCCGTATGAACTCCACTCCAATATTGATTATAAATTTATTATTCAAACCGTGTTTATCGATGAGGATTTTTCCCATCACATTGATGAAATATAGAATATAATAAAAAATTTAATAATGAGTATACATTATATACTTTACCTAATAATGCTCTTAGTCAATTATTTGAAGTGCTACATAAATTATGATATAATCAACTTGTTTTCATTTTATATTCTTAAAAGCTAGTAAATATTGTAAAGGAATCTTATAAATTATTTCCATTTGTTTTCATTCTTCTATGCACTAGAACTTAGTTTTTTTTATCATTTTCATCTTTATTCAATAAATACAAGTTAGATCTATAATTTTTTAATAATAGACTAAACTAAAATTATAATGAAAATGTATATTTTTAAAAAGTACATCAATGTGTAGTTTAAATTATTATCATTTAGTATATTTTCTCTTTACATTCCTAATAAGAGTTTAAATTTCGTCATACATATTTAACAACTTGTATAAAAATTCAACTTGTGATTACATAACAATATATTAATAAGATAAACCGTTATGTAATTACAATATTTTTGAAATAACATCATAAATTTAATTTTAATAATAACGGTATTTACATTAAATAATAAGATAAGATTATTCAATTATGATGGAAGAAGCCTAGCTAACTCTCTATAAAAGGACCATATCTTAATATCTTATCCTGTACATCAAGACTTTGGATAAGATGGAAAGTGTTTACATAAATAGGTTGTTGTGTTTAAGAAGAGATGGTCCTAGAAGACCCAGTAAAAAAAAAATCGTCACAAAAATGGCTTTATTAGGCTCTATCAAATCTTTATGTTTTCGTAATATACATAAAACTTTAAATAACCCTTTTCAACAATGATATAAAATTTCTCATGGCTTAATTATATGCCTAAATTATTATTATATTAAGTCAAGATGATCATCAATAAAAGGATTTACTTTTGCTTATTTTACTATATTTCTTGATCCGGGCAGGATGCAATAGCTATGGCCCTTAGAAAAATAAAAAATTGTACTGATTATACTAACTTCCATATAGGTGAGGCCAAATCTTCAAAACATCAAAGATTCAAAGTTTAGTTCTAAAATATTATCAACGATCCATTATTGGCATGTAACAATTTACTTAATGGGCAAATTGCACAAACCTCCCCTGAGGTTTGACGAAATTGCACAAATATTACGATGTTTGGGTAACTCGCACGGACACTACCTGAGGTTTCAAAAACTCCGCACAAACCTCCCCTGTCGTCAGTCAACAACCATTAAATCGTCATAGTCAATGGTTAAAATTATAAAAAGACTAAAATACCCTTCAATAAATTTAAAATTAATATATAATATATTTTTGTTTAATTTAATTTGAAAATAAAATATAAAAAATTAAAAAAAAAAAGAAAAAAAAAAAAGAAAAAATTGGTCTCCATGGGAGACCAGATCTGGTCTCCCATGGAGACCAACAGTCTCCATCGCTGGAGACGGCTGCGTCTCCAGCGATGGCCGTCCGTCTCCAGCGATGGAGACGGTCTCCATCGCTGGAGATCGCTGGTCGACCAGCGATGGAGATCAGTCTCCATCGCTGGAGTCTCAGCGATGGAGCGATCTCCATCGCTGGAGACTCCAGCTCGCTCCATCGCTGAGTTTCAGCGATGGAGACCCAGCGATGGATCTCCATCGCTGGAGTCTCCAGCGATGGAGGGACGGTCTCCATCGCTGGTCGCTGATGGAGACCGATCTCCATCGCTGAGTCTCCAGCGATGGAGCATCGCTGGTGCATCCAGCGATGGAGACCCTCTCTCCATCGCTGGAGACTCCAGCGAGACCAGCGATGGAGATCCATCGCTGGGTCTCCATCGCTGGTGACTCAGCGATGGAGACGGTCTCCATCGCTGAGACTCCAGCGATGGAGACTGATCTCCATCGCTGGTCGACCAGCGATCTCCAACGATGGAGACCGTCTCCATCGCTGGAGACGGACGGCCATCGCTGGAGACGCAGCGGTCTCCAGCGATGGAGACTGTCGGTGGTCTCCCATGGAGACCAGTTTTTTCTTTTTCTTTTTTTTTTTTAATTTTTTTAATTTTTATATTTTATTTTCAAATTAAATTAAAAATATATTATATATTAATTTTAAATTTATTGAAGGGTATTTTAGTCTTTTTATAATTTTAACCATTGACTATGACGATTTAATGGTTGTTGACTGACAACAGGGGAGGTTTGTGCGGAATTTTTAAAACCTCAGGTAGTGTCCGTGCGAGTTACCCAAACATCGTAATATTTGTGCAATTTCGTCAAACCTCAGGGGAGGTTTGTGCAATTTGCCCTTACTTAATTGCTGCGGTGTGGTATTTGGAGTCCAATTAGAACCTTTATTGGAGATTGCGCTTGATTGCATGATTAGTCCATTAAATAAACAATCGAAGAAGTAGTTCGAGAAAATGTGCTAGCAATGCAGTATTTAAATTTTATTTAAAAAAAAAAGATCATAATTAAATTCTTTTTTTCTTTTTACGAAAGACAATGACTTTTTTTAAGAAAATATATATAAGTTAATTTGATGCGACATTTAATAGAAGTGATTAAACACTTTCTTGATTCTAATAGATAAAAGGTTGAAGTTTCATCTTTATTTTAAATCTCATTATTATCATAAAATGTAATTTACAATATTTTTGGTAAATAATACAATCTTATCTATATACGAATTTAATAAATTGTTTTATTACAACATAATATTCATTTATCTTTAACTTATTAAATTGTCTCCATTTGTTTATGAACAATCAAATATGTGAGAAATGGTTCAACTGGATATTATTATTATTATTATTATTGAAATATCAACTAGGTATTATTATTCATTTATGTAAAAGTATTATTTTTATCTTTCATTTTATCGATACAATTCATTTGTTATTTTCATTTATAATTTTATATTTAAATAGATTATAAAAATTCCATCATTTATTGTAGAGTTATTGAAAAGTGATCCATTATGAATGTACGTGTGTAGAGTTTTTTTCCTTTCTGTGAAGATAAATATCTCCTTTTATAACAAGAATATACAATTAAGTTATATATATAATATTTGATTTGAGCCTCTAACCTTTATATTTCTAATTATTGATGCAAGATGATTTTGTAATTGTAGAAAAAATTATAAAATCAGAGAAGAGAAATTGATAAAATCAGGGTCTCACGTATTGAGGTTCGCTTGTGTAAGTGTCCTTCTGTACTTAGAAATAAGACTTGCCTGACGCATAGATTAACTTCATTGGCTCTTTTCCCGGTAGGGGAGCTTGTATGGCATTTTGTTAATGCCAATGGTATCTTTATAAATGCTTACTGTATCTTTATAGGATCCTCTGACCTTTGAGGTTTCCTGGTGTTCATTGAATAAATTTTTATTTCAAAAAAAGAAAAAGAAAGAATCGAGTTAGACTTGGTCATATAAACCAACGCATCCTATATAAAAGGGAGAAATCCAAAAACTCTCTGAAAACAAAAATAATATCAATTTATCCCCTCTTTTAAAAATATTAGCAAAAAAATCTCTTATCGTCTGCTAAAAACGGTTTCCATCCAGATTTTTAGCAGTTTTGTTATAAAAACATTAAAAGTCCAAAATGCCCTGGTGAATTTAAAAAAAAAATTAAAAATTTCAATAAAAACTAAATAAACTAAATTTAAATAAAAAATTAATTAATTAAATTTAAATAATTTTTTTTTTCATCAAATCTCCACCATCCATTTTAAGATGGACGGTAGAGATTCTGAATAAAAAATAATAATGGAGATCCAATCTGAATTGAATCTCCACCGAGTGTCTTCAACACCAACATTCTTCGGTTCAACTTCAACATCAAACATATCATTATCATCATCAGCAATACACAAATAAATCAATCAAATAGCATATCAGCAACAACATTCCTCTTTATCATTATCAACAACAAAATTATATATTTTTTTTAAGAACATACAAAATCAATCAAAAACAAACACAGAAATAAAAAAACTCACTCAAAAAATAATCAAAAAGAGCTAAATTAGAGGGTTGATGATTTCATTACATCACAACACACATCAAACAAAAAAGGAAAAAACAAAACAGCGCCCAGATCCACTGCCGTACAATTTGTAGCCCCAAGATCCATCGCTGCATCGCTCCACAACGGTTTATAGCCACTGTTCCTCACCATATTCTCCGTCTCCTCCACAAACCGTGTCGAAAATAACGCTTGGATGATTCGATCTCTACCTTTGCACCGTCGCACCACTCAATGCAATGGCACACGACCCTGTTCCTTACCGTCCTCTCCATCTCCTCCACGAATCAGATTGGGCAACGGAGTAAAAGGAAGGCGGCGACGATGGGTTAGGATGGTGTGTTGAGTGGTGATAGGGTTAGGTTTTTGAATGGTGATGGTTCTTGGGAGAGATGAGAGAGAGAGAGTGTAATGAGTGGTGATGAGTGGTGATGGGTATGAAAAACTTTTTTTTTTAGTTTTTATTTTTTTTTTTAATTAAAATTTTAGCAAATGGTTTCTAGCTGTCATCCATCTATGTCATCAAGATCAAATGATGTTTTTATCCTCAAAACTAACGAATCCATTATTTTATTGATGAATTTACTATTCTATTTAGCGGTTGAACTATTTTGGTTATTATTTTTAAAATCAGAGGTGGTTTGATATTTTTTTTAATTTTAGGGGGCAAACTAATAATAACCCTAAATTAAATAATTTGGTCACCGTCCAATGATTTTACAGCCTCCAGAAACTGTTATTCCTGCCACGCTCAAAACACGTGTCGTTTCGATTTGTCATGACA